>CM039692.1:36693930-38155180 GCA_022530915.1 Paspalum notatum
AATGGGGGCACCCACGTCGTCCTAGCTCCTACCTCCACACGCGGCTGCCTTGAACACCGCTGCGCCACCATGCTCACCGTGGAGACCCATCTTCAGGCCGTCCCCGTGCCTCCACTTCCACACCGCCGGACTCGCCACACCGTCGGGCAGCCGAAGCGCCCCTCCGCTCCCCTTCCCATCGCCGGAGCTGCGGGATCGAGCCACGGCCGCCACGAGCCCCGTGCGCCACCGCCGCTCGGTTCACCGACCTCGCGCCGCCTCTCCTCTCCATCCCGCACGACGAGGTCAAGGGGAAACGGGAGCCCGCGGCGGGGAACATGCCCCCGGTCCCACTCGGCTCCAAGCCGGGCCCCCACGCCGCCGGCGCAGCGCCGCCGTCCCCTTCCCCACGCGCGGCCGAAGGAGGAAGAAGAGAAAGGTTGAAGACGGTTCTTTTTGCGGAAAACCCCCTGCTCTTTTCAATATTTGTCGCCTTATTCCAGTTACTATGCGCTGAGTGTGTGATTGTTTCCGTGCAAGCCCCTAAAAGTTAGGGTTATTCATGTTCCAGTCCCCGGATCTACTGTTTTCTGTTTAAATGCATTTATTTAGGCTGTGGACTTTAGAAAATCATAACAAATCCAATAAAAATCCTAAAAATGCAAACTCAGTTGCATTGGACTCCTCTTGAGTAGGTCTTTCGAATGGGTATGATGTGGATGTATGAAATGACGGTTTTACCCATGTTTACTTGCATGCATGTTATAATAAGATAATTAGCAAAAGTGGATCCAATGACCTCCAAAAATAATGAAACTTGGTCAGTAAGTATATTGTAGTATATGCGTTCACATATATTTTTGGTAGCCCTATAATCCACTGTTTAATTACAGATCTACCCTATTCCTATTAACTAGTATATTTATTGAATATGGAAATGCATACCAAATAAAAGTTGTCCAGAAAAATACATAGAAATTATATTGTACTCCTTTGGTCCAGTATAGCCTAGAAATAAAGTTCCATGTGCTTTGCTTGCTGTTTGATGTGTGATATGAAAATGACAGTAGCTATGGTGATTTAATCAATAAAATTGAAAAATGATGTTTACTATGCTCTAAAAATTCCACCAAAATTCCGTAGCTATGTCACCCTACAAGTGTGCTTATGTGAATTGTTCATGTATTATGGTTGTTGTTTCATGAAGGGTTTATAAGTGGTCGTTTAAATAAGATCAAAAGTGAAGGAAATAAAAAAGGGATGTTATACACACATATACACTCGTGAGTGCTCTTGTAAACTCCACGTAGTATATTAATTTTGCTATGTCAAAATAAAACCTTGTAAGATTGATGACTCTATGTACTCCACGTGCGTGTTTCATCCTCATATGATTGGGTTGCAAATCCATAAGCATGAAAGTAATTCAGTATTGAAATGCGGATAGCAATAACTTAATATAGGTCAAATTATATGTAACCTATTTCCTTAATGCTCGTGTACATTGGGAATGATAATAGTGACTTGTAATTTGAATCTTATCGTGGGTTCCTCTCATGTACTTTATCTGATATGTTTGACTTGTTAGGAGAGATTAAACATCTCCCCACTTCATGCATGTATCTTAGTAATCCAAATAGCTATTGCTTATTTTATCGGGTCACAGCATTGTCATGTTTCCTTTACAGTCGGTGAGTCGATAGTTGTATATGTATAATTGTTTGAGTGTATGCTTGCTCTAAGTCTATAACAATGCTACTGTCGCGAGTGCTAAGAGTGGTAATTCAAACAAGTAGTCCTCCACGTGTAAATATATAATTGACTGGTACTTCATTTGCATGTAGTGTGAAACGAAGCAACTCAACTTAATACTTGATCATGTAATAAATTATATCTTGCCATGTGATTGCTTGGTTGCATAGCTGAATGATTGTCCTAGATACGTACGATCACTTCTTGTTAAATAGTTGTCAATCATCCTTGTGGCGGAACCGCCGATTTAATACGGGCTAAGTACACCTGTCACCCTTAGCTTACAGTGTACTTAGACCGTACTAAACCCGGTCGTCCGTCGAGAAGCCCTCGGCTCTCGATTTGCACCAAATCCCAGATGAACCGACATCACACACATCCGACTCACGATGGAGCCACAACAGTTACATCATCACAGGCATTTGAATAGATAGTAATAAGACTTTAAGTTACAAACCAGGTTCTGAATAAAATAGGTTCAACATAGGTCCATAATAAAATAGAGTTCGAAATAGTGTCTCGCAGCGGAAATTAAAGATCACAGTTCACGATAAACAAAAGACTTGCAGTAGGAGAGTGACATCATGCCCACTGATGTCACCCCATCGCCAGATCATGACTCGGCTCACTCCTGGTGGTAACAAGCTCCTCCACCCACGCAGGCACAAAAGAGGAACTCCATACCTGAAAACCAAATGTTGGGGGCAAACCCTGAGTACTAATTACTCAGAGGACTTAATGGCATTGGCTTACGGCTGACGCAAAGCTTGCTTACTATCATCTAGGTCCTTAGCCATTGATTTTTATCAAAGGTTGATTATACATAAGGTAGCGGGATTTGACAGCCGCTACCCCTTATGATAGAAAGAGATAACCATTTAGAGTATGATAATTGACCTAAACTTGAAGCCTCCAAAATCAATTAAGTAACCAATCATGTAATATCCGAAAACATGAATCATAATCATATGGTATTAAAGTTATTACTACGTTGCCCGTGTGCGGTATTTGGCATTCTCACACCTGGTGAGTATCAGCGATTCGAATCGATTTCTAATTCCCGGGAATAACTAGAAAATGCCAGGGGCCATATGCTTACTAACACGACGGCTTTCCCACATATAGTCCCCCTCCTCCACCTGTCCCATCCCAAGTTCGATTCACTCCCACCTGACTCCCGGGTTGTGCCCCCATGACGAGCCTGCCGACATCTCGGACTCCCCGCCATGAGTACCAAGCTCCCCCGGGCCACCTTCCTCTCAACCAGTGGGTAGGAACGTGTTTCTATTCTCCGGATGGCACAAGTAAGGTTTCACCGGCCCCATTAACCGGATAAGCATTCTAGCAATGGCATGCCAACCAGCAGGCGAACAGCGAACGGGCCTTATGCGACTCGGGCGGAGCCATTACACCGCAACAACGCACACCGCAAGAATATAACTTAATCTCCGCCCGGTCTCCAATTTATCATCAACATCATAAATTACCATGGCAATCTGCCAGTGTTCCATTTCTTTTTCAAAGTCACCCTACGCGACGAGTGACCATTCACTCGTGTCTACTCGAGCCTAGCATTTCTAGGCAACTCGTCCTACGTACCTAATATAGGTGCTAGGGCCAGGACGGCCAGTGGTTCTAATGCAGTAAGGTTTCAATCATTTCCTAATGCATATGCGTAATTATAACTCATAATTTGCTGGGAGAATATGGAGCCTGCCTACCTTCCTCGCTAGGGTTGTCGTCGGGAGCGGAGTCGGCGGCCTGCTGGAGATCCTCTTGCTGCGGGTACGGCTCCGGGTCCTCGGGCTCCTCGATCAGTGGCTGCTCCTGGGTCTGCTCTTCGTTCACGTGATCTATATGTATGTCATGAGAGTGCACATGAGCGCAACGAAATGCAATGCATGAAATTGTATGGCACTAAGAAATCGTACAAACCATCACTCAATAGAGGATTCGTCACGTAGAACATGCACCAAAACAACTAGTCATATAAATGTTAACTAGTAATGAGCACCTCAGGAACAAGCACTTGTATGATACAACACAATAAATCCTTCAACCATTTATCCATATAAAATCTACTTGCAACCCTAGATGCATGTACAAACAGTGCCAAGGATTTCCATAAAAATACTTTCAGGGCTTCTTATCTTGCTAGTAACCCACTATAAATTCCCTGATATTTTCCATACACCCTAAGGTCATTTTTCCCATTTATCAAGTTTAGCAAGTAATCTTTTATCAATTTCAAAACAAGGACTAAACCATACATGCACACTCTCAAATTTCACCAGTGAGCTTCCCATACTATAAGTGGCACAAGAAAAATGTAGGCATGCCATTTTGAACATACATTACATATACACCATTTTCCTATTTGCATAAATACACAAAATGAGCATGAAATGGTGAATACAAGGTGAAACTACTCATGCTACAACCCACAATCCTTCAAACAGTGCCAAGACATCACATGTAAGCCAACACCAAGACCTCACAAATTTAGGAAACCATTTAGGCCATCTTTTCCATTTTATGAGTATTTAACATGCATACATAAAAACAGGGGCAAAACAGTCAATTATCAGATCCACATCATGCCCACTCTATAGATCTATTTACAAGGAGTTCATAGGTTCTGAGTTTGTCCATTTTGGATTTTTCTTTGAATTTATATGATTTTTCAAAGTTCAAACCGAGAAAAAGGAAAAAAGAAAAAGAAAAACCCAGATCCGAGGACCTCTGCGTAATTAACCATAGTTTCCAGGGGCTAGCTTGCAAGATCTGCAAGACTCAGAGAAACCGGGGAGGACCGGGGTGTAATATTGAAAAACCTGAGGGGCCGGATCTAAAATTTTCCGGCCCCCTTTCTTCTTCCTCTCGCCAGGCGCACCCGCGCGGCGGGACGCGCGCGCGCCGGCGAGTCCCGGCTCGCCGGGGCTGCGACGCGGGGCGCCGGAGACGCGCGGTGGCGCGGCGCTCACCGTGGGGTAGGGTCGTCGGCGGTGGGGGCGAGGAGCGACGGGAAACGGCGGCGCACCGAGCTCGAACCGGGACGTCGGTGGCGCGGCCGCGACGCCGCGGCAGCGTCGATCTTGGCGTAGGGTGGCTCTCCGACGACGAGACTCGGGGCGGCGGACGCGGCTCGGAGCGGTGGTGGTGGTGGTGTAGGCCTAGGGGTGAGGGGCGGCCGGGAGAGCGCGGCGCAAGCTCGAACCCGAGCTTGCCGGCGGCAATGGCAGCTCGGCGTTTGAACGCGCGGCGCGGGGTGGAGACGGGACAGAGAGGTGGGGAATAGCTAGGGTTTGGGGCGCGGGGTTCCCTCCCTCCTTTTGACGCGGTCGGGCGGCCGGCCGGTGGCTCGCCGTACTTCCTGTACGTCGGCGAGCCACGCGGCGCGCGCCGGTCCGCGCCGTGAGCGCGACGCGGATCCGAGGGCCCACGTGTCAGTGACTCCCCCCTGGAAATGTGACTTTGTGTTTTCTCCCTTCCTGTATTTCACTGTTTTTGCGTATTTGGAGGCCGAATTTGAGGAAACTCTAATTGAAGGAATTGTTCCACTCTCAGAGATCTACAACTTTGTCAAAATGGACTACCCCAGATTCCAAGTGTAAATATGAGTTAAATTCAAATTTAACTAGCAGCCCTAGTTGTGGACAGGGTACTTTTATTGTTTGGAAAAATGATAAGTCTTATTTCCAAGCCTTTTCTCCCAAAAGTCCTTTTGGGTAAGTTGTTTAGAATTTCAAATCCTACAACTTTTCAAATTGGAGTTTTGCATGAAAGTGGCTGCAGGCTAGAGAAAATTGGAGATTTCTAAATGGGGCTGATTTGAACTGGTTTTCTGTGTTGGTAGAAAATGACCCTAATCTCCATTTAAAAATCAATGTATGATCAAACTATAGTTACTAAAGTTGTTCCTCAGTACTTTATCTACAAGTTTGGTAATATGACTTTGGCCTGAAACCCAACAGATTTTGAATTTTAGACACAATTATGTTCCAAGGTTTATTAAAACAGAAATTTCACTTTGTATAGAGACTTTTTTGTTTCCAACTTTTGGAGTATCAAATGAAGTGCAATCACTTCCACAATAGGTGCATTTGAGAGGTGATAAGTTCAATTTCATTTCATAGAAAGGGAGAATTTGAAGTCATATAGTGAAATCAAAAGTAATTTCAGAATGAATTTAGGAAAAGGCAGAAATTTTTGACTTAGTTGTTTCTCCACCAAAATCTAATTACTCTCTAAGCGTGATTTAGTCCTAATTCATCACTAGCTTTTGTATAATTTTGTGTTAAGGCTTCTGAGATGCCAGGGCATCACAATCCTTCTATCCATGAAATGATTATTCCGACGTACGCTTGATATTCATGCAACTCATTCATTGCATCATGCATATCATTCATATAGTGACGCTTACTGCAGGTACGTGATCAAGAACCAAGTGTGTGGAGCTATTTCAACCAGCGGTGGTCCAGAATACCAACTAAGCCCCAAACACGACCTGAAGGACCCATCAGTCGTATTTGGAAGGAGAAGTTATCCAAATGATCAAGGGGTTGCCTGGGGCAAAACCTCACAACCCGGCAAACTAACTTAGTTTAGTTTGTTGGTTTTCTTAAGAACAATCAAAAGTAGACAGGACCATACTATTCCTAACTAATAAAGTAATTGTTGATTAGGCATATGCATCAAGAGTTGTTTGGAACCAACTACATTAGACAACCTGGCCGCCCTGGCCTTAGCTCCTATGAATAGAGTTCGTAGGACGAGTATGCCTAGAAATGGTAGGTACGAGTAGACACAAGTGAACACTATCACTCATCGCGTAGGTAATTTTACAAATCTCAGAAATCTTACTATGATGCAATTTATCATTATTATTGCTGATGTTAAATGGAGATCGGACGGAGCGTAAGTTTACTTTTAGGGTGTGCGTTGTTGTTGCGGTTCCGCCCGAGTCGCATAAGGCCTGTTTGCTGTTCGCCTGCTGATCGGCGTACCATTGCTAGAGTGCTTATCCGGGACATAGGACCGGTGAAAGTCTTACCGGCCCCATCCCACTATTCATGGTGCTACCCATCCACTGATAGGGGACCGATAGACTTGGGAGGTGCTTTAAGGTCGAGGGAGGGCTGACCCGACGTACCGTGGTATCACTCCTGAGACGGCTACTTCCAGGGGTTAGGTGGGGGCGCTGTGAATCTTGGGATGGGACAAGTGAAGATGGGGACTATATGTGAAAACGCGATGGCCAGTAAACATATACCTTTGGTATATTTAGTTATTCTCGAGAATTAACAAATCGATTCGAATCGCTGATGCTCAACAGATGTGAGAATGCCAGATATCGTACACGGGCAACGTAGTAATAACTTTAATATGTTGTTTATTTAATCACGCTTTTCAATACAACAAGCTTGGATGTGTATGATCCGTCTCACTATTCATGGTGCTGCCCATCCACTGATAGGAGATCGATGGACTTGGAAGGTGCTTTGAAGTCGAGGGAGGGCTGACCCGACGTACCGTGGTATCGCTCCTGAGACGGCTACTCCCAGGGGTTAGGTGGAGGCGTTGTGAATCTTAGGACAGTACATGTGTAGATGAAGGGTATATCTTGGATGTGTATGATATACTATTATGCAAGTTACTAATAGGTTCTCATGTTTTACTTTCATGCAAGTATTTACTTTATAATATCAATGACCTTCTTGGTTAATGGATAGCAGCTGTCAAATCCTGCTATCTTATGTCAACATAACCCTGTATAAAATCAATGGCTAAGGATCCAACTGACTAGTAAGCTATGATTTGCGTCAATCGTGTCAGCCGTAAGCCCCATCCATTAAATCCTACTGAGTAATCAGTACTCAGAGTTTGCCTCAACTTTTGGATTACAAGTACCGATGACTTCTGGACAACCGCTTGAAGGAAGGTTCTACCGGTGGGCTCGGCGCTACTCGCCTTATTTTTCTCTGAATGAAGAGTACTTTAGTTTGTTTCCGCTGCGAGATATTTTAAAAACGCTTCCGCTGTATATATATAATTTTGCAAACGCTTCCGCTATATTTAAACATGTATTTGATTTCATATATTTGGTTTGTAAATTAAATCTATTAATCTCTATTTCAACTGCCTGTGATGATGTAATTGTTGTGACTCCATCGAGAATCGGATGTGTTTGATGTCGGTTCATCTGGGAATGGTGTTATCGAGAGCCGAAGGACTCTCGACGGACTACCGGGTTTAGTTCAGCCTAGGTGCACTGTGAGCCAGAAGTGGCAGGTGTGCTTAGTCTGGATTAAGCAGGGCGGTTCCGCCACAAAATACATAAAAGAAAAAAAAATACTGCAGGCATTTGTTCCTAGCCACAACACTTAAATTACATAGTTGCTCAAAAAAGAACATTTAATTACATAGGTATCTATGTAACAGTTGTAACTGGAACTCATCAATATAAAGTAATATTCTTCATAAATGGAGGGGGAAATGGCAAATTATTCACCGGTGCACCATCTTGAAAACAAAACCAAGTTGTGATCAGAAGGTGCAATATCTATCAATTAGAATAGGTTAATTGTAGTTCTAATCTACTATGCTGGCTTTAGGAGATTTTTTTTTTTTTTTTTTTGTTTCGGAGACCTTTTCACCAACATATGCATGGTGGTACTGAGGTAAAAAAAAAAAGGAGTTAATGGATGATACATGTTCCGTGAACTGGCAGTTCAGCATAGTGGGCAGCTATGCAAACACATGAAATTATTAAAAAGAATATGTAATTGTAAAAGTAATACCAATCTTCACAAATGGAGGGACAATGGTAAATTATTCACCAGTGCACCATCTTCTTGAAAACAAAACCCCTCAAGGCAGCTGTGCTGAAAAACAAATTAATCTGGAGTCGAACCTTAGCAAAACAGGTTGTGATCAGAAAGTGCAGTATCAAACAGAATAGGTTAATTTTAGTTATAATCTACTACTATCAGTTGGACCTGTATACCAGGGAACTATGTTCAATGGATAACCACGATGAAAGATGCAAAGAATGGCAGTGGCACCTTTTTTTTAAAAAAAAATACACACACCATGACACATCACTGAATATTGCAATGCGGTCTTATTCGGTGAAACACGTCACTCTTTTGAGTATAATCAGTACTAAGTTGACCAATGTATATGTAAGGAAATCACAGGCCGCTGCATCAACTTTTTTGTTTTGGCATGCATGGCCATTATACGTGTATCAAAAATCTTAATGTACATGAGTAACAAATGTGTATAAATGAAGACCAAATTTATAGATAAATAACACAATAACTATATATCATACATAAGTGATATATCCAATGGATGAGGTTATGTATGTATGAGTGTATGACAACCTAAATATATGAGCTGAACCAACCAGGTCCAATGGAAATAATCAGCGTATGTTTCTCGCTTTGCCACGGCATTCCATACTCCATGGTCAATGCCTATTTGTGGACAGATCTTCCCCTTCTTGTTAAATAATATATTGGTGGTTTTTTAGCACTGATAAATGAAACTGGATAAAATAGTAGAGCCAACACACTAAGTATTAATAGAAACAATGAGAATATACTAAGGGAATAAATTAAGGTTAATGGCACAGCACATCAAAGGATACATCTCGTTGGAGAATTTAAACTTCCCTCAATTCAAACTACAGAGTACAGACCCAAGAAACCACTGAATATATACACTCATCAGCAGTTCACCACCTGTCTAGCAGCAAAAAACTTGGTAAAAAGAACCAAATCATGAACTAAAAAGAACCAAATCATGAACTAAACATACTCAACAAGAAAGGTATGATTATATGGTGTGTTACTTTTTACCTGTTACTGTACACATGTTGCTACCTATAACTGGGATCTTGCTACCAAACTTTGTAGCAGATAGACAATGTGGCTGTCGGTAGCATCCTTGGTCTCATTGTTTATTAGGATTACAGAGAAAGATGCCCACACTAATGAAGAATCAAGGTTATATATATCAGGATCAACTGTCAAGACGATGAAAAATACCTAGCATCATGCGGCAACCGAAGATGGGTGCAATTACTGGCCCAACAAATCGGCAAGGGAAGGTAAGAGCGCTAATATCTCTAAGCAGAATCAATTCAGCCCCAATGTAAACCAAACAGTGTGTCTGGGTGTTTGGGGTTGTTGTTTGCCTAAAGCAGGGGCACAAGGAAACTGTACCATGCACTGAAATAAGGCTGCCGGTGTCGATGCAGGGACTGCTCACTGCTGGCGCGGATAGGTAGCAAAGCAGGACACCGATTTTGGACAGCGGGCATATCTGTGAGAAGTAAAAGCAATAGGGTAATACAAATCAGGAGAACAACTGAGGGGAAGAAGCGAGTAGCGACGCATGGGTGCCACATCAACCACGGAGACCGTGGTGGCCGGCGGCAATGTGCAACAGACGCAAGGAGGAGACGGAGGGTGGAGCAAACCTGGGAAGGCAGAGGCCGCGGCGACCACCTTCAACTCTAAGCATCGCCATCCCTCCTGGAGCTCCAACGGCAGCCACATCTGAAACATGGCATGCTGCTCCGTCCCCGCCTCCAGGTTGTTGCGGCAGCCTGGAGCACCATCGTCCGTCGTGAGCTCCATTGTTGTCCGCCTCAATGCCTAGATCTAGGAAGAGATGGAGGCAATGACAGTGAGAGCGATGGACGGAGGAGGTGGTGGGGGCAGAGAAACTGGTGAGGGAGCGGGCGACAGATCCAGTGCCACGCTGACACGGTAAACACGTTCACAGATGCAGATGGAAGAAAAGGTCCTTTTCTTCAGTACCACAGATGGAAGAAAAATCGCCCATCGGCCACGGAGGAGGCTGATCCGCCCGGGGCTGTCGGTGGAGGAGGCGAGAGGGGCGTGGCGCCCGCGGACGTCATTCGAGGACCGGCATCGGCCGTCGCTGCGCGCTCCCGTTGTCGTGGCGGCGGCGGAAGAGGTGACCGGAGCGACGGCAAAGAGGGTAGGAGACGGCGACACCGAGGAGGGTCGAGGGCAGCAGAGGGGAGGCGGTGAAGAGGAGAGGCGGCCAGGCGCGGAGGAGAGGCGGCCATGCGCGGAGGAGCAGGAGAGGTGGCCGGCGACGGATCTGCGGCGCTGGGGCCCCCGCCCGCTCCTCGTCCTCCTCTCGCGTGGAGGGGAGGCAGCCGGCTCACGGAGCGCAGTGGAGGAAGCGGAGGAGGTGGTCGGCGCGGCGGAGGAGGCGCGGCCTCGTGCGCGGAGGCACTGAAGCCGGCGTGAGAGAGAGGAGGGAAATGGGAAGGGCGAGCCAAATTAATTTTTGGGAACCTTTCCGCGCGCGTAGAGTTCGCGCAACAGAGACCTGTGTAGGGGGGCTCACTATTTCGCGAGCGATCGTGAGCGTGGAATCTAGCGAGCGATGGGCCTCCGTTCCCCCGCGGACACGATGGTCCCCCTCTGCCCCGCACTCCACGTGCGACCAGCGGACTAGGAGAGAAAAAATGGGCAAAAAACAAGTGCTTTGGGGGCTTTGAACCGACAACCTATCGGTTGAGAAACATAGCGTGCCTCCAATGACCAGCTAAGTTTATTTTCTTTTGTTATTTTAATGTAACTACACATTGTAGTAACGTTAAGACAAGACTTTGTGATAAAAGTTATGCCCAGCCCTATTTGTCGCTCACTCTACAGATATATCAGAATAATTTTTCATGGATAAAATTTATGTCAGTATGTGAATAAAATTATGTCAGCATAATTTTCCGTGAATAAAATTATGTCGGCATGTGAATAAAATTATGTCAGCATAATGTTTCACGAATAAAATTATGCCAGTACGTGAATAAAATTATATCAGCATAATTTTAAGTAAAAATAAAATTATGTTAGCATAATTTTTACGTGAATAAATTATTTTAGTATGTGAATAAAATTATGTCAGTATAATTTTTTTTGAATAAAAATTATGTTTTTATTAATACAATTGTGTCAGTATGTGAATAAAATTATGTCAGCATAATTTTCTATGAATAAAATTATGTATGCGTGTGAATAAAATTAGAATATCGTGAAATAAGTTATGGTTGAATAAAATTATGATCATAAAATTGTGCTAACATAAGTTATGTTAACATAGGTTATGGTTGAAATAAAATTATGCTAACACAAAATTATGATCATAAAATTATGCTAAACATAACTTATGGTTGAATAAAATTATGATCATAAAATTATGCTAGCATAAGTTATGCTAACATAGGTTATGGTTGAAATATGCTAACATAAGTTATGGTTGAAATAAAATTATGCTAACATAAGTTATACTAACATAAAACATCGTGATAAGTTATGGTTGAATAAAATTATCTTGAAAAGGAAAAAAAACAAAGTAAACATAAAATGAAAAAATAAAACTTTATGATCATAAAATTATGCTAATAAGTTATGCTTCCATAAAGTTATTCTAATAAAGTTATGTTTCATAAAATATCATGATAATTTATGGTTGCATAAAAATTATACTGAAAAGAAAAAAAGATAATAAAAAACACCAAATGAAAAAAAAGAAAAAAAATCTCACCTGGGCTCCGTCTGCGCGGGGGTGGGGTGCTCCGAGCGGGGCAGGCAGGCAGCGGCCAGTGCCCGACGCCGATCACCTGGGCCCACCTCATTTGCGCGTGGGAGCCGATCGCTCACTCAAAGCGAGCGCTCGCGTATCGGAAGTTAGGGATAGTCTCCCATGGATACAGAGTTACCTATATAGAATGAGCTCTATTATTAGTCTCGTTACGAGAGAAACCTCTCTTGCACAAGTACATAAACCGGTGAAAGAAAGCTACAAGCTCATATAAAAAACACTCCTTAATTGTATTTACCATGAAGTCGTTTCGGAACACAAGTACGAAAGTGCAAAACATGATATCGAAGTGAAATTAATTTCATAGATAGTATAATACACAGTACAATCTGAGCAAGCACAATGCAGATAATTACCACGCCCGAATGAACCAACGCACTTATTTGGGACTACAGGTTGACACACACGACCCATGCATGCGCTAGTTAACCAAATGACAATAGCTTGTAAACCAAAATAACTGAACTTGAGTTTGTTCATCAAACAATCATGGGTAGAGCTCGATGATGGATCGAACGCCTAGAACGGGTATGATTTTGTAGTCACTGAATCCAGCTTCAAAAATGATCTTCTTCCACTCTTGCTCGTCTCGTTCGAGACCGTTGATAAACATGATGAAGAGATCGAATAGGACCTGAGTCTCTTTGTGCTTACTGTTCGAAGATTCGTCTCCAACAACCATATCTAGAATTATAACCTTTCCTCCTGAATCCCTTTGAGGTATAGCTTTCTTACAATTCTTTAGTATTTTGACACAATCAGCATAGCCCCAGTCATGCAAAACCCACTAAAAGCAGATAAATATCATCAGTAACAACGAACTAGACATATATTAACTAAAAAACATTGATCAACTTGGTCAAACAATGAACATTAGTATATTTATTACAATACTAGCCCCAATGCGTGGCTCACCTTAAGGAAGACAGCATTTGCTGGCGGAATGCTGTCAAACATGTCACCAGCAATATAATTCACAGGGGTGCTAGTTGGAGCATTGGCGATGACCTGCGGGAGGTCGAGCACACTGCACCGGACACTTGGGAACGCTGCTGAGATGGCCATGGCCGCGCCGCCGAGCCCTCCAGCGACGTCGACAAGGGAGCTTAGCCCCCGGAAGACATGGCCGCACTCCTTGACGGCAATGTCCATGATGAAGCTGCTGTCACTGACCATCCCTTGGTTTAAGAGTGCACCGAAGGCTGGGTTGTGCTTATTCACATCCCAAGTTTTATGTCCATGCGTCATCTCAAAGAGAGACGGGTCTGAGTGTTCGTGCTGTAACCATGTGCCGAGGCCAAGGAAAGGGGACACGAAAACCCCGTGTAACATTGCGGACATAAAAGGAGACTGGCTCATGGAGCCAACCAGAAGTTGAGATGCCGGTGTGAGCCCATAGGCAAGCTCGCCACCATCGTCGTCGTTGAGGTGTTTGACACTGAAGATGCCCGTGGCTGTGAGCACCCTCATGAGGCGATGCAGGCAGGCGATCTTGGATGGGTGGAGCATGGACTTGGAAGCAATCTGGGGAAGGGTGGCGGTACCACCGTGGTTGTGGATGGCGTCGGCGATCCCAAGGTCTAAGGCTGACTTGAGCGCCATGGATTTTATGTAAGCGAATGTGGTGTGCCAGAGGTCTAGCTGAGCGTCGAGCAAGGCTTGGTTTGTGCTTGTGGTGAGCGCCATGGTGTTGTTGTGCTACTGTGTGTGTTTGTCTCTGTGGTTTGGAACCCCGCCTGTTGTCTCTATAAATAAACACATGCCGTGGCATCGACGTACTGAATACTGATGAACATGATGATATGTACGTGCCACCAACATGATGTAGTGAACATGAAGTGGCATGTGAATCCCTTTTAACCAAACATTGCATGTGTTCAATGCTGCCGACACTAGCATTTTGAATATATGTATTGGCAGCAGTTAGGTACAGACAAGGTGACATGACTCATCAGTGTTTTATTATGTCATAAAAGACTATGCGCATTTCTCTAAGCATTTAAAATAATGGCGATCATAAGACATGGTATTAAAATAACTAGCTATACATATTTAGCCTTAGGAGAGACTTTAGGGTGCCCGGTGAACTGAAACCTAAAATTACTAGTCCCAGAACCTAAAACAAATATTTCAAATCGTTATAGGAAGAGCCTTCGGTTCCTTCTAAGCACCGTATAAATCTTCATAACTTAATTAACTGTTAGATGATTTTTTAGATAATGGAAACAAAGCCGGCTTCATCTCTTCAGAGAATCAAACCGCAATTTATTACAACTCACATCAAGGGTTAAAAACTTAATTAACTGTTAGATGACTATATATTATATATTAGCTTAGATTTAATATCCTGGGTTGCATTGTACCACAGGAAAAAAAGTAACCATAACCAAAGTGTTGTGCAATCCTCAGCCAAACATATATGGAGGCGTTTGTTTGATTGGCCGTTTGGCCCTAAGTAAGTGGCGTAGAATGAATTGCTTTTATGTATCACTAAGGTCCTGTTTGGTTCAAATTAGAAGTTAATAATTAGCCGGCTATTTAGCCGGCAACTTATTAGATGGATGACGTTTAGTTTCGACGACTAATATATGATCTAATAGATATAAGTGTCTTTTATGTGCTATTAGTTGCCATTAGTTAAATTAGCTAGGTTGAGCTAGCTATGAGATAACTATTAGCTAGGGTCCAACTAATTGTTACCTGGTTATGTTTTGTCCTTTAGCTACTATTTTTAACAACTAACTATTAGCCACACAGAACCAAACATGCTCTAACTTCCATCCGGCACTCGTTGGTGATAAATTTAAGGGCAACTCCAATGGTTGTCGAAATCGCTAGGACACGTCAGATTTCACGTGACGTGGATGAGAGAGAGGAGAAAAGATGCTCTCGCTAGCGAGTCTTTCGTCGCTAGGCTCGCACTTCTTCCCATACAAGTTGTTTTTTTTTAAACGAATCAGGCAAAGCTTGCCGATTATATTAAAAAGAAGAAGAAGTTCAGATTGGACGCAACAAAATAACAACAATGGGCGGTTGGATTGGAGTATCAACACGCACCACACAACACCACTCAACAAGAAAACAAAAACCGGCCGGTTGGATTGGGACATCAACACAAGCCGCACAACTCGAGCTTCCCACACAACACACTATGGCGAACCCAGCAGCCTGGCGCAAGATACACCACAAACCATAGCATGGCACGGAATTCCAAAGCGACTCCTTCAAGAAGGAGTACGACGTCATAGATGCCGTCACCGCCCGACCCTTAAGTCAGGGTTTGCACCCCGAAATAACATGTTGCACAAAGGGAAGAGGGGAAGAAAATGATGCTTCAAAGGAAGTAAACGGCGTCCAGAGGCGTCGCCATCATCAGCCCCAAGACGGGCACGGCTTTCGCCACGACCCCTAATCCCCGTGCACAACAGAAGCTGTGAACCAACCTATGTACTGCTGATATGAAGCTCCCTTCAAAGCACGGTAGTGCCGATGGATAGAGGTAGACTGCATTGCACCAAAAATGCCACCACCATGCGAGACCCCATGCCGAAATGCCGCTGCAACCAAGCACCCAAGCTGACGGGATGAAAAATACCAGATCCAAGGTCCTCCAACACAGTTACCGGCACAACTCACAACACGCAGGGGCCTCGCCACATCCGTTGTTGGACTCCACACCTCGCAACGCCAAAGAGCATGGGGGCCTCGCCGCATCCGCCTCGAGAGACCAAGACAAAGATCTGTTTAACAAATTGCCGACAGAGAGAAGAGCATGGTCGCCCTGCCACTAAAAACACCACACAAACCGGCTGCCAGAAGGACTCCAGAGCATCCCCATAACCCAGTCGGCCACCACACTGATGAAGCAAGCCCAAAATGTCGTCTGCGCCATCTTTCGACGATGTCCTACGCCGAAGTAGCCCCTGCCAAGCAGAACTAATCGCCGTAGTCCGCTACAAGCCAAGTCTCACATGTTGCCACCACTGTAAACGCCGTCTTCCGACGCAGGCCCTCGTCGTACTAGCAACTGCCAAGCAGGGCTAGACGTTGAGGACCGCTGCGAGCAGACAAGCGACAAGGATGCAAGAACTTCGGGCTGCCCTCCCAGATGCTGAACGCCGACGCCACCACACTGACACAGCACACCACACCAAGCTTCTCGCCCATAGCCATGCCGACCACCCACTGACACAGCGCACCGCGCCGCCACCCTGCCGGGAGCTTGCCGCCACCAGTGCACCACCTGCGCACCTGCAGTCGCCGGAGAGCCACAAGCGCGCCCACGGCCACCGAAGCATCACCTGAGGAGCCGCGACGACACCGCAGCATGACGGACCCGCCCGCCGCCGACCGGAACCCACCAGCAGGGAGGCAGGCAACCCGCGCGCGCCGACCAAGCCTGCCGGAGCGTCGAGCCGCCGAGGACGCCGCCGCCGCCACGCCGCAGACATGGCCTGCCGCGGCCCGCCGGAGCCCAGCCGGCCGCCGCCCAGATCCGAACATGCAGCCTCCGACCGACCGCCACCGCATCCGAAGCCGACCGCCGCGCCGCCGTGCAACCTCGCCACCGCGCCGCCTCGCCGCAAGACACGGCCCGCCGCTGCCCACCGACCCAGGCCGACGCGCCCGCTTGCCATCGCCCAGATCCAGTCGCGAGCGACCAGAAGAGGAGAGGACGGCCCCGCTGCCACCGTCCTGGGGACCTGCGCCGGCCTCCGGTGGCTCCCTCTGGCGGCAGCGAGGGGAAGGGAGAGCGGAAGAGGAGGTGGCGGCGCTAGGGTTTCGGGCGCCTCCCGTGTCATCTGACATTGGCTGTTGATGAATTTAACTGAAAGCTAACGGCTCCACTTAAATTCAAGGTGTTTCTCTAGTATCTTAGGAAAGGAATTATAGTAACTAAAGACAAGCAACTTGGCCAAAGGCAATTGACAGGAGTAGAAAAAAACATGTTGCTTTTCTTATGAAATGGAGACAGTTAGGTACGCAGCACTACTATACTTTAATTTGTTAGTCAAAAGCTTGTTCTAAGAAGACAAAGCATATCTTGCACTTAGCCATTCCCGGTGGAGTTTCAAGTCACAGTTAATTGTCGAGAGTACCACATATCAAATTTTAGTTAAACTAGATAATGCCCCGCACGTTGCCGTGGGAATTT
Source organism: Paspalum notatum (assembly GCA_022530915.1). Taxonomy (NCBI): domain Eukaryota; kingdom Viridiplantae; phylum Streptophyta; class Magnoliopsida; order Poales; family Poaceae; genus Paspalum; species Paspalum notatum. Next base: position 36,711,467 of record CM039692.1, read on the forward strand.
TTAAAATGACAACTTTTAAATTAGTGGACTCAAAGATGACTTGGACTTTGAAGGTAAAAATATACTACGATATATTGTATGACAATATTTTTTTTACACATTATACTTGATAACCTACTCATCTTAGTTTAGAGAGATTGGCTTTTAAATGATTGGTCATCAACATTTTTTAAACATATTATTTTTGAACCTACTAATTTTAGACACATTATACTTGATAACTCATCCATGTTAGTTGAGAGAGACTGATTTTTAAATGATTAATCATCTGTGTGTTTATGTTGTGCAAATTTTATAGCGATTTTTGTGTGAATTTCTAAGATTTGTCTTTTTTCTAGCGCGGTTCGCAATTCGTGTTTTTTTATCTCTAATTAGTAATAGTAAGATTGTGAATCATGAGTTCCATCTCGATGTAACTCTCTTTATCTCTTTATAGCTATTTTTTTATGTCACCAAATATACTAATGTGTCATAGTATTTAACGAAAATGAACCTGCCGAAATAGCCTTACAAGACTCAGAGCATGAACAGCTTAGTTAGCAACTAAGAACACGCACATGAAAGAATTCCTACTCCATCCCAAATTATACGGAGTTCTAACCCTCTGTTTATTCGTTCATATTCATTAAATGTTGATGCATGAATCGATACGTATTGAATACAACACATATAGAGTAACGAATGAATTAACACATATAGAGTAACAAATGAATTTTAATTTGGGATTGAGAAGTAATAATAATTTACTCTATAAAAAAGCGAGTTTTTGAAAAAAATGATTTTCACCCAATTGTCATATACTCAAAATTATTTCCATCCTTGGATCGTCCAATACAATTTAATCTAACGAATCAATTTAAACCAAGGGGCCCACAAATTTAGGGGTCATGGCGACTCCGAGTTTTTTACATTGGTCTGAAATCCGACGCATTGAAAAAAAAACTGCAGCAAAATCGTACACATGAGGGGAAAAAAGCTGCAGGGATCGTTACGCGTTTCTGCCGAGCTTCATAACCCCTCCTGATACTATTTTCACCATTTTTTACCCACATCAATTCAGATTTCTACAGTCCTATAAACATAGGTTGTATACAACACATTGGATCAAATACAAGGCCCATTACATTAGTTTCAAAATATTCGGCCCATCACACAACACATATTTGGATCAAAATATACGAACGTATAACCCCAACCCAAATGGGCGTCTGGTTCCTTAGGTCTGGCTCCAGAGGCCGAGATCCGCCTGGAAGGCTGCGGCGTGCAGGACAGGAGCTGGATTCGGCTGTAGCTCGGTGCCGGCCGACGCATGGAGGATGGGGTTGCGGCGCGGAGGACGACGAGCACCACCAGCCGCCACGCCTTGGGCGGGGAGTGGATCCTGCCACGGCGACGGAGGAGAGAGCGGAGGAGGAAGGCGAGTGGGCGGGGTTCTCTGAGTCCTCCATGAGTGCTGCCGCTCGGTGAGCAGGAGTTGAGACTCGAGTGAGAGCCTAGGGTTGCAAACCGCCCACTGTATAATATCTTCGTGAGAGCGATCGTTGAGCATCAATCTGGAGTCAATGGGATCGCGAGGCGCGGGTGAGCAAACTCGACTGCCGATGCACTCGGGTGAGGCTTTGTTGGCCGGCCCATGAGGCAAGATTTTATTTTCTTTTTAATTTCTAGTTTTCAAAGTCCATTCAGTGTTTATTCACTATTTTGAGCACATATTTAAGTTGAGTACAGAGATGTTTGCATAACTGAAATAATTATTGGTTTTGTATTATTTATTAATGAGTTCTAAGTTTTTGTGCAATATAAATTTCAAATGGTTCATAAGTTTAAATTTATGTTGAAATAAGAAAAAGGGTACAATAACGGTTAAAAGTCACAAAGACTTACATAAGTATGTAGTCATGAGCAGCATGTGCTTGGCAACTACAACAACCGTGTTTTATGTTCAATCCTGTTACATGGGAAATTTGTTCACAAGAACCACTTATTTCTTCGTTTGTCTATAGACTATAAGCAAAGGCTTTGTGCGGGGACGTAGGTGTATTTTTCCTGGCACATATATAAAGTGAGGAAGCATGGGTTCTTCGAGAAAGCGACCCTTGCCTGACGTCACGTAATTGTGCATATGGAAGCTGGGACATCAGGCCACGCCATCAAGGGAGCTGGATCGAAGTCCATCAAATTCAAGGTGGATTGTAGGATCCGAGCCAGAGCTGCCGACGAGGGACGACAAGGCGGATAGCGAGCGAGCCCAGGCAAGGCAAGGGCCGACCTGGGGCTCCTGCTGCTGGTGGTTCCTTCATCGGCCACCGCCGGGCGCCACTGCTCGGTGTGCGGCGTGCCGTCGCTCTATGCTATGGCGTACTATGCTAGCGCCGCGCCGGTGCGCGAGAATGACCGCGTGTAGAAGTTGGGCCTGACATTGGACTTGGGCATGGAAATTTGTTTCTTTGTGATGGGTTTGGGCCTCTTTAACCAGGAAGAAAAGCCCACCCACAGAGAGCCGCTCGGCCCTCCTCCGCAAATGAGCGATTGCGTTCACGAAACATGCTAGGTTACACGGAGATCTTTGGGGATATCTCCGATGTGTTCACCTTTGATCTTTGTTCTTACATGGCACTTCAAGAGCTAGGTTAGGGAAGTAGAAGAACCTAACAGCGTTCTTCGAGATGCCAATGGCATGGTGTAGCCTGTTTCCATCGTTCTTTGAGCTCTATTATTGGTCTCGTTACGAGAGAAACCTCTCTTGCAACCGGTAAAAGAAAGCTAGAAACTCATATAAAAAGCGCACCTTGATTGTATTTACCATGAAGTCGTTTTGGAACACAAGTACGAAAGTGCAAAACATATTATATCGAAGTGAAATTAATTTTATAGATTATACACGGTACAATCTGAGCAAGCACAATACAGATAATTACCACGCACGTTGAACCAATGCGCTTATTTGGGACTACAGGTTGACACATACATTTTCCATGCGCTAGTTAACCAAATGACAATAACTTGTACACCAAAATAACACCAACATCACATCAATAATAATCTGATCTAATCCGAAGTGCACTTCATATAAGACATATAACCAACAGTGGCTTCAACCCATTGGTTGAGGCGGCAGGACCTCTGTGTTTACAGGTAGCCTACGACCAGTCGGATGCCCGACTAGTCCTATCCTTTCGTCATCGCTAGTCTACTCCTAAGAGGACTGGAGGGAAGTGCAAATTATTCAGTAGTATGATTACGGACGAGTATGCGGGGAAGTTACTTCACCCCTGTTGCCTGTGATGGCAAGGTCTCCCACCTACACGTGACCTTTAACAAGTCTGGTGCCCGACTAGTGCTAGGCTTTCGGCATCGCCAAGCAACTCTTAGGAAGTTCTAGACGAGATTAGACCTTCCTGCAAGATTATATGCTTGTATGATTACGGACGAGCAGAGGTGCGGCATGAATTTTTATAGGGATGTTGCATTTAACTTTTGCAACATGATACACACACATGTGTGCGTCGTATATGTGTGTGCGCGCTATAGATGTGCAAAATTCAAATTTTTTTAGAAGCATCAGAGCACATTTTCAAGGAGTTTTTTAAAAAGAAATCACACTTTTAAGGTGTTGGCTCAAAAAAAGCCGAATAAGAGGTTAGCCAGAAGCCCATTAACAAACAAGGCCCATATATACTTTATCAAACAGGGCTGCGGCTGAGACACTGTCGCTCGGGCCCGTGCATAAAGTAGAAACCAACATGGCCACCACTCTACCATGTAGTTGTAGGCCGCAAGCCCACGACCCGAAGAGATAAGCTACCACCGTCGCTAGACGGAGCCGAACGGCGCTGCTCCAACCACCGCTCCCTCTCCTTCTCTCACTAGCTCGCCACTGCATCCCCACCCCACCGCTACTGGCCTCCGCCGCAGGTCCTAGACTTCACATGTGCTGGCTGAGATGGCGGCGCGCCGGGGCCTCATGTCTACGAGCAGCCCTAGGGTTTCGGTGTTGCCAAGCTACTCTTGACTCATAGGAGGCCTATACAGGATAGACCTTCTATGAAGTCATGCAATGGTATGATTATGCACGATGAAGTTGACTTCACTCTTCTGGCGTTCTCGAGAGGGGACGAACCCTCGCTAGGCCCGCACACGTTGTTGTTACACTCTTCATTATTCGGGCCACCTGACCAACATGGGTCGTCTTAGACATGACCCAACGGTGGACCCTCGTCGGGCTCGTCTGTCACGTTTGTCTAGGTGTGGACCATTGTGTGAGCCCAAATGTTTTTAGGCTTCTCGAGGTACTCCTGATGTTTATCACAATTATAGTCTAGGTTGATAAGCAGAGTCCATAAACCGTGGCATCCATGTGGATGAAAACATGATGTATATCAGTTAAGCGTATTACAAGATTATACGAAGCATTATTTTATCTATAATTATCCTATACTATATATTGTAGTATAGATTTTTTTTTTTTGACATAAGAATTTTTTTTTTTGGAAGAAAGGCTAGGCGCACGACCTTCAAGCCCGGGGAAAAATGAGCCTCATCCTGCTGCCGTCTTGAGATTTTGCTCTATCCTGTCTCACGTGCTGCAGTTGATCTCACCATCGCCGGTTGCCCTCCCGGCCCCGGTCGCCCGCCTCCCTGCGCCCCCTCCCCGTTCGGCCGCCCCCGCCCCATGGACCCGGCCGCCGGCCTCCGTGTACCCCTCCCCGTCCGGCCGCCCCCGCCCCACGGACCCCGGCCGCCCGCCTCCCTGCGCCCCCTCCTCGGCTCCCCTGGCATCTACGCGACTCCGCGGCCGGCGGCCGGCTCCCTGGTGCTGACTCGAAGAGGAGCCAAGGAGCACGGTGAGCAACGCAGGCTTCCTCCTCGCATCTCTCTTCTCTCATCTGGCCTTAGCTTCTAACGAGGCGACTGCAAATCGGTTACAGGATACAAAAATTGGTGGATACGTTGTATTCCTGGGGTCGCGGCTTCAGCCGAGCAGGCGGAGGCGACCCCGGAGGACATGGAGAACATCCGCGAGATCAAAAGGGTCCGTTGCTTCGAGAGCCTTCGTTGGCTTGTTAGGCATCATTTGATTTAATTGGTGCTTACGGACTTGGTTTGAGTTTGGCTGCGGTGATAGGTACTGGAGCTTCTGAAGAAGAACAGAGACATGACCTTTGGTGAGGTTAGCAAGCTAGTCTCTTAAACTTGATTTGTGTACTCATTAGAATTAATTCGTTGCCTTAGTTGCAATCATGTTAGTGGAATACAGTAACAACTATGAAATAGATGTTTGGAGTAAGTCAGCCTACAAGATTAAGATAAAGACTGGGTGTCTACTGGGTTTATATATGCAAAAAAAAAAAGTGTTGACCTTATTTTGTACTAGCTACGATTACACTTAACGAATTTTAGAGTGATGCGTGTTCCTTGTTGCTCATAAAAACTAGCATTAGTTTGATACTTTTGTTGCTGCATTACAGGTTAAGCTAACCATCATGATTGAGGACCCTAGAGATATAGAAAGGAAGAGAACGCTCGGGATAGAGGATCCTGATGAAATTACAAGGGATGATTTAGCTGATGCTTTGGCTGAGGTACATTACCATTTCCTTGCAACATGTTAGTCAGGGTTTGGTTACGGGCATCCTTATCCATTTTTACAGTCTGGCAAATATTTTTATGTATTCTAGTTGCCATCTAATGCTCCATTGGAATTAAACTAAAAATGCTAGCTGCATAGTCTAATGTTTTTGGTATATATATAAATAATAATGAGGAGGGGAAAGCTTAAATATGCCCCTTTCCTTTTGTCATGCAAGCCATGCCCCCTTTCCACATATCATTTTGAGTGATAGTGCAAAGCTGAACAATATCATGATCATGAACTAATTTGCAATAAAATTCCTGTATCTAGATTTATAATTTAGTACCATGGATGAGCTATCTCCGTCCCTTTTATTTTCCTATTTTTCCTAAAAATCTGCTTACCATATCGAATTTATATTGTACTCCCTCTGCCTCAGAATATAGCTACTTTTAGATTTTATATATAAATTAAGGAGAGTAAGTATTAGTCTAAATTGCCCCTCATTTATCATGTCATGTACCTGGTGGGCATGGGTCCCTGCAAAAATTAGTTGTATGCAACCCAATTAAAAGGAAACACGCATGCCGACCAATTAAAAGAAAACCTGGTGGGCATGGGGCCCTGCCAAAATTAGTTGTATTCCACCCAATTTAAAAAGAGCCAAGAAAGGGAAGGCACAGAGAGGGTTATTTTCGTAACAGTATGGTGCCCCTTGGAAGTTGGAACCCCATCCGAACTCAGAGATAACTATATTTCTGGGACAAAATTTGAATGCTAGAACTACCTATATTCTAGCACAGAGGGAGTAAATAGAATCGAGTGCATGATAACTGTTGCAATGTGACCTCTATTATTGTCACCCTGAAATATAAAACAGAAAAAAGCAAGATGGCTACTCTTTTTTAACGGCTACTCTTTTTTAACTGCTTACAACAATATGGAAACAATGGCCAGATTGTTCGAAAGTTTGTTTTCATGGTTCTCAACAAAGACCTCATCATTCTTGTTTATTAGAGTCCCAATTTTTAAAAACGTAATATTGATAAATTCTTCACGTTCATACTGCTAATGTGACACTGGTTCTTCACGTGAATTGCACCTGTGTCAGCTGCACATGGCCGAATCACATAAGTCCTTGCAGAAACCTAAGCCACTAATGCCTGCCTGCATGTATAGGTTAACAAAGGACAGATTCCAGAGAATCGTGTTGCACTTCAGTTGCTTGCCAAGGAGATGGCAGAATGGCCTGACCTTGAGGTAATAATGAGAACTCAGTTCTTCTCCTTCATCCCTCCTACATTACCAGCAAAAGTTCACTATTGTCAGCTTTCAACATTTTCTTGAGTACATCTTTTTTTCTCTTTCTATTTACTAAATGTTTTGTGTATAATTGTATTTTACGTTGAGTTTCTGTTTCAAATCTATTGTGCAGATAGAAGCTCCAAAAAAGAAGAGCAAACTTGGGAAATCTGTCTATGCTAAGGCCACAGATACTGGCATTGATCCTGAGGCAGCCGCTAAAAGACTTAACCTTGACTGGGACTCTGCTGCTGATATAGATGGTGATGAGGAGGATGACGATGAAACTGAAGTGCCACCTGCAGTGGTAAGTTGTTATCTTTGAAATACTCAGGAAAAATTATATGGATATAACGAACAAATTGAAGAATTTCAACTAAACGCTCATTCCTCATGTTCTTCTACCACTTTTTTGAACAATGTATTCTTTCCATTTTGTTCTGCAGGGATATGGTGCGTTGTATTTGTTGACAGCCTTTCCTGTTATTATTGGAATATCAGTTGTGCTAATTCTCTTCTACAATTCTCTTCAGTAGTGAACCCCTGTGCTCGTTCCCTTCTTGAGTGCGGTGTTGCCTTTTTTAAATCTGAGTGGCAAGGCTAGTTAATCAGTATTTTTTGTCTCATTTTTCTAGCTTACTCTCAGCGTTGTAAAGATATGAAATGCAAAATAGCAGAATAGCATGTCATTTCTCTTGTAAGACTGCCTACGAGGAAGCAAAAGCGGTCCGGGAAATCAACGGGACAGCCGAATAGCCGTTGGATACTAATTGAACGCCTGACACATGGTGACTGACGCTTAAACAAGCGTTCGATCACCTAACGCCGAGATAGACCCAATAAAGTAAGTCAAATATTGTGTAACTCTAATTTTAGAATTTTTAGTATAAACCGACAATACCTAGAAATTCAGGTGCCAAAAAGATCTTTATCCAGGCCTAAATTTTGTTTTTGTCACGTCCGTGCATGGAAGATATTAGAATAAAAGGGAAATAAAAAAAGATCAACAGAGAGAATATCCTAGCGCGATATACTGATGTAGCAATGTCATATATAGATTAAACTAAACAATTATAGTAAAATATAAAAAACTTGAAATAATTATTGATTTCCTAACGCAATAATGATCATGTCCCTATTTCTAAGTTACAATTAGTGCGTCTTATAAAAAAACAATTTGTAATTAAGACCATCTATTTGATGTAACCACTAAAACATGTCCATTTTCCAACTCTAGAGTTTTTTTAGAGGATAGAGAATCCTTTGTTTAGATCCATTCATCTCTATCTATTCCTATAGCAGCAAAAAGAGCTGATGCAATGCTAAAATCATATTACCTGTCCTATGAAATTGCAAATGTAGTTTCATGAAATAAGTTAGTGCTAAAATTAGTTTACATATGCGCACTCGTAATCTATTGGTTATGGTATACGATGCCATGTAGAAAAAATAGTTACCCAAAATAGCTAGATTGACATTTTTAATGGTAAATTTCAAAACACCCCCACTATTTATGGGACGGAGTATGCAATACGATCTATTTATTTATTAAGGACATCACAAGTCTCACACGGATAACAGTGATTTTTTGCGCTTTCCATTATTTGAGCCCTTTTTTTTTTTTTTTTGCAGTTTCCTCAATCGAAATTTTATAGCCATAGCGCATATAGAGTAATAAAAAAACAAAAGGAAAGTTAAGAGAAAGAAAAGGAGAAAACGTCGTTGCAGTTGCATAAGGCGAACCGAGTCAATCGTCCCCCACCGCAAGTCCGCAACCCAGCACCCGCCACCAGCGCCGCCTTGATCAGCACGATGGCGGGAGATGCGGCCGCCGGGGGCGGCGGCGCCGCCCACATCACGTCGGCGGGCAAGGGTTCCCGCTCGTCCACGCGGCACCGGCAGTTCCGCGACCTAGCCAAGATCCGCGTGGACGACCTGCAGGAGATGTTCTCCGGCCTCCAGTCCGCGCGCATGGAGAGCCGCTCCGCCGACGCCGCCGTCCTCGAAGAGCAGGTACACCAGATGCTTCGCGAGTGGCGCTCCGAGCTCAGCGCCCCATCCCCGGCTTCCTCTCTCCAGGCAAGTCCCCCGAACCCTAGTCCTCCCCGCTAGTCCCCCTTTTCGCGATTGGTGCTGATTGGTGCTTGTGGCGGGGCGCAGAACTCACAGGGGAACAACCGGGGGATCCCGGATCCACCGTCGGAGACGCTGCGGCTGCTGCAGCTGGCGGTGGCCGAGGAGGAGGAGGACGACGCCACCAGTAAGCTCGTGGCATCCCGATCGCCGCTGCAGGTGCCAGCTTCTCATCAGAGCCACGAGCACGGGCAGGACAGACAGATGGCCAATGCCGATCATCAGTGTGGGGCTGTGACTAGGGACCCTACTCAAGGGCAGACCTCTCTAGGTCAGGGAGTGGAGGGTGATTGTGGAGAAGTGGCTGCTGTTGCTAATGCAATGTTCAATGATCAGGTAGCATTTGCATTCTCAATGATCAAATTGAAAACAGTTTTCTTTTGTTCATGACTGATAACGTGAAGGGGCTTGTTTCTGAAACTTTTATGTTTTGATGATGAATCGCTAGCATTGTGTTGTCTGTCTTGATTCCAAAAATCCAAGCATGTGAATTTATTTCGGTGCTGTGTGACCCTCAAGTGATCGGTCACTATGCAGTCGCTTCGTTGAAGCATTTGGCTCTAAAGATTCCGTACACATAGAATGCTTATGCTTCATTACTTATATGCTATCATCATAAAAAAGTGTCAAGTGGAACTTGTCATGTTGTGTAATTACTTTTTCTGGCACCGAATTCATTAATTTTGCTCCCTCTGGTTATGTTTAGTAGCCGACTCGTTATTTAGTGATACTTTTGAACCTTTTCCTGCCTGGTTTGCTCAATGTTTGCTTCATATTTTGCTGATCGATTTCAAATGTTGTTTTTATCAAAATTTTGCATAGGTTGCAGTGTCTTGTGTACTTCATTCATGGATGTGATTTCATGACTGGGTTCATTCTTTCAATTTTATGAAGGCTATTAATAACTTGGTTTTATATATCTTGATTTTGTTGAGAAGATGCTTTACTCTTTGTAGACGACAGTATAGATCAGCAGTTCAGCACTATAAGCCAACTGCAGTCACCTCCATGTATGTACTAGTGATGACCTTGTTTGAACTGAAAATCTGGAATGTGGTACTTCAGTATGCTAGCATAGACAATTATGTTGATGTATGTGAATAGTGTGCTAGTATTATTTGTCTAAGCTTCTGAAGAGCACGAGTCATAACAGTGTATTGTTTTGTATTTAAGCTAGTTGTAAATCAGAAATAATGATCGGCTCTTGAAAACCTGCATATTTAGGCCTCACTTGATGGCTCTCAAACCTGCATATTGCTTGTCAGAGTTTCAAGTTTCTAATTCAGTACTTGTATGCTTTAAACTGACATTATGACAAAGGAGCATATGTACACTTTATATTACTTTTGTGGCACTTCTGGATTTCACTGATCTGTATGACTGTATATGCATGTGTCCTGTGTCCTGTGTCCTATGATGTGCATTCCATTCCATCTCATTTGTTTGGTGCCTATAGCTCATGGTCATGTTACTTTTTCCATCATACCATGTCTATTGATAGCTTTAATGAGTCTTTGTCTTACCTTTTGTTGCAGATGTATTATATAGACCAAGAACTCAGTATTGATGATTTTCTTTGTGATGATGATTACAAAATAAATCTTCCTGGTTCTAATGAAGATCAGTTCAATAGCCTGCATGGGATCAGTCAGCTGGAAAATGTACATTTTGATTTGCCATTAGATCTGCCCACTCATTCATATGTTGACACGAATAACTCTGAGCAAAATACTGGAGATGTCTTTGTTCACATGTCAGACTTGCTTACAACAATATGGCCATCACCCTCTCAGTATTTGGGGCCAAAATGTGCACTTTGGGACTGTGGTAGGCCAGTAGGAGGGTCAGAAGATTGTGGAGATTACTGCAACCCTTACCATGCTGGTTTGGCTTTGAATGATGATGGCCTTCTTGGGACAAGACCAGTGATGCGACCAAGAGGAATTGATTTGAAAGATGGGCCACTGTTTACTGCTCTCATTGCAAAAGTCCAAGGAAAGAATGTTGGTATTCCAGTGTGTGCAGGGGCTGCCACTTCTAAATCACCATGGAATGCACCTGGTAAGTATGGTTGTATTATTAGTGCTGGCATGTTTGGTTGATGCGGATAGTCTTCCATCATTGTGCTTATTGTTTGTTCTGTGCTGTTGCAGAACTTTTTGATCTCTCTCTTCTGGAGGGTGAATCTCTTAGAGAATGGCTGTTCTTTGACACTCCAAGAAGAGCATTTGAGAGTGGCAACCGGAAGCAAAGGTCATTGCCAGATTACAATGGCCGTGGGTGGCATGAATCAAGGAAGCAGATCATGAAAGATTTCGCGGGTCTGAAGAAGTCCTATTACATGGACCCACAGCCATCGAGCAGCCATCACTGGCATCTTTTTGAGTATGAAATCAATGCTTCTGATGCCCTTGCCTTGTACCGTCTTGAGTACAAGTCTTCTGAGGCTAAAAAGAGTGCCAAATCAAAATTGGCTACCACTTCACTGAATGAAATCCAGCAGCAAATGGGCAGGCTGACTGCAGACAGCCCTGTGGAAAACAAACGGACTGCTAGGAGCAAGCAAAAGGCTAATCAGAAGGATACCAATACAAACATCCATGCACATGGTAACGCCCCCAGTCAAGTTAGTGCTCCAAATGCTTATCAAGCAGCGTCCCAGGTGAACCAAATGGCATTTCTGAATGAGAACGTTGTTTACGGACCTCAACTTCCACATTCTGAAAACGTCGTCTATGGACCTCATCTTCCTCATGGATACTCAGCCGAAGGAAGCAGCTTCTCTTGGAACCCAAATAACGGGAGATGAAGATAGGACATAATTTAGCTGCTCAAACATTGAATTGAATGGCACTTGTCAAGCACATACTCTGACAGCATCCACACTCAACAATGGCCCATTACCTTTCCAATTTTTAATTGGTTGGTACTGCAGGCGCCCTTGCTGGCCTGTGTGTGTTTGGAACACAGCGATATACTTGCATTAACTTCAACTGTAAAATACAGCCCCGTGTCATAGCTGCCAATCTGAGTGTAAGATAAATAGAGTGTTGTATCAGTTACGGCTCGGGTACATTAGGGACCATTTTTGAGTTTGGAATTGAGATGGCTATATTCTTACCAGTTTACTTTTTATGCTCATTTGCGTGAGAGATTTGTGAACTCTTGTTTAAATTGTGGTTGCCGACAAAATAGCTGGTCCTCTCGTTTCATAGAACTGGCCTATTCCACACCATTCCAGTCCCAGTCAAACAAGCAGCACAGAAACTGTAAGCGAGGACGACCGAAGTACAATTGAGGTAGAGGCTGCCATGGCCAAGGTTGAGAGCGACGAAGAAGAACAGGAAGTCATCCACGGGGCCTCACCTAGGTACGGATGATTGGATGGGCCGTATGTCAAAATAGAGTAGTGAAGGACTTTGACATGTGGTGACGGAGGAGACTAGCTCCGAGGCCCCTCTTTAGCTAGAGGCAGGGGAATCTAGCGTTGGGGCTGCTGGGACTCGAGTCTCTCCTACCGCTATGATAGTTCACCAATGAGCCCATCCAACCCGTCTATCTACTATTTCAACTACCTCTCTTTCTGTTTACAGTGCGCGAACAGTGTTTGGCATCCATTTTGGATCAACTGGTGAACCCAGTCTAACAATGAAGTTTCTTTCTAAGCCCCTCCCTGTAAATATGCAGTAATATAACCTTAGGCTAAGGCCACCAGCTAGAGTAAAACCCCATCTCTCTGTATGAACAGTATCGCTACAGTGTCATTTTGTACTGTACCGGACCATATACTCGGACTGCTGGACTTAGCCTTAGAAGGTAGGACTACAAGTGGAAAATTGAAGACAATGTTTACCCTAACATTATTTTCTAGATCCTCCTCTGGCTAGAGGTGGAAAAAGCTAGAAGAGTATTGTTTGTTCTTTGAACTTGGGTTTGTGGTGAGAGAGAGCATGGAGGAGGTGCGGAGAGGAGCTTATCGGTGCCTCTAGTACCAATGGCCCAAATGCGTTTTTCACGATCCAAATGAGCCCTTAATTTTGTTTTCAGCTCAAAGCCGCGTAGAAAATCATGGTGGGTGGGAAGAGAGGACAAAGTCGTGGGAGTATATGTACCGTTAAGGCGTCTCTAATGGAACTATTTACACTAGCTATTTGATGCCAACTAGGTTCAGATAGCTGATGTGGAGGAGAGAGGGCAGCAAAAGGTAAATAGCTATGTCTTGTTTCCTAGCTAGCTCTAAGCACACGATTCGGGGACTGGTGGGTGGTGTCCAATAAAATCCTACTAAAGAGTCATATAAAAAGAAAAAAAAATTATAGATCCCACAAGATGAGGTGGATTTCTCGTAGCTAATACTAGTTAGAACTATTAGAAAAAACCTTAGATGTGCCACCTCAACCGGTAGAGGAGGCAATTGGACGAGCATTGTAGCCGCCTTGCACCAAAAAAGAATGTGAGCTCACCAAAGAAAAAGTGATGAAATTAATGAGGAAGTGGAAGGGTAACCCTATCCTAGGGAGAGAGACCATTCCCTGGTTCCACATGTGTAGACATGTGCATGCATGAATGAGACCAAGCCATGCACGATAGAAAACAGAAAGCATTCACATACCCTATGGCCATAGCTTGATCTTGGTTTTGCATCACCCTGGGGCGTTGGTAGGCCAAGCAAAGATATTTGCACCTATCGTCCGATCCAGCCTCACGCTCATAATCTTACCAGTCACACAATCTATTATCATTTTCGATAAATTAAGCCAACATATTTTAGATTGCCAAAGTCACTACAGATATATATAGCTTACCATTAAATCATATTGTTATTTCCAAACTATTCTATCAAGTCATGGGCAGGAGCAATTAAAACCAACCGACCAGAGGGTGTTTGGTTCCTACTATAAGATTTTGAGAATCTAGGGTTCTAGATAAAATCGAGACACCATGGGATTCCTATGAGATAAAATCCACCCTAAAATGAAGTATTGATTTTGTTTATATCAGATTCTCATAATCCCAAACAAAGCCTTAGACAGCCCAGTTTTACATTTCACATAGTTGGATTTGCAGCCAATTGTGATTAAAAAAAACTAATTTGATTGCTTGAAGCTCGAAAAGAGGATGCACATGCATATTTCGTTCAATTGATCGAAAACTGAACGCCTTCTGTTAGGTTGGTGTCACTAAGGCTGCAAAATAATGTGCAAAATATTATACATGCACTGCACACACTACATAGAGTGGAATTTGAAATAGAAAATAGAATAAATGTTTGGATAAACGAAAACGCTATCATCCGAACGTCTGGGCGTGGCGCGTCCCAACGGACGATACATGGCACATCCCTCTCCACACGAGGAAGAATAAATCAGCCCAGCTTTATCTCTTGTCACTTCTTTATCGCAACAGTAGTCTCTCTTCTCCATCTTAAGGCCCCGTTTGGCATGGGAGCCAGGGGCTCCGGCTCCGCCCGGACAACGCCTGCCCGCGGCCAACCAGCGCCTGCCCGCGGTTCCGGCTCCTCCTGCCCGCGATTTCCGCTCTCACAGAGCCGTTTCCTTCACCCGGAGCCGGTGGAGAGGAGCTTCTCCCGGCGCGGTACTGTAGCACGAGGAGCAGGAGCCGGAGCTGGGAGAAGCCTGGCCAAACAGGGCCTAAATCCATCCCAATCTCTGCGCAGCTCCGCTTGCTCTCCGGCAGACCGCCTCCACGTCGAGCACGCTTGCCTCACCCACTTCCTCAACCAGACCTCTATCTCCATCCCTAGCACTTGTTGTGCGCAAAGACGAAGACCAGCGGCCGTCATAGTGGTAGCCAGCGCAGCGGCTCCTTCGGTTCCGGTCCCGACGCCGGCCATGGCCATACTAGCTCGCAGCTAGCAGCAGCAAGTGACCGTCGCCAGCTCCTTTCTGGCTCCCACGGCAGGCGATGGCAGTACCATGGCAGAGGAAGGCCACAACGGCCGTTAGAGTGGTCGCCGGCGCAACGGCTCCTCCGGTCCCAGCATCGGATCCGGCCTCGTCGCATCCTCCTACGCCTCCCCGGCCACCTCCGGCCTACACCTCTGCTGTGGCCAACTCCGGCGGCCGTGAGGTGAAGCATGAGGTCTCGGGATGAGGGAGAGGACCCCGAGCCGGAACCTCAAGCCGAAGCAGGCGAGTCATGTTGCAACTTGTGAATTGAAATGTTGCGGTTTGTAATTTGGAATGTTGCATGAGATTATACGATTTCATCGGACGAATTTTAGTGTTGCAAAGTTTATTTTCTTATGTTGCAAGAATTTATCTTCGATGTTTCATAGATAAGAGATGTTTTGGGAAGAGATTTTTAGATTGCATGGGATGATATGAGATGTTTCATAGGATGATGAATTTTAGTATTGCAAAATTATTTTTTTGATGTTGCAAAGTTGGTTCCTCGCTCTATTGTTGTGATATTTTTTCTTATGTTTGGTGAATTATTATTCAAAGTGTTTCCATTTGTTTGTTAATGTTGCAAGACATTTTTTGCAGATAGAGAGTGACGACTATAGAACTACAGAGTACTCCTGGGCTGTGGTCGCAAGCACCTCGTTTATTGGGTAGCGGGACTTTGATCACTGATCAGAACAGGGATAAAGTGATGTTGTTCACAACATAGTATCATTTATGTTTTGGTGGGACTTTTTCTCTCTAATCCGGTGGTAGCGCACAGTTAAATGAGCGGTGGATCGTGCGTGACGTCCGGGCGCCAGTAGCCCCGTTGGATAAAAGACCTGGTGACACCAGGCTTACCTCCTAAGACTAAGTCCAGCAGTCCGGATAAAAGACCAGATACAGTACAAAATAACACTACAGTGACACTATTTACAGAGAGAATAGTAGTTGGAATAGTGGATAGACGAGACTTTTACCTGGCTGCTGGAGTCAGGCTAATCCAAAAATTCGTAGGGAAATATAACAAGTAGTCATAGTCATTTCCCGGCGTCAAAAGCTACTACGGCCCGAGGATTCGTAGCGGCCAAGGCAGTCGGGCAGGTGCCAGGTGGTGGCTTCCGAGTCGGTTCGGATCCCAACTCCTTTCTACTGTACCAGACTATAAAGCGAAGCGAAACCCCAGCGGCAAGAATCCCAAGAGGCCACCTCGGCACCCCACGCGCCAAGGCAGCAGCTGCAGGGCTTGACATCTCCGCGCCGCCGCCGACGCCGACACATCCATGGCGAAGGGCAAGTTCAAGCACAAGCCCACGGGGGAGCGCACCTTCTCCACCCCCGAGGAGATTGGTACGTCCGTCCCTGCGCTGCGTCCCGCGAATGAGCCGCCGTTCGGTTTAGGTTTTGCTGGCTCCTTCTGCCTCTCGGTTTGCTCAATCGATCGCACGGTCGGCAAGACGTCTCGTGGTGGTCGAACGTAGCGGCCTTGGCTGCTTGTTATTGGCTTGTTTGATCGCGGTATAGGACGTGCAGCGTTATTTATGTTTGAGGGGAAGGGAGGCTTAGTTTGGATGGGGTGATTATTGGGGCGGGAGCTGTTTTCCCATTGTAGTTTGTTTCTGTTTTGATCCGGATTCCGGCACTGCGAGCCTGGTGCTCTTGCATGCTTCTGATTTGTCGATCAATGTCGAGACTGCTGGGATGCTCTAATAGTCTAATCGAGGTTTCACTGCTCAATTAGTAGGCTGTTGACTGCTCCATTCAGATGCCCTGCGCCGCGTGGATGTATACGCTCATGGGCTGATAAGCAAATCCCAACTGAATTTCCTCTTGCTCAAACCCTTTGATGTCAATTGTGTGTTGTCATGGGAT
This sequence comes from Paspalum notatum, assembly GCA_022530915.1. Lineage (NCBI taxonomy): Eukaryota > Viridiplantae > Streptophyta > Magnoliopsida > Poales > Poaceae > Paspalum > Paspalum notatum. Next base: position 36,728,255 of record CM039692.1, read on the forward strand.
GTGCTCTGATAAGGCTGTGTTTCTTCTGTAAGATGTTGTTGTGTGGTTCGAAAGGTAGCATATATAGATGTCAGCACTTTATCTATTTTGATTGAAAATTGAAGTGGGACTGTTCGCAAACGTGCCTGAGCCTAAGAATGTGTGCATGTGTTTCATTAAGAGGAGAAAATTGAGGTGGGACAGTTCAACAATTTGTCGTTGAGCACACCAAATACTACATTTTACTGCAAGTTGATGCTTGTAGCTGCTGCTCATTTATAAACAAAGTACAGCTTGGTAGAACATTTTGTTATTCTTCATGTCATAATTTGAGCCTGTCGAATTGCGCCTTGTTTTTTTTTTAACAAATTCTCATATCTTTCATGTGAAATTGAATGCAGCGGCTGGTTCTTCAGCGGGCCGTCCAACAACCTTTAAAAAGGTTTGCGCCCTTTTCATTTCAACAAGTTAATGTTCTTCTGAACAATGTCTGCTTATGTTCTCCCTTCTGCACTGAACATGCCAACTGACTTGCTTAATTTGCTCAATTAACTTGTATCCAAACAATTGTGTTCAACTGAAACACATGTATAATGTGATATATGATATCCTCTGCTTATTTTGGTGATTGACTTGTATCTGTGATCAAAATACAGCATGAGGAAAAAGATGTCTATAACAGAAGGGGGGAACCAGAAGAGGAAGTGGATTCTGAAGATTTTGCAAGACCAGTAAGACATTTTTCTGAAACATACCGATTTCTTGCTCTTCATAGCTTACACTCTTTGATAATATCATAAACGACCTTTGTTGACGTCATCAGAAACACAAAGGTACAGAGGGTCTTATCGAGATTGAGAATCCAAACCTGGTGAAACCAAAGAATATAAAGGCCAAGGACATTGATGTAAGTGGCATACTTAAATGTTTGTTTCCTATTTATTCAAATTTCTCCTTCGACGATGATGTTGGTAGACTTGTAGGCACAAGTTTATTGCTTGAGGAACAAATTTAGTAATTTACCCATAACTCTTATATATCGAGCAAATGTATGCTGCTTTGCAAATATGGTAAGGGTTGGGATTAGGGTTATGGACTGCATTTACACAGCAAAGCTATGCTAAAATGGTTTTACTCCCATATATTTACTGAACCTGCTAGCAGCGGGCCTTGAAGAAATGTTGTTATCCTGAACAGAGGAAGGATTCACCTTCTTTCCCTTCGTCTGTTGTGATAATTTGTTACAGAATTTTTCCGTTGTTAACATGTTATAATCATTTTGTGTCCTTCTAAGCTAACTAGTTTTGCAATGGCGCAGATTGGTAGGGCAACTGACATTTCCAGACGTGAAAGGTGCGGACTCATACAGTTGTCCTCCTGTCAATTTATTGTGCATGTTTCTACTGCATGTTGTGTTTTTCTTTAATATATACAATTATATCATGTGTTTACAATGTAAAGAATTAAAGAAAAATTTTATTGAAACAGCTTGCTCATCTTTTTTTAACAAATATAAACTAACGTTGATAGAATCAGATAGTGATAAGCTATATCACTGACACAAAAGTTGGACTACAATTCAACGTTTTTAAACTCTTTCAGTTGCTGTTGCCATCATGTCATTATTATCTCTAAACCTGTAAAATATGGTATCTCTAAAGATGAACGCTGCAAAAGACTATCGTACTGACAAGTATTCTTGTTGCAGAGAGGAGCTTGAAAAGCAGAAGTCCCATGAGCGTCATATGAAGCTTCAAGAACAAGGAAAAACAGAACAGGCTAGGAAAGATTTAGGTGAGACATTGCCTCGATCCATTTCAATGATTTGGTTTGTTACTTAGATCTTGTACTTGAAACTTGGGCCATATTTCTGCGTAAACGCACCATGTAAGATATTACTTCTAGAAGGAATACCCTGCTGTTGTAATTTGTGCAAAGCCTAGACTATGATTTTAAGTGTCCGCTATAGGTGATGGTTGATGCATTTAATGCCATATTTTATTGTTTGCATTCTCAACTCCTGGTGATCCTTTCTGTACCTCCAGTAGGGATAATTCCTTATGCCCTGTGTTTGCCTTTCCCTTTTCAGTTTTACAGAACTTTTTTGCATTCTGCTTGTAACTTCCTTACGTTTACCAAATGTTTGCCGTTCTTTAGTATCAAGATGCTACTTGATCACTTGCAAAGAACTCATGAATTTTACCAAACCTTTTTGCAAATGTAGAGCGCCTTACTTTAATCCGGCAACAAAGAGCAGAAGCTGCAAAGAAGCGCGAAGAGGAAAAGGCTGGTATGTCTCTTGCTACTATCGCCCTGTTAACATTCATCTTGTTGGCAGCTAGCATTGCCAGTAGCCGCTGTCGTTGAAATTTTGCTCCATGGTTTTCTATTAAACAGCTAAGGATTTGTCTTTCCTACTAGACTCACTTGACCCATGAACTACATGTTTTTCCTACTAGTACCAAGTTACATGCTGACACTTTCTACCATTGGCAGCCAAAGAAGAGAGGAAGGCTGAAGCGCGCAAGGGATCTGGCAAAGTATGAACAAGAAGGAGTTTTAGGGGGAGATGTGATAGCTGAATACTAGTATTAGTTCCCAGGCTTATGTTCCAAATGTACATATTTTACCATTTGAGTAGTATGCAATGGCTTTTGAATGGTACGCTCATGGATGGCCGAATGCAATGACTTTGAGCATGCCAAAAATAGAGTAAAAGCAACTTTGTCGAACAATAGTTTCATGCTATGGTGTTTTTGTTATCCAATCATATATAACCGTATCTTGCTACAGTGCAATATAACTGAGGAGTTATTCTTTCCTGGCTTATCTTCATGGGTGGGCCCAGCTCAATTCATGGGTATTCATTTGAATACCCATGAATTTTGCTCCAAAAAATTGTGTATATATTGTATGTATCATATACATGTATTAAAAAATAAAATTGAGACAAAATACTATACTATTCAAGCATTCAGCCCAAACTAGCACTCCTGTTCCATGGCTTAGTTGGTCCAATATCTCATTTCGCAGCCCAATTTTAAAAAGACAAGCGCTAGTGACTAGTCTAGCTGGCTTGCGACAACTGTCCAGATGGTGATCAAGCCTCAGCGAGCAGCCAAAGTCCTCAACTTCAACTAGTATTAATTCAATTTGATATATTTTAGATGTTACCATTTCCATATATTGAACAATTAGTAGTTTTATACTATATGTTGGAGAAACCGATGACATGATAATTATGTGTTATGTATCTTCTACGTGTTACATAGTAAGTACTTTGTGATACTATAATCAATTATACCTATAAAATTAGGCTTTAGATTATAAAAAAATTTCTATAAAATTTTGAATACCCAATCCTCAAATCCTAGGCCCGCCCCTGCTTATCTTGATTTGTGGTTTTTTCTTTTTTGAATAGTGCAATCTTGATTTATGGTATTGGCTTTGATGAATAGCAAATACTTGTCCATTTTCTGGGAAAATGGCCCAGGCCTCACGGTGTTTTGTAACTGTCAATGTTCAACCGAAGTTTTACTAATCTAGCCGTTTGTTTCTCGCCTAGCATTGCCGTGGTATTGTCTGATGTGATCGTGATAGGCAAAACGTTTGAAACTTGACACTGTAAGAATACTTCGAGTAGGAAGAAAATCCCTCTGGCAATATCAGGTTGACATCTTACAAAAGCAAAATATCAGGTTGACGCAGTAAATACATATTGCAATCCGCAAGGTTAAAAATCTAAAGCAAAATATCAGGTTTGCGCGGTAAAAACACTAGTGCAATCCGCAAGGTTAAAAATCTAAAAGAATGCAATATATTCAAAAAAATACGACTCCGCTGGGGATCGAACCCAGAATCTCTGGTTCCGTAGACCAGCGCCTTATCCATTGGGCCACGGAGTCATGGTTGCAAAAATATAGTGCCATCCACAAATCTAAAAGAAAGCAATATATATCCAAAAAAACGACTCCGCTGGGGATCGAACCCAGAATCTCTGGTTCCGTAGACCAGCGCCTTATCCATTGGGCCACGGAGTCACTGTTGTGCAATAAGAAAGATTTATACTTAAATAAACGTAACCCAACAATCGGAGTTCCGCTATTCCATGAGATCGTAGGATCATTGTCCTGTTATATTTTGCAAGATATAAAAAATACTATAAATTTGTAATATAATTTTGATACTATAATAGTAATTTTGTGACGATGATGGACTTATTCACAATCCATATTGATTTTCAATAATTTAAGTGTAATACTAGAAGAAAAATACTCCATTTCAGAACTCAGTTTCTTGTTCATTGAATAATATGATGATCGGGATCCTATTGATTTCATTGGATAATGTAGAACTCTCATGTAGAATCGTGATGCCACGCAAATTAGTTTCGTAATAATGATGATATTCAACGATCCGGATGAGCTAGGATGATAACTGTGCGGGTATATCTAGATCATCAGACCTCAGAGCGTACCCTCGAGCATATAAACGACTATGATTCATAACCTCTGCATTTATATACAACAGTACTACACTGTTTCATTACTTGGGACATCCATTCATAGCGAAATACAACGCTGCACCAAGCTCCAGCTAGCAAAGCTCGGTCCAGATGGACCCCAACCCAATCATCTGGCCTGGCTGGCACTGACACGGCCTGTCCGCCTGACATTCTTCAACACTGCCCCAGTGCTCCTCACTGACCAGATTACATAAATGCACTAAGACCATGTGCAGTGGATTGTGTAAATGGATTGTTTATACACTGTAGCGACACTGTTCACAGAAAGAAAGGTAATTGGAATAGTAGATACACAGTGCATTTACACATCCTGCTGCACATAGTCTAATGTGATGTCGTTGGTAAGCAAAATCAAGAGCCATCGGTACTGTCGCCGTGTAGTCCGTCTTCTGGTGACACGGCATCAGAATTCAGATTTCAGAACGACGACGAACCATACAGCTAACCAACTGCACTGCACCCACCAAAGGCTCTTGCTCTTGCTCTTGCCACAAGCAATGCCGTGCCGGAAATGCCAGATCAAGACGGATATGACCGAACAGGTACGGTGATCCAAAAACCGGAAGTGGATGGTTCGCCTTTTGCAAGCAAGGGATATCTATTGCCCTGAAGAGAAAGAGATGGTGGTACTGATGATAGCTACTGGCGTCAAACGCAAAGCCACACGGTTTAGCTAGCTATGCTGACTAGGCATCGCTCTGACAGTGAAGCTTTTGCCTTTTGAATCATCACGCTCATGATGGCCTCGGTATCGGGGTTCTATAGTATTGGAGTGCATGATTTTCCCCAGGTGGTTGATCAGCACCGCGTTGCTTTTCGCACGCTTTTCTGTTAAAAATCGTCTTGCCACTCCAAATCCTTCCAACCAAATTCTCTGCAGCGTTTTATCAAAAAAAATATTCTCTGATGAGTAGTGCTTCTTTTTCTAGGACAGTGATGAGCTGGTTCCTTAATTTTTTGGGTTCAAAAAATTCAGATCATCAGTTCATCACAATGCAGGAAAAGTCATGAACACAAGGGAAATCGAGAACGAGAGCAACGCACGCGTAGAGACTCGTAGAGAGAGTTTGTCAAGAACTGATCTGCTTGATTTGAGACTTGTTCAATCCTCTGTACAAGCAAGAAGCAATGGCATTATTATGGTAACGAAGCCATCATCAGCGACACCGTTGTCGCAACTACCGTCACAATTCAAGATCAACAGCTACAACTGAACTAACCCAAAAACAAGTGCAGGAAAAGGTAAGCAAGAATCTACAGCTAAAAGCTAGCTCTCTCCGTCTCGGGTGGATGTGGATTGATCAAGCGGCCGGCGGCGGCTCGACAGAGGCGACGGCGCGGAGCAGCCAGTGGACGCGGCGCAGGGGCGCCAGCGGCCGTCGTCGAAGTTCTTGGCGTAGCTGTCGGCGTCGTACTTGAAGGTGGCCGCGGCGGGCGGCGCCCTGCAGGCGTTGCTGCAGATGATCTTGCTCTCCCGCACCAGCCGCCGGAGCAGCCCTGTCCACGCGCGCCGGCCGCCGCGGCCGGCGGCGTCGTCCCGGCGGCTGAGCCGCTGGAAGCGCGCGGGGCTCCGGCGCACGCCCGGCGGCAGCCACGCGGGGGAGGCCATGCAGCCGGAGAAGTAGGACGACTGGGTCGCCGTGGACGGCTCCTCGCTGTCCATGTCCAGCGCCATGGCTGGAGCTGGAGTCGGAGAGAAACGAGGAGGGGAGAGAGGCTGCTGCGCTGTTGAGGCAGGTTGTGTGTCTGCGCGCGTGCTAGTGGGAAAGCAGAGGTCGAGGTAGTTCACTGGTCACCATATATCGAGCGGCGAGACTCAAGAGTATGGGCGGCCGTGTATGCCTGTACTATAGCTAATTACTGTGAGTTTCGAAGCTTGGATCTAATGCTACTCCAATAAATTACTCCCTTCCATTCTTTTTACAAGGCATATTAGTATTTAAATTTTTTAAAGACATCACTATTGTTTTCGCTCGCAATATATCACTTAATTATCAATTAATACAACCAACATTTCACTAACGCATGAAATACGATCTTCTTTTACACTAGTAAGCATATGCATATATATTTTGATTAACTGAGGGTCAAAGTTTACAATGTTTGATTTTTTTTTTTTGAAAAAAAATTAATGCGCCCTACATTTTGAAATGGATGTAGTACTCCTAATCTTCACGCGGAGGAGGTTGTTCTAAAGATAAATTTGACCACTAACTTCTAACAGATCATAAGTGACAAACAAATCATAATATGGAATTACTTTTGCGATAGTTCTACCTACGTTATTTTCAAACGTCCAGTTTCAAAATATAAATGAAACCCATCACTAAGTCTTTAGATGGAAATCATGTTAATGCCGGTCAGTGTAGTGTTGCTGGTGAGAAGAGAACAGCACGAGGGAACGGAGAGGGTGCCGATTTTGCGCTAGAGAACTTTTACAGTCGAGCTGCAATGAATTCAGTTGCGTGTGGCAGCACTGTTCCTACTGCTGCTGTTTTGCTTGGCTTTCGGGTCCTTTTTTTTTTTTTTTTTTTTTTTTTTTTTTTTTTTTTGATCGGGGTGATCTGGAGTTGTTACGATACTCGGCAACACGCAGCGCGCCGGGAAGGCCGACCTGCCCGACCAGATCTCGCCAAGCGCCAGTATCAGTATTGGTCCAGCTTGTTTGGATAGAGAGCCTGTAACAATGGAAACGATCGGTTTTCTGCTTGCCCTACAGACAAGGGAAACAAGATGTTTTCTCTCGTCTGAACGTCAAGTTTAACGAACTTGACCGGATGTTAGTATAATGGAAAAAACGGCCTCTGTGGCTCTGTATCGTGAAATGCATATCATCATGCACGCTGCCAAACAAATTAGGCCAGCTTGGACTTTCATTAGACATGGAATATCCGGAATTTAGCAGGAACATTGCTAAGCACAACAGTTCCCTCAGGAGAAAAAAAAAAAGAGAAAAATCTGAACACGGTCATGGAAACCTTTTGCTCAGATCCAGCAAAAAAGTGCAGAGGGGAATGTTGAATGTACTTCAGTACATATAGCAGCAACCCTGTATGAAGCTGATGCATTGGTCAACTACAAATAACAAGCCTATGTCCACTGATCACTGATGTCACGTATTAACAGAGAATGATGGTCCGAGATGCAATTTTCTTTTCCAAAAGATTTCAGGATACTTGGTTCCAGTAGAGTTGAACGTTAGCAGTTTTCAGGCACAACAAACAATAATAACAATGTACTCCCTCCGGCCGTACATACTTGACATCCCGACCAACAAAACCTATGCAAATTGAACTAGCATCTCTGGTTAGAACGACATATTTTCCTGAATGGAGAGTAGTGCACTGCAGTGCACACTGGACAAGGTTAAATAGGAGTAGTAGTTTCAGCACAACAATTTTTCTACAGACCAAAACCTATGTTAGATTGTAGGTCCGTGCATGCTGCCCCCACACTTTTCCCAAGTGCAGCTTAACATTATCTGTGAAAAATAGTGTGTCCGAACATTATTACTATAGCTATTTTTCTGTTTGCAGGGCAAGAAAGTGTTCAAATGCTATAATGTGGCCGAACATTAGTTTACTTGATTCTAAATTACCATAGGGACATGTAACAGTGTCACAGTGATCAGCAACTAACATAATATGCAATCCAAGATAAACAAAATCACCGCACAGAAGAATATATCAAATCAGGCTTAAGACTTAATGTCAAACAAAGTCGAGTCAGGAAAACATTGTACATAAAAATGGGGATGAATCAAGAAAACCAAAACTTCAGAGCAAAAGCAATCCATAGCCGATTTTATAGAGGCTTTAAGGCAGAACAACAAGTGCCATAGTTTGCTCAAGACGGGTGGAACCCAATTCTGAGGTGGAGCAGAAAAGCATGCAATCCAAAATAAACTCCCATAAGAAAGTTTCTTAGCTGAAAAAATTTTGCAGTCACCATAACTGACTAAAAGGTTACAGAGAACATAGCTCCTTGCAAACATCATCCTACTTGTCATTGTTTTCCACAGCCTCCTGCTCATACCGACGCTTGAACTTTGCAATCTGGCCGAGGCTCTGAGCCATTTGACGCTTGGCCCTCATGTGATACACTTTGCCTGTATTGGTCAGCTTGGTCATCATGATATTGATCAGCCTGCCACTCTGCGTCACATACGACATCCATTGCATCTGAGGATGTAGTCCCTTCCTCATCCTTGAAACCTAATGAAAAGGGATCAGGTCAGTAGGAAGGGGAGAAAAAAGACGATGATGGATTGATGATGACGCTGATATGTCTTCATGCTGCACAATTTCTAGCCACTTGTAAGTCTGAAGTACTTCAAGTAAAACACACAGTGCCCACAGCCTAAATACTACTCCGTACTCCCTGTATTCATAAAAAACATATGTAACCACTAGACATGAAAAAACATCCATTTTGTTAGCAGACGCTATCGGACATAAATAGCTTAGCAACAATTTTGATATGACTATATAGCCTTGCAATGTTGTAAAACAGGTAAGCAGTATTCAGTCGGCCACCCACGCTAAGCTAGTAATGGTCACATGACATGGCACCATTGAGAATTGTGAAGTAGTAGCAGATAGAGGTATCTTTCCCTAGGCATGGTTATTAAAAAGACGATTAAGAGGACTTATAATCGCCATTTAAGCGTTAAAAACGATGCTACGCCGGCGGTCTAGAATGCCGCCGCCAGGTTGAGGCCAGCGCAACCACCGCCTCCACCCAGCTGCGTCGCTCGTCGCCATGCACCTGCCCGCTGTACCAAGAACTCACATCGCTCATCCGCCGCGCATCCACCGCTGCGCCGCCACCCAGATCCGCCTGGCTGGAAGTGATCGAAAGAGAAGAAAGGAAGGGGGGAGCGGGAGATGAAGGGCCTAGCGCAGGAGGGGGGAAGCCAAGCGAGAAAGAGAGAGAGAGACAGAGACAGAGAGAGGGAAGGGAAGGGAGGAGGGAGGGAGGGGAAGGAACCTCGTGTGCGCGGACGCGGAGGAAGCAGCAACGCCGGCCGCGCTGTGCGCCCGTGCTTGCGAAAGGAGAAGGGCGAAGGGGTTCGTTCAACCGGAGAGACGGCGGCGTGGTCTACAGTGGGCCGCTCGTGGATAAATTGGATCGTAAACGGGCTGTTTGGATCCGCGGCACACCAAGATTGGGCCGTAAATGGATCGGCCGTCCTCGCTCGCCGCTATCGTCCATTCGTCAGGTGGCTTAACGCGGCAGCATCTGACAGCTGGCTGCTGTACAGGTTCATCCTAGGAGTAGATTATTTACTTGGTGCTAGATCAAGCCAAGGAATGAAGCAAGAGTGTTAAGTGAGGCCCCAAATTGTGCTTCTCTTCGAATGAAGTTCACTGAATTTTTGGCATCGATTGAATGTTTGGAGACCGTAAATTCGATGTGCCTTGATATTGCCAAGTGATATTTGTGACTAAACATTGCATGTGATGATCAATTGACAATGGCCTCTGTAAGATTGAGAATGTGATTGTGTCAAAGTGGATGGCTCAACTCTAGAGACAAAATGACCGAATGTTAATTGGATTGAATGGTGTATATATTCTGTCAAAATAACCACGCTCTTAGGTCGCCATAAGAATAGGAACCATGGCAAAATTTTCAAGGGTTGCTTGTTCCTCCATGAGAAAAAGGGGAAGCCTGATCAAGTTCAAAGCAATGTTGATGGAACTCCAATCAGTTACAGCGATCCATTCACGAATAAGACGATAGAAGATAGGTAGCTGATGAGTGTTGACTGTTGAGGACTGAGGCTTAGGCTGACTCTAACAGCCACCTCCATCCCCTTCCTCCATCTTCTCTCTCTTCACTATTCCAACTACCCACACTCACAGCTACAGTGCGTAACAGTACCGCATTTAATTTTGAAGTCTCCATATGCAGTCACCGCTGGAGATAGCCTTACGCACATAACAGATGCATCTCTGCCGCTGCGCCATGCCGCCATGGCGACTGGCGACATCGAGAGCTCGGCTGAGTTGGCCATGTCAGCATGTGTGGCCTGGCCGTGCGGGCAGCCATTGGTGGCTGGCTGGCTCGTGAAGGTCACAGGCTCACATGTCAGGAGGAGTCGTCGTGGATACTCGAAACGGCGGCGCGCGGTTTGTTGCGCACTCCTCCTCTTTTATTAGGGCTAATCCTCTTGTTTAATAACCATATTAATCCAAACAAACAAACAACAGGGTGCGAAGATTTGGGAAGGTCCACAGTGGCGCCACGCTTCAAAACCGCACGCAATCTTCGCTATGGCCGCTGCGCCGCGCCACGCCCACGGCGACGCGTGACGCAGAGCCAGAGCCGCCGCCATGTCGGCCCCTCCTTCCAGTACTTCACCTCCTCCATCTACTTCTACTCCCTCTCCTCCTCCTCCAAGAACTCAACCAAAGCCGACGCTTCCATCTGTTGACACAGACCCGTCGCCACCTGCGGCGCCGGCTGCTGCTCCGCCGCCGCTGACTCCGGTTGCCCCACCGGCTGGTTCTCCTCCGCCAGCGGCTCCTCCTCTTCCTGCCGCCCCGCCGCCGGCACCTTTGCCGCCGGTGTTCCCGCCGCCCGACCCTCCGGCTTCTTCGCCACCCCCGGAGCCGCCGCCAGTCACGCCGCCGCCGCTGCCCTCGCCTCCCCTGCAGACGCCGCCAGAGACCCCATCTGCTCCGCTGACGCCGGGTGCGCCAGCCGATCCGCCGCCGGCTGCACCTCCTGCGCTGCCGCCGCCACCCGTCCCATCATCACCGCCTGCACCGGTGGCGCCATCTACTCCTGCACCCCCGCAAGCGACGCCGCCAGCTGCACCACCGCCGGCGTCCCCTCCTGCACCGCCCGTACCTTCTCCGCCTGCACCGGTGGCGCCCGCGCCGGCAGCACCGTCCCCGTCTCCGCCTGGGACTACCCCGCCGTCGATGCCACCTCCGTTGCCTGCGCCATCGACACCGACGCCGTCGCCGCCAGTGATCCCTGCTCCACAAACGCCCACGTCGCCGCCAGCGTTCCCTGCTCCACCAGCGCCCTCGCCGTCGCCTCCAATGCCGCCTGCGCCATCGGTGCCCACGCCGTCGCCGCCCGCAACGCCTGCGCCAACACCCACGCCGTCGCCTCCAGCGACGCCCGCACCGGTTACGCCATCGCCGCCGTCCCCTGCGGCGCCAGCGCCGTCACCTCCTCCGGTGACGCCGGTGCCACCAACGCCCACGCCGCCTGCACCCGTGACGCCAGCAGCACCACCAACGCCATCGCCGCCTGCTCCCGTGACGCCGGAGCCACCAACGCCATCGCCGCCTGCTCCCGCGACACCGGTGCCGCCAACGCCATCGACGCCTTCGCCCAGGAAGCCCAAGCCGCCACGGCCGTCTCCACCTTCTCCCGCGACGCCAGGCCCGTCCCCGTCTCCACCAGGTGTCCCGGCACCAAAGAAACCGCCGTCCCCGCGAAGGAAGCCAGAGCCGCCACCGCCGCCGCCGCCACCAGCAACTCCATCTCCACTTGTGCCAGATCCTCCAGCACCTCCCGGACGGCCACCTCATGTACCACCACCAGCATCTCCCCGTGGCCCCCCTGCTCCTCCTCCTCCTCCTCCTGGCGGCATAGCCGCGCCGCCCCCAGGTGGCGGCCCTCCCTCCCCGCCGTCTCCAACACCTCCGGCGCCGTCATCGCCACCGTCTTCAAATGGGATTGTGATCGGCGTCTCCGTGACCGTCGCAACGCTGGTCGTTGTCGGCCTCATAGCCGGCCTCATCTACTGCTGCTCCAAGAAACGGCGCCAACGCCGCCGCCTCGCTCCGCCGCCGGGTACGTAACCCTCCCCCATACGCTTTGCATTGCACGCTCCGGTCGGTCTCTGGGCGGTGCAAGCGCACCACCGCACTAGCCGGCCGAGCGCCGGGTTCGTGGACACGCACGTCGACGGCGTGGGTGCGCTCGCGCGTCATGCAGCGTAACAAAACCGTCGCGTGCCCGCTTGTGGACCCCGCGGAGGCTCGGACGCATGACGCATCACAACGCGCACTCGCCACTCAGCAGCTCGTGCATGCGCCGGCGGCGGCTTCACAGCACTACCGCGCAGCAAGCTTTGCCGGTGTTGGTGACGATGGCGACACGCGTGCACCGTGGACCGGCCCCGGGGCAGCTGGATGTTGAAGTTGAACGGCCTAATCGATGAGGATAAACCGTGTGCGCTCTTGCGTAGTGTAGCTTACGCTGGTCTTCTTCTCGAGTGCGAGAGAGACCGATGGCAACTTGCCGCGTAAAAGTGGGGCTCGTTGATGAGTTCACTCGTCGACGGAAATGGCAAGGGCGATACAAGTGTCCACAGTCTAGGCTTCTCTGCGTTACTGGCCACCTTTTCCTTTTGTGTGTTACACACTTGCATATACTGCTTTTCTTGTTGTTCCATTTCTGCTAGCTGCTCGATCAATTAGATTAAGTCACCGGCATCATAATACAAGGAAGAACTCATGACAAAACGAAGTCAAAATTCCACGTGTTTGTGTTTAGGGATACTCTAGATACTCTGACTGTCAGTTCTTGCTGATGCTGTTCTTTACGTCGTCCTCGATCATCAGGCAACATCGTCTACGGCCCGCGGCTGCCGGTGACGTCGCCGCAGCAGCAGCAGCACCCGCACGCGAAGCCGCCGTCGTCGGCGCCGCTTCACTTCCCGCCGCAGGCGTACTCGCAGCAGCTGCCTCCGCCGTGGCAGACCAGCGGCAGCGGCAGCAGCAGCGCCCTCTCGGGCCCGCTGCGCCCGCCGCCGCCCCCGCCGCCGCCGCTGGTACTGACGGGCGGCACGGTGTCGTACGCGGACCTGGCGGCGGCGACGGGCGGGTTCTCGGACGCGAACCTGCTGGGGCAGGGCGGGTTCGGGCACGTGTACCGTGGCGCGCTGGCGGGCGCTGGGGAGGTGGCCATCAAGCGGCTGCGGCCGGGGAGCGGGCAGGGCGACCGCGAGTTCCGCGCCGAGGTGGAGATCATCAGCCGCGTGCACCACCGCCACCTCGTCTCCCTCGTCGGCTACTGCATCCACGGCGACCAGCGCCTGCTCGTCTACGAGTACGTACCCAACAAGACGCTCGAGCTCCACCTGCACGGTACGTGTCCATTCGCTCACCTGCTGGTGGCCATGAGCTCTTGCTCTCGCTGACATGGGGTTATTGTTACAGGGAGGGACCGGCCGGCGCTGGATTGGCAGCACAGGTGGAGGATCGCGCTCGGATCTGCCAAGGGATTGGCCTACTTGCACGAGGACTGTAAGTTCTACTTCTAGAGTGGTGGCCGCTGATTAATTTTCTGCTAGTTCTTGCACTCTGAAACTTTTTTTTTGTGAGATCATCAGTTTGGTTGTGTTGATGTGCGATCACACCGGGTCTTTCTTTCAGGTGATCCCAGGATCATCCACCGTGACATCAAGGCGGCCAACATACTTCTGGATTACAATTTCGAGCCCAAGGTGAGTGATTTTCAGCAAATTATACAATCGCATCGATCCATTGTTCGTCAGTGAGTAAATTATGGAGGTCATTCATGCGTGCATCTGTCTGAAAAATATTTGCCCTTTAATTTTCTGTGCAGGTTTCAGACTTTGGGCTGGCCAAGATCCAGCCCGCGGACGACACTCACGTCACCACGCGCGTGATGGGGACCTTCGGGTACGTAAATCGACTACGTATTAAGAAGCACACGAATGAAGTAGGAAAAAACACATTATCAGTGATAATTACATGCGCCATGAACTCGTTCTTCAGGTACCTGGCGCCGGAGTACGCTACCACCGGCAAAGTGACCGACCGGTCCGACGTCTACTCCTTCGGCGTCGTGATGCTGGAACTGATCACCGGGAGAAGGCCCGTGCTGTCGTCTGAGCCATACAACGACGAGACTCTGGTTTCCTGGGTGGGTACTCTGAAAATCTGAATCCTGCCTGATTGTTCATGCAGTTATGCAGAGCTGACTAACTCTGATGGTGAATGCATGTTTTGGTACTGCAGTCAAGGCCTAGGCTGATGAGAGCTCTCGAGGACGACGTCGTGGACGAGCTGGTCGACCCCAACCTTGGCGCCAACTACGACGCCGTCGACATGCAGCGGCTCATCGCCTGCGCCGCCGCCGCGGTGCGGCACACGGCCCGGTCCCGCCCACGGATGAGCCAGGTGACCGACCGATCATCACGTCGATCGCTGCCGCCGATTCTAACAGGACCTGCTGGAGATTTCACAGCGTGATGTGTGTGTCTATGAGCAATGCAGATCGTGCGGTACCTGGAGGGGCAGCTGTCGGCGGAGGCGCTGAACGCGGGCGTGGCGCCGGGGCAGAGCGAGCTGCAGGAGGAGGAGCGCGCCGGCGAGCGGCAGCTGTGGCGGATGCGGCGGCTGGCGTTCGTGCCGGCGGGGACCTCCACGGCGGGCCTGCCCACCGACAACATGGCGAGCAGCAGCTACGTCAGCGAGCCCACCAGCGAGTACGGCCTGCACCCGTCGTCCAGCTCCAGTGACGACGGCGACACGAGCGAGGTGGCCAGCGCGCGCAGGGCCGCCGCGGGCGCGCCCTCCGAGGGGGCCAGCGGAGGGAAGAGCTCCGGCGAGGTCAGCCCCCCGCGCAGGGGATGAGCCGACGCACGCGGCTGGGACACCCCGGTGCGTGACGGCGCTCGGTCGCAATTCGCAACAACGGGGTTGGTTTTGGCATGCCCGGCATTGCATTGGAATTCCCTCTTGTGTTTACACAACAACACACGCAGTCAGGGTAGTGGTAGGAGTAGGAACTTTTTCTAGCTTGTTCGGATCGTTTTGGTCTTCGGGTTTGCAATTTGGCAAGATTTGCAGAATTGCGTTTAGCTGTTTGGAACGTTCTCGTTAGTTCCATCTGCTTTTTTGCTTCGTTGCATGGGGTGTGCTGGATTTGCATGCCAGGTGTGGATCAGTGAGCGTTCAATTAGTTTATGCTTTCGATCGCTATCAATTCATCATTGCCACGCCGGTAGATCCAATTATCGTGACGCCCCCAAACACCATCAAATGGTTAATATATGCCGAATGCATAAACCTTCAACTCTATATTGAGTCACACTAAGCGCAAACTACTATTGCTGCATGATAGGAGAGGACGTATGAATCAGACCATCTCCAACCATTGCCTAAGAAAACTGTCTATCCACTATTTCAACTGCGCTACAGTGTATAGACAACCCTTTTCTCCAATCCATTGGGATAGGCTCACATAAAAACCGGCCCTATATTTAATCACTGATAGTGGACAATACTGTGCGTTGGCTGTAGCCAAGTTTATTTGTGTCAGACCTTATCACAATAAGCATGGTGGCGCTTTGGGGGTAGGAAGTCCGAGCATGATTGTAGCCTTGTAGGGGTCGTTTGTACAAGGAGATACTCCGTCCAACAATAAGTGTGGTTTTTGAACTTTTAGTACAGATTAAAAAAGGTACAATATGACGCATGTACTTCTGGTTGACGGACTAATCTTTTCTTTTTGAGATGTCTGCATACATGCAG
The DNA here is from genome assembly GCA_022530915.1 of Paspalum notatum. Classification (NCBI taxonomy): domain Eukaryota; kingdom Viridiplantae; phylum Streptophyta; class Magnoliopsida; order Poales; family Poaceae; genus Paspalum; species Paspalum notatum. Next base: position 36,744,290 of record CM039692.1, read on the forward strand.
ATTAATTTTCTTTTAAACTCAACTAATCTTCTAAAATAACATTTATCTTGGATCAAATTTGAATCCTAAAACAACACTTCTTGTTGTGGGACGGTTGGAGTATATGTTGATATGCTCTAAAAAAATATAAAAATATTGATTTTAATATGTCGTAGATTTTTTTTTCATTAAACGGATAAACAGGTACGGAAACAAAAAAAAGAAAAAAATCTAAATGACACTCGGTTGTTTCTAATGCTGCTGTCACACGAATTTGTGACGGTTGGATCTTCAGGTTGTTGTTTTATTGGCCGTTTGATTTTTTTTCCTCTATCCGCAGTTATGCGCTGAGATTACTTTATTCTTGTCTCGTTGACTGCGCTGCTTTGCTAGCTTCTATCAATCTACGTTGGAGACACTGACACGCATATCCTGGTATCCTCCTTTCTTGCTTCGTGCTCGTTCAAGCTATACCGATGTATGCCTCGAAACACTGTTTGATATAAATACTATGCTATAGACAGAGAAAAAATTAGTTGGAATAAGAATAGCGAATAAGATTTGAGGAGTGTAGTTGGACACAGCCTCATAAAGCCATCCATCACGACCAGAAAAGCTGGAAACACAGCAGTGGCATTTTACTCTGTCATTTTCCAGATGCGATTGCGATTTGTATCACTGTAAGTAGGGTGTCACTATAGTAATTACAGCGCTTTACCATAATAATTACAGTAAATTAAAAAACGAGTTTTCGTTATATCATTTCTCACCCAACCCTGCATTTTATAAAATCTTTATTTCTATTTTTATTTACCTAATTCCTTGATTGTCTGGTCTTTTTTTCTTTTTTTTTTTTGATGTCATCTGTTCTTCACGCGATTTATGTAGACCCAGCAACCGAGATGTGGTTCAAAGCGTGCCATTAGTTATAATTACAGTGTAATCACAATGAATCATAGATTACAGTGTAATCACAGCAATTACAGTGTAATTACAGTGTAATCATGGTAAATTTAACACTGTATTTACAATGTCAGTTTTGTTTTTTAAGTTCTTCCATTCTTTTCAACAAAACCATCAGATCTAAAATCTAAAATGCCATTCGTGTGCTTTGATCAATATGATCAGCGTAACGTGTAATAAGAGTAGTTTTTCCCAAGTTCTGGTTGTATATATAGTCTTGTCTTATCAGGTTCATTCTTTTAGTTATTTGTCGTACACAGATCATATATGCTAGTTTGTGTGATATGAGGTTGTAAGCATCTAGGCCCTAAGGTGAGTTTCGGTGATTGATTGACAAGCTTAAGTGTTATCTAATGAGCTTGTGAGTGCAGGTTTAATAATGAATACAAAAATGGTTGCTCATTGGATTATGTGAATGGCCCCTAATTCAAATGTTTCACTTCATGGAAGCGGACTTGGTTTTCATCCGTATCTCGAAGGCTAAGGACTTTTCTAGAGTCAAGGATCATGGTGTTGAAGGATCCTTGCTTAGATAGGGTTTAGAGCTTTCTAGTGTCCGCACTATTAAGAGGGGTCAACGGTTAGTAGCTTGATCAAGTGAATTGCCAAGTTATGGATGCACACACATGCCAAATCTTTCAGGAACATCAAAGATATAAGCTACATAGGCTCAAGGTCCAAGAAAATCAAGCTTCACATCAAAATTCTTGAAGAAAACTCAAAATCAGAGAAAGATATAGGGACAGTATTGTCCTCTCTATGCCAAAATAGGGGACCGGACAAATTGAGGTTTTAGGTGAACTTATACTGTCCAAAGCCCATGCAAATCCTCTACACCGGAATGTCAGGTTTAGTGTAACCGGACAAAGCTAAGGACAAATAAACCTGAGGCTACAAACCTGCGAGAAATTAGCCAAAACAATGGACAGTATTGTCCGAAGTTGAGGACAGTACAAATCTAAGGACAAAGAAACCTGAGGCTATGATTGCCTGAGTATGCCAGTGAATACATGGAAAGTATTGTCCGAAGCTGAGGTCAGTACAAATCTAAGGACAAAGAAACCTGAGGCTATGATTTCCTGTGTATGCAAGTGAATACATGGACAGTATTGTCCGAAGTTGAGGACAGTACAAATCTAAGGACAAAGAAACCTGAGGCTACGATTTCCTGTGTATGCAAGTGAATACATGGACAGTATTGTCCGAAGTTAAGGACAGTACAAATGTAAGGACAAAGAAACCTGATGCTACGATTTTCTGAGTATGCAAGTGAATACATGGACAGTATTGTCCGAAGTTAGACATGGTATAAACCTAAGGACAAAAGTACAATGACGTACTGAGTCAGTGACCGTTGGTAAAGTATATGGACAGTATTTTCCGATGTTGGAAAAAGCAAGGGACCGGACAATACTATGTACTCTGCGTCAGCAGCTCTCTTTGTGCAACGGCTCTATCATCTTGAGGGCCATATATATGGGTTCCTTCACTCCATCTCGTGCTCCTTTGACACTCCAGCAACTTCATACACACAGAGAGCCCTTGTGCTTCAACTCTTTGCAATAACTACTTACATATTCATCCTTTGAGAGCAAGATCAAGGTCAAGGCTTGTGTGCATCCATCTTGGTGAGGATCTAGATCAAGTGAAGACCGGTGGCTTGTTACTCTTGGTGATTGGCAGCACCTAGGCGGACTTGGTGACCGGGGTGCGTTCTCGGAGCTTGCCAAGGGGATTGTGGAAGCCCGAAGAACAACGGTGTACAATGCTTGAGCTCCACCTTGCCGGGATGGCGAACGGAGACTCTTAGTGAGCGCCCACAAGCATGGGAGGCGGCAAAACACTCTAGGGTGTGCCGCAACGTGGACTAGGGGAGGGTGCCAAACCTCCGATACCACGGGAAAAATTCCGGTTGTCTCTCTCCCTTGTCCCTCTACTTGATGCTCTTTCGGTTCTTGCTACTTTCATGGATTGCTTCTAGTAGTCATCATAGTTAGTCTCATCTTGGCTAGTATGTCCCTTGCTATGGTCATTAGTGTTGCTAGTCCTCGCTTCCGTTGCGGTTTCCCTTCCACTAGCATGAGTAGGGTTCCTTGTCTTGTCGTGTAGAGTAGGTTCGTGTAGAGGGTGAAGTGGGCTAATTTGTAGCTTCGTTAGGCTAAGGATTTTCGTTTAGAGTTTGAAATTAGCCCAATTCACCCCCCTCTTGGGCATCCGATCCTTACAAGTGGTATCAGAGCCTCGTTGCTCATTGAATCACTAAGCTTCACCGCTTAGAGCGAGATGTCTAAGATGGGTGGCTCGGTCCCCTACTTTGAGGGCAATAACTTTAGCTATTGGAAAGCTCGCATACGAGCATACCTTGAGTCTATTGCCCCCGAAGTTTGGGAAGCTACCGAGCATGGTTTCGTTGCGCCTCACACTAATGACCAAATCAAGTGGAATGCTAGGGCCCGAAATGCTATCTTTGAAAGCATTAGCCAAGAGGTGTTTGCTAGGGTCTCGAGCAAACTCAATGCTTGTGATATTTGGGCCGAACTTGTTGAAATTCATGAGGGCACCACTAAAGTTAGAGAGCAAAAATATCATGTGCTTAAGGCTAATTATGATGACTTCAGGATGCATTCTTATGAAAATTGCAATTCCATGTATTCTCGCTTAAATGTCATCATTGAGGACATTAATGCTCTTAATGTTTGTAAACTTGACAAGGGCACCATCAACCGGAAGATCCTCCGCATCCTCATCAAGCCCAAGTACAACATCATCAACACCATGCTTCAAAAGGAGAATCTTGACACACTTGAAGTGAGTGAGGTGGTGAGCCAAATTCGAGCTCATGAGATGGGGGTTCTTGGCATCACGGAAGAGTCTTCCCCAAGCAAGACCGTAGCACTCAAGGCCAAGACCAAAAAACCCCACACTCCTAAGAAAGTAATGCCTCCACCTCCAAGCTCCTCAAGCGAAGAAGAGCAAGAAGAGCAAGATGATGACTCAAGTGGCGATGAGGATGATGCCGAACTAGCTCTTATGATGAAGAAGTTCAACCGCCTTCATGCAAAGATCAACAAGAAGGGGTTCAACTTTGACTCCAAGAGGAAGGCGTTCCGGCCAAGGAGAGATGACAAGAAGAAGTGCTACAATTGTGGTGAAAATGGCCATATCTCTTATGAGTGCCCCAAGCCGGACAAGCGCAAGGGCAAGATCAAGAAAGATGAGTCCAATGATGAAGAGGAAGAGAAGCCCAAGCGCAAGCCATTCTACAAGAAGAAGAATGACTCTAAGGCAAAGCTCTTTCCAAAAAAGAAGAAAGGTCCCCAAAGAAGCTTCATGTGTGAAACAAATGAATGGGTGACCGATGAAGAAACAAGTGAAGGCTCAAGTGATGATGATGACTTTGTCGGGCTTGCTATCTCCACCAAGGGGCCAACACTTCCTCCACCACCCATGTGCCTCATGGCCAAGGGCTCCAAGGTACGGGAAATAGAAGTAGATGATAGTGATGATGAGCTTTCTCCCGATGAACTTGCTTCTTTGATCGATGAGTACGTTTCCGTGATCAAAAGGGAAAAAGGGGAATGTAAAGCATCTTGAGAGCACTCTTGCTAAACTAGAGGAGAGCCACCACGATTTGCTTGAAAAACATAATGCCTTGCTTAAAGAGCAAGTTAAGACCAAAGCATATGTCAAGCAAATTGAGGAGGGAAACTCAACTAGCATGAGTAGGGTTCCTTGCTATGGTCATTAGTGTTGCTAGTCCTTGCTTCCGTTGCGGTTTCCCTTCCACTAGCATGAGTAGGGTTCCTTGTCTTGTCGTGTAGATTAGGTTCGTGTAGAGGGTGAAGTGGGCTAATTTGTAGCTTCGTTAGGCTAAGGATTTTCGTTTAGAGTTTGAAATTAGCCCAATTCACCCCCTCTTGAGCATCCGATCCTTACAGAGGTTGAGAGCCGCTGGATCTAGTTTTAGTCATCTAGATTTCAGGTGTTACAATCATCCGAAACACTCGATTCTGATTTTAGATGAAAATCGTGTGTTTTGGTGCCTCTGAACAACCGGTTGTCAGAAACCCACCAAACATTCGAATGTGACGTAGACAGACTCAAACATTAGCGGCGCAGCGAACAAGCGACAACAAAACCATTTTTAAATCATTTTTAAATAGAACATATCAAACTGACAAGCTCTACCAGCGTGGCTGCCATCTCTTCACATACATTGTCCCACGCACTCTCGTAAATAGTAAGTATATTATACGTTTGTATCTGCATTCAGATCCGTTTATAGTTGATGTCTAATTTGTATTTGAATCTGAATATTCAATATCCAATCAGTCTCAAAATTAGTAAACTACTAAAATCCGATACCGGTCCAAATCTGAAACAAAAAAATATAAAACCAAATATAAAATTACCGACCGATCCGATTACACCGAAGAGCCCGAAGAATCCCCATCTCCCGTGTTTGCCCTTCCTTCCTCGCGTCGTTGCATCGCCCTGCGGCTGCGCCAACCACAAAACAACAGCGGATCGCGACGGCTTCGCCCGAGTCTCTGCCCAGGTCTCCCTCTCCGGCTCTCCCCCCGCTCTAACGCCGCGCGCGAGACCGCCACCCCGTGGGGGCCCTAGATCCCGATGGCCTCGCGCCGCCGCACCCTGCTCAAGGTCATCATCCTCGGCGACAGCGGGTGAGCGTTTCGGATCTCCCTTGCCCCCACTCCCCGCTCCCCTGCTAGGGCTTCTTCGCCTTTTGTCTCCCGCTGACCCTCTGTTTCCTGCGATCTAGGGTTGGGAAGACGTCCTTGATGAACCAGTATCCTGCGATTCGGATAGATTCCTGACAGGCTGCCTTGATCCCCTTGATTTTTTTGTTCCGTCTTGTTGGTTGGTTGGTTCGTGTTTTCTTTGAGCTGTGATGTAATTCAGATATGTGAACAAGAAGTTCAGCAACCAGTACAAGGCTACGATTGGCGCGGATTTCCTCACCAAAGAGGTGCAGTTCGAGGACAGGCTCTTCACTTTGCAAGTAAGATCGGCTCCCTTGGCCGGTTGGCCCTGCTCTATGTTGTGTGGCTCTTCGAATAGTTCGGTTTCTTTAGGTCAACTTCAGTACCGATAGTACTTTCTTAATTAATCTACGAACTGATCAGTTCCGATGTTAAAAGAGTGTATAGTAGATTGTGTGCGCTGTTAAACACTCGTATGCTCGCTTGTTAAAAGAGTATAGTAGAGGGTTATGCGACCGATTCAATCTACACAATATGCTGTTTTGTTTAGGCAGTATGCTTGCGGAAGTGTATACTTCTTCTAGTACTAGCTCCTGGTCACACAATAGTCAGCCTCATCAGTTTTGTTGTTTCTTTGATTTACTATATTGGGAACGATGCAACGAGGTACTTCTGCTTGAAAACGTGCCTCCTAAAGTTTCCCATGAGAAAAAATCTGGCGGTAAAAAGTGTACCCATATGAACTTATAGGCTTCTGGTTCTGGATTGTTTTTCTTTCTCTACCTGTGAATCAGACACTACTGCTTATATTGCCATGGTAGATTAGCATAGGTCATTTGGCAGCAATATTGTTGATCGTTCTTTATACTCAGTCCTACAATCTTGCTCGTAGCTTAATTAACAAACAACTGCCATTCTCATCGTTTTGAACCTTCTAGGTATCAAGTCTAATAATAATTTAAAGTAGTTTCTTTATGTTTAGGCTGCTGCTTTATCTTGAGCATCTCCAGTGGCCAGTGGGCACATAAGAAATCTGTATATATTCAAATTAATATCATGTGGAAAGAGATAAAGTAGTTTCTTTATGTTTGAGCCGCTGCTTAATCTTGAGCATCTCCAGTGGCCAGTGGGCACATAAAATCTGTATAGATTCAAATTAATGTCTTGTGAAAAAAGATAGTTTTGTATCTGTCATCTGTTATGTGCCGGTTATATGGTGTTTAACAACACATTTCTCTGTAGATATGGGACACTGCTGGTCAGGAAAGGTTTCAGAGTCTTGGCGTTGCATTCTACCGAGGAGCAGATTGTTGTGTCCTAGTCTATGATGTTAATTCTATGAAATCATTTGATAACCTGAACAACTGGCGTGAGGAGTTTCTAATTCAGGTGAAAATATTTTCAATGGTTTATTAGTTCAGCCTCTTGACAATCTTGTTAGTTCTAACTTTGGATGTTTAACTTTGCAGGCTAGCCCATCAGATCCTGATAATTTCCCTTTTGTTCTGCTGGGTAACAAAGTTGACGTAGATGGTGGCAACAGCCGCGTGGTAAATACCTGTACATGTTTTGTTGTTTGAATAGATTCTTATAATCATATCGGACTGCTTAGAAATGTAAACTGCCTTCGTTTTAGGTCTCTGAGAAAAAGGCAAAGGCATGGTGCGCCTCTAAAGGCAACATCCCATACTTTGAGACATCTGCCAAGGATGGAACAAACGTGGAAGATGCCTTCCAATGTATCGTAAAGAACGCTCTCAAGAACGAACCGGAGGAAGAACTGTAAGAATACTACAATTCTCCTTTCTCTGCATATTTGATTATGTTTGACAGTACTGTTTCTATCATTCTATGTGACACTAACCATTGCAAGTACTAGAAAATGGAGCAATGCAGTAAGAGTAATAACTTTGAAATATCAGTTAGTCCTGTTGGTCTTTTGCTCCAGTTATTAATTGTGATTTGGAAAATATGTACTTTTGCTGATCCTTTTTGTGGCGGTGTATTTGCGTAGTGTAATAACTTTTGATATATCAGTTGGTCCTGTTGGCCTTTTGCTTCAGTGATTAATTGTCATTACAAAATAGGTACTTTTGCTGATCCTTTGTGTGTGTGTCAGTGTGTGTGCATAGTATTAGGATTAGAATCACTGAATTGCATAGTTTTTGGGTTATCTGTCAAATCATTTGTAATCGCCTTTTATTTCCTAAGGAGGACCTGTCTTGTTTTTTGTTTTTGTGTGCATGTGTTGATCCTTTTTGTGGGGTATGTTTGTATAGTTTCAGGACTAGCATCACGTCGTTTATTTGCTTTGCTTCTATTTATTTCTGTGCCTCCTTTGTTGATATTATCTATTTGTTCTTGTAGGTATGTGCCGGATACCGTGGATGTGGTGGGTGGCAACCGGGCCCAAAGATCATCTGGTTGCTGTTAAAGCATGAGGAGCTGCGATCATTGGCTATGCAGTAACCAAACAATATCGTTGATGTTGTTGGGTCTCCATGGTTCTCTGTTCTCTCTGTATGGATCCACATTCCATTTGTTATCTTTGCAGTCTCCTATGTACCCAAGGGCGCCTGCCCCATGCTGTCAATTCGTGGACGTTGTGCAGTTTCACCAGTAGCTGTCATATCTTGTGAATACAATTCGTCAAAATAAGAGAAGTGTAAACTAAGTTCATCTTTTATGGTTTTGTGGGACGAATATGAATGTCTGTCTGGAAATCTACTTTTCTTCGCTTTCAGCTTTAATGTCAGTTATTACAACCGTGCTGACCCTTTTGTAAAGTGACATTCAGTTGCGACCGTGAATCCATGCAAGACGTCTGCGTATTTATTTACCCTCCTGTGAATTTCTCTGGGAGGAAATAGGCAACGGAAACCAGAACATTGAGGGCATGTCTGGAACCATGGTTATCTAAAACCATTATTTAATATACCATAGTTTGTAAGTATCTTGATATAAGTGCTATCGTTCTATCTTAACTTCAGTGAAACTACTAGTTACGTTTTTTTGGAACTTATCGATTGTTTGGACCAACATTTGCAAATTATAATAACTGATTTTTATTTATTTATTTATTTTGCACATTTGGACTCGACTTTCTAAGCTATGGTTTGGTAAATACAATGTTTTTTAAAAAAAGGCCATTTCTATACCTAATATTAAAGCAAATAAGGTTTCACGGTCCTTCTTAGATCTACGGTCCGTCCTGGCACATGGATCCCGTTTGTCAGTCTCCCCAGCTCCACGTACGGTCTCTCCATCTCTGCGTCTATCCGCCCCCGGCCTCCGCTCGCGCCGTCTCCGGGAGTCCGAGTCTGCACCCGCCCCGCAGGCCCAACGACTAACGATGAACTAGAAACATACATGTCGGCCCATCACGAGAAATTACATAGCAGGAACATCATGTAAAAATACCACATCGCGTGTTCAAGACTCAAATATGCTTGTTCTTAAGCAGTCAACATGAGATGGAAGCAAGAGATGCAAGCGGATGGCGGTGCCTACCTGTGCGGCTGGCGGAGGGCAGGAGACTATGAGGCGGAGGAGAGCGTGCTGGGTCGCCGCGAGGGGAGGTTGGGGGTGGAGGCGCGGTAGGGCGAGGACCGCGAGCACTGGGGGGGGCATGGCTGGCCGCGCGTGAGAGGAGGGGAGAGAGCAGGCGCGCCCTCACCGGGAGGGGCAATGGCCGAGAGCCGGCACGCCGTCAGGCCGCCGACGACGGCGAGGTGGTGCTAGTGCTGTCCTGTGGGTGGCGGCAGTTGGCTGGAGAACGAGCGAGGGACGGAAGGAGTCACCGAGTCACGAGATTAGCCTCGGAGTCAGAGGGATTGTGTGGGCGGCGGGACTGCAGCAGCTGTGCGCCTCGGTAGGGGTAGAGCGGTGGCTGTGAGTGGCCTTAGGGTTACGGTAGATGGGTTGGGCTAGGCACACTTGCAAACTGGACCAAGGCATCCTAGGACAGGGAATTAGATTGGGACCTGAATTTACCCAAAATTGTAGTGGGTTTTTTATTCTACTAAAATTCGCTCGAGGTGTATGGAAATCGTCGAAACAAGATGATATAAAAAAAAAGACAATTGTTTTTTCTTTTGACAAACATGTACTGTATCACTCCATACCATTTTATATCCTGCCTATATCATCGTCTGATATGATTTTTTTAGACTTAATATGACCGAATACATAGTGTTTATTATTCTAAAATTAGAAAATATATTAAATCCATGTACTGAAAAAATATGTCGATACATCATTCAATGCGAGGTATATGCATTACTTAGGGTTAGATTATACCCATAACAAAGCATATGCAGATTGGGGGTTGCTGGTTCCAAGCACAAATCAATGCTACTGGACAATGATTAGATGGGCTACCGTGGTCTTCGGTAGAGCAATAGAACGTAAATGTGACAGTAACATTTATGCGTATACACTGCATCAAATACGAGTTCAGATTCATTTGTAACGTTTAGCCAAATATAAATATAATATAATGATGTATTGTATTTTCCCGTTGCAACGCACGGGCACTTTTGCTAGTTATATAATAAGGTAACAAAAGTACCAAACATATCAATATCATGGTACGAACTGCTCCTAGGATATTCTTATAAAAATAAATAAATCATAGAAAATACACTACTATGCTTTCACATATATCTTCATTCTGTGCGATAGACGCTTTATAGATGTCGACTCGTTCTCATCTGCTTGTTGGTTTGCGCAGCGGGCCGGAGAACCGGAGAAGGCACGTTGAAGGCAAGGAAGTTTCTTCTTCTGTTTAGAAAACGGAAAACGCACGGGCCCGTGCAGTTCGTCCGACGTCGCCGCACCGAACGAAGAGGAGTGCGGCCGGCCGGCCGGCCTGCCTGCCGCTGCCGGCTGGCCAGTGAGCAGAGCACGCATGAGAACACGGCCGGCGGCGTCATGAAATGAACGTGACGGACGCGGCCCGCACACGGCTCGGCTGCCTGTCGCCTGTCGACAAAAACCTTGCCGAGTTGCCGTGGCGTGGCGCTCAGCCAACACTTCTCCCCACGTTTTCCCTTCGCCCAATCACGCGCTCAAATCCCGCAAAACGTTATACATCGCCGTCGTCCCTGTCCCCAACCTCGGCATCGGCATCGCCGCATCGGCATGTTATATATCACGACGGTGAGAAGTGCCCAAGTGGCAGCTCGCACTTGGCACGCACTCTCGTCGCAGGCAGGGCTAGCCGGAAGCCTGGAAGTGTAGGAAGATCAGCAGCAGGTGATGGCCATGGAGGCGGCAACGCGAGCTTCTGGTCTCCCAGCGCCAGCTCGCTTGACCTCCAAGAGCAGTTTCTTGGCGCCATCTCCCGTTCGGCTGCCACGTCGTCGCGCCGGGGGCAGCAGGGTCGTGCTGCTCGGCGGTGCGGCGCCGAGAGGCAGGCGGCGGGACGGGTGGGACGCCGACTCGAGCTCGTCCTCCTCTGGGAGCGGCCGGCTGGTGGACGAGGGCATGGCGACGCTGCGGCGGCGCATCCGCGAGGCGAGGGCCGAGGCGTCAGAGGAGGAGGAGGAGGAGGACATGGACACCGACGCCGACGGCGACGCCGGCCTCCTGCTCCCGGCCGAGTGGACGGAGCTGGAGCGGCGGCACCATGGGAGCTACGTGGCGGGCGTGCGCGGCGCGGTCGCCCTCCTCGAGGCGCTCCTCGTCGGCGCGCGCCCGGGGCTCGGGGCCGGCGTCCTGGCCATGCTGCTGGTCGGCGTGCCGGCATCGCTGTTCCTCCTGTGCGCGCAGTTGATCCAGGCCGCCGATTCCGTCTCCTCCACATTACTGAATGGTCGATGAATAACAAAAGAATATGAATGCTGCATCGGTGTGTAGCCAGATCAACTGCAGCCTGCAGGTGACCGAGCACAGTAGGACAATTCGGCCCAGGGATCCATTACATCTCTGAATTGATTGCGCATGTAAAGTGTTTTGCAATTTCACCAGTATAGTTTGTAGAGTGTGTTCATCTTATTCTGTTGATAAAAAAAAATTGTTTGGAAAATTCTTCAGTTAACAAAAGATCACAGTAGTAGACAAGAACACCTTATGATTGGATATAACTGAAGCACAAATTCAGAGCTGATAATTTAAACTGATAGTTTGAACGGTTTGAGTGACCCTAACCCTCGGTACCACCACCACCAGAAAGATAATCTCGAACAGATTTGTTCCGACCTTACCATACCTACATGAAAAATGAACAAACGGTTTGTATTCGCCTTAGTTTGAGCAGCACCCGACTCTCTTCATCGCGGACACATCATCCTTCACGTTTATTTTCTCCCCTTTGCCCGGGGCAGCTGCGCCTTCCTCCGGTGCCTCCACCGTCTTCTTGCTCACGATCTGGTATATCTGGGTCAGCACCTCTGAGAACGCGTTGTCCACGTTGGTGGCATCGAGTGCAGATGTTTCCATGAAGTACATGGACTCTGCCTCGGCAAACTCTTTCGCGTCATCAGTTGAGACGGCCACCAAGTGGCGGAGATCGGACTTGTTGCCAATCAGCATGACAACAATGCTTTGGTCAGTGTGGTCTCTGAGCTCCCTTAGCCAACGGCTCACGTTGTCGAATGTAGCACGGCGGGTGACATCATAGACAAGTAATGCACCTACAGCTCCTCGGTAATAGGCACTTGTTATAGCGCGGTACCTGAAAAAAAAATAGATAGAAAATAAGGAGAGAAGATAGGTGAAAAAACAGGCACTTGAGATCAAACATGTCTATCTAAGGAAAGAGGTCAACCAGCCTGAATTGTGAATCCTCAAAAAGAATATGGACAGTTCCAGTGTTTTTACAGCCAGTAATAAGTAATGACCAGTCAATTATAACTTCAAAAATAAAGTCCATAGCTCCGTGCAATGGTTAGAAAAAAAAACTACTAATCTAGTATTGCTAGCCAACTTCTGGCAGGACTATTTCTCAGCTGCTCTGGACAAACAAAGTTCTGGCAAAAAAGGACAAAAATTATCCTGATTTAACTAGCTAGTTTTCAGCAGGGTGAGGTGACATATATAATCTCAAACAGCTTATGAGATGCTAAGCTAATGAAAAAAAGGTAAGAAGATATAGCCACTTCTATCATCCATCTCCAATTTATATTCAGCACAATAAAAAAGAAAATACAGTTAATCATCTGTTTTCATTTCATCACACTTTATTGTTGTGCCCAAGAGTGAGGTCCATGAGGCTGTTTCATGACAAAGAAATTCCCATGACAAATACTGATTCTGGATCACCAAAACTCTCTAGCTTCTCCAGCCTTGCAAAATCAGTTAATATGCGGTATTAACTACTGGTTAAATACACAAGTATAAAACCTGATGTTGACATGGCTAGTTAAATATGCAAGATACATAGACAGATTTCAGTGTTCAGTTAATAGCCTGAAGCTCATCTAGTCGCCTAACCTTTCTGGTTCTTCCACAGTGAGCAATCTGTCAAATTCGCACTGAAATCTCTTGATAGCTTAGTTCATACTAGTTCAAACTATAACATCCTATATACCCCTATTGTGTCTAGAAAGAAGGCACAAATATAATGGGACAGACACCAGAGGGCAGTGAAAATTTGCACGTGAAGTTGCCAACAAGTAAGGTATGACAGGAATTGACATCTCAACGAGAAAGATCAAAATGTGGCAGCCCATCTACCTACTAAAAGAGACAACTTGGACATCTGAACCACTCGACTACCCCCAAGATCCCGCCTTTCACAGAATCTTGCCAACGTTGGGGATTTCTCAGAGATCTTGCACCTGGTAAATCATAACATATATGGCAATCACCCCCAGATCACCAATCGTGGCAAATTCTAACCAAAATAGCACTACACAATTTTAGCTCCCGAAACAAGCAAGACAAGCTAGTAAACGAGCGACAGCAACCAAGCACTCCCGAGATCACATTTTGCCCACCATTGGTGGAGCACGCGTGAGGAAGTAGAGGACAAATCTACACCAATGCATCGCGGACGCCTAGCGAAGAAATTCAGAGCAGATCAAAGGGTACCTCTCCTGGCCAGCGGTGTCCCAAATCTGCGCCTTGATGACCTTTCCGTCAACCTGGAGGCTGCGGGTGGCGAACTCGACGCCGATGGTGGACTTGGACTCGAGGCTGAACTCGTTCTTGGTGAAGCGGGAGAGCAGGTTGGACTTGCCGACGCCGGAGTCACCGATGAGCACCACCTTGAAGAGGTAGTCGTAGTCGTCCTCCGCCCGGTACCCGCCTCCGTTGGCAGCCATTGCTCCCGTCTGGGCAGAGGCTGGCTGCTGCTAGCGTGGCGAAGTGGGGGTTTTGGGGTCTGGATCTCGCTGGAGCCGGGTGGTGTGTGTAGTGTCACTGGAATTGGGAGCGGTGCCAGTGAGGCGGCAATCAAGTAGTGGAGCAGTACTAGTAGGAGTGTGTGCTTGCCAGTTGCCAAAGGGTTGAAGACGGAAGAGTAGTTGGCAGTGTTTGTTTACTTTCGGTTCTGGTGCCCTTTAAACACCTCAAGTTAGGTGATATATAAAAAAATGGAAACCATATTTGCTAAATGAAGAAATGGATTTTTAGTCAAAAAGATGTGCTTTTTATTATGCACCTAATAAGGCTGCACATCTTCTACCTTTTTAAGAATCGTCCAATAAATAGTACTATAGTTGGCAATATACTATGGTGATATGTTTGGATTTGTTTTTTATACCCTTTTTAGACTTGATTTTTTTTTCTAATTTACCTTGTTATACTCTTGTATAATTTCAGTGGTTTCACTTTGTTAGCAGGGGAGAAGGTTTTCTCCAACATAGTTAGGATGAGACTCTGGTAAAAAATAGGATTGGATCTAGAGACTTTAGTCTTTTAGAATAGGATTTGTGATCCATGGATATTCTTCAAGGCTCTCTCATCCATGGGCATCCAAGGGGGACTACCACAAATCCCTAAGTGGGCTTGTTTGGTTGCTCTCCAAGCAAGTTTGCCTGGCGCATGAAGCTCTTCCACACGTTCGATTTTGAGTGCCTAGATCTGTGCTTTGTTGTTGTTCAACCTAGGAGGGCACCAACCAAACAGGCCCTTATGTCCTAGATAAAAAAATAGTGGGATTCGGTTTTAAAAAAAAAAAAAGAAAATAGTGGGATGCTTTATTCTGGCCTCCAACCTCAAGGCGTTAATTACTCCCACACAATTTTGTTTTTATGATGATTATGCTCCCGGGTTTAACTGCGAGCTTGTAAGTGCCAAACCTTCTCTGCATGGCTAAAGTTCCATGCCCTTCTCAATTCAGCCTTATTAAGATGCTCCAAACCCAAAGAAGGGCATATTCCCTTCATTTCTTCAAAAAAAAAGATGCTCCAAACACACTCTTTTTCTTTTTAGTAAACACAAGGGGACGAAAAGCCTCCACCTGAATCGATTGCCAATTGATCCTGGCTAGGCCAGTGCTTGGTACAGGTGTTTAAGCATTTAGTGTTGGCTGCTAATTGGGTACTACATTACAAACTCAAGCACACTGGAGAGGGAGATTGTACTTTCCGCCACATGGGCCATATGTCATAAACATATTTTGCAATCAAACTTTGCGCCATGGTTGTGGATTCGATTTGCAACAATTTGCCCGAAATCAGTCCTGGCAAGGTTAGGCACCAAGCCACCAACCAAAAAGCGCCCATGATGCTTTGAGCTGATGAACGAATGAAATATCCTTCTCCAATGTATAATACGTTCTGGTCATAATATTTAATCACGACGCATAGGGCTGTAGGACATGTCTTACATGAGTACTAATGACGATGATTAAGAAAAAAAAATTCTGAACCATTCTTATCGATAATTGACTTGGGCGTTATTACTGGAGGCAGTCGTGCTGATCTATTGCAACGAGAGGGGAAACAAAATCAATACGTGTATCTCCCTCTTTATTGACGTTTTTTTTATAAGGTGCTTTATTGACGTTATTTTTGTTCTTGTGATCAAGCGTTCGTTGGCATCGTTCCTATCGCTGCATAAATCGATACGGCGCATCGCTAGGTTGTGGCTGCTGCGAAACCTTGAAAATGTATGCCTCTTGTCCATGAGCGCATTTCGACTTGCTGGTAGGCCGTGTCCGTATCTGACGGTGACAGACGTGGCGAAGGGTAGATCGTTGTGCACGCGGGGGAAAAAAATATAAGGATGCTAGAGGGAGGACGAGGTTTTTCGTGAGGTGAATAGCGCAAAGGTCATGCGCTGGGCGGTCACGCTCGTGAGGCCGCGAGCTGGTCGGTCGCTCGGCTCCGGCGGGCGTCGGCGCCTCGGCGGCGGTATCCTCGTGACCAGGGCGTTGCACCCGCCGACGCCGACGAGTTGGTTATTCGACGGGGACGGCAGAGCGACGCGCCGACGCCCCAGCCATCCATCTTCTTCGTCTGCGACGGCCCGCCGGGCCGCGCAGCTGATGGTGGTTATGATGGGCGGCGCAGGGTCCATCACCTGACCTGATTCAGCCCGTGCCTTCCGGCGACGAATCCGAGCCCACGACAACGAAGGCCCATAGACAAAGCACAGCGTTCGCCACCATTCCCATGCATGCAGGCGCGTGCAGTGTCTCGTCGTTTGCTGCCCATTGACCTCGATCGCCCTGACTGAATGAAGAACCGCTCTTGTTTCGTTTCTGCTGGCTGCCCCCCAAGCAAACCCGTGACCATGCCAACACAACAGCAACGAAACAAAACAAAACAAGGGCGGCACTGAATGCCATCTGATCCAGGCATTTGAATTCTAGAAACTGGCGATGTCGGAATCTACAGCTAGCTAGCTACCTTCCACCGCCGCGGCCCTGCATGCATGGCGCCATGGCATGGCAGGCGATTTGAGAATTGAGATCTCGCGCCGGACTGTACCTCCAGAGGAGAGCTCTACTCTACTCCACTGGCGCCGCACGCCGACAAGCACACGCCTCGACATGCCAGTTGCCGTCGAGCATTCGAATCAGGTCCCGGCGGCCTCGGGCTCAGAGACCCCCGCTCCCCAACGCCGAGGCGAGCGAGGCGCCGTCAGACGATCGATCAGCAGCGCCGCGGCCGCAGCCGCAGCAGGCCGACGTACTCGAACCAGACCTGGCGGAACACCTTGACGATGCAGTCGTGGTGCTCGTCCGCGTTCAGCGACAGGTAGCACGCCAGCAGCCGCTCCAGCTCCTCCGGCCGCGGCGGGGCAGCGCCGCCACCGCCCGTGCTCGCGATCATCTCCACCATCGACTCCCGGAACGCGCGCTGCGGGTCCCGCGTCCGCCGCACCACCGCGAGGCCCTCGAGCTCCGCCGCCGCCGCGCGGCGCCGGGGCGACCGCACGAGCACCCGCGCCGGCATCCGCCCGGACACGCTGGGACGACGGCCGCTTCCGCTGCCGCTGCGTCGCCGCCGGCGGCGCCGCCGCCTCGCCCGCGCGTCCGTGTCTGACGGCGCCGCAGCCGCCGCGGCGGCCTGCTGCGAGGGGGAGCCCGCGATGGAGAAGGGGATCAGGCGGCCCAGCGGCGGGAGCTCGCGGTCCCCGCCGACGGAGCAGTGCCTGCGGCGCTGCTGCTGCTGCCAGTGCCGGCGCGCCGCCGCGGCGTCGGCGCTGTCGTTGCCGACGGATTGCCTCCGCGGCGCGGCGTCGGCGGCGGCGGCGGCGGGGACTGGTGACGACCGGCGCGGCGTGGCCGGCGCCGGGCTCGGGCTGGTGCGCTTGGGGAGGCACGACGGGAACGCGGGAGCGCTAGCCGCCGCGGCGGCGCCGTGCTTGGGCGTGGACGTGGACGTGGGCGCGTGATGCTTGCCGGGCCGCTTCTCCTTGTCCTTGGGGGCCGCCAGCTTGGCGAGCCACGAGAGAGGGGAGAATGATGAGAACGCCCTGCCGCCCTTGCCCTTGCTCCCCCTCTCCTGCTCCTCCCCTCCGCCTTCCTCCTCGCACCGCGCGGGCGGCGCCGCCGCCGCTGCATGCTGCTTCCGGCTCCCCCATCTCATGGCTGACTGGCTAGCTAATTCAGTAATTCTTGCTACCAAACCGCTCTGTCAGTCACTCGCTCACCTCGTGTGGAGCTTGGAGGTCGCAGTGCAGTGCTTGCTGGGGGAGACAGGGGAGGAGGAGTCGTGCAAGATTTAAAGCTCGTGGATTTTGGGTGTGCCGCGCCGGCGTGCCGGTGTTGGGACCTGGGCTCGTCCGATCGAGCTTTCAAACACTCTCTCTCTCTCGAGTGCGTGACCTGTCGAGTGCCGTAACAAAAAGGCAGACACACTGTTGTGTTGCTCGTAGTACATGACAGAAGGCGGCATCGGAGAATGGAAAGCAGTGAAACAAAGGAGAAGGGAGAAGACAGGCGTGATCTGAAGCTCATGTCTGCACTCTGCGAGCAAGCCAAAGCGTGCATGGGTTTTCGAAAGGCCCTGGCGGATTCAGGTCAGGGGGCTAGTATCAAATTCGGCAGCCCGGCGGCTTCAGTCAGTCCTCTCTGCGTTCATCGTCATCGCTGTCCTAGTCCAAGTGCAGGGGGGCAGACATGGCTTGTACTGAGCTGACTGGGAGAGGGAAAGGAAGGGGACAAAGCTCGTCCCGGCCCCGGGGGAAAAGCGGTAGCCGGCGAGTTGAGTTGAAGCAGGGCTGTGCTCAACTGCTTGCTGGTACGACGGTGGTTTGTTCGCTTTTGTGCCTGCCTTTCGTCTTCAGCTTCTTTCTTCAGAAGTTTGAACAGAGTCCCGCCACGCCAGCTGATGGCTTTCTTCGTCCACTGCACGCCGGAGTCGCCAACTGCAATTGCCACTCTCTGACTGACGGTTACCAAGCAAGAAAAGAAACAACCGCGGTTGCGAAGTTCTGCAGCAATCTCTCTTTTGCATTGGGATGTGGCAGAGTAGCATGTATACTAGCTATCGCCATGTAGGGCATACTAGCAGGAGTTGGCGTAGCAAGAGCATCAGATTTCGAACCGAGGTCTTTTTCTTCTTCATTTTTGCCTGCCACCGCTCAGAGTGCCTGTTCGAGGTGTACCGGCCTGTACCTATACGACAGGTGATTACATTATCAATCATGCATGTGCCTTGTTGGACACTAGGCACCTGGGCTCCATGCTGCTCTGAATGGCTGACTGAATTAACAATTCGCGTGCACTCTTCCTGAGACCGAGAGTGTCTGTCGTGTTCCGTGCGATGTCGTCCATGATGTCGCGCTGTGCCTTGGATGCCTTGCTCTGAAGTGTGAACTTCCGATGGTTGCTCGTTGAGTTCCAAAAGGGGTGGGTGGCCCTTCATCCATGCACTGTTTCGCCGTCAGTGAGCGCGAAGAGCCTAGTCTGAATTCTAAGCTGTAGCCCAAGATAGACCGACGGGAAACGTTTGAACCGTTCCGACCCTTAATGTGTTGTTTCGCCGGCCATCGGCAAGCTTTGGAAGAGACTAGCCTTCATGTGTTGTTAAGCTGCAGACCTGGTAGATGTGTATTTCTAGTTCTGAAGACGAAACGACAGGAATACATCCTGAGGCGTCTTCAGCAGGTATCAAACAGAACTCATGAGAGATTGGAAACCATCAGATTAATTGATGGTGCTATATTCCTTGGGCCCTTAAGCTTTGGGTCCATGTATCTCTTCAATCCATACTGAATTGTAGGCACTCCATATATCCTTTTTGATCGTTTCTGCGAGGCCTATCCAATGGTAAACTCCAATATGCAATTTGGACTCATCTTCCCCTTGGTTTAAACCCCTTTTTTGTCTTCCCTTCCAATTGTAGCACGCTTTTGGATGCCAAAAATGGTGTATGGTTTACATGTCCAATTTTCCTCATAAACTGAGGATTCTTTTCTTCTCATAAAATTAGTGTAAAACTATGTGCATTTGATTACTGGAGTAAAGGGAAATCAATGTCTATTGACCTTTTCCCCGGACTGGCAGATTTTTTAGACAGACTGTATGTTTCTGCCTCTGGACGTAGGACATTCAGAAGCTGGAGACATTCCATCTCAACATTCTCATACAGATTCTAGGCCCAGAGCGAAAGATGCGTAAATACATACTAGCACGCTTCGTTTCAAGAAACAAGCACCATCCATGTAACCTTCTGCCTGGGCTCTGAGATACGAACATGCCATTTCGGTTCGCCATCGAACCGATCGGAGAATTCTTCTGAACCTGGAACCATGCAGCTCACTGTTCAAACTTGAAAGGGATGGGAACCAATAATCGATCTGCCGTCCGGTATCACCATGCATCATGCATGCCTACAACTACAGAGAAGCCGAGGAAAAGGCCAAGAGGGGACACCGGGAGATCACGTATTATCCCGTGGTCCCTTCCAAATCGTCTCTCCTCAAGTCAAGTGTTCTTAAAGTGGAGCAGTGGAGCCCTCGGAGCGGCCATTCCTATCCACACTGCAGAGCAGATGGTGCCGGATGGGCACTGTGGCTGTCAGCTTTTCCCCAAGTGCCCAAGCCAGCGCACTCGCTCTCGCTCTCGCACGCACCCATCCAGTGCTTTTTGCCGATTTGGACAGACAGCGCCCCAGGACAAAGCCCCCCGACCATCAAGTTGGCCGGAAAAAATATCTCACGCCCTGCTTATTAATTTTCAGCATGGAACAGTGCAGGGAAACTCATGCTCTCCTACTTGTTTCCATTGCATACACACACTAGCATTTCCTGATAAAAAAAAAAAATCCCACTTTGGACATCTTTGGAGCTCCAGTGGGTTCTTCAGACTGCGTTCATCAGCAAAAAAGAACTATTTCTAATCCCACATAAAGCATCTTTTAATCTACTAAAGCTGCACTTGAATATTGTGCCGTCGCTCCTAGTAACAAACACTTTGGATACATAATTGGAGCTAATCACATGGTGGATAACACAATCCGGAAAGGGCATCAGTTGGCGGTGGGCCCCCACTGTCCGGCACCTCATGGCATGGATTCCAGCCACCAGAAAAGCTTGACCAGTTGGCCATGGCCCTACTGTTCCTAGTCAAGTGGGCCTACCTGACCGGATACGGATAGGAGAGGAGAGGAAGAGGAGAGACTCGGAATAAAAGATCAGCGTGGGGAGGATATGCCATTCGCGCGGATGCGCCTCTCGCCCTCCATGGATGGCCATGAGGTTAGTAATTGCGTTCTCGGGAGGGGGTGGTTGCTGAGCCGGAGCCTAGTCAGCGCGAGGCTGACGTGGCGGTGGCCGACGCGTCCCGTGGAGACAGCCCGTGGCACGGTCCACGTGGCCACAGCTGTACCGGTCAGAGGCGCGGGGCTCCCAAGTCCAAACCCCCGATGCCGATTACTCATCACTCACTGCCAGCTTGCCCTATCTTTCAGCCAGCAGTGGTTGCGATTTCTTCTCCTCCTCCTCGAATTCCATGTGAGGTGGGATTTCATCAACAGGATTTTTAGTGCGCCCGAAAACGATTTCTTGCCAGCAAAACCTAATTAGATTTCTGATTACGCACAGTAGCTGGGCCGTTGCGTGGTCACACATGACGTCACCCTCACGCCATCCATGGGCCCGCACGGCTACGCGACACGTGCTCCACGCCTGCCGGGCGCGCGGGGGTGCCTCCGGGCCCGGCCTGGCCCGGCCCGGCATCCCGGAGAAAAGACGACGAGGACGGCTCATTAAAACCGCCGGGTTTCTAAATCCACAGGCCGCGTGGGCCCCAGCAGGTCGATCGGGGCCGTCCGCTCGTGCGGGCCCGTCCGTAGCGACCCCCCCATCGGGGGCGTCCGTCCACGGTGGGTCCCGCGCCGTCAGGTGGCAGCGCGGCGCCAGCTGGAGCCGGTGGGGGCACGCACTACCTTATCCTCTTTTCCCGATGCGGCATCTCCCCGGACGCGGCCCAGTGGGGGAGCCGCCGCCAGCGGAAGATGAGCCCACGCGTCGGTGAGAGAGAGTCCACGGGGCAGCGCCGTGCGCCGGGTCCAAGCGCTCCGGGGAATATACCCTGGTCGTCTTCCTCGCTGAAACCCCAGCTCCACCTTCCCCCCATTCCGAAACCGGCACGCCGAGCCAGATCAGATCAAAGCGACGCGCCGCGCCGCGAGCCTAGGGTTTGGCTGGTTAAAACCCTCTCTCTCTCTCTCTCTCTCTCTCCTGCGCGCAGGATCGAGCGGCCGGCCGGTGTTTCGGTTCGAGCGCTGCCGCCGCGTTTGCTTCAGCCATGATGTCGAGGTCGTACACCAACCTCCTGGACCTCGCCGCGGGGAACTTCGCGGCGCTGGCCCCGTCCGGCGGCGGGAGGAGCCGGTCGGGGTCCTTCGGGATGAAGCGGATTCCCCGGGTCATGACGGTGCCCGGGACGCTGTCCGACCTGGACGACGACGAGGAGGAGCAGGCGGCCACCAGCAGCGTCGCCTCCGACGTGCCCTCGTCGGCAGTGGGGGAGCGCCTCATCGTGGTGGCGAACCAGCTCCCCGTCGTCGCGCGCCGCCGCCCGGACGGCCGCGGATGGGTGTTCTCCTGGGACGAGGACTCGCTCCTCCTCAGGCTCCGCGAAGGCGTCCCCGAGGACATGGAGGTGCTCTTCGTCGGCTCGCTCCGCGCCGACGTACCGCCCGCCGAGCAGGAGGAGGTCTCGCAGACCCTAATCGACGGCTTCCGGTGCGCCCCCGTGTTCCTGCCGCCCGACCTCAACGAGCGCTTCTACCACCACTTCTGCAAGCGATACCTCTGGCCGCTGTTCCACTACATGCTCCCCTTCGCCTCCCCGCTGTCCCCGACAGCGGAGGCGGCCGCACCCGGCGATGGTGGCAGGTTTGACCGCAGCGCCTGGGAGGCCTATGTGCTCGCCAACAAGCACTTCTACGAGAAGGTGGTTGAGGTCATCAACCCCGAGGACGACTACGTCTGGGTCCACGATTACCATCTCATGGCGCTGCCCACTTTCCTCCGGCGCGGCTTCAACCGCCTCCGAATCGGCTTCTTCCTCCACAGCCCCTTCCCCTCGTCGGAGATCTACCGCACCCTCCCTGTCCGTGAGGAGGTTCTACGGACATTGCTAAATTGTGATCTCATCGGGTTCCACACCTTCGATTATGCCAGGCACTTCCTCTCTTGCTGCAGCAGGATGCTTGGTCTAGAGTACCAGTCAAAGCGTGGATACATTGGATTGGAGTACTTTGGTCGCACTGTTGGGATCAAGATCATGCCCATGGGAATCCATATGGGCCAACTGCAATCGGTGCTGCGATTACCTGAGAAGGAGCAGAAGGTTGCTGAGCTTCTGCACCAGTTCGAGGGGAAAACTGTGTTGCTCGGTGTAGATGACACGGATATCTTTAAAGGGATCAATTTGAAGCTTCTTGCATTTGAGAATATGCTGAGGACGCATCCCAAGTGGCAGGGGAGAGCTGTGCTGGTGCAGATAGCGAACCCTCCTCGTGGGAAGGGTAAGGAATTGGAGGCCATCCAGGCTGAGATTCGAGAGAGCTGTGAGAGGATCAACAAGGATTTCGGCCAGACTGGGTATAGCCCTGTTGTCTTCATTGACCGAAACGTGCCAAGTGTGGAGAGGCTTGCATACTATACAATAGCTGAGTGTGTGGTAGTGACGGCTGTGAGGGATGGCATGAACTTGACACCTTATGAGTACATTGTCTGCCGGCAGGGGATACCTGGCACGGAGTCCATGCCAGAGGTCGGTGGATCAAAGAAGAGCATGCTTGTTGTGTCGGAGTTCATTGGGTGCTCGCCTTCGTTGAGTGGTGCAATTCGTGTTAACCCGTGGAATATCGAAACAACGGCTGAGGCATTGAATGAGGCCATCTCGATGTCAGAACAAGAAAAGCAGCTGAGGCACGGAAAACATTACCGATATGTCAGCACACATGATGTTGCATATTGGTCAAAGAGCTTTGTCCAGGATCTGGAGAGGGCCTGCAAGGACCACTTTAGGAAGCCATGCTGGGGAATTGGATTAGGGTTTGGATTTAGGGTGGTGGCCCTAGACCCGCATTTCACAAAGCTTAATTTGGATACCATCATCATGTCTTATGAGAGAACAAAGAGTAGGGTTATATTACTTGATTATGATGGTACACTGGTACCGCAAACTTCAATCAACAAGGAACCAAGTGCAGATCTAGTGAGGATCCTTAATACCCTATGTTCAGATAGCAATAACATCGTTTTCATTGTCAGTGGGAGAAGTAGGAATAGCTTGGGATCAATGTTCGCCTCTTGCCCCAAGCTCGGAATTGCAGCAGAACACGGTTACTTCTTAAGGTGCATTTTTCGCATCAGTTTTGTTCAGTCTCTCATTTGATGCTCGCAGCAAAGTACTTTATCTGGCTGTACCAGGCTGGCAATGTTTTTCTAATTTTTCGTTTGTTGAGCTAATATATTTTTAGTGCATTAGTGTGCTTGTTAGTGTGTCTTTCAAGAAACGTCAAGTTTGGATGTTTGTATATTGCTGAGCATGCAATTAGATTGACTATTTGTTGTCTTCTCACTGCAATATTAGTGGGTTTAAAGGAGTTATAGCGCAAAAGATTATGCTCTTTTATTCATTTTAACCTTGAAACATAAAGAAAACTGCATTTTTATTAGGTTTTCGTAATCATTTAAAATTAAGTGGATGGTGAAATGCTATGTTTCATCGTGTAGGTGGACCAGAGATGAAGAGTGGCAAACGAGCACCCAGACCTCAGACTTTGGATGGATGCAAATGGCGGAGCCAGTGATGAACCTTTATACAGAAGCAACCGATGGATCCTATATTGAGCCCAAAGAAACTGCAATGGTGTGGCATCATCAGGATGCTGACCCAGGCTTTGGATCTTCCCAGGCAAAGGAAATGCTGGACCACCTGGAAAGTGTACTAGCAAATGAACCGGTCACAGTTAGGAGTGGCCAGTTCATTGTCGAAGTGAAACCTCAGGTTAGATACTTCTTCTAGTCCTTTGACAAGGGCCCTTGTTTTACTGATGACTTCACAGATTTTCGTGCTTTCATCGTGGATGTTTTTTTCATGATCTTACCTGCTCCTCCTGATTTTAAATTTCTGACTTATCCATTGATTCACAGGCTATTAACTCCTTGAATTATCTTACTGTGCCACAGGGTGTTAGCAAAGGTCTGGTAGCTGAGAAGATTCTCACATTGATGAAGGAGAAGGGGCGGCAGGCAGATTTTGTGTTATGCATTGGTGATGACAGGTCAGATGAGGACATGTTTGAAAATATCACTGATGTCATGAAGAGAAACATTGTTGCTCCAAAATCACCACTGTTTGCATGCACAGTGGGGCAGAAACCGAGCAAAGCCAGGTTCTACCTGGATGATACATTTGAAGTAGTCAATATGCTGAGTTCACTTGCAGATGCTTCAGAACCTGACAGTATAACAGAGTTGGCGGATGACTTGGCTACATCTTTCTCATCCATAGATGTCAGCAATGATCCACTACAGCTTGGTAATAGAAGGGATGAAGGTTCTTAGGCTTGAACTTCCAGAAACTACATGCTTGGCTCGCAAATTTTTCCTGTTGGATGCATGTGAAGTTGTGAAACATCAGATCGAAATTGACAGCTGGGCTAAGGATGCTTTACACAGCATGCCAACAAGCTAATTGATTCATTATATAGATGATAGCCTGTTTCTCCAGGTGGGCGAGTGATGACAACCTACCTGCACAATTCCTATTTCTGCTGTCTGTAGAGGGATTACAAGAGCAGCTTCAATAGCCTCGTTATGCACTTGGTTCGGGCATCACTGTCAGTTGGTGCCTAGGAGATTCATCTGTCCATAGCTGACTCCTTATGTTCTTTCAAATTTCATCACTTCTCCTTTTCTCTGCACTAGCATCTTCTTTGGAATCTGAAATGTAATCCATATATGGTTGGTGAAATGTAATCCACATTGGTAAGGGAGCAAGGCTGGTAAAATGCATTGGTTAGAGCCTGTGAAGGACACATGTTGCTACATGTGCTTCGGTGTTTGCTGACTTTCTTAACAAAGAGTATCTAGTCAGGAGAAATGTGATTTGTTCGTTTTGACTTGTAAGGCTGGGTTTACTAGAGCGCCTAAAGGAGGATGTCCATAGACTATGCGGCACTGTAAACAGAGAGAAAGGTAATTGGAATAGTAGATGGTCGGGGTTGGATGGACGCTCTGGTAAGCCCAGTCTAATAATGTACTAGTGCGAAGGATGTTGCTTGATTCATCATTTGATGATCTAATATATATATCATCCTTATTTATCTAGCTAATTTGATGACAAGGCTATTGTCAGCATCCCTTGAAACTAGTTATGTTTTTGTTTTGTCGTAAGAACTGCCTAAGATGTGATTAAATGATGATCCTTTGACAGCGATTAACCTATGCATTATTCGAACCCAGTTTAGCATAAGTGGATTTGCTGATTGCGACGCTAACAAAGAAATTACCTATGCAGATTAGTTTATTTTGGCTGGAATTATTTATGCAACAAATCAAGCCTCTGCTTTGGTGGTTCGTGCCGTAGCATGTCAATGACTTTTGCTGTCAACAATATCGTTATGAAAAGGTTGTCTGCTGTGTATTTGAGATTCTGAGTGCGTCTTCAGGCCACGACTGTTGTCAGTTGTGCTGCCGCCCAAGCCCCCAACCCGACCCAATGGCTCGTGGAGTCCCTGCCGCCTTGCCTCGCTGCCCTTGCGCCCGGGAGTAGCTCGCTAGAGCTCCCGATCCTCTAAACTCTAACCTTGCTGGAGCCTGGAGATGGAGAAGAATGTGAAGAGAGGAACGAAAAAAATCAAGTCATAGAGGGATTCAAAGCACTCGGGCAAAGGTTAGCTTTTACCGTATGAAAATGTGCAACTGAAGTTGTATGGCTATTGAACATTGTGTCGTCATCTGCTGTGCTTAGACACAAGTTGTTTTTTGTGGTCTTTCATGAATCATGATTCAGCGCAGCGCTGTTGGACGTTGGGATGCACAGGGAATATTTTGTTATTTCGAGTCATGCTTCCTTTTCTTATGGTCACTTGTAAGGTGAGTATTAAATATTGCGTTTCAATTCCTCCAGCAATCAGAGATTCTTGATCATATTGTCCAATGTGCAGAACCGGGCAACTTACCAAATACCAATAAATTGTTGTGTGTGTCGATGGGTGTTGCGCTTGCAGGATGCAGCGCCCTAGCCCCCTGTACTGATCAGCGAGCGAAGCATCGTGGTACCTTCATGTAGTCCTCTTCCTGTTGAGCGTTAGGCTGAAACCTAACAGCCACCTCCATCCCCTTCCTCTGTATTCTCTCTCGTCACTATTCCAACTACCCGCATTCACAACTACGGTACGTAACAATACCGTATTTAATTTTGCAATCGTCATATGCAATCACTGCTAGATTCAGCCTTAACATTGCCGAATGGACGCACAACAATAGTCAGTAGGCCATCTCTTGCTGAAAAACACGCAGATGAGTATTCCGTTCGTTCGGCTGCTTGGTTTCGGCTGGCTGCTGCCTCTTCCTTCTATTGGGTGCTACAGTATTCCTAGGCAATAAAGCCTGCAGCGGCAGCGGCAGGCAGCAGCCGCCCCGCCAGCCGAACAGAGCCAATTAAGTAGGTGCCGACGTTGACCCAGGTCGCCGTCGTCGGCTCGTACCCAGTTCCTAGGGAAGCTGAAGGGCATTTCCATCGTCCTTCCAATGCGTGTCTAGCTATATATACCACTTTAATCCAGTCTTGTTGCAGGGTAGCAAAACAGGCATCCAGCAAAGACATACCCCATAGTCCAAAACCTACACAGAGACACTCAAAGATGATGAGGCAGCGTCAGCCTGCCCTCGTGTTCTTCTTCCTGGCACTGATGCTGTGTGCAATGGTGCTCTGCAACTTCCAAGCTGCCCTTGTGGAAGGTCGCCCCCCCCCCACCCCCCCACCCCCGGCCTTTGGATCTCGATATCCAATACAGTACTACGTACCATTTGCTTTACACATAGCAGTAATTTTGGTGTCTAACACAAAAACATAGCCTCATTTCGGAGCTTCTGTTATCTGTTTGATGCATGGTCTACAGGTAGGCCTTCACCGCCGCCACCAGCTCCGATGGCTGCTCGGAGAGTCCGCAGAGGTGATCCCTGCAGTCTTGATCCAACCGTGCCGGAGTGCTCACCAGCTCCACCGGTCTGCAACGAGTGCCTTCCACCTCCGCCGCCGCCGGCCTGATGCCAAACGGCCATACAGTAGAAGCTTTGCCATCAAGTTTAGCTCATATCTGTTGGGTTTTTTTTGCTCAAATAATTTGGATTGCGTTTCTGTTTGCCGTCATCTTATCCTACAATAAAATCCATGGTCCTTGATGATAATAGCTTTGGCTACTATCTCCAAAAGGCTTTATCTATTTCTCAGGTGTAAAAGAGTAGCTATGCACTGTGCAAGTGCAATTCTGGATGCTATGTGGCCAAATTGAGCAGTAATGTAAAATTGCAATGCCAAGTCTCGCGCACTTCTTCCTGGAGTTAATTATGGGTATGTTTTGGCCGCCTGAATCCAGAGAAAAAATATTTTCGTAATTTATTTTTTTCGGTTTGTAGATACCGATTTGCTAACTGTAGGAGGTTTCATCAATGCTAAATTGCTGATATATCTGAGCAGTCAGAACAGATTTTGCTTCGATTTGTCCAGTTGGGATGTGAACACAGGATTTTAATTCAAAGATCAAATTGCATGAAGTAGCTCCTTGTCTCGTAGAGGCACAAAAAAAAAAAAAGGTCATTAAAGCGCAATATTTCGATGAGTTCACGAATCAGAGCTGGAAACATTCAACCTTCGCCTGATTTTGAGAGACTTTTAGATTCAGGATTCTCCATACAAGATGTTTTCAGGTGCTGTTTGGTTCGGTGCACGACGGCAGCGACATTTGAGAGTGCTATCCGATAAACGCTCGAGAGCGGCGGGATCGATATTGACTAGTGCCGTATCCATTTACGGGGCAGCACATCGCAGGCAGGATCGAAGCAAACAACCGGAGCTGTATTCATTCCCGTACGTAATCGCTTGCCGTTACATTCCGATGAACCAAACAGCATCAGTTCATTACATTACCATGCGTTCGTTTGGGAAGAATATCCGCCACAACACAAAACTACAAGAATTTGCCTGCCTCCACACCGTCCATTCCGAATGATAGAGCGCTGGAAAGTTTCCAACGCCTGTGTGATTTCCTGCGGCACCCGATCCTCCAAACCGCATGGTCTCTAATAAGGTGGTGAACAAATCACAAACTCCCAGGGTGCAATTGATAAAATACTATACACCCATCCTTATGCTGGAAAGCTTACTACAAATCTACAATACAGCTGCACACTTTCAGGTACGACGAATACACAATCACAATACAATACGATAGCAATGCAGTGGCGATTCCTGAAGACACTCAGTTGGCGTCAACTTCAGTCTCAGGTGAAGATGTAGACCTCCTCGAATGATTTCCTACAAAGAATACATGCATTAGTCTAGCATTAGCTGATGAATGCATTGTACATCGGTTAGTGGGTAAAGCTACAGAGGCTCACGAGGTTTTTCCGCTAAATGTCGGGCTGTAGTTGTAAATCAGGTTATCCAGCACCTTGTCCGCAGGAGGTCTGTTTGGAGACTTGCGTGCTTGGCTGTTTCACATCAGAGGGAAGGGTGGGGTAAGCATTCCATTTCGTTATTGTTCTTGCAAATCTTATTGAAACTGATCCTTTATTGCATATATAATTAAACCAAGACAGTAAACCAGATTACACTTTCTTACAAGATAATAAAACATGTTTTTTAGAAAAAAACACAAGCTATAAAGATATGGAGCACTAGAGATAAATGGGGAATATTTATTGTCACAAACTCACAACAGTGTGATTGATAGCAAAAGAAAAGACAGCTAGTCATAAATCAATTTCTGGTAAAAAAATGATAAAGATTATTAGTAGATCCCTAAATAGCCAGATGAGATATTGACAACTTAAAATGTATAAATAGAGAGTTACAGCCTACAACCACGCACCTGATAAAATGATTGGCAAAATGCTGGGTAACCTGTACTGCATGCTCACTGTGTGGAATCATTGGTTTCCTCCACTCAAAAATGGCTTTCTGCATTAAGCGAGGATAGTTTAATAGTCATACAAATCCATTAGTATTTGTTGAATGGCCACATTTGATATGTTGCGAATATTAATTTTAGTAACAAATGTGGTGGACTGAAAAGAAGGCAGAACCAATAAGAATTAAGAATACATAATATTGAAACTCCAAAAATAACTACAACTAACACACCTCAGGATGCCACTGTGTGCAAGTGATTGGATAGTTATGGGCTTCTACAGTTGAGACATAGACCTGATTTGACAAATAAAAGAATATTAATTGCAATAATTGATGAGAATTAACCCACATCAGCTACTTCAAATATTTACAAAGTTCATCAAGCTGTGCTATCAAGATTAGTGTGTAGGAGCACAGGTGTGACATACCTTGCCGTTTTCATCAGGTGATGTAGTCAAGATTCTGAAGAAACCTGATAGCGCATCATTCTCTCGGAAACGCCTCGGTGATATACCATACTATGACCAAATAACAAACTAGGCTTATTAGTTATTAGGGAACTTGATACTATGACCAAATAACAAACTAGGCTTATTAGTTATTAGGGATCTTGAATTCAGAACGCGCCTCAGTGATATACCATACTTTGACCAAATAACAAACTAGAATTGTTAGGGAAATTGAATTTGGAACTAAGATTGGTTCTTCTGTACAAAGATGCTTCCAGAAATTCAGAATCACTAGACATGATAGAATTGAGCCCAGTGCATGAAAGTAGGTGTGGTGCTAAAAGGAAAAAAGGGGTGCGGAACCGATGGTGACACTTACTCTATGATTTTGCATTACAAGACAGCTGGTGCTCACTTTCTTGATAAGATCAGAGTCAAACCTGTGAACAATTGCCAGTCACAGTAGTTAGAACAAGTTCAATTCATGAAGAGCACAAGTAAGACAGTAATCTTTGAATATAGTAGTGACTTCGTTTCATAACCAATTGATTTCCACTCCATTCTTACAATTAACAGTACTCTGTTGGAGTGCATTTGATAATGTAGCCCCCTGCTGTGTAGGGATCCATTCAACTCTAGATAAAACTATGTCCTTAGCCATCTCTGAAGCTATTTGGATGCATAAATACGTCAGTTTATCTCATTTGCATATTCTACAGCTTTAGTTTTTGGTAACACAGTAATAAAAAGACACTATTCCATGGGAACCATCCTATGGTATTTACTTGCCTCACGCACACTATAAGCTAATTTATCTTTTTATCTTTCTAAACGTCCCTAGTAAAGCAGTAGCAAACAAAAAACTTGCTAAGCAGACACCTTTGAAACACCGAGTCCTCGAAAGAATAACTGGGAAACTGAAGAGTGGATGCTTGATCCTGGGCGTCGAATGTCTCCAAAATATTATTGTCCTAGCACAATGCAAAAAGAAATATTATCATGTGCCCAGTTTTGGCAAAGTGAACAGGAATCATGGTGTCTTCAGGGAATAGATGGATGTAGCACTTTGCTCCAGTGCCTTACAACAGACAAGCTAAGATATTCTCACTTTAAACTAGGCATTACTCTTCCAACTGGTGTATAAGCTATCGATTTCATAACTTGCAAGATGGCAAATTTGTGAGAAGTTAAAATTACCTTGCTGACAATCATGCTTACAAGCTCGAAGCCAAGACATTGGGCAAACAAAGGAAATGGTTCACCGGCATCATTCTTGTCCAAAACATACTAAGATGAGAAAAAAAAAATAGAGAGGAAACGTGACATACTGAGACATCGGAGTGTAATTAACATCATTAGAAGAAAAAAGATAATACTATTTAGCAACCTATAAATTTCAAACAGCATTTATAATCGCACTATACCTGAAACACTTTTTTTATAGTCTCAAAATATAAACCTTTCTTCTCTGATCCACCAGTGAACAGCACACCATTCACCAAACTCAGTTTCTGCAGGGAAGGGTGATGAATAATTGAATAGATAATATGCGAAAGGCAGGGCCGCAAAGCAATTGACTGTAAAAGGGCTGCCAAGCAGTTGATTGTTATTAGTAGCCAATTTCCTGAGAAGACGTGATTGAAAACGACAGCAAGAATACTCAGTAGCAAAACGCCAAAGGCTACATAACTTAACGCTTGGTGACCCCAATCAGATGTAAAATATACAAGTAATCGCTTCAGTAGGGTGCTTGCATTGCACACCAAACCATCCCTCCAACAAATATCTCGATTTGTGATTGGTCTGGTCACCCCACCAGCCAGAAGTCTTCATCAAGCAAGTTTGGCATTTGGGATATTGGCTAGAAAAAAAAAATCAGGAATTCAGCGCCACCAGACGTTCAGTGGCACTTAATTTTTACTGTACAACAGCTTCTTACAGTGTTCACTAAGATTGAAATCAGCTTCTGCTGCTGCCGCACTAGCTGCTGAACTCTGCAGCCGATCAGGCATTGAGTGGCGTGAGCTTTCAGAATATCCCAAATTTCCCCCTTCAGACAGTGCTCTGGAAACCTAACTGAACTCAAGTACTAGCAGTCTAGCAGTGATCCGTGAGAAATCACAAGCAGTACGGGGAGGCAAGAGCCGTATCCCACCATCCCAATTCGCGTACGCAACCGGCAAACCAGAGCCACCTTTGCGCACGGAATCAAGGAAGCGGCGGGGGCGGGCAACGTGTGAAGCCCAGGCAAGCAAAGCACTAACTAATACGGAGTATTACGCACCTCGAGCAAGCGCTCCTCGGGCTCGTTGTAGACGAGCGGGACGACCCTGGCGCCGGCGGCCTCGACGAACTTGACGTAGGAGGCGCCGATGTATGAGGTGGCGGTGGCGTTGCTGATCCTGCCGCCGGCGCCGTCCCCCGGGTGCGAGACGATGCCGATGACGGGGCGGTCGTAGGGGGCGGCGGGGTCCGGCGGCGCGGCGCAGGCCCGCTCCCCCGCCTTGCCGCTCGCCGCCGCCGGCAGCCGGATGACGAGCCCCGGCGCCGCCAGCGACGGCGCGAGGACGACCGCCAGGCCCAGGAGAAGCGCCAGCAGGCGGGGGCTGCGCCTGCGCGAGTCCATTGGCAGCAAGAGTGGAAAAAGTCTGTGACGGGCGCGAGACAGCGGGCGGTTAAAAAGGAGTCGACGGGACCCCGGACTGCCGGAGCCGGAGCGTCGCTGCTGCAGGCTCCAGCCGGCATCGCATCTGTCGTCTTCGATCGTGTCGCTCTCGCTGACGGATGGTTGATGGACTTGGCCGGATTGTTGGGCAGGTTCAGCTTGACGGGAAGAGTGAGTGATCGGGGGAGCCTCGTTAATTTGTCAGTCAAATGAAATCGAATGCAGATCTACAGCCACAGCATGTATAATCTGTTGTGGCGTCGCGCACGGAAAGACTACCGTGCTGCCCGCCTGCCTGCCTGCTCCAGTTCTGATGCACACGCAGGGCTTTACGGTTCTGACGCACGCATCCAGCAGGCAACACCGTGAGCGTGAGCGTGAAACCTGGGCCGCCCGGGAGCAGACCCAACGTGCGCTCGTGGCCCCGGGACCAGGGCCCGCGGCTCGGCTCCCACCGGAAAACGGCCTTTGCCCGGCGCGAACCGCAAGCAGGGCCAGCAGCCTCTTCCTCTCTCTCAGGACCATCAAAAGCCCATGACCAAAGGTCCACGATGTACTCCAATTTCTTGCGTTTTTTTCATTTATATATTTTTTAAAATTAAAATTTATGAATCTATACTTCTGGATCTAAAATCTACAAGTTTATACACCTGTCGCCCCGGCCCCTCTTCCCCGCCACGCTCGCCTCTGTCGCTCGGCATAAGGGCGAGAGGACCCTGTCGCCCGGCGTTGGGGCGACTGGCCCCCGTCGCCCGGCCTAGGGGCGACTGGGCTTTCCACTGCATGGGCTGCGGATCCCGTCGTCCGGCCGCGGGGCCACAGCCCCCGTCGCCTGCCCCAGGGGCGACCGGCCCCTATAAAGACCGCCCCACCCTCCCCAAGGGTCACTGTGACCATTTTCAGACTCCCACCGTGAGTGCAGCCAGAAGGGAGAAGGGGGAGAAGGGTGGTTCTGCGGCGAAGCCCTACTGCAATCGGACCTCAGGTAAATTTTTGTTGCCCTTTGTTCAATACTGTGCAACAAATAGTGACCAATAATATAGAATTAGAACAAAATTAGTTAGAAATTTTAGATTAATTAGACTTTTTGTAGTAGGTAACTAGAGATTACCTAGGCATTTATGAGGCAGTAATTAGACACTGATGAAACATTAATTAGGGAGTTTTTAGGCACTGATTTAATTGTAATTAAGCACCGATTACATATTATTAAGGAAGTAATTAGGCATTGATTAAACATTAATTAGGTAGTTTTAGGCACAGATTTAACATTAATTAAGCAGTAGTTCGGCACTGATTACACATTATTAAGCAAGTAATTAGGCTTTGAGTAAATATTAATTAGGCAATAAGTAGACATTAGTTATGCATAAATTATGCAATAATTAGACATTAATTAGGTAGTAATTAGGCATTGATTTAACATTATTTAGGTATTAATTTAACACTAATTAGCGAGTAATTAGGAACTAATTTAACAAGAATAAGGCAGTAATTAGGCGGTATTTAAGGAGTAAGTACGTGAAGATTTAGGCAGCAATTAAAGAGTAATTAGATAGAGATTAGGGGTTAATTAGAGATGGATTATGCAGTAATTGCGCGTTTTTTAGGCATTAATTAGGAAGACATTGTAGAGGTACTTGGATATCAATAGGTGGGAACTGATGGTGGTCGTTTATGTACAGATATGTCGAACCGGATGCAGTTTCAAGTATATTATGGAGAAACTAGTGTGTTGTATGGACCGTATGAAGTAGACCTTTCAAGGTTCCGTTCGAGCTTGAAAATGGTAGACAGACCATTAGAGAGGAGTTTCGGTTCTATAATCAAATGGCTGGAACGTGGGTTTCGCGTTAATCCAAACACTCATTTTGTCAATGTAGATTGCCTTGTGTCATTTGAAATTGAGGGGGAGAAATGGGAGCTAATGACAATCAACAATACGGAAGAGTGGAAATTTTACATGGAAACAGCAGTTGAGCGAGGTTGGCCTCTTAGCATACTTGTTAGGATTGGTCATTACTAAACTCCATTCTCGTCTAGAAAAACCATCGCAACTTGGGAGCTCTGCAATCTCACATATTCTTTGATAACGACGATGTTGGTGCGATATCTGTGCTCTTAGATCGTTTAAGGTCAGCACTGGACCTTTAGTGAGATCAGAATTGAATCCGAACTTAGAAAAATAAAGATGAAGTGTTCTTTCCATTCTTCCCTCTTCAAATATATTGTAAAGACCTTTTTTGTAGCCTTTACAGCAGCAACTAGGGCGCTGTTAATCAGCTTATACGTCCACAGAAAAGAACCCATTGAACCGTCCATGTTACCTGCAAGGCTCGCGTAAATAAATTACATTGCAAATAAATAAACCTACAAGTCTCGCATAAATAAACTACTGAAATTATCACTATGTTGACCGTACCAACTACAATGACCAAATTATCACAGTAATGAACTAAGGGCAAAAAAAATTTACCTTACGGCCGATTGCAGCAGGGCTTCGCCACACAACCACCCTTCTCCCCTCCTCCCTCCTCCTTTCTCCCTCCTGGCTGCTCTCACCGTGGGGAAATGGACACAGGGTGGGAGGGAGGGGGGCGCTGGGGAAATGGACACAGGGGGGGCGGGGGCTTTGTAGGGGTTGGGAGCCGGTCGCCCCTGGGGCGGGCGACAGCAGCGGCCAGTCGCCCCAAGGCCGGGCGACGGGCCCCAAGGCCGGGCGAC
The DNA here is from genome assembly GCA_022530915.1 of Paspalum notatum. Classification (NCBI taxonomy): domain Eukaryota; kingdom Viridiplantae; phylum Streptophyta; class Magnoliopsida; order Poales; family Poaceae; genus Paspalum; species Paspalum notatum. The sequence continues at coordinate 36,779,795 of CM039692.1, forward strand.
GGGGGCCAGTCGCCCCAAGGCCGGGCGACGGGCCCCAAGACGGGCGCCAGTCGCCCCAAGGCCGGGCGACGGGGGCCTCTCGCCCTTAGGCTGGGCGACGGGGGCCTCTCGCCCTTAGGCTGGGCGACAGGGTCCTGTTGCCCCAACGCCGGGCGACAGGTGTATAAACTTGTAGATTTCAGATCTAGAAGTATAGATTTGTAAATTTTAATTTTAAAAAATATATAAATGAAAAAAACGTTAATTTCTTTGGCCATTACCTCGTCTTGGACTAGACACAGCCCTTTGTCGCTCGAATGACGTCCATTTCTTTCATTCTTTTCCGTGGCAAACGAGCTCTTTATATATGGATGGCAATGCGGCGGGTTCAGGGCGGGTGGAGCATCCGCGGACCTGCATCCGAGACCCGAAATTAAAACCCGCACCCGCCCCGAGCCCCACTACGGGGCGAAATCCTCACCCGCCCCCGAACCCAGCGGGGGACCTGGCACCCGCCATATAGGGAGCGGCGGAGGCATCTGGGAGAGGACGGAACAAGCTTGCCACTCAAATCGACGAAGTGCAGAGGAACCAAGGGAGGAGGTGCCAAGGCGACCTGGCAGCAACGGTCGTGGGCGGTAGCAAGAGAAAGGGGCCGCGCGAGCGGCGACGGCTCGTGGCGGATGTCCGCCGGTCGCGTGAGTAGGGGAGAAGGCGCCAAGGCAGCCTGGCGTCGGCGGTCGGGAAGCCGAGGAGGAAGCGGTCTCATCCCTCGTGCATCGTGGTGGCGGACGCGGGAGCCGACAGCCTTACCAGCGGCGGCGGCGGTCGTGGGAGCCAGCCAGCCAAGTGGAGGAGGATGGGCAGCGGATGGCGGTTGGGGGCGCCGCCGGGATGCGCGGACGGGACTGGGGTCGGGATGAGCAGGCGCCACTAAGAGGGTTGAGACGCTAGGGTTAGGAATGGATATGTTGGGCTTGGGCCTTCCATAGAAGTTGGCTTTTTTTCTCCATTCCGGGTCCCCACGGATCCCCGCACTCGCCCCGTCTCGGGTCTCCAAACCCGCAGACCTGCGGGGAGAAAATTGGACCCATCCCCGCCCCCGCCGATTCCAAAACCTGCGGGGACCCACCCCAAACCCGTCCCACTGCCATCTCTGGTTTTATACGTAATATTGTGACGTTTATTCATCAATCACGTGGTTACTCGCCAAAACAACATACAACCAGTAGAGAACAGACTCGTAGTGGTGGCAGTTCGATTCGAATCTCCCATCACCGCCGCGCCGCACGGGGTGGGTGCCTAGTGTAGTGGAGCAGTAGGAGCTGTCCGTCAAGCCGCGGCGGCGTTGTTCTTCATCTCCTCCTTGATGGCGGCGGCGAGCTGGTCGTAGGCCTCCTCCCACGCCGCCTCCATCACCGGCGTCCACATGTCCGGGACCGCGTCCCTGATGGTGTCCACCAGCGCCGTCTTCACCACCTCGAAATGCGCGTCGGCGACGCCGGCCTTGACGTGCGTCGCGCCCAGCCGCTTCAGGGTGGCCTCCCGCACCTTCACGTCGCCGGTGTTCCTCAGCTGCGTCGCCGACTCGCAGGCCTGCAGGGAACCAACATAGCAGCAGCATGCAGTTTAGCCTGTTTGCTGCGCAGACAAAAGGAAGAGTACAGGATCACAGGAGGGCGCCAGCAGAGCAGAGGGGATTCCATTATGCATGCTGCTCACCATGACGAAGACGGCCACGGCATGGGCCTTGAGCTTGGGGTGCTTCTCCAGGGGTGCGTCGTCGCCGGCGTCGCGCAGGAACGAGAACATCTGCTTCGCGCCCGGCGCAATCTCAAATATCCTTTTTTTTTTAATTGTTCATGCATGCCACAAAACGAAATGCAGGTCCTTTAATTTAGAGTGAGCGCGTCGATCGCGTATTAATTAGCCTAGGAAATAATCAATGCAGGTTCATGCATGCCACACCTGAAGAAGAACTTAAGAGCGATGGATTCGGAGTCCTTCATGGCTTTCCATGAGTTGAGGACGAGGTCTTCCTGCGCTTCACTGAACCCCATTCTTGTCTACAGGAATACTACTATTCTTGTGTTCTACACTCTGGTAGGAGATCTGGTCGTTTATACATATATATAGGCGCCACCATGGGGGAGAAATGATTGTTCAGAGAGGTGCGCGGGCGTTGTGCCGTTGTGGCTCTTGATCGTGCGGGCGGGCCAGAAGCATCTTCTGATCTGATCCCAAAAACTAAAGCTATCCTACTGATTCCCCAGGAGATTTTTGGGTGATATGATATCGTTCGTCGTCCATGTGCTAGCTGGTGGCCACGCCATGGAAGAACACATCGGTTTTTCTTCCTTTTTGTTTATATATGATGCGTGGTGACATAGATGATACTACTTGCTCCCTCCAGTTTTAAATATAAGTCGCGGTTGATTTTTTTAAAAAACTTTGACCATTCGTCTTATTCAAAAAAATTTACAAATTATCATTTATTTTGTTGTGATTTAGTTTATTACCAAGATTAGTTTGAGTATGATTTGTAATTTTATATATTTGAACAAATTTTTTGAATAAGACGAATGATCAAAGTTTTGAAAAAAAATCAACCGTGATTTATATTTAAACCGGAGGGAGTACAATGTAAGGGTTACGTTCCGACTCAGACTCACAGAGATGGTGTCTGTTCTATAAACATGACAGCGGTACCATCTTTCACTTGCACAACGAAGTCCAAATCTTCCACCTTCATTTGTCCTTAAAACGCTACTAGTATGTACCTGTTAGTTGGTCCTTCTCCCAAAGGTTTAGGAATGTTTAATTTCTAAAGACATTTGGATTAGAGGTGGCCCGGGGTGGGACTTAGGACGTGCTTAATTAGTACCACAGGGTGCCTTGTTTAGTCGGAATATACACTGCTCTCATGTCTCATCGTACTCGTTTTATGCTGAAAACGTTAATATTTGTGTTTATAAGGTTTGGTAACGAGGGAATAGAAATGTTTGAGTCTTGAACAAGCTAAAATGTGGAACTGATGGAGTACCCAAGTAACAATATCGTCAATGTCACAAAAACCTATAGCTAGGTTGGAAGTATATATATACTATCCTTTGTGTGACTTAACGACGGAACAAATGCTGGACCCGTGAAGAAAAATCCGGGGAACAAAGATCAATCAGACAACCATGATGCATATCAAGTAATACCAAGAATCGCCAACAAGACGACTCTTCTCTTCTTCCCCTTCTTTTTTTTTTTACTTTTTAAAGGTAATAATCAAGACAGCTCCAACACACGCTAAAAATTTTTTTCTTAAGGGAGCCATAATCTATTTCGAAAGATAAGTTTGTTAGGCTGAGTCCAATGAAATTCCTTATATGATTTTCTAAACACTGTTTTGTACTATTTAACGTAAATGCTACACTGTATCGTAAAAAAAAAGATAGTTAGAATAAAGTTTAGGAAGTATGGATAAAAAGCCTCGTTAGACTCAGCCTCAGAGCATCGTGTCACTACCCACCATGGTATGCTACGTACGTGTATTGGCAACAACAGCGAATGAAAGTTGCTCTACAGCGTCAGGATGCGACGGAACAATAGTAGTAGTATGTAGTCACAAAGTACAATGTAGCAGTAGTACCTGAGGAAGAACTTGAGCGCAAGCGATTCTGAGTTGCCCTTCATGGCGTCCCACGCGCTGAGCACGAGCGCCTCTTGCTCCTCGCCAAAGCCGGCGGCCGCCTCCGCGTCCGATGGCCTTCCTGCGTCGACACCCTTCTCCGTCCCCGCAGCTGCCATGGTCGCAGCCCTGTGCTTGCAGGGTGCGCGTGTGGCTGACTCGAGCGTTGTGATCTGTACGCCGCAAGCAGCGGCCATGAGTGGATAGCGCACGGCCGCCGCAGAGAATATCTGCAGAAACGGACACGAGCACGACGGCGGCGGCGGCGGACGTCCAAACGCGAGTGCCGAAAACCCGCAGTGCAGTGGAGGTGGATGGGCCGGAGCATGGAACGGGCCTTTTCCTTCCAGCAACGAACTTTCACTGGTTGGCCCATACAGCCCATTCCGCCAGCCCACGGCCCACGGGCTACCACCAAGCTTCTCTTCCGGCCGACTGGTTTCCTGAATCCTGTCTGTCTTCCGCTAGGGTTTTCTACTTTTCCTGCTCCTCGGAGGCGAGCGGGAGGAGGTGCCGTCGCCGAGCTCGAGTCGAGGGGTCGTCTTCCGGGCGAGGTGCGGCGGCGCAGGGGGGGCATGCGATGGCGCTCACGAACTTCATCCTGACGGTGGTGGGGGTGGGCGCGGCGGTGATGCTGCTGCGGAAAGACGTCAAGCAGTCGGCCACCGTCTTCCGCCGCAACGTGCGCCACATCCGCAACTGGCTCGAGGAGGAGTCCGCCGCCGCCGCCAAGTACGCTCCTGTGCCCTGATGCCTTCTGAGCTCCTGCGTTTACCTTAGTTGTCTGATTGTTCCCGCTCGTCGGCCGTTGCGGCTGATTAAGGTGATTGGGCCGATCTCAGACAGGCGGCGATGGAGTGAAGCTTTAGTTAAAGCCGATTGAGTGAGCTGCGATGGAGCCAGGTGGGACTGAAATTTAGATGGCGATTTGTTCACGGATGATATTGCAATATGCAAAGGTGAAAGGCCATGTGGTTTAAGAGCAGGATGCTACTATTTGGTTGATTTTGTATTGATAGTTGTGTACAAACTCGTTGAAATGTTTGGTGTCATAGTGATGCACACAAGAATGTGAAGCACAATTCAGAACAAGAGCTGAAAGATAATCTTCTGAACAGAAGAGATTGAAGGAATCGGAAGGGGGATGAGAAATTTGCAGATAAGAAATAAGTGCATATAATAACAGAACATGGGAGGAATAAAAAAACTACTATGCAGACAAAATTCAAACAAGCTGACCAAAAAAGGATAGGGCTAGAAGATCTTTGAGTTAAGAATGGTAGATTGAATGGAAGATTCACACCTGGATTAAACAAAAAGAAGCCAAAAACAGATGAAGCTGGGAGTGTCCTCAGCGACAGTAGGCTGGCCAGATTAGTATACCTTGTGTTGCCTACCTCCATTCCTTGGCATGAGGATGAATCTCGTTCAAGAGATGCTAGTCTCCAAAAGTGTTATCGACAGTGTTTACTCAGAAATCAACATTCATGAAGCCGAGCAAGATGGATAGGGTGCAGAATACTACATAAGTACATAATGAGATTGATAGATTCAGCCTTATTTGGTGATTGTTTTTTTACTGAGAATCTGAGATGGGCCATTGTCATATTGGTTCAGAAGAAGCAATCAGTTGTCATATTTTTGAATGAATTAGTGATGATGTATCTATATGTCAAAGTATACAATAGCCATATTGGTTCTTCAGCAACCAGCATTGGCAATCTTTGTTCTGTCATACACCTTTCATTGTTGCCATTATATGTTCTGCGTGTTTTATCCTGCTTTGAGGCTCTGTTGAGGTCTGAAACATTTGAGCATCACAATTGATCCATGGTTCTCATCTCATGCATGTTTCAATCTTCAACAGGTCTACTGAGCAATCTTCAGTGAAGGAGTTGGAGTCCCAAGCTACCAAAAAAGATGCTGTGCCCAAGGAGGACAAGCATTAGATGATCTTACACCCTTTTTTCATATATAATGCTGGCTGTGTGATGTCCAGGATTTTTTTAATTAGTACTTGTAAAATATGTTTTGTAGGGTCTTTAATTTCTACAAAAAAATTACTCAATAATGGATGGTATGGAGGGTTCAGGATTCTGAAATAGTATTATTGCACAAGGGGGCATTTGATCTTGATAAAATTTCTTCTCAATGATGGTGGATATCTGGATACATCTTGTGTGGTATCATATTTCTTGAGATTGTACTTGAGATGAATCCATACTTAGGGGGTGTTTGAATACATAAGACTAAACTTTAGCTCTCATTAGTTCACTTTGAATAGCTAATGGTCTAATTGATAAAATGAGTATACTGGCTAAATTTTAGATGCCCATTTTTCCTACCCTGTTTAGCTACAAATGGACTAAACTGTAGGCATTGGTATTCAAACATAAGCCCCTAGAGAAAAGGAAGAGTTGGATTTTTGTCCCTTTGTGCACTTTGTCGCAGGGCCTGCTGTTGGGAGAAAAGTTGCTACCAATCAATCTTATGTTTGTCCAGAGCAGTGCTTTTTAGTGGGCTAAGACTATCCCCAACCCATTGCCTAAAAGGTTTACCTATCCACTATTTTTTCACTATTTCAACTACACTCTTTTCTGTTTACAGTAGCGCTACAGAGTGTATATGCAGTCTTTTAGGCAGCTCCATTGGGGATAGCCTAAGATATTTAGTTTGTACTATTTAAAACTATAAATAGAGGGTTGTGCATAGTGGTTTTTATAGCCCGCTATGAAAACCTTGATAAAAAAGGTAAAAACAGAGAAAGAGTAAAAAGGAAAATTGATTAACCAAATGATAGGTGGACCTTACATTACACGCTAGTGGAGGTGAAAGAAGAATCCCTAATATCCTGAAATTGTAAAAGAGGATTCCTCTATAACTAGAAAAAAAAGAAGGGAAAAGAGTGGTTGAAGATGCTCTAATTTGTTGATCAACCTTTTCCATTTTAGTGCACATTGCCTTTCTTTAGCTTAATTAATTGTAGTATTCGTTTATTCCATTGACATATCATTTGGTTGCATAGTCTAATCTTGCAATATCTTACACTACCAATTGTAAGGTGGCCAAGCTCGAGCTGATCGGAAAGCTAATTGCTTGTATTTGTATCCCCAACTCAGCTCCTTCGACGTCTAAATTTGGGAGTATTTAAATTAGGATTTGTATTCACATTCAAAATGTTTTATGCATAAGGTCATTGTCACCACACAGAGTGTAAAAGGATGTATAAAACATTACATACACACTTTAGATACAGCGTAGACGCACTTTGGATACAGCGTAGACAGAGCGAAATTAGAAATGGAATGTGATAGAAGATTGAATAGTAAACCCAATGACGTTAGCCTAAGCCTGTGGCCTGGACATTGTTTGTCTTTGTTTTTGATACATTTGCAGTAATAGGTTTGTTAATATTTCTGAAGTCAATGCAAGTCTTCGCAATTTAAGCTAGATCTGGATCCAGAGTTCAGACTGGAGGGCCATTAGTCAGTCTTAATCTTAATCAGGTCGATTCTACGCTAACATATGTGTGCGACGAGCATGTTTAGCACATCCACTGACGGTGGGCCTGCCAGTCCCTGTCCCCAGTGTTGGACCCACCAGTCAGTGTCTCATCCGTGCCACCGTGCACCGGTAGCTGGAGCGCCTTCGCGTCCCCGCGCCGCGATGCCTTCTCGGCAGCAGCCGCAAAGCCCTTGTTGCGCTTGCGCCCGCCCCGACCCCGACTCGCCATTCGCCGCCTCTGGCCCCGCTCCCCCGTCTCCTGCTCCGACGACCTCACCGCCGGCCGGTCTCAGTCTCAGGCCGGATGGACCCCGCCGACCAGTCGCCCGAGGAGGTGTACTCCGTGTGGGCCCTCCCGCCGGAGCCCGTCCGCGACCGCCTCCGCCGCGTCATGGAGGGCCTCCGCGCCGCGTACGGCGGCCCCGCCTTCCAGCCGCACGCTACCGTCGTCGGCGACTTCCGCGGCCGCCGCTCCGCGGCCGTCGAGGTGCTCCGCGCCGCCGCCGCCGGCGTCCAACCCTACACTGCCCGCGTCACGGGGGTCGCCCGTGGCGGCTTCTTCTACCAGTGCGTCTACCTCCTCCTCGAGCCCACCCCCGAGGTTAGCATATGCATATCCTCTTATCATCTCCTCATAGCGATTCTCCGTGTGGTCGTGGATTTTAAGTGATTTGCTCCGAGTTTCGGACTTACAGTACAGTCGGATTTCAAACTCAAGAGGAAATGATGATGCCGTGTGCGGTGGAATTATTTGTTTTTTCTTGTATCAAATTCTCTGAATTTTTTCAGGTTGTGGGGGCGAGCGATCACTGCTGTGAACGCTTTGGTTACCAGAGAAAAACACGTGAGTGTAAAGGCTGAAAGTTCCTGAAAATTCATATGTTAGTGACTATTTACACTTTGGTTGCGCCATTATTGCAGCATACATGCCGCACGTTAGCCTCCTATACGGAGACATGACTGATGAGCAGAAGGAGGAGGCGAGGAAGAAGGTGGAGGAGCTCGACAAGGATATCTGTGGACTGGAGTTTGAGATCTCTGAGCTCGCGCTCTATAGAACAGATACAGCAGATAAAAGCTTGGAGTCATGGGAACTGGTGGAGGTGTGCCATCTCGAGAAGAAGTGATTAGTTTCCTCCCTGGTGACTCTTGTGTAAGCCAGCTTCGAGAATTCATAATGTTGTCTACATTCTAAGCATCTGGTTTGTATCACCGTTATACTATTCTCAAGCGGAACAAGGAATAATGTGCTCTTTTGGTTGGATTAAGGAATACAGTAAAGTTTGTTATGTTTATTTGGTTTTCCATGAAATATACTTTGGATGATTTGGATTGTGCTGAGTTGTTTGATACTTGTTGAAACAAGCAGGTTCTATATTAAGAGCCTGAAACTGTGTGTGTTCTTTATAAAGACCCTGAAACTGTGTTGGTTTCTCCTTGGAGGGAATACCTGAAACTTGGTTTCTCCCTGGGGAATACTTTGTCTGATTAAATAATGCAAACATACTAGTAATTGGGCTATATTCCATTAAGAGACTAAGCTCTGATCACTTCAAGCCAGTACAATCATAATTAAAGGTACACAGCATGCAGCATAGAGAGGTGGTACATTGCCGTTCAATATAACGCACATTATTGATGATATTTCTATATTGCGTCCATGCCATGGCATATGGTCTACTCATCCCTAAACCTTCTTCCACCTGACCCAGCTTCCCTTTGACAGTTGAAATATGTAGCAGCGGCAATGTTGAGGTGATATTGCTGTGCAAAGCGTCTGCAGCTGAAGTTTTGGCGTATTTCTGGCGCATAAACTGTCCCCCTGCCAAGTTGCCGGAACAGCACAAATACCATCCTGTGGATGCCAGATCTTGGCTCTGGCATCTCATATAACACTAGCTCCTGGCCTGCAAGAGCATCCTTACATTATCTACTGAAGAGTTTAAGGAGCATTAATCTGGGTGAAGACAGTATAGTTTTATAATGGTGTTTGCTCATCAATTTTTAGACAAAAAGAGGTCTTTGGATATAGCCTCCTTGTTTGGGACAAGTATTGGCTGCTTTATTTCCAATATCTGTGTTTCAATATCTGCCAGAACTGATTATGACAATGCTCCTTCATACTCAAAAGCGAGAACTGAAGTTTGCTATGACAACTGTAAATAAAATTTCACTGTAAACTACTTGCATTTTGAGCCTAGTTCTGCTGTAAACAGGGGCCTTGTGAGGCATATGTATGCTAATTTACACTATTAAATAGCTGGCCGATTTTAATATTAAGATATCCTTGCTTGAATTTCTGGTAATGGACTGATTGCTTCGTTAGCTATGTTACTAAATTAGTGACCTTTGTGCTGCTATTATGCATGTAAGCACTAAGCTGGCTTAGTACATTCATCTAACAATTTGATCTATCATTTGGTTGGTTTATGGCTGCTGATTTCTTGTATCAATTGCATCCTAATCTGCATCAATTCAGTAGTCGTCAAAATCTAAGCTCCATAGATGCAAAATTCGTTCAAAAGCAAATGGAATGGCAATTAATAAATTCATTCATTCATACCAAAGCTGATGGCAGTTGTTTCAGGAATATCTGCCACCATCCTATACACAAGAGTGCAGAAATATCATAATAAGGCAAACTAAACCAAATCTAGGAACAGTGGAACATGTCGCACTTGATTTACCAGTGCAGGTACTCTCTTAGTGATGGATTGCTTGGGCTTGGGGCATCCGGGTCAACCAGAACCTTCCCAAGTTGAAGACAAATAAGTTAGCATATAGAAATGCTCAAGATGTACTTCAAGCTCTAAGACCTTCTAGCTTCTATTAAACTTATTCAGAACAATACTTTTTATACAAGTTTTATAATGATTGGGATTAATGTAAACCCTCCATATCATGAGATCCAATGTCTTCAAAATTAGAAAGTACTAATAGAAAAATATCAATGAGTGGGAGTAGTACCAAAAAATGGGATCAGTACCAATTTTAATATTTTTAAAATTTTAAAAGGTAAAACAATTTCACATTTGTAATTATATGAAAGCACCATTAGCACTTATCAATTATCCTGAAAGTACCATCGGTACTTATCCATTATCCTAAAAACTTTCCAATCAGCTCAGCACCTGCCAATAGTAGCTTAAGCCCTCTACTTTTTAAGTCATCTATGAAGTGCATAATGCTTTTATTCGTTACATAACTAAAGGGTTGGCATGCATTCTCCGATTTGGTAGCGTATATATATCTGTAAATTGCTTAGCTCACCAGGGTGTAGAAGGTCCTCATGTCCTCGCCACCGACATCAACTCGCGGTTTACTTACAACCGCAGATGGCTTTAGCTCAGCACCTGCCAGTAGTAGCCTATTGTTGTATGCTATTCTGAGTGAAATGGTTGGTGTAAAAGGGTCCAGGACATCTTGTATAACACGAGACAGAACCAAAGGATTGGTTGCTGACATATTGGAGAACTACCTCTCTATGGACGTGAGGAAGCTGCAGTCTGAGAATGAAGTATTTATATTGAGTTGAGGAAGGCTGTCTTTTTCAACTTTCAGACTAGTTCCATGTCATGTCATGTGTCAATTAAAGCGTGACCTCCGTGGTGTAGTGTAGTTAGGTTTGATTTCTCAATTTCTATGCTTAGCAACTTATGTACTCTCTCCACCCTAAGATAAACAGGATTCTATTATGTCGAAGACAGATTACTAGTTATATGAAATGACCTGCATGCCTCTGTTTAACCATGCAAGGAAGTAAGCCGGCCTAGCTCCGCTGGTTTGATAGGAGTGGCCATGCACCTAACCTAAGTTCGAGTCCTCTCCAACTCTAATTTGGGTGTCTATTTCTTTTTAATGAAAAACCATCTAGTTTCTCGGTTGGTCACATATTTTCTATTTAACCATGCATATGCATCTTAAAAGAAAAAAAAACCTTATAAGTAAATGCACATTTCCCGAAGAAAAGATATCAACATTAATGTTATGCAAGCGTTGTATTCTTTTTACACAAATTTTAAATGTTAGGGTTGTATTTTTTTCTGTGTGCAAAGATGGAGTGTTTATAGTACTGCTAGGGTTTGCTGGAGCAAAGCGTGTAAATCATTGGCAACTTTTTTTATAAAAAAATACTGACAACTTTAGTGTAATCAGTCCAAACATTGAAGTGAATTAAATACGTTTAAGTTTCCTTGCAACAACATTTATGTTAGACATCCTTTTGTTCTCTCTTTTCATCTAATCTTAAAGGCATTTGTTACGATACACTGAAATTATTATGGACCGTTGATATGGACAGATAAAATGAAGTATTACCTCCTAAGAGGTACTCCCTCTATCCCATAATATAAGGCGTGCATGTTCTTAGCACGGTCTTTAAAGCAGAACTTTGACCATTTATTACTTTTTAAATATGTAATCTACGAATACAAAAGTAGCATCATATTAAAGTGCTTTTGAATATGAATCCAAATATATAACATGCATCCACTAAACATATATATTTTTGACTGAATTATTAGTCAAACATTTAAAGAGTTGACTTTTCTAAAAACATGCACGCCTTATTTTATGGGACAGAGGGAGTAATAGTTTAAAAAAAGAATTATCCCTAATAAATCTAACTACCTCATTACACTATAACTGTTCTGTGTTGAACGGTGGCAACTACCTAATTATTTTTCAACAACAATTTATTACATGGCAACTGCACTTGTTTCAACGTGCTCCATCGTCTATTGCAATTTTTTTGAACGCCTAATACTCTAATTAGAATTTAGATCTAATATGTGTATGTATCTACCCTAAAGTCATGTCTTATAATGTGTTTTTAGTACAACATCTTTTTCCCGTAACCCCTAACGTGATAGAATTATTTTAACACGACGTTCCCTTAATGTGATATAGGTGAGTTAGTAATATTTTTGTCCTTACCTGATAGCATGTCACAAACTCACAACTCACAAGGATATGTAACATATTCCTTGGAGGTCCACAATGAATGACACGATACAATTAATTTCATAAATATAGTTTAACGCGATGGTGTGTTATAACAACCCATATTACAATTGATCTCCTAGATTTAAGGCATGAAAAACAGCGGATCAATGCATGCAAGCCTCATGCATGCGCACAATATAGAAAGAACTATTCATGTACATATATCTCTCTTGTTGGTCTCGTCTCCATTTGTATTTGTTAAATTCTAATATAAAAACGGCAAGAATAATGATTAATAGTTAACCACAACTAATGCTGGCATGCGCGAGACGTGCTTATCTGATCCAATAGAACGTGACCGATCAATCTCTTCGGGTTTGCATGCACTCTTTTTTTTTCTGTTTTATTCTTTTCCCCCATTTAATCTATTACAATAATTATTTTATTTTCTCTGAATTCAATGGTCCAGATTTGTTTAAAGTCTTACCTCCTAGAAGGTAACTTGTGTACCATAGCACAACCCAATCTTAAATTTGTGCTTAATATCTTAGTGTTTGGTGTTGCACACAAACACCATACACTGGCGTTTAGTCGCATGTTGAGAACTCATTTAATTTGCAAAGTTTTGACAAACATCCAAGGTTCCTGGTGTCATACTGAATTAATTTGATCCTTATTATTTGCTGGGTTCCTTCTGTCACATATGAGTTGTTTTCTCTACGTGCTCGTTCTGTTTTGTGTATGTGATGCATGCGGTCGGTTTACAAAGCCGGTTTGAAAGGTTCGCCCCATCCCCCATGTCTTGGGTGTGGATGGCCTCATTCAGTGCTTGTGCTCTAGATGTGGCCGAACAAATTAAAGGTCCGTCGTCGCTGGCTTTTGTGACGTCACAGTGTTTGGGCCTTGCCATGGACTCTGACTAGGGGATCTGAAGACGCTTCGCAAAGCAGGACGAGGCAGTGATTGTTGGAGAAGATGAACAGGGTGTGGATGGTCTTGTTTGCATTTCCTTTTTTTCAGGGTTCTTACCCTGAAATGGGGATGTACTATGCTTCTGCTTCAATATACTTCTCCTTTAGAAGGAAAAGAAAAAGAAAATAAAAAGACTATATCCACAGATTCAATCTTAGTATGCTAAAAATTGACTGCTGCTACTTTCTTCATTTCAAGATAGGATTCTAGCTTGTCCCTGCGCTGGCAAAGTAGAATCCAAATATTGCTTGGTCAGTGGTCACGATGGGGGCAATTTTTGAATATGTACCTTGGCAGCTTTTACTCCTCCATATCTTTTATCCTGTATAGTTTGGAGCGACATTTTAGGGTCTATTTGGAACGCAGGAATTTCACAGGAATCGTATAGAAATTTCATAGGAATGAGTTCAATTTCATAAGAAAAACGCAGAAATGGAAAAAAAATCCTCCATTCCAAACAGATGCTTAGCCTTTGCTAAGGTTCTAAAAGTCACTGGCACTAGTTGGGCCGAGGAGGAAGGATTAATTAGTAGATTATTGGCCAATTTCGACTACTATGGCAGCCGCCTCTCAGCGCGCAGTTTACAACAACAATCTTGCCAAAATTAGCTCTTTTTTCTGACGCAGAAGAGCTGCGAACCTACGTATTAGGCGGCAGTGGTGTTTGAAACTGATTGATTATAAGAGTTTGAGCGTGATCACCAGCGGCACACAAACCCGCCCGGCAAGGCAAGCAGCGTCAGGCATCAGCAAATCCGAGACGCGCGCGTATCCGACCGGAGTAACCAGACAGGACATATAAGGGTACAAAACACTGTTTGCGCACTGTGAACAGAGAAAAGAGAAATTAAAATAGTGCGGATGCACTCTTTTCCCGTTAGCTGGTGACCCCAGCCTTTGCCGACGACCACTCATCAGCGCGTCCTCGAATCCGGTGTGCAGAAGCACTCGAAATGGAATCCAGGGGCTTGCATGCAGGTGATGCTGACATTAGTTCTGAAGAAGCAGAGGACAGTGATCACTGATCCGAGACATACCGACGCCGATTAATTCCGGCTGACGGTGACCTTGCTGCTGCCTAGCGCACAAATTTAAAGCTAGGCCGGCTGACTAATCTCGACGGCCGGTTAATTAATTCCGGCTGACGGTGGCGGTGGCTGATTTACTGGCGCCCACGACGGGATACCACATCTGATCTGGAGGGGACGATGCCCTCCGTATTTCTTGGTAACTTTCAAACATGCCAAAGGAGGAGCATATATATAGCTTTACCGGGAACGACGATAACAAGATGTTCTCCAAAAAAGATTTGCGATCAAATGCGCGAGAACATTTTGTACACTCCTTTTCCCTCCTTTTGTTCATCTTTGCTGGGTGGACAAACATTGTTGATACCAAGTATCATCTGTACGGAGCCGGATTCGGTGCCTTTGCTTGAGCAAGGCACGGCGTGCCTTTAGCCCCTCTATCCACCGTCCAAAACGCATCCAACAGCTGTAGGTTTATCCCGCCATATATCCTATCTGATTTGGCGATGGAGAGCAGGAGAAGCGCGCGTCTTTGATAAATTCCTACGGTTTACTCTGAGCACTCTACCATATCTACTATGTATACGATACTCATGTATGTACAGGACATGGGGTATCCGCCCAAAGAAACATATCACCTTCCTATGCACGTACCGTCTAGTTAATTTTTTTATTTTCTATGTCTCATATAATACATTATTTTTTATAAAATACAGTACCGTGAGACGCTTATGCACGCACGTACATTCACTTATTTTTTTCGAAACACGGTATAACGCAGACGCTCACACACAAATACTCTTACCCCCTGTAAACATTCGTCTTATCTCTATGGGCACCTTCGTGAAACTGGGCTGGACCTTACCACAGGCGTCTCGCTGTCAACAGAAACGTCGCCTACTACTAAAAGAATAAAAACTGTCGACAGGAACATCGCCTACTACTAAAAGAAGCCTACTACTGAAAGAATAAAATCATTAAATCATGCAAACACTCATGCTAAGTCGAGGACTTAAATCCGAATAGACATATTCTACAACAAGGAATCTAACCAGCTGAGCTAAGCTCAGTTCACGTGTTTTTTCTATATTGCATCCAAACGTTGCATTAAAAACTTTTGCGTTTTCAACTTCCGTAGGATTGTAAATTCCATACAACTTTATTTAGCATGTCTAGTACGGAGTATTCATTTGTTGAGTATTATCCATCAAGTTTTTAGTTTTTATTACTGAGTAAATACAAATGACGTATCAAATGTACGGAATATGCGTGTATGGGCTCTACACGCGGGACCGCGGAACCGGCGTTGCGCTTTTCCCTGTCCTCTGTGTTTGGCTCTCTGCCAGTCCGGCGCATGTGCAAAGGACGAGCTCCGTACAGGGAAAACGTTTTGAACCATGGGATACGTTTTGGACGGTGGATACATGGGCTAAAGGCACGTCATGCCTTGCTCAAGCAAAGGCACCGAATCCGGCTAAAGGCGGCTCCGATCCGTGCATTGCTGTCGGCGAATCTAATAACAGGCGGCAGCTCCCTGAATTTTGTTGTTTTCTCGTGACAAGCAGGTGGCTTCTGTCTAGGCTAGGCTACCAATACAACGACGCTCAGCGCTAGCCTGCTTGAAGGGCAGCACGCCTTCGGCCAGGCCCACGTTGCTTCTACAAGTCAGCCCCATATATAGATTAGACCTGTAATGGTTCTAGGTAGGAAGCAGGTGAGAAATGATAGCGGAGTGTAAATGGGGAAAAGATTATAGTCAGCTTCCCAGCACTCCATTATTATCTTGACGTATTTTGGTTGTTTGGTAACATATGAGGAAGAGTTACCTCTCGAAGAACCCACCACACCTCCTCAACTATGCCCGATTTCCCTTGTTGATCTAAAAACCAAAGGTTTGTGCCCACTCAACTATTTGATACTAGGTGTTTTTTCTATTTTGAGCAATTTTGATGATGGTTTTGTTTGATGTGGCTCCCACATTATTTTTTTTATGTTGGCAGTGGGTCTCGAACCATACACTATGTCAGGAGCCAAAATGCAACTAGTTAAGGGAAAGTGAAACCGCCTCGCCAAAACCCTACTCAACCATTTATTTAAGTTTCTTGAAGGATGAAAGAAAATGATCACTTCACCTAGTTAACCCCACTAAAAATGGCTCTGCCATAGCTGTTTAGGGTGAACCCTAAACCTAATCGTCATGGACGTTTATCTCCTTGCACAACAAGACTCTTCTAAAGGTTTCTCAAGCATATATATTTGGTATGAATGGATGTCGCCTCAATAGTCGATACCCTAAATCTAACTCAAGTGTCCTAGGTTCGCGGGCCTAGATGAAAACCATAAAGTTCTACATGCTCAGGCCGTAGGTCATCAACTACCACGGCCACTCTTGGTTGAGTCGAGTTGAATTTGATTCGGCCAACCTAACCATCGGTACACACGATGCCTTGAGTGGTTAAATCACCATATCTAGGCATAAACTTGACCATGGCATCTCAACTGACAATATCTACGTCTCTGTAACTTAGGGGCGTTTGGATCCCCTAGCTAAAATTTAGTCCTGTCACATCAAATATTTGGACGCTAGTTAGAAATATTAAATATAATCTCATTATAAAATAATTACACAGATGAGAAGTAGATACCGAGATGAATTTATTAAGCCTAATTAATCTATGATTAGCAAATGTAATGCTACAGTAACCATTCGTTAATCATGGATTAATTAGGCTTAATAAATTCGTCTAGCCGTTTACTCCTCGACCGTGTAATTAGTTTTCTAATTTAACCGTATTTAATACTTCTAACTAGCATCCAAACATTTGATGTGACATGAGCTAAATTTTAGCCCGTAGATCCAAAAACCCTAGCCCTAAGGCTATCCACAGCCATGGACTCTATCCATGGATGCAGCGGCGTATAGGGTTGAAGACCCCTGTAGCGGACGACTGCAAAGCCCTCCCTAGATAGGGTGGGCCCTCTCGCACATCAAATGCGGGGTGCATGGAGTAGCAACCGCACACCGTCTCTCTCCTCCATGTGCACTTGAGGTCATCAACTCCTTACCCGACGCCCAGATGTCCCCATCAAGTCGATGGAGGAGGCCGACGCCCATGGCGGGAAGGGACACAGATCGGGTGCAGTGGTTATACAAATGACGGTCAGATGCCCTCCGCCCCCGCGCTGCCTCAACCCCGTGCCTGTACTTCACCTGGACCGCGGCTTCCACCTCCGGCGGCACCCGGCCGCCCGCCGCCGCCGGCACCTGGCCGCCCCGCGCCCGCCCTCGCCCCCTCCCCCTCCTCCGGCGGCGAGTCGCATCAGCAGCAGGCAGCCGCCCCGCGCACTGCGCCCTCTCGCCGACATCGCCGGCCCCCCGTCCATGCCTATGCCACATCGCTTCCCTGCCAGCGCCCGCTGCCGTCCGCGTCGGTCTTCGTCGTCATCCGCGTCGTCGACCGCGACCCTCGCTGTCCTCGCCGGCTCTGGCATCGTTGCGCACAGTCGCAGCAGCAGCATCAGGCGTCCGCGCCGCGCCTGTCCTTCGCCGCAGCGCCCACCTCCGGCGGCTCCGCGGCCGCATCCACCTCGCCCCCTCCCTCACCGTGCCCGCCCTCCCCGCATCAGCCCCGGTGGCAGCGAAGGCCACGGTCGACGAAGAACGACACGAACGGCGAGGGCTGTGCGCGGGTCGGCTGCCTGCTGCAGTCGCCGGGGCGGGCGCGGTAAGGGAGGGGGCGAGGGCGGGCGCGGGAAGGCCAGGTCCCACCGGCGGCGAAGGACAGAGGCGCGGCGCGGGTGCGGGTTGGGGCGGCACAGGCGCGGAGGGATCCGACCGCCGCTTGTGATTTGGATGGCTGAGATGTGCCCACTGCTTATGTTGCAGTGTGTACAGCCACTGCACACGATCTGTGTCCGGCGGGAGGAGGAGAGGCCAGCCACCATGGCGAGGAGGAGGAGAGGCCGGCGCGGTGGCGGGCGTGGCCGAATCCAGGCGAGCAGTGCCGGAGGGTGAAGCGAGGAGGAGGACGCCGGTGTGGCAGGTAGGGGCTGGATCCGGCGACGGTGGAGATGGATCCGGGGGGCCGGAGGGGAGGAAGGTCCGCGGCGCGCTGGCGAAGGGAAGGAGTGGAGGCGTCGGGTGCGCAGTAAGGCGGGCGGCGCAGCGGAGGCGGATACACATGGCCACGTGGACGAGTCGAGGAGCCCGGCCGGTGACGGAATCTTGAGCTCGCCGCGGAGGTTGATGCGTCTGGGAGGCGACGAGATCTCGAGCTCGTCGCGGAGGCAGCGTGGGAGAGGAGGCAGACGGTGGAGATCCGGAGGAGAAGAGGCATCGGGCAGAGGGAAGACGATGGCGCGCCGGGCGAAGGCAGAACGGTCGGCGAGGGAGGAGAGAGCGGGAGAGGAGATGAATATAAAAATAATAAAAAAATATAAGTGGTAGTTGGTATAGGATTGAAGAATGAGTAAATTCCGTATACGCCATCGAAATCTATACCGATTCCTTATATGCCATTGGAAATTATAGGCTTCCTTCTACGCCATTGGTTTATAATTTGACTTTCTTCTGTATTTCAATGGCGTATAGAGAATTTACTCTTGAAGAATAGAGTTAATACGAGCGCGAAAGATTGGCAACTGTATTTCAAAATTCTGATGATTAGGACGTAATATTTTTTTAAAATAGAGACATAGAGCTGTATGAGTGCAGATAGTAGCCATATTCCGATCCCGCGCTTCACCTATCCAACCTTGGAGGTCACACCGTACCTAACGTCCTAACCTTAGGCTGCTCCCATCAATGAGTTAGCACACCCCATCCATTTACTGCTCCAACCATTTTTCTCTCTGCCTACGCAAAACAGTGTTGGACACTAAAAATGAATACTCTGATGATAGCGAGGCCGCTAGTGTCGGAATTTTCAAAATCAGCTTTACAATATCCATCGGAGGGATACCCACTTGCCAGTGATGGAGGACACCTAGGTAGGGCCCTTTTTGCACCTAGACACCACCTCTCTCCCTTCTGTCACTTGTCCTCCACTGCTCCACACCGCAGGTGCCCCCCAAGCGGCGCGGCCGCCGCGCCGTTGCCACGCCACTGTACTGTGCTGTCTGTGTACCAGCGATCGAGCGCGTGACGCTTCCGCCCCCGAACAGTCAAAAGGACCACTGCCAAAACCTGCAGCACCGCACGAGCCGAGCCCCCTTGCCACGCCCTCGCTTTCCTTTCCTCCCTCGTTCTCTCTCTCTCTCTCTCTCTCTCTCTCTGTCTCACGTCCGCTATCCACCACCACCTCACCCCGGCCGGATGGCGGCGGCCGCCGGCGCGCCCTTCTCCATCCGGTACGTACTACATTGGGGCTCTCCTGTACCGCATTGCATTGCATTTGCGCCAATGCTGCTGGGTTCCGCCGCTCCGTACTGTGACCTCCTGACATTGCCGCCGCTGTCTCGTGGTCTTGTCGCTGCGACGTACGCAGGGAGTACGCGGCGCGGGCGCGGCCGGTGGGCGGCGCCGGGGGATGGCCGTTCGGCGGCGAGGCGGGGGCGCTGCCGCCGGTGGAGGTGCGGCGGTTCAGGTGGTGGGAGGACGAGGCCGCGGCGGCGGACGAGGAGGAGGTGGAGAGGAGGATGGCGGCCAAGCGGCGGAAGCGGTCCGTCGCCGAGCTCTTCGCCGCCGTGCCGCGGGTGGCCCGAGGCAATAATGGGTGTGGGAAGGGCAAAGGCAAGGCTGGCAAGAGGAAGCTGGGGAAGGACAATAAGGGTAAGCCGGGGCTCGCTGTCGTCGGGGTTAAGGTGGCGAGCAAGGGCTCCAAGACGGAGAAGAAGAAGAAGGTCCCGGCCGGGATCTATGTGAAAGTAAAGGTAGCAGCACATTGCATCGACTTGCTTTCCATTTCTTGGGTTACGTTTTGTCGGGTAGTACGAGTAGGATGGAATGTCTGTGGGTGGCGAATGACTGTCACTCACCATGTTCCCTCGAAGTGGATCTTTGTTCAGCCGACGATAACAGGTTGCTAGCTCCTTGAGAGGAGCACTAAATATTTGGGGATATATAGTAGGCAACAGAATAGTCATTGCACAAGCAGGAGATATGATGGGATCCATAAATAATCACTCGATGGAAGATCTTACTGAGGTTGAGGGTTCAAACTTAAAAGCCACCACCACCAAGAGATAAATAAAACTAGCTCATCTGGTCTTACTTTTGGTTAATTGCTGGCCAGCCAACTGTAGGGGTGTGCCCTGCCTTCGTCATTAGATAGACATAAGAAATACTTCAAAGATATATTTTGGTTGCATAGCAATCTGTTAGCATGTGGTTTGATTTGGACTGTTTCATTCAAAGCTATTTTCTTATTTTTTATTCTTATCTGTTATTTATGCCTTCTGAATTCTGTTTCTACACTCGTCAAGCATAAGATTTTTCCAAATGGCTACTACTAACAGTTTTTTTTCTGTGTGTGTAGAAATCTGTCATAGTTTTGTTGACTGACTGGGAATACTTACTGTGGACAAAATACTTGTGATATTCCCAATTAATGCAGCTAGATACTGTGTAGGGTGGTGACGGTAATAGGAGCTTTCCACTTTCTTGATAGGTCTAAACAACACTTTGAAATAAAATAAGGAGCATAATTCATCCATTAAACTTCTTTTATATAATTCAAGAGAGGTTATACATCATACTACATGTGGTTTTTCTCATTTCAGGATAAAAGCAATGGTGTAAAAGCCACCTCAATTGGCATTTCTCAGTCATTTCAGCATTCCATAAGAAAGAGGAAGCCCAAGAATAACATTAGCAAGCAAAAGGGAAATCATGAGGTCTCAATTTTACTGGACAAAAAAAGTAAGAAGGGGAAAAGAAAGTCAGTTTTGGACAGATACAAAAAGGCTATAGTAAACAGTGTTCAAGCTCAAAGCATTTGCAAGACGCAGCCAAAAGCAAGGTTCAACTCAGTACTGGATAGCACAGATATTAGGTTTAAATTGAATTCTTCTTGCAAACCAAAGCATGTTACCTTTTCTGATGGCACTGACACATTCAGATGGACGGCACGTGTATCTGAAGATGATAGAGAGCAAACACAATCGGCACAGATATCCCAGCGATCCACTCAAGAAAGTCCCCATCACCACAATACAGATGAGCAGCAATTGTCTTATCAACAAGCAGATGCTATGTCAGGGGCTGTTGAGAATGCAAGCTCTTTATCTGAAAATGTAGTATCTGCTTCTGCTGGTGTTTACCGTACTGTTCCACTTACCAAACCGAAAGATAGGACTATGCCGAGCACTTCAGTGGATCTGAATCACTGCATAGAAACTTCGAATAGCAGTAACTGTATGAACTCCATTAGTTTGGCATGCTTATCTAGTAAGGCGGCCTGTCAAAATTTCAATGGTGTGGGATCTTGTCTGGATGGCTATAATGGCTTAAATGTTGAGAGTCTTGGAGAACAAAACCATATGATATCACAAGCATCATTTAATCCTGTTAGTTTGGCAGCCAAGGCAATATCAGCTGATAGAAGTCTATTGTCTCAACCTTCCAGTTCTTCTTTATATGATACAAGCAGAAGCACATTGCGGGAGAGCTTGGTTACTAGTTATCAGTTGGGCAGAGTTCGTCCTCAGCTTCTTAGATCTGGCAAAGACGTGGTAAGAAGCATAAACTCCTCAACAGGATCAAATAAATCAGCAGGTGCACAAGCAACGGATTGTGTATCTGCATGCAGGAATGTGCACTTCAGTGATGACTATGTTGGCCTTCCTATTAATTCACGAGGGGAATTCATCAAGGTTCATCCTGGTGGCACCCCTAATTCTGTTGACACTTTTAAGAGGCAAATCTTGGGGGAGAATTCTTCGTGTCCTTCAGCTTTTCCAACCATTTTCACTCCTAGTGCCTGCACGGATCGTGTCAATTTGAGATCACCCAGTCATCACGCTCAACAAATTTGTACAGTAGATCAGTCCATGTTTCATGCCGATCCTCGTTTTACTCCGATAGCCCCAACATATGGGACGGATTTCGGACAGTTGCCGAATTCTGAAAGAACAAAAAACCATCACTATACAATTCCGAGCAACAAGTATCCATGCCCCACCAACCAGCAAAAGCTTTCAGTGGAATGTTTTTGCTCTGGTTGCATGGGACATCTTAATCCACAGCACAAGCTGCTTGGGATGCAAAACTTCTGTCTAAGCCAGAACCGTGGGCAGAGCACACACCACAATGCCGAAACAACAATGCGTCTTATGGGGAAAACAGTGGCACTGGGAACCAACGCTGTACAATGTAGAGGTCTGAATGAAGACACTACATATTCCAGTAAACAAGCCCGAGCTGAGGATCAGTTCTTTCAGGGATCGCGTACTAAGGTTTTTCCACAACTGTTTCGTGGAGGACTGGTTGATCCCGCTTCTTCATGTAAGATTTCAGATGGAGACAGGCAGACACCTGGAAAGCCATCGCATTTTTCTTTCTTTCCAGCAGCTGAATCAAGTTTGGTGCTTGATACCAGTAGTTTGAAATCAAGTGGTCACAGTCAGCAACCTGAACTAGCAACAACAAATAGTCTGTATGCTCATCCAGGGGACAGGAGCAATGAAGGTGAGGGAGGGCATCGGCAGCCAGTTATGGCAAATCAAGTTCAGGGCAATGATGACAACCTGCTGTTGGGTTCTATGCAGAGCAGACACACTCAAACTATTGCACCAGAGTCATCTTTCAATACGAGGAACAGAGTACAAAATTTCATGGAACAAAGACCGGCACCCTACCAATCTGGTTGGCTTACACAGCAGCTCAGCAATATGTCACAGAGAACCCCGGCATCCTCCTTTGCGTCAGGCTATGCTGTTCAGAAAACCCCTGGCTCAACAACTCAAACAAAATTCACCTCCCTCCGACCATTGCCCCCTTCGGTCATCCCTTCCCATGTTTACAGTGCTTACTATGCACCACCGCCTCTTGGATCTGTTACTTCGTTCCACCCATCAGCTCCCGTACCCTATCAACCGAGCAATTCTATCGCTCCAGGCAACGCGATGTTCGAAGACGAGAGCATGAGATGGGCTATGATTGGATCAATGCCTGAGGGCTTGGAACATTTGAGAAACTGCAAAAGACCCAGAGAACAAGATGGTGCGCTCCTGACACTGCCAAAGAAACCTTGCACAGCTGCTCGGAGGGAGGTAAACATGCCGCCATTCCCAGCTGACAAGGGTGTGGAGTTCCGTGGAAGCAGACCAGATGCGCAGCCCAGAGACATGGCGGAGCCTGAAGCGGATCTCCGACTCGGAAACAGAGAGCCACATCCCACATGGTCAGATGCTGTCAACACGATGAGGCCTGTGAATGTGAAACCTGCCGCGGAGCGTGAGCTGCAGCCAAGTGGCAGCAGCGCGTATCAAGAGAACGCCGCTTGGCGCTTGCACGGTGAGTAGGTCCGAGGCGCGTGACACTGAAATCTACGAATTCTAACTTGCCTTGGTTGTAAAAAAAATGAAGCACGCACCTGTATAAACTCTCGGGTGCCAGGTGCCCAGGTCTGCTGGTCTTGAAGCAAGCAAAGCGACTTTGTTCAGACTTCAGAGTTCAGACCGTGTGTCCAACCTGAAACATTCAGAGGTTTTGGTTGGAAGGGCCCGGTGTAGGGCGAGAGCTTTTGTGGTATAGTATCGTCGTGTGCTGTATTGTAGGTCCTGCATCTCTGCTTCTCACGCCTCTCGCCGGCGGCGGGTCGGAGATTCGGAGGTCGGGGCGGCGCCGGCGCTGAAGCGAATCCGAGGATGGCTAGTTGCTGAAGGACCTGATGCATGGGCCTGCCCGCTGAGGCGAAGGCCCAAGCCCAAGCCCAACCCACCGAAACGGGCGTGGCGCCCGTGAGCATCTCATGCGTGTTCCGCATGCGTGTCAGGCTGTATGCTGTCGTTTTCGCGCGTCGTCACGAGATGGCCTAGAGTTCACCCCCAAAGTGTTCCGCGGGGGCATTCCCAATGCTGTAACTGATGTTTGTAAAGAAGACAAACCGCAGTACGCTGTTTCTTTCCAAAATGCCAAACTAATTTACACATTCAATCTTAAATACAATAGTATCGTAGAAGTACCAGTATACGTTGTACCAGTATACGCACCACATGACGGCACACAGCAGCGGCAGCTCTGACTGTGATGAGCCGGTATTATGAATATGATGGCTCTAGAGCCGCGCGAGTGTGCGGATGTCGACGGGGTGCACGTCGGAGGCGAGCCTGGCGCTGTAGGTCCTCTGTCCGACGAGGATGTTGGCGGCCTCGGTGGGGTGGAAGGCGTCCCAGAAGAGGTACTCGTGGCGGTCGGCGCATGGCGTCTGGAAGGGCAGGCACGTGACCTGCCCGTTGTTCCTGCCCACGCCGCAGCACCCCGCGTTGGTGACCCTGAGCCCGTGCGCGCGGGGAGCCCTGAGGATGTCGTCGAAGATGCCGTAGACGTCGACGTACGTGAAGTGGGCGCCGGGGAGCCCGGCGTTGAAGGCGTCGACGAGGCCGACGAGGCGGCGGTTGAAGGCGCGCACGGCGGCGTTGATCTCCTCCACGCAGGCGACGCCGCTGGGGCTGCGCTGCGCCAGCTCGTTGGGGCTGCACCCGACCTGGCCCACGCCGATGAGCGCCACCTTGCGCGCGCCGTAGCTGTAGAGCGCCCGCAGCAGCCGGGAGTACTGGTCGGCCAGCGACGCCGCGTACTGCTCCGGCGTGTACCGGCTCGCCGTGCTGTAGAAGGCCGGCATGAAGTAGTTGTTGAGGTAGTCGTTGCTGCCCATGCCCACGGTGAAGATGCACTTGCTCAGGTGCGTCGCCGCCGAGTCCTCGTCGCCCAGGAGGCTCACCAGCTCCTGCACCGCCGACTGGTAGTTCTGAACCTGGCCGCTGAAGCTGATACGCCCGCCCTGCACTCCATGCATGCATGCGTTTCATTAGATTATATATATGGCAGGCATGCACGCCACCGCGCCGTACCGTACCAGCTGCTGCCCCGTCTCCTCCCGGATGCCGGCGGCGGCGGAGGCGAAGTTGACGCCGCGGAGGAGCTGCTGGCTGCTTGCACCGGCGAACGGGGGGATGAAGTCGTCGAAGCCCAGGAGCTTCGCTGCAGAGGACGGATGGGATCGGACGACGCAGGTAATAAGTATGGATATATGGACGCCCGGTCGTGTCCAGTCCAGTGACATGCATGCTTCTTACCGAGCACATCGACGGTGGTGAGGCCGTTGCTGAAGCGCCCGGTGGGGCCGCCGGCGAAGTCGATCCCGTAGGGCGGGTAGTTGGCCCGCGCCATGGACACGATGAAGTTGTTGTTGCCGTTGTCCACCAGCGAGTCCCCGAAGATGAAGTAGCACGGCACCTGCGGCGCCGCCCCGGCCGGCCGCACCGCCGCCGCCGCGCCGACGAGCGCCGCCAAGATCGCCACGGCGGCCATCCGCCACGCGCGCCGCCCCATCGTCCCCCTCTCCTCTAAAACGCTGTGTGCCTGTGTGTGTGGCGAGTGCGAGCTAGGCACACCGATCGACTGCGACGCGCCGCAGCTATTTACAAAAAGGGATGCCGGTTTTATACCAGCACCACCACATCCTGCTTGACATCAATTATTTGAGGAAAAATCGATCCTTTTTCTGAGCGGTCCTGGATTTCGATTGGACAGGGTGGAGATTAGTTGGGCCTTTTCAAGTCTCTCGTTGCATTTTCCAAAAAAAATGTCCCTCGTTGCATTTATTTCCGCGCGGCACGGCTGGCTGGGTAGCGCGCACACGGGCGAGAAGTCGCAGACAGGAGCTGGCTCTTGCTGAATTCACACTTGACACAATCAGATCGACCTCGCCAGTAGCAAGGCAAGTTTTACTCTGAGGCTATCTCCAATGAAAGGCTTCAAATGGGTGTCTCAAAATACTGTTTGGCACTGGTTAATATAAATGTTACACTGTAGACAGAGAGAAGGGTAGTTAGAATAGAGATAGAGAATGAGATTTGAGGAGTATTGTTGGACACAGCCTGAAATTTGGTACCGTACTGTAAACCCTTGTGGCACGATGCGTACGAAGTACGATGTAGTGCGTACCTGCACCAGTACTCGCTGCCAGTGAAACACAAAGTGACTGTGGGTGTGTTTAGTACCCCAACTTGGGGTCTAAATTGGGCCCAATTTGGGGCTGAAAACACTGTTCCGAATCGAAAAGCACTGTAGCACGTTTCGTTTGTTTGTGGTAAATATTGTCCTACTATGGTCTAACTAGGCTCAAAAGATTCGTCTCGCAAAGTACATTTAAACTGTGCAATTAGTTTTTTATTTCATCTACATTTAGTATCCCATGCATGTGCCGGCATTTTTGATGTGACGGGGAATCTTTTTTTTGCATAGTGTATTTTGGAGCACTTTTGGTGCTCTAAACACACCCTGTGAGTGGTTTCGAGCAGAGCCCAGGCGGCAGTACAACCGTGCACAGCCCCCTTTTTCGGCGAACTCCGGCCCTTTAATTACCTCAGTCCTCAGCACAGTCCGCAGTACTGCTCCTACTCCCGGGCCTGCCAGAATGATCCCGCGCTGCTGGAATCGCCCGTTCCTTCCAGCCAGGTTTCAGACAGACTGTGAACGCGGCGCTTGGGAGCTTTGGAAAAAGGAGGCCGCGACCAAAACAGCAAGGAACGGATCGGCTGTCCGTCGAACGTCCACACTCCACACGATCCGATCGACGCCACCCTGCCATGCGTGGCCGGGGTCGACGACGCCCCGCCGGCCGGGCAGCGGCAAGGACAGACAGAGAGACACTGCACATGCCACATGCGGCGCCGCGCGGGCGGGTGCCGAATCTGGCCGGTGCCGCCGCGTGAGGGCGAGGCCACGAGTCGTCGTCGTCCCCCAACCCCCAGTCCCCCACCCTAGGTCCCCAGCCCGTAGCTTCGGCGTCAGGCTCTGTGATGGGTTCCCGACGTCCGTCCGAGCTCTGACCGGCTCTGCATGCCCTGCGCAGGTAGCAGAGTCTAGCGCACAGCACAGCAGCGGGGCATGGATTCTTCAATGCGCCGCCATGGTAGAGAGGAGATTTGCTTTTGGCTCGTCCGTTTCCACTGCAGCGGGAGGGAGTACTAGTAAATAATGCTGCACAGGGTTGGTTTTGTCCGATCGAATTATCGATCGTCCCGGGTGGATTGACAGTCGGCCAATAAGCCGTGTGGCTTCCAAACCAACTAACCAAGTCGTTGGTGCTGGTGAGAGCCTGGTAACTCGTTCGCCGCTGCAGCAAAATGATTGAGGCGCACGTGCACCGTGTATAATCTGTAATCTACGTAGTTAGTACTAATCTGAAGCGCTGGCGGTACCTCCCTTCTCTCATTCTTTACCCCTTTTACCCCATTGCAGAGGAGCTGCTGCTGTGTGTGCCGGCTGCAGATTCATTCAGACAGGGGATTTGGAGGGAGTTCGTGGCCCCATTTCGGCCCTTTGTTCAATTCATTCATGGGCCGCGCACTCGTCCGCCGATTCCTCTGCCGGGCCCCCGCGCCCGAATCCGTTCGTCCTTTCGCTGTTTTGCAGCGAGCGCGACAGTGACGTAGCTCTGAGGGAGTGATCAACAACAGCACGAGCTGAGCTGAGAGCCTGAGACTCGTGTGACGGAATTGAGATTCCGGTCGGACGACCCAGAATACTCGCGAGTCGTGAGGCAGCTACCAGACCAACCTCCACGTTCAGCACGTTTCCTTTCCTGCGTGCCGCTGCCGCCTCCGCCGGATACCGACGCGCACGCGGCGCTAGCTTGGCGAGGTCGTCGGTGTTGAGCCCACGATAATGTGGCCCGTACATAAGCCCACACGTACCGACGCCGGCCTTCTCCTTTTCAGTGGACCGTACGTGACGTCCAGGCCCACGACGCGACGGCGGCGCTCCGTTCCGTTCCGTTCCTGCCGGCGACGTCGAATCAGTCGATCGGGAACGTCGCTGTCGACGGATCGTCCGGTCGTCCCGCGCCGCGCGCGCGGTCGTATCGTACTACGCCGTCGGGCGGTCGACCGACCGAGACGAGACCGCGCCACAACATTCCCCGCGCGAGGCCGGGACTGGAGGGACGCGTCCACCACGTTGGTCACGCGGCCGCCTCGCTTTTCCACCGCGCGCGCTAGTGTAGAGCAGTAGCAGCAGGGAGGAGAGGGGAGGGGAGGACAAAGGAAAGCGAAACCCTAGAAATTCCCGACAGATCCTTGGACCGCGCCCAATTCCGATCCGCGCGCGATCTCTGGCAGCGACGCGGCCCATCATATCATATCCCCGAGCATCCGGTCACGTCAACTTCCGGCCGGCCCCTGGCAGCGGCAGTGGCAGGCGCACCGCCGTGGCCGCAACCCGCAAAGCACGTAACGTGGCGCCGCGTCGTTGGCCCGCGTCTTTGCATGGCTGAGGGCTGACGCCACCGCCACACACGCTCGGCCTCCTGCAGGCTGCAGCCTTGATCGGTATAGCTAGCTGCCGCTGTGCTGCAGCTACAGCTGTGCAGCAACTATAGTACGCAGCCAGTTAGCAGCCGGCAGACCCTTGCAGCAGCAGCAGAGTACACTTGTGCCGAGCGGCTGGACTGTACAGTCGTAGCTCAAACAGCAACAGCAATCTTTGCCGATCACTCCCATAAGCTCGTTCGCAGCTCTACCACTGCAATTTTTACTGTAGCATGCAAGTACTAGGTTATAAACTAAACAGTAAAAGCTGCAGCTGCAGCTGCAGCCGAAGAAATAGCTCAGCCGAACGAGGCGCATGAACCGAGCCGTTCTACATACATACCGGCCTGCATGTATCATGTATGCCTAGAATCTATATGCCCGATCGAGCACTGTCCAAGATCAGCACATGTTCGATCCTCTGCAACGACGCGTCCTAAAAAAAAAATCTACGTACGTACGTGTGGCACGAGTGCACAACTTTCTCAAAGACTGAAAGAGAAGCAGCCCTTCTCCTCCGTCCAGGAGTGCGAACTAGCACTACGATCTGAGACCATCTTCAATGGAGATGTGCATACCTATTGCGTATCTCTATTCATTCACTATTCCAACTATCCTTCTTTATCTATAGCAATGCTACAGGGTTAAACAGTGTCAAATAGTGTACAGACATTCTCTTTGCACAATCCCGCTGGGATAGCCTAAAGAGGAAGTGGGTACGTACTACGTGCAGAAAAAAAAAGGAAAGGCTAGTGCACGCTACGCGAGGTTCGTTCGACGACACACACACACCCCCACGTGCCCTTTTGCAAGTTGCAATAACGTCGCCCAGAAAAGGTGGCGCGCGCTAGATTCGATCGCGATCTCGCCGCTGTGACAACATGCGGCTGCCGCTGGGGCATGGGCATGCTGGCGCGCGGCCGGAGGGCGGGGGCGTGTGCTCGCAGCCCGCGGCCGGCCGGGAAAGATCTGGGGAGATCGGGCGGGTGGGGAAAGGGGGTCGAAAGCGCGCGCATGCAATGCAGAGCAGAATTAAGCGCTGCTGCATGCTGGGTCTGTCTGGGTGGGCGCGCGCGGCTCTCGAGGAAGATTTGGTTCCTTCCGATCCTCCCGTGGATTGCAGTGCAGTGCAGGGCACATGCGCGCTGGGAAGGATTGGATTGCCCTGGTGCTGCCGCTTTGCTTTGCGCCCGTGTGGCGCCGTCCGCGCCTGACGTCACCCACCCCCGGCGCGGCTCGTGGCCCGGCTACCGGGGGTGAAATGAAAGCGAACGGATCATCATCGGGGGCAGCCGGCGGCGTGGGCCCACCGCTTGGTCAGTCGACGGTGTGCCGTCGCCGTGACTACTTTTATGGTTGTGAGTCCGGAATAAGATTTCTTTTTCTAAAAAATTAATATAAATTTATACCCCTAGGAAGACTAATATTACGTATCATCTAGAATGGAGTGATTTTATCATCCCTTGATTAGTGGATGAGCTCGTTTACAATGTATCAGCATAATACATTCCTCACAACAAATAAAAAGATGCAAGGAATGTGAATGTGTCGTGCTGCAAGTCCTATATGTTCCACATAAGGTGCTGCGGGTCCCATAGAATGTGTCACCAAATGTATATGTGCTCATGTACACGCCGATATATATATGTGTGTCGATATCGATATATATGTACACGCGGATTATTTAAATCTTGTCTCGCTCTTTACCGGTCCCAGTTGACCTCTCACAAAAGTGGCAAATCCTTTGCCACTCACCCTCGCACAGTGGAAATGGTTAGTTATTTTTGGTACTACTCATGTGGTATGGTATGTATTTGTGGAGATACGAATGACCTGATCCAGCCAGTATGGACGGTGCGACCGTGATGTTCCACTATCATGGTGAGGTCCCTTCGCTTTAGATGGTTAATTTTATGTTACTTTCATTGCTTTTTTTATTGTGTGCCTTTGATGTAAGAAGACCAGAATCAAAACACATATAATTTAAAAAGCTATATATTGTTCTATTATTGATAGACTTATTTTCAAGTTATATAATGCCCTTTTAAATATAGCAGCTGTTTTCACAACCATGTCATGTATATTCTGTTATGTGAAAACATTTTTGGACCATACTATTGAAACAGTAAACATAGAAAGTTGATTTTATTTATTAGTAGGCATATATCACAATCTCGACGACATGGCTGGCGTGCCTACGTGTAACTCTTTCACTAATGTAGCTCTTAGGAAAAAGAGACGTCGAGATCAATTTCACCTTTGCTTTTCTAGTACTCTTTTATCATTATTAATCAGCATATGTATTTTTCTCCATGACGATGCATGTTTTTATTTTCAGTATCCATCATTTTGTCAATAAATATTCTGATGTGAATTTATTGTAGCCGTTGTCAACATATCATCAACTGCATCCGCCCTGCAATTTAGCAACGGATTTAAGTTTCTCCTACTAGATTGTATAGAAGAAAAATGATATTTCTGATAATAGGCGAACATCACTAAATCATTATTGAAATATAAATGTGGTATATGTTAGTAAATTTTCCTATGAAATTGATCAAACTTAGACAGCTTCACTTAAAACAAACTAAAAAAATCCCTACAATATGATTGGAACGTGTTCGATCACGGAATGACAGCATGACACCGCATATCTAGTAGTACAGTTTATTATGCCCAAACAAGGGAAAACAACTACTAATATGTAAAAGAAAGAGAAATAACTGCAGCCACCTACATTCTTGGAAGCTATGCCCCTCGTCTTTTGATTGGCTAAGCCGCACTCAGCTTTGGAATCATCAGTCTTTTCTGGTAGAGTCGTTAGGCTATCTCCAGCGGTGACTGCAAAAAGCGACTGTAAAATTTAATGCGGTACTGTTATGCGCTGTAGATATGAGTGTGGATAGTTGGAATAGTGAAGAGAGAGAAGATGGAGGAAGAGGATGGAGGTGGCTGTTGGAGTCAGCCTTAGGCTCTCCCCAGCCCTTCCCCTATCCCCATACTCCATCTTCTCTCTCATCACTATTCCAACTGTTTTTTCTCTCTATCTATATCTATAGTACCGCATTAAATTTTGCAGAACCAATATGGAGGAACCGCTGTGTTCAGCTTTAGCTTGGCAATATTCTCACTAGTTGTATCCCAGCAACAAAAGTAGGCAGCTGGATGTACTGAACGTCTGAGCGAAGGGTACGTTATTATCTATTATAGGCAACGATTCTTTTGTTTTTAGAGAAGCTGGATGCTAACGACGCCAATACTGAATTTGCATCTCCTAGCTACTAGTTTTGAAGGTTCTTCCCCACATATCGCGCGCCAATAGGCAATAGAACGAATGGCCTGTTCTGAATGTTCTTGTAGCTAGCCAGCGCATAATAATCGGTTATGTTTCCCACTAACAAAGAGTTCTGAATGAAGCTGAATGACTACTTGATTAGTAATGATCATGGGTTCGAATATCTCCACTAATCCTTCACCGTCAGTTCCATTCCATGCATGCTGACACTGCCTTGCATTGACGACATGATTAAACTAGCTAGCATCTGGGGAGATCGATGGCATGCACAAGTGGATCAGGTGCAGATATCTCGGGGGGTCGATAGGACGAGGCCGCAGGCAGGCAGGAAGGCATTGTTTTGACTACTACGTACCAGATAGTCCTTGCTGGCTGTATTTAGATCCAAACTTCTCCCTAAATTCTACTATGTAAAAATAAGATTTTCCATCACATCAAAAATGCCGGCACAGAGTACTAAATATAAACGAAATCAAAAAATAATTATATTATACAGTTTAGATATATTTTGCGAGACGAATCTTTTGAGCCTAGTTAGGCCATAGTAGGACAATATTTACCATAAACAAACGAAAAGTGCTACAGTGTGCTGCAGTGTGTTACAGTGTCCGATGTGATGTTTTTTGCCAAATTTTTTGCAGATTTTGCCTGATTTTTGACTCCAAACTTTGGATCTAAATACAGCCGCTGCAGCATTTCTCTCCCGTGAGGTGGAAAAAAAAAACTAAAGATGGAAAGGCGCTGCAAATCTGGGGTGAGATACATCTGTCGGGTTGAAACCCCGGAAAGGGCAGACCTCACGAGATGCCAGTGGGTACAAAGGGGATGGATCATGTAATAAAGCCTGCCATGCTGTACTCGTAGCCTTGCATATTTTTACCCTAGGCACGGCAAGGTGGTGAAAAAAGGCCCGGGGTGAAATCTTGGCCCTTTTTCCGGTGAAGATTCATGGACACAAAACTGCAGCCTGTTGTGGAAAGGAAGAGCGACATTTCATTGATCTCTGGATGTTTTTTGTCTAGCTGCTGATCTGACGGAGCATGCATGGTTGATGGTTCCTTTCGGCGGCTTACAACGGAGGGCTGACACCTGTACACTACACACACCATATATTGATTCTCTCGTCATGATAGTGCGTAGGCTGTGCTGCTATATACTATATGTATGTATTATAGTTTGTATACGTGCAGTAGATTATGCATTTGTTTAGTGCCAGGTTAGAACTGCATGCAGTGATGTTTTCCCTTGCGTTATTCAGAGGATGAGAGAAACTGCACCTCGTACGTGGAAAGCAAGCTGCTAATGGCGTACATCCATTGAGGATCTGTTTAGAAGCAAATTTTTTAATACTATTGTTTTAGAATACCATGGTTTTATATTGATCATAACATAACTATAGTATTTCACATCCCTATCAAAACCATAGTATTCTAAAAAATGTTTGGTTCCATAGCTATACCATGGTTTTACTGGTCTCTTACTCATTTGGATGAGAAACTTTGGTATGGAGTGGAGTTTACAATACTCCAAAAATACCATGGTATTGGCAATACCATGGTTTTAAATACATAGAGTTTCCAAACATCTTTTGGTCTAAATGCCATGGTATTCGCAAATACCATAGTATTGTTTCTAAAATCATGAAAATAATTTGTTCCCAAACAGACCATGGGTTCTCGATCTGTCCAAGTTTATCAAAAGCAGTACGCGATTCACTCAGCCCCTACATAATTTAATTTAATTTAATTACAGGTTCGACGCACCCATCAACTTTACTAATATTTCGTGCACCCCCAGTAGTACAAGAAATCCGCTGTGTTCAGATGCCGCGATTGCCCACGTCTATTATATAATATAGTAACTTCGTTAATTCAGATGCTTCGCCTAGCAAGCTACCTGCAGACTGCAATATACATACAGGCATACAGCTCTGTCTATCTATATCAGCAAAGATATATATATGTTTTTTAAAGCAGCAAGAAAGCCTTGCCAAGCTAGCTAGCTGCCACTACGGTTGATGATGCTTTATAGTACCATTTGTATTTGACCCTGATCGCGATGCAGCTTGCATTAACAATTGATGATACTGTGGTCATGCACGAATTCGTTGCTTGAGTAGAGTGAGAGAGGGAGATAGAGTATATATAATTTCTTTAGTTCGACACCACTCGCCAGTAGTCCAGCGATCGTGCATGTTACGTTGACAAATATAATGCCGCTGCTTATATTAGGGAGGAGGATGGAGGTGCCTTTTGCTTAGGGCAAAAACAAGTGCTCTGAAAACATGGCCTCCAAAGGCGACTAAAGCCTAGGGCATCCAATCGCGTAGCACTTCGTCACCATCTTTCGATGCTCGACCGGCCGGTCTGTGGATGCTTCCAAAGCTGGCCGGCTGCCCCTTTAATTAGCTCCGCGCAATCCTTGCTCCTCCTCCTCTCCTCGCCTTTCCCTGTAATCCTATCCAAGATGGCGAAAGCGGCCGGGCAACACATGCACAAGAGCATCCTTGTCCCCTCGAAATTCCTTGGGAGCTAAGGTTTTGCTTTCGCACGGATTAGAGTCTTAGATGTATTATGCGTAACCGTACAACAAATATAGATCTATTTTTATACTTAGGTTTTTATAATAACATATCTTGGTACTTTATATATGTATGCTTAATTCCTTTAGATAATCTTTGATCGATTGCAAAAATATGTGTATTTAATATAATTTTGAGGGGTTATTTTCATCATATTACCGGTCATAATAACTAAGGTGAACAATTCAAATATAAATTAAAAGGGATATTTGGTATTATCCTATCAAAATAGCAAATGTGAGCAATTAGATATAATTTTAGGGTGTTATTTCATTTTTTTTCTTTTATATTGGTAGAGTGGGCAATTAATATGTAGTTTTAGAGGTTATTTGATATTATTTTCATAATGGCAAAGGTGGGTGATTACCTAATTAGAAAACAGATCTAATGGCTATTAAGATTTCAATCTGTCAATTGATGATAGGGTATCTTTTTTATTATTGTGAGAATTTCTATGATTTTATTTTTTTAGCGCATTTTGTGAGGATTGACATGGAAATTTCAAAATGAGTCTACAAAATATCTATTTCATGGAAAGATTTATAGCATCTTTAATGAAAAAAGGACAAAAATTGAAGGTAAATTTAAAAATAGGAAAAATCTAAAAAAAAAAGATATTTGCTTTCGTTGAGAATTGAACTCAAGATCTTTCGTAATGACATAGGTGGGTAATTACATAGAAAATATATATAATAAAAAAAGAGGATATTTGCTTTCGTTGAGAGTTGAACTCAAAACCTTTTATAATGGCAGAGGTGGGTAATTACTTAGAAAACAGATCTAATGGCTATTAATATTCCAATCTGCCAATTGATGGTCGGATGTTTCTGATTATTGTAAGAATTTTTAGAATTTATCTTTTTTTCTAGCGCGCTTTGAAATTGGTGCAACTTTTAAAACCTTCAATTAGTAACAGTAAGATTTTTCTAGCGCGCTTTGAAATTGGTGCAACTTTTAAAACCTCCAATTAGTAACAGTAAAATAAGATGCGATCATGCCTGCGTGATCGATCGATGTGCTTCGTGACTTCATCATCCCTCTTGTCTACTCAGGGCCGGGCTAGGATGGCTCCAAACAGACGCATACTAGTATGACCAGTTTACACTTGATCAAGTACTAATATACCATTATATTTACATATACATATACGGTTGCTTAATCAGAAGGTGCTAAAAGGATTTGCATAAAAGCCGGTCATCATTGTGGCTTTCCCCTCCCCTGCTGGTCTTTCTTTCTACAAAGCCGTTTTGATTTGCGCGGGGGGATCGGAGGGCTGGCTGAGGGGGCACCACCACCGCTGCCCTCTAGCCTGGCTATCACCTAATACCCGCTTTAAACCATCCCGATGGGATGAGTAAAAGCACTGTTTATCCCTATTCATTCATTATTCCAACTGTTTTTCTTTCTGTTTACAACAGCGCTACAGCGACAAACAGCGTTACAGAATAGTCTTACGACATTTTGTTCTCGACTTCACTGGCCGCCGCTTTTGCCAAAAGCCCTGCCCTGGTGTGGTCTCGCCCGGATCCTGAATATCTTATGCGCCCGGCCTTTGTTCAGAGGCCGGTCTGCTGCTTCTTTTCTTTTACCATCTCCAACGCCGCCGCCGGCGCCTTTACGCTCGCCCCACCCCTGCCCCCTGCCGGCGACGTGGGCATGGCCACCCATGGCAGCTGCGGCGTGCTGCTGAAGCCAAGGTCAGCGCGCGGCTCCTCAGTGGAGTACTGCGATACTCGCAATTTGGAGTAGACGTAGCAGTAGTTGCTTACAACTAATGCATGCACGTTCCATGTGCTTTATTGGGCCAAAGATCCACGACGCTGACGCACGCACGCTGCCTGCCTGCCATTTGTTGGATTATTGGAGCATTATATACATAATATGGGAGCAAGGATGGGGTACTTGTCGTAGTTATCCCCTGTGTGTACATCTTACCTCACCTGTCAATGCAATGCAAAAGCTAACCCTTCGTGCTCTCGATCCATTGATCCTTCCATCAATCAATCAAATGGAGCGATCAACTCTGCTGCAAGTAGTAATTTAATTAGTGTAAATACTAGTCAGCATGCATGCAGCCAAAAATCAAGGACAGAGCGCGTGCGTGCTCCTCCTCCACGACGACGTTGAAGGAAGCAGAGCAGTGAGAGAGTAGCTGCTAGTGTGATGGGATTGGTGAGATCGTGAGTGACGATTCTGTCTGTAACCCAAATCCGCGAGTCATGGAGATGTGCGCCCCGGCCGACAGGCCCCTGAGCCATCATATCGTGGCTAGAGCACTACTACGATCATCAGCAGCTAATCGATGGTTTTGACTTGAGGGCCCTACTAGCAGGGGAATGCATTGCATGCAGGGGGGACGCTAATCCTAAACCATCATACTCAGGACGACGACGAGGTTTCGATCGATCGACAGCCGGCTGGGCTGGGAACACCGCAGAGGCATGCCTCGACATGTCCCCTTATCCTGCAGTCTCATTACCAGACCTCAGGTGCCGATTTGTCGCTCAGCATCTCCGATCGATCCTCCCTGTAATTGTGATTTTTTTTTTTTTTTTGCACGCTGCTCCTGCCGTCTCTCTATGTATAAACCGCTTCACCTTTTCTTTCTGAATTCATTAGCTAATCACTGTGCGCAAGTGTGAAAGTTCAGCTCTCCCTGGTATATAATGCTTCATTTTTTTATCAGTACGTCCGCCTTTACGAGCCTGAAGCCTTGAAGAACTGCTTGCGCCGCTTAATGCCGCGCTTATGGGACACGCTTTTTGGGCCCATGACGATCAGTACGTGTAGGAGTATTATTTTATAACCCCCGGGGATGCGTACGATTTGGGGGCCGTCAGCAGAGCAAACCGTCAACCGCCATTTGAGAAATCATCTTTTCTCTGTTAGTTGCATCTGATTATGTTCTTCCTCGCCTTTCGCACTGATGGAAACGCTGCGTAAAGGCAGCACACGAGCAAAGTCGGGAACCCGGTGCGTGCACTCGCCTTTTTTTCCTCCCCTTTCGATTAACTAGAGTTGCTGCCATCCGTGAAATTGGTACGGCCACTGCGCGCGCAGCGCACCCACACGGAGAAGGATCGATAAACGGGAAGCGATCACCGCCCCCGCCCGTCATCCGTGGTAATAATATAAAAATTGCTGTTGGGTTTGGCCGTCATCGGCGTTTGGATCAATATATCCGCTTCGTTTTTGTCACATGAGCGCATTTATTTCTGTTAATCTATCACCTCAGATGAAAGATGGGGCAACAATCGGCTGACTCGATCTGCATATACTTATCTCCAATGCCGACTACAGTGCCGAGTACAATACTAGCTCTTCAGGTTTCAGCACATGCAGCAAAAGCTATACGAGCGCAGCAACGAGACGATGGCGTGGAAGAATATTGCGGATGGCGAAAGGGATGGATTATTTTAGGGTATAAACCTGGGTGCAGACCTCATCCGAAAGGGGCGCGCTAGGTAGCGAGAGGAGAGGAGAAAGCAGCACGCACATACAGGGCGCCAGGCGGGGCCGAGGCACATATTCGATGCTCCTCTTATCACACGGTCGCCGCGCACGCACACCGCACTCACTCTTAGGGTCCGCCTCGCCCAGTCGCCCTGGCTCAGGCTCAGCTCGCGTACGCTTCCAGTCCAGGGGAATCCACGAGACGCGACCACCGAAACCACGCCGCCCCCGCCCCCGCCCCGCGCGCGCCGTCCGGCCGGAAAGCCAGCGGCAGCGACAACGCACGGTCACAGGCAGCATAATTCCCCGCCCCCACACCCACGCCAGCCACGCCCACACCCAGCCACCCAGCCACACCGCCGCCTGCCGAGCGAGCGAGCCCGTCGTCCGCGAGGGAACCCGATTCCGCGCGCGCGTGCTCGCATCAGGGCCGTCCCTTTATCCCCTGGCACGAATCGTCGTCTCCTCCCCCGGCCGGCGATCAGATAAGGAGGACGACGCGTCCGCGCGCCAGTCCCCGTGAGGGGTGAGGCCGCGACGACACCCTCTTTATTTTCACCACCACCACCAGGTCCGCGGGCGCGGAAAAAAGTGCCGCCAGCGCGATCGGACAACCGACATAGAATACACGCTCGCTTCGCTCCGCTCACGGGTGCGGTGCCGGCGGCCACGGGAACGGAGAATATACCCCTCGACCCGGCCCGGGCGCGCGCCGATCTGATCAGGAAGAGGAGGGTGTGGGGAGAGAGCCCCCGGCAGGTGTGTGGGAATGCATGCATGGGCGCGACCGCGGAGGGCGACGGGGCGCGCGGTGGGGGAATCGGGAACGTTTCTGTGGCTGCGGCCTGCGGGCGCGGCCTTGGCTTGGCGGAGGCCTCCCGCGCGCGACCACGTCGGCGGCCGATGGCGCTCTGGATAAAATAGACGGCGGCGACCGGCTGCAAATATATTCTCCGGGCAACTTGTTACGCGCGGATAAGAGGTGCTGTCGAGCAAAAGCTCCGATCCGCGGCGCGCTGCCCGCCCGGCCAGCGCGCGACGACCTCAGGTCGGCGTGGGGGGTTTTGCTGTCGTCCATGCGCGCCGCGCGTGGGTCCAAAGCCATCGACCCAGTATTCGTTCCAGGGTCTCTCGAACTGTGTATACGGTAGGTATGAGTACGACCCTCCGAAACCACACTGCATACAGTACTCCTCGTGTCACGTGGCCTTCAAGTATAAAAGATTCTAATGTATAATCCATGTTATTATGTTGTTAAATTATCGTAGGATTGACTAATAATAAACCTATGGAAACAATAGTTTTACGATCATTCTTATACTCTGCGATGGGGAGAAGTACCTGCAATTATTCCACACTGACTTCGAAGAATAATCTAGGGTCACCAATTTGCACTTGTAGGGTTCATATCAGGCATATCCACACGCGCTACACGCACATATCAGCCATCAGGCACCTATCTGACCTCTTGTTTCGTTGTGTCCTTTACACTAGCTAGGGTTTGCTGCGACAACCGTATATGTGTAGAGATCTTCAGAAAATGACAGATATATCTCCGCGCAATGCTGTCAAATATCACTGGAGGTCAGGTCAGAGAATTAGAGAACGACACATAATGGTCTACCCGAACCCTACCGTGTATAGCTGCTTCAACAAAACGGGTAAAAGGTCCAGTAGGCCTATTTTTGGAAAGGAAGCTCAACTCTAGTATAAGCTGCTGGTTCAGGACTACGCTACATTTATCGACCTCTGTTTGTGCATACCACGTACTTTGTTTCGACGATAATAGCAAGAGTTCTTAGTAGTTTTGCACTTTGCCATTCCGTGAATAACGATCTAGATATTTGCATGACCGTGGCATTATGCATAATATTTTGAGGTCAATAACAATGCTTCACTAAAAAGGAAAACCCTTGGTAATATTCGTTACCACTTAATTATATACCACAAAAGAAAATCTAGAGGCACATTTTTGAGAAAAATTACCAAAGAAGATGGACCCTTTTTTGGTTGCTCTAAGCCTTTAACCCTTCGTGGGGTTGTTGTAGTGCGCACTGTAGTCTTCGGCCCGGTTCATTTAAAACGACAGAAAAACAGAAAGGAACAGTGGCCTCGTAATTCAAGCAGAAGAGATCCTCTGGTATATCGTTCACTAGACATATTTTTAATAATGTTTTCCATTAAAAAAATAGCAGACATCTGCGAATATAGATCCTCGAGCTAGTTTATCTACACATATTAATTGCCCAACTTTTGAAATTTTTGACTACCGACTAATGCACACACAAGAACACCATACTCGCCGGTACACCTAAACCATTGCACATCCATGCCACCCATCGTGGCTACGCCGCTCCGCTGCCTTGTGGCCATCTGCCACGCAAACGCGAGTGGAGACTAAGGGTGGCAGGAGGCGCGCCGGCCAAATCAAACCGAACACGACGATCCCCCTTCGAGCTAACAGTAACACCTGTAACACCCGACGGCTTATACAGACACCACCTGGCATATGATTTACGTGTTACTGTCAACAAGGAGAGTGCCGACGGAGAAGAGGCACCAAGGACGAGCACTGGTCGTTGGTCCCTTGCGTCGCATTGTTATCTGTGGTCTAGCCACATTTTCGCCCTTGTGCTGAGGCACGGTATTGTTTGTATCTGTGGTTACGCCACTGTTCACCCTTGAGCTTGGGTGTGTACCTAGTTTAGCTAGGTGATGTCGTGGTTTTAGCCCGGTTTTCTCAAATTAACCGAACGATGTAGGGTTTTGCCTCGTTTCCCAAAAACAAGGTCGTTGATGTGTGGTTTGCCATACAAATATCAATACAATTCAGGTGGGGATGCTCTCCACCGGTGATCGTAAAAAAAAAAAATTTCACTACGCTGATTTATGTTCGACAACATATAATGCCCCCTGCAAAACAGGACTTGAACACTGTGGAGGAAGTGCGTTCTGTTCTGGGTAAAGCAGTGGAGAAAGACAACAGGTTTGGTTCGCTTTGCCTGATCGAGCCAACAAAAAGCATGAGGAGTACAAGCCTACAAGCAGCAGCGTGAAGCACGGAAACATCTTTCAATCCCAGCAGGCCAGCAGGTAGCTGGAGCCTGGAAGAGGTGTTGGCTTCTCTCACGGGAACTGCATGACTCCGTGGACCATCCCAGCCCGATGTCCCGCCACCTCATATTATCAAGTCCATCACGAGACAACATAAAAAAAGATTATTTTTTTCAGACGGACAAAAAGTGTTTGTCGATGCGGGTAATGCCACTGTGCGAGCGTCTCTATGTAGAGAACTGTAGAAATAAGAAATTTCTATGGGCGAGCATAGTTGTCTCTGGATGGATTTTTTTTATACATGTGATCCACCTAATATGATCATATTTGGAAATGAATTTCTAAGGGCATGTACAATGCAAGGTGCTTAGACATATTTGCTTATAGCATCACACAACTTTAAGTATCGGCATAGAAGCTAGTTTCAACTTCATTAGTACTCATTAAGCACCGATGCTAACTTGTTAAGTACCTTAGGCACTTTTTAGACACCATGCCCCAATAGCATGTTGAAAATAAACCGGTTTTCTCAGCTAAGGACCTCCTCTAAGCATCCAATTGTATATGCCCTAAAAGTGATCGGCCTAGCATCGTCGCCTCCAAAAAAGACTAATTTACACCTTTCAAACTTTTAGATGGGAAAACATGAAAACTTTTTATAATGTATTAGGAATGTATAATAATCACAAACAGCTCCTGAAAATATTTTTATTTATGAAATTGGTTTATATAAAAATCATATAAATTATGTGTTCTAGTGATGCTTTATATGAAAAGCTGTTAAACTAGTGTAGCCTCTATTTCTACAAAAAATATGAGCATTTCTAGAAAAGTCGAGTGAAATCCATCGCTAAAAATATGTTGTGTT
The DNA here is from genome assembly GCA_022530915.1 of Paspalum notatum. Classification (NCBI taxonomy): domain Eukaryota; kingdom Viridiplantae; phylum Streptophyta; class Magnoliopsida; order Poales; family Poaceae; genus Paspalum; species Paspalum notatum. The sequence continues at coordinate 36,821,627 of CM039692.1, forward strand.
TTCAAATATAGTTGTTTTTAAGAATTATGATAGGCTCTCTATAAATAACCATTGGCTCCTAATTTGCTACACAGGTAAAAAAGACATAGGTGAAAATCATTATACAGCAGCGAGAGGACATGCGGTGTCGCACGGCCATATATCCAAGCCTTTTTAATATGACAATCATCGATCAATAATATACGCGCCCCAGCTGTCTAGAGAGCGGCATACGAGCTTGTGTCCCAGCGTATGTGAGCATCCTATCGTGTGACAGATTATGTGTACTCCCTGTCACCTTCCTTTTAGCTAAAGGCTGCGTGTGCGTGGCAGGCCCCGTGTTGTACTTGTGCACGAGCTAGCGGCACACTGTACATGCATGAAACATACATGGATGTGCCATATATATACATATATATACATATATATATATATATATATATATATATATATATATATATATATATATATATATATATATATATATATATATATATATGCACTCCCAGTCCCACCTAACTCGAGTCCCTCTCACACGATCTGTTGTTCCTACATGGTGCGTGCAAGAATTGAGCCACACATCCATATGTATGTATGTATATCTCCAATGCCGTTTCTATGCATCGTCCATGAACATTATATCCAGCCATTGCAATCTTGGGTTGTTAGCTGGCTGCACCGGCCAATCCATGGTCCGCGCGCGCTGCCGTGCTAGCTCTAGCTCGCTTCTGGTTGATAGGTCATGAGCCGTTCGTGAAAAGGCACAAGCAAAACTTAGATTAAAATAGAGCATCCCATCATTATTCTAAAGAGTGAAGTGCATGCCAGGTCCTTAATTTATTCCGCGGTATCATCTAGATCCATGATCTTTCAAAGTGATCATCTGAGTCCTTCAACTTTTTAAAGTGATCATCTAGGTCCATCAACTTATCATTCTTCATTCATTTGAAGTCCAATTCGCGGACTAGATTTACAATGAAATGACGACCCATTTGAAAAGTTAAAGGACCTAGATGATCACTTTGGAAGATCATAGACCTAGATGGTGCCACGGAATAAGTTTAAGGACCTGACTTGCAATTCTCTCTATTCCAAATCTATGTCGTGGTGCCAGCAGCCTTATTATTAACCCATTTGACCTTACCCACCGTTTCCCCTAACGCAGCCAAATAAAGGCAGTAGACGATGAAATGCACCCCGTCTTCTTCTGAAAGAAAAGGATGTCCCAAGTTCTATTTAGATAAACATTCTCATGTCTCACGAAACTTTCTCTATTTCTCTCTTTATAATTATCTTATCATGTCACTATGGATGCTAATGTGTCATGCTCCTAGTGAAATGACCTAAGGGTTGTGACGATGGGGTTACGCAGCACATATCCGTTGCGCCTTAAGATTCCACGTAGGTGATATTGGCGCACTTTATCCCTTGGGGAACATGTACAGTCCAATGCCCCTCCTCTCCTTCGCCTTTGTTCCCTATGATGCTCCCGGTTTACGTTGGATGCACTTGCACACACAACATTTCTTAATGTGTCGTTCCAATCCTCTAGCAGATGGCTCTTCCCCATCCTTTTCATGACATTTTTTCTGTCCAAATCAGCGGCACATGGATATTTTTGTAGTTGTGGTACGACTAGGGACCATGTATGTGCACCCCCTCTTCAGCTTCAATGAAAGGCATGTCCAACCTGACTTTCACACTTCTGACAGTTGAAAATTAAAATATGGAATGCTTCAATTGATGGGTCTTTACAAACTAAATGAGGTGCATGTGTTCAATTTCTATTAAATATAGTTTTGTTTGGTAGGCATGTTTGATTTTGGAAGGAGTTGAGGATCGAAGAGATCAAATCTCTTCAAGTCAAAATTCACGTCAATCTACACACACCGTATGAACAGAAACTGCTCCCACCCCTCATAGAAAATAGAAATAGTTCCTTACGGTGTAAGTATCTAGGCCCTTAGGTGAGTTTTGGTGATTGAATGACAAGCCTATTTGCGAACTAATGAGCTAATGAAGGTTTAATAATACATATCAAAATGGTTGCTCATGGGATTATATGGATGGCCCATGTTTCAAATATTCTTCTAATGGAAGCGGGCGTGGTTTTCATCCATATCTCGAAGGCTAAGGACTCTTATAGAGTCAAGGATCAAAGGAGAAGGTGGATCCTTGCTTAGATAGGACTTTCTAGCTTTCTAGTGTCCGCACTATTAAGAGGGGCCAATGGTTAGTAGCTTGATCAAGTGATTTGCCAAGTAATGGGTGCACACATAAGCCTAAGATCTCAAATACATCAAAGGTGCAAGATACAAAGACACATGGTCCAAGGAAACTCAAGAAAATGTCAAAGTAATTGAAGAAAAGAGAAAGCAGCAGAATTGCATAGACCGGATGATCCGGTTTCAAGAAAACAGGCAGAACGTACCATCTCTTTTCAAGGGATTTTTCTCTACGGTTTGGACTTCATGGAAATCAGTTGGACAGGAAGGTCCGGTCTAGTGATTACGGACCATTCCACGGACCAAGAAATAGAGAGATTCACTTTGGCAAAAAGGAAGCAAAATACATGGTGGTCCGGTCTGTACAGGCCCGTCTCTGGCCCCAGGGCAAGAGGGGCGACGGCCAGGGGCCCACGGAAGGGAGGGGCCCAAGATTAAATCTGTAAACATGAAATTACTAGTCCAATTACTATTTGAGCCGTGGTTTGAGACCAACATAACTCCACATCACGAAAAAACAAGCGACATCCTTCGCTTTGTGGCTGCCGTTCCAAGTTCCAACTCCCTCGTCCATCCCTGAGTCCGCGTCTTCCATCGCGCACCATAATATTTAAGGTACTATTGAGATGTTTTTTTAAACTTTAAGTCTGCATTTTCAGACTTATATGTATTGAATTTCATAATTGTCATGAAAGCATTAGAGATTGGATTTAATTTTAGGTAATCATACTAGTTTTCTAGTTTTCTTTTGCTTCTCTTTTAGTTTGTAATATCGATTTTGCTTTCAATAATGAAGTGCATTATTATTTAAGCCTTAAAGGACATATACTTTATATATACTTTATGTTCGCTCAGGGGCCCAAAAATGCGTAGAGCCGGCCCTGGGTCTGTATAAACCGTCCCAAGACCGTACCATGTAACCCGCAGGGGTAAAACCCTCGGACACGAAGTTAAAAGAGACGGTCTGGGAAGGCCGTACGTGCACTGTCCTATATTACTCGATGATTGGGGTTTTAGAAGGAACTGCAGTCTATAATGGACCGGATGGTCCGGTCTAAGTAGACCGTACTAAACACGGGACAGAAGTACGATGACGCAAGTGTTCAGTGACCGTTTGAAAAGTGCATGGACCGTATAGTCTGGTCCTTACTTTCTGGGCAGATCGGACCATCCAGTCTACTCTGCGTCAGCCCCCTCTTTTCCAACGGATCTATTAGCTTAGGGAGGCTATAAATATGGGTTCCTTCAGTTCATTTGATGCTCTTTGACACTCCAGCTATCACTTACACTCAGAGAGCCATTGTACTTTAACTCTTTGCATCAACCACTCACAAATTCACTTTGAGAGCAAGATCAAGGTCAAGGGCTTGTGTGCATTCATCTTGGTGAGGATCAAGATCAAGTGAAGACCGGTGGCTTGTTATTTTGGTGATTGGCAGCACCTAGGCGGACTTGGTGACCGGGGTGCATTCTCGGAGCTTGCCAAGGAGATTGTGGAAGCCCAAAGAACAAAAGAGTACAAGGCTTGAACTCCACCTTGCCGGGATGGCGAACGGAGACTCTTAGTGAGCGCTCACAAGCATGGGAGGCAGCAATACACTCTAGGGTGTGCTGCAACGTGGACTAGGGGAGGGTGCCAAACCTCCGACACCACAGGAAAAAATTCGGTTGTCTTTTTTCCTTGTTCCTCTACTTGATGCTCTTGCTTCTTTGCGTATTTTCATGGATTGCATCTTGTAGTCACCATGCTTAGTCTTCTTCTTGGCTAGTATCTCCCTTGTTCTTGTGGCCATTGGTGTCGCTAGTGGTAGAGTCCGTTGTTGTTTTCTTTCCAACTAGCATGTGTAGGCTTTTCTTTCGTTGTTGAGTAGTTTAGCTATGTGTAGAGGGTGAAGTGGGCTAATTTGTAGTGTCGCTAGGCTAAGAACTTTCGATTAGAGTTTGAAATTAGCCCAATTCACCCCTTCTTGGGCATCCAATCCTTACATACGGTCCCTCCGCATCAGCATTGAACTTCGCAACCTTCCTCTCTGTTGGCCTTTTCTAGCTACTAAGGGGAGAAGGATGGGTGGATCGACTCCCGACATTGCTCTTTGGTCAAATAGATCATGTTTAATTCGCTGAGTAATGCCGTCTATGGTTGTGTTTTTTTTCACGCTCTGTTACTTGTGGTGTTTTTCGCTAATGTCATCCTCGTCGATCTCAACTCAACGATGCCATTGCGAGGGTTCAATTTCCACACAACAACATCAAAACGATGATGGTGCCGCAGATTCGGAATAAGTCCCTCTAGCATCTTCCCATTTCATCAGTGTGTCTTCTACCAGTGAGAGAACTTCCATTGATCTGCGAGCTCCTCCGGTCTCAGGCGGAGCCCTTTCAGGAGGAGGTTGCCACTTGTTCGATATGGTGACATCAAGAGCAGTTGCTTTTTTTACCGCTTATTCCGGTTCCACTTGTTCGATATGGTAACATTGTGGACTCATTACAACATCACATAGCCAGTTGGATCCTCCCTATTCCCACTAAAGTTAGTCATCATACCATAACGTTACTCGTGGATACCTAATCATACTTGCCAGTGTTAGCTGTGGCACCTTGTTTAGATTGTCTAGTGGTCCGGTCTCATTGTGCCAACATCTCTAGAAGGTGGAACTGATATAAACATGGTTCAAGTTAGTGTGTTTACATCTCAACATATAGATGCATCAATAGGTAGCCTTGAAAGATGGGGGTGGATGGTGAGGTGGGGGACCTAGAAAAAGAGTTGTTGGTGGAAGAAAGAAAGGAACAAACAGGAGACATAGGATGGATAGATGCCAACAAAAACATGCAACTGTAGTATTGCATATCTCCGTTCTTATTATCGAAGCCTAGCTATCTCCAGGCACCATATTAACCATAATGGACTTGTTATAGTGTGGCATATAACTAATTGGATCTGACATTATAATGTTACTCTTGCCCCCCCCCCCCCCACCCCATGATATAGTATGTAGTCTTGTCTTAGCATCCCAACATCACTTTGAGGCAATAGACGATATACACGAGGTTCATGTTTGTGTGTCTGGGGTTCATATGGGAGCACCATGTGGTAATGAGTAGGCTTCTGAGATAGAGGTGGAGATTTAAGGAGTGGGAGCAAAGACAAGGTAGAACAGAGATGGTGGTGGAAGGGAATCTCATAGTTGCATCATCCACAAAAGAAGAAAACAATAAGATGCATTGGATGAACAAAATTGTTTGTATTCTTAATCTAGGATCGCATGATAAAAATGGTATTTGTCCAATGCATATCCATGATTTTTATCAAAGATAGTATGCAGGCACTTCATTAACCCGTTGTGGATTGTCACATTGTGACATGGCCAACTAGATCCTAATGCCAATAGAATGTTTTAGAAACACAAATATGTAGCTTTTATAAGAGCATTTTGGTTATTTTTATCTTTGAAAAGTGAAACAACTTAGTATGTGTGTCTCGTTCAAAATTGCTAAGTATTTAGAAATGGAGGTTGGTATTTAGTAGTCATCTTTTTGTTGTGCCAACATCAACACGAGTCGCGGCCACAGTCTTCTCCTAGGTTCGTGCTCATAAGTCATAACTTGCTGAGTCCTTGCACCGGCATCGACATGGGAACACCATAGATGAGAAGAATTATTTTGAAAATACCTACGAATCTCATAAATGTTGAATTTCATAAATACGATAATGGAAAAAAATAGTGGTAGATGTTTGGAGATAAGTACCACTTTCCAAATGTTGTTGATGGAGTGAACTTCAAGACAAACGGCAATGTCAGTTTTAGAAAGGACGGCGAGGAATGAGCACCCCCTCTGCGCTCCGTTACAGGTTTGCAGCTGTATTATTTTGGAAATACCTATGAGATCTCTTAAATGTTAAATTTCATAAATACGATGATGAAAAAAATAGGGGCAAATATTTTGGAGATAAGTACCACCCTTCAAAATGTTGTTGAGGGGGTGAACTTCAAGACGAACGGCAATTTCAGTTTCAGAAAGGACGGTGAGGAATGAGCACTCCCTGCGTTCCGTTACAGGTTCGCGGATGCATTATTTTAAAAATACCTATGAGATCTTATAAATGTTAAATTTCATAAATATGATCCTGGAATAAAACAGTGGCAGATATTTTGGAGATAAGTGCCACTTTCAAAGTATCGTTGAGAGGATGAACACCAAGATAAACGGCAATTTTAGTTTCAAAAAAGACGGTGTGGTAGATATTTTGGAGATAAATACCACTTTCAAAATGTTATTGAGGGGGTGAACTCCAAGGCGAACGACAATTTCTGTTTCAGAAAAAACAATGTGGCAGATAATTTGAAGATAAGTACCACTTTTAAAATGTCGTTGAGAGAGTGAACTTGAAGACAAACGGTAATTTCAGTTTTAGAAAGGACGGTGAGGAATGAGCACTTCCTGCGCTCTGTTACAGTTTTGCGGATGTACAATGTGACGAAAGGCAACTAGCCTAAGCTCCTTCTGAGTGTACCCCATAATATTTTGAAAATACCTACGAGATCTCATAAATGTTAAATTTTATAAATATGATAATGGAATAAAATAGTGGCAGATGTTTTGGAGATAAATACCACTTTCAAAATGTCGCTTGAGAGGGTGAACTCCAAGACGAACGACAATTTCAGTTTCAAAAAAGACGGTGTGGCAGATATTTTGGAGATAAGTACCACCTTCAACATGTTGTTGAGAGAGTGAACTTCAAGACGAACGGCAATCTCAATTATAGAAAGAACAATGAAGAATGAGCACTTCATGCGCTCCGTTACATTTCGCTGGTGTACAATGTGACGAAAGGTAACTGGCCTAAGTTCCGTCCGAGTACCCCAGAATACTTTGAAAATACCTATGAGATCTCATAAATGTTAAATTTCATAAATACGATAATGAAATAAAATAGTGGCAGATATTTTGGAGATAAGTACCACTTTCAAAATGTTGTTGAGAGGGCAAACTTCAACACGAACGACAATTTTAGTTTCAGAAAAGACTATGTGGCAGATATTTGGAAGATAAGTAACACCTTCAAAATGTTGTTGAGAGAGTGAACTCCAAGACGAACGGCAATTTCAGTTATAGAAAGGAAGGTGAAGAATGAGCACTTCCTGCGCTCGGTTATGTTTCGCGGGTGTACAATGTGACGAAAGGCAACTGGCCTGAGCTCCGTCCGAGCTGTACCCAAGAATATTTTGAAAATACCTATGAGGTCTCGCGAATGTTAAATTTCATAAATATGATAATAGAATAAAATAGTGACAGATATTTTGGAGATAAGTACCATTTTCAAAATGTCGTTGAGAGGGTGAACTATAAGATGAACGGCAATTTCAGTTACAGAATAGATGGCAAATATTTTGGAGATAAGTACCACTTTCAAAATGTTGTTGAGAGGGTGAACTTCAAGACGAACGACAATTTTAGTTTCAAAAAAAACAATGTGACAGATATTTTGGAGATAAGCACCACCTTCAAAATGTCGTTGAGAGAGTGAACTCCAAGACAAACCGCAATTTCAGTAAAGGACGGTGAAGAATTAGCGCTCTACGGTTTCGCGGATGTACAGTGTGACTAAAGGCAACTGGCCTGAGCTCCGTCCGAGCTGTACCCCAGAATCCCTGCGTCTGCGTGCTGCCAGACTTCCCCATAAAAGCCCCAATGGGGCAATCCCTTCCTCCCACCTGCACATACCGCTCGTGCTCGCAAACAAGCGTGCGAGTTGGAGGCGTGGCGGCCATCTTGCATGTTGCATGCCGTAGCTCTGGTTCTGGCGGTGTAGTTCCGCTCCTCCCTCCTCACCCGTCTCCTCCCCAACCCCTCGCTTCCTCTCCGTCTCGTGATTCGAACCAGTCCCCCATTGCGAGCGTGCCGCCACAGCTGTTGCCAGGGATCGGGCGTGCGGGGCCGGGGCTCAGGTTCCCAGGGAGCGGCGTCCGGGCGATCGATCGAAGGGGGCGGCGGCTCGGCTCGGGATCATATCGGGTAAGTCAGTCGATCGTGGTTTGATCTTCCGTTTCCCAGAAACCCGCCTCCTAGCTAGCCCTGCGCCCGGGTCCGCCTCGTCGTCGCCGTCGCTCACCACCACACGCGTCCGCCTAATGCTGCAGGTCGGGGCGCGGCTCGGGAGGGTCGCGGCGGCGCATGAGCTCTGACGCCGCGGGGGGGCAGCGCAGCAGCAACAGCACAAGGGGTGACGCCGCGGCGATGCCGACCCCCTCGCCCTTCACCGGCGAAGGCGGCGGCGCGGGCTCCCCGACCCGCGTCGAGCGCATGCTCCGGGACCGGGAGCACAGCCGCCGCCATCTCCTCTTCGCGTCGGACGCCATGGAAACCGACGCCGCATCCGCTTCCGCGGGTATGGCCTTCGCGGCGGACGGCGTCCAGTCGCCTGGGCGTGCCTCGCCCGCCAACATGGAGGAGGCCGGAGGCGCGGCCGCGGGCCACGCCGCGCGACCGCCGCTCGCCGGCTCCCGCAGCGGCTTCCGCCGCCTCGGCCTCCGCGGCATGAAGCAGCGCCTCCTCGTCGTCGCCAACCGCCTGCCTGTATCCGCCAACCGCCGCGGCGAGGACCAGTGGTCGCTTGAGATCAGCGCCGGCGGCCTCGTCAGCGCTCTCCTCGGTAATTCCAGAATCTAACCTCCTCCCTAATGCGATGTGGCCGCGAGATGCATGCGTTAGAATGCCGCTCTAACTGGTTATACCTGCCTGCGTTCATACGGAATTTTTTCTTCTGATGCTGAAGGCGTTAAGGACGTCGACGCGAAATGGATCGGATGGGCGGGCGTGAACGTTCCCGACGAGGTCGGCCAGAAAGCCCTCACCAAAGCACTTGCTGAGAAGGTTGGTTGCAATTTCGATCGGGAGAAGAAACCACATGACGTCTTGGTCAATAGAACAGTGACTTTTTTTCTTTGTTATCGTTCTGATGATAATTCGAGACATTTTTTTTATTTGTGTGTGGACTGATTGAACAAACCAGAGATGCATACCGGTGTTCCTGGATGAGGAGATTGTGCACCAATACTACAACGGGTACTGCAACAACATCCTGTGGCCACTGTTCCACTACCTAGGACTACCACAGGAGGACAGGCTGGCAACAACGAGGAACTTTGAGTCACAGTTCGACGCGTACAAGCGTGCTAACCAGATGTTCGCGGATGTCGTGTACCAGCACTACCAGGAGGGGGATGTAATCTGGTGCCATGACTACCACCTCATGTTCCTGCCCAAGTGCCTCAAAGACCATGACATCAATATGAAGGTTGGGTGGTTCCTGCACACACCATTCCCGTCATCAGAAATCTACCGGACACTGCCATCCCGCTTGGAGCTGCTTCGCTCTGTGCTGTGTGCTGATTTAGTTGGGTAAGCATGCCTATCGATTTAGAGTACGCTCTCCTCCTGTTGAATATGATTGTCAAAGCTGGGAAGCTTAACTTGGTGCCTTTTTATGCTTCATTTACTTTATGTAGCTTTATGACTTTGACTATGTTTTTTTTGTGCTTGTTAGTCCTGACGAGTCAGAAAAATTCGGTGTCATGTTTGTTTTTCTTGTCCACAATAAAGTTACTCTCTGAACAGAGTTTGCTTAAATTAATTTATTTTTGGTTTAGACAGTCAAGTAAGGGCTGAACTATAACCTTTCAAAGTGTCAGAATATAGAAATTGATTGCCAGTTCCCACTGTGTAACAGAGAAAGCAGTACTATAGATTGTGATGCTTTTTTGATGCTTCTGTGATGTACTACTGCCATGGGAGGAGTGTATCAGAGCCACATATCGGTGATGTATTTTTTTTCTTAGCTTTAACTGACCTGACCACTCATCTATTAAGTTCTCTCTAGATGCAAAACCCTAAACCTATTTGGAAAATTTTGGTTTCTGCTTTTTTTTAGAAATGTACTATTAAAGGCTAAGGTTAAAAAAAATACAGGCCGATGCATATGGAACGATCTCTGTATACGAACTTACCATTTTTCACTTACTTTTGTAAGTTTTTTCATGGTGTTATTATTTATTTTCTTCAGATTTCACACTTATGACTATGCGAGGCATTTTGTGAGCGCTTGCACTAGAATACTTGGACTTGAGGGTACCCCTGAGGGTGTGGAAGACCAAGGAAGACTGACAAGGGTTGCAGCGGTAAACATCAAAATCTGTGTTCTTAAAAGCTAGTATACTGTATACGTCCTTAAAGTGTATTGTAACCTGATTTCCATTCCCTCAACTATTCCTGATGCATATTTTTTGTCATGTTCATTGTTTTTGAGTTACTCAGAACATATTTGCAAAACGAATGATTATTTTTCACTCATTTGGCTGAAATCTTCAGTTTCCTATTGGGATAGACTCTGATCGTTTCAAGCGAGCATTGGAGCTTCCAGCAGTACAAAGGCACATAAGTGAATTAACACAGCGTTTTGCTGGTCGAAAGGTATGAAAATACTTGTCCTTTACTTACTCTAGGAAAAACTTAAAATTCATTTTATAAAACCGATATGAGAACAAGTTTGTCACTGTATTTAGCTTCCATCTGACTTTATGATTAACATTGTGCATACGCAAGTATCCATATGCAACTGATATGAGAACATTATAGTCTTTCTCTTTTTGTGAGTTCCTTGAAAATGTTTATAATGCATATTTCCGCCTTGGTCACTGGATGTTAGAACAAGCAATTTTCTTTCTTTTCTCTTGGTCACTGGATGCTGATCATCATCTCTCTTGGTTATAGTATCCATATGCAAGTATCAGCATTAATATTCTTTTCTAATGTTAGCTGATCATCATCTCTCTTGGTCACTGGATGCTCATACTTTGTCCTTCCTTAGTTCCGCCTCATCATCCCTTCAGTTTTGAATTTTATCTTGAATTTTATCTTCTTTCCCTGACATTTAACGGTATATTGTTGTTCCTTATATAGTTTTTATGTTCTTTGCTAATGTGATAGGTAATGCTTGGTGTTGATCGACTTGACATGATCAAGGGAATCCCACAAAAGATTTTGGCCTTTGAAAAGTTTCTTGAGGAAAACCCAGACTGGAACGACAAAGTTGTTCTGCTGCAGATTGCTGTGCCAACAAGAACTGACGTCCCTGAGTGTATGTACCCTTTCTGTGCTCTCCCCGTATGCGTTAGTATTTAGTTTGCAAGCATGCATGCAGTATATATTGGGTTCAGAAATATGATTTGCTTACTTACATGAGTTCTTAAGTTACAGACGACATTTTCCAAATTAAATAAAATCCCTATTCAAAATAGCTGTGATGATATCATTTGACACAGGAGGTTTTTTAGGCATTTGCTAAGTTTTGCATGAAGTATCAGGTGTAAAATATTCATGTTTTGATCCCATTTACTCTTCTGGATAATGAGACAGATAACCCACTGCATTCTTTATTTATAAAGTGCTTACTCAACTTACTCATACTGAATAATAAGCTCCAGTGAGTCAATTAGTGCAGACAGCAGACTCTGAAACGATGACGCTCTGTAGATTCTTATCATCCTCAGCATGGGAGTTTTCAGTAACTTACCATAGCACTAGATTAGTGTTCAAGTACATTTGTTATGTGCATCTACTCCTTTCTAGAACATGTGCAATTGCTAATTGCCTTCAAAAAACATGTCTACTAAATTACATTTTGATTAGCTTTTATAGAGACCTTTTTGATATCCAAAACAACGCTGTTACGTGACTCAGGGGAGCAGTTTGTATGCTGCGTGCAAAAAACTTTTATTATTTTCTTTCAGACGCCCAATGAATGTTGCCATAGTTTGCATCTCATGTATACGTGTCAAGTTTTTAGGTTCTCTACAACTTAACGAACCCACATGTTTGTTAGTGGTTGGTTATTATTGATAAGAAATAAGCCCTATTAGTAAATCAGTAGTCATTTTGTACTCATAATTTCCTAGCACGTACCATTTGTGAATGGGTTTACAAATGGGTTTAATGTTCTTATGACGTCCTTGTTTCTGGAGAAATAGATTAAACTGATTGTTTTACAACTATTTTTGTTGGTTTTGTACATATGTTCTGCAAATTTCACTTTACTGTTTTTTTCACTGAATATCTAGGCATGTAATTGTTTTTTCAGATCAAAAGCTTACAAGCCAAGTGCATGAAATTGTTGGGCGCATAAACGGTCGATTTGGAACGTTGACTGCTGTCCCTATTCATCATCTGGTAGTGTGAATTTCATTGCCACCTCCATAGCTGTCTTATGATCTAACTTTACCTAGGCATTGTATCACATCTGCTGCTGAGTTATCCTCTTAATGAAAAAAAAAACGTGCTAAGAGCCACCTTTCGCAAAAAAAAAAAAAAAAAACAAAAAAAAAACAAACATCTGCTGCTGAGTAGGCACTGACAGTGCCAATTAGCAACAGTTACCAAGATAGGTTTTATTTATAGAATTGGTGTTTGTTTTCTTGCTATGTGAAGTATTTTAAATAAAACAGCAAGAAATTCAACACGTTACATAAAAAAAGCTTCAATGTGTTTTCTTTTAAAAAAATCTGAAACAATGTTTTCCTTGCAGGACCGGTCTCTTGATTTCCATGCATTGTGTGCTCTTTATGCTGTCACTGGTAATTATTACAACTCTCTTGATACTGACATTTGGGGAAATGGAATTGCTTCCACTTCTATATGCCTCATTTATAGATTCCATCAGAGGTTTAATGCCTTTTGTTATACATGTAATGTTCACTGTTTTTTTTTCAGATGTGGCTCTTGTAACATCACTGAGAGATGGGATGAACCTTGTGAGCTATGAGTATGTTGCATGCCAAGGATCTAAGAAAGGAGTTCTTATACTTAGTGAGGTAACTGATCGATTATGCTTGTCATATTTTTTCGAGATAAATATTCCCTCCATACTTTTATAAATGTCGTTTTGGACAGCAAGTATAGTGTAAAATGAACTAAGTTTTCCTGTCCTAACATCAAATAAAAAAATATGGAGCTAGTAGTATTTTATTTTATTAATGTGTTGCTATAATGCGATTTCAGTTTGCTGGAGCCGCACAATCACTTGGAGCTGGTGCCATTCTTGTAAACCCTTGGAATATTACAGAAGTTGCGGATTCAATACGTCATGCTTTAACGATGTTATCTGTTGAGAGAGAGAAACGACACAGGCATAACTATGCTCATGTGACAAATCACACGGCTCAAGATTGGGCTGAAACTTTTGTATGGTGAGGTGCTCGTTTCCAATAGCTTGTTTTTTAGCTTGATGGGCCACGTCCCTTTGGTTATAAAATTTGCTGGAAACTCAGCCATTCTGATGATTATCCTTTCCTTTTTCATGTAGTGAGCTAAATGACACTGTTGCTGAAGCACAACTGAGAACAAGACAAGTTCCTCCCAGTCTCCCTAGTCAAATGGCAATCCAGCAATATCTGCGCTCCAAAAATCGTCTGCTCATATTGGTAATACTATATTTCTTGTTTCATGCTTGATAGTTGCAGAGAAAATTTTCATTATTATATCTTTGGTTGCTGATAGTAGAGTCACTCTGAACAGTCATCTTTTGTTCTTATACAGCTACTTTATTCACTCTCGCTCTTGCCTTACATTTTCTGCTACACTAGATCATCATAACACATTTGTGAAATATCTAAGTCTTCCGACAATTTTTTAGTGACTTAGGAATATGTCACGTTTGTGAGGAAGTGATCTGGTGGGATAGGTGTGGGAAATCTCCGGCCGCTGAGCTATTGTTTTCTTTGCTGTGGTGGCGAGGGTGATGCCGCCAAGGTGTCGGCACTCGGCAGCAAAGCGATGTGAAGTAAAGAATGGGGATGAGGAACTAGATTCTATATTCTATTTCTTCTTTATATCAATTGTTCCACTGGTAGGTACTCTTTCCGTCCCAGAATAAGTGCTGTTTTAGGATTCAAAATTTGTCCCACAATAAATGCTGTTTTAGAAGATTAGTTGCCTTTAAAAGAAAACCAATCTGCATGCATGCAGACACTTTAAAAGGGAAAGAAAAATCTGTTAACCAGGGGCACATGCGTCATATCTCATCCCCCTTAATCTGTCCTAAAATTTTTAAACATTACTTATTGTGGGACGGATGGAGTAGATATGTAGCCAGATGGTTACGACCTCTTTCCTCAACTCCAACAAACAAACTGAATCCAAACTAACAAATGAATTCTCATCTAAAACCAAATAGCTTCTTAACCAAACACCTAAACCGACTGGATTCAACCAACATCTAAACCAACTATAGTAGTGACGGTCTGACACCTCGTGATACTGTTTGCTGTGAAAATTTTCACTTCCGGCTTGCCATAAGAAGGCTTTCAGGACCCTTGCACATACGAATGATGGATAATGTTAATTGCGCCGTACCAGTAACACCTTAATTCCTGTAATTTATGCGTATGACTGGATGTAGGGTTTCAATTCAACGTTGACTGAGCCAGTTGAATCCTCTGGGAGAAGGGGTGGTGATCAAATCAAGGAAATGGAACTCAAGTTGGATCCTGACTTAAAGGGTCCTCTGAAAGCCCTCTGTGAGGATGAGCATACTACAGTTATTGTTCTCAGCGGCAGTGACAGGAGTGTTCTTGATGAAGTAATACTCAGACCAGACCTTGTCTCCTTTATTTGATCGACTGACCACTATATTTCCCTTCATAACCATCACATCTCTCCATGTGTGTAGAATTTTGGTGAATTTAAAATGTGGTTGGCGGCAGAGCATGGGATGTTTTTACGCCCCACTTATGGAGAATGGATGACAACAATGCCTGAGCACCTGAACATGGACTGGGTTGATAGCGTAAAGGTGCGCCTGTTTCATGAATAATGTCCTGTTGTATCTGATTATTAATATGAAGATTCTCACATCATTTACTTGTTTCCCAGCATGTTTTTGAATACTTTACAGAAAGAACCCCAAGATCCCATTTCGAACACCGTGAAACATCATTTGTGTGGAATTACAAGTATGCTGGTAAGAGTTGACCGTCCATGCATATTTAAAAGAAAAACAAAAAGGGTTTGCACAGTAACATTTTATTTCCACCTGCTATTGCAAAGATGTTGAATTTGGAAGGCTACAAGCAAGAGATATGCTGCAGCACCTGTGGACTGGTCCAATATCAAATGCAGCCGTTGATGTAGTTCAAGGGAGCCGATCAGTTGAAGTTCGGTCTGTTGGGGTTACAAAGGTCAGTGGAACAGTATGATGGTTCTTGGTGGATGGTTTTCTGCATATTTGGCTAGTTGAGGTTTTACAAATCATTTGTTTTATTTCTGTAGGGTGCTGCAATTGATCGTATTTTAGGGGAGATAGTTCACAGTGAAAACATGCTTACTCCAATTGACTATGTCTTGTGTATAGGACACTTCCTTGGAAAGGTAATTCTGCAGCGAGTTCCTCTTCTTGCTCTGATCTGGTTTAATTCTGTAGATAGGACTGTGCAAACATTAGAAACTTTTGAATGAAGAATTGAGTTATAGAACTTTCAAGGAGCATTTGTGTTCACGTATCTCTGCAACGTTAGCATTTTGCCAAAGCAAGGTCAATACATAGGAGAAATTTTGTGTCTTAAATGGCAAAACGGTCTGAACCATAACCCGTTCATGAAAATCAGTGTCTATGGTCTAACTTTTTATGTTAGAACTGAAGTATTCATGGATCAAAGTCAAATACAAATATACCCTTCCTCTTGTTATGCAAATATACCCGTTACAAATCATTTTTAGTATAAGTTATGTCTCAAGAATAATTATCAATGTTCATATGAAAAATAAGTTTGATACTTTTTTGTTAACGAAAATGAGTCCCTAATTGACTATAGAGCACACTTGTCAATCTGCTGATGCAAAGTATAGTTGCTTGTAAAAAGGAACAGACTGAGTCATTGCCTCATTGGATAAGCTTCAAGCTATTTACTGCCTATCCAAGAACATATATCAGTTTTATGTCTAGTATATTTTTGTAAGCGTACTGTAGGAATTCTTATTTAAATTCATTCGTGTACTACTACACTGATTCTTGATGATGATTTCGACGCCTGTGATATCCATCTTTGGTTTCGTTTGGTAACATCTGTTTCCTCTTTTCAGGATGAAGACATCTATGTCTTTTTCGATCCCGAGTACCCTTCTGAATCCAAAGTGAAACCAGAGGGTAGCTCATCAGCTCCACCTGACCGGAGGCCAAATGGAAGGCCATCGAACGGCAGGAGCAACTCCAGGAACTCACAGTCCAGGACACAGAAGGCGCAGCAGGCTGCATCCGAGAGGTCATCCTCATCAAGTCACAGCAGCACGAGCAGCAGCCACGACTGGCGTGAAGGGTCCTCGGTCCTTGATCTGAAGGGCGAGAACTACTTTTCCTGCGCCGTCGGGCGGAAGCGGTCCAACGCCCGTTACCTGCTGAACTCGTCGGAGGAGGTTGTCTCCTTCCTCAAGGAGATGGCAACGGCAACAACTGGCTTCCAGTCCAGCATTGCTGATTACATGTTCTTGGATAGGCAGTAAATAGCTTGAAGCCTCCGGGCTTTACCAGAGAGGAGTATTCATTTCTCGTATGCGCAACAGAGTTACACCCGTAGCCTTTCAGCGTGCTGTACAATCCTGTACAAAATTTAGGCTCGTGAAGCGGCGAGAGGGGGGCAAATGAAAAAGGGTATAGGAGTTTAGAGAGTTTCGTTGCTTCTGGTATGGTATTGGTATACAAATATGCAATCGTTGGTATCTTTATCGGTGGTTCGTTGGCTTCGCTCTGTCGTAGGTGACAACTAAACGCTTGCTTTGGTTACTGCATAATAATGTCGATGGTTTCTGCTTCTGCATGTTGGTGATTGAGATAGTGCTTTAGATTTCTTTCACATTTCTTATTGTGCTTTTGAGCCTAGTTCAATTATCGGTTGACATGGGAGTTGCTGTTGCTCATCGCCACTATCGAGGTTTGGATTCTTCTGGGCTTGAATTTACGGGCCTATTTCTCTTCCAATAAAAACCACATAGATTCGTCTAGGTAGGGTCACACTCGGATTGTTGTGAACTGTTTTGGTGTAATTAACCCGCACCACGAGAACATTTTATTCTTTATCTTAACGACATATAGTATGACATGAAAAATATATTATGAGGGGATGTTTGGCTCTCGTGGATGTTAGACATTTTCGACTTTGGAACAATATTCAGCTCTATTAAACGGTGTAGCTGGAAAAACATAATCAAGGCCTGAGAGTCGCTTTCAGCCACCTCGGCACGATGAATACACAAGGCTTTGGCCTTCGACCAACATCCTGCTCGTCCAAAAAAAAAAAAAAAACAGATGCAGTGAAAGCGACTGTACCTTATTAGCCTAATCCACAGCATTGGCCTTAAAATACCAAAGCGTGTTCATCAAACGATACTGCTCTGTTCTTAAACCCACACCGGGAAGACCTGTGTCAAAGGTATCCTTGAAGCTTTTTTTTTTGTGAGGAGAACTGGAGGGGTTTCCCCCTACGGCATTAAATTAAAGCAAAAAGAGTATATGTACAGCGTTTTGTACAACAAGGAGAAAAGAAAATTACATATCCTTGAAGCTTTCGGTATGGTGTCTGGGTTGCACATCAATTTTGAAAAGAGCTCTGTTCACCCAATTCGTTGTGAGGAGTTGGATCTCGCCCATGTGCTCCAACCTTTCTCTGGACCGTGTCAAAGCTTTCCTTTCTATTACCATGGCGATATTTCTTCACAATCCAAACGAGTTTTTGGTGATTTTTAGCTCAAAATGAATAAGAACATGATCCGGCCCTTTTGAGCCGATCAATCCTTAAAATTTTCCTATAAAATTTTAGGGCAATTTACCATCCCTATGCACACACAATCCCTACAAAAAATTAATGTACAACCCCTCAACGCTCATCGAGTGGATTGGCCAACGCCAAACAAGTGGAAACAGACACTTACTAAACACTTACTAAGGCCATTTCTAGTGGAAGTTTCATTCTCAGTAAATTCCATGACGCATCAATATATTTGGTGACATATGCCAAAATAATTATGAAGAGAGATAGAGACATTTTCATAGTAGGTGAGATAGTTTTATTTTGATGAAACTCAGAATGCACGGTTACCTAGACAAAATCTAAAATCTGATGTGGTAAGACTGGGCTCACCAGGGCGCCCATCCAACCCCGCACATCCACTATTTCAATTACGCGTCTCTCTGTCTACAATGCCACACAATGTATGGGCATCCTCCTTTAGGCGCTCTAGTGAGCCTAGCCTAAGTGTGAAATGAAACTCTCGGCCAAACCAATTGTTGCTTCATTGCTCTCTTCAATGCCGCCCTACCACTTGACCATCTCCTCCTGAAATCCTAGGCACGAAAACAGATAGACAAGATACATAGATCCTTTTTGGAAGGGAGAGAGAGACAAATTGAGGCCACTCCTTGGTCAGTTGGCCAATAGCCCAATAGTCACCAAGCCAAAAGAACTTGGCAGGTTGGGCGTTGACCTAGATAGGTTTGGAAGAGCCCGACGTCTATGTTGGCTTTGGTAAGATTGGGAAGAGCATTAGGCAGGTACCGAGCTCTCTTGTAATGAGACCGACAGACAGTTGTTTAATGCTTTAACCGAATTGATGTTTACCTTGTTGGAGTACTTCATTTAAACATTGCGAACAGTCATGTTGTGGGGACCCACTAACAAGGTTGCAAGCAGGACCTACCTGACAGGTGACCGTCTTCCTTAAAAACCACTTATGACAAAAGAATAATTTCCTAAACATATTGGACACAAATCTCATTCATCACTAAGCAGTATAGCACTCGTCGCAAAATTGGCATTGAACCAATTTATGATAAATTTTAGTGACGCACGTTTTATTTTCACCACTAAGTCAAACTTCCCTCCATAAAACATCATAAACAAAGTGATTTTACAATGAATTGCTTCATTATCGCGAGATATTCATCATGGAGGTCAAAATTCCTTGTAGTGGTAGCACATGCATTCACACGACCAAGTAGATCATGTAAAAGGCACAAAACAAACCAAGGAACTCTAAGGACAAGCAAATCTAAATGGTGTATATTTCCTTTTTTTTCTAAATGTTTCCATTGAGGAAGTTCCAAAGAGCTAGGTCTCTTTCGACGCCTTTTGCCACTTCACTAGTTTATTTCTTTATGGAGGAGAGGTAGACCTTCGTACAAACTTTCTGTGGCTTCACCGCAAGCTAGGAGTTTGTTGGGCGATGCATGGCCACACACACGGTACTATAAACAAATTGTACACACTACTTTCCCACAATATTCACATCAAATGAGCACCATATAAACATCTTATCCATTAATTAATGATTATATTATACATGAAAACATATCTATTTTACACTTTGATTTTGGTCTCCACCATGTTTGGTTTTGCAGTATTTTTTAGACCAGGCCAAACCCGTAGAGATACAAGGTTTATTTTAATGTGATCGCATACAAAGATAAGCTAGAGTCGGGCCAAGAAGAGCCCGAGCTAGCTGGCTTATACCACACGGCTCTGTTTGGTATAACTTGTCAGGAAGCGCTTCTCTAGAAAAAAGCGCAGTCAGGAGAAGGTGAAAAAATACATCCTCTTTGCCTGCTTGTTCTGGCTTATATTTTGGCCATAAGCTGAAGAAAAAAACCTCTACCAAACTGGTCTAGATCAGCACAATATCCCGTTCCAGCCGATGACCTCAACAAATTTGGATAATGGCTTGTTGATGACAAAATTTTAGTTTAAATCTGGGTGACTGATGGAAGAACAATCCATTAGTCACCTATTAGAGAAGCTGTGGATGAAAGAGGTTTGGAGTGGGGTGAGGCTCTCTCCAATGGGAGGCCTCAAAATGGTTTGGCGGCACTTTGGCACTGTTCCATACTGTTTTGCACTGCAGTTGACGTGAAGTACAGAGTGAGATGAGATTTGAGGGAGTGAGATGAGGAGTGTTGTTGGATACTGCCTTGGCAGAGGGAGGTTAGAGTTAATGCAGCCCTGACGGAATTAATCCCGGAATCAACTTGCACACATTTGGTGGTATACATGTATATACTAATGCAGCTCATGCAAGCAATGTGCAATCCCAATCATGGGAGCTCACGCTTGGATTGGAATTGGATTGCTTGATCCGTGGGGCTCCTCCCCAATCCTAACCACATTCCTGTTACTCGGTCAGACAAGCCACGGGCCTTCTCTTCATGATTGCTTATCCACACGGCTACTCGAGCAATGCAGTTTGGCATTTCTCATGCTGCGCCCGTCCGCTTTCGTCACTTGAAAAAAATAAAACGATTTCTTGCAAACGAAAAACTCCCGGCCCCCCAGAGGTCCAAAATCCCGGTGCAGCTTAATGAGTATCCATCGACGACGAATCACAGAATTATATTCTTCGGTGGTGACGCTGACATTTCTGAGTTAGGAGTATTATAAACCGATTACGTATATGTGCAGTGCTCCGAAATTAATTAAGTGGAGAAGGGTCACGTTAACAGGCGGATCAGAAGGTTACATGGATGATTTGCCCCGTACGCCACGCTAGCTTAGCGTCGTCTAGGGGCCCCACCTCAAGCAGGCCACCCGCCGGCCACGCGGCTCTCTTACAAACATAAAATGCTCGCGTGTTTAGCGTAGCTGGGTTCCCTTCCCCCAGCTGCCGAATTGAAGCGTCGGATGGAGGAGTTGCAAGAAGCCGACGTGCTGTGGCCGTGGCCGGACACGCCACCGCCGCCGTCGCCGGGGTGGGGGAGGCACCACCCGGCGGCGGCTCCCGTCGACTCCTCGTGCGAACCGTACACGTTCAGCGACAGCGAGCCAGCTGCTGCCTCGGCGAGCTCGAGCCTGACGCTGAGCGCTCTGCCGTCGTCTGAGTCATCTGGCTGGTCGTATGATGACGACGGCTTCTTCCTCTCTGGCCCTTCCTCCGTTTCTTCGGGGCTTGAGATCGACGCGGCGGAGGAGTTCCTGGAGGCGGACGTGCTGTGGCCGGACACCGCCGACGACGAGGATGACGAGGACGAGGACGACGCGGCGGGGGTTTGGCGGTGGCTGCGGTGTAGCCGCCGCGTAGAGGAGACCGCGTCGGCTTGTGGTGGTAAGCGTGAAGAAGGGCGCAGGGGCAGGCCTTTGGTGTCGTCTCCGATCGATATACCCATGGCCACCAGAGCTCCGCCTCCGGCTCCGGCCTGCCGCCGCCCGTCGGCGGCCGTCGTGACGGCGCGTCGTCGTTGGTAGCACGCGTCGTTCGGCGCGCTTCTTCTCCGTCGTGGTGGTTTGCCTGTGTGGTAGCTCGCTCGATCACTTTGTTTTTTCGTGGACGCTGTAGGAATGTTTGGAGGAGGATGCATGCTCTTGAAGCTGTTGATGTGAGCAATTGAATTAGCGAGTGCAGAGTGGAGAGGTGTGCCGCGAGACCGGGAGTGCATGCAGTAAGATTTCCTCTTCGTTTTTTGGCGACCAAAATGCTTTATTTGTTGCGCCTCTAGGTAGCTGCTAGTTCCTTTGCGTTTCAATTTTGGAATAAGAAATACGGACAACGATACTGAAGTTGTAGTTAATACAGACTCTTAAGTGTACTGTGCTAGTAGAAATTGAAAAGAACCGAAGAACCTGGTCTGTTCTTGTGTTTCTTGCTTTGCTGTGTCGACTCAAAAGCATATATACTAGTGCATATGTACTAGTCGTCAACCCATACTCTCGCACAGATTCTCTCTCTCTCTCTATATATATATATATATATATATATATATATATATATATATATATATATATATATTAAAAATTAATAGACAGTTTTAATAACACTGATGGCTTGCATATATAAGACTACGGTCTAGCAGTTTGCTCATTCATTTCAATTTGTTCGCAAGACGATACTTTAGACCTTGCAAAGTACAGTTGTGTTGAACAAAATGAGCATAGTCATATAGTTTTTGTGGAGTGAACCGATAAGAAACATGTTTTTCTAGTGAAATTGGATCCTGAACATGTACTTTTGTGAAGTTGCTAGAAATATAATAGTAGTTCTTGGATACTCACACCTCGTATGTTCCGGAAGTTTAAAAAATATTGGATCAATAATTTTCGAGTGAATTGCACGCCAGGTCCTTAAACTTGTCCCGCGGTACCATTTAGATCCATAAAGTTTGAAAGTGATCATCTGGGTCCTTTAACTTTTCAAAGTGATCATCTAGATCCATTACTTTTACATTTTTAATTGATTGAGGTCCAATTGTGAACGTAGATTTACACTAGAACCACTTGAAAAGTTTAAAGACGTAGATGATTACTTTGAAATTTTATGGACCTATTCACTCGTAATTTTCTTCCAGGTGCCAATTTGAACACGTGTGAATGAAGGTGACGTGCGAGTTTGAACACCGAGGTGACTCCATTCGCCTTCGAGGAATAGATTGTTGACGAGTAGGGCCTGCATGTCAGCCGCACACGTCCAGCTTGCGGAATTAAAGCGGCGAGGGCTAGGCAATGGGCACGCAAAAACTAAGCACTGTGCATGCATGGCGCCAGGCCGGCAGGCCCTTTCACCGCACCCCGTGAGAACTCGCGGACTCCCTGCAGATGCATAGGCACATGTTGACAGGGCACAGGAGTACCCGCGGAAACGGCCGGCGTGGCGTGTCGTCTCCCGGAAATTCGGCTATGCGTTGCAGCGGGTGCCGGCCAAAAGCCCTACACCGTTACGGGGCAGGCGGCGAAACCGTCCGCGCGCGAGCGGATCGGATCGGCCGCACGCCAGTGCAGTGCGCCACGCCGCCGCACCCGACCCGAGCATGCGCACGCCCCCCGCTTTTCCACGTGGCCGGGTGACGCCATGGTTACTCGCCGGTGTGCTCACTGTCACACACCATATCATCAGATCACCCCACGCCTTCAATTCATGAGAAAAATACTTCTGTGCCATCCGAAATTATAACAAGTTCCTATGTGCCATTGGAAATTATGCGAGTACTTCTATGCCATCGGTTTAGATTTTAGAGTACCTATGTGCCATTGCTGTTACTTTTGAGTCTAACGGCTGTTAGTTTAGGAAGAAAAAGACCATTTGCCCCCATGTCTACAAATTCCTTCTATGCCATTGAGCTATTGTCTTATTTTAAAAACAGAAACAGATTATGATATTTCTCTCATTCCTATCATGAATGGTAAACAGGTACAGAAACATGATTTTATCTAAAAATCATGGCTACACAAAATCACAATTGCATCTACATAAGCATTACAATATAAAAAATCACAACAATATCATCCACATTATCACAACAGCATCCATATAAAGGTGCAGCAGCCACACATCATCCATTCAGACCAATGTTTGTTGACCTACAAACCATACAGGTGCACTCATCAGCTAATAAGTGGTCTCACATAACATGTTTTTGTCCACACTACAAGTGCATACAGCATGAAAGAATGGCACAAAAGAGGTAAGTGGTTTCTCATTTTGTCTCGCACTTCTTGAGCAAAAGAACCGCAGCCTTAAGTTAACCAACCAAAAGAAAGGCATGCACCATTATATACACAGTACCACAGGCCACACAAAAGAGGTATGGATCAGCTACAAATTTAAGTCTGGAAGTTTCCTCTTGCTCCTCGTGTGTGCAGCAGGACTTTGCCTCTGAGGTGTCTTGCTCCTAGTAGACATTGCTGGACTATCAGGTAGCACTGGAATTTTCTTCTTTTTCTTCCCTTGTTCCTTTGCCTTCCCTTTACCTTTCCCTGCAGCCTTCCCTTTACCCTTCCCTGTAGCCTTCTTTTTTTCTTTTGTAGGTATAGAGGTGGCAGATGGTGGTGTGGTTTGACCCAAAGATAGCACAGGGTACTCGATGGAAAGTAGCTCAGGTTGGTTTAAGCCATGTGCAGACCTAAACAAGAGCAACAACATGAGTAGTATGCAATGTATGTACACATGTAAGAAATATGTATTGAGTGTGTACCTGAGAGAGTTTGAATCCATACTAGTTGATGCACGTTGGCTGCAATAGAAATGTTCAGTCAAAAACAGCAGCAATTGTTATGTAAGAAATCAGATTGCCACTAGAAATGTTCAATTAAAAACAGCAGCAATTGTATATGGAATATACACACCTAGGTGGAAAATGCATTGCTTTAGGTACTGAGTCAACAGGCAAAATGGCGCTCTCACATGATGGTTCACTTTTCTTCTTTTTCTTCTTTGGTGGACCCCTGCATTGCATGAAGGCTACAGTCATTATTCATACAGTTATAACAACTGTGTACAGCAAACAACATAGGGCGTACCTCTCAGCTAGCATAGCTGCTATGTCCTCGGGGTCTCCATTATTCATACAGTTATAACAACTGTGTACAGCAAACAACATAGGGCGTACCTCTCAGCTAGCATAGCTGCTATGTCCTCGGGGTCTCCATTCTTACAGTTGTACCAACGGTGGCCATAATTCTTACAAATAGGGCATTGGTGTGATCCTTTCCTTTTAGTTGTGCTTCCACCAGCCTCCATACACCCTTTGAACCTTTCATTATGTCTTCTTCCAGCTGTAGATTTTAGGAGTGGTAACACATTCGGTAGAGCTCTTTTTTTTTTAAGTTAAAGAACAGGAGCACTGCTAATTCAGGAGAGAAGCAACGGGTCTTACATAACTGAGATTATACAATGAAAAGAAAATTCAAACGAGGCCACCAAATCACGAATTAAACTAAGCATGGCTGAATAAAAAGAAACATTTAACAATTGAGAAACTAGATGGCCGTAGTCCCGTACTCGACTGCCACATACACGCGGCGCAAATCAACTAAGCCATCAGCCATTTGCTAGGCCACGTAGCAGGCAGCAAGCAGCAAAGGAAGATCCAGCAGGCACCAAGCAGCAAAGAAAGATCCAGCAGGCAGGGCGCAAATCAATGGCTCGGGGGGAGAGGGAAGGGGAGGGGGAGGAAGCACTCACCAGCAGGCACGCACAGCTTCCACAAGCGGGCGACGGGGGCCAGAAGCTCGCGGCCGGATGTCGCAGTCAGGGCGGAGTCTCGCGGGGTCAGGCGTCGCGGTCGGTCGGGCGGAGAATCGCGGGGTCAGGGGCGGCAACGTCTGGCGGGGTCGCGCCTGACTCTCGCGGGGGCAGGGGCAGGCTATCGCGGGGCCGGGAGCGCTCGCGTGCGCGCGCGCTCGGGCCGCCGCCGCTCGACGAGACGCAGGCGACCTTCTCGATCTAGGGTTTCGGGTGTGGGGAAATGAGGACGATTTGGTTCTGGCCGGTTCGGTCCCCACAAAAGCAGATGCGAGGTGAGGGCAAAACTGCCATTTCGAAAAAGTATGTCTCCTGTTTTAACGCCGTTCCCCTTCGCGTGAACGGCGATGGCATATAGGAACTCAAAATTCTAAACCGGTGGCACACAAGAACTTATATAATTTCTAATGGCACATAAGAACTTGTTATAATTTCTGATGGCATACAAGTAATTTACTCTTCAATTCATTCCCCTGGGCTATATATACAACATCCCGCGCGCGTCGCCGCGTGCAGATCGATCGACCGTAGTACGTCGTCGTCAGCATTCAGCAACCCTCTCGACTGGCAGATGTGCTTGTTAGCTCCAGTGGCCGCCGCCGCCGCCATGGAGGATACCGAGGAGGAGGAGCTCCAAGAAGCCGACGTGGTGTGGCCGAGCCACGACCACGCGCACCACAGCCCCGACGGCGAGCGGCGGCGGCATCAGCAGCCGCAGCGCTGGCGGGGCAAGAAGCGCTTGCCCTGCTGCCCCTGCATCGATGGCGGCAGCGGGGCGCGTCGTCGCCCGCCCGGCTCGTCGTCTTCGTCGGCGCCGGTGGCCATCGCCGTCCCCGTAGGCGTAGACGTAGCAGCAGCGAGGTGGCCCGATCAGAACGACGAGGACGCGGCGTTCGTGCCGCCGCACGTGGTGCTGGCGGCGAGGCGGCGGTGCTGGGAGGCGGAGGGGAGGGCGGCGGCGTCCGTGTGCGTGGGGCTCGGCCGCACGCTCAAGGGCCGCGACCTCCAGTCCGTGCGCACCGCCGTGCTCCGCATGACCGGCTTCATCGAGACCTGAGTGACCTCACCTCACCTGGGAGTTGCACGCCATGCATCCTCCGGGAATTATATTAGCTAGTGAGCAGTAGCCAGCTGATCATGCATTTCATCGAGGCGAACGGTTTTGCATTTCATCAAGTCGTCTCTGCTCCATCAGTGTTCCATTTCCTTTTTTTTTTTTTTGGCTGAAAGCGGGGTTTAATTTGCATGCATTTCAGATCGAAATAGTATTATTTAATTTCCAAATACGCAGCTTTGGCGCCTGCGTTCGTCGGATGTAAGTCCGTACACGCGTCACAGATCGACGCCAGGTAGTCTGTGTTTAGATCCAAAAAGTGGAGGCGAAAAGCAGGCGAAATATGCTAAAATTTGGCCAAAAACATCACATACGACACTGTAGTGCACTGTAGCACTTTTTGTTTGTTTGTGGTAAATATTGTCCTACCATGGCCTAACTAGGCTCAAAAGATTCGTCTCGCAAAGTATATCTAAACTGTACAATTATTTTTTGATTTCATCTACGTTTAGTACTCCATGCATGTGCCGGCATTTTTTATGTGATGGAGAATCTTCTTTTTGCATAGTAGAATTTGAGAGAAAGTTTGTATCTAAACACAGCCGTAACCACGCGCCCCGCTATGGAGACGTCCTCCACCCAATTTAGTTCCTTATTATGTAATCTCTGCAGCACACACGCTGATCATCATCTCTTCTAGATCGAACCGGCAGAGGGATGGACGCAGATGCGTTCTTGTCGCGTTTCGACTTTTGTGACGGCGACGGCGATCGACGCCGGTCGCTGGCGTTTATTTGTCCGTTTTTTCACTCCCTGCGACAGCGACACCTAACAGTGCGCCCAAGAAGCTGTCGCATCCGGCAGAAAGGGAGTTCACGTTTGGATTGGAGCGAAGCGACAAAACAAGCAATGATCATATTGTGCACATTATTTGGAATTCGATTGAATTAAGCAATCCCACCACACGAACTCCTGCTGCATACGGCATATATACCGAGAAGTCCTGCGCGATGATGGGCACATTATTGCTGCAGCAGCCTGCAGTAGTGTATACGAGCGACGAGCTAGCACAAGTTGCGTGTTTCTGCAGGGATCGTATAGACGTATATATACATACACCATACAGGCATATAGCCGCAGTAGCTTTCGAAGATGGCGAAATTTTGTCATAACTAAGACAGTTTCTAGATACAGGGAGAGAGATAGACGTGAAAAATAGCGAGACGTCGTACTCATAGGGATCAGCATTTCAGCACCAGTCCCATGTCAAGAGCTCACCAACTCGACCATCCCACCGCTGTATTTCAAACTATAACCTCCGTTCACAAAAGTATGATGCGGTTAATTTTTTTTCAAAAACTTCAATCGTTCATCTTATTCAAAAATTTTGTTCGAACATAATACGAATCATACTCAAACTTCACTTAGTGATAAATCAAATGACAACAAAATAAATCATAACTCATTAATTTTTTCAATAAGACAAACAATCAAAGTTTTGAAAAAAAAATCAACTGCATCGTAAACGAACGGAGGGAGTATTATTACATAACACGTACAGTGTTTCACTGTTTTGCGCACCCAGCCCTAGCTATGTCTACACTATAAAAGAGCGAGTTTTCTAAAAATCATTTTTACCTACAAAGCCATAGGTATACCCCTCACGCTGACCCCACTGCACAGTTTGGAAAAGGTTGGAAAGGAGTGGAAAGTCCAAAACCCATAGATGCAAAATGTTTCATCCACTTTCTCTCTTTATTTCTCACCTCATTTTATACCCATACCCTGTTACTTTTCTTTATTTAGTTTTAATGAGAAATGAATGACTCTAATCCATCAGGATTCTTTTCTTTTAATTTTTTTTTCTATTGTCTGTTTAATTATCTCACAACACGTGCATGCATCTATGCTAGTACTAATATAAACACATCTTTGTGGTGATGAACGGGCCGGTATTCATTCGGCGTTTCAGCCCATTTAGGACGGGTTCGTGGGCCTCATAACTGGGCTCCACTCAACCTCTCAGCCGAACAAATCGTCGGCCCATCTTGGCTCGTCCGGCCCATGCAGGCGGCCGACGGCCCCCGCCGTTCCTGAGCCGAGCGGGCGCGTCCCACTCCCACCTTTTTATGTTCCGCCCGCCGCATCGGCCACGGCTCACGCCGTCCCTCCCGTTCGCCTCTCGCCCCCCGCTTCCCCGCCCCCGCCCCACGCGGGAGACGAGACGAGAGCCGCGCCGCGGGGTCTCTCTCTCGAAGCTTCTCAGCGGCGCCACACCAGCTCGCGCGGTGAGTAACCTGGGATCCCTGGCCTTCTCGTTCCTCAAGCTGTAGCCCAACCCACGGGTGCTCCGAGCTGGGATTCGCGTGGCTGGGTTTCTTCGATTTAGTTTCGCGGGAGGGGGGCTCGCACGGCGGTCTGTTCTGCGGACCGCGGAGGGGCCTAGGCGTCGTGGCGTGGGACGGTGTGGTTTCTGGTGGGGGGCTTGAGAGGTGCTTGGGCTCTGTTTCTGCGCCAACTCGTGGGGATTTCAGAGGGTTGGTGTGGTTGGGTGCCTGGCGTTCGGAGGTCGCATTGAGGATTCCGGTTTCTAGGGTTCCCGATGGATGGTTCGTTGTTTGCTCTAGGGACCCCCCGGACATCTGGTGGTTTGGCACTTGGTCGTCGTAAAACAGGGAAGTCACTCTCAGCCCTCGACTGGCTGCAATTCGGAACCCCTAGCCCCCTTAACATAGGGGAATAAATGAGCTTCCAGCTTGAATTTTGTGGATCCAGGGGTCCTCGTGGATAGCTCTGCGCGCTGTGGAAGTGGATGGCCACCGGCAGCACGCCCTGGGATTGAGTAGCAGCTGAACAATGCAGGTAGATTTGAGTCCAGTGGTTGTGAAAACAGTTGACGTTTAGAGCAAGTGACCTACCTTGGCAGTAGGAAATAAATCCAGCACCTTTGCAAGATCCAGATCAGTATTGGATTTCATGCCATGTTCAAGATAATTCCGTATGCATATGAGATCAATTTGGTGTGTAGAATGGAATATGGATATACAGTACTTGTTCTGATTTTGTCTTTCAAACTAGATCCGCTCTGGAAATGGCATGCTGAATTCACCCTCTAGCGATAGAATTGTAGAAATGGTGGGCATTCAGCATTGCATGGCATGTTGGGGAGTGTGAGCTCGGGACGTGCATGTGCATGGTCCGCGACAAATGGAAGTAGGGGGTAGCTGAGAGCTGCCTGTTTATTGGTCCAGGTCTTTGAGGCTTCCAGATGTCCTTTTCTGTGTTGTCGTCGAGTGAGATGCGGCGTTGGTTTGAGCTCATCTTGTTTTTTTCTTGCCTTTCATATTCTTCCCCCATTTAACTTGTACTATAGAAGTTGTCACTACATTGTTCTTCTGAAAATATCTGATTGTCAATACTTTTATTTGTCGCTTGCTTGATTCTTTTTTTTTCTCTATAAGTAAATTCTCTAGTAAAATGCAAACGACAAGCAAAAATGGGAAGAACGTGATACTGATGCTTTCAGTTTTAATGGGAAGAAAGTGTCTCTGCCGCAGGCCTTGACACTTGAAGCAAAATCTTGGTAACGGTAGGGGGCATGCGTTACCTCAAGAATAGCCAAATGCCTTCTCTGAGGGCTGTTCTGGCAGCTAATCACTTAAAAGTGATGGCTGTGATTTTTTATTTTTGACTGAAAAATAGAAGTCTGTTAGGATTCTGGATTCGATCCATGTAATCTTTCTTAATCTTCATTTTTCCCCTGTATGTTGCAGGGTGCTTGTCTGGCTCAGTTGTATAGAACTTGTTTTCAGTGTGCTCCTCTGGAAGACAGTTTGCTGAAACTTTTTTCTGTCTAATGTAGATTGACGAAAATTTTGGTGGCCATACCATGGACAAGAAAAATACAGCTCCTTGTCCTGTTGAGGGCAACGGTGAGATTGAAAATGGTGTGAGCTCTAGTCAGAATCCTGTGACCCTTGAGCATCCAATTTTGCTTTCTACATCTCAAACAGTGCAAAATACCATGGGGATTAGGAAAAATTATAAAAGGGCAGCAAACAGAGGTAAAAAAAGTTCCCAAGGACCAACAGGTAAAACATATGCTCTGAAGCCATCTGATAGTAGTGTCAGGGTGCTTCGCTCTGCGTCAAGTTCAAAGGCGACACCAACCGAACATGTACAGACTCCAGTTCAACCGGCTGCCAAGAGGAGAAAAAGGGGCAGACCCTCAAACAAAAGTTCAACGGAAAACAGAAGTTCAACGGATGAGTTTTCACAAATTCGTAAACGGGTTAGATACATTTTGAATCGAATGAACTATGAGCAAAGCCTTATTGAAGCTTATGCTAGTGAAGGCTGGAAAAATCAAAGGTTTGTCCCTGCAAATTGTTATTTTGATTTGAGTTGCTACCAGCTTCTGAACATGAATTATCTTTTCTTGTGTTATTAGTTATAATGTTCATGGGTGTTTACTTGACGTATTGACTCCTCACTCCCTATGTGTAGGCAAGGGTATTGTTGCAATGCTGTGTGTTATGTTCTAGCCAAATCCTCAAGTCTAGTTGTTAAGCAG
This sequence comes from Paspalum notatum, assembly GCA_022530915.1. Lineage (NCBI taxonomy): Eukaryota > Viridiplantae > Streptophyta > Magnoliopsida > Poales > Poaceae > Paspalum > Paspalum notatum. The sequence goes on from CM039692.1 coordinate 36,852,504, forward strand.
CCACAATTTTGGTGCATGCTACATAGGATTGCATTCTTTAGCACCCCATCATTTTTGCACATGATTTCCCCTTCCATGTGTTCCTTTTGTCTTGTTAAAGGATGGATTTTTTGTATCGAATTGACACGTTTCATTGGTAGTAAAACTCTATGGTGCTGATTCTGATATCTTCCTGCGTTCACTGGTTATTTTTCCATCTTTCCCCTTTATATACGTTATTATTATATCTGTGTCTTCCCTCTCGGAACCGTGATGTGTGGGTATGTGTTAATGCGATGATTTTTCTTTAGCTGTTGAGTCCATTGCTGTTTCAGTTGCAGTATGACATATTTGTCGCTCTGTACAAGCATGCAGTTTGGATAAGATAAGACCTGAGAAGGAGCTTGAACGAGCCAAGGCGGAAATCTTGCGATGCAAATTGAGAATACGGGAAGTCTTCCAGAATATTGATTCTCTCCTATCAAAGGGGAAAATTGACGAATCTTTATTTGATTCTGAAGGAGAGATAGCTTGTGAAGATGTATGGCAGCATGTTGTTTTGGTTCATCAATTAATCTTTATTCGTAGTAAGTGTGTTCTGTTATGCTCAACATTTCTATTAGTGACAATGTTTCTTATATCGCAGATTTTTTGTGCTACTTGTGGTTCTAAGGATGTTACATTGGGTAATGATATCATTCTCTGTGATGGAGCTTGTGATAGAGGATTCCACCAGAACTGTTTAAATCCTCCTTTGCGTACTGAAGAAAGTAATATCCATTTCCCTCTTTCATAGGTAATTCTTGTTTCTTGATTCATTCATGAGCGCCATTCATTTGTAGTTCCCAAGGGAGATGAAGGGTGGCTCTGCCCTGCATGTGATTGCAAGATAGATTGTATAGATGTAATAAATGAACTCCAGGGGAGTGATCTCTCCATTGATGACTCCTGGGAGGTAAAATTTCCCGTCATAAGAGTTGTAACAATTTACTGCCTTGACCTCAAGCGAATTTGAATTACATTTGAACTCATCACTACATTTATTTTTGCAGAAAGTTTTCCCAGAGGCAGCTGTTATGGCTAATGGCTCTAAGCAAGATGACATATTTGATCTCCCGTCAGATGATTCGGATGACAATGACTTTGACCCCAATATGCCTGAAGAGCATGTGGCCAGTAAGGAAGAAGGATCATCTGATGAGGCCGAGGATGAGGACGAGGATAGAGACTCAGACTCTGATGACTCAAACTTTTTGACCTCTTCTGATGATTCGGAGCCTTTGACTGACAAGAAGGTTGATGACCTGGGATTACCTTCTGAAGACTCAGAGGATGATGACTATGATCCAGCAGGTCCTGATTCGGATAAAGAAGATGTCCAAGAGAAGAAAACAAGTTCAGATGAGTCAGACTTCACATCTGACTCAGATGATTTCTGCGAGGAAATTGCAAAATCTGGTGGACATGATGAAGTTTCATCACCTCCAGTACCTGGTAGTAAGGTGGGTGACGTGGAACAAAGCACTTTTCAGGCTAACGCAGCAAATTCCGATGAGGACCCTATGGAGACTGAAATGGACCAGAGTGTCATCTTACCCGTTCCAGGGAGACGGCAAGTTGAACGGTTGGACTACAAAAAACTGTATGATGTATGCCCTCACCCTAAATGTGTGCATATTTAAAATCTTCTTTTAATGTTTTTTCCTTGGATTGCTTTTCATGTTTTTTGTTTTTTCCATGCAGTTGAATGCTTTAGTTTCATGCAGGAAGTAGGCAAATTCAGATGTTCAATTATAAACTACGTAGTCATGGGAACAACATCATTATTAGAATGTGATTTTAGACATATGGGTGTTAATGGTGTAATCTAGTTATTGATAAAATGGCACAAGATGTGCTGCTGATCTGCTGTCTTTAATTTAGGTATTCCCATAGTGTTCTTAGCTTAGACCTATGTACCGCTGCACTCCTTGATGTTAATTTGTGCAACTAAACTCAGTAGCATTATAGCAACCCAACTGTATGTAACAAGTTAATGCTGCATGACATTATAAATTGTTTGCTGGGGGCTATATATGCTCTTGGGTGCATGTCTGCATGTGAGCGCTTTTTTTTGTATGTGTTCTGACCATGGCATGTTCCTATTCTTGGTGAACTCAAAAGGAGGCATATGGTGGAGGGGCATCTGACTCTAGCGACGATGAAGAATGGTCTGGAAAGAGTACACCAAGAAAAGGCAATGAAGAAAGTGATTCTCCTGCTGGAAAAGGCTCTAGACGTACAAGGAATCTTCATCGTTGTGACGAACATACTCCAGAAAGAGCTCGAAAAAACTTGGATCCCGATTCTCTTCATGGTTCAGTAGATGAGAAACATGGGAGTCTTGCTTCTAATGGCAGCAACAGTACAACTAGGAAAGGACATTATGGCCCAGTAATTAATCAGGTAGAGATAAATATTGTTCATGATTCACCCGAATCAGTGAAAATGATTTAACCATTTTAGACTGCTTTACTTCATTGACTTGAGTTTATACACATCATTTTGCTTGCAGAAGCTACATGAACATTTTAAGACAGAACAATACCCTAGCCGTTCTGTTAAGGAAAGCCTGGCAGAAGAATTAGGGCTAACATTCCGTCAGGTTGCTCCTTGTTGTCATGAGTTTGTAATTGCATGCTTCTCATGATTACCATGGCATTCGGTTTAACCTCCTGTGCATTTTGGTGACAGGTTAGCAAATGGTTTGAAAGTAGACGCCATTTTTCAAAGGCAGCTTCTTCGAAGAAAGGCAACTATCCAGATAATCATAGGCCTGAAAATAAGAATAGTCCAGCGGCAGCTGGTACTCAACTTAACGAACCTGAGGAAGCTGTGATGGAGAAACCTAATGCGCGCAGAAACAAGGATGCTTCCATCCCTAGAAAAGCGGGCTCTCCAAAAGTTGCATCAAGAAAGAACCGTCGCAAGAATGCTGCTGGAGTTGTTGTGAGAGGATCAAAAGTTGATTCAGCTGAGGACCAGATTCCTGGGCTCGACCTTGCAGACAAAGCAAGGCAAAAGGCTATACAGCAGGAGTTGAAGAAGAAGAAAACGGGCAGATGAACAGCCTGTTCGGCTGCCTTGTTTCTTCTGCTGTGCTGCAGCTACTCATGGAACAAACAGTAGACCTAGCACTCTGATTTTACGTGTACACAGAAAAAAGCGCAGCAGCAGCCTGCCACAAGTAGTGCATCCGAACAGGTGGGAAGTTTGTAGCTAAAGACGTAAAGCAGAATTGGGATGTTCCTGAGATTCAGGCAGAGCACTATGGGCCTTGAGACTTTAGCCGTTTATGGCTCCACATTGGTAGCTTAAAAACATAGATAGACCATTGCAAGTCAGCTAGCTATCATTAGATCATTCCGGTCAATTAACAAGCATAGCATTGAGTTTTTTTAGGGTTATTGGTTCCTGTTCTTAGCCAGCGAAAGCTTCCTCCGATTCCTGGGGTGATTACATTTTATTTGAAGCGATTACTGCCATTGCAGGAATAGTTGAGTTATTACAAAAGCCTAAAGGCGCTGCTACGACAGGATATGGAGAGGGTGTGGTGTTTTCATCGCTATCGATGTTCTTGTAAGATGGGACGCGGTACCAAATCTTTGTAATGTGAACCGAGGACTTTGTTCTGTTTTGGTGTTGTAGTGCTGCTGTGCAGGCATGTGTGTTTGTACTTGTTTCACTCTCTGACAGAACAAGACCGTTGCGCTTACATGCAAACACATTTTCGGTGTCCCGGCCCTCCTTGACATACATCATACATGTTCTTGATTAGTACGGAGTACTAGTATGCTACCTCTTTCTTGTTACCCTTTCTTTGTCGTGCGTTCCACTTGGCCCTTCAGTGGCATTCGATTTTCACTTGTGGTGCAAGGTACGTTGGCTACGACGTCCTCTCCCACCCATGATATCTCCGCTGGACGACGATCGTTTGGATTGCATCTACGCACTCCAGCCGTAGCATAATCTTTTGGCCTCGACACATCTGTTGACGAACTCAATAGGGGTGCGATCGTGGCCCGCAAATGCGATCCACGCTGCTGCTGTGTAGCAGTGTAGTCGAAAGTCGTTTGCTTGTTTCAGGTAATCCATCCTGTTCTTCTGTCACCGGATGGTGGCGAGTCCTGTTCCACACTAACCCCACTTATTACGGTATATCCGCCCACTCACCCAGTCAATTTCCGATCGGAAAGGACACCGTCACACACACCACGTCTCACCGGGAAAAAAACACCGTCTTGCTTGCTTCCCCTACACTGGAATCGCGCAACACCGACTTACGCCGGTCGGGGTCGGGCAGGGCCTGGCCTCCTCACGCGTACCAGCGCGCGGCATCAATGTCGTCCGGAGCTTTTCTTCTTCAAGGACTCGACGAGCACTTGCACTGCCAGCAGCCGCGTATACGGGAGTCTGAGATGCGCGCAGGACACGTACGCTTCTCAGTTACTCCGATCTGTCGAGCATCGGATTCTTGCTTCCTTCCATGCCTGATGTAGGATAGGACGACGAGAGGAGAGGCGGTGAAGTCAGGGTCCATGAGCAGCAAACCAGTTGTTGGGCGAGCGAGATCAGGGTTTCGCGGCCTCGCAGGGGCGCTGCATTTCTCCGCGGACCCGTTGGCATCACATCACCGGACGCTCTACGCATCACGGCGTCGATCTGGCCTGGTCAGGTCCTCCTTCACGGCTAGCTGAAATGCCTGCGTGGTCCAGCCCCAGCCCGAGCATGAGAACGCAGCCAAACGAGTCAACAGACAGCAGATCCATGTCTGCCCTGCGCGTGAAAGTGAAGGATGGATGGGTGATTCCAATCCAAGCGCCAACCTGACTGGAGGATACAACTGGTGCAGTGCCCCCTGCAAAAGTTAACGAATTGGGCTGCCTAGTGGGGGCGCATGCGTTGGTACAGCCAGAGCCGCCAGGTACTGCACGAAGAGTTAACGAAAGCCGGGCAGGGCCAGGTAGGCTATCTATCCAAACGACAGCGCGTAGCTGCTTCTGAGTGAGGAACGGGGGGAGTGAGCTTAGATGGGCGGCAGGAGTGATCCAGGTGCCTGAGACGTACAGGAGCGCCCCATTATGGTCAAGGTTAGATGTGGCGAAGATAGTTGGGCCTGTTCGGCTGTTTACTGCTGCGGCTGTTACCACTGTAGCACAAGACTCTAGCTCCTGTAGAGGCTGTGTCAAGCTGCGACGAACGCTGTAGCACAAGACACAAGCTACTGTAGAAACAGCAGAAGCCAGCTGAAGTCAGCCGGCCGAACAGGCCCGTTGGATTTAGTTGCAGTATTGCTTTCTCTCTGGTCAAAGAAAGAGGCCTATTAGGCAATGGCCCCAATATCGCAAAGGCTAGGCGATCCATGTTTTTTCTTGTTTTTGGAAAAAATGCAGAAAGCACTCCTTGCCGCGCATGTTTGATTAATAAAAGGAGGCGCATATACACTACTAAGAAAAGGCATTGGTGTCAGAATCTTTTTCACGGCCTAGTATTTCTACTGCGATACCCGCCCTTTGCCCAGGCGGCATTAGAGTCTCCACAGAGACAGAGCGCGAGGCGCGTGTGTTGACTGACGCTGAGAAATTCCGGAATTTCTTCCTTGGGGTCCCGCGCAGACGACACGAACGCAAGAACAAATAAAATTCGACCCACTTCTGTTGTGTCCGTGTTGAAAAAAGGGCGCAGCCAGTGTTCTGTCCGTGTTAAAAAGAAAGAGAGAAGAAACAAAATTTGATCCACGCCCCTTGACCTAGAGACCGTTTATAGTTGGGGAGCGATTCAGAACAGTGCTAACACAGTTCCAGTAGCACCAGTGTACCATAGCACTGTAGCTCTACGGACCAGACGAGGTTCGTGCATGGAGTATTGTGGGTGATGTCAGAGAAGAAGCTTGCACTCGGTGGCCACGTACGACGGTACGAGCAGCAGCACACCGACCGGGGCGAGTGGATCCAGCGATCGGCGCTGCGCACGGTTGGCCCTTGGCCGGCTCGGCGGCTCGCGGTCGCGGGCACCACCACCAGTCCACTGCCCACCAACGACGGCCACAGCGTACGCGGACGCCCGGCACCGCACCCGCACTCAGCAAAAGGCAAGGCAACCGAGCGGCAGCGACACGGGACGCGGTGCGACGGACGCAGCGTTTGACCCGGGGCCTCGCTTCTCCGCTCCGCCCTCGCCCCCCGCGGCGGCAATGATTATAGGCCCCGGAAAGCGAGGTCGTCCCGCCCGTCTCCTCCGGCGGCAACGGGTGCTTGCGGCCTGCGGGTTCCCGGGGACGCCGGCCGTGGCATCACCATTCACCACCCGAGCCGAGCGTGGGAGACCCGGTGGCCGGTGGGTGGTGAAGGAAAGCGCCAGCAATCTGCGCCATCCCCGACGCAGTTACTCGGGCACGCGGGGTGCGATCGCTCACGCTGCCCGCGTGACGGCAGTAGCCCGATCGATGATGGATCGCCGTGCGCTCCATGGAATTCCACCCCACCCACCAAAAAAAAAAAAAACAGAGAAGGTCTGACCGGCTCGGTCGAGGAGCATTGACCCGGCGAGGGACGGAGCGGCCGGCCGAACGTTGGAGCCGACACGACCACACACGCAGACGGTGCCGTAGTGCCGTCTGCCGTGTATCTCGGCCGGACACGGACGCGCCAAGGAAATGCTTGGTTTCTTTCCTTCTTTTGCCCGGTCGTCGTACGTGGCCAGCACCATCATTTTCGGCCCCCGGCCCCCTGCTTTCTTCTCCTTCTTTTGAGCCGCACGCAACCGGCGTGCGCCGTTCCTTTCCTGTCCCTGTCCAAAGCACGGCGTCGAACGTTGATGTAGGCGGCAGAGCTGGCTCCCTCCGTGTTACAGCCACGTACGTACTCCGTACTTGCATTTACGCTGCTGTGTTACGGAGGAGGAGTAGTATATGGGTACGGGCACGGCCTCACTACCGCGCACTAATACAGGAATTAAGACGGACATAAATCGAAATCGGTGAGGGAGGGAGGGATGACCTCCGGCGTCCGTCCGTCCGTCCTGGGAAGGCCATCAATACGGCTGTTACCAGCAGGCAGCATGCAATTCCGTTCGTCCCTGTAGTATAGGACGGAGGAGTGCGAGCGAGAGTGACAGCAGACACACGGAGCGTCACTGAACCTAAGCCACTCCACACTCCTCTCTCCTCGGTGCAGTTCTAAACCGTGCTGCTGGTAGTAGTACGAAGCGGTAGAAACTGACCGCGGTGAACGAATGGATTCACCTGATGGCTGCACTGCACTCGTGCAGGTTCGGCAGCGTTGATCCAACAAGGCCGTGTGCGTGGTGTTTTAGAAATAGAGAAGCCGTGAAAATAGAGAGAGTGAGAGAGATTTAAATGTGACAGCCACAGTCAGCGGAAACCAAACCCAAAAAAACTAGGCCACGAACTGGAGCCGCCGCCGCTTGGAACGAACGGGAAACGGCGCGTAGTAGAAGTAGAACAGGCGGCGCGGCTCAACCTGGCTTCTTCTCCAACTTTTTTCATTTAGAAAATGCGAAAGGCGTTGACTCGGCAGGGTCGCCAAGCCAGCAAGGCCGGCGCAGCGCCCGGCCGGCACAGACGCAGTACGCGCCTGCCTTCACCACCGCCCCGGCCTCTTCCACTTTCCAGCGTCCGTTCGTGCACCTACGAGCTACAACCTACTACAACTACAATTGCTGCTGGTGGTGCTGCTTTTGACTGCTGCCGTGCCCTGCCGGTGGGTGCGGCTAGTACTATTTTTCACTGCCTCGGCGAACGGCGTTGGGGTTGGGGCATCAAGTCAAACTGGGCACCTCGGCGGCAGCGGCACCGGACAAGATCGGCTGCCGGCTGATCGCAGTGACGGCAGAGGCCAGCGAGGGCAAAGTACGAGGCCCGCGCGCGGGGCAGGGGAGGAAGCATCTGCGGCCCACCAGCAGCGATGGGACAGGGACAGCGGCTGCACCGGGTCAAGGACCCTAGGCTGTCCGAGTCAATGCCTGCCCCATTTTCGTTTGCTTTTCTCGGCAAAAGGATCTTGCTTTCGACACCACTGGCCACTGCATATTTAATTTCCTCCCCTATTTCCGGCTTACGATTGTGATGACAAGGAAACGAAAACTGGAGCTGCATTTTCTTTGTACCAGAAGATACTATACTAGTAGTAGACTTACTTGCAGGTTTTATAGAAACAGCATCTCCTTCTCTCAAAAATAAAAGAAAAAGAAAAATGGAAACTGCATAGCACTAGGGTGCGGAACCACCGCCCGCCCGCCCGCCCAGAAAAACAGGGAAACTGCACATAGAATAGTGCGCAAAAGGGCGGTGAGCCATCCATACGAGAGAGGAACTGGAAACTGAAAACCAGCAAGAAAAGGACGGCATCGTACTACTTCCACTACTACTAGTGGTCTTCTAGAGAGAGGGAGAGGGAGTCAGAGTTGGAGGAGAGGGGCATCCACGCCGCCAAGTCGCGCCAACTATACAAGTATACAACACCTCGGCCGCGGCCAAGCCTCCCCCCTCTTCTTCTTATTCCCCACTCCCCCCTCGTCTCCCCACTCTGTCCCGGCCCCTCCCTCCCTCCAACGCCCACCCAACGCGCGCGCACGAGAAGGGGAGACCCACCGGGCGCGGCCAGATGGAAGTTGCCGCGGCGAAGCAACTCCTGCCGATGGCGCGGGGCCCCAGCTCGCCGTCCTCCTCCACCTCCTCCTCCTCGCCCTCCTCCGCGTCCGCGGCCGCCGCGCCGTCGCCGCGCCAGCACCACCAGCCGCCGCCCGTGGCGCCGTCGCCCAAGCCCGTGCCGCGCATCATCGACACCACGCCCTTCCCCACCACCTTCGTCCAGGCCGACACCGCCAGCTTCAAGCAGGTCGTGCAGCGCCTCACCGGCTCCGACACCCCTCCTCCGGCCGCCGCCGGCGCCGCCGCGGCGCAGAAGCCCGCCAAGCCGCACCACGGCCACGGCCACGGCCACCACGGCGCCGGCGGGCCCAAGAAGCCGGCGTTCAAGCTGTACGAGCGCCGGATCGGCAAGAGCAACCTCAAGATGATCGCGCCGCTGGCCATGGCGGCGGCGGCCGGGGCGTCGCCCAGGAAGCCCGCGGCGCAGCAGGAGCTGCTGCTGTCGCCCAGCGTGCTCGACTTCCCGTCCCTCGCGCTCGGCAGCCCCGTCACGCCGCTCGTCGCCGACCCCTTCAACCGCTCGCCCGCGTCCGCGTCCCCCGGCGAGGCCGGCGACGAGGCCGCCGCCGCCGCCGAGCGCGCCGCCATCGCCAGGAAGGGCTTCTTCCTGCACCCGTCGCCGAGGGCCGCCGAGCCGCCGCGCCTGCTGCCGCTCTTCCCCGTCACGTCCCCCAGGGCCGCCGCTCCGTCGCAGTGATCGATCCATCCATCCATCCATCGGACGGGACGCCGCGCCGCGCCGCGCCGGAGGATTTCCTAGTACCGCGTGAGATACTTATTGTTTAACAGCTCCTTCAGTTCTCTTCTGGTGCGTTGTCACTCATGTAATTTTTGCTCATCGTCGTCTTTGAGCGATCGCGAAGAAACCGAAAGAAGAAGAATCACACTCTTGAGCTTCTTGTCCTGCTGCTGGTGCCCTGTTGACCGATTCCTGCTGCGTGCCTGATCGACTCTCTCTTCTCTTCCTCCGCCATTGACGCTCTTCAGTTACTTAAAAATTATTCCTTTTTTTCCGTCAAGGGAGGGAGAGAAACAACGCACGCCTGACTGACCTCATCGAATCCTTGCAGTTTTTAGGCGGTCTCACTCTGTCTGTAGCAGTGTCAGGGACGAAGTTTCTGAAGAGCATGTGTAGTAGTAATTTTTAGCCAGGCACAGAGATCAAAACAAATCTGGAAAGCACAGAGGAGGATGAATTGTGAATTTTGGTCCATGTTTTCGCTAATACACCGCTGATTACTGAACAGTCCGTATTTTTTTCAAAAGAAAAAAAGAGAAAGAAAGAACTAGCCAGTCGGTCAACAAAGCATTAGGCTCAACCCAGCGGTTCTCCATATTGGTTCTGCAAAATTTAATGCGGTACTGTAGACAGAGAGAAAAGTAGTTGGAATAGTGATGAGAGAGAAAATGGAGGATGAAGATGGGGGAAGGGCTGGAGAGAGCCTTAATCAGCGGCAGGCAATGGCGTTTCCGCCTAGCAGCATCAGCCAACAGTGGTTGGACGGTCCAGTTGACCAAAATCTCGCCTTGGGAGGTGTGGTGGTGGCCGGCGGCTCGCCAGTCGCCACTCACAGCTCCTCCAACCATCTGGCACGCTTTTACTCAACAGTCGCTCGCCGCTGTGTGTGTGGACTGTGGACTAACGTATTCGTATATGGGCTGGACCCTGCTCTCGCTCTCACGTCACATACTGTACAGTACTCCTCCAGTTGCTCCCAATTTCCTTTTTTTCCCCTTGTAATTCTTGCGATGCAGAGCCCTGAATTTCTTCTGATACACATTTGTACACCAGTCAATAATGCCGAGGAAAGGAAAGTGAGACGGAAAAACACACACACACACAGAGAGAGAGAAAGAGACGGAGGCCATTCCTCCAAAGATGGACACGGCCGCGGGGCCCACCGTGTGGACCGTTCAGACCAGCTGTCCGGAGTAGAATGGACGCCACGGAGAGAGGCAGGAACACGTCCCTCCAACCCCCGTCCCCCCCACAGCTCGTTTTCGCTCCCACCCTTTGCCCCCACGTCTCTTTCCGGCGACCCGCCGTGACCCCGGAGGCGGAGCACCTGCCACTCGCCCACAGGCCACAGATACCGGGCGCGCGCCGGCGGCGTGCTTCGTCGTCCTGCATCGCCCCGCGCCGCCGCCTCGTCTTCGGGGTCCGGGCGTCGTTTTCACGGGGAAGAGACCGGAAATTTGGCGCCTTTTTCACGAATTCACGTCCGTGGCCGGTTTTAGTCAATGCGGTGAACGGCAGGCGGTGGAAGCTTCTGCAGTGCAGCGGCAAAGAAGATGCTCGATCGAGCTGCTCCTGTTGACTTGCGTGCCACACTGAGGAAGTGATGATAAATGGTAGTAGAAGCTTGTTTTGGTTTGATCGCTGCTGCAGGACTAGCGCTAGCGTCAGGGGTGGCACCTTTTTGCATTCAGACGACGAGGGCCTGTTTAGTGCACCGAATTACCTCCAAAATTCACTATGCAAAAAGAAGATTCCCCATCACATCAAAATGCCGGCACATGCATGGAATACTAAATGTAGATGAAATAAAAAAATAATTGCACAGTTTAGATGTACTTTGCGAGACGAATCTTTTGAGCCTAGTTAGACCATAGTAGGACAATATTTACCACAAACAAACGAAAAATACTACAATGGTTCTACAGTGTTTTTCAGTTCGGAACAATGTTTTTTTCAACCATCTAAACACACCCGAAGAAGAAAGGACGGGGTGGTCGAATCGAATCGGTGGGGAAGACGAATTGAAGAGGCACTGTTGGAAAACGTCCTAGCACTAGCAGTCAGCAGTCAGGCAGGGACTGTTCCTTTCGTGAGACGGCCGGTCTTCGTTCAGCTGCAAGCTGCTAGCTGAGTTTAAGGCTGTCCGCAATGGGAATCCCTAAAAGGGTTCCCTAAAACACTGTTTTGTACTGTTTGACATAAATGCTACACTGTAGACAGAGAGAAAGGTAGTTGGAATAGTGATAGGGAATGGGATTTGAGGAGTGCTGTTGGAGACAGCCTAAAAGGCAAAGCTAGGTGAAATGTCTTGCCATCAACTCAATCAGCATTTAATTAGCAGCGCCACGTTGATTTTCGTAGGGGAGAAGAAAGTTGCACTCTCGCTGCATCCATCCATTTTCTTGACTCTTTTGTGCCGAAAAACAAACTGAAGGAGATGGACGCGAGAGATGATAGATCTCTGCTAGTACGTGCAGTTTGTGTATGTGAGATGTCGCTCTTCCGGGGTGAGTTTGTAAAGGCGACGGCTTGGCCACTCGGCTGGCTTCTTCTTCTCCTCCTCCGACAGCGACCGCGGCGGTCGACCATGCATAATGTATCCCAGTCAAGTTGAGCAAGTGAATCCAAGGCGTGTTTTGCTTGTTTAACCCAGTGGTGGGAGCTCTCTGGACTGGACGCTCGATCTTGTAGTGAACCGAAAGGTCAGCAAAGGCTGCACGCACGCCACAGGCCCAACGTCAGAAACAATGACAAGAAAGGAAGGAATCGTTACAATTATCATATGATCTGGTCGTGACATGTACAATGTGGAGCTTGTATACTGGCTGGCGACGCCGAGGCAGTCATCTTGAATGCTGCCTTGGGGCCATTGACCTTGAGCTGGCCGGGTGCCTGCGCTAGGCTGCTGCTACTGCAGAGCTCAGCAATCTGCTGTATGTGGCGTGTGTAGATCGAAAGAATGCGTCGCCTTTCTCCGAGCTCATCAATCAGCAAGGCGGCTGATCGTATCGTCGTTCCCGGATACGACTATGTATGTGGCTTTGATAGGGTCCTACTAATACTAGTACTGAAGAGTTGAGTGATGGGTCAGTCAGGTGCAACGTACTGGGTCTGTTGTATTGAACTGGTGTAGTAGCTCTGCAGGGTCAACTCAGCACGCCGGGGATTATTCCAAACGCAGACGTACGATGCAATGTGTCGGTGTTGAACTGGCGCGATTAATCAACTGATTCAGAGTCAACTGCAGCATATGGCAAAGATTGCATCAAACTCTTCGGTTTGTTTAAAAACTATACATAAGCGTATACTGCCCAATGCCCTTCCTTGTTTCGACGACAACAGCGGCGTGTCCGAAGAGCCGTAGCTCGTTGCGGTACATTTGTTTTCGCCGCGTCAATTCTCCCCGCAGAAAATTATCGATCGGCAGGCAATTACTATGCCTGTCGTCCAATCACCTCTGACCGTCGAAAGTTTTTTTTTTAGGGCGACCAGTGCCTCGAACAGGTCAGTGTCTACCTCGGGGAAAATGGAGGCAGTGCAGGAGGTCTCGTGTCGGCCCAGCGACGACGAGTCTCTGCCTTTCATGCTCTCCAGCGTGTATTGCAAGATCACTTCACGCTTAGTATTTTAATTTAGACCGTAATGCAGTCTGTACTCTGTAGTAGGACGTTGGCAACGATTCTCGTTCCTGCGGTATCAAACTGGCCGGCAAGCAGCAGGTACGTCTCCATCAGAAAACAGCTTGCATTCTCAAGTCTGAATGAACTCCAAGACTGATTTCATATACTACTATATCGAAATTATTGTAAATCAATAAATCATTGGCTATGTCTCTCAGCTTCCTTCCCTATATATCCTTATGGACATCAACTGAATTTTCTTCTATTTGAACGGACATGGAGAATTGATAATGTATTTGCTAGTAGCAGTATACTACCGTACCAGCGGGAATGCAGTTCCTCATCAGTTTACCTATAGTCTACCGACTAGTGTCCAACTGAACACCAAATCACAGCTAGGATTAGACCAGGTGAAGACTCAAATAAAAAGTTGCATGGGAGGTAGAGGCCTAGTGTGAAGGAAGTTGCAGGGAAGGTAACAGCTACTGCTCTGCCTGCTAGGGGTCGCAAAGCTGTCGTGCCGGCCGGGTGCAGCGGAAGTCCAAAATGTCGGTTATCTTGGGCGCTTGGATTACGCGCGTTTAATAAGGGGATCGTGCCCTAACTTTGCGGTGCATTGGGGATCGGATTATTAGATAAACAAGAGGGGTTGATTGCTGTGTTGAGAGGGTCGCCTCTCGCATGGAATTGGCGACACCTGTTGAGCTGCAGCTTCCGGGGAAGCTTCCTTGTGAGCTAGCACTGGGATAAGGCACGAATGCCTCCAAATCCGCATGGATTCTGGCTCACATGTATGATTGCCTGGATGGAGTGCTGGACTGAGATGATCCGTTTGTGTTCAGGCTTCAGAGCCTGCATCATCAAAGTAGCGAAAAGGCTGAATAACTGATTTTGCATACACGCATGCTGAACAAACCAGCCTAAAATCCATGGGGAAATGAGCATGGCCCATCTGGTCTCAGTCGGCCCAACGTGTGACCCAGCATCGCGGCCTGAGGCCTGCTAGCGCATCGTGCATGGGCCTAGTCTGTCAGCCCACGACGGTCAGCTGTTGCCGTGCATGTCCGGCAATTTCTTTGCTCTTTTTTTCGGCCCATTAGCGTTTTAGCAGCCCGGAACCCACCCAACTCAAAAAACGCGGCCTGGTACGGTCGAACCACCCGCCGGGCGAGCGGGTGCGCGCGCAATGCCACGGCCGGCACGGCTCTGGCTCTGGCTCGGAGTCGGGGGGCAAGCGCGCCGGTTGCTCCGTCGCGTAGCTGTTGGGGCGAAGCGCCGCGCGTGAGGTCAGGTCCCGCCGTGCCACTTGCCGCCGGGAGGCCCCACGACGGCCACGTCCCACCAACGGGGGACCGGAGGAGCGCAATGAATGAATAGAAAAATCTCGGCAGCACCAACAGACAACAGACACAGCACGTCCAGTCCAGGTCGCACACCGAACGCGCCAGTGGTGTGGGCAGCCAGAGCCAGCCAGCGTCCCTTCAAATCAAATACGGTACGTACTACATATATAAATTATAAACAAATATATAAATATACATCGCCGGAGCCGAGCATCCGGTGGATCATCGATACGGTCCCGCGGCCACCGGCCACCGGCCACCCGGCGTGCTGCGGTCGGCGTCTCGGCGCGGATAATTGACGAATATACAAAGCGGCGGGCGGGGCCCACGGCCCTCCCGACACCGTACAACTTGCACGCATACGGCCGTACTTGCTGCTTTGCTTTGCTTCCACGCCCCCATTTTCCACGCAGTCGCGCGCGTGCGCCACAGTCTCCTCGGCGACCGCCCGCCCGTGGTCTCTGACTAGACGAGGATGCGCGGCAGCATCTCATCTGCTGAGATCTGCGCCGCCCGCCCGCCCCCGCGCGCGCGGTGACGAAGAGGTGCGTGCCGCGCGTGGTGGGCGGGAGCGGGACTGGTGGGGTGGGTGTGGGGAGAAAGGCTTCTGCTTCGCCTTCTCCATCTGGCTGGCGGACAGGACCCGCCGGAGACGATCGTCAAGCCGCCCGGTTCCGGCTGCATCACGTCGCCGGCTTCTCCTCTCGTCACCGTGACTGTGCGTGCTTCTCTCGCCCTCCCTCGCGTTCTGTAACCATCTATCGTCACGCCATGTCTTTTAGAGTAAAACACGCCATGTTCTTGGTTCCACGGCGGTGATGATTGGTGCCGCGATTCCCTTGTGTTTGATTTCGATTCGATTTGCTCTCTCCGATTTGACGTGGATATGGCCATATGGGGTTGGTTGGTCGCTTGGTTGCTGCTGCGTCAGAGAGAGAGAGAGAGAGAGAGAGAGAGAGAGGGTTGTCGCGGCGCGGAATGAGCTTCGATTCCGGGCGGTAGCCGCCAGCGTGTGGTAGGGGCGGCCGGCGGGGAGTGGGAGCGACGTCTCTCGCTTTCCCTTTCCTGCGCGCGCGCTGTAGGAATGACGCGGTCTCCGCACTCATTCCCCCTCCAGCCAGCCATCGCCACCGCCGGTCGCCATCCCCGGTCGCTCAGCCATGTACGGCCCTTTCAACAAAGCCCGCTTTGCTTTGCTCCACACTTTTTTTTCGCCGTCCACAAACCACACCGATTACTGGCCTTTTGTTCACCGATTGTTGCCTCTTGTTTCCTGGACGGAGATAGAGCACGGTGAGCAGCTCGCGGCGCGGAATCGTGCTTCTGGTTGGTTCTCCCTGCCCGCGAGCCCAGTTCCGTCGATTGATTCGCTCTTCTTGTTTGTCTGTCGTCTGATGGATTCAGGAGGAGGAGGCGGCGGCAGCGCTGACAGCGGGCTCTGATCGGCGGATGGCGCGGCGGGTTGGAGCAGCCGGCTTTGGGGCGCTTCGAATCCCTCCGGGAGGGATCAAATGCGGCGCAAGCTCGGCGGTGGATTTGGAGGAGCTCCTCTAGGTCCCGTTTATTCCGTTGCTGTCCTGTTGTTCCGGCGAGCTGTTAATCTGCCGTATCTGGGGCTCGTTTGACTGACCCGGGATTCTGAGGAGGAGATCGATGGACGACGAGGACTACTCGTGGGTGCGGCGCACCAGGTTCTCGCAGTCCATCGTCAGGTCCAGCTCCGGCAGGGAGCAGTACGGCGCGTTCCTCGAGCAGTTCAGTCGCGGCGCTGAGCTGAAGCAGGGAGGGTTCCGCGCAGGGCACAAGCTTGCTCGCCAGAGTCTGCAGCCGTCCGGGGTCTCCAGCTCTGCGAGGCTGCCGATTCCCAGGCCGGCGAAACCGGCGGTTAACAGCCAGCCGGAGCGGAAGCTGAAGCACGCATCTTCTGACGGCGAGTTGAGCCGAGAGAGGAGTGGCGGTGATCGCTCGTCGCAGCAATCGTCGGCGAAGCAGGACCAGGACCGGAAGGCTGGGGTTGGACTGAGCTTGGACATTCCGCCGCGGCCTGTGGCTCGGCCGGCCAAGGACGAGAGCCCCGGCGGCGCGCTGGATTTCTCGTTCCACTCGGACGAGCACAGCCAGAGGCTCCAGAGAGTGTGTTCCAGCCCGGCTCCTTTCTTTATGCGGGATGCAGATGCGGCGGCTCCGGCGGATGATTCCCATTCCAGAGCGCGCAGTGCGTCTATGAAGGTCATCGGAGAGTTGTCCAAGCCGACGCCCAATCCGAGGCGGAGAGCCAAGTCCCCTATCCCCAAGCGTGTCATCTCCGACGTGTTCAAGGAGGCCAAGGCTGCCACCAAGAGGTTCTCCAGCCCGCAGCGGCAGAGGAAGCCCGCTTCTCCAAGGTCACCAGACGACAGCCCTCCGTTCGGGTTTGCTTCGCTGAGAACGCCGAGCAAACTGAAGATTAATAGGAGGACCTCCTCATGGCCGAGGAGGGATCTCGACGATGGGTCGGCAAAGGTTGCTGCACTGGAGATCCTTGAGAAATGGACGGTCGATCGCTCGCAGCTGCTCATCGGCCATAGGTTTGCGTCCGGGGCGTATAGCCGGTTGTTCCATGGGATCTATATGGAGCAACCTGTCGCTGTGAAATTTATCAGGCAGCCTGACGATGGCGAGGATGAAGAGTTGTCTGCTCGGCTTGAGAGGCAGTTCACTTCAGAGGTTACCATTTTGTCAAGGCTCCAACATCGTAATGTCATCAAGGTAACCACATGAACTTTCATCTAACATTCTGTTGAGATGCTTACCCGAAGCATAGAATTGGCAGGGAAGCAATGCATATCTCTTTGTAAATGCAATCATGACAACTGCTACAATTCTTTTTGATAGTCATGCTTTTCTACTTATTCATGGAACAATCCAATTTACATATATATACTAGGACTTGGCTATTTTATGGTTGTTGAGTCAGCACAATGCACATCTGAAACAATAAAAAAATTGCAACATGCATCAGCTATAACTATTTTCTGATTTGTTTTGTTCTACAAACATGAATTTCTTGTGTCACAAGATTTTAATTGTTATTCCCTGAGGAATAAGAAGTACAACTCAAACATCTCCCCAAAGAGACAACAAGTATATATAGAGGAATATTCTTGTCAGTGGGATGACTTTGACTCGTTTGGCCAACCACTCCTATTTCATTTTAATCAAGGTTATGATATTTCTCAATCATATGGCCTACGGATGTAGAGATTGTTGATTTATGTGTACACTCAAAATAATTTCAGAAAAAGTAAGCCAAAGCATTTTGATTGCTACCAATCAGAATTATGTAACAAGGGCTATGGCATCAGATAAAGGCAATGTTTCATGAGTATAACCTTCTCTAAGTTAGAGTCTGCACAGCAGTTCGGCCTGCTTTGGCCTGCCACAAGCACATGAACTCTCCCCCCCAACTGCGGTCCGGTTCAACCCCTACCCTGATGCGGCCCTCCTCATACGTTGTGCTCCGGCCCAACATTAATTTTCGATGTGGGATTATACCTAACATCTAGATAGTAAGAACCTTCAGACATACATTTACTTTAGATTTTCCTAACTCGTTCCTGTTGTTTTGGTTAGCTTGTTGGAGCGTGTAATTGCCCACCGGTCTTCTGTGTCATTACTGAGTTCCTATCTGGGGGTTCTATGAGGGCTTTCCTCCGCAAGCTGGAGCGTAAAACTCTTCCCTTGGAGAAGATCATTTCCATCGCTTTGGATATCGCGCGTGGCCTGGAATACATCCACCTGCAAGGAATTGTTCATCGTGATGTGAAACCCGAGAACATATTATTTGACGAAGAATTCTGCGCTAAGGTCGTCGATTTTGGAGTGGCCTGTGAAGAAGCACACTGCAATTTGTCAGATGATGACCCAGGTACTTATAGATGGATGGCACCAGAGATGTACAAGCACAAACCTTATGGCCGGAAGGTTGATGTATATAGCTTCGGAATTCTTTTGTGGGAATTGGTCACTGGTTCACTCCCTTATGAAGAAATGACTCCGCTCCAGGCAGCTTTTGCGGTTGTTAATAAGGTATGTGTATGTCTTCCATGCATTGGCTACATCGATTCATTTTATTCATAGATTGTGCATGGTTCATCTCCTGCACAGACTTCCTCCATAAGAACTAACAGATAGAAGATTGTATCCAGTATGTTTGTGAAGGAAAAAAAAAAAAAAGGCTACAAGCCTACAGATCAACAAGTTTACCTTTTTTTTATTTGCTTGTTTTGATCGACATTTTGGTAGTGAGAGTGACAAATATGTGGTTTCGTTTCAGAACCTGAGACCCGTTATTCCCTCCAGCTGCCCAGCAGCGCTGAAACTTCTGATTGAGCGATGTTGGGCGTGGCAACCAGAAAAGAGGCCTGAGTTTCAGCAAATAGTTTCAATCCTTGAAGACCTCAAGACAGCTCTTGAAAGAGATGGAAGACTCGACACGATCCCACGCTGCATCAGCCAGGGCCTGGAATGCAATGACCAAAACAAGAAGAAGGCTGGCAACTGGATCCAGAGGCTGTCGTACACCCAACCTGATTTCTCCGGACGTCCACCCCCAAAGTTGCTGTAGTTGAGTGTCTTATTGTTATTTTAGTAGCTTGTTGTCTGGTAGATAGCGAACTCTGTAAATTGAAAATTTCCCCCTTTTTGAGAGATCAGTAGCTTCTTCATGGTACATACTCAGGACACAGTACATACATTTTTTTAGGGGAACAGCGAAACTTGTTTTGCAACAGAAATTCTGTCTTGATACTTGAGGGAAGTCGCTACTGGGAGCAATATGGATATGGTAGGGCCGGCTGGAATAATGAAAAGACCTGACCATACTTGGGCAGACCGGGGGAAATCCAGCCTCTTCAGTCCGAAAACTGATGACCAGGACCTGCTCTGGCTGCGCTGCCCACGCCCGTCCCTCCCTTTTGTATTTGGCATATGAACACGTTTGATTCCAATTTTGAACCAAAGGCTTACAAATGTGGTCAGGAGGTCAAATGTTAAATTGCAAACAGATTAACTTTTTTTTCTGGTTTCTGACAACTTCTCAACCAGCTTCTTCAGTACTAGTAGTAGTATACCGTTTGCCTGGTGGATTGTGCACTGAAAATTCACAAGTACTATGCGTTGACATGTTCGTTCAAGAAAGAAAACTATCACAAGTATTATGCCATGAAGAAGTTCAGCTAGAAAACTATCACATCTGTTACTCAGGTGGACATATCGTATCATGGAACTGAGAGCGAGGCCGGATCGGACAACATTGAGCCTCGCTGAGCCGCCTGTCCCACGGCCGCGCTGCAGTATACTAGTATAGTACAGTAGTACAATCTACAAGAACTACGTGGCAATACACAAATGCTCGTTCTCTCATCAGGATTCCACATTCATCGGCGAACGGTGATCCGTCACACGACCTCCACCGCGGTCCGTCCGCCGAAGTCGAGCGTGAGCATGGACGCCCTGACCCTGGGCGGCTGCTTCTGGTGCGACCCCACGGCCACCGCGGCGCCGGCGCCGGCAGCCCCCGGCGCGACCCGCTCCGGCGTGCCGAGCCACTTGGCCTCCATGTACCGGTGCTTCCTCCACGGCGCCATGTGCAAGCCGTTCTCGCGCGCGCACTGCCTGGCGGCGTCGCACATGACCCCGACCACGGCCCGCAGCTTCTCCGCCCGGGCCACGAACAGGTCCGGTAGCGCGGCCACCAGCGCCCCGTACTCCGCGCCGCCCCGCGCCATCTCGAACTCGGCGCGGAAGCTCGGCTCGACCACCACCCGCACCGCCTTGCCGCTCCGCGTCGGCACCACCACGTCCACGTAGCTGTGCTCCCCTGGTACGTACGTGCGCAGGCGACAGCAGATTCGTCAGCAGAGTGCGTTCAGATCATAGGATATGTGGGTGCTCGTTGTTAATTAGTTTGTTACCCGAGGGGATCTCCGGCGTGCGCGGCCACTTGGACCTGCAGACGGCGCTGTCGTAGCCGGCGTCGCGCAGGCGCTCGGCGAGGAACCGGAGCGCGCAGCCCCGGCAGGCGGCCGCGCGGGACGCGCAGGAGCAGACGCCGCCGGGCGTGGCGCGCATCTGCCTGACCGCCTCCTCCGTGTCCGCTCGGATCCGGCTCTCCGCGGAGCTCGTCTTGGCCAGCGCCTCCTGCACGTGTACGCATCTGTCACGCTCACGCCATTGCTAGCTCTAGCTTGGCACACAAATGCAACACGAACGCACGAATTAAACACGTAGCACGTGCACGCACGACCCATTCTGACGAACACGTCGTGTTCTGGATCAATCGACAGGAAAGGGAAGGAAGAAACTCTACGACTTACATGCAACCGCGAGCGCTGCTCCTGCCAGAACGCGCTGTTCTTGGTGCCGCCGCCCCGGCCGGTGCCAGACCCTTCGTCGGCCTCCTCCTCCGGCCACCTCTCCCTCTCGGCCTCCTCGTAGAAGCCGAGCACCATGCTGGACAGGCTCATCTCGTTGCCCGCGGCGTCACCCGCCTCCGCAGCAACCATTTCCACCGATGCTTTTCGTTTTCGACGACGATCGAGAGGCTCTTTGTTTGTGCGTGCAGAGTCGTCGCGCTGTTCTGCTCTGTTCTGTTGTTTGCTTCCCGGCAGTTTATTATATACATATACAATACAATAATATATCCAGGGACGACGTGGCGAGCCGGCACTGGTTGGTACGGTGGTTGCGGGCCCCGCATGGAAGAACGGATGAGGCGATTCCAGGCTTCCAGCGATGGGGACAGCAGGCCAGGTTGGTTGGAACTGGAACGGATCCACGTCGGGTGATCGCCCTGAGTCCTGATCGCCTGCGGATGAGCACGTTTCCTCATCAACGCTGGGTGTAAATACACGTTTGATCTGCTCCGACAGCAGCAACCACCCTCACGATGACTTGAGGCGCAGCCGGCGACCGCAGCACGTGCGGCAGAATCCCCCCGGCGGAGCGAATCCGACGATCTCCGCCGGACGCGTCGCCCCACGTCAATCCTCCGCGTCCCACGGCCTCAATCATTCATTCATTCCCGTATTCCACGTGCTTAGCCTCTCGATCGTACCGACCGGTTCCTTACCGTGCTATGCATGGTGTCCTGCTCAGATCACCCACCGGCCGCCGCCACGCGCGACGCCGAGCTCGAGCGCTCCAGAAGCTGAAGCTGAGAAACCAGACGCTTCCACGGGGTTCCCCGCGCCGGCCGGCTCGTCGCTCGAGTTCGAGTTGGCCGCGGATATGGCGCGGATATACGTACACCGCCAACGCGAGGGGACAAGTAGTACGCGTCTGTACGTGATGCACGTTCGGCGGTCGACCGATCCAAGCTGGGGGAACCCTGACCACTTGTCGTTAATACTCACTCCGTTTTTTTATATTTATTACATTTTGATTTAAAAATAAATTATTCAGCAACAAATATTCGAGAACCGAGAGAGTATAAAACGTCATGCACACATACATAATACATGAATAGTCTGGTGGAGAGGACACCGATATATATCTGGTCGGTCGATGATCAGGCTTAGGCCTTGTTTGGATTCGCTTTTCTAGATCTCGATTATTTGGTGAGTAGAATTATCTCACAATCGGCTCACCAAAGAATCTGCTGTCCAGATAATCAGAGTGTTTGGCAATCCTGATTATTACATGGATTCTAGTTCGCCCTCAGCAGGACCGACCATGGCGCCGTCGACAAGGACCGTCCGCGGCGTCTCGAGCTCGTCCCCGGCGGCGGCTCCTGCTCGTCTGCGGCTGCGGCGACAAGGCGGACCGACTGCGGCGCCTCGAGCTTTTCTCCAGCAGCGCCTACACCTCGTCCGCGGCGGCGGCAACGAGGACTGACCGTGGCACTGGCACCTCCAGCTCGTCTGCGGCGGCGGCGACGAGGACCGACTGCGGCACCTCCAGCTCGTCTGCAGCGGTAGCCGGCGGCGACGAGGACCGACGAGGCCATGCGGGGATGCCAGCGGAGGCTGCGTGGGGAGGTGCCGACGGGGCGGGCGAAGCCGCTGCCGGGACGAGATGCCGGCCAGGCAGGCCGAGCTACCGACGGGAGAAGGCACCGGGGGAGGCGAGGCCGAGGCCGGTTGGAGGCGGAGGCAGCGCGGAGGCGACCTGACGGAGTGGAGACGACCCGACGGCTGAGAAACAGCGCCGCGGAAGGTAGATCCTGCAGGTACGGGCCCCGGGCGGCGGCGGACACGAGCCTCGGGCGCCGGCCGGCGAGGATCCCAGGCGGCGGCGCGAGCCGAAGCCTAGCGCGGGTGGCTCGGGAGGGAAGGGACACGAGAATAATCGCCCGCGTTCTGAGAAAGGAGGGAGATGGGCTGCGTACGTGAGAATCGGAGTTTCTATACGGGCGGAGATTTCGAAGGAAGCAGGCTTACCAAATAAGCAGCCCGTTTGGCCACGATTCTCGCGGTGGGAGACCCAGAATCCGATTATAATCAGATCCAAATAGGCCCTTAGCTGTAGGTACCACGTTTTCTTATTTCTTTCTTGTAATACCCCGGAAATTTACCCGAATAAACTATCTTCTAATCTCTCATCTAAATTCAAAATGAATTTCGAAAGTCTTGTTTGAGTGAAAGTGTACAGTTTGAGCTCATCAAAAATCATCTCATTCCTTGAAATATCTCTCAAATGTTTCTGAGAAATTCTCCATCAAAATCCATTCAATTTCCTATCCCAAATCCAAATCAGAAAAAGGAAAATCTTTTCCCCCTCACTTGGGCCGCAGCCCAGCTCCCTCCTCCCTTTCCGGCCTGCCTCGGCCCGCCTGCCACTCCTCCCTTTCCCTCCTCTCCTTCTCGCGTGGGCCACGCCCCCGGCCCATCTCCTTCTGGCGGCCCACGGCGCCGTCTTCCTCCTCCTCCCTCCTCTCCGCTCTTTCTCTCTCCCGCTCTCGCCACGCCGGCGCGCGTCGCCGAGCGGCCGCCGTCCTCTCCCCCCTCCCCACCGTACCGGCACGACGAGACCTCGCGCTCACACTCTAGCTTCCCTCGGGCACGCCACCGCCCCGGTCTCGTTGACCTCCTCCCCTTCCCGCCGTCACGGCGCTCCGCGCCACGGCGCGTCACGACGCCGCGGCGTCTGTGGCCACAGCGACCGCGTACGGCGGCGCACACGTGCGCAACCGCCACCGCCACCACTCTCCTCACCCGACAGCCGTACCAGCGCGGCCCCGCTCCCGCTCGTCGCCGAAGAGCGCTCTACTTCCCCCGCTCGGGACCCGCCGGGCCATGCCGGCCCCGCCCCGGCGCCACGACCTCGCCGTACTCTCGCCGTGCCTATAAAAGGGGGCACACGGCGCATGGGCGACACCCCGACTCCCTGCTTTCGTGCACACGCCGAACACACGCATCACCCCCCCACTCCTCTCCTCCTGCTTCACCAGAGCCACTCCGGCGCGGACACCGGCGCGTCCACCATCACTGCGCCACCCTTCCCCTTCCAATCCCGAAGGATTCGAGCTCAATCCGAGCCAAGAAGGTGAGCTTTGCAGCCGCGGTAACGGCCTGCTCCTTTCCCCTCACTCTCCTGGCCCGGTCCCGCCCCGGCCTCGCCGGAGCGCCGCCGCGCCATGGCTCCCTCCCTCGGCGTCTCGTCGCCAGCTCGCCACCCTCCACCTCCCGCATCCACGTCTACACCAAACCGCTCGGCACGACTCCGCGACGCTCTTGGGTCGGTCCCCGGCGACGGAACCGGATCACCGGCGGCGAACCGCCGGTGAACCGCTCCGCCCCCGGCGGCCGGTCCGCAGAAGACCCGGTTCGGCCAGGCCGGACGGGCGTTAACGCCGCCCCCCGTCTCTGTGAGGATGACGGGTGGGGCCGGCCAACGCCGTCCGCGCCGCCGTCCCCTCTCCCCGCGCGGCCAGTGGGCCGGCCTGTTAAGGCCCACGGGCGCGCCGGGGGAGTGGGCCGAGCCGCCCCGGACGGGTGGGTTGGGCTGCGCGCGCCGGTTTCGGCCCGTGTGGCTTTTCCCATTTTCCAAATCGATTTATGAATATTCCAAAATTTGAAATGAGTATATCTTGGTCATTTCAACTCCAAATCAAGTGATTCTTTCACCTAAATTCATATAAAATCATCCTCTATCTATTCATGTAATCCTCTTTCTGTTTTGAGTATGTATACATGTATGTTTTCTTGTGTGTTTGTTTTGCGGTAGACGAATCAACTGAAAATCCGCCGGAACCGGAAGTGACCGCTATCGACACCGAGCCCGAGGACTCAATTCACGAGCTTCGCTGTGACGAAGAGCTTGACGACGGCAAGTCCACTAGAATCCTCACTTGATGCATAAATTACCCAGTTTTTATATACACATCCTATTGCCTTGTAAAACAAGAAAACTTGCATGTTTTGCTGGCTAAGGTAAAACATAGTAGGATATAGCCTCCCGAGCCACTTTAGATGTAGTGCGCTTAGGTGGATCGCTCACCCAATTATATACATTAATCTTGATGAAAATGATGGGGATATGATGGTGGGTATGGGCGGTTGTTTTTCAGTAAAACATAGGGTAAGACCCTGGCAGACGACTTCGGTTGTTGAAGCCATTTACGGGGTGGAAACCTGGACCTTGTTATGAGGACTGGGCTGGTGTTGCTCATGCGTGAGCATTGTGGGAGTTCCACCCTGAAGGACCGAGTTGACGTTTCATCTTGCCTAACTCATCTAGCGCAACCACTCGAGGTTGTATGCGGCAACCCTCGGTTAGAACCCGCTTTGGACGAACCAGGCGTAAGCCGGTGTGCTGGGATGCATGAGAGATTGGGTGGATGGGCGCGGTTGCATGGCTGCGGTCAGGGGTCAACAGTCGCGTGGCTGCGGGTCTGAGCGACAGGTGGGCCCGTACTCTCTCATGGCTGAAGTCTGGGGAGCGCCTTGCGGGGGAAAAACCGGCGAGCGGAAAGGGGCTCACTGATCATGAGTGCCTGGACCAAACTTGTGGGTAAAGTGTGCACCTCTGGCCAGAGTATAACTAAATCTATCATGATAGTCCGCTGTCCACTGGTATGGACAAACGAGTTACGGCTTGGTTTCTGATCTAGTTTCTTACAAAAATGTGGTTTGGGATGGGATCAAAATGATGGTTTTGAGGCAGCTGCGGTTGCCGAGGAGGTGTGAGTGTGTGAAAACGTGATGGCCTACGAGCCGTGAGCCACGATGGACCGGCAAGTCCAGTGGCGACCTTTTTGGGAAAAATGTGTCTTCTCAATTAAAACTGAGAACTGATAAAGCCTGCATATGTAAATGTTTTACTGCAAATCTATCTTCAGCTCCAGATATATCTTGCATGTAATGATAGCTTTTACCCCCTCTTCCTATGGAAGATGGTGGGCTTGCGGAGTACGAAGTACTCACCCTTGCTTTGTTGTTGGTTTACAGAGCAAAGAAGATCAAGGACGTGTGAGGGTTACGGCCTGCTTCCCAACTGTGTGTTGTGGGAAAGTTTGGGTCGCACTTTCATAGTATCCGCTGCAGTGTTTTTCGGGTTGCGCCCCGTTTGGTCTGTCCCATTAGGGCGGATCTGTAATCATCTGATGTACAAATGTGATTACCATAACTCCTGGGAATGGTAATTAAGCACATTTTAGTCCCGCTTAAGGGCTGGGGCGCTTCAGGTGGTATCAGAGCCGTAAGTTGGCCGTAGGACGTAACCCTAGGTTGGAAAAAGGTTTTTGAGTCCAAAATCGGTTGAAAAACACCTCTACTCCTTATCTTACTCCGTTTCAAAACGAGTTTATCTGCTCTTTTCCCCCTTCCTCAGTCAAGTGCCCCGCTTTGAAGACCGTGTTCAACCTGTCTGCAAGAAAAGACGTGCACACCCTATGGAAGTCAAAAGTGGCACCCTGCCCTATGGATGACCGTGACGTGCACCGGGAAACAAGGAAGTGACCCTCCTTGTGTTTCCCGCCTCCCTTGCCTTGAAAGGCCTTGCAATGCAGCACAGTGGACAAGGGACCGTGCATGCAGAGCCCCTCTGAATCAGTGCAACACAGTGAGCGGTGCCTAACGCCGTGTCTGCTGTCTGGAAAGGACACAAGGATTCAGCCCCAGACACGCCGGCAAGGTGTTTAAAAGCCCACCAGAAGGCCAGAAGAACTCAAGAACTGCCCCAATACAAGCAGCCATGGCCAAGCAACCTCCAACGCTCATAGGCATCCCCACGCCTATAAAGAAGAGAAAGGTCGGAGACCTCATCAATGGAGTTCCGATCTTGGAAGGCATACCAGTTGAGAGTGAGCCAGAACTCTCCTCCATCTCTCCACCAGAGCTAGCAGAAACCCCAGAAGCTGCACCCAGTTCCCCGCTGTCAGTAGAAAGCCCAAGAGCCCCACCACCCAGTCCGGTTCCGCTCAGTGAGCTGCCATGGGAAGAGCTGTTGAGGACGCGAGCCGCGTCTCCTCTCGTGGAAGCTACCCCAGAACCATCAAGCTCTGCCTCGTCCTGTGAGGTAGAAGAAGCGGAAGACTCCGTCGTCTGGCCCCCGTCGTTGCAAGAGGTCAACAGCAGGTCCAGGGAGTCGTCCCCAGATGAAGTCACCAGCGCCCTTCGGGAGTGAAGCCGTGTGGTCCGTAGTTAGTTGTACCCAGTTCCCCTCTTACATGTGGGTAGTGGAATTTTTATTCCACTTTGGTTAGCACCCCCTGTAAGAGTGAATCGTGTAGTTCGCGTGTGTTGTAGTGTTTCTTGTAGTGTTTGTAGCTTTTGTTTTCCGTTGAGTCAGTGTTAGGCCGAGTTCTGCCCGTCTTGTTCAGATGGAAAGTGCCGAGTATGTCAGCTCCTGTGAAAGTGAGGATGGTTTCCCCAGGCTTTTAAGAGAGACCCTGAAGTGGTTCAACCTTTCTGGTTACCCGGAGTATCATGGAAAAGTTTTCCTTGATGAAGGACAATGAAAATGGGTTGTCGGAGTGCAACTCAAAGCAGATGGTGCTCCAGAACGATGGTGGAGCACAGTAATAGGAAACAGTTTCCTAGATGCATGTCACGTTGCTGCCCGTGACACTCTAAGGATTCTGTGCTCATCCTACCAAGGGATCAACCCTGCATCCCCTGTGAAGCTCTTTCCACCCGCAGAAAAGAACTCTCTCCGATGGATCCAACAACTCCAAGCCCTGCAGCAAATGAGGAATGCCGACGACCCGACTGTGGCCTACCTTGCCCTCTACCTTCATACTCTGGATGTGGAGTATGACAAGCTCCGTTTTCAGTACGGCAAGCTAGAAGTCCGCCACAAGGGAATAAAAGCCCTCCTGACTAAAACTCAACAAGAGCTACAGTTGCTGAGAACAAAGAAAATCCTGAGGCAAGTCAAAAGGGAAGAGGAAAGCAGTTCTAATCCTCAGTGCCCAAGTCACATAGACGAAGTGCAAGTCGCATACAGAGTAGCAACAAATCCTCCTGTCCAGGCAGACCCAAGTCATCAAGTGAACGCCCACATCAGGGAAGACAGAGCCAGCATGGGCGCCTTCTTGTCGCTCTCGTTTCCAGAAGAAGGATCCAGTTCTCAGCCTGCAGTGCAGAATCAAGCCTCCAACCCGCAGAAGTTGAAAGCAGTCTTGCGCGAGTAGCCGCGTTAGTGTGTTTGTTTTGGTGTTTGCTTTTTTCTGTTTGTGGAGTTTTTCTAATAAAGAACACATCATAAGTAGACCTAACTCTTATCTCTGCTTCCTCTCTCACCTTAACCCGTCTGCTAAAGAGAAGCAAGCCTTCAGAAAGAAGCCATCTCAAATCCTCTGCCAGAAGGAAGCCAGATTCAAACCAGTCAGTACAGTCAACACCCGACAACAGTGTGCCCAAGAAAGCACAGTACAGGCAACAGAAAACGAGGAGGTACAGTGTGTACAGTGAAAAGAAATAGTGGCCCTGGGAAAAAGGAAAAGACCGGATGAGACACTTCATGCTACAATTCCTAGGCAAACTGTGCAAACCACAGTTCCCCGCCACTCTCGTCTCTCCACCGCCCTCGTCTTCCCACCTTCTCCGCTGACACCCCCGTCTTTTTCGCCGCACTCACCGAGCCTGTCCCCACCACCCACTTGCCCTTATCACCGCGCATGCACGCATGTGCACCCGCCTGCCGCTCTTTGCAGCGCACCTTCGTGCCACCGTTAGCCGAAGCCAGACCCCCCTGCCTCGCTCCTCGCATGCTTGCCGCGTGTACCGCACCCCCCCTCCACCGCTCATGTCCCCTCGATGCACAGACCACCGCACCGCAACCACTGCCCCCTCCGTGCGTCTATAAAAGCCCTGCCCGGGCATCGCACTCCATCCACCCCGCAGAGTTAGCCATCACACACTCCCTCCACAGCTGAACCCCAAAAAAATCCAACTCCCGAATGTTCGGTGACTCTTGGATAGAGCAACTCTTGCTAAGCTTTTTTGCTATTGCCCTACTCATCTTCCTTACATTCCTCCTATTTCTGTGGGAAGATTCATCAAACCCTTCCCCGAGAGCAAAACAAGAGAGATCGACCAGGGAATGAGTATAGCCATCTACATACTCCTTCTCATCCAGTGCGCCCTCCTCTACAAAATCTCCAGAGTCCTCCTCCAACTTGCACGAAGCACAGTCAGATTTCAAGCCCGCATCAGCCAAGTGCTCGCACACTATCCCCCAGATTCCTCCGAGGCATGAACCCAGAAACCAGAGCCTGTCTCCCACTTCGCTACATAATCTTTGCTGAGATTACTGTTCTGTGTCTTCTAATCCTCCTCCGGTTAGTCACCCTCCCACGGGCAGAGAAGAAGCAAGAAGAAGCTTCTTGCTAGCCAAGTTGTGCCAAGATGAAGAAGCCTAAAATAAGGCAACAAGTTATGCTTGGGATAAAAAGAAGAGTAACCAGAAGCGCTTGGGATAAAAAGAAAAGTAACCTGAAGAAGTATATCCCAAAACGCCGCTTCTTCCCCGGCAACTCCCCACTTCCAGAAGAGACACTAATCCACTTAGTGGGGTACTTCCACTCTTTTAAGTGGGGTAGTCTCTCTTCTGCTAGTTCTGATGAAGGGAAACCCAGAAATTGAGGCATGCAAATTTCTGGAGGATACATGAAGTTGCCGGTACATGCCACCAAGGAAATCGGCCAATGCAGAAAGAGAAAATGCCTCTGCCGATTTTCTGTTGCTACCTTCAGAAGCAGTTTTTCAAAGTGCAGACTCCATCCATCCTTAACAAAGGAGCAAGAGTCTTTTGTTGTTGAAGTTCCATCTTCTGTTTGTACAAGCTAAAGTCCCAGTTGTAAGCAGAAGTTGTTCAGCTGAAGTAAAACTATCCCTGTAACCCTTCTAACCTGATCTCGGGGACGAGATCTCTTTTAAGTGGGGTAGGTTTGTAATACCCCGGAAATTTACCCGAATAAACTATCTTCTAATCTCTCATCTAAATTCAAAATGAATTTCGAAAGTCTTGTTTGAGTGAAAGTGTACAGTTTGAGCTCATCAAAAATCATCTCATTCCTTGAAATATCTCTCAAATGTTTCTGAGAAATTCTCCATCAAAATCCATTCAATTTCCTATCCCAAATCCAAATCAGAAAAAGGAAAATCTTTTCCCCCTCACTTGGGCCGCAGCCCAGCTCCCTCCTCCCTTTCCGGCCTGCCTCGGCCCGCCTGCCACTCCTCCCTTTCCCTCCTCTCCTTCTCGCGTGGGCCACGCCCCCGGCCCATCTCCTTCTGGCGGCCCACGGCGCCGTCTTCCTCCTCCTCCCTCCTCTCCGCTCTTTCTCTCTCCCGCTCTCGCCACGCCGGCGCGCGTCGCCGAGCGGCCGCCGTCCTCTCCCCCCTCCCCACCGTACCGGCACGACGAGACCTCGCGCTCACACTCTAGCTTCCCTCGGGCACGCCACCGCCCCGGTCTCGTTGACCTCCTCCCCTTCCCGCCGTCACGGCGCTCCGCGCCACGGCGCGTCACGACGCCGCGGCGTCTGTGGCCACAGCGACCGCGTACGGCGGCGCACACGTGCGCAACCGCCACCGCCACCACTCTCCTCACCCGACAGCCGTACCAGCGCGGCCCCGCTCCCGCTCGTCGCCGAAGAGCGCTCTACTTCCCCCGCTCGGGACCCGCCGGGCCATGCCGGCCCCGCCCCGGCGCCACGACCTCGCCGTACTCTCGCCGTGCCTATAAAAGGGGGCACACGGCGCATGGGCGACACCCCGACTCCCTGCTTTCGTGCACACGCCGAACACACGCATCACCCCCCCACTCCTCTCCTCCTGCTTCACCAGAGCCACTCCGGCGCGGACACCGGCGCGTCCACCATCACTGCGCCACCCTTCCCCTTCCAATCCCGAAGGATTCGAGCTCAATCCGAGCCAAGAAGGTGAGCTTTGCAGCCGCGGTAACGGCCTGCTCCTTTCCCCTCACTCTCCTGGCCCGGTCCCGCCCCGGCCTCGCCGGAGCGCCGCCGCGCCATGGCTCCCTCCCTCGGCGTCTCGTCGCCAGCTCGCCACCCTCCACCTCCCGCATCCACGTCTACACCAAACCGCTCGGCACGACTCCGCGACGCTCTTGGGTCGGTCCCCGGCGACGGAACCGGATCACCGGCGGCGAACCGCCGGTGAACCGCTCCGCCCCCGGCGGCCGGTCCGCAGAAGACCCGGTTCGGCCAGGCCGGACGGGCGTTAACGCCGCCCCCCGTCTCTGTGAGGATGACGGGTGGGGCCGGCCAACGCCGTCCGCGCCGCCGTCCCCTCTCCCCGCGCGGCCAGTGGGCCGGCCTGTTAAGGCCCACGGGCGCGCCGGGGGAGTGGGCCGAGCCGCCCCGGACGGGTGGGTTGGGCTGCGCGCGCCGGTTTCGGCCCGTGTGGCTTTTCCCATTTTCCAAATCGATTTATGAATATTCCAAAATTTGAAATGAGTATATCTTGGTCATTTCAACTCCAAATCAAGTGATTCTTTCACCTAAATTCATATAAAATCATCCTCTATCTATTCATGTAATCCTCTTTCTGTTTTGAGTATGTATACATGTATGTTTTCTTGTGTGTTTGTTTTGCGGTAGACGAATCAACTGAAAATCCGCCGGAACCGGAAGTGACCGCTATCGACACCGAGCCCGAGGACTCAATTCACGAGCTTCGCTGTGACGAAGAGCTTGACGACGGCAAGTCCACTAGAATCCTCACTTGATGCATAAATTACCCAGTTTTTATATACACATCCTATTGCCTTGTAAAACAAGAAAACTTGCATGTTTTGCTGGCTAAGGTAAAACATAGTAGGATATAGCCTCCCGAGCCACTTTAGATGTAGTGCGCTTAGGTGGATCGCTCACCCAATTATATACATTAATCTTGATGAAAATGATGGGGATATGATGGTGGGTATGGGCGGTTGTTTTTCAGTAAAACATAGGGTAAGACCCTGGCAGACGACTTCGGTTGTTGAAGCCATTTACGGGGTGGAAACCTGGACCTTGTTATGAGGACTGGGCTGGTGTTGCTCATGCGTGAGCATTGTG
Source organism: Paspalum notatum (assembly GCA_022530915.1). Taxonomy (NCBI): domain Eukaryota; kingdom Viridiplantae; phylum Streptophyta; class Magnoliopsida; order Poales; family Poaceae; genus Paspalum; species Paspalum notatum. The sequence continues at coordinate 36,884,401 of CM039692.1, forward strand.
GGAGTTCCACCCTGAAGGACCGAGTTGACGTTTCATCTTGCCTAACTCATCTAGCGCAACCACTCGAGGTTGTATGCGGCAACCCTCGGTTAGAACCCGCTTTGGACGAACCAGGCGTAAGCCGGTGTGCTGGGATGCATGAGAGATTGGGTGGATGGGCGCGGTTGCATGGCTGCGGTCAGGGGTCAACAGTCGCGTGGCTGCGGGTCTGAGCGACAGGTGGGCCCGTACTCTCTCATGGCTGAAGTCTGGGGAGCGCCTTGCGGGGGAAAAACCGGCGAGCGGAAAGGGGCTCACTGATCATGAGTGCCTGGACCAAACTTGTGGGTAAAGTGTGCACCTCTGGCCAGAGTATAACTAAATCTATCATGATAGTCCGCTGTCCACTGGTATGGACAAACGAGTTACGGCTTGGTTTCTGATCTAGTTTCTTACAAAAATGTGGTTTGGGATGGGATCAAAATGATGGTTTTGAGGCAGCTGCGGTTGCCGAGGAGGTGTGAGTGTGTGAAAACGTGATGGCCTACGAGCCGTGAGCCACGATGGACCGGCAAGTCCAGTGGCGACCTTTTTGGGAAAAATGTGTCTTCTCAATTAAAACTGAGAACTGATAAAGCCTGCATATGTAAATGTTTTACTGCAAATCTATCTTCAGCTCCAGATATATCTTGCATGTAATGATAGCTTTTACCCCCTCTTCCTATGGAAGATGGTGGGCTTGCGGAGTACGAAGTACTCACCCTTGCTTTGTTGTTGGTTTACAGAGCAAAGAAGATCAAGGACGTGTGAGGGTTACGGCCTGCTTCCCAACTGTGTGTTGTGGGAAAGTTTGGGTCGCACTTTCATAGTATCCGCTGCAGTGTTTTTCGGGTTGCACCCCGTTTGGTCTGTCCCATTAGGGCGGATCTGTAATCATCTGATGTACAAATGTGATTACCATAACTCCTGGGAATGGTAATTAAGCACATTTTAATCCCGCTTAAGGGCTGGGGCGCTTCATTTCTTCGTTTTCTTTCGTGATGGAACGGTCGGTAGGTATAAAGTTTTTCCACTAACTAAACTGGGAGTCGCCGGATCTCTGCTCTCTTTCACGTTTCTCACGTAGAGAAGCGACTAGGGTTTTTTTTTCCGGCGTTACATCGGGCTTCCGCTGGATTGGATGCACACGACCAGCTCTCGCTGGCAATACGAACGCATTGAGCTGGGAATAAGTTGAATTTCGTTGCATTGACTCGTCGATACTGTTTGATTCGTACACACTGTTCATGCGGAACGGGTGCTTCCATGTGCGGATAATTAATGGTGCACTTGGTTGTTCCCCCTTTTTTTTCTTATTTAAATGCTGGAGGCAACTAATAGCGTGATGAGTTTCACATGGATCAGTAGAAAAATAAGGTTACAATAATTAACACCAAATAGGGCACCAATAGACCGGTAGATTATACTTGTCAACATAATATTGCTTTCATTTTTTTTTCTGTCATCCGAAATAAAAAAATCGATGGTAAAAAACGGACATCTTCCAAATTTAAATAAGATTTCAGTTTTTATTCCCAATCTCTTATCAATTTGCAATGGCCAAGAGGAACTTTTGGAGAGTTTAAGAGGCGATCCTTATCCTTTGTTTGGTTCATGAAAACTTGTAAACCATTACAACGAATGGTAATGATGCTCCCCATTAAAGCAAAGATTTCCCACCTCCACATTATTGAAGTCATTGGTAGGTTCTGGCCCATAAATTCTCACTTCCCATGTCGCCAAAATTCATAATTCCCCACCAAACAAATAAGATAGGACATCTCTAAGCTTTTATCTCTTCCCGTACCAATTATCTCCAACCAAACACGCCATAAGAATTTAGATTAGAGGTGGAAGTTTTGATGGGATAGAGAATGGGAACTGACGAAACAACTCCTACTAGTCACTTATTGATGGTTGATGTGGCGTTATGTAGGCTCAAACCAACATATAAATGGTCAACGTACCTTAGGCGAAGACAATGACCATATATGGGCTAATATCCTTTTAAGGGATGGAAAAAAGGAACGGTATGGGTTGACATGGAAACCAACCCTTCGTGCCACAGGCTACAGCCACAACGGGGATAGCAAATCTAAGCTGCTGGATGAGATTTGAGTCCAACAAAAGTGCAGCTGTGCAACACATTGCTTTGTGCGCTTAGATGATTGATGAATATCATCAGCACAAACACCAAGTAAATACTAATAACAATAATCGTGTTGGTATGTCATCGATGAATAAGCATTGTTCGCTTAAACGGTCGTTTAGCCCATTTAAACGCTAACCAGTGGTTCACCATTTCCGTTTAATTGGCCATTTACACCGTTTAAACGGCCGTTTAGCACTGAATAATGGCTAAGCGGTAGGCAACAGACTGTTTACCATTTAGCGTTTAGACTAACACTGTGAACAAGTTCTGTGATCGTGTCCCAGATGGCTCCAAAATTAACTACATAGATAGGCAAATGATGCCCAAATTTGCAAATTTCGACGAGAGACCTTTTTTGTTCGGACGAGGATGAGCAACAAACTACCCCCTTCGTTCTTTTTTATTTGACGCGGTTGAATTGTTTCAAAATTTTAATCCTTCGTTTTATTAAAAAAAATTATACAAATATATGAAAACTAAGTCATACTTAAAGTACACCTAACGATAAATCAAACAACAACCAAATAAATGATAAATAATGATTTTTTTGAATAAGACGAAGGGTCAAAGTTTTGAAAAAAAAAAGAAAAAAGGCTACAAGCCTACAAATCAACAAGTTTACCTTTTTTTTTGTTAGTTTATACTAGTACCTTCTTATATGATATTCCTACTAATCTTGTTTTGATCAACATTTTGGTAGTGAAAGTGACAAATATGCGGTTTCATTTCAGAACCTGAGACCCGTTATCCCTCCAGCTGCCCATCAGCGCTGAACGTGGCAACCAGAAAGGAGGCCTGAGTTTCAGCAAATAGTTTCAATCCTTGAAAACCTCGAGACAGTTCTTGAAAGAGATGGAGCACTCGACAAGATCCCACGCTGCATCAGACAGGGCCTGGAATGCAATGATCAACAGCAGTGGCGGAGGAGGGACAGAAAAATAGGTATGGCGCAGCTCAGTGTAGACAAAGAAAAAAAATGATAACTATCCATAAACCTGCACAAACAAGGAAGGAAAAAATAGATGACCATCCATAAACTTGGAAAAACAAGAAAAAAACACAAAAACTGGACATAGTGGGCTTCGAACCTGGACGTGCAAAATAATGAGCAAAAAGAGTACTACTGCACCATGGATGTATTGTTGTTTTGATTGGAACCTACATAGTATTAATAAATTTGCTCAGATCAAGGTATGGCGAGCGCCATACTCAGCCATAACAGGTCCTCCGCCCCTGATCAGCAGCCTGTTCGCTGCAGCTACATGGGCTGTTTTCGGTTCAGCTGGCCTGTATGCAGCCGTTCGGCTAACCTTCTCGTTTTCTCTCAGCTGTCTCCCCTTCTCAAAATAAATAAATAAATAAATAAATAAAAAGTTGTGTCTCACTTACTCGCGCTAGGGTTAGTCGCATCGCACTCGTGTCCATCTCCGCTTGCCGCCGCCGCCGCCGACGGCGTCTGCCGCCGCGTCCGTCTGCCGCCGCGTCCGCCTCTTGCAACGCCATCCGCCGTCTCCGCAGCGCCTCCGCCGACGCCGTCCGCCGCCTCCGTAGCTGCGTCCGCCTCCATCTCCGCAGCCGTCTCCTCCGACGCCGTCCGCTGCCTCCGTAGCCATGTCCACCCCATCCTCTAGGATCTTGGTGCGCCTCCCTCGGATCCCCTCCTCTCCTCCTCTTCCCCCTTCACGTACTCATTCTCTTCCTCTTCTTGCTAGGGTTTGAGTGCGAGATCGAGTGGCCGTGCTGCGCTTCACCCACCGGCCACCAGACCCCCCTCTCTTCCCCTTTCCATTCTCCTTCTCGCGCCGTTGTTCCCTCCTGCGCCCATCTGACGGGAGCACCAACGCGCAGCAAGGTGATTCCTTGACTCGGTTTGATTTACCATTCACTGTTTCATGCTTCTTAAGGATTTTGGATGTAGCAGGATGGCACAAATCGGGCACATCTACGGCCCAATATCCTGTTTTGTACAGCCGTCACAACTCCAAAGGCGTCAAACCGGTGGACCGGAACCCATATGTCATCCCCTCGGGCTTGAATATTTCCTTTTAGAATCTCTCCATCGCCTTAGGGATGAAAACGGACGTGAACGGTCGGAAAACACCCTCTCTTGTTCCTCGTTCCCATATTTTCTCATCGGTAACGGAATGGCCGGGAACGGGACCGGTTACGGTATATACGGTTATGCAGAAACGAAAATATACGGATGGATATATGGTCAAAACGGATGATAACGAAAACTTTGCCGGGATATCCAAATATACGATACAAAACAGTCAACACACAAGCACAAGTAGCTGCACAACATTCAGCTTACAGCAAGCACAACATTAAGTCCACAATCAAGGTTCATCCACTATCTCAACATCAAGCACAACATCAAGCTACAATCAAGGATTCAAGGTTCATCCACACAAAGCAAATAAGTCCACTGCCTCAAGAGCCAACATACAAACACACATGACAACTCAGCATGTTCATCGGCACCGCTCTCCATATCTTCTTCCTACAGGCAGTCAAGCATCATGAAATGTCACTCACTAGCGGCCAAAATAAAATTTCAGTTGTTCTAAAGTAGTGTGGGCTTTTCTGGTTAGGTTGCAAACGGGATTATCCCGGTAGGAAACGGAATTCCGTAAATACGGGCGGGAAACTCTCTCTCCCGTTTTCGTATACCTCCGTCTCATTTCTGTCCCGTTCTTTTTTTTCTGAAAATGTAAAAACGGACAGGATAAATATGGAATACGTTACCGGATGACACGAGATTTTTCCGGTCTGTTTTCAACTATAATCGCTTGCACAGGTTCCTTTATGTCCAATGCGTCTCACGCCCCATCCCAAAGCTTAGGCTATATTCACATTGTACGTGCAGACAGGCATTTGGAACAGTGGTGAACATCATAGGTCCTGTTTAGATGTAAAATATTTTTGAAGTTTTGAGAGAACGCTATGGTTTGTAAAATATTTTAGTTTTAGAGAGCTACAAAATGTTTGGATGGAACAAAACTTGCAGTTTTGAAAGCCATATATACCATCAAAACTATTTTTTTTTAGTTTTAGAAATTCCATTCTAAACCTCTTTTTTTTAAACCATGGTTTTGTATACATTTTTTTTCAATACCTCAGTTTTTCAATACCGCAGCATCCAAACGGGGCCGAGCCTCCGTCTCCGTCTGCATCCCAAATTCCCAATCCGCCTTCCATTTACTATAGTCTCTCTAAATCATCGAATCGTAACTCCCACACGTCGCCCAACGGATCGGAACGATCGATGGCGACGACGGAGTCCCCCGTCGCCGCCTGCGAGATCGCGCGCATGCCGGAGGAGCTCCTCTCGGCGTCGATCGCCTGCACGGCGCCGCGGGACGCCTGCCGCGCCGCCGCGGTCTCGACGACCTGGCGCCTCCGACGCCGTCTGGGCCTGCCTCCTGCCTCGCGACCTCCCGCCGCTCGCCGACGGGGAGCTCCCCGCCGAGCCGCTCTCCAAGAAGGCGCTCTTCATGCGCCTTTCCGACCCCGCCCGCCCCGTTCTCCTTGCCGACCGCCTCAGGGTAAGCGACTCCGATTCTGTTTGCGCCTGGCTCTTCTGTGCGGCCAGGGTGCTCGATCGATGGGCTCATCGGCTGTGTTGGCGTGCAGAGCATGTGGGTGGACAGGCCGACCGGCGCTAAGTGCTACATGCTCTCCGCTTGGGCGCTGTACATCTGTTGGAGCGATACGCCACAGTACTGGACCTGGACCCCCCCTCGCCAACTCCAGGTTCGCTGAATCCTACTGTCTGTGCTTCAACTCTGATGTGAATTTTCGACTTGCAATGTCAACGGGGTGCTAGTGCAGTAGTGCTACATCCAATTGCAGAACCACTACATTGAAGTCAATAGTCGTGAATTCATGACTTGCTAACTGAATTCTTTTACATGCCATTATTTTGAAACCACTCAGCAGTTTGATATATTGTTAAGGGTCTAAAGTTCACATCATTTTGGCCCTGTTTGGATCTCATACTGGTTATATGAATCTGGATTATAGCTTATAAATAGCTAGCCTGTTTGGATCCTGGATTATAAGGTCGTTGGAGTGTTGGCTGTGTGTGTCTATGACATTAGTAGGGTGGAGGGAGACTGGGATTATAAGAATCTGTGCTGTTTGGATCCCACACAAATTTATTTACTTGGTTTCTATAATGAGATCCAAACAGGGCCTTTAATTTGGGAATCAGAATCATATGCTCTTTTCCCCTTCTTTGAGAGCAATGTTATATGGCCTTTTTTAACTTTGATTTTATAACCTGAATGGGCACAGCATAACACGCAAAAGAAAATGAATCCAGCATATGAACAGAACTTTATGTACATGAACATGCTCTTTCATGTCTTTTGATGATGACGATCCTAGGATCATATTGCAAATTCTAACACTTTGTGTGTGATAGGTTCTCAGAAGGTGCCGAACTCCTGGACGTTTGCTGGTTGGAAATCCAGGGCAGGATACATAGCAAGATGCTCTCGCCAAACTCAACTTATGCTGTTTATATGGTGTTCAACATCGCTGAAGAATCCTATGGACTTGATTATCCATTCCAGGACGCTCAAGTTAGCATTGGTGCAAGCAAATCCACTCGTCAGGTTTGCCTCCATGGCTATGAAGAGGAGGGTGAGGGAGAAGAAGAGGTGCCTCAGAATTACCGACCTATTAGGGTTCCAACCATCAGACGAAGGTTAAGGGGAAGAAACCGGCGCGTTGGAGTGCACGTACAGCTCCCTCAGAGAAGGGCTGACGGCTGGATGGAGCTGGAGTTGGGCGAGTTCAACAATGAAGAAGGTGAAGACGATGAGGTGTCCATTAGCCTCATGGGGACAAGGGGAGGCAACTGGAAGAAAGGTCTTATTGTGCAGGGTATTGAAATCAGAGTGAAGAAATAAGTGTGGGAAGGTTAATGGGAAATGGGCTTTGCACATCGAAGTAAATAAATAAGGAATTCAGATTTCAGATATGCAGCGTGTTTTTTTGGAGCACCTGGTTTGTGGTACCATGTACGATGTGCTTTGTTTGCCATTGCGCAGCTATACGTTCTAGTGATGCGTAGATTTCTTTATAGGGAAAACAAAAAAACAGACAAAGAAAACTGCAGTTTGTAAAAAATTTGTTATGGTGCCTTAGACCAGTCAGCACTTTGATGGCTGGCGACGTTTTTGGTTGTGTTAACTAGGCGTACTGGTTCACTCCGATTCTGTGACTCGCGGCCTACTGGTCTGCTATCGGATATGATTTGGATCCATATCATCCAAGTTGTATTTGAACTGAATTTAGAGGTTCCAACTTGCAAGCATCACCAGTTTTACGGAGAAGTGCAGTATTTTTTACGGTACTCAGTTCCTTCTTGTTTGACGTTTAAAAAAGATTGCACAAGTATTTAGCATTAGTCTTTTCTGTCAGAGAATTTGTTTTTCTGTTTTGGACGTTTAACAAAAAGAAAAACGAATGGATGTAGCAGTAAGCAGCTGGAAACATGACGTGAAATGTAGTGCCTGGAATCTAACAAGAGCTCACCGTTTATATAATACAAAAAGATTCAAACAAGAGCTGAGGGCAACAGCAAACGAAAGATAAGGGCAGCCAAAAAGGATAGCTCAATGTAGCTATGAGACCTACGCGCTAGCCAACAGCGCCACCACCCCTTTGATCGTGAGGCTTCAGTTTATTAAAATATAACCTCAGTTTCCACTTCATGGCACAACAGCAAAAGGCCATCTCTGTAGTTTCTTTGTTCAAGATTCAGCGTTCATGCCAAGAAAAAAAATTTACACTGCTGTTCTTTTTTGGGATTGTCTTGTTTGGAAATTAAATTATCTATAGCGTCTCGTTCATAAAGAAAGGGCAGACCGTTTCGACCATGGTAGCAAAGGGGCTTTTACCTTTCCCTAATTTAAGATGCCCAAAAGGAATTCAAAAGATGCAAAGGTATGAGACTTGAGTATTCCAGTGACACGTGGGTAGCTTATAAATTTTAAAATTGTACATCGACTGTACAACACGCAAACGCAGCATTACTTCAAAAGGTAGATAAAGTTAAAAAAAAAAGTCTGATGGGTAATTGAGGACGATCAGCGATGGCAAAACGACCGGAAGTTCAGGATGCCTGGAATGGATGCAGCATCCACGAGCAGTTTCAGTTAGCTGTTCATGTAACTGAATTTAGATTCGGGTTCAAGGCGAACCTAGCCTGGTTCTGGCCTTCAATCTGCGCAGAAGTGGTACAGGCCAGACACGTTCTCGGGAAAAAAAAGGTTGTAATTTGCTAATATTTTGTAATTAATGAAATAAAAAAAAAACAAAATGTTGTCCAACCGGCCGGCTGACGCAAAACAGATGATAAAAAAGATAGCAGGGAAGACATGGACTGGGCTGTTTTTTTTTTTTCAATTTGTACGGCCCAGATCGTGGTAGCATGCCACTCCCACAGTCCCACTGTGAGCTTGTGAGGCAAAAGGTAACCTCTGCTGGGGGCTCTCGCGCCGCAATCTGGCCTGGCGCACCGCAGCGGCGACTCCGGTGAGCCGACGGCGACTTCGAGTTCCTTTCGATTTCCTCTCTGTTCCGGATCTTTCCCAGGTACACACAGATTCCTTTACGTGATTGCAAATCAGTTCATCGGAAATCCGGCAGGGTTTCCGGCAGCTGCTGTATAAATTCAAGGCCCGGAGATCAATCAGAACAGAACAGAACAGAAGAGGCTCGGATTGCTCTCGTTCAACTCCGGCCGGCTCCGCAGTCGAGATGTCCAACAAGCGCCGGGAACAAGACGGCGCCCTAAATTTGCAACCTGCCGCCGGTCCCGCCGGCGGCAAGAGGTCGCGCCGTCAGAAGCACCTCTACCTGGTCCTGGATGACTGGGAGAAGGGGTACAGCATCTACAAGGTGGACGCTGACAGTTTCGACTCCGGCGACCGGGTTGCCGAGCATCTCCCGGAGCCTCCGACCCTGCGGCTTGAATCGCCGGCTGGCCATTTGGCCCATGCCGCCACGTCCTTCTCTGCCATGGGCACCAAGATCTTCGCGCTCATGAACCAGCGCTGCTGCCTCGTCTACGACACCGAGACGGCTGTGCTGGGCGTCGGCGCCCACGCCCCCCACCAGATGGTATGCGGCTTCGGCATCTCCGTGGCCATCGATGGGGTGCTCTACATGCTCACGTATCGCTCCTTCGACGAGCAGCACCCCATCGACTTCCAGGCCATGTCGTGGGCGCCCACCGCCGTGGACGCCATGCACCGGCCAACCGAGGGATGGTCCCGGAAGGCCCTGCTGTCGCCGCCGCCGACGTTCCGCAGACACGTTCACTCGTACGCGCTGCACCCGGATGGATGCACCGTCTTCATGACCACGGCGAATTTCGACACAGCTGGCAATCGACTGGGTACCTACTCATTCAACACCAAGGAGTCTGCGTGGAGGTGGCATGGGGAATGGGCCTTGCCTTTCCTCGGCCGAGCTCACTTTGACGTTGAGCTCAACGCATGGGTTGGGTAGGGTTGGCCTTCACTCGGGTGGCCACATCGCTTCTTGCCAGGTTGTCTCCCCCACCTACTACAATGAAAGAGCTCCAACCAGGTTCTTGGATTTCCAGACCACCAAGGAGAAGTTGTTCTGCAAGGACCGGGAGAGGCACATGAATGTCTCTCTCACGTACATGGAGGGCACAAACAAATTCTGTCTCATCGAGTGTGTGTCGTCCAAGAAATTGGACGACGATGAGCCGCCACCTTGGGGAGATGATGACGGCTGTGTGCTCCATTTCACCATATTTGGCCTCAAGTACAATCACAAGGGAGAGCTACAAACCACACATCATCAGTCCACACGCTCCTTCTTAGTGTCTAGGCATAGATATAACTTTTTTCCTTTTGCTTTCTGGATGTAGAAGAAGGAACCTGTTCTAAATCTGAATGTCCAACTGATTTTGATTGCCACTGTTCATTATTAGGAGGGAACTCAATAAGGAAAGCTGTGCATGCAAATCCTTTGAGCTGTGTAGTCTATTGTACCTAAAAAGGTCATCTGCTTTAGGGTAGGGGTATGGGTCTCCAGTGATTTGAATCCAACAAAAGTGCAGCTGCGCTGAACGTGCTTTGTGCGTGCCTAGACTAATACCATTAACACATAAACCAAAAAAAAAAAAAATAGTAGCAATATAATAATTATTACTTTGTTACCGAACTGAGACTGGGAACGTCATTCCAATAAGTTGTGTGATTGTGTGCAAGATGGTCCAAAATGAACTAGATAGGTGAGACACATTTCCTCAGACGAGGATGAGCAACAAAGATATGCTGCATAAGCATAACTAGCTATGCAGTATCTTCGGTCCGGACCATAGATATAGGTACCGTGTGGCTGGAAAGCAAGGTAAAATGGGATGGTTTCGTCTTAGATTTTTTGATGGAACTATTATGTCATAGATTTCAAGAATGAAATGATTCCGTTTCAGATTCCGAGTTCAGAGTCATTGTCAATGTCACATTTCAAGTGGGACCGATGTGCTCTAGAATTTTCTTAGAATGTGCCTATTCCGAATCTCGAGAGAATATTTTCTTTTCTGAAACCGATCTTCCTTATTTCTCAACCAAACACTGGAATTGGTGGATGGTTCCATTCCACCCTATCCCACCAATCAAACACTATGTTAGGTTCCGTTTGGATCCAATATAATCTCATTGTTTCTCTAAAATGTAGTAGCTGATTAGCTAGACAAATAAAAACTGATGGATAATAGATTAGGGTGTTTAAATACATAGCTGATGGGTTAACTAAAAGGTCGGTGAGAATTAGAAATCCCAAAATACCGCTCATTCTCACTCTCCCCCAATTTCCATAGAAATAGAGTGAGGTCACTTTGTGCATATTGTCTACTTTTACCTAAATTCGAGTAGATAATGGTGTAATGAAAAAAGTTTCTAATTAAAGTTTATCTCACTCATTACATTAGCTAAAGGTGTTATATCTACATAGCTAAACTTTACCATATTCTTATTATCCGGGTGAATCCAAAAGGGCCCATAAAAAGCCATCTCTAGCGGAACCTGCAAATAGATGTGCAAAACATTAAGAGTGGAGTTTAAACTTTGAGTGATGGGATAGGTACACTACTGGAGATGGCCGAACCAACATTCGGCACTTGTCACGTAAGTTGTAACCGATAAATTTGTGCTTACCAAATTTTTATCCCTATATATTTCAATGAAAATAATTTTTAGGTTGTTCCATCTTTGGCACGATTTGGAAAGCTCAGCTTTCATCACGAAATCAGAATAGAAAGCTCACCGGTTGACTGCGTGTGTTCCAACTTTCACGTTACAGCCCAGACGTGTGGAAATGTATTGCAACGAAAGGGAAATCCGAAAGAGAAAGGACATATCTCATTCAAAATAGGAACCGGGGCTGCAGATTTCATACTTTTTTTTATCACAAAATTCAGAGGTTCTGAGAGCGTGGTTCAGTCAGTATCAAAAAAGCGCGGCACACTCTCTCCACATTCTTTTTTTTTTTTTACCGAGAAGCCAAATTTGTGGAACCAGCATTTTAATTTCACCTCGCTGCCGGTGCGAGCCGGTGATCACGAGGCGCTGATTCACCGTTGATTAGCGTATTCTCGTTATCCGTTGAACCCAAAAAAGATCCTTAATTAATCAGCATCCTGCACCTGCCATTGTTAGGTGCCTGCCGAATTTGTGCTTGTCAAATTTGTACGCCGTTTTCATTAAGAATAATTTTTAGGCCGGCTTTCTGCAGAAAATCAGAATAGAAAGCTCACCTGTTGACTCCGTGTGTTCCAACTTTCACGTTACAACAACCCAATAAACGTGTGGAAATGTATTGCGACGAAAGAGAAATCTGAAAGACAAAGGGCACAACTCATTCAAATTAGGAGCAGGGGCTGCAGATCTCTTTTACTAAATTTCCCACAAAATTCATCACAGGTTCTGAGAGCGCAGTATCAGAAAGTGCGGCACACTCTCTGAATATAGGGTCCCTTGTTTTTTTTTACCGAGAAGCCAAATCCATTTGTGGAACCAGCTGCATTTTCACCTCGCTGCCCACGGCCGTCGGCCGGTGATCACGAGGCGCTGATTTACCATGATGGCTTGCAGCAGCGAGGGGTATATGCGGAAGTTGAAAAATCCCGGGGTGCGCCCGTGCATCCTCCCAGCACAGTGGTAAGCTGGATCCGCCCGCCCCTGCGGTGGCGCCGGCATGAGCGGCGGGGCGTCGCTGGGGCTCAGGTCGTCGGGGAGCTACGGATCGCTGCCGCAGCAGCAGTTAGGCGGATGCCAGTCGCTCTCGCCCGCGCCGTCGGCGTCCCCGCCGCTCGCCGCGCGGAAGCCCGCCAAGATGTCCCTCGGCGGGGCCGGCGGGGGCGCCGGCGGCCCGCGCGTCTTCGCCCGGATCTGCAAGCTCGCCGGCCGCCGCCAGAGGATGCTCCTCCTCCTCCTCGTCGCCGTCGCCGTGGCCTTCTGCTTCCTCTTCTCATCACTTGTCAGTAAAGGTGGTGGTTGCATTTGCCTCGTTTTCCAGTTCTAATAATCCATGGCTCTGTTTTTCACTCACTAGATCAAGATATTGTGAACTGTTATTGCTATATTGTTTTCTCCCGTCATGCGATTGTGTAGTGTAGCTCAGAGGAATGATGCAATGCAACTTGCATGTGAGATTATTCTCTCGTCCACATCAATGTACCTTGTGCGCATTTTAGGTTTATTTAGACATGGGCTTTAGGAGCGAATGTTAACGTGCGTTCAGGTCAACTTTGACTTTACCTGACTGAGGATATGATGCAAAGGGGATTAGTATATTGTACACTTATAATTCAGGACTTCAGGTCACTCCATCACTGCCAAACTGCAAATGCTGCGCAGTTCGCACTGAGAGATTAAACAATAATATTGGGAGTGCCATCTGAAGTTTTTAGCTCTTTGGTTATGACCACAGATCTTCTGGAACTGAATTACACACTTGTTGGGAGATATTGTGTTTGGTCTAGCTAACGTCCTTAGGCATTTCAAAAGGTTTATCCCTGGTGATGATGCTGTGCCTTTGTGGTGCCAGCTTTGTAGATAGAATTGTTTTTTGCATGGCCCTTTCCTTTTTCCAATATGCGCCTCCATTGACTTTGGCTTCCATTTGGTAATTTAACATTAGACAGTCTACTAGAACGCTTTGGTCCATTTTGTCGAGCATCCAATCTGCATATGCTTTCATTGATACAATTTACAATACCCTTCTGGAGCATTGGGGAGCTAAAGTTTTGCAATTTTTTTACCATGGTCCTAACGGCCATAATATTCTATGTCATGTCAAGTTAGTGTTTGTGAAATTTTAAGGAATGACTTTCTAAATATGAGTCGCGGTGACTAATAGATGCGCTCAATCTTCTGGTATCCAATTCTGATTAGCCTATTCCATCACCATTGCAAATTTACTGAGAAAATAAGAAATGAGTTTCACTGTCATGTGATGTACTGTAATGTTTTTCTAGAAATATGTCAAATAAGAAATTTATCTCCTATTCTAGCTAATGCCGTCAACATATTACTGAGTTTGCCACCACAGTTAAAGCACATCTTTCACATGCATCTGTCCATGTTGGTGATTCTGCTGGGTATCTGTTGTGAAGCTATGCAGGTGTAGAGTGTCCTAATTTTTATGCCCAATGTTATGTGCTAAACCATTATTGTTTTTAATAATAACCGGACTGAACAGTTTTGTTGCAAAAAATGTCATACTAAAGCAAGGTGTAACCTATATCTAAGTATATGTTTTCTTGTCTTTTTCTTTCACCATAGTATGTGTGTTGCAATACTGAACTGCCAAATTTCCTTTTTGCCTGTTTTAGATGAAGATGCATCACATGGTGTTGAGACCATGCTTGTATTTTCTGATCATGTCCGGAGTTTTGTGAACCCTGTTTGGACATCTTCGGGCAGACCAGTAGCCCAGAGAGATTCTCTGACTACAAGTGGTTTGAATACAGAATCACATAGCAGACAAAAACAAGTTCAGGATCTCATGCGGCGTTTTCCACCAGCTGTTGTTATGGACCACCATCCTTGTGAAAATTTCTCATTGTCTCCTCCGCCTATTGATAGAAAACGCACTGGACCACGACGTAAGTGTACATTCTTGACTATTCCAATTCAATTCTGCATCAGTTCTGAATCTAAACTAATGTATTTTAAACTTTTATAGCCTGTCCAGTTTGTTATTTGCCTGTTGAGCAAGCGCTGACACTGAGACCAGCTGAACCATCAGCATCACCAATCCTTCAAAGCTTAAATTATATGTCCAAAGGGATTTTGATTTCTGAAGAGTCAAATGGTGGTTCTTTGTTTGGAGGTTATCCATCCCTGGAGGAAAGAGATAAGTCTTACAACATAAAAGAATCAATGGAAGTACATTGTGGGTATGCCCATACATCTCATATGCTTTAACTCAAGGTCTTGTGATGACTGTTTACAATAATCAATATCGTTTTTCCCTGTAGCTAACCTACTGTTTATCATCAGATTTATAAGAGGGAAGATACCTGGTCTTAATACTGGATTTGACATAGATGAGGCTGATCGTTCTGAGATGCAGCAGTGCCAAAGGACTGTTGTTGCCTCTGCTATTTTTGGTAACTACCACCATGTGTTTCTGTTCTCACTACAAATTTCTTGTACACTTGCTTACAGATATTTCATCCACTTGCTCACAAATTTCTCAGGTAATTATGATGTACTGCAACAACCAGAAAACATCAGTGATTTTTCAAAGGACACTGTTTGCTTCTTTATGTTTCTGGACGAAGAAACAGAAACTGCAATAAAGAACTCCACTACTATTGATCATACTAAAAGAATAGGGCTGTGGCGGATAGTTGTTGTCCGCAACCTGCCATATTCAGATGCAAGGCGCAATGGAAAGGTACCTGTACAGTTGGTGATTCCTGACTTGAAATTTGCTAGTGCAAATCAGCATCAAGTTTATTGGGTTTGCTTTTACCATTTATGAACCCTGTGGTCTCATACAGGTTCCAAAACTACTACTTCATCGACTTTTTCCTAATGTGCGATATTCAATTTGGATTGATGGGAAACTTAAGCTAGTGAGGGATCCTTATCAGGTATTAGAGAGGTAAATCTTCACTTGTTTTAACTGCACTATTTACTCTTCATATAACCCAGGAAACATTTAGATATGCTCTGCCAGTGCCATTAATGCTCCATTTGTTGGATCAATTTTGTTCTGTTTCTTTGATTTGTCAGAGTCCTATAAAATCTTTAAGACATCATTCTCAGATAATCTAAATGCACTATATTTTACAGATTCTTGTGGAGGAAGAATGTTAGCTTTGCTATTTCCAGGCACTACAGACGCTTCGATGTCTTTGAGGAAGCTGAGGCCAACAAGGCTGGTGGAAAATATGATAATGCTTCAATTGATTACCAAATGGAATTCTACAAAAGAGAGGGTTTAACCCATTATTCTTCAGCTAAGCTTCCGATAACAAGTGGTAATTACTTCTCCCCCTTGATTCCTGACCTACTAATATTTCTAACATTATGTCTGCCTTATATATGAGTATTCTCTGATAAACAGACGTCCCTGAGGGCTGTGTGATAATTAGGGAACACATCCCCATAACAAACCTGTTTACATGCCTTTGGTTCAATGAAGTTGACCGTTTCACCTCCAGAGATCAGCTAAGCTTCAGCACAGTTAGGGATAAAATAAGGCCACAAGTTAATTGGACCGCAGACATGTTCCTGGATTGTGAAAGGCGTGATTTCGTTGTTCAGGTACTTTTTTTGTTTGGTTTATTGCCACTATTTTTCTGGTGTACGTTTTGCTGTGATGTACATTATGATAAATCATAGACCTAGGATTTGCTCTAGGAATAAATGGAAGGGAAAATAGCAGGTTATTTCCCATGACGTTCCCTTCTATCTAATACTGATAATTTTTCATTTCTTACTCCATTCTTACTTCACAGTCGTACCACCGAGAACTGCTGGAACAGAGACAGGCTACCTTAAAAAGTCGGCCTCCCCTGTGGCCTCCCGTGGTGCGTGTGCAACCTAGGAAGATGCTTCCGGACGATGGAGCAAAGGAACCTTGGAAGGCTTCTGCAAGCAAGAAGATGTCAGGGAAACGAACACGGGATAAGAAATTGATCTCGAGACGGACTCGAACTAAAGTAAATGGTGGAAAGGAAGCAACTCAACTGTAAATCCCGGCAATTTTGCTCCTATACAAGTGCTAATCTAACGAACAACATCCCAACATTGTTTTACTATTTAACTTACATTCATGCTCCCCTTCCCCAACCCCAAAGGTGTTAATATTTTTTGTCAGGATTATTGATAGAGAACTGAAATTCTTTGTTGTAAATAAACATTTTTAGATCAGAGATGGATTCAACTAGAAGCTGATTCAATTAAATCCATTTTGGAGATATTCTTTGGCACGGCTTCAAATACAGTCAATCTCGTCGTGATGGTTGGTGTCAGCTATCAAGATGGCCTAAAAACCAAAAGTAACTAAATATCAAAGGTCTGTTGTAGTAGGGGATTGATTAGTTCAGATAGCCTTCTAGAATGTAGAGGGGAGTTGTAAGAGGCTGAGAGCTCTGTTGCCTTTGCGCTTAACTTGTGACCGAGCCTATGGTCTACTAGTTTAACCCTTCGACCGGTCCTTCTGTACGCAATGGTAGAGTTTGCTGTTTACATAATCAAGGATCATATGCATTGCAGCATGATTGAGAGGGTAAGACTGAATTGAGGAAGAATCACATGAAAGAAGAACAATGAGAGAGAGAGAGAGAGAGAGAGAGAGAGAGAGAGAGGCGGGGAAAACAGGTTACTGCATTATTGATGGATTACCGAACTCTACCCTAGCATAGTAAAAGAGTTCATACTTGTCTGCACAATATTTACACACAAGAGTATTATATCACATTAAAAAGAAAAACATTTCCAATTATGTGAGCCTCCATCTTGGCCGTCAGTTCACGATCCCGCCTTCAGTCAGTCAACGAAGTAGCCACCACGACGCCGACTCTTGCTGCTCCTCTTCTTCCTCTCAGAGCTGAGCTGAGTGTGTCTGCGTCTGCCTCGCTTCTGTTTTTGCACCTCCTAGCTTTCTTGGTTCGTTTGTCTGATTCTTGCACGGGCAGCCCCCTTCGATTTCTGATGCTTCTTCTTCGTCGCCTCCGTGCACACGCCGAGGCACGATCACGCAGGTCGTCGGACCGCCGCGCGCTCGTGCAACACTCCACGGCGGTCTTCTTCCGCCTTCTCAAACACCACAGCCGGTACCATGCCGAACCACACACCTGGGTTGTGGTAGGCCTCGCGGCAGAGGGTGTGTGCCACCTGGTTGCCCTCCCTGTAGACATGGCGCACGTCGTTTGCGGCAAAGCAGCCAAGAAGGCCGTGGATCTCCTTCTGCATCGCCATGGGGATGCGCGTCTGCATCTCCTCGCCGCGCAGCAGCTGCACCAGGACCTTGTCGTCGCCCTCGGCCACCACGCGCAGCAGCCCGAGCCGGCGCGCGAGCCCGAGTCCACGTATCATCGCGCGTGCCTCGACGATGCCCACGGTAGAGTGCTCCGTGCGCTCCGCGAACGCGAGCACGACACGGCCGGCGCTGTCGCGGATCGCGCCGCCGATGCTGGCGCGCTGCGAGCCGTCGTGGTAGACGGAGCCGTCAAAGTTTAGCTTGAACCAGCCAGGAGACGGTGGCGTCCACTGCACCATCACGACGCTGGATGGCTCGTAGGGCCGGGCCGACGGCGACAAGAACGGCGCATGGTGGTGGGAAGAGGACGGGGCAAACGACGCCGCCGCCGCCGGGTAAGGAGAGGTCGAACACGCCATAGAATCACGCCGTCCGGCGTCCGGCGTTCATTATATAATCGGGTATTGCGCATGAGAAGGCAATAGGGCATTATATAATCGAGCCGTCCGGCGTTCATTCGGTGGCAGACCCACTTCGAGTCGGATTCACGGCTTCACGCACGGGGTGGAAACAGGAAACAGCGTACAGTCAACGACTCAACGTCAAACCCGGTCGGAATCGAATTTAAGGGCACAGTGTGCAGTCAGGAGTCGGTCTGCAACTCCGAACCGGAGCCATGGCGCGCGTCTTCCCTACAAAATCAAAGTGGCCTCGAGTCGACGCTCGACGTCGACAACTACATGGCTGATGGCTCCAATGATCCGGCCAGGCGGTGGCCGAACGGCGTCGTGCCTCCGTCTGCTGGTGCTACTATTTGGCATCCTCTCGTGCCTGCACGTAGCCACCGCGCGGCCAGCACCGGCAGCCGCCTCAGGGCCGCACCTGCACCAGCACCCGCCGGATGGCGCGACATGGCGCGCGTTCAAGCACCTGCAGGACGCGAGGCGGGGCAGCAACATGGCCGGCATTGCCGACCTGAAGAGGTACCTGGCGAGGTTCGGGTACATGGAGCAAAGGCCGGCGCACGATGACGAGTTCGATGAGCACATGGAGGTCGCCGTGAAGCGGTACCAGTCGAGGCTCAGCCTGCCGATCACCGGCCGGCTAGACTCCGCCACGCTCGGCCGGATCATGACCCCGCGCTGCGGCGTCGAGGACGTCCATGATGCCAGCCACGGCGGAGCCATGTCCGTGTCGCTCTCGGAGAAGGCGGCGGCCGTGCGCCGGTTCACGTTCTTTGACGGCGAGCCGCGGTGGACGAGCCCGTACCCTCTGCGGCTGACGTACTCCATCTCACCGACGACAGCCACCGCCGTCGTGTATCTGCCGCCCGACGCCGTGCGCGACGTGTTCCGTAGCGCGTTCGCACGGTGGGCGAGGGTCATCCCGGTGGAGTTCGTGGAGAGCGACGACTACTCCGTACGGGCAGACATCAGGATTAGGTTCTACGAGGGCCGGCACGGCGATCGCTCGCCGTTTAACGGACCGGGCGGCGTGCTTGCCCATAGCGAGGCGCCATTGCGCGGGGGCATCCACTTCGATGCGACGGAGTATTGGACGGTGGACTTGGACAGAGAACCGCCGGGCGTGGCCATGGACCTGGAGTCCGTGGCGACGCACGAGATCGGGCACGTCCTTGGGCTGCTGCACTCGTCGTCACCGGAGGCGATCATGTACCCGTACATCACCCGCGGGGAAAGGAAGGTGGAGCTCACTGCGGACGACATCGAGGGAGTCCAGCTTTTGTATGGCTCCAACCCGCGGTTCAACCACCCTGTGTCGCTTGGGAGAAGCAACTCGTTTCCTCGTTCAGTTGGCTTAGTTTGTGTAGCTTTAGTTATGCTAGTGACACGCTTGTAACACACTACTTTAATTATTCGTTCACATGTTATTATCTACTACCTCTGTTTTTTATGTAAAACGTCATGCAGCTCAATTTTGAGCTAGCCAACGTCAAACGGATAAAAACGGAGGGAGTATTTTGTTGTGATTGTTTTATATCATTAGAAGTAGTTTGAGTATGAGTTGTTTAAGCCGTGGAAAAAATAAATCAACTGCATCATACGTTTGAAAAGGTAGTAATTAATTGACGTGAATCCCCTTTATAGTATCGGCTAATCCTCTTCATGATACAAAAATGTTACATCGTGTAATCTGCCTCTGATCCAATCAGCGTTACTGCACGCAGCTCTGATAGGTGCATAAAAAAAAACTCATCAAACCACTCCACGCTGTGAGACACGCCAGGTGTGACAAGCAAGGGAGGTGCAAACAAACTCCTATTGCACACCTAGGGTCAACTTCGGCTCCACAAGGGCTTAATAACGGATAATATCACTCAAGATGCTAAAGAAATGGTTGATATCTATCTTCTCCTCTCCAGCATAAATTGCTTCTGCGCTTCCTCCGGTTGGCCCCTGTGCAGCCATCTCCACAAGTGTGTACAACTTCTTGATTGGCATCTGCAGCATGGAAACATTATAAGAATTTGACCATTCAGGTTTCTGATTGAATTGTTAAGAATGTTAGATTAGCAAGAGAAGCTTACATCGTCCAGTGCTTCTGCTGCTGCATCAAGATCTCCGTCATCGAACACATCAAGATGCTGCAACACCTGCAACGGAACCAGAAAATGTGAGGGAAAAAGACCTAACAAATACAGTACAAGGCACAAAATTCTAAACAAAATATGCAGAGAAAAGCAATGGAGCACGGGTGTAATCCATAGTATCACTACTCGAGAGAGAAATCCAGTATGCCATTCCTCACCTTTTTGGCATCCTCCTTTTTCAGTTTGGGAACATGATAAGTCACAGAGAACACGTCACACATTCCAACAGATTCCAGGAAACCGACTTCACTGGTTGTTCCAATAACAAGCAAGTTTTTTCCCTGCAAAATATAAACAGGTACACAAGTCAGATGAGATAGTTAGAAAAAAGGCCTTTGACCTTCTGTTAAAAAAAGGGGAAAGAAGAGCATGTGATTGTCTATAGCATCAAAGTCTGAGGTCAACACCAAAATAGTGAAACAATAATCAAGTATGGAGCTCAAGGATAATACTAAAGAAGTACAATTATGCAAACCTTAGGAGGAACCCTCTTGAGGAGGACCAGAAGAGTTTGTGAGATCAAATTTGAAAAACGGGGCCCAATGGCTACGTACTCCAGTAACCTACAAGATCATATGAGAATATCAATACACAGTTAAGCAAAATGGGACGTACATAGGTTGCATGGCAGCCGGTACTTTTAGAATCAAGGGCTCAAATACCTTTCGATATCATCAAGAATTATGATGCTGAACTGAGATTTGTATGCATCCTCGAAAACCTGTATTTATATGACAAGATACACAAACTCAATATATTGTGTGAAATCGCATAAAGAAAACAAACTAGAAATTTCAAACCGCCTCAAGAAGAGAAAATGGAGAAAATAAAGAAAGAAAAAAAGGGTACAGAAGCAGAACACAGGAAAAGTAATGGGATAAAGTTTCAAATAGATTATTCCATATACCCATATATTAACTAACTTGAATAGGCTACTAAATGTGTCATATGCAGAATATCACTGACCTTGCAAATCTGTGCACATTTGCTGCTTTCACTGAAGCCAATCATTGTTTCTGCTGATATCTGTAGTGAAAAGCACAATTCAGAGATTTAGTCCTATACCCTGCTATAGAGTATGTAGGAAAACTGAAATTAAAGGAAACTTACAATTTTGACATATGCAAAATCACTGTCAATGCCAACACTGGCTGCCATAGCTGACTTACCACTGAAGCAGTAAACATGAAATAAGTTTCCAGCAAAGTTTTAAAGACAAGGATATTATTTAACCTTTAGATATTGTACCTTCCAGCAGGACCTTCCAAGAGGCAAGTCACAAGTGGGCTACCTTTGCTAACTTTAACTTGCTCAACAAGGACCATAGCTCTCTGGTAAAGGTGCTTATGTGCCTTGCCACAGTCAACAATACCGCGCAATCTGCGTATTCCGAACAAAAATGAAGGTGTCAATATAAAATCAAACAATACTTCTGTTCTCTTAAACATGGAGGCCAACAGTACAAAACTAAACAAGATACAAAGGAAACTAATTACAAAAAACACGTGTGGAGTAGAATCCAAAAGTGCTAAGGTGCCGAAAATGCTACCATATGCAATCTGTTTGTGTCGAGTTAAGTTGTACATGACATATAACACAAAAATATCCCCTGCTATGGTAGATAACAGATAGAAAAAAAAAAAAAACATATTTTAACATATGTGTAAAGGCATGCTTCATAGAACAAGGAGAGGACAAAGGAGACCTAAATCCACACAGAAGACCTAATGAACACATGGAGAGAAGATAAGTGCTATGCAAAGGGGGCAGATCCCCGAACTGTATATTTGGGGTGAAAAAATGTGTGAATCCCATCAATGCCCTAAAAAGAATCCAATCATCTTGCATTTGACATATCTACAAATGTCACTTTGCTAATTATAACAGCACACACCTGCATCTTTCGAGGTCGTCGGTGGAAGCACCGAATGCAGGAGTAATTTCATGAAGTGCATTCACAAAATCGTCCATGGTAACCTTAATGCTTTCCTCATCCAAAGGTTTAGTGAGGTCATCCATGGTTATCTGCCGGTTCAAAGCAAACGAGACAGCACTTTTGACAACACCTTCCAACTCTGCTCCACTGTAGTTCTTGGTACGTGCAGCTTCATTCAGAAGATCAGGTGTCATTTGGACGTAGGATCAGTGATCAAGAATTAATTCGATACATAAAGAATTTCGGAGATAAACTGTGTCCTAATGTACATAACTGATGCTAATACAGTAAATAGTTCAAAAAGAAAATTTCAAGATATTTACAAATTCAACAATAGCGCTAGCATGCTTCAGCATTCAGCCAGAGACAACTAACCAGTCTGCTATGAAAAATATTGAAAACTTTGCTCTAATGAATGCAATGCCTGAAAGTATATCAATTGAAAAAGACAGACCTAGCTCATGAAGATTAATATCTGGAGATAGGAAAGAATTCTCTTTCATCTTATTTGTATGAATTTGAAGGATTTGCAAACGTCCATTTTCATCAGGAAGGTTTATCTCGATGTGAACCTCCAATCGTCCAGGTCTGCCACAGATGTATCAGAGGGCAATGAACTTTTGCAAATAGAAACAAAGGAACTGTGGTTATGGACCACAATTTGAATTGTCACATCTCAGAGTATTTAAAGGTGCCAAATGGATTCCGAACTAGTACTGCATGCATTCATTGGTCCAATATGTTTTTCAGGATCTAGTTTAAATTAATTTACAGACATGTTTTGATGTTTTTTTATATTTTTGTCTCATCAGGCAGCTCAGTTAATCCTGTACATTTTGAGCTGCGCGGCTTGTTTGAATGCAAAAAATCTTGTAGTTTTTGGAAAACCATAGTACTACTAAAACTGTAATGTTTTTGGAGTTTTGGAAAATTCATCTCGGGCATCTTTTTTCTAAACATTGATTTTGCACACCTTTAGTTTTTAAACTGCAGTTTCTTCATTCAAGTCTCCTGGAACAACATCCTAGCAGGCCCTAAACTACAAAACTGACCACTTCACCAAATAACTAGTAAAATAAACCAAAGAGTAACAGAAATTACCTCAATAGAGCTTCATCAAGCAAATCTTTACGATTGGTCATTCCAATAAGCAACACATTATTCAATGCCTCAACACCATCGATCTAAAGTGTAGAAATTCTGATCGGAACTTGGACTATATAAATGTACAGAACATAAAAGGGAAAACTTTATAACAGCAGATTCCAGGATAACACACCTTTGTAAGGAGCTGGTTTACAATGCTATCATGTACACCTGTACCATCACGGGTAGATCCTCTAGACTGCACAATTAAATTTGCAATTAGGCAAGCTTGTCTGTTGTTTAAAATAAAAATGAATGATACTATAAGTGACCAAATTATGTAGTACAGTGGTGCATGCAATTTACAGAAGAGATGAAAGAGCTTGATGTGGGAGTTAGGTATAACTAAAAACTATGAAGGGATAGTATAGTATATCATTGAAATAACGGTGTCCAGGAGAAACTGTGCCACTTAAAACTAGGCAACATTACCAGGGTCTCCCAGTTTAGCAACATACTTTAGAGGATAATTCATGTAACACAGTAACCGTTGTAAGGGATTTCTTTTCTTGAATGCAATAATTATATATAGGCAATAAAAGCACTAGTGCCCTTGGAGACTCCACTGAAATCTAAAATGATAAACACATGTACCTATCTAATAAATTAGTAATAACACCTGTACCTATCTAATAAATTAGTAATAGCTGAAAGTTAGTCTTTGACCTAGCACCTTGTCGCATTTGAGTAATCTGGTACCTTGTGAAAACTCTAGGCAAACAAATATTGTAAAATACACATGATGACATAAACTTAAGGGAACAGAAACTCCACCTTGCAGATGGCATCAATTTCATCAAATATGATGACATGGAGGTCACTCTGATCACCTGTGTCAGAAAGGAGGTAGAAAAATGAAGTGTTGAAAAGGGTTCATTCCACACAGAAATACGGGTTTTCCTGATGAGGTAACATACCACGTGTCCTCTGATCAATTTCAGCATCAGCAAACAAGTCTCTCACGTTCTTCTCTGTTTCTCCAACAAACTTGCTCAGAACTTCAGGTCCATTCACAATCTTATATTTGAAAAAAAAAAAACATATTAGACAGTGCTCACATAAACGCTAAACAGCCGGTCACCTATCATTTAGTGTGTTTTTTTTTCAGACTAAACAGTCATCTAAAAGGGCTAAATGGGCCATTTAATGGGATAAATGGCCGATTAAACAGAAGCGATTGACCACCATTTAGCGTTTACGTGTTTAAATGGACTAAACAACTGTTTAGGAAAAAAACAGTGATTAGACATGTATAAGAACCTTAAAGGACAGAAACCTAGCATTATACAGTACAGGAGGAATGTTGAATCTGTGAGATCAATTGATTGCCATGTTTTTACAGACCTTATCTATATAACCTATATAGATGAAGCCCACTAACTATCATTAACTCCAATTCTCTTGATCCTCAGCCTATCCACGTCACCTCTCATGTCATATCATCGTGTCCGTTCGGTTGGGCGCGCATGCAATCTGCTTGCATCGTCTCTTCAGTGCCATATGGTGTCTATGAAGAACGCATTTAATCCCAGTGCATGCAGCCACGCACCATGCATTTCAGTCCTTGCGTCATGCATTAGTTGCCATGCATGTTTATGGCGTACAAACTGATTGCCAGCAAGTAATGCTCTGTAATGGGAATCGAACCGACAGGGAAGAACAACCGTTGTTTCTTTTCCTCCCACCGCTCCTCTCCCATTCCATCCCTTGATAAATTCTATTAGTGCAATGATGCAGAGCGTGAGAGCGGCGACAGCACCGCGGCGTGAATCCCTACCGGCTGGCCCTCATGCACGGCACCGCAGCATAGGGAAGTGCCCCCAGGGGAGGCTGCAACCATGCGCATGCCGCGACGACGAGGACAAGCAGTCGTTGGAGTGAGCGGAGAAAGGTGCAGTGCATCAGTAATTGTGGAGGCCTACAGTGGCAACCATGGCGGCCTGTGCGCGCGGCAGCGCAGCATCGGCGACTGCTCGGTGGCCTACGTCACGTGACAGTCTCTGCGTCGGCGAACACCGAACATTGAGCATTGCAGTCTGCAGAGGCTGTAGTGTCCTGTGCGTGCCGTCTTCTAATTAATCTTGGACGAACGTCTAAGGTGATATTCGAGCGATTGGACTAGGTAATTAATTTTAGGACATGTTGATTGATCTATGCAAATAAATAGAATCTCAGCTCAATTGATGATTCAATCCTAATATGAAGGGAAACATGCATTTGATTCAATTTGCAGATCAGCTTGGGCATGTACATGAGTGTGTATTGCTCCTACGGCGATGAAGCATGTACGCTCCGTCAACATGGAACCAGAGAGGGTGTAGCTCGTGGCTCGAGAAATCCACAACCAACAGCGGTATATGTTTATTAATAGTTTTATTTACGATTCGTCTCACGATATCCTTTGTTCTTTTTCAATTTGTCCATGTCCTGTAACGAATTTGACTATATATCATACCGGGTTTGTGCTTAATGCTATTTTTGCTTTGATTTTGTGGTATGCACCATATGAATTCAGCGCTACAGTATTCTTATGGAGTCAATATCTATATCAATCATCTATAAATTTATTTAAACTCCCGCAGCAACGCGCGGGGAATCACCTAGTTATTAATATTTAGATGGACAACATGGCTAGCCTACCTTGACCACACAGACTAAATTTGCTATAGCTCTGCCTCTGGCATTATGGTGTTAGTTTTCACGAATCACAAGTACGGAGCACAGGCTACATGTGCTCATTCAAGAATATTATGAACAGTACACACCAATTTACCATCACTATATGGAAGAAAATTACGATATTTTTCGTTGAATTAGTATATTTACAATAACAGAACTGAGAGCACCTGAATAGTGCTAACTTCTGATTTAACACCATAGCGAATAATAACTTTTTAAAACCAAGTTCTGATTCTAATGTTAAAATGTCTTTCAAATGCTTGTAAAAAACGAATTATGCAGTAGGCTTTGCACAAACATTGGGTAAATAGCAGATTCGTGCTTCATGCTGTCATTTAGGAAATTCATACCTTGGGATCTTTTCCATTCAATAACTTTCCAATTTGCCGGGCCATAAGAGTCTTGCCAGTACCAGGAGGTCCATATAGCAATATACCCTTTACATGTTTGATGCCCAACCTACAGTATTAGGTAATAAGCAAAATATGCCAATTGCAAACAGTAAAGAAATGGCGAAGCAGGTACCATACTTACTTACTAACAACATGAGGTGGAAATACTCTCGAAGCGAATGCCCTACGAAATATGTCAGTGAATTCATGACTTAACCCACCTATCCCCAATTTTTCCAAGTTAAACTCTTTATGCTTGAAAAGCTTGCTGCTAGCAGCTTCCTTTTGGTTGATAACCTACAGTATAAAAACATTATTATTGGGATATGTTATGAGCTATAGATAATGCTTCTGCCACATTCATAGCTGAAGTGAATGCTAACAACAATATAAACTTATAAAGGGTGCTTGAGTTAACCTTAATCCCTGAATTAGGAGCAGCCTCAAATATGATGTATGTATCACTTGACAGGAATCCTCTATCCAATGGCGTAGAATTCTCTTGACCCTCTAGCAAAGCTTGATTGACAGTGAATACATAGTTTGTTCCATAAAATTCAAATGGCACCCTTTGCCCCAAGGTCATGATCTGTAAACAAGCCCAGTGGATCAAATTAGCACATAAGGAGAAAGTAATAAAACAACAGCTCTCCACAATCCAATAGCACACAATTGACATCTCATGAATAGCATACACATTAAAGTTAATGCGACCAAAACGAGTGCTACTCAATGAAATTACGGTAACTGATTGGGTCGTACCTGATCAAGATACCTCTTCCGGAGTTGCTGAGCAAGCACTACAGCATCCAGCTGGGAAGCCAGGAAAATGCATATGAGATCACATTGATCAGACACTAGAAGATATGCATCATAAGCAGTTATAGCTTACTTCATCGTTCCGGTTGGCTCTTGCCTTGGCATACTCTAGCTCCAAAGTGAGCAGTGCCAACTTGAAATCATCAGGCGGGGCAAAACTGGACAAGAATGATCATGGCAAACAGTAAGTCAAGATAGCATCATAAATATATTCATTTAAGTGGACAGTTAAACTTCCAACCTGCTAACAGCAACAGAATCCCCAGCTGAAACCTTTGCCTGCCTACGCTGAATAGCATTCAAGGCAATGCGTCCACTTGCAACAGCATCATGGGCAGTGGATATTTGTTAAGGATCAAACATGAGAAGAGAAAGTAAAAGTCCTTAGGAGGGACAATACATGATTTTATCAAATCTGCATAGGATTCAGCTAGCAAATGTTCACAAGTTGAAGCAATTTTATGCTGTGTTTTTTAAATAAGTGGATTTTTGGGTGACAACACCCAGCAGGTCACACTGTGGTGAACCCAGTGCAGAGCACTAGCTGAGCACAACATTAGAATGATAGATAGAAGCATGCTAAGGAAACAGGTAAATAGTTAATCACACGTTTATAAAACAAATGATGGTCCATGTAAAAGTTGATTCATCAGTGAAGGACTTTCCAGTGCGACGACTTTCCAGTGCGATGAAATGGCATAAAGCAGATCAATAGTTCCAGTTAACAATATTGACTCAAAATCGTTGATATTATGGATATCATCTCACTATAATTTCCATCAATCTAAATGGAGATCACCAAAACAGTGGAATCAACTAAAGCTATAAGCCTACAACTGTAAGAAGCCAAATGGGCATCAATGCTGAGATAAATTCACAATGACCAAAATTTCAATGCAATCGAATTTCAGACTCATCAACACGAGATCACCATCAAATATGCTCCGTCAACACGGAGAAATTATCTGGACCCAGGATTCAAAATAAAAGTTCCTCGACCGGACCAAAGCGCCAGGCTGGCTCGTGCGAGAGAGATCTCGGAGTAGAGTGGGCAGACGATCGATTAAGAGAGCACGTAGAAAAGGATATCGCAAGGTGAAGACCCAGGAGTCGGCGACGAGGGCGAGCGCGTTGGGGAAGCGGCGGAGATCGGCGGAGGAGACATAGGCGCAGTTTGTGAGGGCCAGTTCCTGGTTCGGCGTGCTGACCACCTCCATGGACGAGCCTCCCCCGCCTCCCTGCCCCTGGAAGTACCTCCCCGCCATGGCCGCGGCGCAGCTGCGGTGGTGAGATCTCGCTCGCTGCGAGAGATCGTGCAGGCGCGTGAGAGGTCGCGCTACTCGCGAGGCGGAGAACTTCGGTTGGGGTTCTCAGCCCGCTGTCGCGTGTGTGCGCTCGCTTCGGTCCGAAGGAAGGGCGTTTGGGGCCCTTTGGGCCCTGTTAACATATACTCCATCTGACTTGTTTTTAAAAAAAACTTTAACCATTCATCTTATTTAAAAAATTTATATAAATATATAAAATCATAAGTCATACTTAAATTATCCTTAATGATAAAAATAAGTGACAACAAAATAAAAGATAAGTGACGAATTTTGAAATAATAATAAAACAAATGACAACAAAATAAAAAATAAATAATAAGTAATGACAATAAAATATTGTATTGCGCTAAATGAATAGCCAAATTTGGATATTTTTTATGTTTAGGCCATC
The DNA here is from genome assembly GCA_022530915.1 of Paspalum notatum. Taxonomy (NCBI): domain Eukaryota; kingdom Viridiplantae; phylum Streptophyta; class Magnoliopsida; order Poales; family Poaceae; genus Paspalum; species Paspalum notatum. The sequence goes on from CM039692.1 coordinate 36,913,362, forward strand.
TCCAGTAAACTACACATCTCATTATCCACATTTCAGGATCTATTTACGATACTAAAACAATGTTCTGTACGCCGACTTGTATGAAGCACTGAAGATAGCTATAGAAGATTACATATTTCAAAAAGTACGTGGGTAGGAAAAAGTAAGGGGGCTCATAGGCCATCTCCATGCTTCAAAAATTGTTTTAAATGAACGTTCAAAATACTACTTTAGCACCGCAGAGTGAAGTTTAAAATTTAAGCAACGGACGATGAGTACGGTGTCCGATGAGTTGGCGGGATGCAGCGACGAACAGGCCACGCTCCCCCGTCGCTGACGCCTGCCAGTGCCACCAGCTCCGGCGGTGCCGCGCAGGAGGACGAGAGCCCACTGGGCAGTGACGTGGTCGTCGGTACCGAAGATTTCCGGAAGGAAAATGAACGGGAATCATCGGGCCCGACCATTGCATTGTTGCCGCGTCTTCGCTTTGTTTCGTCACGCTCCTCCGTCGTTCAGGCAGCGCACAGGCTAGCCCTAGCCCAGTTCATTCGTTGGTTCAAATCTCGTGTCCTCGCGCAAAGGTCAAGCATGTTTTTTATTCTTTTATTGAATTTATTTTTTTCTTCTTTTATTTGATCCCTTCTACTACTCATTTTCAAACTTTTATCCTTTAAATACTTGTTTACGAAGAACATTTGTCATCCAACTACCTTTGCCACTTGCCAGGATATGGAAACTCCACGTAGCGCACAAACGTGGCAGCATAGCATCAGACGCATGTCAGTCAATCAAAAGTTCAGAACATCACAGCAGAAACAACTAACAACAGTGGATATAACGAGGATCTTCGTTTTTTATCCAAAACAAATATTAATTTTAGGTTCTAAGACCAGCATTTGAGAGCACACAAGTTGCCACTTTGCTCGTTACGAACAATTCTATTTCCCGTTTCTCACAAAATCGGGCTAACATTTCTTTTCGATTGGGGATTCATGAGCCAACCCAGATCCATCCGAGTAAAAAAAAAAAATACTAGGGCACCTATCAATGGCCACAAACAAAACCGGGCTCAGCTAACATTTTTCCTAGGAATAAATCATGTTGCTTGAGTATGTTGACAACAGTCACTGCCCACTTCATTAAGGATTAGGCAAGAATGCCAATCCAGTGCTGGAGGTCCATGGTGGAGTTGCTGAAGTGGTAGGAGCTCATGTATGTGTCTGGCTTGCAAACACATGAACCTCCTATGAAAATATAAGTCATGGAGATGGCAAGATTTCCCCAGCTGAACTCAATATTTCTCAGTACGGCCTAATTCTTTGTAGCAGCAGTGCACAGATATTTCAACAAATATTCATTAGAAGAGCAAGTGTCTGCCAAATCCTGATGTAATCTTGTTATAGATTTCTGTAATGACTTCAGAGCAGGAAGTAAAGTTCTGGAGTTCTGCTGAATATAGTGACCATGGACCTTACATAGCTCCTGTGATAAAAAGAAAAGAATTTGATCAATATGGTATGTTAACCAAAACAGACAATAGTTGGGAGAAAAGTAGAAATGAGGATGATACCTGAGACCAAAGAAGGATAAATTCCAGATGGGGACAACTTTCCAAAAGGTCAGCGAAAGCATCTATCAATCTTTGGAGGTACTTGTAAGGAATTGCCGAACACATTGCTGTTACATTGGATGGATCCACAGCAAATATGCACTTCTTAATTAAGGAGTCCTCATTCAACCGAAGGCTAAGTATAAGGGCTCTCTGGTGTTGATTTTCTGCAAGAGCTTCCTCTACTTTCTGCAGAAACATAAGTTGCAGAATTTGCAAATTGATCAGTATAATTCTGAGAAGGCAATACACAACAAGAAAGGGAATGAAGAAGTGAATACCTCAGGTGTAACATCAATGTCAAGGTCTGTTGGATCAAAAATAAATGATTCATCAACTGAGTACAATAAGACACCATCAGTGGTCGCTCCAGCAAAAGATCTTCCAGTCGGAGCAAACTTAACACATTTTGTGCGAGCTATGGGTCTTCCACGATTTGCCATTGATCCAGGTAAACCAAGACCTAAGTTTCCTCTTGTTTGTTGATCGATTCCTTCTTCAACATCACTGTCTTCATCGTCAATGAGATCTAGCGCACCAGCATCTGTCATCTTCTTTGAGTTCAGAAAATCAAGAACTCCATCCAATGAGAGATTGCGAGTGATCTGGAATCTACGCAGCAACACCTGCTCAAAGGAATATATTTAAAACAAAGGTGACCCCTCACAACGAATGATGTTTTGTGAATCATGTAGTTAGTCAGTGGTACATAATGGATTTTCTCTAAAAGCAAATGATTTTCTAGCATTATAGCGGACCAAGATGTGTGCACAAGCAAAACAACATCAGCCCCTTGTGGTTATATGTTTTAGCCTAAATGTGTTCATCGTAGCAAATGGAGAAAATACAGGCAGCAGCTTCAAATATGGATTGCTTAAGAGCTAAATATAATAAAGTAATGTAAGCGGGTTAATGGGTTATAGGAGTTGGCAGTCAGCACAGGCTCCAAGATTGTTATAATAAGGTATTAATGGTTTACTATGCATGTATACGATAGCCAGATATTATATGAGTGGGCCATTAGATTGGCTATAGATGATATGGCCAGAACATAAAGCCCACATTTATCTATTATTAGGCATGCTCTGACTAACTGTTGATATCTTACAGCATTTGGGTTAGAAAATAGTAATAGATAACATCCAGCAAGTATCATCATCACAAGAAAGATTTGCTGACCTGTTCTCCAACATCATACATGCAGATATATTTGGTGTTTCCTCCAGCTAAAATGTAGCTTCCATCAGCAGAATAGCACAGCGTAGTGAAGTACTTCCCTATACTTGTAGTAGCTGCAGATCTCCTGTCAGTCATGAGGCGACCCCCAGCAATATCCCTGCGGCCCTCAATGGTATACATCAACAAACCATCAGATGGATCCCAGAAATGGATTAGGCCATCTAAAGTACTGCTTGCTATCTGCCTTCCATCAGGTCGATAAGCTAAAGTAAGAACATCATGTGAGTGCTGAAAAGTTTCCACTGCACCCTTGCTCTCAAATACATCCCAAAGGCGAACTGTTTTGTCCCATGATGATGAAGCCAGAATAGCCTACCAAACAAAGCTTAGTTATTGTTCTGATGAATTTACAGAACCTAAAAACATAAAATACTGTTAATGGAACAAATATTCATGCAGAGTCATAAAGTAGTGCCTCTTTGTAACTAAGGCCATTCTCAGTGGGGGTTTCATTCTCATTAAATGAGGTGCCATGTCAGTGATCTGGATGAAGTGGCAAGGCATTAATCATGAAAGCTGTTTACACTGTTATCTATTATCTAGACATGTTGTGTCTTGCATGTTGCCTATGTCTTACATGTTGCCTATGAAACCACGCCGAATGAAAGTATGCATTGTGAGAGATTATTTCATCCATGATTTTAATTCCCTCTTGCTTATGTGGCACATTGGAAACACAAACATGAAACCTTCAACTGGTGATGGCCTAATTGTAATTCAAAAAAACAGAAAATGGAAAAAACACATTAAAGCATTATCTTACATTGATTGGTGAAAACATTAGACCATGCACTGGTCCTTCATGGCCACTGAGTACATCTAACAGTCTACCAGTTTTCATTGACCAAACAAATATCTGCATGACAATATTTTGGTTGTCAGGAAAACTTTAAGCCACATGAAAATTCTTGGGAAGGAAAGGTAGAGCTGCATACACACACCTCAAATGAATCAAGTGTTCCAGCACATATTACTTCGCCACTCTGGTCTGCCGTTAAAGAAACAAATTGCCTAGGTGAAGGGGTGGTAAACGTTCTAAAGTTGCGATAGCGGAACAAATCCCATGCTCGGATAGTCCCATCAAGGGAGGCACTTAGAAGAGAATGGTTATTGGCCATAAAATGAACTGCAGTAACAGCATTTGTATGCTCCGAAAATGTTATGAAACAGAACCCAGATGAAACTGTCCAGACCTGTAATACATCAATAGCATTATCAAACTTGCTGTGCAGGACATTAACACTAACTAAAGGGGTTATCAAATATCATTCAAAACTAAAATTTATCCCCATAAATGGATATTACGCACTGTTCTTTCATTCATTTGAATAAATAAGCTTGGTATGAGTAGCAGCTCGAGGCAATGACAGTGCTATATTTTAATTGCATGAAGTTGGAGGACCAGTTTCTTTAATTTGGGGTAAATTATGATTTATATAGCAAAGTTTCTCTGGCTGTTTTATGAAGCGCTAGCTAGTATGATCATGTGAAAATGCCATCATAACTAATATTTAATTTCAATAACTCCAGCAAAAAAAAAGAGTGCATATAAAAAAAATCATCTGTGGCGAGATTCTACATTCACACAGACCATAGATGCTATGTGTAGCAAAAGAGCATGATCAAGATTGTAAATGTTATCGCTTAGCACACACCTTGACTTTGTTATCATCAGCTCCAGTGGCTAATAACTGAGAATCTGGTGAGTATGCAATGCAATTGACATCAAAGTAGTGCCCCTGCTGCTTCAAAATGTAGCTCTCCGACCGCCACTCCCACACCAGTAGCTGTCCAAGTTTGGCACACCCAAAAACAAGCCAATTCCCCAAACTGTGGAAAGTAGCAGTGGTAATTTTTTCCCTCGATATTGAAAGTAAGTGGAGGCAAACAAAGTCTGGCATCTGGTACAGCCCAAATACTCCATTAGAGAATCCAACCACCACCATGTCAAGCTCCCGGTGGTAATCACATGCTGTTAACTTAGCCGGTGACTGCATAAAGAAGTGCTTTTCCTGCAGCTCCCACTTTGCCAAATGCAGCGGAGTTGTGTCCGATTCCCCCAATTCTCCCAAACTTTTCCTTTTCCTGCTCCCACCATCCAGTTCCATGGCATCATTCTGTTCTGACCCCTGCTCTGGGGTTCCTGGTGAAGGTGGAGGAGAAGTATCATTTTCTTCATTTCCTTCGACCAGATTCCATGTAAAGATAGCTCCATCCTTGGAGACTGTATAAACCCTCTTGACTCTCCCTGTCTTCTTATCCGTGGCAAAGAAGGCGTCCACGACAGCCGCCCGATGGCCAAGGAAGAGGAAGGGCTTGCCTCCTAGTCCCTTCTTGACAGGCAAGAGCCGAGCAGTCAGGTCCTTGCAGGACGCAAGGAGGAACGCGGAGTCCGGGGACCACTCAAATGCTGTCACGCCGGCGGCGAAGCCAGGGAAAGTGCGGAGGAGGTGGAAGGGAAAGAATTCCCTTCGGAACCCCGGGGAGCGCCAGATCTGCACGACCTTCCCGACGGCCACGGCGATGAGCTGGCCGTCGGGGCTGAAGCGGACGGCTGACGGCGCACCCTTGAAGGAGACGCGGTGGAGGACGGCGCGGCGGCGGAGGTTGGCGTAGAGCGCGCGGCCTTTGTCATCGGCCGCGAGGAGGAAATCACCCGAGGGGGAAGCGGCAAGGCGGGTAATGTTGGAGGAGGACTCGAAGGGGAGTGTGAGGGAGGCGGAGGCGGCGAGGTCGGTGGAGGCGATGCGGTTGCCGACCGCGGAGAGGAGGATGGGTGAGTCCCCGGCAAAGACGGCGTCGCCGCCGCGGTACGGCGCGCCGAGGAGGTTCTGGAAGCGGTAATTCATGGCGGGAGGAAGGGAGGCAGCAAGGTCGGCGGCCGCTAGGGTTTTGGGGAAGGAGTGTAAACCGGCTCGACGACGATGACGACAGGGTTTTTGATTTTTGATTTTTGACCTGGGCTGTGGGCTTGTGGGTACTGATGGACCCAAACCCAACTGTTTGGTTGGACAGGGACGATTTGGCCCAACACTCGACGAAAGATCATTTTTAGGCAACTGAATTTTCCATTAGTTCGAATACAAGAGTACATTTCTTCTTATCCTGAACATATCTTGGGTTAGGCTGAAACCAACTGTGTCCCTATACGACGCCTCTAAAATTAAATGCAGCATTGTTACAGCACTGTTCTGCACTGTAGATAGAGAGATGGGTAATTAGAATAGTGAGGGGAATGAGGGATGAGGGTAGGCCTGGCATTCGGTTCTTCGGTTATTTAGAAATTTCGGTTCTCTAAAAATGGAACCGAATTAGCCTCTAGAGAAGGATGGAACTGAGCATTTCGGTTCTCGGTTTCTTCGGTTCGATTCCAGTTTCGAACCGAACTGAAGCTCGCCAGGGTGGGAAGGGGCGTACCGAGTCGCCGCGTCGAGGAAGGTTGCGCCGCGCCGCTTCGTCGGAGGGGTGAGGTCAGGCGGCGGCGCCGCGCCGGAAGGGGAGCGCCGCGGGAGTGGGGGTGCCTCCGCGCCGTGGCTCGTGAGGGAGGAGGCCGTCACCGCGCCGTGGGGGAGGCTCGCCACCGCGCCGGAAGGGGAGCGCCGCCGGAGTGGGGGCGCCTCCACGCCATGGCCCATGGGGATTGGGGAAGGAGGCCACCGCCACACCATGGGGCTGACAGCCGCGCCAGGGTCGTGCGGGAGTAGGAAGGAAGGCGAAGACCAAGGAAGGGGGCGTGCGGGTTGGACCTGGTTGGCGGCTGGCGGCCGTCACCTGGGAGCGGGTGGGGAAAGGGAAAAAGGGTCCAAGATGGGCTAGGGTTTTTGAATGGGCCATTGGGCCAGGCCGAGTTGCGGCGCCCCTGTGGAAGAGAGGGAGTCCATGGTTTACACATTGGGCCAAGCTATATTTGTTGGGCTTCTAACATTTCAGTTTCTTCGGGTTTTTCGGTTCTTTAGGATTTAGAATCGAAAACCGCTCAGTGATAAAGGAGGTGGGGTGCAAAGACAGCCAGGAGGTTTGCCTAGAAGCAACCACCCTTTAAAGAGTGCATAATAGCTCACTGATCGAGCGCCCTTGCGCTGAAGATGAACGGGGCTAAGCGATCTGCCGAAGCTGTGGGATGTCAAAATGCATCGGTAGGGGAGCGTTCCGCCTTAGAGGGAAGCAGCTCGGTTCTATTGGTTATTTGAGAATAGGAACCGAATTAAATAACGGTTCTTTCGGTTCGGTTCCTCAGTTTCGGTTCTTTTTGCCCAGAGCTTGATGACGGAGTTGTTGGATTCAGCCTTATATAAAATTTTAATTCAGCCATAGATGGGATCATCAAAAATCTAAAACTAGGTAGATGGAAGAGTTGAGGTGCTAAAAAAATCTTTATTGACCCTTTACACACTAGAACTCATGTGTCGCTCCAAATGTTTAACCACTCAATCCCATATTTTAATTGGGAAAGGTAATCGGGTAGACAGGCTTCTTGTTCGGGTAGAAGAGGCCAAAGTTCCTCTCCGTCGAATCCCCCGGCTTCTGGTTCTCGTTGAACATGGCGAACACGTACGTCTCCAGCGCCCCGGGTCTCTTGGGCGTGCCTCGGTAGGCTTGGTCGATCAGGCCCTGGTTGTACCTCCGCGCATTGTCCACGGTCGCCGCGAACCCGCCGGCCGACGGCCACCCGCTCTCCGGCACCACGATCCTGACGCCCGGCGCCCCGGCCTTCTCGAGCGGGCGTGGATGGCGTCCACCATGGCGGCGAAGTGTTCGTGTAGGTCAGCCCGTTGCCGTCGTCCCTCACGGCCGTGCCTGGCTGGAACGTCGCGTAGCCGAGCGCGATGTCGCGCGGGTTGTCGCTGTAGGCGAAGTAGGGGTACACGTTGGCGAGCAGGGGCGCGCCGGTGTCGGCCAGGAACCGCGCGACGGGCACCATGTGCCCACGCACGCTGGGGTTGAAGACGCCGCGCGACGGGGGGAAGGAGTCAGTGATCACGTCCATCCGGACCGCCGTGGACACCTTGATCGCGGCCGCGAGGGCCGACACGAGGGCGGCGCGCACGTTCTGCATGGCCGGGAGGATGAGCCCCGCGTCGCCCGCGGGGACCTCGTTGCCGACGGCGATGTACCGGATGAGGACGTCCGGGTAGTAGGCCTGGACGTTGGCGTGCACCCAGTCTGCCGCGGCGGAGGCGCTGCCAGCGAGGCCGCGGACCGCGTCCACGCCGCCCACGTCGAGGATGAGGCCGATGGCGCTGCCGCGCAGGGCCGCGAGGGCTTCCGGGTCAGGGTAGTAGATGCGCATGGCGTGGATGTTGCTGGACTGGTAGAGCTGCACGACGTCCGCCCGCGACGGCAGGTTGTCGCCGACGGCGCCGTAGCAGACACCGAGCACGCCTGCGGCCGCACAGGCCGGATCAAATGAGCACAAAATGGCAACAAACACCATGCAAGATACCGGTCGGTACACTTGACCAGGACGTCCCATTCGGAAAAATCGCGGCAGTGTGCACCACTGATGCTTTTGCGCTCGGCCTTCTCTTCAAATTTGATCAGTGACGGTTTTGCCGTTTTGGTAAGAACAGCGGACCTACTTATATAGTGATGCTGCTGACATGGCGTCACAAACTCACAATAATCTCTTTCAGAGGCCGCTACACGCCTCGCAACCGTCATGGGGCAGTTCATACGGTTCCTGTTACACGTAATAGCACGTTACTAACAAACCAAGTGTCACTTTGGGTTGCTAAGCCGGTATTCAAACGGAGTACTCCCTCTGTTCCAAAAAGCTTGTCACATGCCTAGATTTCAGTGTACGAAAAACCGTCCGTCTTATTCAAAAAATATTTAAAAATTTTATTTATTTTTTAACAATTATGTTTGTAATCATATTACAAACGTAGTTATAAAAAAATAAAAAATATTTATAAATATTTTTTAAATTAGACAAACAATTTACCATGCACAGAAATCGAAATAGGCGACAAGTATTTTGGGACGGAGGGAGTACATATCTACAAGCATGATTAACTTGTTTGACTTTTGTCGACAACTACTTGAATAATTCTTAATCACTAATCCTTGTTTATGAAACCATTCTATTTTGGCCTGAATAACTTGAGAATATCTACTAAATAAAGTGCATCAACCGTCCCAAAAAAGATGAAATTATAACTTAAGTTAAATAATCTCTAATATTACCAAGTATATATAAAAATGTATCAATATTCATGTTATCAAATATAAATATTGTGTTTCTTCATAAAACACATTCATATATGCATTTTGGTATCATAAATGTTTGTGCTCTTTTTTATAAACGACGACGTCAGATCTAAGATAAATTGACTTAAGGTAAACCTAGAATTACATTGATGTTGTAAATATCATCGATTTTTGTATAAATTTGTTTGAAATAAACTAAATCGAGAAATCCTTATTGTTGGACAAAGGGAGCATTTGTTACAATTGTTGCCTCAACTTAACCACTTTAAATACGTACGTGTATTCATGTACAGATAATGCACCCAGTCACAAACTCACAATGGGAAGATCAAAGCTGACTACGTAGGATGACTTCGATCTCCTAAGGCTGTCTCCAAGGGTACTCTCTCCGTCCTAAAATAAGTGTTGTTTTAGGATTTTTAACACAGATTAAAGAGAGTGGAAGATGATGCATGTGCCCTTGATTAACAACCTAATTTTTCCATTACTGGTACGTGCATGTATGCATGCAGGTTAGTTTTTCTTTTAAAGACAACTAATCTTCTAAAACAGCACTTATTGTGGGACAAAATTTGAATCCTAGAACAGTAATTATTTTGGGACGGAGGGAGTACATCTCAAAATGAGGATTTCTATACTGTTTTGTACTATTATACATCGTAGATGACATAACATACAGAATAAGAGTTTTAAATGAGGAAAGGGACGAGGAACGCCCTTGGAGATAGCCTAATCCACGTTAAACTGCTGGGGGTCAGGTCAAGCAACGCAAGCAAAAAAACTTTTGCTTGTAAGGAAGCACAAGCGTGTGCGTTGAAGCTAACATTATTATTACTTCCCCACGTCAAATATAATTCATTTTGTCTTTCTAACCATAACGGAGTTGCTTTGCCCAGGCATACATCGATCGCGCGTTTGGATCAAATGATTCACTAAGTAATTTTAAATTTTGAAAGAATATTTTCAGAGTGTTTGAAACGAAGAAAACTTGAGTTCCATTCCTATATAAAGGAATACATTAATATGCAAAACACAAAAAATAAAACATCTACTTCAACCCAAAACCAAAAACAAGGGAAAGAATGTTTGCTCCCTCTCATTTCTCATAATCTTCTTATTCATTTTCTGCAATTCAAACAGCTTAAGGTATATATTTCATTATTCCTATGTTTTGGATTTCTATAGTTTCGTACAATCTCATTTTTATATTTTTTCTATTCGTCCATTTTGGATTCTTTGGTTCCAAATAAGTTCTATATCCTACCTATGCTAGCGGCCACAAGTGAGTTTCACTGCCACGCTTTAGGGGAAAAAATAATCAAAACATGCATGAAAAAAATGAAAAAAAATCGGTGTATAGATAATTCAAAGTTGTATGTTCATGTAAAATTGTGAGAATGAACCAAATTCTGTGCATAGAGAAGAAAAGGATTTTAGCATTTTACTAACGGTTGCGATACTCCGAGACCCGATTAAATGCTTATTTTTTGCCCCTTTTTTCCTCCTTGCCTAGAATTTCGTTCATACTCAATTTTGTATAAACGTAGAAATTTTCATTACCTATCCACACATAGTTTTAGTTTACTTTTTCATGTAAGTTTTGAGACTTTTTTTATGTGTGCGGCCGGCGGTAAAACAGGGCAGCGCTGGCCAGACAGCATCGCCACTCGCCAGCGTTGGGCAGGTTTCTCAAGCAGGAAAGGAGCAACAACGCACTCTCGTAGTTCAGTGTTCAATTTGAAAGTTTTCCAGTGTTTCCATCTACATATTTGACCATTTCTGCTTCCCTTCCTCAAAGATACCACTGCCAGTTCAACTCCCAAGATACAGTTACAGCTGTGATTTGGTTACTCAAAGAAAAGAAAAAAAAAACTAGACGAATATTCAGAAAAACAAAGACCCTGTTTACAACAACAACAAGCCTTTTAATCCCAAACAAATTGGGGTAGGCTAGAGTTGAAACACAAACCAAACCGCTAGAAACGAGAAAAGTTTTTTTTAAAAAATCACTTTAAACAAGAAAACAAGGGTTTTAAAAGATTTTTTTAGAAACACATAGAAGAGCCTAGTCAAGGCTCGGGTACGTGGATAGCTGCTTTCCAAACAGCTATATCCAAGGCTAACTCTCTCATTATATTCCAATCTCTTAGGTCTCTCTTAACTGCCTCCTCCCATATCAAATTTGACCTGCCCTTGCCTCTCTTCACATCATTGTTTCGCCTTCTGATGCTGCTATGCACTGGTGCCTCTGGAGGTCTTCGTTGCACGTGCCCAAACCATCTTAGTCGGTGTTGCATAAATTTTTCTTCAATTGGAGCTACCCCAAGACGATCCCGTATCTCGTCGTTTCGAACTCGATTCATCCTTGTATGCCCACACATCCAACGCAACATACGCATCTCCGCAACACTTAATTGTTGAATATGTCTTCTTTTAGTGGGCCAACATTCTGCACCATACAACATCGCAGGTCTAATAGCCGTCCTATAGAATTTGCCTTTTAACTTTTGTGGTACCCTTTTGTCACATAGAACACCGGATGCTTGACGCCATTTCATCCATCCCACTTTGATTCTATGGTTAACATCTTCATCGACATCCCCGTCTCTTTGTAGTATCGATCCCAAGTAACGAAAAGTATCTTTCTTGGACACTATCTGACCTTCCAAACTCACATCTACTGTCTCCTGTCTAGCGGAACCAAAGTCACGTCAACAAAGACCCTATAGGAGAAAAATTGGAAGAAAAATTTAGATCTAAACAAAGACCCTGTTTAGATCTAAATTATTGGGACAGGTGTTTAGATCTAAATTTTTCTCCCAAATTTCACTATGCAAAAAAAAGATTTTCCATCACATCAAAATGCCGGTTGAGTACTAAATGTAGATGAAATAAAAAATTAATTGCACAGTTTAGATGTACTTTGCGAAACGAATTTTTTAAACCTATTTAGACCATAGTAGGACAATATTTACCACAAACAAATAAAAAATGCTACAATATATTTTTCAACGCTACAGTACATTTCAGTCCCAATTTCAACGGATCTCAGCACAGCCAAAACAACAAAATGGGTGAGCCCGCCTCTTGCCTCTGAACACTTCTGCAATGTCCTTCGCTCGTACTGAATGTTTTTCGGGGAACGCGAATAGACAGACACGGGTGCGATCTTGATTTCAGGCAGCAAAATACGAGCTTTTCAGTTTCAGTGAACATGGGAGAATTCAAAAATGCACTTTAAAACTTCACAAAATCACCATCCATTCATTCATCCGTTCCCTTTAAGATGTTTTGACAAACAACCTTCTTTCAGAAACATCAGAAAACACCATCTTCCCAAGCGTCACATTACGCCTTCACAACTTCATCTACACGCTTATTCAGCAGACACTCCATGACAGCGCCAGAGCAGGACCGGGCCGCCCCCCTACTCCTCGTCCATGCCGTCCTCGTCCTCCTCCATGATCCTCATCTTCTTCACGGCCTGCGCGGCGTCGCTCTTGACCGCGCCGTTCGGGACCTGGATCAGTATGTCCGACCGCTGCCCCGTCTCCGCGTTCACCAGCCCGCCGCTCCGGTCCACCTTGTAGGCCAGTTCGTCCTTGGCGGGGGCGGCGTCGATGTACACCGTGCAGTTCTCGTCGATCTCCTCCTGGATCAGCATCTTCGACAGCTGCGTCACCACCCGCTTCTCGATCCACCTCCTGATGGGCCGCGCGCCATAGACCTGTTTTATGAGGCGAACACCAGAGAGAACCGAGTCAGCACCACATCAGTGGAAACGCAAGAAAATCATTCTGGTGATCGGAGTTCAGATGGATGCCATTGTCACGTACCGGATCGTAGGACAGAGACAGGATGATGTCCAGCGCGGCGTCGGTCACGGCCAGAGCGATGCCCCTCTCGGCAAGACGGACGGCTACGTCCTTCATCTGGAGGCGAGCGACCTTCCTCAGCTGCTCGTGTGACAGAGGGTCGAAGATCACGATCTCGTCCAGCCGGTTCAGCAGCTCAGGGCGGAAGTGCCTCCTCACCTGCACACGCAAAACCACTCGAGTTGAGCACCACATTCACATTGCACAGAAGAAGAGAAATTTCGAGCGCACATGGATGTTCTGGACGCATCGCGTTGCGTACCTCCTGCATGACGAGATCACGCGCCACCTTCATGGAGTTCTTGCCCACCATCCCGGCGAGAAGGTGCTCGGCGCCGAGGTTCGACGTCATGATGATCACGGTGTTCCTGAAGTCCACCGTCCTGCCTTGCCCGTCCGTCAGCCTTCCATCGTCGAGGACCTGGAGGAGGGTGTTGAACACGGAGACATGCGCCTTCTCGACCTCGTCGAACAGGATCACGCTGTACGGCCTCCTCCTCACTTGCTCAGTCAGCTGCCCACCTTCTTCATGGCCAACGTAGCTGCAGTCACAAAAGTTTCCAATGTCAGCAACACGAGCTCAGCTGTTTCCAAGCTATAAACCTCAATGAAAATATGACAAATGCTCCATGCACTTACCCAGGTGGTGCTCCGATCAGCCGAGCCACCGAGTGCTGCTCCATGTACTCGGACATGTCGATGCGGACAAGCAGGTTCTCATCGTCGAACAGCTGCTCGGCGAGGGCCTTGGCCAGCTCGGTCTTGCCCACACCGGTCGGACCCAGGAAGAGGAACGAGCCGGTGGGCTGCTGTGGCCTGCCAAGACCAGCCCTTGACCTCAGCACCGCCTCTGCGACGGCGCTCACAGCCTCTGCCTGGCCGACCACCCTCTGGTGAAGCCTGTCAGCAAGGCCAACCAGCCTCTCCTTATCGTTCTGCCCAAGCCGGGTCACTGGAATGCCTGTCCATCGGCTCACAACCTGCACATAGGGGACACAACATTTCAGTTTTCAGGAGCCGAGACACAATCTGACACAACGATGATATGAAAATCAATCAGACATTTGAGGTTGATCTGATAATTTCTGATGCGGCAAACATACCTCTGCAATTTGTTCAGGACCGACGGTTTCAGTCAGCATCAGGTTCTCCCCCGTCTCGCCCTCCAGTTTGGCAATGGCGACGTCAATCTCCTGGAGGGCGCCGTACTTGAGGTCGGCCACACGTGCCAGGTCCATCCGGCGCTCGGCCTCCTGCAGGGTGAACTGCAGCTCCTCGCGGCGCTGCTTCAGCTTCCTGATCTCATCGATCCTCTCCTTCTCCTTCCTGTACTTCATGGTCAGGGGCTGCAGCTTGTCCCTCAAATCATCCAATTCCTTCTTGACCTGAACAATTGACAACATGTTAGCGATATCAGTATCAAAACGGAACACCAGATAAGAGGATTCGTTTGCCTACCATACACGAGATGTAATAGAAAATTCATAATTCAGATGATGATATACGCACCTCAACCAGCCGGGCTTTGCTGGCCTTGTCCTTCTCCTTCTCGAGCGCGTGGAGCTCAACTTCTAGCTGAATCCTCTTCCTCTCGAGGTTATCGATCTCCTCCGGCTGGCTGTCGAGCTGCACCCTCACATTGGCGCAGGCCTCGTCCACCAAGTCTATGGCCTTGTCAGGCAGGTGACGACCCATGATGTACCTCGAGGAGAGCTGCGCGGCGACGACGAGGGCGCGGTCCTGGATCCTCACACCATGGTGCCCCTCGTACTTCTCCTTTAGCCCCCTCAGAATGCTGATGGTGTCGGGAACGCTGGGCTCGGCGACGAACACCTGCTGGAACCGCCGTTCGAACGCGGCGTCCTTCTCCACGTACTTGCGGTACTCCTCCAGCGTGGTGGCGCCGATGCACCGGAGCTGGCCCCTCGCCAGCATCGGCTTGAACAGGTTGGCCGCGTCCATGGAGCCCTCCGTCCTGCCCGCGCCGAGGACGAGGTGTATCTCGTCGATGAAGAGAATGACCTTCCCCGCGGCCTCCTCCACCTCCTTGAGCACCGCCTTGAGGCGCTCCTCGAACTCGCCGCGGTACTTGGCGCCGGCGACGAGCGCGCCCATGTCGAGCGCGATGAGGCGGACGTCGAGGAGGTTGCTGGGCACGTCGCCGCGCACGATGCGCTGCGCGAGGCCCTCCACGACGGCCGTCTTGCCCACGCCGGGCTCGCCGATGAGCACGGGGTTGTTCTTGGTGCGGCGGGAGAGGATGCGCACCACGCGGCGGATCTCCTCGTCGCGGCCGATGACGGGGTCCAGCTTCCCGGCCTGCTCGACGAGGTCGCGACCGTAAGTCTTGAGCGCCTGGAAGTTGGTGTCCCCCGAGGCTGACTCCACCCGGCGCCCCTCCCCGCCGCGCAGCTTCTCGAGCTCGGCGCGCACCCGCGCCGCGGACACGCCGGCCTCCTTGAGGCAGTCGGAGATCTGCGAGTCCTCGAGCAGGCCCAGCAGCAGCTGGTCGACGGCGAGGTGCGAGTCGCCCCGCTTCTTCTGCGCGGACTGCGCGCGGCGGATGACCTTGATCAGCGCCGTGGACGCCGGCACGGACTCCGGCGGCGGGGACTGCGAGGGCAGCTTCTTGAGCGCGGTGGTGAGCACGCGCTCGAACGAGTCCCCGGCGGCCCCGTCGCCGCCCGACGCCCCCGTGATGGCCTGCCGCAGGATGCCGCCCTTGTCCGCCGCCAGCGCCGATGCCAGGTGCAGCGGCGTGAGCTGCGCGTGGCCGGCCTCCGACGCCATCTCGTGCGCCGCCACCAGCGCCTCATTCGTCTTGTGGGTGAAGTTGTCCGGATTCATGGCTGCCGCTCTCTGCTACTCGCAATCTGATGCAACACAAGTCGGCGAGAAATCTCTCTCTTGGTTTCTGAGTGAGATACGATCACCTGGTGTTTGTGGAATCGCTTTGCTTCGCCTGTCTCTCTCTCTCTCTCTCTCTCTCTCTCTCTGCTTGAACTATGAATCGGCGCCGGAGAGCGGTGGGCATAAGAAGGCGGAGGGGAGAGTTCGGCCAAAATCTAGAAGGGAGTGGAAGCCAGGAAAGAAGCGACGGGACTGGGAACGAAGGGGCGAGAGGGTGCGAGAGGGTTCTATGACATGCGGGGCCGAGGAATCGTGGACCGTTGGATCGTTAGCGTGATGCTTCCGATGCGCGACGCTTGGAGCGGATTAGGAGTCGGCGGTTCCGGTGTCGGCTTTGATGACGTTCCAGTAGTCTCTGGCATGTGGGGCAGGGGTATCTGTGACCCGTGTGCGTGGGCCCACGGGTCATCCACAACAACAGACGATTTTTTTCTTCTAGAGACCTAAAAAAAGGGGCTTGGCACGTGACAAACAACTCCGGATATGCAACGGATGATGTCCAGTCCAGGTGTCAAAGCTCCAGAGTGGCACCGCACGGTGGATCCAACGGTTCAGATCTGGCGCCGTTCAGGACAGCGTCAAATCTGGCCGTCCCCCTCCAATCCCCATCTGGTCCAGGGACCAGGGTGACACCCAGACTACCGACTCCCGAGCCCAGCCGCCGCGGCCGCACACAGCAGACCGCGGTACAGTTGCCGCGCGCGCTTCCTCTGCTGCGGCCAACGGCCCCCGCCCGCCAGGCGCCATGGCGTCCGCCGCGCGGGCTCTGGGGGCGCTCCTGCACAGGGCCTCGTCTCTGTCCTCCTCCGCCTCCGCTCTCCGGAGAGCCTCGCTCATCCGAGGTAGCTCGCTCCGTCGCTGGTGCTCGCGCTCCTTTCCGCCCGATCTAGTCCTCTTTTGAAATGTTTGGTGGTTTGAATGCTTGCTGATGTGGTCAGGGAATGAACCTATTGGCGCCGCCGGCCTGTTCCGGAGGCACGCGGCGAGGCGGAGGATTTCGACGTTCCAGCCGCTCTGCATGGGCCGGCGCTCCTGCAAGATCGCCGGAAGGAAGGTGATGTACTCTTTGGGCATGTCGTAGTAATTCAAATCTGATGACGACTGGCTATGCATATTCTGGTTGCCAAAGCCTCCTTCTTGGAATAATGGGATTTGATGCAGCAAGAAACATCATGTGCTCGCATTTTCGGTTGTCTTTGAGGCTTTGAGCTTGCTTTGCTGATAGGTATTGCGCTAGGAGAAACGGGTAGGAAAGAAAACTAACAGGAAGCAGCATTCATTTACTACATTTACTATTTAAATGTAGTTTGCTACTTTGCTTTAACCCCTCGCTTAATGTCTTCTCACACCAGTTGCTTCTTTGATCCAGGATGCCCAGAATTTGAAAAGGATGAAGCGCAACAGCAAAATTGGGAAAGAAGTTGTTGCTGCGTAGGTGTTGTTGGACCTTGTGATCTTCCATAATCTTTCTAACAGCTCGCTTTTTTATTTATTTGTAATTTGTATTCTTTTGAGCATAAGGTTAATCCAACACAATATCTGCTTGTATCTGTTGCTACGCCCTCTTTGAAATGACATAGCATGTTTTTATCTTCTTTTTTCTTGTTTGATGGTTGAAATAATCTGGACTACAGTGTCAATTCAATATGGTACAGTATCTTCTAACATGTATGCTATATTTTCTCAGCGACTAGCGTAGCATGTGTTTTATCTATAGATGTCTTATTAGGGTCTTGTGTTTTTTTCCGTAATTGAACATTACATGTGTTATACCTCTGAAGTCTGAACTGAATGTTTCTAATCTTAGTATGTGGTAGGCTCTGTTAAAATGGCATGGCAAGACCAAGCATCAAAGTTTTAAGCGCCATTCATTGAAATTAATCTGACCCTTCGTATGGATAATATCACACAGCATCAAGAAGGGTGGCCCAAACCCTTCATCCAACACAGCTTTAGCAGCAGTATTGGAGAAAGCAAGGGAACTTGATGTCCCCAGAGAAATTTTGGAGCGCAACATCAAAAAGGCGTCAGAAAAGGGACAAGATACTTACACAGAAAAGGTTTATGAGGTGAGCTTCTCTGTCACTAGTTTGATAGGATACTTTCTCATTTTATGATATATGATAACTCACTCATGTCTAAGAAAATATACCATATTTGCATGCACAGAAAAATTTGGTTGCCTCAGACCTGGGCTAGACTTGTGTGCTAGGAGTTATTTTGTGTGTTTTACATAGTTTTTTTTAAGTATCTGAAACATTTTCACAGGTCTATGGTTTTGGTGGAGTAGGTATGGTCGTTGAGGTCCTAACTGACAAAATTACAAGATCAGTTGCTGATATTAGAAATGTTGTTAAAGACTGCGGAGCAAAATTGGCTGATCCTGGATCTGTTAACTTTAGATTCAGACAAGCTCGAGTGGTGAACATAAAAGTTACTGATGCGGATAAGGACCAACTGCTCTCAGTTGCGTTAGATGCTGGGGCTGACGATGTCCTTGAACCAAATTTTGATTACGATGACGACTCTGAAGAAGAAGTAGAAAGGTACCTATGCATATAAAGTTGCATGCCTTTCTGTTTGTGTAACAGTGTTTACTAGAACATCAATGAAATTTTAAGTTGTTATACGCTAGATTTCTTGGCTGCATATCATGTAGGCACCAGTTAGCACAAATTAAGTTATGAGTAACTTTTCAAAGCCACTGCATACAGAAAAGCTTTGTTCAAAGTCAGATAACATAATTAAGTCATCAGTTTATGTGCTCCATGTGCAAAATTCTCGAGCATGTTAAGTGAATCTATTGATAGTATCCAAATTACACGTGCTATCCCTGGCGATTTACTTTCCTGTTCAGTGCATTTTAATAACAACAAACTTACTTCAGAGAAATACCCCCCTTTTGTCTGAAAACTGCCCTTTTTCTCCAAGGTTCTACAAGATAGTTACTACATCAGAGAACTATCCAGTAGTGATATCAAAGCTACAAGAGGAAGGACTCAAGTTTGAAACTGATAATGGCTATGAACTTCTTCCTCGGAACCCAATTGAGGTACACTGCTTTCCCCTTTGTGGTCAAATCTGCTGTCTGCAGTTTTTGCAAGTTAGTGAATATGCTAGGTTTCTCTATAGCAAGGACAAATGGTTGAATAGATGCCAAACCTTCTTAGCAATTATGGTTTGGCAGTTTATTTTGTTCCCTATAGTAAGGACAGCCATAACTTTCTAAACAAATGAGTGAAGGCAAAAAGGCAGAATGATTCTTTGTTCCAATGCCAATTGTGCAAATTCTTCATTAGCTCGTTGGGCATTGCCATGTTATCCATTTGGATCTATCGTAAAAATGCCTTCTTATAATTTCTAGTTGTGCCATAGAAAGTTAATACTTCTAATGTTGTTGCAGGTGGATGACGAGGCCATGGAACTAAACAAGGAACTCGTGTCAAAATTGCTAGAGCTTGATGATGTTGATGCTGTCTATACAGACCAAAAGTGAGGGGAAAAAAAACTATGAGCTATAGCTCTCAATTCAAGACAACTCGACAGTAGAGCAAGTTCACTTCTTCCATTGACTGGGGAAAAAACTGATAGGGCTGTTTATGATGCCTTGTTAGTTGAGGATCACTAGTTTTAAGTTTCCCAAAACCGAACTCCAACCAGATTTCTTTTATACATGGCATACTACCATCTCAAAGTCATCTCTTTACTATTGGGTTTTTGCCCAGTTCGTGTTGGAAAATTTTATTGAACTGCTATATGTTCAGGCAGCAGATTCAAGAAATCATTGTAAAATAATACGATAATACTGACCCATTTATTGGTCATGGCAAAGCATTGAAATGAAAATGGTTCGGTTCTCTGAAATGAATGCCAGTTCGCTCTGCTCTCCTATTACAGGTCTAGAACGGGTAATCTACCATACGTGGAAGATATATAATTTTTATGCTAATGGATTTGGTGGTGGATCGCATCAAATTGGAATTTGTCTTGGGCCAACAAGTGCCTTACCGTAGCACTTGGTATCGGTGTTTACTGGGGATCATGAGATGCCGGAACTCATTATCACCCCAGCACCATGCAAGGAAATTTTAGGTTACACAACATTAATTGGAGATTTTAAGCAACCCATGTAGAAAATTTCCACCGAGTAATCCATCGTTCAATCTCTGCCCAAAGGATAGATAAACTTACTCTGGTCTATCAAAAATTTCATCAGCACTCTGGCCGGTTCCAGGAACATATAACGATGGCCAAGTACAACAACAGTGTCTAATCTAGTTCTGTGGTTTCTGGTTCACGAATTTAGTGCAGTTGACCTAGAAATAGCAAGTATCAAGTAAATAGGCACTATTGTTAACTTCATCTATTGCCACGGGTTCTTCTTTCGGCCTGCGGCAAGTGTGGAACTAGTTTTGGCACTCTGCAGGTACAAAGAAAAACATAATGTGTTTAGGATGGGCCAGAGAGAATGAGATGTGATAACTATGGTAGGTTGCCGGACTTACAGTTTTCACCTTCTTCAACTTGCCTCGAACCCTGTTCTTCTGGGGTTTCAGTTTATAAATACGGACCATCCAATGGTGGGTTGTGAATACCTTTATTCAGCACCAGGATGGGTAAAAATAAAGCAAAGGGCTGAGTTAGGAAAATAGGTGAAAAATCAATTGTTGCTAATTGGAACAGAGAGGCTATTATAATACCTCCTCAAAGTGTGTTAGCTTGAAATGCTTCTTCCCTATTTCATATCCTCTTACTCTATCAAAGCCTTTTCCATCAGTCTCCACAAACCTAGAGGATACAAAAGGAAATAAATGCCAAAAATATGTGTGGTGAATGGTAACTGGATGTTCCAACTGAAATCGGTTTGCTAGATAGATTCGGTGCACCAGACCTGTAATAGCAAAGCTTGTACATGAGGCAATTCAGCATAGTTGGAGTGGCTTGAGCATCAACACGGTACTGACCATCCCTCTGCCAATAACATTAACTCAAAAAATGACTAAATCAGAATAAAGAATGATGCGCATGCGTCTATATTTCACTGTTTTTGTCCTTATGCTACCAAAAAGATGTGTATAGGGCATTTTTTGAAGAAAGGAGTACACAACTCACAAGATAATCTGGCTCCTTGATGTGAGGGAATACACCACCACCTATGCGAACCATCCAAAGGAACTTATTGATATCATCACTAGGGTAGCCAACAAGTCCTGTTAGGGAAAAATCAGATGTCAAGATTAGGGACAAATGGTTTAAAGGTACATCGAATTTTTTTCCTCCTATGTTCCCACCATAAAGCACCACACCAACCTCCAAAAACAACAAGCACATATTTGACATCTAAAGAATTGAAGATTTCCCAAGCTGCTTTTTCCGGCGATGACATTGCTGTACCAACTGTTGCTATGTGAGTGTTGTTCCAGGTATTATTGTCTACGATCACGGTTCTGTTGGCCATTGCAGTTGTTTGGTAACCATAGTCCCACCAGGAAGCAACCTGAAGTGTATATAACAACTTGTAAGAATAAAAGCCAGTCCACAAAACAATAGAAGCAAGGGGTGAGAATACCTTGTCATCGACATCTGTGTTATGGCTCAGCCAGGCATAAGCCTCACGGAAATCATCAAAAACATGCAATCCATCATGTGAGCGAGATGTCAACACAATTGAAGGTGCAGAGTATGCTTCAGCTGCTGCCCATACACAATGGACCTACAAAGGTGACATCATTAATGCTAAGATGCCTCTCTTTCTATGAAGATACATTCTTTTAGGTAGACTAAGAACAGAGGACTTACCACATAGAAACCACCTAACACGATCAGCAACAAAATACCCATAACAGATAATTCAAAAGGGAGAGCCAAAAGCCTCTTTTCCTTTTTAGGCTTTACAGGAACACTCTCTGCTACTTCTTTTTCCTTCTTCCGGTTCTTCTTTGATGGTTTTTCCTTTGGAGCTGTTTCAGATTTTTCATTCCTATTTTCACTTTTTGATGAATTTGTAGAACTTTCTGGGCTACTTTCTCCTGACTTTAGTTTCACAAGAAATATGTTGTCAGCAAGTAATTGAAAAGGCACTTAGATCCTTACAAGAAAAAAGCAACGAAAGAAGTAACCGTACAGCAGCAGGGCTATCATCAAATAATTTTGACAGCTGAAATTTAATGGATCGTGTGAGGACACCGAAAACTTCAGAGAGAGCAATCCCAGATAAAATGCACGCAGCAGGAGCAAGGACAAGCATAAGCCGCACCTAGCGAGGAATGAATGCCATAGAAAGTTAAACAAGTATTGAAAAAACATGGCATAATGAGGTTCTTCCTATAGCAACTATTCTTACCATTACTCCAGAAAAATACACTGCTGTGACCAAGTACAAGACCATGAAGGAGCTTGCGTCAGACAAAGGCAAGAAGCATGACTGTGGATCATGTAAATATCAATTAATCAAAACTAAGACTGGTGCTGGTACAATTTAGATTAAAAAGGGTGTACTCCTTACAATAATCCCAGCAGGAATCAGGAAGGCCAACACATTAATGTCCATAAAATAAGAGGGCCATGTAGGGGGTTGGTGTTCACTGACGCTAGCAATGATGGGGATGTACTTGCTTGCATAAGTTCTGTTAGAAAAGCAATAGTGAAGGTGGATTGATTAGTATGAGAAGAGATGCAGAACCAACATACTCTAAAAGGACATACAGAAAGCAGCAGCATCAGAATAGCAAATAAGATGTCACAGCGAATAAGACCATTTTTTTCTTTGTATAAGAGGCTAAGCATCAAATATCAACATTGTTTCCTCAGTTACACTGAAACCTAAGTACTATTTCATGATTACCAGTTCCCAGGTCAGGTTAGTCATTAGTTTGATTGGCAAATGAAATGACTTTATTTTAGAAAAACTTACGGATCAAGTAGACTCAAACTGCGGCCACTCCAGCCTTTTGTTGGACTAGATGCCACCATTGCGACGAGTATGGCTACTACTGCAAAACAAACAGCTCTGCAGGAAGGATCTTGAAATCAGCATTTGGATATTAAGAGGATAGAGATTGTTTTTTTTAATATTACTATATTTATATTCTGAGGACTAGGTTCTTGTTGGTTTCAAAGTCCCAAGATATAGCTAGATGGCTAATGTTATAAAAGATTGTAAGGTCGGAGTCTTACAAGCCAACAGATATGACAAGAGTCATAGCAACTTTGAACAGCCTAGGAGTCAGAAGCCCTTTGATATAATACACAAGAGCAACCACATGAAGGATTATGAACACCTGCAATACAGGTATACTGTCATCAATATAGTAGCTGATGATATGGCCGTGTCACTTATATAGAAATACTATTAGTCTGTGAATACTGTGCTGTGTAGTTGGACAAATATTGTGAAATGGGGGAATTAGTTATTGCATGTATGCTACATATGGAACAGCAATAAACTATTAAAGAATGTCCATGCATGCTTGTATGTTGTTTCAACATCCAGGAAATGTATTTTGTGTTATTCTAACATCTCTTGAACTTGAGAAATCATATCTTCAGATTTGGAAGAACAACCTCAAGAAGCAAAACATTTGCAACAGTTGGCAATGATACTGTTCTGTGAAATGGAGAAAAGTCAAGAAAGGAGAGAAGGGGTGTAGGTACCAGAAACGATGCGAAGTGCTCAGAGGTCATTACTGCATTAAAACCAACCACAGGTACTAAGGCTGCCAGAAGTGTTCCAAGTATAACCTGCAACCATTGATCTGATAAGTTACAGTTCTGGCCAAGCACTCTGGCAAGAAGAGCACACCTATGATACGAAGCTTATGCACTTACAAGGGGAGCATACGCAATGTAGAGCCGCGAAGAATAACGACCAGTCACAATGCACAGGAGTACATGCATTGGGATAAGGTTAATAATGAATGTGTAGCCTCCCCAAGAGCAGACCTGGAAAAAGCTAGTAAATTATTATAAAATACATTTGAAAACACATGGATCAAGGTTTAACAAGCTTACCATGTAAAAATATGAGAGAGAATTGAGTGTTGCGTAAAAGAGTGATCCCGTGTTCAGCGTCTGTATATCATTTGCATGCAAGTCAGAGCATTGCATATGTCAAAAGAGGCAAAATGGAAAACATCTACAAAACCATTACCTTGACATATAGATAAAATGTAAATATCAAGGCAAAGATTGCTACAGCTTCATTATCATAGCTGCCTGCAACAGATCTTGAGATATATGAGGGGACCTGTGATGATGTCAAGAGAACGGTCTGAGTAACAATATAGTATTACTAGCTTACGGAAGAATACATGCAAGTAGGAGAGTAGCTAGAAATTAAATATATTGGTCCTTATCTGAATGACGTGTTACACTTGGGCAACACAAACAAAATCCTGTAAAAGAAGTATTGCAAACCCAAATAGCTGAGGAAACTCATATTATGAAGTACTCAAGTGTCACCATAACACATATACATTGATTCATTCATTAATTCCCAATGACTTTAGAAATATGACTAGGATATATAAATCAGCAATCAAAAATAGCATTTACATTTTTCATACTCTTCTTTATTACACCAACATTGAGGCCTTGTTCGGTTGCAAGAGTGTTGGAGGGGATCAAATCCCTTCCTAGTCAAATTTAAATAGAAAGGGATTTAATCCCCCTCAATCCCCTCCAATCTCCTTGCAACCGAACAAGTCCTGAAGGGGATCAAATCCCTCTCTAGTCAAATTTGAATAGGAAGCAATTTAATCGCCCTTAATCCCTTTCATCCCCCTCAAACTGAACAAGGCTTAAGCGACGACTTTAACGTGAGGAGAGATAGGGTTGGCCGAACTTGACATGTGATGAGGCGATACAAAATATAAAGGATGCAATGTACTCAGAGTTTTGTCATTTGGTATGTGTGGATTGAACTTTGGTTAGGATTTTATTTATATTCTTCAGTCTTTCCCTTGTTAGTAGTTTTTGTTGGGTTTTATACTACCTCCGATCTAGAATAAATGATGTTTCGGACAGGACAATTTTGTACTGTGCCTAGGTCAAATTGGCTGGTCTAAAAGCCAAAAGGAAAAAGTATGGAAGTAGTACTAATTTAGCTTTTATTTAATCATGGTCGAAATTGGTATGGGAGCCAAGAGTGCAATTTACCATTGCTAAAATGGCTGCTGCCATCAATCCAGCTCCAGTGCCTTTCGCTTCCTGTAGCAAAAGTCAAAGTAAGCACATATTTACAGACGTGTAAGAGTAGTGTGAGAGCCCGCCCTCCCTTAAGAAAACTACCTTTGTTAACAGGTAAGTAGCCCAGGATGCATTTGCCGAGAAAATTGGTGCGGTGAACACACAAACTGTCTCCACCGACAATGGGATGTTAAGAGAGTTCACCAACCTAGTGGACCATTCAAATACTTTAGGCACATTTTGCAGTAATCAGAGGGAATGTAGGACAGTAAAGTGTGTTCCTTCGATGACATACCACCAAATAGTTCCAGCGGTCAATGTCAAACCAGGATACACAGTGCCACCAATCACACGGCCAAGGGGGTACCTAAAACAGAAGCAACAGCAATGAAAATATGAAATCAACCAATTATTTGTATGGTGCGTTCCATTTTGCACAAGTTGCACAGTACTGAACAATTGAGAGAGTGGAGCTGCTCTCACCATGTCCTATCATCAAACCAGTTCCAGAACTCGTAAATTCCATTCTTCGACAAAAACTGTAACAAGGGAAATTTAGACCAAATACGACAATAAACTGCTTCAGGTAACCATTTACATGCCTACGTGGCCGTTGCTTCCTCTATTATTGCACTAATAGTCTACAGTAAACTATATCCACCAGACGAAAGTCAATTTCCAAAACCCAGAACCCACGACAACGAAATTCCTATGGAATGAGCCCAATTCCACCATACTCCAGAACAAAAAAAAAAAGGAATAAAAGCAAAATAAACAGAACCCGCAATCAAACCTGAGTGACGCGGAAGTTGAAGTAGGGGTCGAACTCGTGGATCACGCTCTCGTACTTGATAACCTGCGCGCCAACAGACACAACGCATGAGCGCACGCAATTCTGGGAGCGCTTTGCGAGCACCGAACTGGATCTGGAGCCTTGGGGCCAAAGCGGATCTTACGGAGAAGAGCCGGATCGAGAACGCGAGGACGCCGATGAGGAGGAGGGTGAAGGCGCACAGCACGCCGCCGAAGGCGTTGCGGAGTCGCCCGCCGCCGCCGGCCGCCGTGGGGGAGACCACGGGCTCCGCCATTGCGCCCGCGTCGCTTGCGTTGGTGGACAGCGCGGAAATCCCAGTGCTGGACCCAGGCGGAGACGACTTCGCGATCGCGAACTGGGTGCTCGAAGCCAGAGGGAGGACTGGGATTTATCGCGCTTTTTACGAGTAGACCCCTGGGCACATCATTATTTGCTGGAACGGTGCCCTGCTGCTGTGTGTTTCCTGTGGCATGGCTCACTGGCTGGCTCTGTACCTTCCCGAGGCTGCGGGGACGATTCGGCTCGCCCAACAGTCTTCACGCATGAACAGCGCCGTTCATCCTTGCTACTTAAGTTCTAAAGCTATGTCCTCCTCAACATATACACTTACATAGTTGCATGATTTACGAATTGTGAGAGCTAGGTTTAGCTTTTGTGCAAACGCGTCGCGTCCTCTGAAATGAACACGACCTATACCTCTCTTTTTTGACATCTAGCATATCCCTCTTTACTTTACATACCGGTGTTTATAGTTATACTACAAAAAAAATCTTTAATTTCTAAAGTTAATTTATTTTTGTTCACAATAAATCCCAAATTTGGCTGAAAATCGATTCATGAAATTTTAGCAATGGAATATCCTGTCTCCCGTCGAAGTGATGGAAAATTGGAAATGTGAAATAGATGATGTAGATCTGTTAAATTGTAAAAACAATGGAAAGCTAAGGACTAAAGTGAAAATTTTAGGGAAGCGACAATATCAAGACCGTTTGTATCTTTCATCCATGGTTGGGACTTCATATCTCTCAGTCAATAAGGCTCCTTCTAATTGGTTCGATGACATGTTTTCCAGCAAACTAGCCAATCAGAAAGCTGCAGCAGCCTGGGACCACAATAAAACCCTTTGGTGGAGAGAAAACCGAAAAAGAATTATGCAAACCAATAATGTGAGCGGATAAAAAGCTGTGACGTGCGTAAGATCAGACATAGCAAATAAAAAATAATGCCGTCTGTTATTACGCTTTAACCTGAATACCTGATGCACCCCATACGCAGTACCACTACAGCAACATAATCTCAACACCTTCCAAGGAGTGGAGGTATCACTTCAAAACAACAGAAGAAACGAACGAACCGGCTAAAGTTCATGTAAATATCCCACTCCAGAGCTACAAGTTACAACAACTGCCCTTATCTGGCAGATCAAGAGACAGCAGAAGTGCAATTAAACGTGAAATTGCATGACATGAATTACATCATCGAAAGAAAGCTCACTCTCAGTAATCTCTCAAACTTCGGCAAAATTTGCTGCCGGAACTTTGGCACACTGGCATCCTCGAATAAACAGAAGAAACAGAGAAGGCTCAGGATGTATCGGTCCTCATAGGCATATCAAATGCCAAATATCAAATCCATCACATTGGTTACAATTGATTTTGCTGGTGCGGCAACGCTGCCAGCTGCACGACGACCAGCATCTCTGGTAACATTTGTGTTAGCCTTCGGGTCATATGGCCGGGGCAAGGCTCCTAGCTGGTTTGATGCACCTGTGCTCTTTAAGGCAAGTGACTTTGAAGGCAAGGAAACCATAAATCCACCTTGATTGCTTCGAGTGAAACTCTCCTCCAGCTGGTGCCGGTGCACCGGATCGATAGGCTTTACTCCAACTATGAGACCGCTGCTTAGTTGGATACCATTCTTTTGAAGGGCCTTTCGAGCATCATAAGAGCGCTTCAGGACCACAAGTAATGGTGAAAGTCGTCAATTTTAAGATAAGACGTGATCAAATGGAAGGACTATCAAATAACGATGTAGAAGCCTCTAACATGATGCGTGTACACAGCAGAATCAAGAAAATTGTCAATGAAACAGAGACGATAACTTCTCAAAGTTTTAAGAGACAAGAAAAACAACTATATTTTTTCGATAAAGGAAGCTTATATTAAAGGTTACCAAGTCAAAAAAAAAAAGGTAGGATTGATAATCTGAATACATACAGCAAACTAACACCACCAACAAAAGAACAACCTGATGATAAAAAGGGCTTTGGAGAATTGCTATTTGAATAAGCCTAATAACTTGACAGTGCCAAGTGTGTTCAGCAAACTGGGTGTTTGTAAAATCAACGTCAGAAGACATGCAAGGACAGATTGTACTATAAATTAAGATAACCGAAAAGGAAAGTCTACATAACCCCCTGAGGTACGCTGGGTTGTCTAATTCACCCCTCCACCTTTAAAACCAGATTTTTTTAAAACATTAAACTTTGTAAAACCAGACAAATAACTCCTTGGGTGGTTTTGGTGGCCAGTTTTGGTGATGTGGCATGCTGTTGTGGCACATCAATGACCATGTGGCAGTAGGGCCAAAACGTAAGTGATTTTTTTAAATTATTTTCTAACTTCTCTGTTTTCTCCCCGGAGGGAATCGGGTCTTCTCTGCTTCGCCGACAGCCACCACTGCCTCATGCCCCTGCCTTGCCGCCACCACCACCTCTTGCCCTCAGCTGCAGGAGGAGCGGGTGGGCAGAGCAGTGTGTGTAGCGGTGATGTGTGTGAGGATGTAGTGGAGGCGCTGGTGGTGAGTGCGTGCGGGTATGGCCACGGCAGCTGTGTGTGTGTGAGGCTGCAACAGGGACGCTTGATGGCGAGCGCATGTGGGTGTCGCGACGGCAACGTGTGGGAGGTCGCAGCAGCACGCTCGGAGACGAACGCGCGTGCGGAAGCGGCAGCAAGCGCAGACAGGTGTGGCGGCGGTGGCGAGTGGGAGGCTGCAGCAGCACGTGTGGCGACGAACGCGGGCGGTGAGCATAGGCAGCTGTGGCGGCAGCACGTGCAGTGGCAAGCGCAAATGCAGGTTCTGGACCATGGTGCACCCACAGGCCACATGCCTTCTCTTCTAGGCTGATTGTCGCGGGCTAGACACTGATATGTGAGACTATGGCTAGTGACATGTCGCATGCGCATGGTTCGTGGCTTCATGAGGGACCCAAGAGCCAAGACCATGCAGTGCTCCAAACATATAGTACATGTTCTATGCATGCCCGTGTCCAATGCCGTCATGTGGAGCCGTGGACGCCCAACAGATCGAACAGATCGAACAGATCACGATGGTCGTGGCCGAGTTCCTCACAGGCAGAGACTGAGAGACGGCTCAGTTCCATGGAACAGGTGGTGTGGAAGTCTAATGGCACGTGGAGCTAGAGGCCAGCGACCCGCTTGGAAGGCGGAGCAGGTGGCGTGGAAGCCGACGGCGGCAGAACGGCCGGCGGGTATGTACATGGAATTTTTTTTTCCAGCACCACAGTTGTTTAGGGGTTATATAGACCTTTTCCTAATCCAAAATAGTAACAAGTTCTGCAGGAAGGCTAACTAAAGCATTTGCCGCTAAAAGACCTATCCATGATGACTTCCTTAACTGGTAAGCAAACCATGTGCCACAGTATTTACACATGACAATAAAACTTGGTGTTCATGATGGCGCAGCCGAAAAATGCCATCCTATTAAACTGGTATGAAGAACACATATTATTCATCCTTGGTGACACTGAAGCCAAAATGAAATTATGCAGTTGTTATTGTTACAGCTCATTAACAACTAAAATCGCTGGTAAGTTACAGAACATTCTGAACTAATATGCCTGTATTGGGAAACGCATGTACAGAAAATCAAATGGTAGAAGGAAAATGGAAGCCCAGCTGTAGTTGAACGTAGCAGTACCTGGAACAATATGTGGATCCAATTTCCATCTCTTGGACCAGAGCGATGTCTCAATATTACTCCACATTTCTCGAATTCCCGAAGAACAAGGTTGGTGTCGCCAATAGAGAATCTGTAGAAAAAAGTATCAATTAAGGAATAAATTCATCAAACAAGGTATGTACAATTCAGGGTTAGCGAATAACTGCCCAAGAAAAAGTGGAACAGGAGCAAGCGAGTGCAAGGAGCGTCAAGCCGTCAACTCATGACGAACACGTACCAAAGCAATTTCGATAGCCAAATCTAACAAGTTCATTCGCGTCTGCCAACACATCTCTAGGCTAATGGTAATCCAGTACAAATCAAAGCGCACACATTATATTCTCACCCGAACACAGTAACCCACTCCTCCCGTTCAACCTCCCCTCCGTTCGCCACGGGCTCCGTCGTAGCAGGTGCTTGCGCGGGGGTCACCGGCGACTGCGCCTCCGCAGTGGCAGCAGGAGGTGGGGTGCCAGGGCTCGCAGGCGGCGGCAAAGCAAGCACCTCCTTCCGGGGCGGCTCCACGACCCCATCCATGGGGGATCCCGGTGCCGAGAGCGACGTCCTGCCCCAGGCCCGGTCCCACGACGGCGAGCCGCTGGCAGCGGCGCGGGGGGAAGGGGAGGAAGCCACGGGCAGGAGGTCGGAGGCGGTGGGGTCCGGGGAGAAGTCCGCAGACGCATAGCGGTCGTCGAGGGTGAAGATGGGGGGCGGCGGAGGCGTGGCGGAGGGGGCCGCGGCGGGCGACGCGGCCGAGGCGAAGCGGGAGACGCCGCGGTGGGACGGAATTGGGGAGGCCAGGTCGCGAAAGAACGGGGACTGCCGCGCGCCGCGGCCGCGGCGCGAGGCGGCGGGGGAGCGGGAGGGGGCGGCCATGAGCGGAGCGGCGCGGTGGGCGGGTGGGGCGTTGAGGGTTTGGGCTTCGGAGTTGGTGCGCCCCCTTTTCCCACCTGCAGTCCGTCCTCTGCCTGCGGGGAGTCGTTGCTGGGTGCGGAAAGCCTCTGCCTTGCTGCTCGCATTTATTGGGCCGCACGGGGAATTGGGCACGGCCGCACGGGCCAAGCCCGAATTCACATTGGCTTGCAGAAATTTCAAAGGAGCAGGACGTCTGCATATTTTCCAAGTTTTTAAAATGCATATTTTCCTAGATCTGAGCTGGTATGATCCACGTAAGTTCTAAGTGTTTCTAACATGTGTTAGAACTTGGGAACGAACCGGTGTTACGAACGGTCCTAAAATGAAAACCCGTTCGGGGCATCTTTGCACGTTCGAGGAAAGAACCAGCAGGAACACTGCATGATAGTTCAGGAAACCTGCGTGCTCGGCCGTTTTGCGGGAACTAGGAAGGCAAGTACCGCATCCATTGTTTGACGCCAAAGGCTACCATGCCCACTACTTGAGGATTAGACATGTTCGACGTTTCCTCTTGGCACAAGGTACAGGACGATACCTTCTCCAAAATTTAAAACAAATTTTCAGCGACCCAAAATGCATCAGGATGAAGCATACATGATTGCAAATACTCCGTAAATGGCATTTCCAATAGACCACCCTAAAACAAGACTGAAATATTCATGAATTAACGTCAGGTAGGCATCATACATCAGGCTACAACAGGCACAAGGCTGAAGTGAAGATATTGGCCTCCAAATGCATACAGAGCATCAGACGTCTCCCGTCTCCGTGACCTCAAACCAGCAATTGGTTCCAACAATCATCAGAAGATATAGTAAGAAGAATATTGGATGGCCATCTCTGGGATGCAGATCACAGCAAACGCAGTTTCCCAGTAACTGAATCGATGTCAGGTTTCCTCCCTGCACAAGTTTGTTGCATTGGAAACCCTCAAGTCATGATAAACTCTCTTTGCATTGGCAAACAAAAGGTAGTTGCAGAGATAACAGCATTAACTTATTGAGAATCTAACCTGGTCCTATCGCGAGAACTGTTTTAGATCCAGCCAACACCTACGAGGAGAAACAGTGATGATCAGGGTAGATACTAAGTAGTACTAGAAGTCTAGAACTGTTCGATAATATTGCTGTCACCCCATTTCTGATGCATGCAAGATAGAAATAGTACACCACAAAGATCACTGCATGATGTATGGTACATAGGTACAAAATAAGCATCCAAAATGAAAAGCCCTGCATGGAACTAATACTTGAAGTGTACAGTTTGGATAAGAAATTTACTCAAACCTCAATCAATCAAGTACCGATTTTTCAGATTAAAGGAATTACTTAGATATAACCATAGTCACCAAAAACGGGGTCCATGGCATCGACCCTTGACCCGGGGTCATCGACCTCGACCCGAGTTCCCTGGGTCATTTTCGTACCCACCTTGTAAAACACTCTTGCAAGTGTCGACCTTCGTCCCACGACCCCATACCTCAACCCTATCGACCTGGGTCCTTGGTGACTATGGATATAACCATCCGAAACTAAGAAGGATGTTATTGTTTTTAAAATGTTTGTGCAGCCTGCCAAGAGGACTACTTTCACAGATAAAATTAGACAGGCCAGCATAAGCATGAAACTGACCTGGGTGCGGCCTGCATCAGCAACAATAAATGTAGGGATACCTCGATGTTCTGCTGTTTCCTTTATCCTGTTCCTGATAATAGATCACAGGGGAAGAGACATGCTGATAAACTACTACTAAAATACTCATAAATTTATGCATGCTGATAAAGTACTACTAAAATATAAAAGTTATCCATTGCAACCAAGCACATATGTTCTGTGGAAATAGGTAGCAAGGGAGTGCGGACTAACATTTCCTGTTGATTCTTGCATGTCAGAACAATCTTAGCTTGTCCAAATTGCTCCCATTGTCTCAATAGAGCCCGATTGCTGCAGAAGATATATCAGATGACGGGGAAAAAGAAGAAGAAAAACTTCAGTTTTCACAAAGTATTGACAAACATAGAGTAGAGAAATGGCTCCTTGGAACATGCTTCTCAGGAAAAGATAAGACAGGGAAAATAAGATTCCTGGTATTAAAAAGCCGTACTTCCATCCACTCAACTTGAATTTCAGTCTCCTCTCTATGTCTGTCACATCACTAGTTGTTTGAAATGCCCCTTTCCCTATGGAGCATTTAGTTGACAACATAACGAACGGTAAAAGAGCCAACACTTGAACACTACACTAAGATCACAGATGGTGATGCAATGGCTAAGGCCTTAACTCTGCAGATGTTTGATGGAATAATTAAGGCCATAGCTCTGGGGACTCCACAGATTGGTGATGTGATAGTTAAGGCAGTATGGCCAACACAATAATGCAACTGTTGGTCGCTTAAAACTCAGAAGCCATTAGACGAGTTAAATTGCTATGTGGGCCTTCAATTCAATAAAGAAAGGTCTCAATAACCATGCAGAAATGCACTCAATATTATTGTGATAAGTAGAGCATCATTTTATTCAATCAAAACTTTTTCAAACCAATCAAGGTGTACCAGCATCTGTATGCCTGCACTAGGTAAATTCAACCCTACAGAAGTGTACAGTAACTACGAGGAAGTTTTTTTTTTTTTTTTTTTTTTTTTTGGTGAAGAGAAAAGCATACATCTGAAATCTTTCAGCTAAAACTATAACTACCTAAATGAAGCAAGAGTGCAAACCGCATTAACACCTTGACAACAATTCTGCATACAAGCCAGTCGCTGCATCTGCAAATGATTATCAATGAAAAATTATATAAATTGGCTTAAAAAGTTTATGTTACATAGAAATAAACAACAGCTATTCTCTGTGACTTAATAATTAGCGCTGCTCTAGCTACAATTTCATGGTTCCAGAATAGACAATCACACAGGGTATACATTTTTTAAGTGAAGTACAATAGCCTATTGGGTAATTCAAATAAAAAGAGTGCATCCAACAAGCAGCATGCGCCCACTTTGAGATGAACTTACGTGCACATTGAGACGCTATTTTCCCAGCCCCCATCTTAAGGTCCTGGCGTACCACTAAAACCTGCATATCACATTGCCATTACTGAGAAAAGCTCAACTACAGAGCTGTGTAATTTCAAACAAAGCAGCAATACTTCGAAACACAAGTCAGACGGAAACAACCGCACGGAGACTGGTGATGTTCCAGGTTTAGGAGCAAAATCAATCAGGCGTAGTTTTTTTACGGCACGTGTCGAAATAGCTCCAAAAACGAAGTACTTCAGTGCGTCTACTCGCGCAGAACAGTTCGCAGTTCACTTACCATCTTAAGCTCTTCACCGCCGGAGGCAAACGAACTCCCCGACGCCCGCTTGGAGCTGGAGCCCCGCGCGGGTGCCGCGGACGGAGCTGGTGCGGGGCTGGATTTGTGTCTCCACGAAGAGGATAGGTCGAGGAGGAGACCGAGGAGGAACCCGATGGCGAGGCCCGGGAGGAAGTTGGCCGGGCGGAGGCTCGCGGCAAGCCACGGCTCCTCGCCCTGCAACAGGGAGTAGGCGAGGAGGGTTAGAGTTCCGGAACTGGAGGGAGAGGACGGGGTCTGTTGGGTACTTGAGTGGCGCGTACCTTTCTCCGGGTGGGGTTTCGCGGCGGAGGAGCCATGGAGGATGGAGCTGCCGGTCGGTTCCGGAGGAGGAAGAGACAGATGTGTTTGTTGATAACGGGTCGCTAGATGGGCCGGATGGCTGCCAGTTCTTTTGTCGGCTCGGATGGATTAGTGGGCTGACACTACTACTGGGCTGCCAGTTCACTTGGGCCTGATGGACTGTACATCAGTATGGCCCCGTCAAATGACTTGATCATTCGCGGTTCATGTAGATTTCATTTACAAATTTACGGCTAGCTATAGAAGTGTATGTATGGTATGACTTATTTTTATATATAGTTTTAATCATTTGTTTTATCCAAACTTTTATTTAAATATGGGAAAACATAGCTGGTATTATAGATTATTTTAGTAACAAAACAAATGACAACAAAATAAATATTTTATATTTTTTTAAGATGAATGATATTTTGGTGAAAGGAGATAGTAGAAATGAATTTTCAAAAGAAAATCAACCGTATTATATCTTTGTGAACAGAGGGAGTAGAATATGATTCCTCAAGAAAACGAGTGAAGATCAATAGCCATAAACAAGCTATGAAGTCATTTCTTTAAATCTTTGGTTATCATATTATCTTTTCATTATTCGCAACTTGCGATGCCAAGGTACCGTACGTACAACATAGCCTCATCATATCATAGATCAAAATGGTCTTCTTTTACCCGATTAAAGTACATAGACCATATGTCATATGTGGATGCACATGCACTGTATAAAATAGGTGGTACCTTGCGCATTGCTACAGGCATTTTTAAAATGAACTTTAAAGATAGAAATATATGGTGATTATGTGACAACATTTTTTAACATATTAAATTTGGTTGAGAGAGATCGATTCTTAAATGATTAATCCTTTATATGTTTATGTTGTGGAAATTTTATAAAAAAAATACCTGTAAGGATTAATAGTTGTATGCATAGATATTATTAGCCACAAAAGATTGATTGAAGACATAAACAAAGGGTCCTCATAGATGGTGACATGGCTTTTAACTTCGTAGGACCACGTAGGTTGTATTTATATAGGTTATATATATATATATAGATAGATAGATAGATATCCACAATCATTATATATCCAGATGAGCACTTAAAGATTGAGTTAGAAGATATCCCCAAAAACAAGTTCCTTGGCCTGCCGCCCTACCCTAGACATAGTAGCAAAATTATTCATACAATAAAATATAAGAAAACACAGTCAGGGTGCTAAATCTACAATTTTTAAACCCACCGAAAGATTGTGTGCACGACCATTCACGGTGCACACGTCACACCTGTACGTGGCACGGGGGAGGTGATGCGTGGGTGCATGTTGCACCACGTACGCACGCACGCACGCTACATTGGACTTGGTGGGGGTGCACTTGCATTGGCAGTTTGGCACGTCGTTGCGACTCTTGATTTGGGCAGGGCGTTGGGCGGTCTAGTAGTCCGTCAGAATTCAGAAAGCAAGTTCGGCGCGTAGCACGTAACGGGTGGCCGCACCACTCCCGCATAATGATTTGCTCGAGTTCCGCATTGTTGAGCGTGGCTCTACCTCTCCAGTGTACGTTTCGTTTTCAGACGTGAAAACCGCTAGCTCTTGTATCGATCGCGTCGTGTCGTGCGTGAGAAAATCGGAGCGGGTTCGGGAATTTGGGGTCGATCACGATTTCACAGAGAAACTCGGTGCCCCGCGACACCAAACCGTGAGCTCTGTACAAAGCAGAGATTAGCTAGCACGACGTCACCAAAATGGGAAAACGAAAAACGAAAGAAATTAAACACAGCACGACGACAGCTCTACTGCTTATACTACACCAAAGTCTCCATCGTCTTTCGCTGGCGGCATTCGTCATCAGTCACCACCGCGGGGTACACGACACGACACGCACATATTCCGTTTTAGCTCTCAATCATTGCAGCCGGGACGGCGATGATTCTCGAACTCAAACGATTTGATAACAGCAGCAGCAGCAGCAGCAGTACGGGATCGAGGAAGCGTCGCGTTGGTGCACGCGACTGGTCTCGCTCGACGCGCGCGCGGCGTGGCAGAGCGGGCCGAGCCAGGCTGCCAGCACGGCGCGCGTGGGGCGCACGCGGCGCGCTCGATCGCCCGTACGTGTACGTACGCAGCGCGCAGGCGTGGAGGCGAGACGAAGCCGGGCGGGCGCCACGCGGGCCGTGCGTTGACCGGCAGTGCGCGCGGGTGCAGCGTGCAGCCCACCGCCGCGGCGCCGCGCGGGGACGGGGCGGGGGAGGCGGCGCGGAGTCACTGGTCAGTGCCTCAGTGGTCACGTCCGCGCGCGGCGACCCCGCCTCACATGACGCCTCTGACATGCACGGCCGCCAGCTCGCACTCACGTGGCCGGTGGCCGGGCCGTGGTGAACGTGGGGTGCAGAGATGTGGGAGATTGGAGGATTTGGCCCGTGCCACTGGTGCCGGAGAGAAGGTTGTCTAAGCGAAAGATAAGGGGCTAGCTGCAGAATTTGGAACGTGTGACGTTTTTGTCGTCGTCGTGTATACATGCCACTAGTTGGGCTGTTGTGCCGAAAGCGACGACGTTCCTGTGTGTTTAAAGTAGTGAACAAGCCACATTTTTACAGCTTTCTTCAACTATCACGGTCGTTCCATTATATTTCGACCTCAAATTGCAAAACCAGATAGCAGAGACGATGGTTTCTATTTTTTAAAATGATAAAACTTTGTTCAGCACCTAAAAGTTCATGATTAGTTTATTTTAAATAAAAAAAGACATGAAACGTATACCAAATTCTTTATAAAAAGAATACAATCTACCTAGTGGTGGTACTCTATTTAAGATTTAAAAATTATTTATTAATACACCTATTGTTTTGTTGTTCTAAATAGAGCATTACAATTAGGAATACATAAACTTGTAAAAATCTCTAAATAATTTTGTGGGACAGGTATGTAGTGGCACGAAGGAAGGATTTGCTTCTACATCCTTAATTGTATTAGTTATACGTAGAACGTGGGAGTGAGAGAAAAATGAATAATATTGAACCAAAATGTAACTAGGCCCATGTTTTATCCCTTCATCCTTTTGGGTTACGTGAGATAGATTATCTATCTCTGTCTCCATCGCTAGCTATCTTTTATCTCTTTGTTTGACTTGTGACGTGTTATATTTTGCTACCCAAGTACTCTTTCTGTTTTGGTTGTTAGTTTTGACTGTTTGTCGTATTCAAATACTATTTATTTTTTTATTGTGATTTAATTTAATACTAAACTTTAAGTATAATTGTTTTTTTTCATAGTTTATAATTTTTAAAT
This sequence comes from Paspalum notatum, assembly GCA_022530915.1. Lineage (NCBI taxonomy): Eukaryota > Viridiplantae > Streptophyta > Magnoliopsida > Poales > Poaceae > Paspalum > Paspalum notatum. The sequence continues at coordinate 36,950,989 of CM039692.1, forward strand.
ACGATGAGTGGTGAAAATTAGTAATGTAAAAAAGGTTAATGAACAAAGGGGGTAGTTAGGCTAGGAGACGCGCATGAGTTTGAACTTTGAAGCCGTGCGTTGCCCTTGCTCAACCGCTGTTTGCTGGTACCGTGGTGCATCACGATCGTCGAGGCAGAGACAAATAACAAATCAACAAAAACGAAAGCGGCCCAGCACCGTCACGCCTTTCGAGGCCAATCCACCTCGGGATCGGTGACCACGCAGTCACGCAGCCCACCGGCAGCCCGTCTATATTTTACGCTCACCCTGCTCCGATGCCCCCCACGTGTCTGACCGCGCGCCATCCAACGGCCTGAGAGCGAACAGCGGCGGCTCACCCACGTGGTGGTTACGTGGGAGCACGAGGCGGGCCCCAGACGTGCGCGCCTTCCAGTGAGGTGACCCAGAGCGCTCGACGTGGCGCGATCATTGGCGTCTGTTTAGTCACAGTCGGTCTCTGATGATGGTGCTAACAATTGCCCAAGCACCGATGTGTACATGATTCACTGTGGCAGATGGATTTTGTAGTTTTTTTTCTGAATTTTACCCTAAAAACTGTTCGGTCAATGAATCATAGCGCAGTAGCACAGGATGTTAGGATAAATTAAAACATATACATAGATGTATTTTTTCCCCTGTAGACAACTCCATGATATTGTGACATGATGTAAAAGGCTATCATGATTCAAGACCCGTCATGTTAAGATGGTGCTCCCCTCTCAAATGCACAAGCGCAGTAAGTATATGTCAACTATGATCGAAACTGTTTACCCGCACAACACACTAATCGAAACCAAATTGTCAATTAATCGTTAAAAAAGAGGAAACGATACTAAAATTAACCTATGCTGAATATGCGTTTAATTTTTCTAAACATATGCAACAACATGATGGTCAAGCATCTCCAAAAGTCTCCATAAATAATATGAACCCCCAATTTCTCATATATAGAGGCCATGCCAAATATATATCGCTCTATTTCTTTTCTCCTCCAATGGTTCTATATGTCTCAAAGCACGCAGGGTGTTCTACTTCTACGTTTGTGTCAAAAAAAAAAACCCCATAAAAAAATGTGTACCTATACAAACTAGAAGTATTTTAGAAAATACTTGGACACCGGGTCATCAAAGAAGAAATGTATGCCCTTCGAAAACCACTACAATACAATAATTTCACAGAACCATATAGAAATTTCATAAAAAATAGTTCAATTGCACAAAAAAACACAGCGGTGAGGGGGAGGGGGGATCCTATGTTCCAATTGAGTCCTAAAAGTTATAGTTAATCTCCATTGTCGGTATTTGATACCGGCAATGCACCATGGGGTGTGTTACGTAGTGCTTTTGGGGTGGCGAAATCGGCGTAGCTCGATGGTTCGCGTGGAGATGCGATAAGACACGATGGTTTATACAGGTTCGGGCCGCCAGAGCGTAACACCCTACGTTCTGTTTGCTGCGAGTTGTATTGCCTTTGCTCTCGAGGTTACAATGAAAACTAGGGCGTCTGGTGGCTGGTATGCGATGAGATGCTAGATGTTCTACGTAGGGGTCCTTTATCCGCCTTATATAGTCCGGCAAGGTTTGAGTTACAAGTCAGTTTCCATCTATGAGTCCTACTCGGTTTGGAGTCCTAAAGAGTATATGGAATCTACGATTATACGTTTCCTTTCTTGAGTCCTGCTGCTTCTGGAATCCGGAGTCCAAGCCATCTTCTTTTACGTCTTTCCTGAATTACAGTGCTTTGACTTGATCTTCAAGCACATCATCCGTTTTCGGGCCTACAGGACCAATCGGCGCCCTGCTTGGGAGCCTGTTTATCTCTATTGGGCCCTCCAACGGTCCATATACTGAATCCACGCCGTGAGGACCCAGGGGATATCTATCCTCCACATCCATAGGCTGACTATAACAACTTTCTCTATGTTCCCTCCTCAAAAGGAATATACGAATGCTTCTCTAAATTTCTTCATCCTCTAAACTACGATAGAGCATGTGGTGTCTTTTTTAGTGTAGATTCTTGTTTCTTTTCCTTGCGAGCTTCGGTTTTTTTTAGTTGCATTTGATATAAAATATTTAAATAGACTGTTGGATGATTATAATAACCAATAGTGTAGATCTTTCATCTTTTTTGTTGTATTTGATATATAATCTTTGGTTTAATGTAGTCCATCAATAAATCCAATTGTGCTTATTTTTTATTTTTTGATGAATGCGATGATTTCTACTGTTTTTTGACATCTTTTAACACTATCTTATTTAATTGATATACAGCTATGTAGTTGCAATACACATGCATTTTGTAACCACTAACCACCGCTCACTTACTGCCAAGTGCCATCACTTAATTAATTTCACTAATGTATAATCTTTTTTTTTTGCTTTGAGCTGATATTTCAGGCAGAATTTCCTGTGAATTTTACTTGCACAATACTGTAGTGTAGTACGTGCCTCACCAAATTGTAGCCACTGTGAGGCATGTGGGGTAAACATGCACAGCAAGCTTTGGGAACCCTTTGCTTCCATCTGCCATCAATTTCTCCTTGTTTTTTCTTCCCTCATGCAGTACCACAACAGTTGTCACCGTCCAATTCTGACGGAGAAGCCTCCAAATTTGCCTTGATTTTTTCTTCTGGCCTGTTTGATACCACCATTAATTTCTGGATTTTTTTTACCGCTATAAAAAGAGAGATATTCTCATTTTTAACCGGCCATTAAAAGCTGCCCTTAGTAGTTCCAGGGAGTGGCTGTGGGCGGCTGTGGCTTTATTTACTCCTCCTTAAGAATCGTTCATCTTTGCTGACCTCCCCCTCGTCGTCCTCCTCCACTCCGCTCCGCTCTCCAACGCCCCGGACGCGTCCCAATTAAACCCTACTCTCTCTCTATCTCTCGTTATTTCCGCCCACCTCTCCAACGCAACGCACGCAGAAAAAATCAGGACAGAATAAGCGGAGGGGAGGGGGAGAGGAACAAGGAAACAAAAGACGAATTCTCTGTGAATGGAGGTGGCGGCCGAGTGCGCGGCCGGCGGGAGGGCCAAGAAGGAGGCCGACCTCTTCCTCGTCGACGAACTCCTCGACCTGCCGTGCGACGAGGAGGAGGAGGTTGAGGGGGATGGCAGTAAGGCGGGGGCGGTAGGCGAGGCCGCCTCTGCCGCCGCCGGGGGTGCCGGGGAGGAGGGTGCCTCTGCTGCCGCCGCCGGGAACGCGTCAAACGACTCGTCGACGGTCACCGCGCTGGACAGCTGCAGCAACTCCCTCTCCGGTCTCGCCGACGGCGACTTCTCCGGCGGGCTGTGCGAGCCGGTAAATTCCTTGCCTCTCGCCGTGAATGTCGTGTTCTCCTCGTGAATTCCGGCCAACTGTTCGAGTTTTTTTTTTTCCCGTGATTTCTCTTCAAAGAATCAACGGTTCCGATAGTTCGTCCCACTACCACCGGCGCCCATTAAACTTCTCCTTGAATGGAGGAAACGGCCCCGTGAATAGTAGTAACTGGCCCGAGAGTAGGCTGGGCAGCCAAAAATAGCAGCATCCTAAACGCTCGTCAGTCGTCACACTGACTGTATCTGCAGGCACCGAAAATAGTTAAAGTTTGAGACGCCGATTCGATGAGTCCACCGGCGCCATTGCTGACTGGTTTCTTTGCTCTGAATCCCTGCGCATGCAGTACGACCAACTGGCGGAGCTGGAATGGCTGTCCAACTACATGGGCGAGGACAACTTCCCCTCGGAGGACCTGAAGAAGCTGCAGCTCATCACCGGCATCCCGCCGGCCGCCGCCGCCACGGCGCCAGCTCCCGCTCCCGCGGCCGCCGCCGCGCCGGCAGCACAGCCCGGCGGCGGCGTGTTGCCACCGGAGGCGCCCGTGCCGGGCAAGGCGCGCAGCAAGCGTTCGCGCATCGCGCCATGCAACTGGGCCTCCCGCCTGCTCGTGCTCCCGCCCTCTCCCGCCTCGCCGCCGTCCCCGGAGTCTGCCGCCATCTCGCCGTCCGAGTCCGGCACCGCGGCGCCGGCGTTCCCCGCCAAGAAGCCGTCGAAGCCGGCCAAGAAGAAAGAGGCGCCGCCGACAGCCCCTGCGCCGAGCGCCGCCGCGGCGGCGGGGGAGGGGCGGAGGTGCCTGCACTGCGAGACCGACAAGACGCCGCAGTGGAGGACGGGGCCGCTGGGCCCCAAGACGCTGTGCAACGCGTGCGGCGTGCGGTACAAGTCGGGGCGGCTCGTCCCGGAGTACCGGCCGGCGGCGAGCCCCACGTTCGTGGTGTCGAAGCACTCCAACTCCCATCGCAAGGTGCTGGAGCTGCGCCGGCAGAAGGAGGCGCACCTGCAGCCGCAGCCGCAGCACCAGTACCAGCCGCACCCGCAGGCGCAGGCGCAGGCGCTGGCTCACGTGGGCGCCGGGGGCGGCGGCGCCTTGATGCACGCGCCGAGCCCGCTGCTGTTCGACGGTCCGGCGGGGCCGCTCATCGGCGACGACTTCTTGATCCACACCCGCATAGGGCCGGACTTCCGCCAGCTCATCTAGGCTCTCTTCGCTCGCTCGCTCTAGAGTTGATGATCCGATAGCCCAGGAGAATAATTCAGCGAGAACAACAAAAACTGATCTTTTTTAGAGGTTTCTCTCCAGCCTTTTTAGCCAGCTTCTTTTTTTTTCCTGGAATATTTTTTTTTTTGTTTCTCTCTTAATCTCTCGGCTTTTTTTTAGACTCTTCTCGGATTTTGAGTTTTCTGACCCCTTAGAAGAAGAAAATAATTCTAGGGAGTTAAATTTTTCTTAGCCTTCTCCTCTCTTTCTTAGCATCCGTTGATTTGTATAATGCAGCAGAGCTCCTAGAGGAAGAGTAAACAAGCAGCTTTTAAAGTTCAAACTCCAAAGCTAGCGTGAGGCTTCTACTTGTTTTTTCTTTGTGAATCCCAATCTTGTCTGCATTTCGGCGAGCAAGATGATATTCGCTTGCGGTGGGTGGATCCATCTCTGTTATGATTAGGAGCGCACAAACTCACCACACAGCAGGTGTGTGTGCCTGTGGCGTGTGCAACCGAACCAGGTACGGAGCATTACCGCGCCCGCGCTGCGTGGGTAGGGTGAAAAAAGGCAGGTGCTCGCACGTGATCGTCTTCGGCAATCAGCAGAACAGAACCTTGCAAAGCGACCACACCTCATGCTGAATAGTCAAGCTCTTCTTTCACGCAGATCATCACGCCCCAGCGGCTGCCGTGGCCCACATGTCAGCGAGCGGCGTCTCTGCAGTAAAAGAAGCACGGTGTACACGTAGTAGGCACGTAGCCCCTGTGTCTCTAGCTATGCGCATGTGGGGCCGCCGGAGATGGCTGCCTGCAGGGGCAGAGCATCCGATCCAATTCCAATCCCAACCACTTCGCTGGCTGCTCTCACCGTAGGGGCCAAAACGAGAGCTAAAAATACTGTTTTACACGTAGACAGAGAGAAAAGTAATTGAAACAGTGGATGAATGGGGTTGAATAGGCACTCTGTTCAACATAGCAAAAATTTTGGTCGGTCTCTGTTGGACTGATCCTCCTCGTTTGGGCCCATTTTTGGGGGGTCATTCGGCCGACCCGTACGTACGTACGTACGCACGCACCTGGCCACCGAAAGCTTCGAATTACCTATTGGATGGATGTGGTGGATGCTACACTACTACACCCCGGCCTCGATGGCTCGATGTGAATGAATGCGATGACGATGTGGTCTACCTGCCTGCTTTGCCCAAGGCCTGACACCTGTGCAGGGAGCCGAGCGCCCCACCCCAACCGGGCCACCGGTAAATGTCACATGACAGGGGCCGCCGCCCAGGACATGCGCGTCCTGACGGCGAGGGGCATCGACGGGCGCTAGGCCGCTAGCTGATGGGTTTCGCTTTCTATGGCGAGGAGCCGAGGAGGAGCTGTGAAGGGCGGACCTGAGCTGTCTTCAGAAACACTCCTCTTCTGAATCACGTACCGCTGCTAAACGCCGTTCATCTTCAGTCTTCGCTGATAGTATGAGCTAGCACTTGTTGGCCAGTTGTAGTTCGTAAAGATGGTCTGACACGGTATGATTGTACAGCCGGTACACGATGGGAAAAACCTCCAGCCCCGTGTCGTACAAGCGAAGAAACGTTTGTGTCCTGGATAGTAGCAGTAGCTACTAACTTCATTCTCAGTACAGTTGTGAGTCAGTATGCACACATGCAGGGCACAGAAGCAGCAATATCGGTTTCCCGGGGATTGATGGTGGATGGGTGGGCACAAACAACTTCCTCTATATGACCAAAGTGCATAGCATATGGGCCTTTCGTTCGCCACTTTGATTGATGCCGCCATTTATTCAGGCCGTTGCCGCGCATGCAGGTACGGTAGCTGTACGCCGTGGTGATAGAGCGGAGTTCCATTATCAAAAAAAAAAAAAAAAAAAAAAAAAAAAAAAACTAGCTGCTGCTGCTACTACTAGCTACGCGCAGGTGCAGCCTAGGAGTCACACCGCCGCGATCCAAATTTTAGTCAGTAGTTAGCACTGAATGGAAGGGGAACACCATGCCGGGTCTCTCGTTCCAGCAACGAGCGTACGGAAGACGGTCGACACGCAGCGGACAGGCCGGGCAACCACACCGGCGAAAGATGGAGCTCCGTCTGGTGGTATATATATGGCGCCGAAGTCTCGTCTCGTATGGCACTGGCACCGTGTGGCATGCACCAGCAGCAGGCAGCGGTCGCGCTTGGCTCGGGAGACGGCAAGTCGGCAGAGCCAAGCGGCCGCGTTCGGCTGGTTGCCTGGTTCCTTCGCCCGGGTCCCCCGCCCGCCTCTCGGTGACCTGCTGCCGCCTGCGTGCGAATAGCCGAAGAGGGGCACATGCCGACATGCGGATCAGCAGATGCAGGGACGCGCTCGCCGCGTCGTGCCAGTGTGACCCTGACAGACTCTGAGCACGTGACGACGTGCACGGCCGCGTGCGCGGGCCCCGCGCCCGGCTGCGCAAGCACCCTGCGCGCGGCCGCACCCGCACTTCGGCCAGGCCGCCCCAGCCCACAGCGGGCGAGAACCCCATGAGCAAACGCACGCGACCGGCGCCGCGCGCCGCCTAGCAGGTAGCAGGGCGCCAGGGCCAGACGAGTCGCGGCCAGGGCCAGGCCCCCATCGCGTCGCGACGCCCGGCAGCTTTCCCGTGCCGCGCGTCCGTGACGCCTTTTTATTAACCGTGCCCCGCGCCTCCGGTATCCAACACACCAGCGAGGCAGCGATGCCCGCGTTCACTGAACCCAGAGCGCGGCCGCGGCGTGATCTGCTGCCTTCGCTCGCATGCTTCAGTGGCAGCTCGAAACCAGGCAGACCTCTGGTTGCCCCCGTCCACGGTTTCACCCGCCCACCGTCTCAATTGCTCTCCCGTTTTTTTTTTCGCAATCAATTTGTTCGTGAATTCAAGATGCACGCAGTCGGTTTCCACGATTTCTTTTCTCGTGGAGGATGGAGTAGAATCTCGAGTGGAAGTAGAAATTCGGCGCCGAGAGCGCGCTGTCCGTTGGGAAATTCTGCAAATATGCGAACATCTGGCCCCATGTTTCGGTTCTGATGAAGTCTGCGTTCAGGGAAGTGCTAAAAGCCCACGTAAAGGTTGCTAAGTGCTCGTACGGCCTACTGTCTGTGCCCCCTACTTCCGGCCCATGAGAGAAAGGCCTATTAGTGAATTATCTTGGTGGTTTTATGTGCGCTGACATATGCCGCCGGCGCGGGGAGAGAACGCCGTTTCCTGACAACGGTTTATTTCTTTCCCACCCTGGAGTTGTACCATCATTGCAGGTGGGAGAAACAGAGCGTGTCTCATGACACTCCCAATAAAGTGTAAAAAAAGAAAGTCTAAAGATATCTGTATTTATCACCATATACATCTCGTGAGCCTTTCACAATGCGCTTTTTATTATGATGAATTGTACGTCGAAACAAGAACTAGTGTGCATACACACGTAGCATAGTGACGCATATTTATGGCGTAGGTACCTGTAGGATTTATACCGTGTCGCACGTATGCATGTCCTTTGCATGATGAGTGGCTCGAACATGATGCCTATGTTTTTAAAAAAGAGACGTTTTGAAGAAAATATGTTGCCCTATCCGTGTAGAATTTAAAGTTGTACCACTTTTTCCTTGGTCATTGATTATATGCAATCTTGGTTACTTGTGTGATGTCTTTCTCTAACTACTAAGAGTCTAAGAAAGCCGCTTTTAAGACTATCGAGATTTGACACGATCTTAGCTCCGCTTTTATCATGCCCTAATAGTACTAGGATATAGCCTAGTTCAACTACTTATAGGACATTAGGACCATGACAATCAGGAATACCATGGGCGGTATGTGAGAGAAAGTATAAACTTTATTAGATACGATTTTTATTTTTCACATGTACATCTCTTTTAAGTTCATATGTGTCTAGTCTTAAATGCACTTTATACAATATATTAATTGACTCACTCGCTGTACTGTTCACCTCAAATTGAATGAAATGCAAAGTTGGTGAAATAATGGACAGATCACCTATGTGTTTTTCTGTACAGATTGGGTGCTCTCCCCAAGTCGAGATAATCTAAAAGTGAAAATGAAACAATTAGAATTAGAATTTGAATCCTGAATCTAATCTAACAAAATGAAACCTCTATAATAAAAAAAAACGAGTGGGCATACATATGTAGACATGTAAAACCTAGCAGTTCATTAGTACATATGTCTATTTAATTAGTATTTGGCCTTCTACTTAAATAATATATTTTCAAATGTCTTATTAACCAAAGTGCAAGATTATTGGTGAACTTATGTTTCGGACAGGAGGGATTAGAAAGCTGAACGGGAAAAAAAAATCTAGCGTGGTGAGCACTGAGCAGGGTTATTTACGAGTAAGTATGTTGGTGGGTTTAAGGGTGTATTCGGTTGTGGGCCATAAATTACCACACTTGTGGTGCCTAATTGTGAGTCACCAACTAAACGCACGCAAATTTTGATTATGGCTGCCATAACTGAACATTGGCATATTATGGCGGTACAACCAAACAAGGCACTGCCGTGTTGGGCGGAGATGCTTACATATTATGTAGCCAGGGATGCAATGAAAGTAGGGAAAACTGGATAATCATTCCTGTAGAAATTGCTACAACACAGTCTCATGAAGCAATCTTTGTAGGAACTATAAAGTGGTTGGTACGGTGTTTCTTCACTCGTGCATGTACAACTAGCAGCTTGCCGTGTGTTCGATGTTCCACGTGTTTTTTCCCCCCATTTTGCATGCCTTGCCAAGTTGCCATGTGATTCCGAAGGCAGTGTATGTTGTTTGTGCATTCCGGTCGATCTGTATCCTTTCCCTGTTGATCCTTGCCGAACTAATATACACCGCATGCAGCAAAGAATCATGCGTGGATCCCTGCTAGCTACCGCAGTTTCCAATTGCAGGACCTCGGTGCGACCTTCCACTTGGGAGTTGGGACCCTGATCTGATCACACACTCTGCTAGCTAGCTCTCCTGTGCTACTATAGTGTGCTAGCCGCTGTTGCATTGGCATCGTAGCAGGCCATTGTCGTCAGTTCGTCACCAAGCACCCTGGCACCCTGCGCCATGTGAAAACTTTGTGTGGGCGAGGGAACAGTAGGACAGATGAACGAAGACGACTCATGGAGCGATCTGAAAGGGAAAAGACGTACGAGCAGAGAAAAGGCGCTTACCGTCCTTCAGGAGGATGAGGTTAGGGCCTGGAGCTCTGTCATGCAAGCATGGCAATGCCCCGCCGCCGATGCGCATCGATCCCGTGAGGCGCTCACAGGCGTGCGATTTCGACAACCTGCCGCTCGCGATTCCGCGGATGCTGCGACCGATGCAGGATCCTCCACGCACGCCCCTAGCCTGACTGCTGCAACTGCATCCAAATGGCCCAGTGGACGACTAGCTAGCAATGTAGTGCTGATCATTAATTCACTATTCGTAATCATCATCACACTTACATGTAAATGATGGGCAGCTGAGAGACGGCCGTGCAGTGGATGATTGCTTGCACTGCTGCTGATTTTGGCCCATTCATTGGCACAAGATGTCGCATGCAGCCAGCCCAGCAGTAGCCTCAGGCTCACTCCATAAACAGTAGTTACTCTGCAACTGACAAAATCACAAAAAAGACGAGCGAGAGAGACTGAACAAGAGCAGGTTGCATTGCAACCCAGCAGCAAGTGTGCCAGTGTGTGCAACAGATAATTCATCGATCCTCAGGTTTTGGAATAGGCAGCAAAGAGAGATAGATTAGATAGATCATAGAGAGAACAGGATATTTTGATGATCCAGTGGGAGGAAAGACACGCACGCACGCGCGCACTTTTGGGGCCGGCCGGGTGGTAAAAACAATCCCCTGGCCCAAGTTGCTCCAGCGTCATCAGGAGGTTCTTCCTCCCGCGGCCGGGGCCCTCCTTTTCCGCGGCAGCAATACAGCAACAGGACAGGAGCAGCAGATTTTCCTGTGATATGATACTCTCCGATCCCGATCCGATCGATACTGTGGGCGCGCGGGTGGCCGGGACCAAGACCAACCCTGCCGCTGCCGCTGCCGCTGCCGCCGGCGCCGCGCCTATAAATAGGCCCCCGCGGAGACCTCGCCAGCCACAACAGCCGGCCAGCCCGTGCGCACTACAGTGCAAGGTGTGGGAGTACTGCCCGTGTGTGCACCTGCAGAAGTGACTGATCGATCGGTCAGGCTAACTACCATGCTTGTGGACAGTGCGTGCGTGTAACAGTTGGTTAAAGAAGAAGAAGAAGAAGCTTCGAGAGAGCTACTCCGTCCGTTGCCCGTAATGCCGTGGCGTCTAGCTAGACAGACTGAGACCCCCACGGTACGTAATGATCGTGATCATCGACCGTAAGGATCGATCGTATGTATACGTACCTGAAGTAGTTTGTTGCTGTACTGACCTGGACGAGGCGCTTATTGCTCGATCTGCCTTTATTTGCAGCGGTGGGCGGCGGAGGGCGGCGGCGAGTCGTACCCGTCGGCGGCGGACGGCGGCGGCGGCGGCGCGGAGGCGCGGAGCGTGCGGTGCGAGTGCTGCGGGATGGCGGAGGAGTGCACGCCCACGTACATCGGCCGCGTCCGGGAGCGGTTCGAGGGGAAGTGGGTGTGCGGGCTGTGCGCGGAGGCCGTCAAGGAGCGGCAGGCGCGGGAGCCGGCGCTGAGCGTGGCGGGCGCCGTGGAAGCGCACGCCGCCATGTGCCAGCGCTTCAACTCCACCGTCCGCCTCAACCCCAAGCTCTCCCTCGCCAGCTCCATGCGCGACATCGCGCGCAAGAGCTGCATGCACCGGAGGAGCAGCCTCGACGGCGCCGCCACCGCCGCCCCGCCGTCAGCCTGCGGCGGACACAAGCTCAGCCGCACCGCCAGCTGCGCGCTTCCCTATGTCTGACACCCGAGTGCGTGTGAGCACGAGCGTCTTGCTCGCTCGCTCGCTCGACCTCTTCACGGCGTGCATCCCCTGCTGCTTGCGGCTGTGTGATATATATACTACCCGGCCGGCCGGCACGCGACTTGCATGCATGTGCATAGCGTAGGAATGCATGCACGTTCTAGCTGGTAAGTACTGTCGTCGTCGTATCGTATATGTATAGTAGCAAACTGGTTTGCATGTAACCTTATTACCGACTTCTTCGGGAGGCCTAGCTTTATACACATGCATGGTAGGTATATATGGTATTACTAGTATATATATGCTGTACGACGTGCAGTGCTGTACGTAATCTTGCGGCCGTCCTGCATGCTGCTAGGAGGATATATGATGCATCAGATATTCCATGTTAGCTAATTAGCTTAGCTACCAGTAGGTAGCATGCACACATCCATCCATGTACTGTTGTACACTTGTACTATAGATATATACATATGTATATATAAACTTTTATTTTATCGTCCAGGTTGGTATAAGGTGTAGTAAGGTACATATATATGTACTGTTGGCTAATGTGTGCAGTACACACGATCAATCTCCTGTGTCTGTGTCGTTCAGGCGTCGAGCACACGCCCAGGTTGCGTTGACTGGCCGCTGTCGTTAGTCGTTACGGTCTTAGACCATGACCAGAAAGTGGAAATAGGTGTGAAAAATACTGTTTGTCACTATACACGAAGTGAAAAAGCAATGATTGCGCACTGTAGACGGTACGGATGCGGTGACTTTGGTCTTACGTAATTAAGCCCGGTTGGTGTTTTCTATTTTTTTTACTCTTTTTTTTTTCTTTTTGGGAGAGAGGTTGTATGCTCGAAAAAGCGAACTGGGTCGGGCTTCTATTGGGCCAAGTTTTTCTTCGGCAATCGCACGGCCTTCCAAAGGAACCCTTCCAGTACATAGAACATGGTAACGAAACAAGTATTTTAGGACTGTATTGTAGCAGAAGAATTCCGAAGGAATTTGAACACAGCAAAATTTTTAGGCCTTCAAGTCAGCTACGTACATAACAATAGACTCAAAAAAGGTGTGGAAATGCTTCATTGTTTTTTTGGGGGAAATAGAACATGCATAAAGTTCAGAAGGGAAAGTGATAAAGTAAAAAAAAAGTAGTGCATCAAGCTCTTTCGAGGGAAAGTGATGTAAAGTTAGAGCTCACGTTTAGAGTCCTCGAAAGATACTGAGCAAAGGGTTTCAACGGGTCCATTTGGGATTGCACCAACACGTCACGTACAGTAAAGCCCAAGGCTCAATTTCAACCCTCTCTAACTCGCGTATGTTTAGGGCAACCTTATCGCTTAACCGGCATATACGATCAAAATCGCCATCTCAATCCCCGTCCAAAAAGAAAATGACAGCTAATTCATACCCGTCGTCGCACACTACCATTTCTAGACTAGGGAGTCTTTTTTTTTTCGATCGCAAATAACCGGGGCGAGGAGCCCACTTGCGACATCCAATGGGCATGCCAACATATAATTCGTTGCCCAACAATTAAGAAGATCCAGATTAGGCAAGCACACATAGCCGGGGTTAGCCGAACTCAGGTTATTTTTGGTAACACTGAATGAAGCCATGCATGAATAATCTCTAGCCAGGCGATCAATTGGCACCCGGGCAGCAGTCGCCGTTATGGGTCTAGATCGAGATATCGGAGTGGTCGGACCAGCAGTTTTTCTACGTGTTTGCATTGGAGCTGGAGATCGAGGCAGGAATTGTCGTCGTTGCCACACTCGTGTAGAGTTAGTTACATACAGCTCTCAGCAAGAATCTGAATCTTCAATCTTAGGCCCTGCTTGAATCTCTAACGAACTGTATAGTATGACAAAAAAACTCTAACTGTACATGGATCAGCCTAGCCTTTCATCCCCTACAGTTCTTCAGGCACGATATATAGATTGCACACGTCGATCGGGAAGCGAAGAATGTTCCAAAACTATTACTAGTCTTTTTCGAACGAAAATGATTCAATTGAGTGTGGGCTGTGATTTAATTTGGCAGTGATATGTTCCAAAACTATTACTAGTCTTTTTCGAACGAAAATGATTCAATTGAGTGTAGGCTGTGATTTAATTTGGCAGTGATGTCAAGCTAAGCTTTAATTAGCTTATGGTTCCCCCCTAGCTATTTACTAGTATATACATTAAATACACTGGCGGTCCTTGAAGTTGGCTCGGGGTGTTACGTAGGTCCTTGAACTTAAGAAACTTCAATTTCAGGTCCTTAAAATTGGCTCATGTGTCATCTAGGTCCTAACGGGTACAATCCAAACCCGTTAAGTCTACGTGGCAGTCCACGCTGTCTTGTGTAGGCCCAATGCTATATGGAGGCCATATGTCAGCCTCCCTCTCTACCCTTTCCCTCCGTGTGTCGTCCACGTCCTGCAGCCGCCCCATCCATCGCGTCGAGCGTGCCGGCCTGCTGCGGCGGCAGCTCTTGCCCGTGCGCCGGCCTGCGGTAGCGGCTGCCCGAGCGCCTGCGCAAGTGGCAGCGCTGGCTGCTCCACCTTGCGGCGAGCGCTGGCTTGCTGCGCCGGCTGCTCCTGCCCTTGTGTCGGCCTGCGGCCGCAGCGGCCTAGGTGCCCGCGCCGAGCGCACCGGCCTGCCGCGGCGGCAGTCCGAGTGCCCGCGCCGAGCGCGGCGGCTGCTCCTGCCCGCGCCTGCTTTTGGAAGCGGCGGCCCGAGCGCCCCTTCCGAGCGCCTCAGAACGTCACCGTCCAGCCACAAGACGCTCCTCAAGATGCCGGCGGAGGACGTGCGGTGCACGCCCCATCTCCCTCGGATTTGGACCAACCGTTTTATCCGGCGATCTCCACCCCAATCCTATGCGTGCGTGCTGCTCCTCGCCACCGCACGGTGCTCCTCGCCGACGCAGCCGACGCCGCGGCCGTCCGACTTGACGCGTGCGTCACCCGAAGGAACGGCAACGATCGAGGTGCTCCTCCTTGCCCTGCTACTTGCCCCTCTGCTCTGAAGGAACGACAACGATTGCGGCCAGCAGACTCACTCTGACCAGGCAACTGGCTTGTGCTGCGACTGAACGGGCCGCCGCTGCACGCGGGCAGCATTTGCGCAGCCTGGCCTGCGTCGTCGCGTCGCAGGTCACGCCGGTCACCGGCGGCGGCGGCGGCGGCAGCAGCGCCGCACAAGCGCAGGTCACGCGCTCCTTCGGCTGCTTCCCCTCACTTTCTACCTCGCCGCTGTTGATGGCCCCGTTCACCGCTCACCGTGGCTTGCCACTCCACGAGGCCAGCGCAGGCGGAGCGCACGCGAGCGGCTGCAGTGGCGCGCGGGCGAGGTACGGCGACGCAGGCAGCGGCGCGTGGGAGCCGGGCCGTGGCACGACGAGCGGCGGAGCAGGCCACGCACGCGAACGGCGGCGGCAGCGCACGGACGACGGGAGGCAGCGCAAGCGGAGGCGCGCGGGCGCCGGACAGCCGCGCGCGTGAGCGGCGGTAGCAAGGTGAGTTGGGACGGAGGCGATAGGAACGGAGCCACGTAGGCTAGTTGGGCCCACTAGAGACAACGTGGACTGCCACGTAGATTTAACGGGTTGGGATTGTACCCGTTAGAACCTAGAAGGCACAAAGAACCAACTTTGAGGACCGAGATGACACAGAAAACTAACTTTAAGGATTCGGAATTGAAGTTTCTTAAGTTCGGGGACCTACTTGACACACCGAACCAACTTCACGGACCGCCGGTGTATTTCACTCCATTAAACAGCGATCTGAATACTACAGCTAGCTCAGATCCATGCCTCAACCAGCTGGTGCATGCGTCGTGGCTTGGTGGTGGATAAGGCTGAAAAAAAATACCCGAAGCTTGTGAGCTACTCTATTCATTTCGAATTATAGGTAGTTTGATTTTTTAGACATCAAATTTAATCTTGTCATCTTATTCAAAAAGATTTGCGAAAATATGTAAAAATTCAAGTCATATTTAAGTATAATGTACGGTAAACAAAATCATAGTGGAAATATATGATAATTGTGAAATTCTTTGAATAAAATGAGTTGGTCAAATTTGGTTTTGAAAAAATCAAACGACCTATAGTCTGAAATGGAGAGAGTAGCTTAACTCTTTTCTATCTCGGTTGAGTGCAATTTTTAATTTAAGGAGCCAAGCATAAAATTTGGTTTGTCTCAATAACGAGCAAAACCCATGAGCCATGCGGAAATGTAGGTATTCTATTTAGAAGCTAAAACTTTATTTAACCATCAATCATTATGGGAGTTTTTTGTTTGCAATTTAGCGAAATAAACTTAGTGATAGGGGCAACTATATGTGTTATGAGAGCTTCTAGTTTTACCACCAGAATCTCATTGTTAACATTCTTTTTGACGATTTTAAATGTAGTTTAAATTCCGTTGTGTCGTTGGTATCTAATATATATATATATATATATATATATATATATATATATATATATATATATATATATATATGCAGTAGTGGGTTAATAGTCAACTGACAAATTGCACCTGTAGTGTATACTTTAGAAATAACTATGTTTGTTTCTTATTAGTTTTAAATCATTGCTAATGTAATTATATGCGTATTTTGTTGTTAACGATCTTATTTTGTGTTTGGCTTGCAAAGTTAACGAGCTAGCTTACTAATGATGGAGGCGCGTGAGACAGCCTTTTGCATGCTTCGTAACACGCCGAGCTGAACCGAACCAATCTGGATTGATATCCGTCCCTACAGCGGTGGGTGGCAGCAAAATTCCACTAGCTTGTGTGATTGTGTCATAATTCATGGGGAGGAGCAGTAATGAAATGCATTTTTTTTTCTTTCATGTTTTTCAGTAATGGAGAGGAGCAATAATATACTACGTGGCCATTATTCACAAATCAATCATATACCTTCCATTAATTCTTGTTAATGTTCCTTTTTTCCATAAGTCGGTTTTAAAGATTTGGTGAGTCCTGGTTAAGCTATCTCATTGATATTCATAATCTGTCAAGATGCTCAAAAAAGGCTCATCGCTAAGTGTTTGTAGCGTTATTTTCTTATTAAGACCCGAATATATAGTACAATCATGAATAATCACCATCAATTCATGATGATCCTGACCGTATGATCTAATCATGAGCCATTTTCACCATATTCCAATCAACGGGCCCAAGAAAGCTCAAATGATGACTTTCTAGTCACTTCATATGAAAAAATTGAGGGTAGGGGAGAAAATATCAAATATATACTGAAATTTGAACCAGAGAGGACTC
This sequence comes from Paspalum notatum, assembly GCA_022530915.1. Lineage (NCBI taxonomy): Eukaryota > Viridiplantae > Streptophyta > Magnoliopsida > Poales > Poaceae > Paspalum > Paspalum notatum. Next base: position 36,967,688 of record CM039692.1, read on the forward strand.
GAATCAAATATGGGTCGTTGGATACTCGATCACACCTCCTACCTAAATAGAAGCTAGGCTCACTTCCTAGCTAGTCACATCATATATATGTTGATCTAAGCTCCAACACTTTTGCTCAATGAGAAATACACGCATTACCCATTTTAAGTAAATACTCATTGTCTTGACCCAAGAAAGATGGTGGAATCAGGAAGTCATAATCACGTGCTCGCGGCATTGCTACATGTATTTCACATGGGATGTGTTTGTATTCTTTTTTTGTTGATAATGAAAATAGTTCTGGCCTTTGCGATTGTACATAGCTTTTTTTACAAGATTTTGAGCCAATCAACTGATCAAAAGTATATGAAAAAAACACAAACAGAAGAAAATAATGAAAAAGCAAATTGTTTTATTACACTATTTTCTAAACAACCACTAGCCATCTATCACTATAGGAAAATATTTTTTTAGGCCCAGGAAGTTGGCCCACAAAATTAACTCTAATTTCTTGGGTCCTCTAGGCTTGTGGATATAGGTTACATCATTTTGTGAGGTTATCCACGAAATTGTTTCGACCTATGAAACATTAGTTGTTTCCTGTGGTGTATGAATGAGCTAATCCATCTTTGCTACACTATTTAGTATTTCTCTTTGGAACTTTGAGAGTGTATTGGTTGCAACAAAGTTAGCAAGTTGTACCTGAGCTAACTCATCTTAGGCCATGTTTGATTGCTTCTTTTTGTCTTGCGCCGTAATCTTACTTGGAGCTAAAGCAAAAGGTGAGTCTATGTTACTTGTCCGATTTCTTGTGTTTCAGTAAGTTGCATATACTAGCCATTCAATTCTAATCCAACGACTTAGATTTATTTTCTTCCTTCACTTACCACTTCTTCTTGAACCCGACATGCCACCGTCTTGGCTTCTCGCTTCGGCCCGCCTGACCCTGAGCTTTTTCCTCCGGTGGCCTAAGCCCCCAACCTTCGACCACTGCTCGGCTTCAATTGCTACCACCCGTCCATCTTTAGCGGAGAGCCACTGCCTTTGCCTCTGCCTCCGCTGCGCCTATAACTAGTCAACTACCACCACCGCTTACCACGATGAGTTCAAACCCTTGGTGGCTCCTCTGTTCGTCGGCCATCATCCCCCACTTGGCGAGTGGCGCCCATAGCCCTACCTCCCGTCCATTGGCTGGCAACCTATGCAGTATGCACCACACGCCCGAAGATCATATGTGATAGAGCTCCTAAACCACTAAAACCTTCGGTTGGTGCTACTGGATAAGTGATTCTTTAGACATAACCGATAAGGAGAAAATCTGAAAACAAATACTCACATTTTGACAAAATCCCATTACTCCCTCCATTGTCGTATACAGGTCCTTGTTAACTTTTTCCCCTTAACTTTAACAATTTATCTTATTTTTAAAAAATCATAAATCATCATTAATTTTGTTGTGATTTGTTTTATCATTATAAATGCAATTTGATATGACATTAACTTATGCTTTCATATGTTTGTGTAAATCTTTTAAGAAAACAAATAATTAGAGTTGTGAAAAGATAAATGGTGACAAAATATTTGAGAATATGAGGGGGGGGGGGGGGTACAATGCAACGATATAATCTGATTCCCACCAACTTGCAATCTGCGATCCATATTCTTTTGTAGTATATAAGCTAAAAGGTGAGGCCCTACTCGTTGCAAGAGACAGATACCTTACGCGGTTGGCTACTTCGTTCAGGCAATCGAATCTAGAATTCCAACATTCCCAAAGGGAAGAAAAAAAAAAAAAAGAGGTTACGGCGAACACTAATTTCGCCCCTGCCTTTAAATACCTTTCACCTCCCTCTCCTTGCAGTCATGCATCTTGTCATACGCACACCATTCCTGAAAGACAAGCAGACCAAGATCGCCGGGATTTTCCAGAACCAAAAAAGAAACAAGGCGAGATCGAGATGAGCAGTGGCCAGCCATCGCCCATGGAGTCAAGCGGTGGAGGAGCACGTCCCCGTGGCGGCGCCCCAGCGCCAGCGGTGAGCGCCAAGAAGCTGTGGCGCGCGATGCAAGGCGCCTACCTCGTCGTCGTCAGGAAGCACCAGCCGAAGCTGGCCGCGCTGGGCGTCCACCTGCACCACCTCCTGTCCAGCAGCAGGCGCGACCGCCACCGCAGCCTGGCCGCGTGGGAGCAGAGCACGGCGCTGTCCGCGCTGTCGTGCCGGTCCATGGACCCCGCCGCCGCGGTGGTGCACCCGTACCCGCGCGGCCACGGCGGGCACCGCCGCGCGTCGTCGTCGAGGCGGCCCGCGGCGGCAGCCCTCTCGTGCCGGTCCATGGACCCCGCCGCCGCCGTGCACCAGTACCAGTACCGGCCCCGCGAGGTCGAGTTCAGCTGCAAGAGCACGCCAATGCACAAGCGCCGGCGCCGCGAGCAGCGCCGCCTACGCCTGCAGGGCCGCGCCGCCGACCAGCAGGGCCCGCCGGAGCCGGAGTACCACGCCTCGGTCGCGGCGGTGACGAGGCTGTTCGAGCTGATGGACGTTAAGGAGGTGGCCGAGGAGACGATCATCGACTACGACGACGGTGATCTAGACCTGGAAACCGCGGTGGCGTGGCCGGCGCTGACGTTGGGGCCGGCGCCGCGGCAGGTGCGGATCACGGACTCGCCGTACCTGGCGTGGGAGGATGAGAGCGACGAGCTGAGGAGCGCGGTGGACAGGCGCGCCGACGAGTTCATCATGTGGTTCCACGAGCAGCTGCGCACGCAGCAGCCGCGCACCGCCGCCACCGCCGCGCACTACAGGATCGTCCGATAGGTATAGGTTAGAGGGGGTGCAGAAGCAGAGCGCCATGGCCTCTACTCTTATGATTATGAATGGGTTCATCAGTTCGTGCATGGCCGATGCACGGATTATGTTAGGTAATGCACATTTCCTAGACGATCGAGCGATCGTTGCGCGCGCGGGGAACCTTTTTCCCTTTTTTTTTGACGGTTTGATGTTGCAAAGCTTGATTTTTGTTAATTATCTTGAACATGAACACAACGCTTGCTGAACCTTTTCGTGCATTTCTTCCAGCTTCTCTTAAATTTGCTAGGAGCAACTTTAATTCTACAATTTCATAATTGAGTGATAAATATATGCGTTGAAAGCTGAAACGCAATGCATATTTAGACTGTCCGAGGGAGTTCAGTGAGCTAGGATTATTAACTCGCTGGTTATTGTGCAACTGAACGGTTACACTGCTTCCGGTACCGTGGACGAAGATTGGATTTTCCGTTCGCCGTCAGTTTTCGACCATAAATTTCGATGTTACAGCGGTGATCTGAGGGCCAATGAAGTTGGGAGACAACCGATGCGTGCTCTATTTGACGATCCTGATCTTTTCTGATTGAAAGCGTAATTCGGAATGCTGGTTAATTGAGTCGATAGGAATAGGATGCTGCTACGCAATGCATTCACCTAGTTGGCACTTGGCAGCGCAAAACCTGCATTGATTTGTGTCAACTTCATGGTGAAAACGATCACGATGCCTATCGCATTTCCGCTGAAAGAAAGTCATTGTCCTGACAGCGCATTTTTCGATCTGCGATTCAAAGCCACTGACAGCAGTAATGGAATTCCCAGTTTTTCTTTATTTTTTTTTTCTAAAAACGATGTTCTGGGGATGAGATAATTAGACGTCTCATTTTCGTACCAACCGCGCGGATGAACAAGATCTGACGCCTCGTTTTCAAACAGAAGCAGCAGGTCAAATTCTCGCCGTAATTTCAACCGGGAAATTGCTTGAGAAACACACGCAGCAGGTTTCCACCGAAGCTGATCGCGAGTGCTGCTCCTCTTCCATCCCGGACTGAGAAATCGGCCGCGTAGAGCAGTCTCTGACCGTCTGACATCGAAGCCGATGGCGAGTGCTCCTCCTCCTCCTCCATTGCAGGCCCTATCAGAATTCATTCCGAACTTATCACGAAGCAGGCGACCATTTTAACTCTGATGCTTACTGCCGTGCCGCCGGAGGCCGGACCTACTGCAGTCGCACCTGCACCGATCTTTTCAAACCCGCCCGTCGCCACCGGCCTCGCCTCGCTCGCCAGGACCACAGACACGGCAGGGAGGAAGGGAGAGACGAGCGCGCGCCCGCCATGGGCCGCGCTGCGTGGCTCCGTTCGTCGCGGTTGGTTGGAGCGGATCACTGACCGCCCTGCCTCGCCGCACGTCGCGTCAGCTAACCACCGCGCGCGGATCATTGTCGCCAATTATGGCCCCCCACCCCGGCACTCAGAATCAGAGGCAGGCAGACACGAACGTGCGCGCGTGGCCTGCTGTGCCGTGCTGGTCGTCTGCCGCCGCCGGCAACCTTGGTCCATGACAGGCGCCGCGGAGAATATCACGCGCGGGCGGCCGGGCGGGTTTACTTCGCGGCGCGGTTTCCTCGCCCGATTGCTTTCTCACCGCGCACGCGCAGTAATGCGAGGCGGCGGCGAGCGCGATTCGGGCGGGGCGGCCGGCGCGCGTCGAGATCACGCGCGTGGCCCCCGGCCCGGCCCCCTCCCTCTCTGGTCTCCTCTTGCAGGAGGAGTTGGACGGGAATTGATGGCCGGAAAGGACCTGCGCGCGCGTTGGGAAAGAGCCCGCCGCGCTCGCAATGGTCGAGCGAGCGTGCCGGCGGCGCCGCGGGGTGGCGTCGGGGAGGCGCACGGCGGGGATGGGACATGGGAGGGAGGGAAAGCCGGGAAGGGCCCGTGTTGCTTTCGGGGTGCGTCGCGGTCTCGGCTCGCTCCCGCCGGTTCGTGGCGGATTGGGGGCGCCGACCGAGGTTTCGGAGGCGAGAGCAAACCGCGGGACTGTTCCGCCGGCTGGGTTAGGCAGGGTTGGTGCCGTGTGTGGCTAGCGACTAGTGTCACAGATTACTTGATTTACGCCTCCTTGATACGGTTACAGTAACCCGAACCCGTCTTCTTCGATGAATAGCGTGGTCCTCCTACGTTTACACCTGATCTTCTCCATGTCCTGAGATGGCGATCACTGATCACTTTCCTCATCCGGCCACGGCGGCCAGTCAGAACGGTAGCTCGCGCGCGGCGCACGTGCAACGGGACCGACCGGCTGCTACGCACGCCCCAAGATCGAAATGGAACGTATAGCAGCTACACGGCTGCACCCCTACTACACTCCGTGCGCCCGTCCATCACAATTCACACGTCCACCGGCCACCGCCGACGGCTCCGCTCGATCGATGGAGGCGCCGGCGTGCCGCTTCGCCTCGCTCCTCGCGCTCTGCTCCCTCGGTCTCTTCTCGCTCTCGAACCATGCACGCACAGCGGCCGCTCCACGTCTTATCCGTTCGGTCGTGTACTCGTCAGGGTCAGGCCACAGCGTTTGTAACTGTAGCATTTTCTTGATGGGATGGTCACTGGCGTGTGTGTGTGTGTGCAGCGTCCATGGCGGTGATGCTGAGGTGCTACGGCCCCGTGGAGATGGCCGTCGGACCGGGGTGCTCGCGGCTCGTCCAGGCCAGCTTGGTCTTTGTGCAGGGCATCGAGGTGAGCGGCGTACTGCAGCTCATTCGTTCTGCCATCGAGGCAGTAGCATACTGAAATTTCTGGCCTTCTGAAGAAGCCTGATGCCAACAAGGTGTGTGCTTCCTGCGTCTGCAGGTGAGTGTGGAGGCAGGGGCGCAAGGGGACGGTGGTCTGGTGCTCTACGGGCTGCCTGGGGCTCCGCCGCTGGACACGCCGGCGGAGTGGTCGGAGGATCGCCGCGTCGTCGTGCCTGCCAACTCCCACAGGGTAAAACGCCGCCCGCCGCGCTATCGTTCGTCTCTGGATCGCGTCGGTTACTGTCAGTGTCAGCCGTGTCTATTAGAGACTCTTTGCTGGGTCCTAGACTTTATGTTGTTCGTCACGTCATAGAGGCTTGCGGCAAAAGTGTTCATCAGAACGCCGGCCACCAAACGAGCACCGCCGACCGTTTCTATCGCCTGAACAGTGTTTGTCTAATTGTCTTGTTTGTATGGTGCAGCAATGGGCATATTTTCTCGACAGGGGGGCTCGAATTGAAGCCGCTTTACAGCGACAAGGCTGACACTGACGTGGCTTATCCACTCTGCATCATCATCGCACAAGGTAAGGTAACAGGTACCGACTTCAGATGCAAACTGAAGGGCATTGATTGGTTGGTTTGGTCCCCCAACTAAAAGGTGGGAAGATGATGTGCTAAAGGACTGGCATTTAAGCTCATATCACTTGATTTCTTATAACTGCAAAAAAAAAAAAAATCATAGGTACACTGCAGTTAGTGCAGGAGATAGTCAGAGAATATTAGGTGAATATAACATGACAGAAGCTATGGAAAATCTCGAGATATCTGAAAATGAATTCCATGGTTTAAAATAGCGCGCTATGGCAAATGGCGGCATCATTTTTCCAGACGTTACGGCGCTATAGCGGCGCTATACCCAATAGCGTTTTTAACGAAAAAAAGGAACATCAGCAATAAACATAAGCAAAATTAAAGGGAATAGATGGCAACTTAAGTTCCATCACAAGTTGATAATACCACAAGCACAAAATATAGAACATAGGTGCATCACATTGAATACTAAATGCCTAAGTGGTAAGTCCATAAAAGAAATATATATCATTGTAATACTGCAACACAAAAGCTGAAGGCTGCAAGATCAATCTATTCTTTAGATATAGAGTGATCTGAATCAGAAGAATGGTCACTTAGAGTCTCATCCATGTCAACATGTGATCATCATCTTCTGTGTCAGAAGATGAATCAAGCTCAGCCTCATCTTCATTGCCTTCAGTAATATCGATGATCTTCCGTGTCCTCTTTCTAGGACGAGTGGAGAGGGGATCTGGCCGTCGCGCCGCTGCCAGAGAGGAAGGGGCCTGGGCGCTGCCGCCCGCCGGCCGTGAGAGAGATGTTGGGCGCCGCCGCAGCCGCCCCTGTTGCGTCGAGGTCGAGGGACACACTGGGAGATGTGGCACAGTGCCACTAGATCGATGCGTAAAGAAGCATTCTAGGGTTTTTAGTGGGCTACATAGGCTGAATGGCTCAGATTTTGGTCCATCAAGAAAAATGGAAATAGCACCGCTAAAGCGCGCTAAATGGGCTGTAGCGCAAATAGCGGTAAAAATGACGATAGCGTAGGTGTGATGTCCCTCAAAACGCTATAGCGGCGCTATTTAAATCCATGCATAATTCGCTGTGTAGGTTTGTTGAATTAAGAACAACTTAGGTAGATGTACACTGAAGGGTAAGGGTAGTCATGAACCAAACTACTACACAGACTGCTGAACGTCCTCCTGCTACTTCTAAATTCTGAATGTGTGATCTCTGGCGGTGCTCCAGAGGCAAGGAAAGCTTTATGCAGTGTACCGAGATTCCATCCGTAGTACAGAGCAAGGCATTACCATGGCGCTTGGTGCAGGGTAAGTGCTGTAATATCAGGTAGCTGAAAGAACCAGTTCGGTTCAGTTACACTACTCAGGTTAAGAACTGTCTGGCCGCAGGAAATGGGACAATTGAGCAGACCGTCAGCCTTTCCTCCGGGTGCTATGTTGCCGTGCGCAGCTTAAACGATCATCAGGACATAACGGTAAATTAAGTAGTCATCACGAAAGCCAGCAGCGTTGGTATTTATTCTGAAGGTTTCACTCGGCAGGTGCAGCTGGAGTTCAGAATCAGGACCTTGTTCTACAACACCAGCGGAGCAGATTACAGATGCTCACCGGGCCACGGCCTTTGCACCTACAAACTACTACCATTTCGAGGACAGAATGTCGCCGTCCTATCGTCGGGCCACGAAGAGGTAAACCGCACGTTCTTGTGATCTTAGGGCCTGCTTATTAGTTGCCAAACCTTTGATTCGCTAAAATTTTTGCAAATTTGACCGCGTTTGAATTTAGGTAAAAAATTAGTAAAACAACTTATAGGTTGTTTAGGCCTTAAATAACTCATCTGAACGAGAAATTTATTCGTTGGACAAATTTTAGTTTAGATTCAAATACAGTTGACCTGCCAAATGTTTGGCAACCAACCAAGCAGGCCCTTCGATCCGATTCTTTTTTGTATTCATGCATTTCCATGCTGGACCCTAAATTCCCTGCCCACTTTATTAGCTGCCTACAGACTACAGTTATGTAGCATATGCATAGCATAACCGCATAACCTTTCTTCAGAATTGTTCAAAGTGTTATGAGGTTCAAACTGTTGCCAAAATTGCTCAAAATGTTGAATGGAACTATGGAAGTCTGTTACCAAATGAAAAATATAAACACGACCACCATGGCACTCGAACCCACGACCACAAGATTAACAACCTTGCGCTCTACCGACTAAACTAGATGGGATTTTGATCAACTTTAATATAAATTCTAATTCTAATGGCTACTATTATCAATTCCATTTGGGTTGGTTTATTCGATAGCCAATTTTGGTGGTGCTCTTACCCACGCAGCCATCGTGGATTAATTAATGGATCTTGTGCGATCAGTGACATTCGGATTAGGGATGAGTGGATGATGTGTTCATTAAAAATATTTACATCCATTAAAAAACTCATACCCGTATGTGGATACAAAATCATTCTCATTTCATACCCGGCGGATAAAAATTATCCAACAGGTAATCATACCGATATGATACCTACTATTAACATGTTTAAAAAAATAAATTAATGAGTTTATTACATAATTAAAATCACAAAACATAAAATATAAGTGAATAAAAGAAACATAATAGTGATAATAAACAACAAGTAAGTTCATTAATTTCTTTACTAATATACACTTCTTTGTGTTTAATTAAGCAGTGTTTTATGTATAGATATGTGGGTAAAAATTACCCATGGATACGTGATATAGGTAATATACTAGTACGCATCTATACTCGTTTACCTGATGGGTATAAGACTTACCCATCAAGTATTCGGGTTCTGAGTATACATTGCCATCTCTAAGACGGTCTTCATGCACTGCACTGCCTATAGTGTTACTGTAGATAGAGGTGGAGACAGTTGGAATAGTAGTTAGGCAAGCCTTTTAGGCATAGCGTTAGAGACGGTCTAAGACCGTGTCCAGCAGATCGTGTAAATGGTCGTCTGTAATACAAAACGACACCGTAACTATATTGTAACATAATGAAGTTTAAAATAGACATCTCTTGCCAAAGGGCCTGTAGCCCAGTGGTTGCAACAGCTCGAGCGGCACATGAGGTCTTGGGTTCGACTCCTGGTGGAAGTGAATTATTTCAGAATTTAACGGCTTTATTCTTTCAGTGGTAGGTGACGTCCCCGTCAACAGCGAGGCGCCTATGGTGACTTCGTGAATCTCGAAATAGCCAGTTCTTTATACGGTGCTTAGGAGGTGCTCATAGAGGTAGGGTATATGCGTGTTTGTGAGTGTCTGTGTTGTATTGTGTATTCGGAAAAAAAAAAGAAATAGACATCTCGACTCAGCCTAACACGGGTATATCAATCTCCATCCAATCCAACAGCTATGCTTGTATACATCAATCCACGTGAATTGCCAAGATATTGTAGGCTGAAGATCTTTTTAATTTTTTGTTTGATTTCAGCTACGTAGCCATCCGTTTTACTGTTTTTCCTTTTGACCTTTTAAGCTATATTTCCCAATGGCTGTACTGAACTACTTTCGTTTGATCTTGTAATGCTTTTTTTCTTTTGACCTTTTAAGCTATTTCCCAATGGAAGTACTGAGCTATCATAGTCACCCAGGACAGGTTTGCAGCCTTTCCCACGGGCAACAGAGAACCGTAAGACCGAATCCAGAGTCCGGTAAAAGGCCGGATACAGTACAAAACGACACGACAATGTAGCGACACTGTTCACAGAGAGAAGGGTAATTGGAATAGTGGATGGATGGGGATATGCACTGGCTGCTGGACTCAGTCTAAATTGTGTATGGAAAGGTATACTTTTGTAATTTTTATTTTTCAAAAATATCTATACTCTATATTATGCTATAAAAGAGTGAATTTTCGCTAAACCTTTTTACCTACAATAATCCCACTGTATCCCTCACGCTGGACCTACTGCACAGAGTGGATGGAAGTTAGAAAGGGGTGGAAAGATTCAAAATCAGACCCTATTACTTATTAAGCACGTAAAGGCTTTATTTGGGTACTCGTGGATTGGAGTGGATTTTAAGTGGAATGGAGGGATCGGAGTGTGTTTAAATCGCCAATAGTTCAAAATCTCCTCCAATACCTCCCATTTCACTCCATTCCCCTTCAATCCACAGATACTTTGGATAAACACAATCTACGTGGGTTGGAAGTGTGATGGAGAGGTTTGGAGTGGAAATTACTTCAAATTCTTCCTCAATCTAGGAGTATTTTAGCTATTATCCAAACAATCCGGACGTCGACACTTGCGTGGCCTCGTGGGGTCATCCCGACGCTCGCCCTGGCCACCACTCCCAATGTCCCACACCAGCACGCAGCGCCCGCAATTCCCGCCTCCGCGAGCGTCCCAGCGCTTCCCCTGGCAACCATTACCACCCGCGATGCAGCTCCCCTGTCTCCTAATCGCTGGCTAAGTCCGAAAGCTCTGCCGTCCTCACTGCGCGCTCCACCCGGCATCCATGCCCGCGGCAGCGCGGCGCCCTTGCAGCCCAGTGATTTCCCTTAGGCCTTGTTTGCGTGTTCGCGGATTGGAGTGGATTTGAAGTGGAATGGAGGAATTGCTGTATGTTTAAATTCATAATAGCTCAAAATCTTATTCCATCCCTCCCATTCCACTTCAATCCACCTCAATCCACAGGTACCCAAGACAGCCCCGTCCCCGTCCCCACCAGTCCCTCCCGCAGTCCCGCTCTGCCCTCATCCTCCCCGTGGAGGCGCATCTCGCTGTGGATCGTCATGGAACGCTGCGCCCGTGGCGCCCTTTCAGCCCCACAATCCCTCCCACATGAAGACCCTGGCCTAGCCCCTCTCGCTCCGCCATCATTCTCCCCATGGAGGCGGCGTCTGACCGGCAAGCGGCATCTCGCTGCGGATCCTCGTGGTCGTCATGGAACACCGCCATCTCGCCCACAAGCAGTAGCGGATCCAAGGAAAAAGGGCATTGATGTCACCTATGTATAATTGTGGTGCCATAACAGCAAATTAACACTAATAAACAGTAATTAGTGTGGATTTTACACTACTTCATTGTTGTCCAGGGACAGCACAAAACACCCCTGGATCCGCCTCTGCCCACAAGGTGACCATGGCAGGTGAACACCATCCACGAGGGCATGCATCTGGCTCCAGGCGGCTCCTCCAACTCCAAGCAATGAGCAGAGAGCAGCCAATGTGCTCCTCCAAGTGATTACCAGACAGCGACCATGACCCATGGTTGTCTGAGCATGTTCTTTCATTTTCTTTCTTTATTCTTCAATCTGGGTCTGTTTGGTTCGTGTAATGTCCTAGGATGGAGCGGTTCCATCCCAATTTTTGGAGTGTTTGCTTCACGGATACGGGGACGAGAACATCCCAGACTAAGGAATATACCCCTTAGATTCGGGATGAGCTCACTCCAAAAAATCGGACGGACACAGCCATCCTACTCGCACGCCGTCGCCTTTCGTCTCCTCCCCACGCTCTGGCTCCTGCTTGCCCCTCCTCTCATCTTCCCCGCAGCCGTCGAAGGAGGTGCAACCGCCTGATGAGGGGACACAGCGACAGAGAGGCGTGACCCGCGGGGCAGCGCGGCTGGCGGAGGAGGAGGCACGGGGAGGAGCCACGGCGGCGCTGCGCAGATGCGGAGCTCGAGGCAGTTGCAGCGCGGGGGGAGGAGGAACAGCGGTGGCGTGAGGGGAGGAGGAGCCACGGCGGCGTTCGGAGGCGAAGCTCGAGGTGGAGGCGTAGGCTCGCGGGGAGGAAAAGCCGCGGGGCGAGGCCTCGGCGGAGCAGGGAGGCGGGAAGGCGAGGCCGAGGCGCGTCGGGAGGCCGTCGTCGCCTGGATCCAGAGCCGCGCCGCCATGTGCTGCCGTCGTCGCCCGAGTCCGGAGCTTCGCCACCACGTGCTGCCGTCGTTCGGGGAGGTGGACCCGGGAGGTAGGGCCGCGGCGACGGATAAGAGGTGCGGCCAGGGCAAAGCGGGCGGCGCGGCCGTGGAGTTGGTGGAGCGGGCGGCGCGGCCTCGGCGGAGCAAGGAAGCGAGGCGAGGCAGCGGAGGAGAAGTGCGGCTCGGGCAGAGCAGTGAGATCAAGGAGGAAGAGGAAAATGTTTCTATGACACGTGGGTCCTATGTTAATGGTGGCAAACGGGGTTAGAATCACAACATTCTCATTCCTTCATCCAAACATCAAAATGGAGCCGTTCCACCCCTTCAACCAAACACAGAACGGAGCCATCCATCCCTCAAAGCAGGGATGGAGTGGCTCCATCTCACCATGTCCACTAACCAAACGGACCCCAACCTTCCTTCGATTGGTACAGATGGTATGCAGACGATCTTGACATGGTGATTCCTTTTAGCACAGGCATGTTTGGATCCATGTGACTAAAACACAACTGATTAAACTTGACTAAAATACCAAACAGGAGGGACTAAAAACTGACTAAAGTGCTTTAGTCCTCCTAGTCCCAAAGAGGAGCTAAAACTGACTAAAGGTGGGGAACTTATCCCCGGTCCCCACTCTCTCCCCGCCCTTTCTCTCTCTGCCCTCTCTCTGCGACGGCAGTGTTGAGCACCTAATTGGGTAGGCCTGCACTGGCTGGTGCCACCGGATAGTCCGGTGGCATGTACCGAACTGTCCGGCGACGCCGGACTATTCGGTGGGTTGTACCGGAGTGTCCGGTATAGCCAAGTCTGAGATGAAGATTTGGGCGAGATATCATGGGATTTGACTTATGCAAGGGTTAAGACCATCCTCCCCTATAAATATAAAGGGACTAGGTCGATTGACGCATCCACAATCGAACCAAACATTACTTTTATCTACTTTTATGCAATTCTATCTTCCTAAACCCTAATTCTCTTCTCCAACCCTTGACTTCGCCTCATGTCGACTCTACAACGACCCGAGGAGCTCTAGGTGGCCTGCCGACGCTAGAGTAACCCCAAGCGCTGACCCTCCTTGACGGTCCCTCCTGGGTGGATTCGTCTAGGTCTTATCATTGGTGATTGGCGCTAAAACGTGTCAACAAGTAGCAACACCCTCCTCCACTCGCCGCGCCGCCTGCTCCCCGCCAGGCGAGGCGGCGCCGCCTCCCTTGCACGCCCACGCGCCAGCCTCGCCGCCACCGCTCGCGCTAGGACCGCGTCGGAGGAGTCTGTGTACACGGTCATGCTGCGCTAGGCCGCGCTGGTCCAGGGCGCCTCCATCGCAGTGGCCGTCTTGCACCGCCCGTGCTGGGCTGAGGACAAGGGGGGAGGAGGACAAAGGGGAGGAGGAGGCGGCGGCCCGTATCCGGCGCTGACGGGAGAAGGAGGGCGTGGGGAGGGAGAGGGCGGCGACCGGCGGGGAGAAGCAGGGCCGAGGCGAGGGCGGCGGCGCGGATCCAAGGAACGGGGAGGTCGCGGCTACAGGGAGCCGGCGTGCGTGGTCCAGGCGGGGCGCATCGAGTGGGGGGAGAAGGGAGAAGGGAGACAGGTGGGGGAGAAGGGGCAACAAGCAGGGGATTTGAGTCTTTGTTCAAAGCAATAAAGTGTTTAGTCACTGGATCCAAACATGGGTGGTTAAAAATAATCACTTGTTTTAACTCGTTTTGTTTTAATCACTGGATCAAACATGCTCTAAGTCTCTTAAAAATCGGTCTAGAAACACAGTTACATCTTAATTGAGTCAGGCCACTGCACGAACATCAATCCGTCATTCTGCAGAGCACAAATTGCGAGAACTAACTCTGATCGATATTGTTAACTGAATCTATCGGTACCTATTCAGATAATTGCTGTACAGAGTATATGCTTAGCTTGTCGGTAGTATGCCCCTGTTTTTCACAATTTTTTGCATAGGAACATGCTTCTCTGGGTAGCAACTTGCAGGAACAGTTCTGTAGCTCTGAGATAGTCACCAAGATCAGAGATGGGACAGTTACCAAATCTACACCAGAGATTGTAGGATAATGCATATATCAGTTTTAATTTCATCACATGTCACAAAAGAGGCATTTTAGTTGATAGAAGATAAGAGTTCGTAAAATGAACATGTAATTTATTTTTTGAAGAAAACAAGTTGACGAGTAATAGATAAAAATGTCTCTATCTTCACTATGTTTGCTGATTGATAGGAGCACTAAAGGGAGTAACTAGAGTTGTTTCCCTGCGGGAGCCGACTATTTTCAGCCTGCACCAGTGGACAACATTGCCCCGATAATCTGGCAGTGTCAACAATATCATTTTAGAATTACCAATGTCATCAATAATCACCTTGTTAAACAAACAGTCACCCTACGTTTTAATTGAGCCTCTCAACTCTTAAAAGATTTGTTTTCAGAGTTTACAGAATGATTTTACACAATATTTCCATAGCAATTAGTTTTACAAAATATTATCTTGGAGAAATGCAGCCATGAGTTATGTTGTAGTCTCTAATGCTACAAGTTGTAATACATTGCTAAGAAGAGGAAAAAGACACCTACGCCATGAAGCATGACTAAAAAATCAATTAGATGTCATGAAAGAGATTTAAAATTCAGATTTGATAGTTTACATCATCATACAAGTTGTAGTTTGTGCGGTATAATGGGACTCCAAATCTTTACCTAATATTAAAGAGAATAAGGTTTCTTCGTCCGTCCGCTTACAAATATGACATGTGGGACCAGCAATGCATGTGCGACTCCAATTCGGACTGCAGGAGCAGCCTACGCGAAAACGGACCCTCTGGTCTTATACGGACTCCGTTTTCGACGTCCTATATATCAATATAAAGCTAAAATAATTATCTTTCCAACCCAACTGACGTCATCTTAAAATTCGCTTACAATCAACAGGAATGGTCGAAACAATATGACATGGAATTTATTCACGAACCTGATTCGGAGTGCATGAGGAGCCCGCACGAAAACAGACGCTCCGGTCGCATAACAACTCCGTTTTCGACTTTCTATATATCAATAGAAAGTTAAAATGGTAATCTTTCCAACCCAACAGATGTAACAAATAATGGGAATCATCGAAATAATATGATGTGAAATTTATACGCGAGCCCGATTCAGATTGCAGGAGTAGCCCACACAAAAAATGAAAGTTTAAATCGCATAGGACTCCGTTTTTTATGACATATATATTGTTGGAAAGGTAGAGAGTTATTGTTTCTAACTCAACTAATAGCACCTTAAAATTCGCTCGTAATCAATGGAAAAAGTCGAACGAGGATCATTCTTATATGTGTTAACCTAGATTTTTTCTCTGTTGCACAGACATTTTGCTAGTACTAGTAAGAAATGCACGTGTGTCTCGCACGTGACAATTAAAAATAAGAAAAGATACATTTTGTACTCTCGAATTGGTCGAGTCGTCGTGGATTGGCGCAGAGAAGTCCTCTTCTCCTTCCCCGCCGCCACCTCCCCCACTTTTCCAACCTCGTCTCTGCCGACGGCGCCTCCCGGCTCGTGACGGCCCGGTCCTTCCTCCCGGCTTCCTCTCCCTCCCCCCCCCCCCCCCCCCCCCCGCCTGCAAGTTCGCCTCCACCCTGCGGGCGTCCTCCCCTTCTCTTTCTTGATTTTCTCCATCTAATTGTTCTTGCTTTACTGCCAGGAGACACAGGAGGTTTCAAAGGATGGAGCTCGTTGTCTGGATCTTGCCCGGTGTTCTGACGAGCTTGTTAAATGTTTAGGAGCTAGTTTATTTTAATCCCAATGGCGATTTGCTCATGCTTTGCATCATATATGTGGATTTTCATGTGTTTATTGGGCCTCAATGGGTCAAAACCGTACTATTATTGGCCTGGTTAGTATATATGGTGTGTTATTAGGGCTTCTCCAATGCCTAGCTATTTCACTAGCTATTTGATTATGTGAAGGAGAGAGAGCATCGAAAACCTCCTCACTGGTGACGGGTTAGTAGCTAGTCTATTTGTAGCAATCGATGTGTCTATTCGTAGCAATCGAGGTGGTTCATGATCCATTTAAGCAATTCTTTCCTTTCATGAGTCATTGGTGTTTAGAATTTTGTGCAGAGACTATTAAAAATTTATGACGAGTGAACCCTAATAGATGATGTGGAATCAAATAGCCAGTGGTTGTCTATTACTATTGAAGAAGCCCTTAGGGTGAGTAGAAAACATCAACGTGAGAAAACTTTTTTTTTTAGAAACATAGTACAAACGCAGACGCTCACACACACGCATACTCACCCCTACGCACTCATACTCTACCTCTATGAGCACCTCCGAATGACTGAGTCAGCATTTCTTGAGACAATCAGCTTGTCTGAAAAGTTACATAGAATTTTATTTCTATCACTATACTTTCTCCAGGTTTTAAAAGAGTGTCGTTCTAGACATGCAAATAGAGTATCCAAAAGAGTTTTGTTCCAGTACATTTGAATCGTTTCTACATTTTAATGTGTTAATGCACCACGCTGCCGCATGTGAGCTCTGCACATTGGAAACCAATGCTGCAGCCACACGAGCTAAAGGAGGATGCTGATTACATGTGCCATGCGACCATATTTATTATGGTAGAAGAAGAAATAGACACCCCATTTAATCATTTATTGGTAAGTGAGATCTAGTCCAAAATGACATTTTTTTGAGATCTGGAAGGAGTATTGATTAACTAAATAAAAAAAGAATTTCATAAACACTACAAATCTCTTTATTTTGTATCACTGTCTTGATTGATTAAATCAAATACTACCAAACAACATAAAGGTTAATTACTGTTGAATTAAAACTTTCTCATAAAATAAACTTAAAGTTATGTGGCCGGCATGTGAGACGAGGAGTACATGCCAGCATATTTATTAGTGCAGCCACTGTTTCCTTACCCGGTCGGCCGGTCCATCCGGAAGTCACCACACGTCCGCGCAGCCACCGTTCCCTTATCTCTCCTTCCATTCTTTCCCAACTTCCACCGCAGGGGATCTCCTCTGCTCTTCCGTTCCAAAGAAGCTTTCTCCATGAGGGGAAATCCAGGAGCTGGATTTCTTTCGAGCTTGCCGCGCAGGGATCCCCTCCTCCCCTCGACGCTTTCTCCGCGTGTGGAGATCCAGGAGCCAAGGATATCTCCCTTCATCCCCATGGTCCCTCTAACCCAGCGTCTTCCCCTTGGTTCCAACTTCCAAGACCCCCTTCTTCTTTCGGTCTTTTCTGTTTTTTGTTCCTTTTGTGTTCCACATCAGCGTATATCGCTCTGTTGTTCCTTTCCTTGCGTTCCTTTCTGGTTATGTGCTGTGATTCAATAGACATATTGATGTATTATTAACATGTGTGTATGAAGATGCGCAAACGAGGTGGTATTATTATTTTTATATGATTGTTATTTATTTGGTGCAAGATTGGACTTGTCATATATTTGCAAAGTTGGGCTTGTTATAATTGCGGGATGATACGGATCCAAATCAGAACGATTAATCAGCTTGGCTTGTGTTTTCTTTCAATCATGAGGCAGCGCGTGTCAAAACCGGTCTCTATCGGGTCTATTTCAATTATTATGAGATGCGGGCGGGTAGACAACATTTTGGTGAAAAAAATTAATTACACGCATTACGCGTTTCTGCCACGGCGGTATCTGGTGCTTAGGATTTGGTTTTTTTGGACCATAGGGTGTTTCGGGCGCAATGTGAAAAACGACTAAAGACCTTCCAATTGTGGGCTCAAATAGATTATAATCGGTCGTTAGATTAAAATGAACACAGAATTCAAGGCTTGGGTACCCAATTGGGTAAGTGAGAGTTATGTATTAATTGTTCGGGCTTAGATATCGAACGTCCTATTTAGTTTTAGAACCCTTCAGAATGGATGGATAGTCGAAAAATATTCGTGCCAGTTTCATTCCCACCCTTCGTGACCAGCCTTGGGAGCGTTAGAAAAATATTGAAATAATCCATCTTTTTTACCTTGAAATAAAAAGGATGTCAAGCCCCTCCTTATCCTTTCGTCCATCTCCAGTCTCCACCACGTGACCAGCCTTTGAGTGTTTGAAAAATATTGAAATAATCCATCATTTTTACCTTGAAAAAGAATTAAAAAAAGAACGGATGTCAAGCTTCTTTATCCATCTCCTCCCCTCCCCCTCCCCCACCACGGCTATCGTCTCATCGCTTCATCTCTTCCCTCCGCGCTCCATACCGGCTCTCTGCTCAACCGATGCCGGGCCCGATCTACCACGGCTTAGTGCTTAATTTTCTCCTTTCCTTTTCATAATTTTTTCTCCTCTCCGCTCAACCGTGTGCGTCAAGCCTCGGATCTTAGTGCTTAATTTTCTCCTTTCCTTTTCATAATTTTTTCTCCGAGCAAATCCCAACCTCATGCATCTCCGCATCTCAGCCCGTTGTTACCAAGCTTATTTTTGTCATGACAGATCTGATTATAAGTATGAATATCTACAGTTGCATGATCGATTTGGGATTATTAGACACGATATTGTACAATGTATTGGAACACACCGACCAGTTGACCTCGTGAAATAATGAAATCGGCCGAAATCGGCCCGGACGAGGGAGTCGACGAGGCTCTGTCGAAATCGGCCCAGATGAGGGGAGACCGGCTGCTGGTGTCGCCTCGAAGGAAGTCCTCTCGTGCTTTGGGATATGATTGGAAGAATCTTTTGCTTATTAGAGTCCTTGGTTGATTGGATGCGTAGGGTAGAAAATTGGGTGGAAAAAAACCTGTGCAAATCGGCAGGAACGAGTAAGAAGTAACATATTTTTGCCGCTTCTACGTACAGGCGTGTGCGTACGAGGCAGATGTCCCTGAGGTGGTTGTTTTGTGTGGGCCCAAAACATTATGATTGGCCGCTAGATTAAGTTATGGAAGAGAATCAAAAGGTGGGTATACTTGTGGGTAAGAAAAATTTTGGGTGAAAAATATTTACTTTTAAACTCGCTCTTTTATAGGTTATTACTAGTAAAAATACACGTGCATCCCGCACGTGACACATATTTATTTAAATTATTTTGTGAAAGTTTTTTGTTTGAGAAAAATAGGGATTTTCGAGTCAATAAGCAAGATATTGAAATTGAAATTTTTTGTTTAGTTAAAATTGAGGCATAAATGAATTTACTATAATTTATTATTATTTCTAAATTGTGTTAGGTTTTTAAAGTAGTATACAATAGAGTGACGCACGTGAATTTCTTAAGGACAAGTAAGTTATTATTTTTAATTTTTTGAAGGAGTCAAATGTGTTTTCTGATGTTCTTGTTACTCAATATGGACTACAGATGAAAGTTATTATGTTTTTATCTAATGTTTTAATTCAAAAATTTTATTAGCCTAATCTGCAAACCAACCATGGAGAGCTAGAGTAAGTTTGGGACTCTTAGCTCTATAAGATTGATTTCCAAAATAAAAAGAGAGCCCATAAAAAGTAGGAAATAATACGAGAAAATCTGATATTTTACTTTTGTTTATGTATTGTTAATTTAAATATTGCATAAAACATTAGGCTTGTAAAACTAATGGTCAAAACTCAATTTACACAAAATATTCATTCCGGAGGCATACTTGAATAAATGAATTAATTAAAATTTTATGATCAAATTAATTGGACTGGGAATAAAAGTTAATACTCCTTCCGTCCCAAATTGTAAGGGTTGTTGCTCTTTTTTTATTTGTCTATATTTATATGGGTGGTGTAGAATCTACACATATTAAACACACATGCATTGAAGAATGAATAAATCTAGTCAAGATACATAACCTATTACAATTTGAGATGGAAGAGAAAATTATTTGAAAAGACTATTAAACACACATGCATTGAGAATCAAGATACACATATTAAACACACATGCATTGAGAAATTTTATGCTTTGGTGCTAGCCTTCTTGGGTAGGGGCTGATCGATTTGTTGGTCCAACCGCATGGATTTTGGAGAAGAAAGATAGGAGCTAGTGCTTAGATTAGGAATCCTGCAGCGGTTATGGGAAGAAGCGAACGCAACAGGAGCTGGCATGCAGGTGCTCTGCTACTGCGCTTGGTTGGGAGAGTGGCTTGGGTATGACCTTCTTGACGTCATGGGAAGAAGACAGTGGCAGTGAGGTAGGAGGAGACGGATGGCGAGGTTGAAGATGAGCACATATTCTGGGTCCACCCATCAGGGAGAGCAAAGGGAAAAGGGTGGGGAAAAAAAATGCTATGCATGGCGCGCCACGTCGGAAAATTGGGCAAATGGCCTAACGATGGCAAATAGTTAAAATCCCTGCCGGGATCTGCTATGTCTTTTTTATTTAATATCTCGCCTGCCTCTCAATCCTTGAAGATCAGACGCTGACCAAACCGGAGACGCGTTCCCACTCTCTCCTCGAACGGAGGCAGTTTTCTGCCATGCCTTTTCATATTCCCTTCTTTATTTCAGTCCGGATTTGATGATTTTCCCCCGTCTTCCGGGCTGTTCGTCTTGAGCTGGGTTCCCTTTTCACCAGTGGTCTTCCGGGACTGTTCTTCTTGAACTGTGTTCCCTCAATCTGATGGAAGTTATTTAAGACCGGTGGATTTCGGTTTCTTTTTCTCAAAGCCCAACATCATCACCATCTGTCCAGTTGCGTGTTTTGTCGGACATCTAGATGGCTTATGAGTATGTAAATCTTCGATTCTATAGGCAATGTGGGATTATTAGAACATTATAGTATTAGGGCTTTTACGGACCGAAATTTGGATTCGGAATTTTCTTTTCTTGGATGACCATGGAACCCACCTGATCATTGATTGGGCCGTTGGCAAACACAGGATCGCTCGATATTGTTCTGATCTGCTGTCTAAGAGGACTCCAACCTTTCCACGAAGGAAGCGCCTCTCAATTTTGATACCGATGGGTAGACGAGGCTTTGGTGAAAAAATTTTTGGGCAATGTGGCAGAAACGCGTAATAGCTCTGAGTAATAGTTACACAGCCCTTATATCTGGTACGTAGGATTATATCGCTTAATCTTTTGAGTCGTAGGATTTTGCGGTGGCTGAAAATCTACCGGGCCACCGTGGCCTGAAAAAATATTTTTATTTAACTCGTACTTTTATAGAGTAGATAGATAGACTAGTAAAAATACACGTGCATCCCACACGTGATAATAAAAATTATTAAATAATTATTTTTAAATTATATGAATATATGAATATTGAATTCGGACGCACGTGATAATAAAAATTATTAAATTATTATTTTTAAATTATATGAATATATGAATATTGAATTCGGATGCACATGATAATAAAAATTATTAAATAATTATTTTCAAATTATATGAATATATGAATATTGAATTCGGTGTATTGATTTTGTTTATTTAATGTTTAAATGAAACAAGACATGCTGCCACATTTTGGGCATACTATTTGGACTGCATATTAGTTAGAAAAATGGTCAATCTATATTTATATGGATCTGATTTGAGTTTAGCCTGAGATTTATAACTTACAATCCACGTGACAATGGTAGCCGTTGCAATGCCACGCTTCGTGAAGTCGGATAACTGATATGGATGTGGTAGATGGAGATGGCCCTTATGCACGAATACATCTACACGGCAAAAAAAGGGTCGCTCGGGCTTTCGTCCAGATGTTTTTTATATTCTTTGATTTTTTTATTAGCTCCATTTCTTCGTGAATCTTTAGATAGGCATGAAGTTGTAAGGTTACAACATTTATCAAGTCATTTTTAGAGCGCAGAATTTTCACAAAAACAGTACATAAATTTTACTTGAAAAATATAGTAACACAAAATTTTCCCGGATTCCAAATGGGGCTCAATGTTTTTGGCCAGCAAGCATGTGTTTTCAAAATACAGTGAGATTGTTTCTAATCTCGTGAGAAACCACAAATTTGTTTCTAATCTTGAGAGATTAGATTGATTTGGTTGGTAAAATAAATTGATTTGCAGGCACGACTAAATTAATTAAGACCTTCGTACACGTATTGATGTATTTATTTGGAGTTTGTACACGCACACCTTAGCACCCGTCTCGCCAGTCGCCACGCGCCTTTTCAATTTTTCATGCATCCACATGGAAGCGAGGCGGCGATGGAACGTCCACGAGGGCTCTCTTCTCTCGCGGTCTCTCTCTCCCTCATCAGCTCCCTTTCTCGGGCCAGAGCGCGAGACCCGCTCCGGCGGGGCTCCACGCGCCTGCGTTGACGCGACGACGGCGCCTGCCCCTCGAAGCGCCGCACCCTCCCGTACGCCGACGACAATAACCTTCTCCTCTCGGCGAGCGCCAGCCCCGGCAGCTCCGGCGGCTACGCGTGCCCGTGCAGACGGCGGCACCATGGCGAGTGGCCAGAGCGCGCCCCTGGCCCGGGCCTCTTCCGCGGCTCCGCAGTGGCCGCGCCGCCTCCTCCCGCCCTAGCGCGACCGTCTCCCGACCCTGGCTGGATCCGTGCCTCCTCCTGCCACAGGCTAGGGCTGGATCCATCGCCCCGTCACGCCACGGACCGACGAGGTGATCTTGTTTGGCCTCTTTATGCAATCCGCTCTCTGATTTTCCAGCAACAACGATCTGTCTACATTTTTGGATTTGGATCCATTTGTGTAGAGGAATGCTTCATGGACTTGAGAATCTATTACGAGAAGGCCAATTAACTCTTTTGTGGACGATTTGGTACTATAGGATGATATTTGTGGTCGACTTGTTTCGTATTTATAATATATTTTCCATATATTTTGCTTATTATTGGACCAGATCTGATCCAAGATAAGATTGTATTGATTTTTTGCAATCTCTCATTAGCCTCCTATATGGCCAATCGGGCCCATGACGTTCGGACGCCAAGGTGCAGGCATCCGAGCGGAGATCATCCGATTTGTGGGTGCGGGTACGCACACGATCTTGGGTGAGAAAAAAACAAAAAAATAATCTCCGCAGGAGATTGATTTGATGGCAGGAATGTCCGTTCTGGTTTCGTTCTGGTTCTCCCGTACTTGCTCGGTTTTTACTGGGTCCAAATACTAATATTGAGTCTAGGTGGGTTAAAAACAAATTGGTAAAAAATGTTTAATTTAAACTGGCTCTTTATTAGTAAAGATTCGATAGATTGATGAAGTCACCGGTGTCACGCTAGGATTGAATAATTTTTTAATCTAAGGGTTGTTATGGAGCGTGGGTACGATTTAGGTGGGTAAAAGATATTATTTTCAATTTGCCCTTTTGTAGGGTAAATTAATAATTTTGATAGTGGTTGTAATATGCTTTCATCCTTTTATTGATTTTTTTCACATCTGAATCCTAACCCATACCCATCTTAACCGACAGGAGAAAATTGTGGAGACAATTGTGGATCGTAAATAACCTTCCCAATCTACCGGTCATCCGTCCCTACCTGAACCCAGCGCCCAGCCCCGGCCCTGTGTGCCCAACGCCCAACGCCGAGGGCTCCCGCCCTCCTGCGCCCAACGCTCGGCCGCCGCCCCAAAGTCCGGCCGCCCATCGTCCCGGCATTGGGCGCCCAACGCCCCTTGGCGCTCAGCGCCCCGGCCCCCGGCCTCCTGCGCCCGCCGGCGACGCACGCCCCACATCGGCGACATCGAGTCGTACAACGACGGCGACCAGGGGTACCTCAACGAGGTGTTCTCGTGGTGGCACGGCCTGCCGTCGCACGCCAACTACATGAAGCACTTCTCGGAGGGGGGGGGGGGGGGGGGGGGGGGGGCACGGATTAGCACACCGTGCCCAAGCGCCGGGTGCTCGCCGCCGACCCGCCCGTCGCCCTAGCCGTGTATACTTCGTGGGGCTCAAGCCCTGGTTCTTCTTCCGAGACTACCAGTGCAACTGGAACGTGCCGGCGCTGCAGCAGTTCGCCAGCGACGAGGCGCACGCGCGGTGGTGCAAGGTGCACGACGCCATGCCGCGACGGCTCCAGGGGTTCTGCCCGCTGGAGGAGCGGCAGAAGGCGCTGCTGAGGTGGGACGTCGCGCGGGCCAGGGACGCCAAAACTTCTCCGACGGATCGGACACCGGAGCGTTCGGATCGCCGACCCGCGACGAAGCATCTGCGCCGGCGACGGCGAGGCCTGTCACGATAGGGAGATCGCTGGCCGGCGGGTCGAAGGGAACCGGATCAGCACGTCGTACGCCAAAGCTCATCGACAATTTCTGACGGCAATGACGACACCATTATTGCCATTGCCGCCGTCGCCGGCAGGCTGAACATCGCGATGCCTTTTTTCCATTATTAGGTTGAGTTTAATGGGATTCTCTATCTCCACTCTCTAAACACTATTCCAACTACCTTTTTCTCTCAGCATTTATGTTGAACAGTGCAAAACAGTGTATAGAAAACCCATACAGAGAGTCCCATTGGACTTAGCCTTAGATCATGAACTTGGGAGCACGTTTAAAGATCTGTAGGAAATCGCCTCTCCTTGTTGTGCAGCGTGCCTCTAAGGCTTCCACCGGCCACCGGGTAAATGCCTTAGTTTATTCGTTCATGTGCCCTAACATGTGTTTACCCTCTTCAAAAATCTAGATATCATCACGCCATTGAAGGCGAGGCACACACACCCTGATCACTCCACGTTGTTTATTTTAACCTTTTGTGATTAGTAATTTTTCACTGTGATTAGTATAGAGGGAGAGAGAGAGAGAATTGCTCACAAGATTCGTAGAGGTCAGATGTGTTCTCGAGTTTCGACCTGTAACCTTCCTGCTCATTTTCGGGTATGAAACAGGAGGTAAAATAATGATCTTGCAAATACACATTGCAGGCATGACGTGGTTCACGGAGGGCATGGTGGCACATCAACAACGATTTGGCGGGTGCTATCATGTGACAGCAGCGGCGGGTGCTATCATGTGTATGATGACAGCGGCGGCTGCCTCTTGTACGTGCTGCGTGGGTTCCAAGACATAGGACAAGATCGTCGATGTCTGGTGTCTCGAGGAGCAATGCAGCGATCCACATTGTCCGTCATAGTGGATACTGGCATCACGGTAAAAACCCCAGAGCGTGCGCACGTCTTTTTCTTCATCAACAAGCTCAGCATTGAGGGGATCCATTTGGATCAAGTCTTGCTTGAATAGAATTTCATTTGCAAAACCTAGGATGAATCTCTCTTCTAGTCTAGCTTCCGCTTACACTGAGTGCAATAGAGAACCTGACATCCAATGCGAACAGTCAGTTAGTTCAGCTAGAATAATATTCTCATAAGCCTTCCCTGCCCCCTTCTGTAATTTCCCGTCTTTCGTCCGTCCACGAGGCAGTTCGAATGAAACTGCCGCCTCAGGGAATTTCCTTATTGAGTAAGATTTCCCTTTTGCCCAGTACAAATTTCTAGCTACCTGTATACTACGTAGTGCTTCTAAGCCAGTTTCTGGTTCGTGACGTTCCTCACCAACGTGTTGAACGTTATGCTGGGGTACTGGATCTTGTCAATGCTGGCCTACTTTCTTCTCTTCACTGCCTTCTTTTATCAACCAGGCCCTCATCCTGCGGTACTGGATCTTGTTCCACCACCAGTCCCTGGTGCCTGGGGCTCATTCATGCTTTAGTCAGCTATCCATATGCAAGCATATTCCAACGGAATGCAATCAGGGCATATTCCTAGCGTCTCTGAGTATATTTTATCCATTAGTGGTGTGCTTTTCAATTTCATCGATGTTTTTTTAGAAGATGGATAAGCCTCATTGCCTGGATTTAGTGAAAGGGATCATATATGCAACGTAGTTGGAGTGTCACCAATATAATTGAAGTTGAATCGCCGAACATTTGCACATTTGCAGAAAGAGGCAACGAACAGTGTCTAATTATATTCTATCAGATTCTGGTGGGTGTAAGCTAACACTTTACTTGGTCAAGCACCACTGTTACTTGTATCAAACTTACATATAAGAACTTATATCCAGTTTTTGTTAGGGGCTTTGGTGTTTATACACTCACAAAGTTATTATTTATAGGGCATGCTGAGTTGGCCTACAAGAGTGTTGGAGGAAAACAAGTAAGACAAGGACAGAAACACGTTAAGACAAGGACTATCTACGACCAGAGAAAGGATGTGAAAACTTGCTTAATTGCTAATACGCCTCAGTCCTGAGATGTATTCCTTTGTAGATCATCTGAGACTGAGATGACTAAGACTGAGATGACTAGACCGACGTGGATCCCAACCAAGAGCATGGTTGGTACCTATGTCATCATTTTAATCTTTTCATATATTCTAGACTAGATTAGTTTTGCCCTGCTGTGATATTATTGTCATAACTCATTATCAATCAGGAGATGATGTTGGTTGTGAGTACTGGCTACATAAAAATAATTTGTATACGAGAGGCCTTCTGCGATCATGTTTGAAAATTGTAGGGATGAGGAAAATGTTGTACTTCATACAATGTTAGATGTAGGTTAATAAATGATCCTTTTATACATTCCCTCATAATCTAATTTTAATTTTCACATCTATGTTTGTTAATGTTTTCTTATATATTACAGTTTTAAATGCTGCCCTTAAGAATACACTACAAGTATAAGTAGAAGAGAGAAATAGGAGCAATATTCACAATTATCGGCGAATGCAAAGTATGAAAGGGTGATCAGGTCAATGGAGATTCACATATGCAGAAACATGATGTCGCACCTCAAAAGGTAATACATTAATCACTGCAGGTAATACATTAATCACTGCAGACCAAATAATGTTCAGTTTTTTGGGCACAAGCATATGAGAGCGCATAATTATTTTATTTACTACACATACCGTGTTGTCCTGTATGGTACGTTTAGAGATGTGAAGATACGGGGACTACCTCACTTCTATGGACAAGGATATCCGAGACTACGGACTTGCACAACTAGAGGAGTTGGGTAATGATTTACTCAACATAGGTTTGTTCATGTTCTAGCATAGATTAATTATTGCTGGTTTTATTTTTATCGTGCTTTGCTATTGTTACAATTTTAATTTGCAAAATTGTACTCACTCCATCCCAAAATAAGGCATATAGATTTTTGAAAAATATCAAACTTTTAAAATTTTACTAACAATTGAGTGAAATCCATAAACTTTTTGTGTATGCATGTTTTATACTTGGATTCATTTTTCAAAAGTATTTTAATATGGTAATAATTTTGTATTTGTTGATAAAATAATTTTTCATAGATGGGCAGTTATCATCAACCAGCTAACGGAATGGAATCTGTTTACAACCCACTTGTCTTCGACAATTTAAATGGTGGAAAATAATTAAGGCCGTCTCAGCAGACTACTTATCTCACTACCCATATTTCACTCTACTAATTCTATAGTGGCAGAACAAAAAGTGTTTTGCACATTTATTTATACGGACCTCTGGAGATAGCCTAACCTTCGTAGAAAGAGCGACCGAGCAGTGTAGCTTTTTGGTGGGTGTACGTGACAATTTAAATGTTTGAGTAGCTTCATTATTTATATCCACATGTAAGAAGAGCTTATTTCCAATTCTTCGAATGTATACAACACCATAAATTAGGTCTGGTTGAGCATAAGAAGAAAAAAAAAGAAAGGGACACTTATCAGAGGAAGAGAAAGAAGATAAATATGGTAATGCAAGAAAGAGCCACCATAGCATGAAAGGTATGGAAACTTGTCCAATGCTATGTGTTTTTTCAATGTACCAGACACGGAGTACATGCTGAAGAAGCAGATCGTCCCACCCTTGCTGAGTGGGAATGTGTAGTTTGTCTTGCTCTTTTGGCAAGATTATGAGCTATTTGATTCCTTGATCTGCCTATTTTTATGAAGCTGCAATTTGTAATTTGTGAAGTGCCCAAAATCTTTGCCAGAATTGGTCTTGAGTCCCATCCTGGAGCATTGTGAACTGGGTCATTTGTGTTTAGAGCTGTTGTCAACTACAGGTTATCAGAGAAAATAATGCAATTTTGAATGGCAAGTGTAGAAGAGGTCAAGAAGGAACACTTGAAGTCATTGATTAAATAAAAATTATAAATACACTATATACATATACTATGATAGTCTTATCAACATATTTTCTAGGTACCTCAGTAAAAACAAATCAGGATCATATTTGGAGGCCGGATTCTTTTTCTTGACACGCACGTACATGTCTACATTTTTTAGGAGTACGTACAGTCGTACATGTCTACTAGTAGAAGCTCCAGACCCGTCCTACTGCTCGTCTGCTCCTGCTAGTAGTTGGGCCGCTTGCTGCTGTTCTTGGGCCGTGCGATTCCACATCGGATCGCACGGAAATGGGTGCATGCATAGCATAGCAAGCCCCACCCTCACCAGTGCGTGTGAGTCTCTGGCCGCCCGAAACTCCCTTCTGGCGACTCGGAGAAGTGTCCCGAACCCCAGCTCATAGCTAGGGTTTCGGATCAGGTTTAGCCACTAAATCAATCAATAATCTAGCGATTGAGCGCGTCATCCCCACTTCTCCTCAATCCAGTTTGGTTCTCGTCAATCCTCAAGTTGTTCCAATCTGTGTCCAGATGTTCTGCAAGCAAGGGAGGATGAGGCAGGGGGGCGGTGGAGGTGGAGAGGGTTTGGCAGGGATGTTGGAGAGTTTGAAGCTCACGGAGGAGGAGAAAAGATGTGTGAGGGGAGAGCAGAATATGGGAAAGAAGAAGGCAGCACAAGTGCCACAGGCTGTGGGCAAGCTCTTCTCAGGGAAACCTGGCAATGTTGAAGGTATGGTACAGACTTTGGGTAAGATATGGTGTCCATCGAAGGGAATCAGATGCAAGGAGCTAGGAGATAATCTGTTTCTGTTTTCCTTCCTACAACCGGGTGGTAAGAAGCGTGCTGTTACTGAGGGGCCATGGGAGTTTGGTGGGGATTTACTGATTGTTGTGGATTTTGATGGTTCCAAACGGCTGAAGGAGCTCGAGTTCCATTACGCCCCTGTGTGGATCCGAATCTTTGATCTCCCACTGGGCATGATGAATGTGAAAACTGGGGAGGTGATTGGAGAAAAAGTGGGCAAAACCATTATGGTAGACTCAGACCCGGACGGCTCAGCGGTGGGGAGCTATCTCCGGGTGAAGGTGAAGGTAGATGTCCGTAAGCCGTTAATGAGGGGAGTGTTTCTAGAAAGAGAAGCTGCGGGGAATGAAGCCTGGTGTCCAATTCAGTATGAGTTCCTTCCCAATTTTTGCTATGGGTGTGGGCTGCTGGGACATGTCTACAGGGAGTGTGATGTGGGTGTGGGGGATGATGGGAAGCAACAGTATGGGGATTGGATGCGAGCAAGCCCAGCAAGAAGGAAAAGTTCCAATGAATCAAGGGGTAGATGGTCGAGTAGTGGAGCCGGAGGGTCAGGTGCTAGTCGGTTGATGCAGATTACTGATCGGGGGGAGGGAGGACCAAAATCGGGGAAAGAAGCTGTTACACAAAACACATGTTCCCTAAACCCTAACCTTGGATCCCCAAACCCCGAAGCCCTGACGATGCCGCGATGGCAAGGCGCGGCAGAGATCCCTTCTTCCCTGGTGAGTCCGCTTCTTCCCTGGCATGCTCACGTTGTCGACTGGCGACTAAACAAACCATAAGTCGACTGACCACGAGTGAATCTCTAATAATTATACTCCAACAATCAAACTATCTAATAGTATAAATCTATTTATATTTTAGCACCAAATCAAGCCAGGGTGACATCATGCCCAATATTTTTTTTTTTGCATATAGGCTAATCATAATTCACAACCAGTGTTACATGCATACAAACCTTACAGTCACAACTTTTTGACACAATTTTGAACATTTTTACGAAAAGTCTATTTTACAACCTTGAACTATCATATTTTTGTTTGATTTTCAACTTTGAATTACAAACTCGGATATCCAAGCGCCAAAACAAGCCAAACCAGAAGAAAACACCCTTGGACATGTTGAAAGCGGTTTCACGCGTTCGATCCAGGAACGCCCTCCGGCAGCAAGGCGTCCAAATCCGGCTCGGGGCGCGCGAGGAAGAACTTGCTTGGGTCCTTGGGCAGGCTCCGCACGACCCACAGGAACCGGTGGCCGGAGCGCCCCAGCCCGCGAGCCGTCTCCTTCGGCTGCGCCGTCAAGACGGTGCCCAAGCTTCCGAAACAGAGGAACACCACGCTCCGCGCCTGCTGCGCGTCAAGCCACGCCAAGCACGCGTGCCGCGCCTCTTTCTCCGCCGCCTCCTGCCCCTTGACGATCAACGACCCGATGGGGTACACCAGCGGCGTGGGGTGACCGGGGACACATACGCCGTCCCTGAGCGCCCTGACGGCCCGCGCCTCGAGCCACTCGTAGGTGTTGACCAGCACGCCCCGCGCCTCCGGGATGCGGGCGTAGTGCCGAATCAGCTCGGCGCAGGTCCGGTCCTCACGGTCGAGCACGGTGTGCGGCATGTCCGACGCCGGGATGGGCGGGACGCCGGGGAACCGGAGGGGCTCCTTCCCCATGTCCTTGAAGCTGGCGCCGCCGTCTGTCGCGGCGAAGTAGTGGGGAGGTGGAGGAGTGCCGGCGTAGGAGGTGTAGTAGAAGTAGGCCGGGACCCCAGCGGATTCCGCCGTGTCGAGGGCGTCGACGCAGAAGAGGTCGAGCACGAGTGCGGTGACGGAGGGGAGGGAGCGCAGGAAGGCGGCAAGGGCGGGAATCGTGAGGCGGAGCGCGTCGAGCATCTGGAGGAAGGGGTCCGTGTACGGTACGGGGTAGTCCGGGGCCGGCAGGTGGTGGAAGGATACCGCTTGGTTGGCGGCGGTGATAGCGGCGACGGCAGAGGCGGAGGAGTCGAAGAAATCGGCGGTGGAGGCCGGCGGGGTCGGGACGGCGATGGTGACGGAGAGGACGCGGCGGAGGGTGACGGAGAGGACGCGGCGGAGGACCAACTTGGCGAGCTCCACCATCGGTATCAGGTGGCCCACGCCGAGGCAAGCGTGCAGGACCACGGTCAGGTTGGGATTGGGTTCCGCCATCGGCGACGGCGATGAGGACGAGCTCGAGCTCTCCTCTTGTCAGCTGGTGGTCTAGGGTGCCTTACCTTCACCAAGGCACAATGTACCTTACCTCCTTGTATCCTGTTAGCAACCTTCAAACCATCAACTCAATCAAGCATCACAACGGCCAATAAATCCATGAATCCGATACAAGCGAAGGGAATAGAGTTTGGGATTGGTAGCAAGCAGGGGATTTAGGAAGGATCAGAGGTACATCAAGGGAGAGTACATGTAAGAGAGGGGTTGGAGGCGAGGACGAACCGAGGAGGACAGGAGGAAGATTTCGATGATCCCCTGCTGCTTTCCTTCCGTGCTCCTTTGTAGCACCAGACATTACATAGTTGGGTTGGGCCATGGACTATTGGGCCGGCAGTCCCTAACTTCCCCCCCTTCTTAAAATTCGGCTTGCCCTCAAGACGATGTGTAGCATTACTTTCACCGGGATCCCAGAAAAATTGCAAACACCTGATGCTTCTCAAAAAGATGAACGTGATCCACATAACTGAATTAGCGACCTGGAGAATCCTTTGTGATCCTAACACAAATGCAGCAGCGATGGACAAAGCCTTTCTTTCTCCTGCACTTGGATAGAAGGAAAGTTGACACACCATTGACAGGTTGTAGCACCGGACATATAGCATCCAGAGGTCTAACATCACTCTGCCAGGATCCCATGGAGTTAGCAAGCCAATGGTCCATGCCAAATATTGATCACAACTAACTAGGTGTGTTATTCCCATAGAGGTCAGCATTATATGAAGCGCACGGCTGCACTGTGATACCTTGAACACGATCATCGGCTGCACTTTGGCCAAGATAAAGATTGAGATCTGATTGCCACTCAGAAGCACCACATGCCTTCTGTCCAGATCTCATGTGCCTCGAACTTGGTTGTTCTGGACTAATTGGTAGCTTGCCAATGCTTTCCACTTGTAGATAATATTTTTTTCCATAGTAAACAAATTTCAGCTGCAACAAGACAATTTGACAAAGAGCATCACACAGCTGTTGACGTGTTTCCTCTTGATCGAGATGTTGCGACGGGGGCTTCCTGAAGATGTCACAACACCGAGTTGCAGTACCTCCACTAATACTAGTGAAAGAAGACCAAGGCATAGGCCGGAGACTAGTAGTCCCACCTGCAGGTTCTAGGTGTGGAAGAACCAGTACTGGCAATGAGGTTTGGTTGCAGTCCAACCAATTAACCAGAGTATGTGTAACTTCCAATTGCCCCCCGTCACACATAAGTGCATTTGTTGTTGTTGCCAAATTGTAAAACTGAAACAATCCTGCATCCTGCCAACTTCTAGCAGCATATTTCAACAAAGGAATAGAAATTGGCACCCTAGTAGAGAATCTGAATGCTCCATAATTACAGCAAAGCGTCCAGGAAAGCTCTCATAGCACCATGAACTCCAACAGTTTACATTCTCCTAGTAGCAAATAACCTTCAAAAGGCAGCCAATAGTTGCATCATAGGGAGAACTGTACCCTGGCTTAAAAAGCATACTCTCAAGACCTTGCATAGAGTTCAGGTGGAGAAGCAAAACAGTAGCACCAAGAAGCTGGAATAATTTCAGGAGGAGTGAAATCCTTATCCACCAAGAAACCAAGAAATTTGAAGATGCCAAATTGTTGGTACAGATGAAAGACAGCAGCAGTAATCCTCCTGGATCCCATGGCAATGGCACTTTCTTTTTTGAACGATAGTACTGTGAGTGAAGACAGGAAAACATCCATCTTCAGATTGAAGTCACAATCAGCACCATGAACTATTCGAGTTTCCCAGCAGTAAGCAAAGCACCCCTGCATCTTTGTTGCCCAGAAAAAGCTGATATAGTAGCTCCTGTCAATGGTTTCAACATGCACCTGCATTTCAGTTGATAGCCAATATAGAGGTCTATTAGTTTGATGGCACTCAGAAATTTCTGGTTGACGTTTGCCATGCTGAGCATTTAACAAATCATTTTTCTCTCATAGTTCCCATATGCCTAGCATCTGACAAAGGCCTGGATCCCATGGTCTACATGCATCATGGGCAATGGTGGCAAGATTTAACAGACCATTACCAGTTGAGTGAACATGATTATATGTGGTCCTGCTGAAAATCCACCCAGGAAAACCACCATGGCTTCGGGACAATCCATTGAGTACATTGTGAGCACCCAAAGTGATAAGCACCAGAGACACCAAACTGGATGCGCTTAAGGTGGGGACGTTGAGAAGTCGAGACACTGGTGATGACGTTGGTGCAGCCTGTGCAATGGACATGGACGCCGGAACGCCGATGTCAGTACTCAGACATTGCATTGAGCACTTGGTTGGCATGAGCACGTCAGCATTGCGGTCTGCTGCGTTGATGACCAACGATGCAGTAGTAGCAGCAACAATGGTGTTGGGGTTAGCCGTCAGAACAGCAGTAACATTATCTGGACATTCTGGTGAACAGTGGGTGGACGTGCTAATGTTGATGTCGCTAGGTACACTTTGGTTGTTGGACGAAGTTGCGACAGCAAAATCAGTAGCAGTGGCAGCCTCGTTGCCGGTGGCCACAACCGCTGACACTGGAAATGCATCATCTATATTCTCTTGCATGATATCTGGGACAGTGGCAATTGGTATAACAGTGATGTTATTGCCCACCACTACTGCAAGAGTTATAGCATCAGTCTGTGTTCCACTTACAGTCATCTCAACAGGAAGCTTGTTGGAAATAAGCTCATCAAAGGTGGAGGGAGCAGCAGTGGTAGAAGAAGAAAACTGTCTGCATGGTGAACTTGTCATTGTGTCATCCACCCTTTTGATTACAGGAACATCATCCTTCCGAGGAAAACCCCAATTGATATCCATTTGACAACATCCATCATAAATGTTTCGTCCATGCAAGTCTCCAAAAGCTTCAGCGGCATCACACTTTGATTGGAAAATGACATGAGTAAGCACACATTCTAATCCCCCAAACACATGCACCTGCTCAACCTTCCCATACCAAGCAAAAACTGAAAAAATCACACTCTCAGTCATGGGGTAATATACCTTGCGTATGGTGACCTCGAGGATGCGGCTAGGTGACCTCCAATCATTTGCAGTCCTTTCATCAAACAGGTGGTAGGCGCCAGCCTGCAACCCCCTCCTGCCCAAATCTGAACTCAAATAGCAACAACTACTAGCACCAATTTCCGAATCCATCTCCATGACAGAAGAAGAAAGAAAAATTCCAGAGATTCGAATGGCTCTGAGTACCAATTGTTAGCAACCTTCAAACCATCAACTCAATCAAGCATCACAACGGCCAATAAATCCATGAATCCGAGCGAAGGGAATAGAGTTTGGGATTGGTAGCAAACAGGGGATTTAGCAAGGATCAGAGGTACATCAAGGGAGAGTACATGTAAGAGAGGGGTTGGAGGCGAGGACGAACCGAGGAGGACAGGAGGAAGATGAGCAGTTCTCTTCTTCTCTGAATATTCGATGATCCCCTGCTGCTTTTCTTCCGGGGGATATATCGAGCTTACGGTGTAATCACCATGCAATCTTATTAAGAAAAATTTTAAAAAATTTTGAAAAAAATCATGAATGTACATCGCAGGCTACCTTATCTATATATAAAAATTCATGGTCAAATTCATCTTACTCTAACGGTTACGAAAATGATAAATTTCTGACAAACAGTAATAGTTCAAATGCACCTTAAATTTGTCATTTTCGTAACTGCTAGAGTAGGACGAATTTGACAATGAATTTTTATATATAAATGGGGTAGGCTGCGATGTACATTTATGATTTTTTTAAAAAAATTTTAAAACTTTTGTCAGTAAGATTGCACGGTGATTGCACCGGATATATCTCCTCCCTTCCTTGCTTCTTTGTAGCACCAGACATTACATAGTTGGGTTGGGCCATGGACTATTGGGCCGGCAGTCCCTAACATATCCACCCTCCAATAATGATCCAAGGGTCCTTAGATGATGCAACAATGGGACCCATCTGTCATCCGTATACAACCAACCAAAGCTGTTGCCATGTTTTCCACGGCCGCCGCTCAGCTGCCCGGCCGCGCTGCCTACAGTTCCTCCACCCGTGGATGCACGCCCGCTGCCGGTGCCCAAGGCCGCTCGGCTGAGCCGCTGCCGCCTTGCCCGCGTGCTTGCTGCCGGCGGCCATGGCTCCTCAGCCGCGTTGCTGCTGCCTGTGCCCGCGCGCCCGCTGCCTGCCGGCGCCCCAGGCCGCTCGGCCGCGCCACTGCTGCCATGCCCGCATGCTTGCTGCCGGCGGCCCAGGCGCCGCTGCTGCCCGTGCCCGCGTGCTTGCTTCCGGCGGCCCAGGCTCCTTGGCCTTGCCGGTTGCCGCTGCTGGCCGTGCCCGCGCACCCGCTGCCGACGCCCCTGGCCGCTCGGCCGTGCCGCTGCTGGCCGTGCCCGCGCGCCCGCTGCCGGCGCCCGGGGCCGCTCGGCCGCGCCGCTGCCGCCGTTGTTGTATACGGAGGAAGAAGAAGAAATGACGTGGACGACGGCGATATATCCAATGCAGTGTAATCACCGTCTAATCTTACTTAAAAAGACGTGTCAATTTTTTTTAAAAAAATCATAAATGTACATCTCAACTTACCTCATCTGTATATAAAATTTTATAATCAATTTCGTCATATTGTAGTAGCTACAAAAAGACAAATTTTCTAAGAAAAGTAATAATTTAAAAGCACCCTAAATTTGTTTTTTTTGTAAAAGCTAGAGTAGGATGAATTTGATCCTAAAATTTTATATATAGATGGAATAGAGTAGGATGAATTTGATCCTGAAATTTTATATATAGATGTAATAGGCTGAGATGTACGTTTATGATTTTTTTAGAATATTTTGATATATTTTTTAATAAGATTGCACGGTGATTGCACCAAACCTTTGATTGCATTGGATATTGTTGACATGGTGACAGATAGGTCCAATTGCTGCATCATCTAAGGACCATTGGATCATTATTGGAGGGTGGATACAAGAGGTAAAGTACATTGTGCCTTGGGTGAAGGTAAGGCACCCAATCTGCGTCCGTCTACAAGTGCAGGTGATGGACTGTTTTAGGCGAATGGATTTTTCACGACACTTGTTCAAGTGGAATGCAGATTGTGGCCTAAAATGGTACAAGTAGTGTGCTATTTCTAGAAGGCAGAAGCTACAACGGTGGGCCGAGAAGCAGGCCACTCAGGACTACAACACCTGGGCCGTGTAGCAGATGCAATATTGCAGGCGCCAAAGAATTTGCGTGCAATTCATAGTAGGAAAAATTGTTCGACAAACTGTTGATTTCTGAATGCTGATATCGTCGGAACGTGCAAGAAATGCGAAAAAACTTGGACAGTATGCCTCTTGGACTCTAGTGATGGAAGCACTGGCTTGGTTTTCAAGAGGCCTAGACACCTTTTGAAAAGCAAACGGACGTTTGAATGTCAAACCCTGACTAAGCCAACTGAATTGACTAATCCCATCTCCTTTTTGCGTGCCTGTAGCCTCGGCAAAAGTATTTCCAGTCAGTCGTCACACGCCCCCTCCTGATTTGGGGACGATGACCTCAAAAACTACTGGAATCTCTAGAAGCCCAGCGGCCGCGCAGCCGCCGGGGAGTTTCATCAAAGTATACTGTAGTACGATGTGGCATAGACCGAACCTCGTTGTTCTAGAATGATATTGACTAGAAACTGCAAAAGCCAATATAGACCAGTTTCATGTGTGGAAGTGTGCACCTGCTTCCTCCTGCGGTGTTGATACATGTGCATAAATCCTTGTACTTGACATACATTTTAGCACCCCTTTTGCACTGGCGCCAAACTTGCCACATCAGCGCCAATGTGGATATGGATCCAAAGCTCGGCGCTCTATCAATTCACGCCGAGCTTAGTTACCTCGGCGTTGTGTTAATTAGCGCTGAGTTATATAGGGAAAAAAATGAAAAAGCTACCACGGCGCTTGGTGCTTGGACGCCGAGCACTCAGACTTTGGCGTGTGTGCAGCCAGCGCCGAGCTCACGTGAAATAAAGTGCGCGGTACAAGCTAATAACAACGCATATGGATTGTTCATTCATGATCTATTAGGAATTATAAAAAAGTAAATACATATCCATTTGAAATGAGATAAATTTTGCTAGGTGTATAGAGTTATCCTCTAAAAGACAAAAAAAATATTCCCCTCTGTTCACAAATGTATGACATGGTTGGTTTTTTTTTCTAAAAATTCAATCATTCAAAAACAATTATTTAAATATGTAAAAACACAACTGATATTCAAACTATGTTTAGTAATAAAACAAATCATAGCAAAATAAATGATTATTTGTGAAATTTTTGAATAAAACGAGGGATCGGAGTTTTGAAAAAAAAGTCAACTGTGTCGTACATTTGTGAACAGAGGGAGTGCATAAATTCATTTTTTTTAAATAGTCAATATCACTAATACATAAAGCATTTTCAGAGATGGTTGGGAGACTATTTTTAGAGGCGGATCCGCGAACCGATCCTACACGTACGTCGCTGATAATAAGTATTAAAGGGGACGTACCTTTCCGGACCGCCCCTAAAAATATATTATCAGGACGGTCCGTACCATAGACCGCCTATGACATGATTTCATAGGTCGAGTTATTTTTTCTCAGATTTCCATATTTATTTAGTTTATTTCTAATTTTTCACATGGAAAAATTAATACTAATAACCATATGGATTGGTACAATGATGAAAATTAATAATTGTACATATTTATAAGATCATACTTATATTGTATGGTTATTCATTAGTTTAGATATAAAATATACCGTACATACTCACACTTTGTTGGTCGGATGAATAAGAGTATCCATCGAATCCACGTGGCTCATTGACGAGGAATATAAGTTTCAATTAGCAGCTATGTATTAGGCTAATAAATAAAACATTTACCAAAATATTTCGTACAAACTTATATTAGATCTTTGTTTTTACTTAAATAAATATTTAAAGTTAAATAAAATAATAATAATTTTATTTAATCACGTGCGGGACACATGTGTATTTTAACTAGTAATGTAAAAGACTGAAAAGTTTTTTTTTCTTACCGTAGCTAAAATAAGCCCGCAAACACACATTGTAATGGGTAAAAGACACGACCTCTTCATCATGCTACGACATATACAGATGAATTTCTCCGTTGCAATGTACGGATATTTTTATTAGTTTAACTTAAAATAAATATAATTTGATAAAACAACGCACGTGGAAGGAGTGCTTAATCGAGATGGTCACCACCACTCCTTGGGCTGAGCCTAAGGCTAAATCCAACTGTGGCCCCATATCCATTCCTCAAAATTAAATGCTGCACTGTTACAATATTGTTCTATACTGTAGACAGAGAGAAGTAATTAGAATAGTGACGAGGATGGAGGATAAAAGAGTCATTGGATTTAGCCTAAAACCATCTCCATGGGATGTGTAAAATGAATGTTTATCCACTATTCATCCACTAAACTACCCATATCTCTATCTCCTGTAGCGCTACAGTGTCGTTTTACTATAGATGTCCCTTTTACCTATCTAATTAGGGATGGTCTAAGGGGGTGTTTGATCCTCCGGCTAAAATTTAGCCTCCGTCACATCAGATAATTGACGCTAGTTAAAAGTATTTAATATAGTCTAGTTAGAAATGAGTACTAAACGGTGAGACGAATTTCTTAAGCCTAATTAATTTATGATTAGCAAATATGATGCTACAATAATCATTCGTTAATCATATATTAATTATGTTTAATAATTTTTTTCTACTGTTTAGTTCTTAATTAATCTTCTAATTAAACCATTTTAATATTTTTATTTTGAACTTGCGTTCAAACATCCGGTCCGATGTGACATAACCCCGGATCCGATGCGGGGTCGCGCGGTTCGGTGGCTTCCGACTTCTACATGGGCCGGGCCTGGGCTGGATGTGCGACCTCTTTATTCCCTTTCCCCTCTCCTCGCCGATCAGAATTCCTGGTCGCTGTTCCTTGGCCGGCTAGTGCACTTGCGGTGCTCCAAGCAATTTGGCCGGAAGGGGAAGAAACCATGTATTCTTCAGACTCCGAAGGTCAATGGCATCTCCTTAGCGCGTCGGAAGATCAGGCGTGCAACAATTGGGGCTCCTTCCCGACATGGGTGGTGTTCGACAATCACATCCACCGCGACTCTTTCCCTACATGGGTGGTGTTCGACAATCACATCCACCGCAAGGATGTCGAGTCCTTCCGCGAGGACGACCCCAATTCGGCGAGATCCTACGCCTCCAACGGCGACGACGTCCTCGTATCCATCCGCATCATCGCCCCGCCAGTAGCGTCTCACCTCTGCCTTCATTGCCCGAAGGAAACGACGCTCTACTACGGGACTGGGATCGTGGCGGTGCACCTCGACTACGTTCTGTTCTGTATCGCCGGCGCCTCCATCCCCATCTCCAAATCCTGGTGCTACTACACGGACTACTTCGTTTGCAAGGCGTCCGCTTCTGGTATGTCCATCTGTGGCCCTCTCCCGCCATGCTACATAGAGGGGTGGGGGAGCGAAGGGCAGGGCGATGCTGTGCTTTCCCATATGCTCAATGCCAGAGAGATCGGTCTCCTGTGTCGTGGCAAGGAGTTCGCGGTTGCTGATCTCCTTGTGCTCATACCGAGTGATACTGATAATTCCATGGCAGTAGAATTTGAGATGTTCAGATATCGCTCCAGTGGCCCCTGGAATTGGGAGGTCAAGCGATTGCAGATCCAGCAAGGCGACGGCATGGACGACCATGGGCTGCGCTGGTGGACAACTGAAAAGGTTGTGTCCTTTGAAGGATGTGTGTGCTGGATCGACTACCATAGGGGCATGCTGTTCTGCGACGTATTTGATGAGGAGCCCCAGCTCCGTTACACTGCATTGCCAGCAGTGGTGCCCCCTAAAGGCGACCCTTGTCACCCTGATCAACATGGCATAGCGAACCCCTATGTGACACGGAGCTTATGTGTCACAGCCCGCAGCTTCATGGTGTTTGTCAATGTGTCACGTGCTGATGGAGAGATTTCAAGCAAGCGTAAACTCGGTTCTGGTTTTACCATGGAGTGCTGGTCTCTAAGGACGCCGCTGAGATCCACAACAATACGGTGGGCAATGGATGGTGCCATGGGAGCTGAAGAGATCTGGGGGCAGTATCCAACTATAAAGCCTCCTATGCCCTTTCTTTCACCAGAGTTTCCATTTTTCAACCTGAATGAACACAATATTGTGTATGCTTTGTTATGTGAGAGGCGATATGGTGCCGGAAGGACATGGGTTCTTGAGATTGATATGAAAATCAGGAAACTGAAATCGGTCATTCCCTATAATGAAGAGGAAGAATCCATGTCATCAGAGAATATCTTTTGTAACAACCCCCTTCTGCCCAGCCTGTTCTCCATGTACTTCAATGCACATGCTTCCTCGTAAGTAACTATCATTTATTTGTATGATCCACTTTTGATCGGGTAAATTGATAGGTACTCTAGGTAGTTTGATGTTCTTGATAGAGGTAAAAAACAGACTGTGCCACACTCCTGTGCTGTTATACTGTTGGAAAATTGTGCTAATAGTTGTTGAAAAGAAAGGGAATAGGTGATCTTCAGGAGAGTTATACATGTTCCATGTCATGAATTGGCAGAGATGTAGAACTGTTTTAAAATGCATTATCATGTAGTAATACTTTCTAAAAGGAACTGATGGTGTTTTTAGATTCAGAATTTTTTGTTTGATGAGCAGTTAGTCCAGTAATGTACTGGTTTTAAAACTGTACTATTATATTTGAATTTTGAAGCTGTACTGTTATATTTGGGTTTCAGAGTATGCTCATGTCCATAATTTATAGTTCTGGATAAAAACGTTGTACAAGCCCAATTTGAGTTCTAGATCTTCTTAATGGACCTTCGGTTTCCTAATTCTGCCTGAACAGTATTCAACAATTGGCCTTGTGCTTCTTTCCAAAATCTTTTAAAACCCTTGTTTTCTTGTTAAAAGCAACCTATTCAAAAATCTAAAAAAAAAACTTCCCTTTTCTAGCGGTTTGGTTTGGGTTTCAACTCTAGCCTACCCCAATTTGCTTGGGATTAAAAAGCTATGTTGTTATACCTATTTATTCCTTCCTAAATTTCACGTGATATGTAAATATTGTCTTTGCTTTGCAGTGCTGGTAGTATGGA
Organism: Paspalum notatum; assembly: GCA_022530915.1. Taxonomy (NCBI): domain Eukaryota; kingdom Viridiplantae; phylum Streptophyta; class Magnoliopsida; order Poales; family Poaceae; genus Paspalum; species Paspalum notatum. The sequence continues at coordinate 37,008,887 of CM039692.1, forward strand.
TTGTTTAAGATATATTTCTTATGCCCTTTGTGATGTACTGAGTTATCATCTACTTAGCTTTTGCACTTCCTGCTCAGTTTCTTTTTAGCTTCTTGCTTGTGAATAGATCTTCTGAACTACTTTTTGTTGTTTGCAATGCCGTTATTATTCACCAAATTGTTTGCTGTGCTGCAGTGTCTCGTCGCAACCTTTTTCATGTTCCACCATACTGTTGGAGTATGTGTGCATTCAGCCCATGAAGGCCCATGTTCTCTAGACTATTTTACCCCACCCTCTAGGGTTTGGGAGGAATCAATCCAATTAGCATGGTATCAGACTAGGGTTTCCTTCCTCCTCCCTCCTCTCTCCTTCCCAGCCACCGCCACGCCATGGCCGGCGGCCAGCCGCCGCCGCCGCCTCCCTCCTCCTCCTTCCCTCTCCTCTCCTACTCCGCGGCTGTCCGCACGCCGCCGCCAGCCCCCTCTGTGCCGCGGCCCCCTGCGCCGCCGGGTTTCTCCAACGCCGCCGCTGCGGCAGCGGCCGCCGCCGCCCAGGCCGACGTCGCCGCCGCCGCCCTGCCCGCCGCCGCCGCTGCCCAGGCCGCCGCGCGGGAGCGCGCGGCGGCTCTCCCGGCCGCCGCGGCTGCTGCCCCGGCCGGCGCCCGGCCTCCTCTGCCCCCGCCCCCCGCCGGCGCAGGGTGGAGCTCTGCTCCCCTGCGCCTGCCCAGTGTCTGGGCCGGGCCGGGTTGGGGGTCCTTGGGCCTGGGCGCGGACTGGGGTCCTTTCGGCTCCGTGTACACCGCCGCGCCGTCCTCGTCTCCGTCCTTCGTCGCCATCGGGGACCCTCCGGCCACCGATCTGCCGCTGACCGATGACCACATCTCCGTTTCGGCATCGACCGCCCCTACACCTGCTACTACTACCTCTGCTGGGGGTGGGAGTCCGGTCTTCCACGAGCCCTCCGCCGGTGCTGCCCTCACTGCCGCCCTCCGTCTGCCAAGACTGAGGCTGCGGCGGCTCGGGAGCGGGCACGTGTGGCCGCTCTTACTTGGGAGCGTGAGCGTGCCGAGGCGGATGCCCTCGCCCGTCGTGTCGCTGAGGCGGAGCGCTTCCTCTACGGCGCCCCCGACTTACTGCTTCACCAGGACCGTACTGAGGGCGGGGCCAGCTCTTCCCACCAGGCTCGACCACCTCTGCAGTGCACCAGGCCCGACCCTGCCGACCCGGTGGTTGCCTAGCTTCACCTCCAGGCGGCAGGGGTCCAGAACATCCGGGCCCTGGTTCCTGTCGTCCTCGACCTAGGATCTACCTCCTTCAGCCGCTGGCGAGACTTGGTCCTCCTCACTCTCCGCCGATACGCCCTCGACGATCACGTGCTCCTCGACACTTCCGCTGCGGATCGGGACCCGGCGTGGCAGCGCCTCGACAGTATCGTCTTGTCGTGGATCTTTGGGACCCTCTCCCTAGATCTCCAGGACATTGTCCGCGCTCCCGGGGGCACCGCGCGCCAGACCTGGCAGGCTCTCGAGGGCCAGTTCCTTGGCAATGCCGAGGCTCGTGCTCTTCAGGTCGATGCGGCCTTTCGCACCTTTGAGCAGGGGGACCTCTCCGTTGGCGAGTACTGCCGGCGGATGAAGGGCATGGGGGATGCCCTCTGTGACCTTGGCTGGCCGGTCGACGACCGTTTCTTGGTCCTCAACATCGTGCGTGGCCTCAACGACACCTACAGCCACCTGAAGACCTGGATCTCCAAGCAGAAGCCGTTCCCCTCCTTCTTGCAGCTACGGGACGACCTGATCCTTGACGAGCTTACCAGGGGCTTCTTCAAGGGGTCCTCCTCCACCGTCCTCGTCGCCACTCCTCCAGCTGCCCCTGCGAGCTCTTCGGTGCCACCTGCTGCTCCTCCGGCTCCTGCCGCTCCTCCAGCACACTCCCTCCTCCCCCCGGGCCGAGCGGTGGTGGAGGGGGCCGTGGTGGCCGTCGTCGACGGAGTGGGCGCGGTAGTGCCGCTCGTGGGAGTACACCGACGCCTGCTCCCCCTGCTGCTGCTGCTGCGGGTGCACCCTGGCCATCCTTCTCCAACCCATGGTCAGGGCGCATCTCAATGTGGCCGTTCCAGGCCCCAGGGGGGGTCCTCGCGCTCAGCACCAGCCGTCGGCTATGTTCGCTGGCGTTGCTCCTCCTCCGCCGGCAGCCTGGCTCCCACCTGCCCAGTCTACTCCTCCGGCATGGCCTGCTGGATGGGACCAGGCTGCGTTGGCTCGCTCTTTCAGCTCCGTGGGGCTGACACCGCCAGTGGGCACCGAGTGGATTGCTGACTCGGGTGCCTCCTACCACACTACTCCGACCGCTGGTATACTCTCGTCTGTCCGGCCTCCCCATTCTTTTTGCCCTTCTTCCATCATGGTCGGCGATGGGTCTTGTTTTCCTGTTACCTCCGTGGGGGATGCGGGCTCTCTTGGCTCTTTTCGTCTTCCCAATGTTCTTGTTGCTCCTCATATGGTCCATATCAGCAAGAAAACTGATAGCTAGGGTGCTGGCTCTTCTTGGAACCCGCCTGGACCAAACCAAATTTCTCTTTGAGAGACCAGGAACCCGCCGGCAGAAGCCAAAGTTTGGTGATGATAACAATGAATAATAGGGGTGGATCTGGAGATGGATATCGAGGCATAGGGAGAGAAATGACTTTAAGGGATGTTGTATCCTCATGGAACAAAGGTAACAAAAATGGTGAATCAGATGGCAAAAGGTCTGGAGAGCCATGGAACAGGAGGGATTTTGATGGTGGCAGATGAAGAGGGAGAGATAGCTTTGGGCGAGGTGACCCTAACTTTGGGTCAGGAGGTGGCAGCTGGCGCTCTGGCAGGGGGAATGGTGGGCATTGTGGTTACAGAAACTGGAGTGATAATGAGAGAATGCCATTCAGTCAAGGAGATAGCTGGTATCAGTCTTACGACTGGAATGTATACAAGGGAAGTGAAAAAAAATCAGGCTGTAAAGAGTGATGCAAGCAACTCCTGGAGTCAGGACAGATCATCTCACTCTATCCTGTGTCATCCAAGCAGTGGCAGAGCCGAAGGCAGAAGTTCTTGGGGAAAGAGTAATGTGGATAGCTGGAACTCGTCAGGGGCAGCAGCTGCAGAGAAGTTCTCAATGGGTGGTGGATCAGAAGCCTCCCAAAAAAAAGATGATGGTCCATGGGACAAGATGGTGAGGGGAGTCAGAGCCAAGAATGTGGTGGCAGCTCCTGGGACGAAGGGGTGGATGGTGTATGGAACAGCAACAACGATAGCGATGCTGTTGGTGGTGGATGGTAAGCTTGCAACACAATAAGCTTACGACTTTCTTGTTATGTAAATAATGTTCCAGTGCAGTGTGAACTGTTAAGTCCACGCGTGTTTCTATATTGCGTATCGGTTTGCTCCTTTGCCATATGCGTACTCAAACTTTAAATGGCATGGCCTGTGACCAGTTAAACGTTTCCTAGTGCTGGCAGTAATTAAGGTATTTTTTGCTCCATTGATGCAGACGGTGCTGTTCTGCCATGACGTTTTTAAGCTTGTAACATCGGATCTGCTCAATCATCACAATATTCTGCTGCGTGATTGTCACCCTACTGTTCTATTTTTGCATTTTGTGCAGTCCATTCAGTTTTCCTGTTCTAGTTTTGATATGGTTTTACCAGTGCCCCTTTTTGCGCGTGCGTGTGTGTGATTTCTCTATATATTGGGTTTTCTCTCTAATATATCCTCTTCTGTTGTTTTAGACAATGAATATATAGTGTTTTCTCTCTGATATATCGTGTTGATTTAGACAATGAATTAAGTTAAATTCATATCACTTAAGAGTTACAGAGCATTGAATGGATCAACAATAGGTACTCAAAACATTATTTTATCTACCGTAGGCCAATGCACGATCGTTCAATCAAGAGCACATAGCGTAGATGGTTGGTTCAGTCTAGCTCTTTGGAGTGCATTAAGGTCATGTTTGGATCAAAGAAATGTAAAAACAAAGGAATAAAAAAACTGGTATAGAAAGGGGATTGCAGGAAAATTGTTGAATCTTTACACATTCTAATAAAAAAATTATGTTTAGTATTCCAACGTCACATTTTGTTATGCGATAGTCTGAAGATTTAGAAGCTGTTTGATTCGGCCTATTTTGGCCCATATCCATTCCCACCGCAGCCCGACGCAGATAGTTTTGTTTGGTTCAGACGGCCCGTAATTTGTTGCGGACTCCGGCCCGTATCATCTCGTTACCGCCCCTCCCGCAGCGCAGTCGAATCCCGTGAGGCCGCGACCCCTGCCTCGCCTCCTCGCGATTCCTCCAGAGTGACATCCGCCGCCGCCGCCGCCGCCGCCGCCGCCTCCTCATCCTCTCCTCGGCGTGTGAGATCCCGGAGCCGCAGCAGCTCCCTTCGCCTCCGCGCGACTCGTCGCCGCCGCAAGACTCGCGCCGGCCGCCGCCGCGCGATTCGCCACCGCTGCCACCTTCTGGTGCGTTGCTCTATCCCTCTCCCTCTCCAATCTTTACCCAAACCCTAACCTCCATTGCAATATTCTTGTAGGTGATGCTGCCGGCCGCCGCCCGATCTGCCGTCGTCATCGTCCACGCAAGGTGCTGATCTTTCTCCTCTTACTCTCCCTCTCCCTCTCCATTCTTTACCCGAACCCTAACCTCCACTGCTATCTATTGTTGTAGGTGATACTCTCACAAGATCCGCTGCCACATCCCCTTCTTGCACGTTGCTGGTGAGGAGAAGGAAGGGAAGGGCAGGGGAGACGAACAAAGGAGGAGCACGACTGCCTGCTGCACCATCAACCGCCAGCTGTTGCACCACCACCGCGTCGTGCTCATCAACCAAGTGCGGTTCCTCCTGCTCGTCGGTCTCATTTTTTTTGTGTGTGTGTTCTGATGAGCTTGTTCTTATCTGATTATGGATGTACGGCGGCTCCCGATATCGATGTGTTTTTGCAGGGAACTCTTGTCGATTGAGTGTTCTATGAATGTTTTTAGAGATGGAATCATATGTCTGTTTGTTTGTTACATATGGAAACTGGTTACTCTGTCGATGCTTCAAATTGCTTCTTCCATGTTGAACTGCTGCTATTGGTGCTGGCAGAATGCTCTTGGTTTGGGGATCTGGATAAACTATCGCTACATTATTTGTTGCGTTACTCTTACTCAGCATATAGATTTTCTTATTAACTCGGGACTCTTGGAGTAGGCTTGTATGGCCGTGCGCAAGTTCTTTTTTTGTAGCTGTTAGGAATTTGCCCCCATACTTCTTTTTTGTACAGCACTATGGCATGATTTCCTTTTTTTTACTATGAAAGCCAAATCAATACAAGGTATGAGTAGTTATTACCTAATACAAGGCAAAACCCTGCATCGCATACACTATATGGTGTCATCATTACTTGTTTAATAAAGTAACGTTAATTCTAATTTGTCCATATATTACTTTGTGTACAGCACTATGGCACGTCTTCTATTGACTGCCCAAAAACGGAAGAGAGATTTGGTGCTTACAAGCATGTCATTTGCATTCATTTTTATGTACCATTATGTCTTGATACTATTACTGCTCTCATATAAGCGGAAGTGCTGGAAAATAAAGAGGAGGATACGAGTCAGAGAGCTTAGAAGTGAACGTTTATACCAGCTTATTCGTGAGAGTGATGTTGCTTGTATAAGTGAGCTTTGCATGGATAGGAAAACCTTTGATGTGTTGTGCGAGATGCTTAGAGCTGCTATATATAGGAAGGATATTGCTACAGGAGAAGGGGCAGAGGGCCTCGTGGATGCAGTTATAAACATGGAAAAAGAAGTCACTTTAGAAACAAATGATGACCAAGAAGTAGAAGATGACAGAATGTCTAGAGAAACACCACCACGGTGGGCTTCTGACAGGAACTCAGTGGACTCGACTTCATCGAGCTCTAAGAGAAGGAAGAAAATCAAAGGAAATGAAGTTAGCAAGTCTAGTGACCCATTTCTGGATATGGCTAGTGACCTTCGTGATGATCTTAAGAATGCTACAGCTAGCTTTGGGAAAATGGCTGAAGCTATGGAGCGTCAAGCAAAGGCCGAAGAGGAAGCAAGACATGAGGATCCAATGGAAGCCGTACAAAAGAAGTTTATAGATGAGTGTACTAGGCTAGGATTTGTCGGCAGTGAACTTCTGAAGGCAGCGGCTGTGTTTGTCAAGGTTCCAAATTAGATGGCCATGCTCTTTGCACTTCCAGAGTCTCTAAGGAGGGAGTTCGTACTGCAAATGATGAAGTAAGCTCTACAATTCTTATGAGTCTCTTTGGATTCCTGTCCCTGTGTAGTCCTTATTCAACTACTTAGTTAGCAGGCTGCTGTCACAACCTGCTTCCTACCAAGTTTAAGATGTTTTGTTGTTGTAACTCAATTGTATTTCTCACTTGAAAGTAATTAGTCAGTTTGTCACTATCATCTTGCTAGAGAGTTCTGTGTAGTGATCATTTTACTATGTACTAGCATGTATGCAAGAACTAGGGTTCCAAGTGGTGATGGTTGGAATTGTGGCTGACTGAATTGTGTTGCAGTGTTCTGTATTTCTCCGCTATCCTAGACTTGATTGCATATAAACAGCCAATGTAACATGTTGAGTTTACTAGTTATTTGTTTGACTGACTTTTTTCTTGTTTGTATTTTTGCCATAAATTAGATGATGCTTCAAGAAAAAAACGAGGGCTGGGTTGTTTTCCGGTAGCATCAATCTTCACCTTTGACAAGCATTTGTCTGGAAAGCAATTGAAGATCGAAGATATTATTTCTATTATAATTGAATTTGAAAGTTTTGCTATGAGTTCAGAATTTTCTATCTGAGACATGCAGTATTGATGATAGAGATAGAATATGTCTTTTTATAATTAGCTTTCCTCTATCTGAGGCATGCAGTATCCGAGACATGCAGCTTCCTATATTTCCTTTATCTAAAAAAACACATTATGTATTTTTTTATTATTTTATAAAAAATTATTTTGCTTGTGTTCCAGCCGAACACAGTTACCGAGTTTAATAGATTGTGTATTGTTTTTTTTTTATTATTTTGGAAAAAAAATCTTTCGCTTGTGTTCCAGCCGATCACAGCTACGGGAGTCATCTGTAGCAACAGCTACCTTATTTAACCAAACACGATAAAGGAAGTGAATGACGTTACGTCCGATCACGCGTTTATCCACTCCGCACAACGGATCCGGCAAGGAGCTGGCTGCATTGCCGGTGACGTGCGCGAACCAAACAGCACCAAAGTCGTTTGTCCTGACAGCGTATTTTCGATCTGCGATTCAAAGTCACTGACCGCCGTAATGAAAATTCCGGTTTTTCTTTCTTTTTTTTATTTCAAAAACGAGATGAGATAATTTGACGTCTCATTTTCGTACCACCCGCCCGGATGAAGACGCATCATTTTCAAACAGAAGCAGCAGGTCAAATTCTCGCCGTAATTTCAACCGGGATATTTGCTCGACAAACACACGCAAGTTTCGACGCCGGACTGAGAAATTGCTTAAGAAATTGGCCGCGTAGAGCCGTCTCTGACCGTCTGACACCGAGGCTGATCGCGAGTGCTGCTCCTCCTCCATTGCAGGCCCTATCAGAATTCATTCCGAGCTTATCACGAAGAAGACGACCATTTTAACTCTGATGCTTACTGCCGTGCCGCCGGAGGCCGGATCTACTGCAGCCGCACCTGCACCGGCTGACAGGGCGAATATAAAACCCTCCGAAAAAAAAACCCTAAAAAAGATCTGCACGGGTCCAAATCGAAGGCCTACAGCCATACCCAACGTACAGCAACCGGGGCGAGTAAGCCGATCCGACCCTCGTCCCGTACGCTCGTACGGGACGGAGGCGGCCGACCGTCTCACGGGGCAGCCGACCCTCAGACCAACGCTCGGGCGAGGCAGAGAGTCCCGACCTATGCCACTCTCGACGTTGGGACCCACCGGCGTGCGGCCCACGACCGGGTAGCGGAAAGTCCACTTATGGATCCGGACGACGGAACGACACACTGCCCTCCTGCGCCCATGCCTGCTACGACGAAACGACGTACGTTGCCACCGCCTGCCAAGCGCGTGCTCATTGCGACAGGATGTGCCATCAACCACCTGACGCCGTACGTCTGGAACACCCGCCACGACAGGGCTAGGGGGATGACGCCGGGCAGTGGTTGACCCTATGAAGGGAGACACCTGGCAAGGCTTGGAGAGGCCGGCACAACCAAACAAGCGCAAGAGACAGGACCACCGAACCCAGCCTCGTACGGCCTTACGAGGCAGAAGGCAACCGACCGATCTTCGCCCTTTATTGGGACACGATGGTGCACAAGGCACCATTACGGACAGACGGAATGACTCGGCAGGAACGCTCCGTAGCCGGATAATCTGCCACCCAACATCACACCCGTCTGACTCCAAGAGCTAAAGAAAGGAGGCCAGGACGGACGGGACGGAACACCTCCTCCATACGACTCTCTGACTCCGTGAGAATGGGAGCATTCGCAGGTACACCGAACCCCCGGCACGGCTCAGCTACAGGACCCCGGACAGACGACCTCACCGCGCGTGACAAGGGCGTGCCGGGAACGCACGGATTTCTGACAGGATTCTTGTAACAGGAGGACCTACGTGTCAGGGTCCCTCCCTCCTCTCTATGTATCATTTTCTCTTCTTTATCCTTCCCCTCTTGAACTGTAAGCTCCCCCCTTGAACTATAAAAGGAAGGGAAGCACTCACGAGGAGGGGGGTCGAGGAGCACCACTAGGAACACCACAACGAGCACCACGAAGAGCACAAAGGCCAAGTAACAAGGAGACCTTCTCCGCTACGCTTGCGCCCACTGTAACACCTCCACACTCCTCGTAATACAAGAAACACACTCCACTGGACTTAGCGATTCATCCCGAACCAGTATAAACTTTCGAGTCTATCGGCTCACCATTCGGAGCGAGTCTGTGCTGACATCCCCACCGAACGACAAATCTACTGCTTGTGTCACCCCGGTTCCCGGAACCACGACAGTTGGCGCGCCAGGTAGGGGATTTTCAGCGCGCCTAAGCGACATCATCGCTCCAATGGCATCACCATCCACCTCCGTCGGCAACAAGGTCTTCGCACCAGGGAGCTGCATCACCTTCGGTACCTTCACCTTCGTTGCCACCGCCGCCGGCGAGCTCCGCCTCATCGACCCTACACCATCCATCGACGTCCTCACTCAGGGCATGGACGACCTTCAAATCGCGGACGCTCCGCGCGACACGACGATGGGAGAAGCTGCGCGCCCGACGCCCGCCGACCTCAACATGGAGGCGCTTGCCGACTGCGCTAACACGCTCCTCCGCTCAACCTCCACTTGTGAGGACCGCGATCAAGTGCTCTATGCACTCGCGAACGTGGTAACCCAGCTACATGGGAACCCACCGCTGCCGTCCATGGCAGCGGTTCAAGGCACTGCCTCGGACTCGCCCCTTGCAGCGAGGACGGAAGGACCCATACGCCCCGCGCCTGCCGGAACCAAGGCAGATAAGCGGAGGCTGAAGCGACGCACCGCTGCGCTCAAGCGCCGCCCCGACGCGCGCATCACAGTCCACGGGGACGGGACGCATCGTCAATCAACACTCGTGGCCATGGCGGGCCACTACCCGACGTCCGTCCATGACCTCTTGGAAGACGCTTCCAGCAGCGGGTCCATCTCCAGCTCGGACAAAAGCCACCCCGCCGCGATCGGAAGGGCATGCCTCGTGGCAACCCCTCCCATAGGCGGAGATGCTGGAGATCTAAAGATCCCCAGCCAACAGGTGGAGTACCAGCGTGAATGACAGGCGCGCACCCTCGTGCGTGAAAACGAGCTCCGCCAGAAGGAGAAGGAGATCGACGACCTCGAACATAGGCTCGAGGAGCTCCACAATGAGGTGGGGCGGCGCCAGCATAAGGGCGAAGGGCCCCGCGGGCGCCACGTCTACAACCAGCTCCTTCAAGGGAGCGACGGGACGCCATATTTCCCGCGCCCCGACCAAAATATCGCCGCCGCCGCCATGATGCTCCTGGCAATCCCGGAGCCCAGCGAGCCTGCCGCCAAGGCCACGCTCCAAAACCTTCGCAGCCTCGTGCAAAGGGCGGCGGTGCAGCAAGCCGAGTTGGCGAATCAGCCATCAGCGGATATGGCTGCACGCACCACGCGGACGACGACCGCACAGGATAATGGGGCACGAGCCTCCGCGAGACCCGTCAAGGATCGCCTGGGCGACAAGCGTGACGCCCGCGACACCCTCAATGCCCGCCGAAGGGAACAGGACAACATCGCACACTCGCGCACCCCGGACGCAAGACGCGAGTATGGATCCGGCCCGACCGGACTAGGACCACGCGCTTTCGGGAGTGCAATCAGCGAAGAGCAGTTCCCCTCACGAGTGCGCGCACCCACCAACCTCACCAGGTACGACGGGTCTACGAACCCGGCTGTATGGCTCGAGGATTATCGACTCGCCTGTAGACTAGCAGGGATCAGGGATGATTCTCTAATCATCCAGTATCTCCCCATCCACCTCGGGGACGCACCTCGAGCATGGCTCGAGCACTTGCCCGAGGACACCATCCACGACTGGGAAGGCCTCAAGAAGGTCTTCGTAGAGAACTTCCAGGGGACGTACAAGCGCCCCGGAAGCTCCTCGGACCTCAAGAGTTGCACCCAGAAGTCCGGAGAAAGTTTCCGAGACTACATCCGAAGATTTTCTCAGAAGAGAAACGAGCTTCCGGACATCACTAACGCCGACGTCGTCAGTGCCTTCACTTACGGCACTACGAACGAGGCGCTTGTCCACGAGCTCGGTCGTGGGCGCCCCAAGACAACGGCCGATCTCCTCGACATCGCCACCAAGTTTGCCGATGGCGAGGACGCGGTCGGCGCCATCTTCCGCAAAGGAAGAATCTCCCGTGATGACGGGGAGGGAACAAGCGGCGCCAAAAAAGATCGGCGCGAGCGCCGCGGCAAGCGCCAGAGGGACGAAAGGCATTAGAGGGACGAGCGCCCACACCACGGGAGAAATGAAGTCGCCGCAGCCGACCGACCTCCCAAGCCACCGGCCAAGTCCAGCAATGAGCACTTCCAAAAGCTCATGGACGGGCCGTGTCAGAACCATGGGTTCCCGGTGCGTCACAAGCTCCGGGAATGCGAACTCCTCAAACGCTTTGTCGGCAACCCTTCGCAGAAGAAGGCAAAGATGGAGGAGGCCGCCCAGATGGCGGAGAAAAAGGATGACGCCGAGGCATTCCCCAAGACGACGGGATGCCTCATGATCTTCGGGGGGCCAGAGTCCTACGACGACAAGCGCAAGCTCAAGCTTGCGAACCGCGAGGTAAATGCCATAAATCCCGCCGTCCCTGAATACCTCCGATGGTTGGAAAAGCCGATCATCTTCGATCGACGTGACCATCCGGACAAAGTCCCGCACCCCGGGACCTACCCGCTCGTCGTGGAACCGATCATCGGCTCCAAGCGCCTCACAAGGGTACTCATGGACGGCGGAAGCGGCCGCAACATTATGTATGTTGAGACGCTCGACGCAATGGGAATCCCCAGGACAAGCCTGCGGCCCAGTCAAGCCCCGTTCCACGGCATCATCCCGGGCCAGCAGGCCTACCCCCTCGGGCAGATCACGCTGCCTGTCACGTTCGGCGACCCTTCGAACTTCCGCACGGAGCGGTTGCAGTTCGAGGTGGTCGACTTCGCGGGGTCATACCACGCGATTTTGGGACGGCCATGTTACGCCAAGTTCATGGCCATCCCAAATTACACATATCTCAAGCTAAAGATGTCCGGTCCGCACGGGGTCATCACTATAGGGGCTTCCTTCAAAGAAGCCTACAAGTGCGAGCGAGCCAACTGCGAGCTCGCCGCGTCCCTCGTGGCATCCAAGGAGATGGCCGACTTCAAAAAGGTCATGTCAACGGGTGCCCCCGAGACAACTAAAGAAACACCCCCAGACGTCCCCGAGACGTCCAAAGCTGGGGGAGGCTTCAAGCCCTCAGAGGACACGAAGGATGTGCCGCTTGACCCTGCCGACCCTTCCAAGAAGGTCAGGATCGGGGCCGCGCTTTCACAGAAATAGGAAAGCGCGCTCGTCGACTTCCTCCGAGCCAACCGGGACGTCTTCGCTTGGAAGCCTGCCGACATGCCAGGAATCCCCCGGGAGGTCGCCGAGCACTCCCTAAACGTCCGACCGACCGCAAGACCGGTCGCCCAACGCCTTCGCCGATTCGACGAGGAGAAGCGTAAGGCTATAGGGGAGGAGATCACTAAGCTTTTAGCCGCAGGGTTCATAAAAGAAGTGCAACACTCAGAGTTGGTTGCCAATCCTGTAATGGTTAAAAAGAAGAATGGGAAATAGAGGATGTGTGTCGACTACACGAGCCTGAACAAGGCATGTCCAAAGGACCCTTTCCCTCTATCTCGCATTGACCAAGTGGTCGACTAGTTGCTATCCTTTTTGGACGCATACTCCGGCTACCACCAGATCGCGATGAAAGAAAGCGACCAGCTCGCCACTTCTTTCATCACTCCCTTCGGTTCCTTTTGTTTCGTATCCATACCATTCGGCTTAAAGAATGCAGGAGCAACATACCAGCGATGCATGCTCCTGTGTTTTGTCGATCAGGTAGGACGAAATGTGGAGGTCTACGTCGACGACATAGTCGTAAAGACCAAGGAATCCGAGGGCCTCATAGCCGACCTTGAGGAAACCTTCGCGAACCTCCACAGGTTCCGGATTAAGCTCAACCCCGAAAATGCGTTTTTGGGGTCCCCAACGCAAACTCCTGGGCTTCATGGTCTCCGAAAGAGGAATCGAGGCTAACCAGAAAAAAAATCGACGCCATTCAAATAATGGGCCACATTCGAAACCTAAAGGGAGTCCAACGTCTGGTAGGATGCGTCGCCTCGCTCAACCGCTTTATATCTAGGCTCGACGAGCGAGGGATGCCGCTCTACAAGCTGCTAAGGAAGGGAGACCGCTTCACCTGGACCCCGGAGGCCCAAGCAGCCCTGGACAAAATCAAGGCTTTTCTCACGACTCCTCCGGTGTTGGTCGCGCCCGACCTAACAGAGACGCTGCTCTTATACGTCGCCGCCACCACCCAAGTGGTCAGCGCGGACTTGGTCGTAGAGCGAGCGAAAGAGGGCCGAGCGCTCAAAGTACATAGGCCCATCTACTTCATCAGCGAGGTTTTAACCGAGTCCAAGGCTCGGTACTCGCAAGTACAGAAGCTCCTCTATGCGGTACTCATCGCCAAGAGGAAGCCTATCCATTACTTCAGTCGGCACCCGGTGACGGTCGCCTCTACTGCCCCTTTGGGCGAAATCGTCCATAACCGCGACGCGACAGGACGCATCGCGAAATGGGCACTCGAGCTCAACGGGCTCGATATTACCTACCTGCCAAGAACTGCGATCAAATCGCAGGCCCTGGCAGATTTCGTCACCGAATGGACTGAAGCACAAGAACCGCCGCCGGTCGAGGATCCGGTGTACTGGATCATGTACTTCGATGGGTCCTATCTCAAGACCGGCAGCGGGGCAGGCATTGTCCTCATTTCCCCGCAGGGACATAGGCTGCGGTACGCCATACGCCTCCACTTCCCATCCACCAACAACGTGGCAGAATACGAGGCCCTGGTAAACGGGCTCCGTATAGCAGCAGAGGTGGGGGCAAGGCGCCTCCTCGTGCGAGGAGACTCAAAGCTCATGGTCGATCAGGTCATGAAGGCGGCCGAGCCTCGCGACCCCAGGATGTGTGCCTATTATAAAGAGGTATGCAAGCTGGAAGAAAAATTCAAAGGCTTCGAGCTCGAGCACAACTATCGACGCTTCAACGAGGAAGCCGACCGACTCTCAACCATAGCGTCCGGTCGGGAACCCGTTCCAGATGGAGTCTTCGCCTCCAACCTTTACAAACCTTCTGTCACGACCGAACGGTTGGACGAGGAACCAACGGCAACTCCCCCCGACCCTGCCGTGCAAGCTCGGGGGCTGGTAGCTATGGTCGGGGGTCCAGACTGGCGTCTCCCCATCATAAACCGGCTCTCCGACGGTGACCTACCCAAGGACGCGACCGAGGCCAGACGCGTGGCTCGCAGAGCAAATTCCTTCGTTATTATTAACGGAGAGCTCTACAAAAAGAGCGCCTCCGGGATCAAACAGAGGTGCATCCCCACCGACGAGGGGAAGCAGATCCTGGCCGAAATCTATGGAGGCGTTTGTGGACACCACGTGGCCCCAAGGGCACAAGTAGGAAAGGCCTTTCGGCAAGGTTTCTACTGGCCGTCAGCCATGGCTGACGTCAAGCAGGTCGTGCGAACCTGCGAAGGATGCCAATTTTTCGCTAGGCAGATTCACATACCTGCGCAAGCACTCCAAACCATCCCCATCACGTGGCCCTTTGCGGTCTGGGGCTTGGATATGGTTAGGCCTCTTAAAAAAGCGCCCGGGGGCTTCACCCACTTATTCGTCGCTATCGACAAGTTCATCAAGTGGATAGAAGCCAAACTCATCGCGCTGCTCACAGCGGCGAACGCCGCTTCCTTCTTCCGTGACATCGTTTATATGTTCGGAGTACCAAACTTCATTATAACCGACAACGGAGTCCAATTCAATGGTCGTGACTTCCTCCAATTCTGCGACCAATTCAACATCAAGGTCGAATGGGCCGCCGTGGCGCACCCACGGACCAATGGCCAAGTCGAGCGAGCCATGATCTTACAAGGGCTCAAGCCCAAGATCTTCGACAGGTTGAAAAAGTTCGGCGAAAAATGGTTGGCCGAGCTACCCTCCGTCCTCTGGAGCTTGCGCATGACCCCATCTAGAGCTACTGGATGCACCCTTTTTTTTGGCATATGGCGCTGAAGCCGTACTCCCCACAGAGCTCGAATATGGATCCCCTAGGGTCCGAGCGTACGACAGCGAGCGACAAACGACGGACGCCGAGCTCGCCAACGACCTCCTAGACGAGGCAAGAGAGGCAATAGTCGTCACGTCGGCCAAATACCAACAAGACCTGTGACGCTACCACGACCCCCAGGTCCGCAACAGGTACCTCAACGTTGGTGATCTAGTACTAAGAAGGGATATGGATACCAGAGGCAAGCACAAATTCACTCCGCCGTGGGAAGGACCTTACATCATCGCCAAGGTCCTACGGCCAGACTCCTACAAACTCAAAGACTCCGACGGTAACATCTTCACCAACGCATGGAACATTGAAAACCTGAGGAGATTTTATCCTTAGACTATTGTTCGCTCCTTCACATGACTAAATTGGTCGCACTGGGAATGAGCTAGGCAGACATACTGCCCGACCCAAAAAATCAATTCGCGGGAGTCCAGGTGCTGCCCCGGAGCCTCCACAAGTCGCAAAAATTAATGAAAATCAAAATCACAAGACAAGTACGGGAGCTATTTATTCTTCTGTTCGAAAACTTTCATTACATCAATATTTGGATCAAAGGGAGCTCTGGGCCCCGCCCCCTGGGGCCAGAGTTGGAAAGGGTCGCACGCATCTTGCGCCGGCGAAGATGGCCCCCGGGCATTGGCTCTTGTTGAAGTCAGGTTCTTGGTGCCTCTGCGGCGGGGGAGGTCACGAATCCCCCACTCAAGAACCTTCCCATTCAACAAGAGCCATCACTCCTTCCTTGTGGGTGTTTTCACCGTGCGGCGAGCGTCAAAGAAGGCGGGAACCCTCCTCGGCGCTCCACCACAGAGAGCCTGCCGCCACCAATGAGCATCCTATTTTGGGAGCTCAACGTGGGGGTCAGGCCACCAATGACGCACCTGAACCAAGGAGAGGGTGGCCAAAAAGCCACCTAGAGCGCGCTGGGCGGAGGGCCAGACTTTGATAGTCGCCCCCCTCACCACCATCACGTCGGCGACTTCTCAGCTCTGGCTCCCGCCGACAGCAGGACGCGTGACCCACCAGGCGGCGGCAGGGCGAAACCCCCGCACCACCATCCGGTGTCGGATCCTCATGGACAACCTCACCTAGGCAACCACCAAAGCCGCTCCCGAGAGGATCTGAGGTGGAACGCCTGCCTGCGCAGGGGGCGTACAGGTACGAGGTCACCGGAGGGCGTTCTGGGTACAGGTGGCGTGTACGAAGCCACTAGTAGCCAAAACCCGGCGCGCATACGAAGACACTCATAGCCAAAGATGCGGGAACCATAGAGAAGACCATGCTACCCTAAGGTCAGCTTTCCCCGCCTGGGACAAAAACCTTGAACTCAGGCAACCCTGCTCGCTACAAAGGAAGGAACGTCGCTCTCCCATGGAACAAGCAAACCCCATGGTTCGTAGAGACTCGAGGGGCTCTGGCTGTCTGGCTCTAAATGCCTTCCTTGGGAGGAATCCCCCCTATTTATAGCCGCGGCCAAAGAGACAGCGGGCGAGCGCCCCGGCCGGCCTCACAAGTTCCCTGTAGAGGGCCCGACAGACACCACTGGGGCTCGCCGTACCTCTGCCTCGCTCCGGTGACGCGACGGCCCTGCCAAGGGGCGCAGAGGCATCCGATGCCCTGACCCGTCGCAGACGACGTGACTGCTCGAAACAAAAAAATACGCAAAGATACCATGCGCTACGTCCGGCGCCACCATGGCCACGACGCGCCTCGGGCCAATAAAAAGAGCGGTACCAACCCAATAAATAATGGTACCCGCCCGGCTCGGAACCGTGCAAAACAGGGGAGATGACATGGCGGCCCCAGGATTGCCACACCGGATGTGTCAGTATGAGGCGCGCAAGGGCCACGGCAAAAGACCAACACGGATAGAGACGACTCCTTCACCCACACACGAGATGTTAAAAGATAAGAAAACTCTACCCCTAACTGTTTCATTCGACTTTTACTAACGTACCAGTAAAACAAGGTGACCGAACAAAGTCACCTTGCTTTACTCGGGGGCTGGGAACGTACTACCCGTACACGTTTTCCCCTTGCTCTACCAAAAAGAAAAGAGGGCCAGCCTAGCTGCCCGACCTTCCCCTCAACTCAGCACCTTCCTCTTTAGCCCCGTCGTCCGACCTTTTCTCTAAAGATTCCCTGAGCCTAGATCAGCCCCCAAACGCCCGCCTACGCCTCAAAGGTCCCAGCGACCGCGGCTATGGCAGCCTAAGGCAAGGCACACGATCGCAACGACAAAAACACATGCGAATTTTTAGAAACAAAGGGCAAAGGCACGGGATTAAAATTAAAAGCCCGTCGGCCACCAGTGACAACAAAAGTTAATTACAAACTATATTGTTCAAATTCCTGATGGAAATCAGTCCGCCGATGGGTTTCGCAGGAGGGCCTGCAGATCGACGTGGCTCGAGACCATCATGGCGTAGGGGCGGACTTCATCTTCAATCCTCTCCACCTCCTCGTCGGTGACCCCAGCGGCGAACCCCTCCGCGATCGGCGCGAGCACTGGACGGAGCTCCCTAAAGTGGGAAACCGCCTGCGTAAAGGATAGGCTGCTCCCAAAGAAGGCAGCCCGCCGCACGACGCGCTCGACGTGCTCCCGAAGCCCCGCCACCCGCTCCAGCAGCGGCACAAGCGACGGTGGCAAAAGCCAGGCACACGCCGAGCTAACTGCCTTCCGAAGGCTCTGGAGCTCCTCTCGCAGCTCTAAAAAGAAAGAGCACAACAAAATCACGAACGACCCTCAGGCGAAATCAAGAAACTGCCTCAAAACACCGCTCACCGGCAACGACGGAGGCCTGGGCAGAGAGCTCCGTGCCGGACCGATCGAGCGAGCCCGTCACCTTGAGCAGGGCCTGCTCCGCCTCAGCGGCCCGCCGCGTCGCGGCTGTAAGCTCCCGGCGCAACGCCAGAGTATCATTCACGGCGGCGGTGCGCTCCGCTCGAAGCTGCTCCGTCTCTCGACGGGGGCCCCCCGCCTCGGCGCAACGAGGCCGCTTCAGCCGAAACACTGTCGAGACGTATGGCCAACATGCTCGCCTGCCGGACGGCAGCGGCCCTCGCCTCCTGCGAGCACGAGGCCTCCGTTCGCGCCTGCACCGATTCAGTCTGGGCGGCGCCGAGCGAAGAGATACGCACGGTAGCCCGCGCCAACAGAGCCTACAACAAAAGAGTTCCACGGATCGCACAAGATCCAAAAAGACACCGATACGAAGGAGGACGAAAGGAGGTCGCGTACCGCCCCATGACGAAGCACGCGCTGCGAGATCGCTTCCTTAGCACGGCTCGCCGCTGCCAACGCCGTCCGGAGGGATTCCAAAACCATCCCCACGTCGACGGCCGCGCTGGTGGACGCCTCCTGCATGATCCCCTAATCCACCGCCTCCTGCTCCGTGGAGGGGGGCGGAGACTCCTCCCGGACAGCTGGAAGCAACCGGGATGGGATGAACAGACGGATGGCACCCAATGGAGGAGGCCTAGGAGAGGGTGACGGCAGCGTAATCATCGCGCCACCCGAGTCCGCGGCACCCTCGCAAGCAGGCTCCGACCGCTCCGGCACCGCCTCCCCTTCCAGATCCGCCGTGGCGACCCTCGGGTCCGCCGGCGACACAATAGGGGGTCAGAGGATCGACACCCCCGGCGAGGAAGGCGCCGCCGCGGACGACGACGCCGCGGATGACGCCCCCTGGCACGCAGCCCGTGCGGGCTCCGACAGCGAATTATGCGGGATGAACCGACTGCGCCAAAAGCATTCGGCCGTGCAAAACAAGAACGGAGGGAACCACGACAGAAAGACGGGAGGATCGCTCACCGAGAAGACTGCGGTGTGGGAAAGAGACGCCTCCAACCTTGAGACGCCGTTCCTGGCGGCACGTTTGCACTTGCTGGCGGAGAAACGGACGACGCATCGCCCCTCAAGGGCGGCTCTGGCGCATGAGAAGTAACGGGGGCCATGCTCGCCGCCACCGGCAGCGACGACTCCGATCCCGGAGGCGACCCCTGGACGGTCACCGCTCCTAAAGCGCCCGAAGAAGAGCCGGCAGCGAGCTCGGCCGACGCCCCTGATGGCAACACAGGCGCCCCCCGAGCCTCCAGACGCCTCCACCGGCACGGTCCCTGACGCTGCCCGCGAACGTTGATGTCAAGGCCGCGACGGGGACACCGGACCCTTCCGGCTCCGGCGAGGACGGCACTTCCACGATCGGCTCCACCCGCGCCTGAACCACCGTAGCCGAAACAGGAACGCGCTTAGACTCCCCCGTCGACCCTTGAGACCCCCTCAACGGGGGCACGGCACCCGCCGCCAACGGAGTCATGATCAGCATCGCCTCAGTGAGGGCGCCCGAGCCTAAACTTTCCCCAATCTCGTCAGCAAGCGGCATGGCCTCGAGAGTATCGTCCGAGAACCACTCCTCGTCGGATGATGCGGTAGAAGGAGTTGGCGAGCGGCCCTCCTCCCGGGCGCGCTGATCGCGCTCCCTCTTCTTTTTATCGCGGGTGACCTGATGGCGTTTCTTGCGCTCATCCGCCAAGTGCGCCTCCGCCTCCCTCTTTCGCTTCCGGTCCGCCTTCACGGCGGCATCCTCAGGAAGAGGGGTGGGGCACGGCTTCATAGTACCAATGCCCTAAAACCACACGAGGCGCGGCATTAATAAGCTTAGAAGCACCCATCACACAACCCAGTAAAAGAGACTTACCAAGTTCTCTTTGATCGAGTGGTTGAGGCCCAGAGGACCGCCAAAGAAGTTCGCCATCGAGGTCCCCTCGGTGATGGCGGTCACACGGAGCCGGATCTCTGCGGGGGCGAGCTCCTCGCCAGAGATTCGGTCTGGATCAGCCACGCCAGTATACTCCCACATGGGGAAACGACGGAACCGAAGAG
Organism: Paspalum notatum; assembly: GCA_022530915.1. Lineage (NCBI taxonomy): Eukaryota > Viridiplantae > Streptophyta > Magnoliopsida > Poales > Poaceae > Paspalum > Paspalum notatum. The sequence goes on from CM039692.1 coordinate 37,028,727, forward strand.
GTTGAAGAGCCCTCCGAATGAAGGTCGAAACCAGCACCACGCCGGTCAAGCCGCGGCGACGGAGGACCCCTATCTTCTCCAAGAGGAACTCCACTTGATTGGCGCTCCTCTTCTCTCGACCCTAGTCCCATTGATCCCGCCTCAAGGGGGCGGCGCCGGTAAAGACGGGGGCCCTCCCGACGTATCCAGATGGGGGCATGACCCCGTCCGCCAGGGGAGGGTCGCCGAGATTCTGAATATAGAACCATTCCCCCGAATACCCATGGGTGAAAGACGGGAGGGGGATCTGAAGGTAGTCTTGTCGACGGCCGTTGCGCAGCTGGATGGCCACCCCGCCGACAAGGGATTGCCCGCCTTGCCCCTGCGAGAGCTAGGGGCGAAACAGGTAGCACCACAGTTTGAAGTGCGGCGCTATCTCGAGGAAAGCCTTGCACAGCGTGATAAAGCACGCCATGTGAAGCACGGCGTTGGGATTCAAGTGCTGAATCTCCAAGCCGTAAATGAAGAGGAGCCCCCGCACGAACGGGTGCAGGGGGAGACCGAACCCGCGCTCATAGAAGGGCGCGAGAACGACGATCTCGTTCTCCCGAGGATCGGGCAGGCTACCGAGCTCTGGCAGCCGCGATCCCGACACCGCCCGGGGGGAGGAAGCCTTTCTTCTCCAAGATCGCCAGGCGCATCCTGGGGGTCGTGCACCAGGGGAAGGAAGCCATCAGCGGCGGCAAAGGAGCGCGCAGGAACTAACGAGGAGCGCGAGGAAGGAGAAGGCAAAGCTAAGGAAACAACAGAGGAAAAAAAGAGGCAAGTAAATAGTCTAATTCTCTCCTCTTCCCTCGTAAACCCGCGCAGAAGATAACGAGGAAACACAGGATAAGCGGACATGGGAGGCCAAGGACCGTCGACGGACCCACCACTACGCATTTACCACCACGACCCCGGCGTCCTCTCGAAAACAGGGCCACGACCGCGCCCCAACTTCTCTCAAACGGCGCGAGGAGGCAGAGAGACGGGACAGCCCACCTCCCTCAAAAGGTACGACCCCTAAGCCATCTCGCATGCATTAACTGAGATGGCAGGGAGCCAGCGCCGACGGAACGATACGCGGACGGATCTTTTACGCTGGAGCGATCCCGGGTAAGCATAAACTTGACTCCAACCTAAATCAGCGCATAGAGCGAGGGACGGTCGGTAGGCAAGCTCCCAAGCGAGCTACATGCCAAGTGAGCCGGCATAAGGCCATTTGCTCCGACCGTGTCCGAGACCATACCTCAAATTCTCTTGCGGTAACCCAGCTGATGGGGTGGCCACGTGGCCCCCCTTTGGACAGACTTCTGACCAAAGGGCCAGAACAAGATCGAGTAAGGAAAGATTTTTTTCAATGAGATGCCCCCAACAGGTCGAGCCCCTCAACGGGATAACTCGCCACGACCGTTCTAAACCGGAAGAACCGTCGGATCTCACTTGGACTACCCGCTATTAGCTCGATGGCCGCCGCACCCACGCCAACTTGGCTGGTGATGGTCGGCCCAACCTTCAAAAGGTCAAACGGACAGACCTACCTGGCGCGCCAACTGTCGTGGTTCCGGAAACCGGGGTGACACAAGCAGTAGATTTGTTGTTCGGTGGGGGATGTCAGCACGGACTCGCTCCGAATGGTGAGCCGATAGACTCGAAAGTTTATACTGGTTCGGGATGAATCCCTACGTCCAGTGGAGTGTGTTTCTTGTATTATGAGGAGTGTGGAGGTGTTACAGTTGGCGCAAGCGTAGCGGAGAAGGTCTCCTTGTTACTTGGCCTTTGTGCTCTTCGTGGTGCTCCTTGTGGTGTTCCTGGTGGTGCTCCTCGATCCCCCTACTCGTGAGTGCTTCCCCTCCTTTTATAGTTTAAGGGGGAGCTTACAGTTCAAGGGGGGAAGGATAAAGAAGAGAAAAGGATACATAGAGAGGAGGGAGGGACCCTGACACGTGGGTCCCCCTGTTACAAGAATTCTGCCAGAAATCCGTGCGTTCCCGGCACGCCCTTGTCACGCGCGGTGAGGTCGTCTGTCCGGGGTCTTGTAGCTGAGCCGTGCCGGGGGTTCGGTGTACCTGCGAATGCTCCCATTCTCACGGAGTCAGAGAGTCGTATGGGGGAGGTGTTCCGTCCCGTCCGTCCTAACCTTCTTTTTTTAGCTCTTGGCGTCAGACGGGCATGATGTTGGGTGGCAGATTATCCGGCTACAGAGCGTTCCTGCCGAGTCGTTCCGTCTGTCCGTAATGGTGCCTTGTGCACCATCGTGTCCCAACGAGGGGCGAAGATCGGTCGGTTGCCTCGTAAGACTGTACGAGGCGGGGCTCGGTGGTCTTGTCTCTTGCGCTTGTTTGGTTGTGCCGGCCTCGCCAAGCCTTGCCAGGTGTCTCCCTTCATAGGGTCAACCACTGCCCGGCGTCATCCCCCTAGCCCTGTCGTGGAGGGGTGTTCCAGACGTGCGGCGTCAGGTGGTTGATGGCACATCCTGTCGCAATGAGCACGCGCGCAGGCACGCGCTTGGCAGGCGGTGGCAACGTACCGTCGTTCCGTCGTAGCAGGCGTGGGCGCAGGAGGGCAGTGTGTTGTCCCGTCGTCCAGGCCCATAAGTGGACTTTCCGCTGTCCGGTCGTGGGTCGCACACCGGTGGGTCCCAACGTCGGGAGTGGCATAGGTCGGGACTCTCCGCCTCGCCCGAGCGTTGGTCTGAGGGTCGGCTGCCCCGTGAGAAGATCGGCCGCTTCCGACGAAGATCGGATCGGCTTACTCGCCCCGGTTGCTATGCGTTAGATAAGGCTGTGGACCTTCGATTTGGGGCCGTGCAGCCTTTTCTTCGGTTTTCTTTCTCCGTGGGGTTTTATAGTCTAGCCCGTCACCGACCTTTTCAAACCCGCCCGTCGCCACCCGCCTCGCCTCGCTCGCCAGGACCACAGACACGGCAGGGAGGGAGGGAGAGACGAGCGCGCGCCCGCCATGGGCCGCGCTGCGTGGCTCCGTTCGTCGCGGTTGGTTGGAGCGGGTCACTGACCGCCCTTTCTCGCCGCACGTCGCGTCAGCTAACCACCGCGCGCGGATCATTGTCGCCAATTATGGCCCCCCACCCCGGCACTCAGAATCAGAGGCAGGCAGACACGAACGTGCACGCGCGGCCTGCTGTGCCGTGCTCGTCGTCTCCCGCCGCCGGCAACCATGGTCCATGACAGGCGCCGCGGAGAAATATCACGCGGGCGGCCGTGCGGGTTTACTTCGCGGTGCGGTTTCCTCGCCCGATTGCTTTCTCACCGCGCACGCGCAGTAATGCGAGGCGGCGGCGGCGGCGGCGGCGCGCGCGACTAGGCCGGGGCGGCCGGCGCGCGTCGAGATCACGCGCGTGGCCCCCGGCCCGGCCCCCTCCCTCTCTGGTCTCCTCTTGGGGGAGGAGTTGGACGGGAATTGATGGCCGGAAAGGGACCTGCGCGCGCGGCGGGCTGATCGAGCACTCGAGCGAGGGAGCTGGTGGCGCCGCGGGATGGCGTCGGGTAGGCGCGCGGACTCATCGTGGCGCCATGGGAACGGGAGGGAGGGTGTTGGTGGTGCTTTCGGGGTGCGTCGCGGTCTCGGCTCGCTCCCGCCGGTTCGTGGCGGATTGGGGGCGCCGACCGCGGTTTCGGAGGCGAGAGCAAACCGCGGGACTGTTCCGCCGGCTGGGTTACAGGGTTAGGCACGGTTGGTGCCGTGTGTGGCTACTGGCTAGCAACTAGTGTCACAGATTTGCTTGAAGTGCGCCTCCTTGGTGAGTACGTGTACAGCAACCCGTCGTCTTCGATGAACAGCGTCGTCCTCCTACGTCTACACCTGATCTTCGCCATGCCCTATTCTCCTGAGATGGCGATCACTGATCACTTTCCTCCTCCGGCCACCGCGGCCAGTCAGAACGGTAGGTCTCGCGCGGCGCACGTGCCACGGGACCGGCAGCTGCGCACGAGGCACGCCCCAAGATCGAACTCGAACGTGTAGGTATAGCAGCTACACCCCTACACACCTCCGTGCGCCCGTCCATCTGATCACACGTCCACCGGCCACCGCTCCGCTCGATGGAGGCGCCGGCGTGCCGCTTCGTCTGGCTCCTGGCGCTCTGCTCCCTCGGTGTCTTCTTGCTCTCACAGCCGCTCCACAGCGTTTGTAACCGTAGCATTTCTTGATGGGCTGCTGTGTGTGTGCAGTGTCCATGGCGGTGGTGCTGGGGTACTACGGCGGACCCGTGGAGGTGGCCGTCGGACCGGGGTGCTCGCGGCTCCTGCAGGCCAGCTCGGTCTTTGTGCAGGGCATCGAGGTGAGCAGACATCGACTGAGGCAGTAGCATACTGAATTTCTGGCTTTCTGATTCTGAAGAAGCCTGGAGGCAACAAGGTGCGTGCTTTCTGCGTTTGCAGGTGAGTGTGGAGGCAGGGGCGCAAGGGGACGGTGGTCTGGTGCTCTACGGGCTGCCTGGGGCTCCGCCGCTGGACACGCCGGCGGAGTGGTCGGAGGATCGCCGCGTCGTCGTGCCTGCCAACTCTCACAGGGTAATTCGTCTCTGAATCCTGGGTGCCCTGCGAGGCTGCCATATGTGATTATCGCGTAGGTTACTGTCAGTGTCAGGCAGTGTGCCTATCAGAGACTCTCTGCTGGGTCCTAGACTTTATGTTGTTCAGCACGTCCATAGAATACTTCAAGGTCCTAGACTTAATGTTGTTCATCACGTCATAGAGGCTTGCAGCAAAAGTTGTCATCAGAACGCCGGCCACCAAACGAGCACCGACCGGTTCTATCGCCTGAACAGTGTTTGTCTTGTCTGTATGGGTGCAGCAATGGGCATATTTCCTCGACAAGGGGGCTCGAATTGAAGCCGCTTACAGCGTCAAGGATGACACTGACGTGCCTTATCCACTCTGCATCATCATTGCTCAAGGTAAGGTACAAGTGCCGACTTCAGATGCAAACTGAATTAGGCGTTGGTTGGTCTTGGTCCCCCAGCTAAAAGGTGGGAAGATAGTGTGCTAAAGGACTGGCATTTAAGCTCATATCACTTGGTTTTAACTGCAAGATATCATAGGTACACTGCAATTAGTGCAGGAGATAGCCAGCCAATATTAGGTGAACATAACTTGACAGCAGCTGTGGAAAATCTCGAGATACTATCTGAAAATGAATGCATCGCATAGATTTTCATTTTTTTTTTTTTTTTTGCGAATAGATTTGCATTTTGTTGAATGGTAAGAACACTTAGGTAGATGTACACTGAGGGGTAAGGGTAATGAGGTACTAAGCCACTCCACTGACCGCTGAACGTCCTCCTGCTACTTCTAAATTCTGATTGTGTGATCTCTGGCGGTGCTCCACAGGCAAGCAAAGCTTTATGCAGTGTACTGAGATTCCATCCGTAGTACAGAACAACGCGTTAACTTGGCGCTTGGTGCAGGGTAAGTGCTGTAATATCAGCTGAAAGAACCCTTTCAGTCCAGTTCAGTTACATTACTCAGGCTAAAACTGTCTGGCTGCAGGAGATGGAACAATTGAGCAGACTGTCAACCTTTCCTCTGAGTACTACGTCACCGTGCGCAACTTAAACGATCATCAGGACATAACGGTAAATTAAGTAGTCATCACGAAAGCCAGCAGCGTTGGCGTTTCTTCTGAAGGGTTCGCTCGGCAGGTGGAGCTGGAGTTCAGAATCAGGACCTCGTTCTACAACACCAGCGGGGCAGATTACAGATGCTCACCGGGCCACGGCCTTTGCACCTACAGGCTACCATTTCTAGGACAGAATGTCGCGGTCCTGTCGTCCGGCCACGAAGAGGTAAACCGCACGTTCTTGTGATCTTCAGGTTCTTCGGTGTATGCAATTATGCATCATGCATGCAATTCCATTCTGGACCACAAATTCCCTGCCCACATTTATCTAATGCGTAGCATAACCTTTCTTCAGATACTGAACTCTGATGCAGCACAGCACGTGAAGCTGTCGTACGAGCCTCGATGGATAGTATACGTCGTTGGATCAGGTACTAGCTCAAAGGCCTGTAAAATCTTGAGAAGTTGATGTACCCTCTGATTCTGATTGCCAGCAAGTGGTACTAACACAGAGCGCGTGTGCCATGGCAGCCATCTTGGCGTCTGCGCTGCTGCTCCTGTACGAGATACTGAACATGCTGTTCGGCGCCTGCGCGGGCGCGGGAGGCAGCGGCCGCGGCGATCCGGAGCGGAGGGCGCCGCTGCTGACGGACAAAGACGACGACGGCGCGAGCCTGGGCTCGTCCTACGACTCCGTCTCGCACGACGGCGGCAGCGACGACCCGGAGGAGGAGAGGGGCGGCGACGGCGGCTGCGCGCTCTGCTGCGACGCCCCCAAGGACTGCTTCTTCCTCCCGTGCGGGCACTCCGCCACCTGCTACTCCTGCGGTGCCAGGTAAAGCTCCGGGCTTGGAAATTGGAACTTGGAAGTAGTAGTAGTAATCAAATGGGGGCAAAACAATGTTGTTGCGCAGGATCTTGGCGGAAAATGGTGACTGCCCGTTCTGCCGAAGGAAGCTGAAGAAAGTGAGAAGGATCTTCACCGTCTGACCGACCCGGTCGCCAGTCGCCAGTCGCCACCGCTGCCACTGCTGCACTGCAGGTTGCATGAACCTGCTCAGCAGACACCTTCACGAAGGAGAGACACATCAGGTGCACAAGATCTCCAGGCAGGTCAAGCAAACTCTAGTAATTTCCACTCAGGTGGTTTTAGTTGCTCAAATGTAAACCACAATGCCAGGTATCCTATACTGGATTCCATCCAGAGACCAGAGTGTAATCTGGGATAAAGTTGATTCGTTATGAATGGAAAGTCAGTTATAAAATGCTTGAAGTGTTGCCAAGATTGCTCAAAATGTTGCCAAAACTATGAATGCAAGTCAATTATAAAATGGTCAAAATGTTGCAACAAAAGCATTAATAATGTAATCTGGGATAAAGTCGGTTCATAATGAATGAAAAGTGAGGTTCAAAGTGTGGCAATTGCTACGGTACACTGAAATAACTGTAAACCGTCCATTTTGTTAAATCTAAGTGATTAAAATAAAGTATTACCTCCTAATAAGTAATAGTACCAAAAATAATAAAATCTATTTAATAAATTGTACTAATATTAAGACGGCCAAGATAATGCTCAGTAATTAATTAACTACCACTAATGCCTGGCATGGACGGAACGTGATCGCTCTTCGATGGAACTAACGCCCGGCAAGACCGAACGTGATTGGTTTCCGATGGAGACATGACCGATCTGGAGACGCTCGCCATGGCAATCCGCGAGAAATCGCCGCCTCCTTCGACATCCCTGCGCGGTCACTCCTGCACTTCTGATTGCCGGCGGCACTGGTCTCTCGAATCCCCGATTCGTCGTTTCCCTCACCCCATCGTGTCATCGAGCTGCGGCGCAGCGATACAGCGACCAGCTGGCCAAGCACGGCTGCCGCTGCCGTGCCCTAGAGCCCGGTCGAATCCATCTGCCCAAAAAGTCTGTGGCGTGGGGGAGGGGACTTTTTTCTATTTATTCTTTTCTCCATTTTAATCTATTAATAATTACTTTATTTTTTTAATTGAATGGTTCAGATCTGTTTGAAGTCTTACCTTCTAAGAGGTAACTTATGTACCGTAGCACAACCCTCAAAGTGTTGACAAAATTGCTCAAAATGTTGAATTCCCTATGGAAGTCAGTTATCAAATGGAAAAAAAATAAAGATCGGTTCATAATGAATGAAAAGTGAGGTTCAAAGTGTTGACAAAATTGCTCAAAATGTTGAATTCCCTATGGAAGTCGGTTATCAAATAGAGAAAGAAAAAATAATGACGCCCACCGTGGGGCTCGAACCAACGACCACAAGGGTTAAGAGCCTTGCGCTCTACCGACTGAGCTAGGCGGGCTATTGATTTATTTTTGATATGAAAGATAATAACTGATTAAGTATTCATTCCATTTGGATACCCCTGGACCCCTGGTGATTGGGTAGCCAAATTTTGGTGGCGCTCTTACCCACGCAGCCATCGTGCATTAGTGGGGCTTGAGCGAGCAGTGACATACGGGTTAGGATTACAACACGTATGATTTCCTCCCGCTTTGGACTTAAGAGTAATTTTAATATTATTTCGAAGCAGGGAATAGTATTGATTCAAATGTTTATTTGGAAGAGAAAATAAAATAATGAAACTGTCATGAGTCTATCAGCACTCGTCCTCTAACAATAATTCTAATAAATCTATGTAAAAACTATTAAAAAGATTTGTGAAGTGGATATGTCATTGTGGCATGAGAAACATATCTCCAGTGATGACAACTTATTACCTTTGGATGCGCTACCTAATAATACGTGAATCAAAGAGCTGCACAGATGACTCCATTTATCTGTCCTTTTATCTCCTGCTGTCCTGTATAGAAAGATATTACATAATTATTTGGGTAAGAATTAAGAAAGGCAAGTGTCTTCGTATAATTCGAAGTCTTACATTTAGAAAGTGTAGCGATATTAATACATGAATGAATGTGAGATGTAGGGAGTAACTTCAACTTGCTACTGAATGAATTGTAATGAATAAAGCATGATGGGTATACCGGTGTATATATGTGTGTGACAAAAAAAAGATGTATAGTTTTTATAGTAAACCCATGAGGAGAGGCATTTGACAATCCTTATTAATAGAAAAGTTAGGCTAATAGAAAAAAATAATATGTGGAAATCAAAACTCACTTTAACCCGCATGTTATGGGTGGCTGTGGGAATTTTTAAAGTGGCATGATTTCTAAATTAGTGGATTCGAATATGACGTGAACTTTGAAAGTAAAAATATACTAATGTATATTGTATGACAATATTTTTTAACACATTATGCTTGATAATTTATTCATCTGAGTTGAGAGAGATTAACTTTTAAATGATTGATTATCTGGTAGACAACATTTTTTAAATACATTATTTTTAATGTACTATTTTTTAAACACATTATACTTGATAACTTATTCATTTTAGATGTAAGAGATTTGCTTTTAAATGATTGATTATCTGTGACGTACTATTTTTTAAACACATTATACTTGATAACTTATTCGTCTTAGTTGAGAGATATTGACATTTAAATGATTGATCATCTGTGATGCTCCAGCATCTCGAGTGCATTATCATATCTTAATCATGCACTAAGCATCATTTAGCATCATGTGATTGCATGTAATTAGGCTATGACTTGTTTGGATGAGATGGAATGCTTGAAATCTGAATTTTATGCATGTGTTCTGCTATGTTCTTGTTCATAAATCCAAATCTATTGGGATCTAGGGGAAACTCATATTACCAAACTTATAGATAATGGAGTTTTGAACAACTTTCATAATTGGGGTTTGGCCAGATAATGAAGGCTACATAGGGTTTAGAGTCTTTCTTTGTCAGTGCAGAAAACCAACTCAAATCAGCCTTGTTTCAAAACCATAAGTTTGCACAAACATACAACCACTTTCATGCAACACTCCCATTGAATAAGTTGTAGGTATTGAAATTCTAAGCAAGTTACCCAAAATGCACTTTGGGTGAAAAGACTTGGAAATAGGGTTTTTCCTTTTTCCAAACAATAAAGGTACCCTGTCCTTACCTAGGGCTGAATTCAAAATTTGAATTTAAACCATATTTACACTTGGATTCTGGAGTTGAGCCTATTTACAAACTTGTAGAGTTCAAAGAGTAGAACATTTCTTCCAATTGGGCTTTTTCCAAATTCGGCCTCTAAATACGCCAAAACAGCGAATTACCGAAGGAAGGAAAACACATTTAAATTTTTCCAAAACCTACTGTCACTGACGGGTGGGGCCCGCGATCCGCGCGACGCGCACGGCGCGAACCGCGCCGCGTGGCTCGCCGGCGTACAGGGAGTACGGCGAGCCACCGGTCGGCCGGCCGCGCGCGTCAAAACGGGCCGCGCGCACCCCTTTCCCAAACTCTAGCCCTTTCCCGCTCTCCCCGTTCCGTTTCCACCCCACCCCGCGCCGTTTCTCCGCGCCGCCATTACCGGCCGCGAGCTCGGGGCCCCCCGGCCTCTCCGAGCCTAACCGACCGCACCACCGCAACCGCCGCTCCACGCCGCCCCTCCCCCGCTAGCCCTCGTCGTCGTTCTCCCCCTCCCCGACGAGATCGACCCCGAGCTCGCCGTCCGCGACGCGCGGGTTCACGCCGACGCCGCCGCCGTTCACCGCCGTTTCCGCCTCAACCCCGCCTCCGCCGTCGACGAGATCTAGCCCAGGGTGAGCACCGCCCTCCTGCGCATCCCCCGCGCCCCTCGTCGCGGCTCCGGCGAGCCGGAACTCGCCGGCGCGCGCGCGCGCCGCGCCGCGCGGCCGCGGCCGGCGCGAGGAAGAAGACGGGGGCCGGATCTTTTTAGATCTAGCCCCCGGACTTTTCCGAAATTACAACCCGGTCCTCCCGCACGGGGGGCTGAGTCTTGCAGATCTTACGCGCTAGCCCCTGGAAACTATGGTTAATTACGCAGAGGTCCTCGGATCTGGTTTTTTCTTTTTCTATTTACCTTTTTCTCGGTTTGAACTTTGAAAAATCATATAAATTCAAAGAAAAATCCAAAATGGACAAACTTAGAACCTATGAACTCCTCTTGAGCAGATCTACAGGCTAGGTATGATGTGGTCATGTGAAAAGACATTTTTACCCTCGGTTTTGTTGCATGCATGTTAAAGCAAAATAAATACCAAAAGTGGGGTAAATGAACTTCAAATGAGGTAAAACTTGGATAGTGGCCTGTTTAGAGTATTTAGACAGTATATGAATTGCTGTATCCCTAGCACTGCTCATGTATACACTGTTTTTCCTTTTTCATGATAAAAATGGGTATTTATTGTAATGGGAAGTAAGTGCTAAATAAAAGGTGGCTAATGTGAACCCTTGACACTATTCTTAGATTAGTAATAGCAGGTTTAGCTCACTGGTCCAAAATGAGGCCATGCATGTGGGTTTTGCATGGTGATTTGAAAATGGCAAAATATCGCTTGCTAAACTTGATAAATGGAAAAGATGGCCTTAGGGTGCTAAGAAAATTTCACAAGAAATATAGTGGCCTGTACATAGTGTCTAAAGCCCAGAAAGTATATATGTTCATGCCGGGACCACTGTTTTGTATGAGATGAATTATTATGGCAAATAAAGGTATGGAAAATAGATGTCCTGCAAATAATTAGATTCTAGGATTGGTAATTTTTGTACACACTCTACATATTCATACTAGAGCACTGTTCAAATTTCACGCTTAGAGGACCTTCCTAAAAATTATGAGAAATCAAACAAGTTCTGGGGCTGAAATAATGTAGGATTTATTATAAATTCATTTTAACACTTCTAGGCCTGAGTTTTTGGCAGCAGCCCCATATGTTGTAGTTCTGCTGGTGACAAAATTTTGGGAGTCATTAGAGTTATGTAGCTAGGGGGAAGCCTAGGGCTCTAATAAATCCATTTTTGGGTAAGTCAAATAAAAACTAGGGTTATAAGAAAAGTAAAGACAAAAGGGAAGAGCTTACCCTAAAACTCCTTTATGTGTAGTAACCATGGGGCTTTTAGGTGAGGGTTTGTATGATTTCTTGGTAAGGTTTACGTTGTTACCACACATGAGCATCTCGCATACCATATGCATTCGTTGCACTCATTTGCGCATGATGGCATGCATATAGATCCCGGAGTCGAGGAGCAGACGCAGGAGCAACCACTGATCGAGGAGCCCGAGGACCCGGAGCCGTACCCGCAACAAGTGGATCTCCAGCAGGCCGCCGACTCCGCTCCCGACGACACTAACCCTAGCGAGGAAGGTAGGCAGGCCCTACATTCTCCTAGCAAATTATGATTTATGATTACGCATATGCATTAGGTATTGTTTGGAACCTTATTGCATTAGAACCACTGGCCGTCCTGGCCCTAGCACCTATATTAAGTACGTAGGATGAGTTGCCTAGAAATGCTAGGCTCGAGTAGACACGAGTGAATGGTCACTCGTCGCGTAGGGTGACTTTGAAAAAGAAATGGGACACTGGCAGTTTTGCCACGATAGTCTATGATATTGATAAACAAGTGGAGACCGGGCGGAGATTAAGCTTTACTTTTCGCAGTGTGTGTTGTTGCGGTATAATGGCTCCGCCCGAGTCGCATAAGGCCCGCTCGCTGTTCGCCTGCTGGTTGGCATACCATTGCTAAAATGCTTACCCGGTTAATGGGGCCGGTGAAACCTTACTTGTGCCATCCGGAGAACAGAAACACGTTCCTACCCACTGGTTGAGAGGAAGGTGGCCCAGGGGAGTTTGGTACTCATGGCGGGGAGTCCGAGATGTCGGCAGGCTCGTCATGGGGGCACAACCCGGGAGTCAGGTGGGAGTGAATCGAACTTGGGATGGGACAGGTGGAGGAGGGGGACTATATGTGGGAAAGCCGTCGTGTGAGTAAGCATATGGGCCCCTGGCACTTTTAGTTATTCCCGGGAATTAGAAATCGATTCGAATCGCTGATGCTCACCAGGTGTGAGAATGCCAAATACCGCACACGGGCAACGTAGTAATAACTTTAATACCATATGATTATGATTCATGCTTTCGAATATTACATGATTGGTTACTTAATTGATTTTTGAATGCTTCAAGTTTATGTCAATTATTATACTCTAAATGTTTATCTCCTTCTATCATAAGGGGTAGCGGCTGTAAAATCCTGCTACCTTAGGCTGAGTCCAACAGCACTCCCTATCCCCATTCTCTAAAACACTATTCCAACAACCCCACTCACAGCTACAGTGCGTAACAGTGCAAAACAGTGCAAAACAGTGTTTTGGGGAACCCATTTAGGGAACCCCATTGGACTCAGCCTTATGTATAATCAACCTTTGTTAAAAATCAATGGCTAAGGACCTAAATGATAGTAAGCAAGCTTTGCGTCAGCCGTAAGCCAATGCCATTAAGTCCTCTGAGTAATTAGTACTTAGGGTTTGCCCCTAATTTTATTGGTTCACAGGTATGGAGTTTCTCTTTTGTGCCTGCGTGGGTGGAGGAGCTTGTTACCATCAGGTATGAGCCGAGTCGTGATCTGGCAATGGGGTGACATCAGTGGGCATGATGTCACTCTCCTACTGCAAGTCTTTTGTTTATCGTGAACTATGATCTTTAATTTCCGCTGCGAGACACTATTTCGAACTCTATTTTACTATGAACCTATGTTGAACCTATTTTATTCAGAACCTGGTTTGTAACTTAAAGTCTTATTACTATCTACTCAAATGCCTGTGATGATGTAACTGTTGTGGCTCCATCGTGAGTCGGATGTGTGTGATGTCGGTTCCTCTGGGATTTGGTGCAAATCGAGAGCCGAGGGCTTCTCGACGGACGACCGGGTTTGGTACGGTCTAAGTACACCATAAGCTAATGGTGACAGGTGTACTTAGCCCGTATTAAATCGGCGGTTCCGCCACATGTAGGGAGTAACTTCAACTTGCTACTGAATGAATTGTAATGAATAAAGCATGATGGGTATACCGGTGTATATATGTGTGTGACAAAAAAAAGATGTATAGTTTTTATAGTAAACCCATGAGGAGAGGCATTTGACGATCCTTATTAATAGAAAAGTTAGGCTAATAGAAAAAAAATAATATGTGGAAAGCAGGACTCACCTTAACCCGCATGTTATGGGTGGCTGTGGGAATTTTTAAAGTGGCATGATTTCTAAATTAGTGGATTCGAAGATGACGTGAACTTTGAAAGTAGAAATATACTAATGTATATTGTATGACAATATTTTTTAACACATTATGCTTGATAATTTATTCATCTGAGTTGAGAGAGATTGACTTTTAAATGATTGATTATCTGGTAGACAACATTTTTTAAATACATTATTTTTAATGTACTATTTTTTAAACACATTATACTTGATAACTTATTCGTCTTAGTTGAGAGATATTGACATTTAAATGATTTATCATCTGTGACATATTATTTTTGAACGTACTACTTTTTAAAAACATTATACTTGATAGCGTATTTATCTTTGTTGAGAGAGATTGACTTTTAAATGATTGATCATCTATGTATCTATGTTGCGAAAATTTTATGACAAAATGATCGAAAGGATAAATAGTTGCATGCATGAATGATTAGCCACAAAAGATCGGCCAAAGACATTAATAGAATGCCTAGTGGATGATGGCATGGTTTCTTAGTGGATGATGATGTGAATAGCTTGCATGTTGAGATATGACCTTAGCGGCCTCCATCTATATGGATATATAGGATAAATCCGCCAGATAGATCTATATCATATCCGTGTCCATTAAAAATATTTACATCCGTTAAAAAACTCATACCCTTACGTGGATACAAAATTGTTCGCATACTCATACCCGGCGGATAAAAAGTATCCAATGGGTAACCCATACCCGATAGGATAACCACTATTAACATGTTTAAAAATTAAATTAATAAGTTTATTACATAATTAAAATCACAAAACATAAGATATAAGTGAATAAAAGAAATATAATAGTGATAATAAAAAACAAGAAAGTTTATTAATTTTTTTAGAATAATATACACTTCATTGTGTTTAATTGAGTAGTGCATTACGTATAGATTATGTGGGTAAAAAATATCCATGGATACATGGGTATAGATAGTGTACTAGTATAGTAGTATACACCATACTCGTTTAGCCGACGGACGGGTATAAGACTTACCCGTGAACACACCCACGGATGAGGAAATTATTCCATATCCATATTTGTATCAGGTAAAATCCATCGAGTATTCGGGTTTCAGGTATACATTGCCATCTCTAATACAGATATATCAATCGTCTCCATCGAATCCAACAGCTATGCTTGTATATAATTATATATCAATCCCCATGAATTGTCAGTACTTTGTATTCAATCCCAACACAAACCCAAATATATAAATGTATGGCAAACTGAAACTGCATACGCTATTTATAGGCGGATGCTAGCATGATTGCAAGATGTGAGGAAAATAATAGTCAAAAGGAACAGAATAACAAACGCGTGTTGAGCTCGTTGCCTTATACGTGTCTGTAGCAGAGCCCTTTGGCAAAGTTAAGCAAGTCTATGCTTACCATATAATAATGATGTATATCACTTTTTTCAATTTGCGGGGATAGCTCAGTTGGGAGAGCGTCAGACTGAAGATCTGAAGGTCGCGTGTTCGATCCACGCTCACCGCATTGTTATTTTTTTAATTTAATTTTTTGTAAATTTTGAATCATTTCAGCTACTTAGTAGCAATCCGTTTTTTAAATCATTTCAGCTATGTAGCAGTCCATTTTTACTGTTTTTCCTTTTGACCTTTTAAGCTATATTTTCCAATGGCTGTACTGAACTACTCTTGTTTTCTAATTTTTGAATCATTTCAGCTACTTAGTAGCAATCCGTTTTTAAAATCATTTCAGCTATGTAGCAATCCATTTTACTGTTTTCCCTTTTGACCTTTTAAGCTATATTTCCCAATGGCTGTAATGACCTTTTAAGCTATATTTTCCAATGACCCGTTTAGAACGCAGGAATTTCACAGGAATTGTACAGAAATTTTACAGAAAATAGTTCAATTTCACAGAAAAAACGCAGGAATGGAAAAGAATTCCCTATTCCAAACAAGTCCTTACAATACCCAATGCCAACTTCCTTGCCAGAAACATAGGTTTCATAAATACTTTTAGCTTCTCCCTAATGGCATTTTGAACTACCATGATTAACACATGACAACTTCACTTACCAGAAGATACTCGTGTAGTACTAGTAACTCATAAAGTTTCTTGCCAGAAACATACAAGAAAATCGCAGTTCTGACACCTGAGAATGCACCTGAATTCTTGGAGAATATTCAAATACCTCAAAGAGCCATATTATGGTAATTATGTTAGAATTGAGCTTTGTAGTCTCCGAGCTATATATCCTCGCGGAACTCTGGTCATTGAATCAAATTAACCTTAATCAATAACTAATGATTTCTCTTCTTTTAATCCTATTTTTTCCCATTAATAACAAAACGGATTATTCCGATATCTTACTATTACTAATTGGAGGTTCTAAAAGTTGCACCAATTTCAAAGCGCGCTAGAAAAAAAGATAAATTCTATAAATTCTCAAACATCCGACCATCAATTGTCATATTGGAATATTAATAGCCATTAGATCTGTTTTCTAAGTAATTACCCACCTCTGCCATTATGAAAGGTTTTGAGTTCAACTCTCAACAAAGCAAATATCATTTTTTTTATTATATATATTTTCTAAGTAATTACCCACCTCTATCATTATGAAAGATCTTGAGTTCAGTTCTCAATAAAAGCAAATATTTTCTTCTTTTTTTTTAGATTTTTTCTATTTTCAAATTTACCTTCAGTTTTTGTCTTTTTTTTTCCATTAAAGATGCTAGAAACATTTTCATGAAATAGATATTTTATAGACTTTTTTTAAAATTTTTACGTCAATCCTCACAAGATGTGCTAGAAAAAAAATAAAATCATAAAAATTCTCACAATAATAAAAAATACCCTATCATCAATTGACAGGTTGAAATCTTAATAGCCATTAGATCTGTTTTCTAATTAATTAATCATCCACATTTGCCATTATCAAAATAATATTAAATAACCCCTAAAACTACATATTAATTACCCACTCTGCCAATATAAAAGAAAATATGAAATAACATCCTAAATTTATATCTAATTGCTCACATTTTCTATTTTGATAGGGTAATACTAAGTATCCCCTTTAATTTATATTTGAATTGTTCCCCACCTTAGTTATTATGACTGTTAATATGATAAAAGTAAACTCTTAAAATTATATTAAAATCACTTATTTTTGCAATCGATCACAAATTATCTAAATCAATTAAGCAAACATATAAAGTAGCAAGATATGCTATTATAAAAACCTAAATAGATCTATATATGTTGTACGGTTACGCATAATACATTTAAGACTCTAACCCGTGCGAAAGCACGGATTGATTGACTAGTATAAAAAATATGAATTCAATGGTTTTTGTTATTACTGCTAGTAGTCTATCAGTTGTATGGTGATGTTGCTACGGATTCGATTGCCTATATACTTCAGACATCATCAATGTGGTTTTTGGTTATCACTTGGCTATTCGCTCCATTCCTCTTCAATCCATCAGGATTTGAGTGGCAGAAAATAGCAGATGACTGGACCAAGTGGATTAGCAGTCTGAGGTGGCATACAAGAAAATCGCAGTTCTGACGCCTGAGAGCTGTGCACGGTAGGAATGAATCTATTGTGCTGGTAAGCTGAATACAAGCACAACGCTTGTAGCCTGTAGGCTCCATCAAAGTTTGTTGGTATTTCCACCTAAACGTTGTGCCCGGGAGAAACTAGTTCATTTTTTTAGGGGATTTTGGAAAATGAAAGGGAAATTAGTTCATTTTTCTCTAGGAAAATGGTTTTCCCTAGGGGAAATTGGGTTGCCAAACTAAGTCTTATTGTGCTGGTAGGCAGATTACCTTATAAAAGCACAACGCTTCACGGCTCCATCAAAGTTATTAGCAGTAGAAATTTCCAGACGACACTCCTGAACGTTGTGCACACGGGCGAAATGAAACGTAGCTGATATGTTTGTAAGCAGAATACATTAGATAAGATCAGTTACTTCCAGGCTCCATCAGAGTTAGAAAGTTTCCAGTCAAGAAGTTGCTGGTATATCAATATACAACTCCGGAGGCGCAGCAGCCTCTTGAAATGGTCACAACTCACAAGTCAGAATGTTTCACATGCAATAGATCATTGCTGGTGTTCCGCTCGGCATAAGCAAAAGATCAAACTAGGCCTCAGAAGTCCTGCCAGCGGGATGTTCCACATTCTAATAATCACGATCATACATCGGTCCTAAACCTACCCCAGGAATTCACATTTAAACAAACTACCCCAGGAATTCGCATTTAAATTACAATGCGCATCAAAACACGCAACGTGATTCTGTTTTACTGCCTTCTCTTAGAGCTCCTGGTTGCAGAACCTCCTATCAACTGGGCTGATGGAGCTTTTGCATTACCTATTCAATCAATATGATCTTATTAGAATGGTAAGAGTGGCTTGTCGTGTTAATGTAGTAGTATGCCTTATTGGCTTAGAATACATACTTGGAGTCTTTGGAACAGCATCCTTCGGCTTTGATCTAGACAGAGCTGGCTGCCCATTCTTGGTTAGAGTAAATCTGGTTATTCTTGATGGAGCTCTGTGCCTGCATTTTTTTAACATTGCCAAACATATTGTGATTATTGCTATTGTCGCGATAATAAAAAGAGATAGGATTAACAAGGAAATGATGCATCATATTTTACTAGAAGTGATCGAATGTCTAGAAGACTTACAGCCGTTCCACAGTCATCTCAGCAGCTTTGTCTGAGCTGGAATTCTCGGTTTCTCCTGCTGATAAACCATCATCAGACACATTGTCCTCATATTCTGCTTCATCTAAGCTCACTGGTGCAGCATCGGTCGAATTGTGGTTAGAATCACCATTCACCTCAGCATAACTCTGAGGATCTGATAGAACTCTATCACTAGACTTGAGCATTCGTTCGCCAGGTTGATTTCCTGTAACCTTTGTCAAGCCAACCCCATTTCTGTCAAATGATAAATTTGGGGATTTTGTTTTGTCTTTGATGAGTTGGAGCTGCTCAATTTCCATATCTTTCTGTGAAATTGTGTCTTTTAAAGACGCAACCTGGAAAAATATGTAAAATGACGCCTTTTCAAAACTCCGATAATCATAGCAAAAGATGGAGAGGTCACAAGCAGAATGTATTACTGAAAAACTAGTAGTAGTCTTTTCCATATATAAAGAACTATACAACCTTTGGAGATCATGAATGGCGGTAAAAAGGTTCAGGGTTCACTCATGATATGTTCCCTTTTAGTTCCATTATATTATTGATACAATAACATATATGTAACATTGTGGGTACTCTGAATCCAGACTGCTCTGTCCGTTTGTGGCATAGCTTTAAAAGTAAGCAGTACATAACAAATACAAAGGGGAAAACTATAGAAAACTCAGATAGGAAGAGCTTGGAAAGAATCTACTACGGTTTAACAAAAAAAAAAGATTCATTCCACAGTATACTGTGAAGAACAGTATCAGTATTGTTTTGTTCATAAATAAAGGTGACTTGAGCTTTGAGTTCATGCAGGCCATACGTTTTGAGTAACTATTAACTAACTAATGCAATCATCACAATGACTTGAGCTTTGAAATTGATTCAAAAGTGAGGCAGGTGATGGTAGCATGCAAACATACTTATAAGTTGGATTTTGCCATCTTAGTAAATAATAACATAGCATTCATATAAAGGTTGTCCTTTTTTCAATATAATACTTTTCTAAAACAGAAATTGCTCAGACAAATTAGAAGCAAACCAACTACAGTTAATGAAAAGTCAAACAGAAGTTGAAATATAAGAACCTGTTCCAATAGCTCTTTTATATCCTTTCCTTCCTTGTTACTTCTTGCAGCACCTAACTCTACTCCAGACACTCTTTCAGCAAACTTTAAAGTGCTTACAGTTTCTGAATATGACTCAACATCCGGATTTATTTGAACAAACATTAGCGTCTTAGCTTGTCCACCTGCAACAAAAAAATGTACATAAATATTTATAAGATTCAACTAAATATAGTTTAACAATCTATAATTTACTGGCAGTAAGTAAATACTTGTTTACCTAAAGAACTCTGCAGAACTTGTGTTAACTTGCTGTTTCTATATGGCACATGGGCACTTTTCTGTGCCAAAGCAAAAATCACATCGCCTAAAGCAGAGAGAGATTTGTTGATGTATTGAGCTTCTTTCAATCTATCCCCAGTTACTTCAGACTTCTCCACCCTCTCACTACCAGCAAGATCAATAAGATGTAGACAACCCCTAGAGGTGGACCCATTCTTCAAATCTAGCCCTCGGACATGTACAGTTAGAATACTGCAAATGAAATTTTCTAAATAAGCTGCAATGCTCAAGTGCATGTAGAAAAACCTTAGTTATTGATTCGACTAACCTGTGTGACCGACTACTACGTTCGTTTAGAGCTGTCGAACCAACTGCTCTATTTGCTTGCCCAATTTCCATCAAGTCTAATACATCCGAAGTTGACTTAACTGAATGCAAGCTTGCATCCGGGACAACAAGTCCATTGGGTTGAGAAGTGCTCCATACCCCAAGTGTTTCCTTATGTCAAGAAAAACAATATTCTAGATGCAAGAATACAATCATCATTTCACATATGTCTTTGATTGAAAATTAGACAAAAATGTAACAAAAACGGCCAAGGCAATAGTTCAAAAAGGATATCTTCTCTGTGCAATATCATTTGATAAAAGATCACGAACTTGTTCATTATATATCTCAACCATCTGTACTCCCACCTCATATGAGAAAGCATTTCTCCTCCTTAGGGAAATGTCAAACAGGTCATTTAAAGCTCGATAATTGACACCCCAATCTTGTTTTGACGTGCTAGGCCCACTCTATAGAGTAATTAGCAACAAGACAGATTACAATCAGTAACATTACTGTTGTAGTAATAACAATAATTTAATTATAACTGAGATCATAGTACCATAGTGTAAGTTTTTCCAGAACCAGTCTGGCCATATGCGAAAATACAAACATTGAATCCATCAAGAACCGATCGAATTAGTGGTTGTATGTCAGAGAAAACCTCAGCTGTGAAGTTAAAAAAAGACTAATCAGCCTACACAACACTACGATGTCATTATAAAAACCAAACAATTTTAAATTGGAGGAAAACATACCTTGGGAAGCATATGGATTAAACACTTTGTTAAACTTGAACATTCTATGTCCGTCTTTTCCTTGCTTGAATGGATTTGATATGAGAAGCTCACCATTTTCCCCCATGTAATCAATTGTGGTAGATTTTTTGTCTTGACCGGAAAGAAATGGCCTAACACGACAATATACTCTTATATTACCTGAAAGAAATTACAGGATTCAAACATGGCCATCACATCTATACTGGATAACAAAGAATATTTGAAACCAAAATACCTTTTAATTCTTGCACTTCATTAAACAGTTTTTGGTTCTCAGACAGAACTTTGTGATAATTTTCAGCAGCATCAACTAGACATTTTAACCCAGATCCTACACAGGTTTTAGAACCAAAACAACAAAGATATTAGACATCAAATGTACTATAAAAGCAGAAAATGATAAAAAAAACGTACCTAAGTTGGAGATCTCATCTCTCCACTTCATTTGAAGTGCACACATGTCATTTTTAATTGATTGTGATGATATCCTTATGTCCTACAATTTTAAGTGGTGGCATTTAAATATAATAAAATGCACAAAAATGGATTAGTAATAACTAAAAGATAAACAAACCTTGATATATAATTGTTGATTATCCATGCAACTCTGAAAAATATTCTCTTTCCTATCCCACAACTGTGATTTTAGCTTGGAGGCAGACTCGACTTCTTCAATCTTCTTATTTGATTGTACTAAAAGATACTCAACTTCTTTAACTTTGGTTGTCAACTGTTCCTCCATTTGTTTTGCCTTTCTTTCAATATGCTCAAGTTGTTGCTCATGCATTCTGTTCATGGCTTCCATATCTTCCTTCAGTTTCGCTACACAGCTTTCAGCATGTTCTTTCTCTCTCATTAATCGATAAACATCTTGTTCACTAAGTTTTCTTCTCTCTTCGATTTTTGACTTCTCCTCCTGAAAGAAGAAAAATTATGTAGCAATACGTTCGTCATATTCATATGTATAGTACCACAACTTCTACTACTAATAAGTTCTAAAACAGGGATGTCTACTATGTTATCCTTTCCATGGCATCAATATTATGTATTACTATATCTAGATTCTGGGCAAAATATGCACTGGAAACAACATCTTAGAAGAAGTTAAGGTAGAAGATATAGGGAAAATATGCATTGGAAACCATCAAACCACATCATGGAAACATCTGCATTGGAATATCTTATGTGGTAAAACAGTGATGTTTACTGACATTCTTTTACACAACAGGTTTTATATATTTGACAATTTGAAGATATTTCATCCTGGAGCATACATAATGCAGAACGAGAAAAATAAAGACACAGCTTTTGAATACAGGAAATTATAATCTATTGGTTGAGGATCAAACCTTGACTATCTGAAGCCTGTTTATTGCCATCTGGAAAGAAAAACTACATATGTCAAAATTAAATGACAGAAAAAACTTTTAAACAGCCATGGTTGACATACTAATCAAAAACTATTCATTACCTGATTTTCTTCATTTGTGCCATTTACCAATATTTCAAGCGCTTTAATTTTTGAACAGTACTTTTGTTCTCTTGTCTTGATGATAATATTTTGCTGCACAATAGGGTATCTAATTCAGGCAAAAATTTCTGTGCCCACAAGGAAAATGCACGTTTTGCAGATTTTCTTACACTTCTTATGTGCTCTGCTTGAATACAGAGGCGGCGCTCAATCTCTTGAACTACTTTCCTCAGTAAGTAAACTACACGCTGAGATAAGGTGGTTAAAGTTAACCACTGTCATAAACAATCACCAAAGAAAAGAGAGTGGTGTAGCTCAAAATGAACACGTACATGTGGTATCTCTCCCTTTTTTCTTTCTATGCTTTCATCCAAAATGCCATTAACAACACTAATAAGTGACTGCGTCGGTGCATTCTGTGTGAAGATTAATGATGTTAAGACAGGGATGCCAAATAGCAGGTTACCATAATTCAAAAATTTTGGCCAGTGTCCTTGAATAACTTACATCTAAGCTATTACAGTGCATCATCTCTGAAATCTTGGCAGCAGGAAGATCAGAATAGGATCCACGTTTTAGATGAAAAACTTCACGAAACTTTTGTCCTGCGGGATATATAACAATCCACTGTAGATTAAACATTGGACTCTGCAGTCAAATGTAATGGATGTCGCTCGATACAGTGCAAAAATGTTACAATAATGAGGATGTGAAACTTGGAATCACTATTTAAATAATAATGATTATTGAGTTTGCAGGGCAGCCCCAGTGCATGAGCTCCCGCATGCATGGGGTCCCAAGAAGGGTCAGACCCACTTTGCGTAATAATGATTATTCAGTTGGCAATTTGCATAAAAATATAGGGAAGGTGTAAGCTGAATCTGAATATTTCATTTCTAGATAATTCTTTAAAACTGAGTGAAATAACATAATCTACCAGAAAAGACAGAAGTCTTTTGATGGGTCTTGAGATCTTCAATGTCATTTCTCCTGTCCTCTCCAGGGGATCTTTTTCCTAGTGCTGCACCAGTAACTTGAGGCCTGTCCATTTCTGGAACTCCCCGTTGTTTTCTCAAAGGAATTCTAGTCAAATCTGTCAGAATGTCATAACCTAATCTAGGATCCACACTATCCCTCAAAATCAAGAGACATTCCACCACCGAAGACATTGATCCCTGTAATCATGGAACCAGAGCTTTAAGTTATTGCTGCAGTTCAACATAGCTACAAATTATGATGACATCAAGGGGATGTTTATGACCAAAAACAAAGCAAAGAGATCGAATCTAGAGATATTTTCTAAAATTTTATTTATCTGTGCATAGATGACTGGTGAATGTCAATAGTTCACAAATATGTTCGACAATGTTAAGCATCCTACTATGAAATACTGCATCATAAACAGCATCCAATAAAAGGGAAGAAAATGAGCTTCAGCGACTACAGCAGTTCAAAGTTTTGGCATGCATACAAAGTATTTCTTCTTTTTGTGACAATGGAACCCTCACCTCATCAAGATCTTTCACACTAAAACCTGGCAGCCCCATATCGGCAATCACTGAAAGGAATTTCTTCACATTGCCTGACCTCTGATCCAGGGATGCGTAGCCTCCCCACGAACCCTGAACAAAAATATCCGCACTCAAAGCACAAATGTCAGCATCTCTACCGCGCAACAAAAGTTAAAAGTAAATATACCAATCGCATAAGGCTTACCTCAAGAACACCAGGGATGAGTGTGTTCACAACACGGCACAGGACCACGCCGTCACTTAGCAGATTTCGCAGCTCTTCATCAGACGAATCCGGTGGCAAACTGAGTTCCGGGAGTAAGGAATTGAGCCACTCGATCAACTCCGCACGCCGATTGGCTACAAGGATTTTACAGCACAGCGTGATGTAATTGTGATACAAAAATAAGAGGAAGGAAATCACAATTCCGAACTCAACAGCTCCAAACTAAAATCTCAGAGCAAACGAAAGCAAAGCAGCAACGGTCTGACGCACTGACGCTACTTCAGTTAAAAAAAAACAAACAGTGAAACGCTGAGATCCAAACAACGAGAATTCAGCTCGATAAACAGAAAGCAGTAGCTTAAAATCAGCCGGCTGACCAATTGCCAGCACAACCAGCCCAAAATCTCGAAGGCTCCCCATAAACCAAACATTGAGCCCCAACCCAAGCGCATCCAGATCAGCGGCCAGCTCACGCACCTGTGTGGATCCCCCCGACCTCGCCGTCCACGCTCCCCATTTTTCGCCGGCCCCGGCCCAGATCGAGCCCGGCGGCGGCGAGATTGCTAGGATTCGAGCTCGGCTCAGACTGAATCGAAGGGTTTCGGAGCAATGCGGCGCGGGGGTTTTGCCTGCCTCCGCCGCCTCCTCCAGTCCTCCTCCGCCACGGGCGCGGCGCGGGGCAGCGCGTTGGCCTCTGTGCCTGACTGGGCGCCTTTGTTTCGTTTCGGGATGGCTCGCTTGTTGTTTTCTTTCTTCGCGTCGGTCGGGGGTTTCGAATTATTTTGTTTTGTTTTTTTCCTTCGCGTGTTGATTTGGCTCTCGCTATTCCGGAACTCGCGCCCCCCTCGCCGTTACCGTTAGTTATTAGTGGGCCGACGAGAGCGGATACTCTTTTGTTTTTTTTTTCCAAAAATCCCCTGGATTTAAATATAAAACCTGAGCCTTATCCGCAGTCCGCACGCACCGAAAAAAATGGTGAACGTTATGCTTCAACAAATGGATTTGAATGAATTGCATAATCAGTACGTTATCAGGTAGAATCATTACCTCCACGATGTGAACGTATTGGGATGATCACTGCAATGATGTGGTATCATTCCTTCTCCCGGTGGCAGTGATTGGGCAGATAGATACTCCATTGGTTCTAGTCGTTTGATTTTTGCGACACTAAATTTGACCACCTTATTTTTTTATAAATTTATAAAATTTTAAAATAATAGTAAATTATATCATATGCTAAATTAAAATCACAATAAAATAAATGATAATTTTGATGGGTTAGAACAAAATCATGTTGCACTATTTCAGTCAGGTTATGGCTTATCTACCCTATCAAATGGATTTAACCGTGTGGTTTGACTTTTGAGTCATTAAAAAAATCTAGAGAGGAGAGCCCAACCTTAACCAGTCAAGAAAACCCTTCCGAATGATTTTTTTCAACAGCTTCCTATTTAAATTCAACTAAATTCGCTCCCACGGACCTCATCACCCCTAAGAGGTAAAGATACCATTGAGCTACAAGCCCGCTAGTATGTACCCTATGTTAAATGGAGGATGTTGTATTGGATGGAAAATAATCGTTGATGTTTTGTTTTGTTCCGGCAATTCTTAAAAGACAGGTTAAGTAAGTATAATAAATTTTGACTAGAAATTTGGCGGCGGGTGTAAATTGAAATAGTCATCGCTTGCTCTACAATAAGCCTCATTCCTCTGTGACAAAATTTAAAGCCATCGTTCCCTTACGTTTCAAAACCGAATTAATAGCTATAAATAATTGAAGTGAAAAGTTAGGTCTTTTTGGAAAACAGAAATTCCACAGGTTGAAGTTTTATAGGACAGTTTAATTTCACACAGAAAAAAAACTCACGTTCACCTTAAGCTGCGTTAACCTTTTCGTCGTTCCTGTTTTACCCCACCGGAGGCTCGAGAACTGATGACGTCAGATTGCTCCGGGCCTCCGGCAAACCGTAGGTACTAGGCCAGACGTGCGCGCCAGACGCTTTTGAAGCGGCCAGGGACCCTAATCTCCAGACACCCTCGCTCCTCGAAACAATGGCTGTGTTTAGATCCAAAAAGTGGAGGCGAAAAGCAGACGAAATCTGTCAAAATTTGGCCAAAAACATCACATCCGACACTGTAGCGCACTGTAGCACTTTTCGTTTGTTTGTGGTAAATATTGTCCTACCATGGCCTAACTAGGCTCAAAAGATTCGTCTCGCAAAGTACATCTAAACTGTACAATTATTTTTTTATTTTATCTACGTTTAGTACTCCATGTATGTGCCGGCATTTTTGATGTGATAGGGAATCTTTTTTTTGCATAGTAGAATTTAGGAAAAAGTTTGCATCTAAACACAGCCAATCACGGGAATGCCCTTTCACTCAGCCTTCCCACCCTAGCAGTTGGAATGGCATTTCAATCCATGGAGTTACGGACCTAGTATATTTTACCCAAGAGTAAACTGAGATTTCCTTTCGATGACGGGCATTTGGTGGCCGGCACATTCGGCAGGGTAGACGACGTCAAACAATTCGATCCTGCTCCCGCCTCGCGTACCTGTGCTCGTGTGGCTGCTTGTGAACTTTTTCTTTGGTTTTGGAAGCCGGCCGTGCTGAGCCAAATCGATACACGCCTGTGACTGTGGAGTCGATCGGCGCTGCAGGTTCCAGGCTTCCAGCTGCTCTGCTCTATGGGCCTGTTTGGATGTTGACAAAGGTTGCCCTGCCAACGCACGGCGCCTGGCCAAATTTTGGCTCGCAAATCGGCCGCCCCGATTTGGCAGCCTCTGCCCATAAAAAATGAACTGCGGCGTAGCAGGTTCAGCAAAACAATGCCAAATATTGGCAGGTATCCAAACGCAAAGCCTGCCAATAGTCAACGGCCAACTTTTGGCCGGGCTGCTTTGGGTACTGATCCAAACAGACCCTATATGCCTACAAACCGTGGCAGCATTTTTGTATTGGTTGCCACTTCACAATCAGGTCAGAAATTAGATCAGCTATGCCCCTGTAGGCTGTGCTGCAGTGGCGTGAGAAAAAAAATCAGAATATAATTGTTCTGGCTATCAGCTCAGTCATGCCACACACAACGCACACAGAGATCGATTCCAAATTCCAATCCATCGCAATGTCCATCACAGACACGGCTAGTACCGTCATCATGTCCTATCCATGTTAGTTCAGTAATGCCCATCAGGTCTTGATTGCACCCATGGCAACATCAAGTCGGTCTCCACGGTTACCGACAGTCTTGAGCAACCGCATATCGCACAACATCGAGACTTGGCAAACTGGATGACAGCATGGACATCATTCAGGGTGAAAAGCAGAGATCTCATGACGCAACCATGCAAACTACATCGAGCTTTATTTATTTGACCAAAATACAGATGCCTGTATACATGGCAGATGGCACAGCACGTCTGTCAGGCCATATCGCCGTAGGACGCCAATAGGCAGCTCAAGGGCCTGCCTGGAGCGCCCGGACTTTGGAGGATACACTACAAACCTGTTGTAGTCAAGAGAGATTTCCCCGATAGCAAACTGTGAATATTGCTTATTCATGGTCCGTCGTTGTTACTTCTAGTCGCAACAACTGAGTAGTGGAGCACCTGCCCTGGATATCGACAGCCATGCCAACAGCTGAACAGCCTTACTTGCCCCTTGCACTTGCAGTGTCAGCAGGACCAGCTTGTCGCAGCAGCTGTGCATAAGCGAGGCGAGCAAGGTAAGGACTGGTCCTCAAGGGAAGAATCAGGGTGTGGTGTCGGGTTAATAAACACTACCTGGAAGTAGGATTCCAGCTTCTGCCTAAGGGCACCATGCTCCCTCTTCAACTTTTGGAAAGATCTCATGCAGCTGCATAAGCAAAAACAGTAGGTGCATCAGTACTGACTGATTAGCAAGTACAGAACTCTAGATCACAAAAAAGTTGCTGGCCATCTCAGAGGGAAGTGTATCTAGCTGTTAAACTATCAATAGCCAAGAAGGGCCAAAGCTAATCCAAGAAATAGTAACAGCAGAGCATGTGTAGCTTGTACGGCTCCACATGCCATGGAAAAGGTGGCATCGGTCATCTTAGTGTTTTTTGCTAAGTGCCTATGGGTTGTGTATATCAATGTGAACTAAAGCACTTTTTACATGCCTTCTTTTTTAAGGGTGGGGGATAAGGCTTTGAGTATTCATCTTAAGACTCACAATCCAAAGTTAGATATTCGAAGCCCCCCAAAAAAATTGCAAATTACAGAGAGTGAGGGAGGGAAAGACCCTTCAGCATTCTCGTCTCCACAGCAATTCCTGAATAATGTGCACTCGTTCTTCATCCTAGAAGCACCGATGCTGTGATTGTTACAATATAAACACATGTCAAACTTTCTATGTACACATGAAATAAGCTGACAGTAATATCATGATATGTGTCACATCTAGACAACAGCGATATGTGTCAACAGAACTTTTAGCTTGTATAAGGATATATGTATTTTACGAGGGAACTGAATGAACTAATATTTGCCTATACATTAGCAAACTCATCAAAACAAGATATGCTTGCACATTTCAAATCAGCCAAAATCGTTTAAGCATCCAAGCAAACGTAACTAGAGGAGCCGTTAGACACTGTTTACAACAGAGGATGATAACTAAGCTGGTGTAGAGTCGGTTTAATTTTCTCCCTTTACTGGAAGATTCCACATTTTTGCCTTCCGTGCCGATTCTTGGCAAAATACTTTCATGGGGACAGTGTTTCTTTGGACTCTTACATTTTCTCTTACTTTTTATGGACTCTCTTTTTATTTTTTAGAAACAAATCGTATAAGACTAGGAGTATCACATTTATTCCATCTCCGCCTATAATTAAAAAAATAATTATACAGTATCTTTTTTACAAGTATCTGAAAGTCAACAGTAAGTTCACTGGTAACACATGAACAGTAGTAGAAAACCTAAACATTATCATTTCCAACCGATGAGAATGGCCTAGGTGTAGTAGAAAATGCATGTTTTTCAAAGTAAGTTGGACCAGGTTTCGGAAAAATCCAGATTTCCCCCACCAAATAGGTTACCAACAATAATCATGAACTTGTCTAAAGGGCAAGGAAATTTAAACCTCTAAAGTCCAGCATCAATAGCTCTATCACATAGGCACACACATCATATGCAGAATGCAGACTTATACAAAAACAAAAGCAACAACGGATGGACCAACCTAGAACAACTTCCTTTTAATTGCTGCATGTTTGCATCCCATCTGTTGAAATCTCTGGGGTTCTTCTCCCTGCACAGTGATATTACCAACAAAAGTTGATACCACTGAACATGTAAAGAGAAAGAAGTCGTCGACATCACCGATACTTACATAGCTTGCTCAATATTTGTCATTAGCCTGGTTGAGTCCTTGAAGAACAAGGAAACAACTTCTTCGGTAAAATTAGGGCTTGCTTCATCCTGCAAGTCCTCAATCAGACAAAATTGTTCATCCAAGTATCCCTGTCATTATGAAAAATCAGCAGTAGAAATGCATAGCCTCAGGAATGAGATTTCCCTGTGGCAGCATCACATGGGATAAATTGATAGGTAAACTGCAATATTTATTGAACAAACAGGAAACACATTATTGACTCAACCACAATGCTTGAGAAGACAAGAACACACGCCTGATCAAAGATGCTCTTTTTCAAGGATACGGCCTGGTGTCGCAAATTAGAATACTCCATTTATAAGTATTGGATGGAGGCGACAGAGGCAAATGAATCCCTTCAAGGTAGAGTAGGCACAAAGTGCATATGCGACTAGTTGATCACTTTGCTTGTAATGAAGTTGGACATGAGGCCTACTTATATAGCTGAGGAGGATATTACTATCATCCAATGTAAGTGAAAACGAAGATATTTCGAAGTACGGACAGCAAATACTAGCATGCCACACACACAAGGGATTTTATAGGCAAGGTGTGCAATGTCTATCCACATTTTGGACAATGACTCCTTTAAGGTTCATGCATGTGTGCGCATTTTTCATGCAAAAACCATAGTTACTCTTCTTTGAAATACCCAGATCGATTAATATGTAGTCCAAGAAGGTTACCGTATCCCTAGATAATTCTCCTTATTAGTGCTTATGAAGACAAATTGATCATTTCCCATGATCAATAATACATTAGCAGCTCAAGTATTAATTTATTCTCATGAACTCTAGCTTTCAGCCCTTCGCAGTCTTTGTTGTTTGTGAGCTGTTTTCCACAGAAGAAAAGTGCAAAGGAATAGAGCAGACCCAGAGTATAATTACTGAAATAGGTTTATATTCCTGAATTTGTGAGATGGAATAAATGAAATCCTTTCCAAAGTAATTAGCTGAGTGTGCGATGACTTAAAATGACCATTGTGGGATGGCAAAGGAAAATATTATTTCTCAGTGGGGCTAACTTTTACACAAAAATCATGTGGGCATGTACCTAGGTTAAGTGTTTGCTACGAATGTGCAAAAAAGCAAAACAATTATCAACAAAGGTGTTAATAAATGATCATCTCTCATATGGCGCTGTCTTTTTACATTCAAAGGACATATGTTAATTCTAATAAATTACCCTAGCATTTGTAGGGAGACACGTTGCTGATTGCGCCTTCAAAGTTCAAGCATCATGTGTCGCTAAAATCAAAGACAACAGCGGAGAATTAGAATAATACCAAGAGATGCCTGCTTTTTGCACAGACAAAAATGTTAGACAAAGAAAATGATTTCAATAGTTCCTTCCAGCAGTTACAAACCATAACTCAGTGGATCACGTGGCAGAAGGGGGTATAATAGATTCACTCGATGATTGGCCAGTGAGTGCCCTTCACCCCTTCAATCAGCATCACATCTTGATAAGAGAATATGATGTGGAGTGGAACAGCCAGAAAGCCTATTGATGGAACATATAAAAAAATCCTAGTAGATTAAAATGTCATGACAATGAATGTTGAAATGAATGGACAAAAATTGTATGCAAGCAAGTTAGGCAGTTGCCACCATCCCTGAATGATGCATATGTGTCGTACAAGATACTAGAGCATGTTTTCATTATACATTGTTACAGTGGCATCGCTTTCCCTTTATCAATGGAACATTCTCATGGCGACATTGATAAAAGAGTACCAACCTCAATATACAATACAGTGTACACAAATGAAATATCTGAGTAGCTATTGCATTAGCAGACGGTAGCAGTCATCTGTTTTTGTATAGCACACTGAACATGTGAAAATGAATAGTCTGTCTGTAGTGTTCCTAAAAAAAGCAGCATCGAAACCAATTACGATACACATTTAACCAAGGATTTGTATTTATACCTAGAAATAGATAAAATATACTGCCTTGACTTAGTACATAGCACATCACTTACAGTGTGTGATCTGATATGAAACATCGGTCGTCGTACTGAAATATCGACACCATTTGGTAACTACTTGCCACCTATCGTTGGTTTAAACAATAGTCACTGCCTACTGTTTTGAGATAATGTTCAGTTTTCCTTTTGTTCATTTCAGTTTTCTGAAAATTCTAAGAGAATGGAGGAAGTGAGCCTAGCTCAACTGGTTAGGTGGGAGGAGTGGCCATGCACCTAACCACCCAAGTTCGAGTCCCCTCTGACTCGAATTTGGCTGCCTATTTCTTCTTAATGAAACACCGCCTAGTTCCTCCTAGGTTGGTCACATTTAAGAGAATGGTTTTCCTGGAAATTTGGGCATTTCTCAGTGTTAAATGCTATTACCCACTTCATATCAGATGGTACTTGATACATCCAATGAGCAGCATATCATAGATGGTGGACCAATGTCATATGATAAGATTCTCTCATCGTTGCCTAAAGAATCATCATATACATGGCATACATATCCTCTTGCGTACGTGTACCAAGTCTATCTATATCAATGGCTTGTATCAGCTGAAAATAATAGATATTCAGCATGTCCTTCGTAGCATTATAGCAGGTTATCAACCACAAATGCAACTTCCTGTAACTTAAACAACATCACTTAATGACATAAAATTTATATGTTTGATGCTCAACACCACCCTGCAAAAAGTCAATTAGTCTGTTTTTCCTTTGGAAGATCCTTGTTTTTCTTTTCTATATATATGTTCAATTGCCTTTTGACACCGTAATTTAATCCTAAATGTGAAACTGAATCGCAGGCATGTGAGTAACCGGTGTTTGATCAACAGCTAGAGACTATTGTATCATCACTAAAAGCTAACCTGGTAGTCTTGCTAGGCCTTTATAAGTACTGAGTCCAAGCCTCATCAAAAGGAGGCAATAGCACACAAGTTCAGAACTTATTCAGTAGTGCACACTGCGTGCTTCTAACGGGGCTGCAAAGCTAGCCCATTGGTCTACTGATTGAGCGAGCGAGCACGCGAATACCTAATTTGTGCAATCCTTGTCACGTTGGTACTGTCAATATGTGTCCAGTGGATAGACTCTCTCCTTTTAGATATCATGATTCCTTGGTTGATGTGAAGGCACACAGCTACACATTCCCCCTAGTGACATCCAAATTGGTGGGCAAAGCTGCATCGATGCATACACAGGCTGTACATGATTCTCGGACCGGAGCCTCCAATCACCTCCACACCGATTGGTCCCGGTTCGCCGAGCAATCTGGCCTTCACCTGCTCAGCTCAGTACTTGATCAGCGTGGACGCCATCTAGCACCGGAATCTCAATAGAAACAAATGCTAAATCACACACAACATGGTTGAAGTCGAACCAACACAAATTTGGATCAGGAGCACGGGCGACTGGGTGAGTGTGCCCGCCACTTCTGGGAGAGTGGAGGTGCGCAACTAAACAGGAGATGGGAGGCGCGTGGAGGAGTGGTTAGCACCTTCAGGCGTCGCCGGGTTGCCGGCTCGACGGCGGCGAGCGGACACCGCGCCTGGGATTGTGTGGCGGCGGATGGACGCCGCGGCGAAGGACCAGGTGGGCCAACAATTTGTTCTGTTTTTTTTTTCCCGAGAGGAGGCGGGCCACGGGAATCGGGCTTTCGGAGGACGAGTGGTGCCTGGGCCGTGCCGTGTAGACAGAGTGACAGACGTCGGGCGCGTCCAGAAGTGTCTACGGAAAAGTGGGCCGCGATACAGCCCAACAGAAAGGCGAGGAGACGAACCGAAGAATCCAAATCTCGCTTTGCGTTTCTGACGTGGTGTCGCCGGCACCGGCGGCGTGAGCGTGATGGCGGACTGGGACGGGGTCCCGGCGCGGGAGCGGCGGCAGATGGAGGAGATCCTGCAGCTCGACATGGAGGAGCTCAACGTCGAGGTCGTAGACGACGAGGAGGAGGAGGAGGAGGAAGAGCAGGGTGACGGCGACGAGGAGGACGACGTCGATGCCTTGATCAGGTGAATTGAAGGCCACAAGGCCATCGGACAACCCTTCCTTCCACTCCTTGCGCGTGTGCTTTTATTCATCTTCCTTCTCGAGCATGGGGGTTCCCTCTGCGCTGTATTGTATTAGCCGTACGGATGCTGCTCGAGCAATTTCCTGTAGAACTGATTTACCAATTACCGGAGGCCCTAACCTGTGGCAATTAATGTGCCGAAACATTTCAAGGTAGTGATCTGGGTGCTTTGGTTGGAGAGCGTTAAGCTTATGAAGATAATGAACGCTCCAATTTCATTCTTGGAGAATTATATTTGGTAGAGCTCTGCTTCCAAATTCTTTGGCTTCGGGAGCTGAATCACTGGTGGAGTGATTCCATGTGATTCTCTGGTAGAAGTGAATTTGTCTGCTGAAAACCGTTTGGCAAACTACCTGTGGACGGGTTAAAAGAGTGGGGAGTAGGTGGGAGCAGTTTTTTTCAGCTCCCCGGTTGTAGTATAAAATGGAGGAGTGATTCTTCCTGATTCAATGGAGAATCGATTCTGCTTTTTGCCGTTTGGCTGCGCTCACTGGATTCACTCCACGGAATTTGGGAGTGGAGCTCTGCCAAACGGCCCCTAATGTATTTGTTACTATGGGGAGTTTGGGGATTTCAGCTTAAAAAGAAACAGCGGCCCTGGAAAGCCAGGGCAATGCTAAAATTTGCATCCTTGACCGAAATTTCAGCTCCAGCATCATGTACTCTGTCTCACTGCAATAAAGTATGCATTCTGAGGGGCATTTTATTTTGTTCCAATGGTAGTTCATGATCAAGTGTGGCGACTTCTGAATATCGCAGTTTAGCTTAGAGCAATGCTCATCCTTATATTTTTGTGGTCTCGTTACGGTATAGTTTATACGGAGATTGGTTCCTTCGAAGACTGCCTGCAAACTTTTTCATAGTAGGTTTGGGATATTTGTCTGGTTTCGTTTAATCATTTGGACATTCCTATTTATCAGATATAACGATAGGGATGGAGGGGCCAGCACCTCTGGACCATTCACATTCAATACATCTCTAGCCTCTCTACACACCTACCTTGGTGGTAAATGTCCTACGGCTACCTAGTCTTAATATATTTATCTTGCTGGTTCCAAACTGTGAAGTTCTCTTTTTGTGTCACTCAGAGGTTGATGATACTCGGGGTAGATTTTCTCTCTTAGATGATGGTGCAATCCTCAACTTACCAATGTTCTATCTTCAAGGTAATGTCTGATTGTCTGTATTCACTCTCCTTCGTTCTTTCTTTTGATCATCTTGTCAATCTTGAAGGGGCATACATAAATAACTCACTCCAATTCCACCATACTGCCATTTATCATTTTTTATCCATTCTAAGTTTTGGCTTGCATTTGCCTGTTTTAATCATTTCCATCCAAGTTGGATGCACTTTTTTTGCTATAACTGTTGGTAATGTTGCGGGCATAGAAATACTTTCTTTTAGAGAGGATGCAACAGACCAAGTTATTACAGAATTGTAGCACATGTTCTAGAAGACATGTAACCAAAACACCAAGGTTCAGCTCTGGTGAACTCAATGGAAAGAAAACAAAAGGAGATACATAGCTCCAACATGAAATTCCATTAGTTGTCCTCTATAGCTTGTTTTAAGATGTAAATACACTTTTGAACGGATTGTCTTCTAGTAGTCTTCATGCACGAGCTTGAGCCAAATCCAACACTAGTGAAGAAAACCTCTAATAGCTGGTTGAAACTCTGATCACCAAACCAAACCACCCCAGGCTCATATAGCCTCTGCACCATTGCCAGAAGAAGTTGCCGCAGACAGATGCGGAAGAAGGAAGAGCCTGGCAGATTGTTGACCTCCACAAGCCCGCCGACCCACCTGGAAGCACACTGGCCAGGACAACCAGCCACTGGTTGATGTGGGAGCAGAGGAGGCATGGTGGGCGAAACTAAAAAAATGCTGTGTTTTGTAGTATTATTACTTATCATGTACTTACAATGTATTTATAAAGCAAAATAAGGCATGCAAAATCAACATGCTTGTGTGATGTCTGGTGCCCAATATGGACGTACAGATGGATGTGAGCTCATATACTGGTCCTGTGGATCCTGGATATTGGCTGTGCGAAAAAGTTTCATCATTGCTGCAAATCCTGCGTTGTAGAGATGAAACTCACATCCACCATTCTTTCACCTTACTTATGTGGAACTATGCATTTACATTTAACAGACCGCATCTATAATCTAAAACTGCCAGCTGTCTTAAACAATATATAATGATGCCATTCATTTTCTTTTTGCAGGTGCTGTTCTATTTCCTGGAGCTACCCTGCCGCTCAGAGTAATTCAGGCTAGATTAATAGTGACTATTGACAAAGCAATGGGACTGGTTGATGCTCCACGCACAATTGGCGTGGTGCGTGCCAAATTGCCAATCATGTTAGATTCAGCTGCTAGTTTGCTACTTTTACTCGTGGGTTTTGTTTTAATGATTTTGATCCAATTGTCTAGGTTCTCATGCGTCCACGCTCAAATCATCAACATTATGCAACTGCTTCAGTTGGAACAACAGCAGAGGTATTGTACACTTGTTTCTAATGTGCTTTCTGCTGGATTTTGCAGACTAGTTAGCCATTGTATACCAGCCTTCCATGTGTTGGGTTGCTTATAGAGAACAGTGAATCACATGTATGCACTGACATGTGTCAATCATGTGTCCTCTGGTTAAATATTGTTGATCTTGTGTGCATAAGCCTGAAGATTATCTCATATATAGTATGATTATGAACATTAAATGTTAATATGCACTCCGTGGGCCTCATTCCTTTTGCTTATTTGCTTATGTAGACAACATTACAAGTTGCAACATTATTTTGAATACCATGGTTAATTCAGCTGATACTTTTATGGTCATCTTATAGATACGTCAACTTGGAAGGTTGGATGATGGTGCATTAAACGTTGTTGCCCGAGGCCAGCAACGATTTCGTCTGAGGAAGCACTGGATTGATGCTGATCAGGTGGTAAGTCCAAGTGTGCTGTTATTCTTTTGAAATAGAAACAAGAGAACAGAGCTTCATTTCATTTCACTCCTCTCAATAGGTGTGGGGTGAAGTCCAAATTATTGAAGAAGACACTCCCTTGAGAACTCCAAGAGATGCATTTGCTCAGCTAGCTGCAAGTAATAGCTTCAATCTGCACTCTTCTTCAGCAGGCATCAGTTTGGACATATCTCCTATCAAACAAGACTATATAGATTCAGAGCTAGAGTGTGATACTCCTTCACCTAGCAGCAATACAAGCAACCATTCATCAATGGGTACAAGGTTTTGCCATCTAGGTTCACAGTCGAGTGACTCGATGATATCCTCCTCGGATGAAGATGGAGATTTTATGCACAAGCAGTTTTGGAGGCAGAAGCGACATTCATTGAGGGAAAGTGGTGCACCAAGTCATTCAAATGAGAAAAGCAACATGAGCACGAACGATCTTTGCTTGAAACCTCTCCAGCCATTGCTCACAGAAAGAACAAGAGATTCTAAGCGGCGGCGACAATACCATGCTTATTCAAAGCAGGCTTCTCAGCCACCATTATCATTTTGGCCTCGGTGGGTGTATGAAATGTATGATTCATATATACTTGCTCGTAGGGCTGCAGGTATAGAAATGCTCTTATCTCATCAAGCAATTCCTTATTATTTCCCTGTGTGCAAACAACCTTTGATGGGCTTGGAATGATCAGCCAATATTTCTGCTTACACTGTCAAACTTTCACTGCAGAATTATGGAGACAGATAATTGCAAACCCAAGCATGGATGATCATGTTAGGAAGCCAGACATTTTGTCATTTCACATCGGAAGCAAACTTCCAGTCTCAGAATCTGTGAGACAAAAACTTCTGGAGATTGATGGAACTTCATATCGCCTACAGAAAGAA
This sequence comes from Paspalum notatum, assembly GCA_022530915.1. Taxonomy (NCBI): domain Eukaryota; kingdom Viridiplantae; phylum Streptophyta; class Magnoliopsida; order Poales; family Poaceae; genus Paspalum; species Paspalum notatum. The sequence continues at coordinate 37,066,142 of CM039692.1, forward strand.
ATCCAGCTTCTCAAGGCCTTTAATATTATTAAATGCAGAAGTTGCCAGGTAATAGTCTCTACTCTATTTGGAATTGATATCTTAGCTCTAACTAATAAACCTTCTAATTGGATCAGTAGTTTCCACAACAAAAGGTTTTCTAAAGTCAAATGGTATCACAGCAGCCCTGTTTATCTAGTATGACTCTCTGTCTGAGAGTGTAGCCTTTTAGACCCTTTGCTGCCCTTTTCTATTCTCCATAAGGCATGGTTTAAAGCTGGATGATGAGGCAAGAGTCTTATTAGTTGGCTGTTGTAAGCTGCATGATGATTTACAGATTTAGTGACAACAACATATAGATCAAGCTGGCTGCTACTAGTACTTCTTATGCCACATGTTTAACATTGCCAGTAGTTCCCCAGAGTCGAAATGCATGACTGAATCTATGGATTCGGGGTTACTTTTTATCAGTGATTTGTGCTGACATATTTGTTTCTTCTAAAGTCTCATATAGCAAAACGTAGTGACATGGTGGTGATGTCTACTGATGGACCTCTCGGTGCCTATGTCAATCCTCATGGTTGTGTCCACGAGACTATTACAGTCAGTAATGCAAATGGGCTTGCTCTCATTGGCAATCCTTCAAACGTTCACAGCTGGTTTCCTGGGTATGATCTTGTATCTGCTGCTTGGTTTTCTTTTTAATCTCCTCCCTATGTAATGCAACTTGCACTCTGAAACTAAGTCAGCTCATGCCCACTTACAACTTTTACTTTCATTTTTGCTGCACAGATACTCGTGGACTATAGCAGAATGTATGGCCTGCGAGTCCCACATAGGCTGGCTGTTCAAAGCCACCAAGAAGAATTTGCGGCCCCGGTCCTTTTGGGGGATCCGCAGTTCACAAATTGCAGATGACGCACAAGCAGGTCAAAGCGATTGATGCTCCAAGCTTCCATGAATATATAGACCATCGTTGCAGAGAACTACTAAGCTATGTATGCCCTGGTGCTCCCAGTACAGGTCCGGGTCCAGTTCGTCATCCCTTCATCTCTATTCTCTAGTCCATACGCAGCACAGTACCTGGCTACCTCCCTTTTTATCTCTTGTTGTAGTAGTGACCGTGAAGTTCCTTGTAAAATAATCAGTAGGCTATGTTGTACTGCCGCGCTGAAGCTGAAGGGTTTTAGAGGAACCTTTTCGTATGAATGAGCTATATGTTCCATAGTTTGCCGCTTTTACACTTTCAATTACAGATGTTCTCAATGGCATGGATAAAAGATTATGGAAAACTTAAAGCACATCGGGGTGCAGAGCCTCACTAGAGTAATCGGTGAATGTTCGCTAGGGAAAAATGTAGTGTACATTCAGACAACTTCACCAACTTTGATTTTTGGGAAAAAAAAATTGTTTCCACAACTACTTTTTTTTTTTAGGAAATTACATACTTACGTAGATATAGCTTATGTCCATAATTGTTTCAGGGATGAAATTTTTACGGCAACTAATAAACAGATATAAACTTATGTATGCAACACAACGTTTTATAGATAATTTTTTATGTTAACTCATTGATATAACTTGTTAACAAATTTCTTATTATGTTTTTTTGGCATAACTTTTTTTCAACATGACTTGTGCAAATATTCTTCCATAGCAAAATCTTCTAACATTTTTTACGAGTGATTTATATGCATAAGTTTAGTTGCACATCTTTAGATAAGTTTATTTAGCTAACTTGTTCTAAGGGTTTAGATAGGAATAATAAGGCAGAGAAAAAGGGTCAATTTAAAGAGCGGATCATTCACTGTAAATAGGATTAGTGAACAATCACTAATATGGATTTAGGCACCTAATTGTTTTTTAGCAATTAATGAGTTCCTCGACTTTTTCATCTCTGGCGAGAGCTCTAGTGATGACTAATGTTAGAGCAGATATAATAAGGTGATGTAGATGGGCTGCAAGAGATGACACGTCAGATTTATGGTGATACGGAAGAAAGAGAAATACAGAGAGAGAAGGAAAGCAGACTGTCCACTTGTAGCCAACTCAAAATGGATTGTTCATGGACACCAAGATACTTTGTGAGAGGAAGAGACAGGCTAGGTATTAAATGTATTTCTTACTAAAAAAAGAGTTATTGTATAAGCGGATATTTAGTTGCCTACATATGACTTGGCAATATACAGCCTATGTAGGCTCTATTATTAACATTGCTCTTAGGAGATATAAGATTATAAATTAAGGTTTGGGGTGGTTTTTATAGGTAGATTATATCCTTAAAAGAGAGTTTCGGTGGTAGATTAGCCCCAAAAAAAAGATGGTGGGCATAGGGCAGAATGATGAGGACGGTAGCGGTCGTTGGCCACGCGAGATGGAGGGGAGTGATTGGGTACGGTAATGATGGCAATGGTATGAATTGATGGCTAGCGAGCGAGCGGGACATAACATGCGGTGAATAAAGTTCTCACTAGAGAAAACAAAACACACATGGTTGTAGGAGCATGATAGAAGGAGAATAACACAATGACATTGTATCTCCCTCTAATGATCATGAATTTGAGTGTAACACAAAGGTGTTAAAACACCAAACATGGTTGTAGGATGGTTGTAGGAGGAAGATAGAAAGAGAAGAAAACGATGACATTGGATCTCCCTCTAATGATCATGAACTTTAAGAGGTGTTATAAAACACCACGCACCAACCACCGCCTAAGACCAAGGTCACCAGACAGGACATATGGAAGATACAAAACACTGTTTGCGCACTGTATACAGAGAGAGAGGTAGTTGGAATAGTGGATGCACCCCTTGGATGCCCCTCCTGGTGACCCCGGTCTAACTACCCATTACTGACACATCGCACTTTTATGTGCTGGCGCTATCCTAAATTCACACACTACCACCCCCCACTCGCCAGTCACCACCACCATCGCCAGCACGCCGATCTCCCACCAAGAATGGAAAGCAAACCTAGGACCTAAACCCTTCTCTCCTAACCTAGTCGACGGAGCTCCAGCAATTAGAGTCCTCTTCCATTGGCAGCGCACAATGGGTCTCCGGTTAGGACGTGTTTGGTTAGCTGGATACGGACTAGCTTGACCTCTAGGATGCAGTAACGAGCTGTTTGGTTTCCTAGATATTCTGGACCTAGCCTGATGCATACAAAAGATCTCGACGAACTTGGCTCTTGGAACGAAATTGAATCTGTTTCGTGGTGTGGCTTGTGTGGCCCATGAGCCAAACAAATGTTGCGTTGCGTACTTATCGCAACGTTAGCAGTGTAAGTTATTAGACCATTCCCAATGAAAATTTTATTCAGGTTTTATTTTTATTAAATGCTATAAAATATTAGCATGCTTTGTGACATGGCAAGGTACTTTTGAAAGGTATTTTTGAAAAAAAAAAGATAAAGAGAATTTTAGGAGGATGAAACCCTCCGAGTATGATACAGTTGATTTTTTTTAATTTTTTCAAAACTTCGATCGTTTGTTTTATCAACAAATTTTATTTTGAGATGTAAAAATACAATTTATACTCAAACTATCTTTAGGATTTGTTCGGTTAGCCTAGAATTGAAAGAGATTTTGTGGGATTGAGGAGATTAAATCGCTTGCAAATCAAAATACCATCCAACACATTCCAATCGTCTTAGATAAATGATTAACCTAACAAAGCCTTAGTAGTAAAGCAAATACAATAAAATAAATGCCATTTTTTAAATTTTTGAATAAACAAATATCGAAATTTTGAAAAAAAAAATGTCGTACGTTTGGAGCATTAATAACTACTCCGTACATCACTGTTGCAAAAACAAAAGCGAAAGCCACGTGGGCCCCGTCTCCGACTCCGAGCAGCACTTCCCTTCTCTTCTCCCACTGGCGTGCGGGTCCCGCTAAAACCCTCTCCTTCCTCTGTTCGTCTTGCAGCACAAGAAGAGAACTCGGCGGCAAAGCCAGCAAAGCCGCACCCAAACCCGACGCCGCACACGAGCACGAGCACAGACATCCCCAAACCAAGAGGGAGAAATCGAGGGGTAGGGGGAGGAGAAGCTTCGAGAATGTTCCGGAACCAGTATGACACCGACGTTACGACGTGGAGCCCCGCGGGGCGTCTCTTCCAGGTGGAGTACGCCATGGAGGCCGTCAAGCAGGGCTCCGCCTGCGTGGGCCTGCGCTCCCGTACCCACGCCGTCCTCGCCGCCGCCAACAAGGCCGCGTCCGAACTCTCCTCCCACCAACGCAAGGTCTTCCGCGTCGCCGACCACGCGGGGGTCGCGCTCGCGGGGCTCACCGCCGACGGCCGCGTCCTCTCCCGGTTCCTCCGCAACGAGTGCATCAACCACTCCTTCGTCTACGAAGCGCCGCTCCCAGTCTCCAGGCTGGCGCTACGCCTCGCGGACAAGGCGCAGGTTCGTCTCGATTGCTTCGACCTTTATGTGTTTTAGGGTTTTGATGATGAGATGAGATCAGATCTGTTTCGGGAGCTGTGATAGATTTTAGTTGGTAGTTTAACTTTATGATCCGTTGCATCGCTAGGAGCTCTCACCAATAATTGATAGTTTGGGTCATGGACCATGGACCATGGGAATTGGGATCCAGACTATAAAAAATGATCTTATTACTTTATTTCGATTTAATCTACGCTTGCGAATTGGGGATGAAAGGGTTCCTTCATCCTTCTGTTGGGATTTGTAAGAATTTTTAGGATTGACAGTAGGGAAAGACTGCGTACAATAGACTCAAAGTGGGTCCAACCCCTCCCCGGGCCCCGCACAAGCGGGAGCTCATGCACCGGGCTACCCTTTTTTTAGGATTGACAGTGTTCCCTGTGAAAAGTCCTTGCTTTACACAGTTTACTCCATAGGCAGAATGTTTTCTAGATAGTATGCTCTTATGTCTTATTTGTGCTCAGGTTGATATTAAATTGTAGATGCCTATGGGGTGTAGTGTTAGACTTCACATGCAAAATAATTGAATTAGCTGTTGGTCGTGCACCACTGTTGTGGAAGGGAACATTCAGTTTCGGGTGAGCAACTGTGATATTATGTATGATAGAATATGACTGTGATATTTAGAATTTGTAAAAAATAAATCGCAAAAGGAAATTAGGAAGGCTATGTCAAGATGATTCAGTGAGAATTAGTCTTTCTCTTGTCCTGTTCAATGAGATCTTGGGTGTGTATTCCTAAATGAGAACATGTATAAGCCTGTTTTACTGTTATTCTATCCTGTCATGTTCACTGCTTAGTGAGAAGCCAGGATGTCTGTTTAGTGAGTTCATAACAACATTCATACTACTTCTTCCATGTTATGTTATATGCCCCTTAACCTTTGTCCTCTTACTATATTTATGTGGCATAACACAAGGTTGTACTGCACTACAAATATGTCTAATGGTGCCATCAATGTCTTTGACATAACATTTTAACAAGCTCATTGTATCTCATAATTGGCAAGGCAGTCGCTACTAATCAGAATGTAGTCCTTTTTTCTCATATTCACTTGAATTTTGCCCCAGTCATCCTTTTACAGTTAACAACGACTAATATACACCCTAAAATTGACATTGTGGTACGATTATCTTGCTTGCTTTTGTTTGTAAGCATATTCTTGTACTTCTAGTCATCTCAATTTCTTGGCATCATACATTTATAGTTTCTGTGGCTTGTTTCTCTTTCAGTGAAACAATGTGTGCTGACATCATGTATGTTAATTGTTAGTTCTGCTTTTGATATGGTTTTCTTTGATGTATATGTTGCTTATGTTACACTTTAGAATTTAAGAGAAAAATATGAGGTCTTTGTTAATCTTTGTGGTGAGACTAGCGTAATTTGGTCCACAGTTTCAGTCTTCATGGTGAGTAGCAGTTTACGTCTTATTCAGCATGCCCAATATTTATGCCTAGTTGTTGTTCTGGTAAGATTGTGGTATTACAACCCAAACCACACTTCAACTCATGGCTATCTGTATACCAGAACTTGTGTTGAATAAAGTTGTTGGAATATTTTTGTTGAATAAATCACTAACTGCCTTACATTGTTTGTAAACATTGCTGAAAGTCTAATTGGTACAATGTGTATTTTGGATGCCCTACTAGCAACTTCATTATTTTTATGTTTTGCTTGAAGCAAACATCTGCCTACAAGTTCACTTCATATTGTGTCCTTGAGAACTTGTTTATCCTTATGTTGTTGTACCTGAACTTTTTAGTTTGTACTGATGTGGAGTTGAGAACTGGTGCTTAAGATATCCTTTTGACTGTGAGTGCCCGGTATCATATATGCTTCCTGCGATATAATTTTTTGGGTTAGTTTATTGCGATAGCATCCTCAGACTTGATTATGATCATACCTAAAACTTTCATTTGTTAGAGAACAAAACTTGGTTACCATGCTTACATTTTTTAGGCAACTGTCAAAATAGATCATGTTTGTTGGCGTTTTTTTTCTGATCATATGCAAATGACTGGGTGAATCCCTAATCACCTTCAACATGCACCCAGATAGTACCCTTGTAATTTTGTTTTCAGCTTCAGCTGATCTATGTGTTCACCTTGCTTCTTTAACACCATTTTAGGTTTGCACACAACGTTCATGGAAGAGGCCTTACGGTGTTGGGCTCCTTGTTGCTGGACTGGACGAGACTGGGGCTCATCTCTATTATAACTGCCCCAGTGGGAATTACTTCGAGTACCAGGCATTTGCTATTGGTTCTCGCTCTCAAGCCGCCAAGACTTTCCTTGAGCGCAGATTCAAAGGCTACAATGACTACACCCCGGAGCAACTCATCAAGGATGCCCTCTCTGCCATAAAGGAAACACTGCAAGGTGATAAGTTGACCAGCTCCAACTGCACTGTTGCCATTGTTGGCAGAAAGGATGATGGCACCATTGAGCCGTTTGAGATGATCGATGCGAAGAGGATTCAAGAAATAATCGACTCCATGGAGATTGCTGAAGAGGCACCTGCAGAGGCGAGCTCCATGGAGGAGAGTTCAGATGCTGCGCCAATGGACATCTAGACCCTTGATGACTTTGTTCATCCGATCTTGTGCCGTGCACCACAACCAATTCTGACTTGCAAATAGTAACTGTTTTAGAACGTCTGAGTTGTGACCTACCTTGTCTCAAGTTTGGACCAACAGTTGTCTGGGTTTGGGCCTTTGAGGATGGGCGATGATTATCATGGCAAACAATGGTTGCGGGGACCACCTCAACATTTCCTATCCTTTGTGGTTAGAATGGGATGGTAGACGTCTTTGCTCTCCTTGCTTGCAATTCAGAACTCATTATTAAGGTGTGCAAAATTTTCATTCTGCAAAAATTGTACCAATTCGTACACTTATCTCAGTAATACTGGTAGTCCTGATTTGGGGTTGGGGCCAGTCGCAGATCGCAAGGCCCAGCCAATGCTTATGGCATCTAGCGATTCTACGTATTGTCCTTTTCTTACGAGACAGAATCTATGGAGCCACTAGCGGCTGTGCAGAGAAAAGCTTCACGGTCACGGGTGGCAGCACACAAGCACGAAGAAACCAACAGTGAGTTAAGGCCATAGGAACACCGATGACTGGGGTCGATCTTGGGAGGATTCCATCAGACAGTTGGAATTAAATGGATTGCACTTCCCTCGTTTGTACCTACACCTACCTAACCTTCACGATTCGCTGGACATGCTCAAAGGCGTCGCAAAATATGGTGAGACACCGGACAAAACTACAAAGCCCGTTTGGTTTGCTCTTGAGCAGGTCCAATCTAATGCTGGACGAGGCCGCCCGTGAAACCAAGACCAAGCCCGCCGAACAGTGCTCCGAACAAATTCATGTCACGGGGGGTGAAAAGTGAAACACAATGCACCGTGGCCAGCCAGCGTCCGTACACAGTACACACCACGGCCCCCAGCCGAGAATGGCCTCGCCGTCACTGTCCCCGAGACAATTCCCGCACGAGAAATTCTGGCGAGGCAGCGCGCGGCGCAACTGCTCCGTGCCCCTGTCAGCATGCCATCTTCGCCGAAGAGCACATGCACGCCACCGGGCACCGGCTAGATGCGCGCGCATGCGGCCTCTCTGCTCGTGAGCCGCGTCATTCCCTCGCTCCTTGCCTTGGCCCGGCCACGCCCGTGATCTCCTTAAATTCCCCCGACGCTATCTCCTCCGGAGCAGTTATAAACCCCCTCCCTGTCCGTTTGCTCGTTACTTCAGCCACCGAGCTCGCCGTCACCGGTGACCACCGCCACCGCCATTTCGACGATGGCCGTGTCGTCGCCGCGGGCGCGGCTCGTGCTCTGCTTCGTCGCCGCGGCGCTGCTCGTCGCGTCGGGCGGCGTGGCGGCGGCCGGGGGCAGGCACGGGCACGGGCAGCGGCACACGCACACGAAGCGGCTGCGGCCGGGGAGGAGCGCGGGCGCGGGCGCGGCGGCCGCGAAGCCGTACCCGGTGAACGCGACGCAAGTGGAGGCGATCGAGCGGCAGTTCACGCGGTGGGTGCGCTACGTGGGCGCGCTCGGCCACAGCTCCTACAACCGGGTGCTCAGCCGCGCGCTCCTGCCCACGCGCACGCTCGTCGTCGACAAGAACCCCGCCGCCGGCGACTTCACGTCAATCCAGGCCGCCGTCGACTCGATCCCGCTCATCAACCTCGCCCGCGTCGTCATCAAGGTCAATGCCGGCACGTACACGTACGTACAGCTCACACACACCGCGCCGCCTGTTCTTCATTGCTTAGCTTAGTGCCCTGGCCTGTGTTCGAAGACGGGTAGTAGTAAGAGCGAACCTTGTGCTGCGCCGTGCTGCAGGGAGAAGGTGAACATATCGCCGTTGCGCGCGTTCATCACCGTAGAGGGCGCCGGCGCCGACAAGACGGTGGTGCAGTGGGGCGACACGGCCGACACGGTGGGGTCCTGGGGCAGGCCCATGGGCACGTTCGGCTCCGCCACGTTCGCCGTGAACTCCATGTTCTTCGTCGCCAAGAACATCACCTTCAAGGTCCGTCGTCGGTCTCTCCACGCAACAGGCAACAGCAGCCACAGATGACAGACCTGACCCTGATGACTGACAATGGCCATTTCTTCCGTCCGCCCAGAACACGGCCCCCGTGCCGAGGCCCGGCGCGCTGGGCAAGCAGGGGGTGGCGCTGCGGATATCGGCGGACAACGCCGCCTTCGTGGGGTGCAACTTCCTGGGCGCGCAGGACACGCTGTACGACCACCTGGGCCGCCACTACTACAGGGACTGCTACATCGAAGGCTCCGTCGACTTCATCTTCGGCAACGCGCTCTCCCTCTACGAGGTACGCACGCAGACGCAGCTCAGCTTCAGCTCACGCACAAACTGCCCAGATCAGTAGTGAGCTCTGCGTGTTCCTTCCACTACGTTGTTCGGGAAATACAGAGCTCCTCCATCCAGCTTAGCCAAACGCGCGTGTCAGTAGCCACAGCTTCCGCGCAGAGCATCTCCTACTCTATGTGGCAGTATCCCGGCCGTCATTGCAGTATCTCGCCATGGCACTTCCGGGGACACGGACACTGTTAAACCCGGGAGTTCCTCCTTCCTAGGGGCACTGGCAGGGGGGTACTGTGGATCTGTGACGCCGTCCCGGCATCCATTCTGGGACAAAATGCCATTCCGCAAGCTCCGTGGCGCCACCTCTATGCACCAAACGCCACCCACATCCTCTCGTGCTCTGTCTGTCCGTCCTCGTCTTGCCCTGATCTTGTGAGTTGTGACGACTGGCCCTACCGGCCTACCTAGAAGCTGCACACCACGTCCAGCCACGGACAAGAGGATGCATAGGCGGAGGCACGAGCGCATTAGACCAAGGTTAGCAGACAGTGAAAATAGATGCGGAAAACACTGTTTGCGCACTATATGTAGAGTGAAAAAATAATGATTACGCACTGTACATAGTACGAATGTTTTTCCTAGTGACCATGGTCTTACGCCGCCGTGCATGCAGCCTAAGAGTATAGTATTTGTGTGTAGCTGTACCACGTTTACTTACTGCCAATGAGCCGCTGGAGAGCACGTGCAGATGGAATGTTTTGACGCCCATTAATAATAAGTACTGTAATCGCCCTTCCAGTTTTTCATGGGGGGGTACATCATGCAGACAGGCAGTGCAGTGAGCCAGTGAGGAGAACCTTTCGTGCATGTTGTCGTTGGCGCCGGCACGGTTGCGGCGTGCGGTTTCCTGAGACCTCACCTGCAGGTTCTCCTCTGGCGGTCTTGGCCCCAGGGCGCCGGCCGCGGCCGCCCGCTCCCCCCGTGACTCCGCAGCTGGACTGGACACCTCGTCGCCTCATGCCCTGCCTTTGTTTTGGACTCTTTTCGACCACATCTCCCACACCCATGGCTGGAACATGTAACATCTCACAGTCACAGTACACAAAATGAAATGAACTGAAACAAGACGGAATGGAATGCAGGGGTGCCATGTGCACGCGATCGCTCGGAACTACGGCGCGCTGACGGCGCAGAACCGGCAGAGCCTGCTGGAGGACACGGGGTTCTCGTTCGTGAACTGCCGGGTGACGGGGTCCGGCGCGCTCTACCTGGGCCGCGCATGGGGCACCTTCTCCCGCGTCGTCTTCGCCTACACCTACATGGACAACATCATCATCCCGCGAGGATGGTACAACTGGGGCGACCCCACCCGCGAGATGTCAGTATATAAACAGTGTTTCAGTTCCATTTCTTCTCCCTTTCTCCCTCGCCGAACGTCATCGCCTCTCTCTCGTGCAGGACGGTGTTCTACGGGCAGTACAAGTGCAAGGGGCCGGGCGCCAACTACGCCGGGAGGGTGCAGTGGTCGCGGGAGCTCACCGACGAGGAGGCCAAGCCGTTCATCTCGCTCGACTTCATCGACGGGCTCGAGTGGCTCCGGTTGTAGCACCGGAGGACACACTAGTAGCGCTCATTCGTTGACCCACACCATGACCTCTGATTTGTTGTGAAGAGAAAAGAAAAAGAAACAGAACGCAAATACTAATTCCATTGTTGCAATTGCATGAGATTAGCTCTCTCTCTCTCTCTCTCTCGCGCGCGCGCGCGCGAACACACACACACCTCTGCAGTCCTTTTAACGGTGCACGGTGGCCGGTGCTTGGAATGGAATCACGGCAATGCAAGCAGAGTGGCAGACGCCTGCGGGCCAATGTGGGTTCACAAGGCCCAATAGCTGTTCCTTCCAGGCTTCCACCATGACAGAATTTTTTCAGGCCGGCCCAGTCAGGTTTGGTGCACGTGCTGGTGAAACCAAGCCCATTGCTGATTGCTGGCCTCCTTGATTGCAGGCAGCCAGAATCCTGCACGCGTCGTGTCTCAAAAAAAAAAAAAAAAAGAATCCGGCACGCGTTTTATCAAAAAAAAAAATCCTGCACGCGTAACAGTAATGCATTTTTCCTTTTTTTTTGCCTAAAAAAACAGTGCGTAGTACTATCTCCCAAGAAAACGTGGGAGCAGTCATACTAGGACTACAATGTACAGAGCTATGGAATACAGTCAACCCAACTACCGTCGTCGCCCTCCGTTCCAATCCAATTCCCAACACGTTCCGTCTTTTCAACAAAGCGCAGAAAACTCTGCAGATTTCAACAGCATTTTAGTACAACTTTATACAGTACTAAACAGGTCACCACAGTATTTGACCCCCCCTGCATTGACCTGAGCTACACTCACTGACACCGTCAAGAGCTTGCGTACACGCTTCCCAGCACAGCAACCTCACCTCACGTACGCCTCGCCTGCACAGGCGTACGTAGGCAGATCGGACCACGCCGAGCTGTCTGTCCAGTGTCCAGACCTGGCCGCGGGAACGGGATCGATCCACAATCCACATCCAGATCGCCCCGCGCATCGGCATCGGCATCGGCATGCAGACGCGAACAAATCTCAACTCCGGCCCGACGCCCCCGCCCGCGTCGCGCTGTCGGCTCAAACAAAATCGACAGCTCTGCACTGCATCAAGGTCATGCTCGTGCATGTGGCGTCGTCGTCTACGACGGCGAGTCTCCGGGGCCTTGTCATGTGCCCCCGCCGTCGAATCCACGCGTCGTCGCGGCCGCCTCAAAAGCGTGGGCGACAGCTTGCTCGGCGACGGTGCCCGGCAGGAGCGCAGATGATCTCGGCATCTCGCGTGGTGTGCTTTGCTCCAAACGTCGGTAATGTGGCACTGTCGTTTCTGGTGTCCAGCACCAGCAGGCAGCCGCTAGCCGAACTCGTGCACCTGTTTGCACCAGCCAAACACTGCTGTGTCCTTCGGCCTCCATCGACTATTGTGGTACACACACACTGTTGTGTTCGCCTGCTGGACTGGCCAAACCCAATCGAATCGTGCAGGCTGCAGAGGCATTGATGAATCCCTTGCGAACTCTTGCAGCTGAAACCTGCAGCTCTGCGCCTCTGACCATGTCAACGCTCAACAGGCACGCAAAGTTTGCAAGCGCAGCGCCGAGCGGCCCGAGCCCCTGCCTCTGCCTCTGCACGACCCTTGCTCTGATGTGAAAACAACAGAGCACGGCACGGCCGGCAACATTGAAGCGATCTGCGCTGCGATCCACGGTGGGCCGTGGGCGCACCGCAACGCAACGCAACCTTTGTCTACTCTTCACTGCAAAGGATCTGCCAGTGCAAGAGCTCGTCCGTATGACCGTATGGCCTTCATTTCCTCCGTTCCAATCTCAATGCCACTTGTACTACGTAGTACTACGGTAGTCTACGCTATCAGATTCTCCGCGTTGTAGTATATTTTTTTTTCTCAATTTTTTCAAATGGTCACAAGAAAGAAGGCAGCTTATTTTCTTCTCTGTGACACCATACTCTGATGATACTCGAGCTACATGATGGAAACTAGACCTTCTTTGATCGTACTGATACTATGTACTACTACATACCAAGTTGTTAAAAGCTTTCTTCTCCTAAAGCAGTTGGTGCAACAATGGCGGGATCACCAGAGCCGGTCCAGGTAGTAGTCTCTGGTGACCTCGTCGCTCAGGCTCAGCTCCGAGTCCACGCGGCTGGCCTCCGAGCTCTTGAAGCTGAAGCTGTCCACCGGCTGGGGCTGCTTCCTCGACCCAACGCTAGGCCTCGGCTCGCCCTGGCGCTGCCTGGGCGCGCTCTGGCACCGGGCGCGCGCCACGGACGAGGCCGTGTCCGCCATGTACCGCGGGCTGCTCCCGGCGTCCCGGCACGTGGCCGCGCGCGGCCCCGCCTTCGCCGGCGAGCCGAGGTAGCCCGGGAACGCGCCGAGGCGGGGCGTGTTGTGCGTCGTCTTGGGGTGCGGCGGCGGCGGCTCAAGCTCGAGTTCGTGCCCATGGAGGCGCGACGCCGGCTTGTGGAAGTAGAGGAGCGGCGAGGAGGCGCCTGCTGGCCGGTCGGCGGCGTACCGGCTGGTGATCCTGGACGACCGGCAGCGGAGCTGGCACGTGTCCATCTCCACGATCTTCGGGCTGCGATCCAAGCCCGTGTCCCCTCCGTCGGACAGCCGCCGGCGGTGCACCACCGGCGGCGCTAGCGGTTTCACACGTGCAACCATCCGCTCCTGCAGTATGAACATGTGACATTTTAAAATTATCTTGTGGTATATGAATATGTGTGATTGGTAGTACTTGCGATCTAGCACGAAAATCCTCACCTGTTCTATGGATTTCCTGGACGATGCAGTCTTGGCCTGGAGCCTGATGAGCGCCTGCAGCCGGCGCAGCGTCGTGGCGGCCTGCTTCCTGACGAGGTAGCCGCGCACCAGAGCTTGCAGCTTCACGAGTGACTTGAGAGCACGCAGCGCCTTCCGAGCCTGCATCGCAGCCCAGGATTCAAATTTTTGACGGTCACATCGGAAAGCTGCAGGTCGCATCGGAAACCGAAAAGAATTGAGCTCTAGCAGCTGGGATGACGACTCGGTGCGTCACGCGGTACGGTTCACGAAGCGCTCTAGCAAATAGACAAGGATATCGCCGCGAGTTTGGAAATAATCTAAACAACGTACTCTCGAAAAATAATCTAAACAATGAGCAGCAGCTAACGACTCAACGGAAAGCAACAGCAGCAAGCAGGCAATGGAGGATTGCGGCAGCTCGTGAAGTCAAATCTGTTGTCCAATGCAAACGCAAAAGAATCTGCTAAAAATCATGTGCACTTGTTGTTCATCTAAATCCATTTGCTGCTTAGTAAAACTCAAAAACTGAACCAACAGAAAGACGCCCAAATCCTCGTTTGAACAGTGCCATACATGCATCGGAACCATTTTGTGAGAAGAAAAAAGGGGTAGCAATCATGAAACAGAGCAAGAACCCATCCATTTCTTGGAGGCCGAGGTGAATGTAATGCATGAAAAACTTACCAGGTATCCCCTGAACGCCTTCTGGATGACGACGGCGGCCTCGGCCTCGCGCTCCTGGCCGCAGCTGCAGGGGCGCACCTGCGACAGCAGCTCGCCGGCGGCGACGGCGGTGACGGAGGAGCTCCGGCCGCCGTCAGCCACGCTGTTCCTCGGCTTCGCGAAGCTCCACCGCCTCTTCTCCACCGGCGGCGGCCCGAGCCCGAGCCCGAGCCCGAGCCCGAGCCGGCCGCCGGTGCACGCGGCACTGTGCTCCTTCCGACCCCTCTCCCCTTCCTTGGTGGCGCCGCCGGTGAGCACCTTCTTGAGCCATCTCATGGCGCGGCCCATGGTGGCGTGGCGAGAAGCGCACCTTCAAGAAGAGAAGCAAGAGTTATTAAAAGGGTACTGGAAAGGAACTGGTAGGGAAGCAACGAGGCGAGGGTACACTACAAGAAAGGTTTGTGCTGGAGCAGTAGCTCGACTACTAAACTGTACAGTGTGGGGGAAGGATGGGGGTCGTGGAGATCAACTCGGGAATTGCTGAAAGCTACTAGGACACCAGATGCAGAGGACGAAAAGTTGCGGTTTCAACCCTTGGTCGAACACAAAAGGTTTGCACTTTTTCAAAACGAACGCAGCAAAGATCATCAAAAGGCTGACGAGTAGAATAGAAACTTGAACCAGGCAAAGAGGAGAGAAGCTTCACCGGAAGAAGAGAACGAGACAAGCTTTTTCAGAGGTCCGCAGCCAAGAAACATGGGACTGATGAGGAGTAGAGAAGCCAAAAGCAAAAGGTCTCGCAGAGCCCGGCAGAGTAAAAGCAGAAGCGTAGCGCCAAGGAAGGAGAAGGAGGAGCGGGCTGGATACTAGTATAGCAGCAGCTGCTGCAGGAGCATACAGAGGCAGCAGCCAGTGGCCAGTGGAGGGAGGAGAGGGCCTCGCCTACGTGATGCCTTGCCTTGCCCCCTGCCCCCGAAGAGGAAACCTTTTCCCGAGAACTTTTGAGCCAACAACCACCGAGCCGACGACTGCCGCGAGCAGAGCAAAGGAAACCCACTGTGCTGTGCCGCGAGCGCGCGCGGGGAGTGGAGACCGCCAGACCGGAGACGACGCACGCAACGCAACGCGTGTTCTCACGGCGCAGTGGCTGCCTCGGCTGGCCTCGGCGGTTGGCCGGCGGCCGGGGAGGGAAAAGATTCCACCTACTTGCCCCCGCGGTTGCCCGGCGCCCTACGGCTCCCAGAGCGCAAGGCAACACGGCGAGAGGCGCCACCGCCACCCGCCAGGGGCCCCCCGGGGCGGACCGGAGCAGGGCTCAAAACACGAGCGACACGAGGCGAGAGCGAGCGGCATCCGGAGGACTAGCCCCCCGCAATCATTCGCAGTTTCGCACCTCAAAAGGGTCGACGACGCGGGCGCGAGGCAGCCGCCGGCCCGGCCCCCGGGCGCGGCTTTTGGAGGCTGGCTGGCGCGGCCGCGCGCGTCCGGCCAACGGCCCCCCGCCAAGATCCGATCCGGCAAATGATATTCTCTCTTCTCTCTCTCGGGGAAGGCCACGAGGCGGAGGTGATGGCTTGTTCAGCTGGAACCCCGCCCCTTTCTACGCTCGGGCTCCGGCGCTCAGCGGCGGGGTGGTGAATTGGTGACGACGGTGCTTCTCTGCTCCATGTACGCCTCTGTATTGCAACCACGGCCGGTGCAGACGTGCAGTGGTGCTCCGTACTTGGTTGTACCCACTGATCCGACGCCCAAATAATAAATGTTTGTGCGCGAGTTCGTGTATCGGCGACTCGGCGTCGACGATGGATGGGGGCAGCCGGCAGCGGGCCGAGCGCTAGGCGATGGACCACGCGGCGGCCGGCGCGATGGAGTCCGGAGGGAGGACGGTGGTGGTTAAGCAACTGCAGCGCAGAGGTACGAGGCCCCGTCGAATTACTGCACACCCATAAATGCCTCGTAGTCGGAGTACATGAACATTGCTGGGAACGCCCCTGCCTATCTCCGAATGCGAAAACGATGGCTCCATGTGGTGGCATCGCCGACGGGGAAGCTACTGGAAACAGAGAGATTAATGGCCGGTGTTGACTCATCGCGTATGGTATGCTAGTACAGTGCTCTCGTGATGCTTACTGCTGCATAAACAAATTCAAAACAGGGGCTATAGATACCAACGGAGGAATTACCAGCCGTTGCGGCCTTGGCAGTGCAGAACCCCGAACCAGTGGTGCTACTGCTCTGCATGTTGCGGGAAGAATGCTCTTGCATCCAACCAGTGGCCCCGGGCGCCAGAGCCAAACTTTTGAAGCGAGAGGAGAGGGATGCAGAGAGTACGGCCGGAGGAATCAAATCGTTTTGGCCCGTACTCCACTAAACTGACACGGTTGCCGATGCGGGCGGGCCGGTGATGTCATGCTGACGAGGAATAAGGTTTCCAGTCTCTGCGGCTGCAAGCATGAGCTCGTGGGAGTACCTGCGGGTCGCGATCCTGTGTGGGTAGGACGTAGGCAGGCACGAGAAAGATTCTCAGAGGGCAGGATCTGGGGCACTGTACGATGGGGCCCGCTGGCACGAACAGGACGAAGAGACGAGTACCGTTACCGTACCGGCGTGCAAAGCTACAGGCTCCAAGCTCCTCTAGTATACTACTGTGCTACACTGCTGCTACTGGAGCATACCGTCGTATCCCCTCGTGTCGTCCTCTGGAATACTTACTACAGTACTGGTACTATACTAGACTAGGTATACTGCTGGTGCAGCAGAGCAGCTCGCGACGCGTACCGGTACAGGCAGGCGCTACAGCCTACTGTACAAGATCACTGGCTGCCCTCGGATCTGATCCGCCGGGGACCCAGCGCTTTTCTCGTCGTCCCCGTCCAGACGGTTTCGGTGCCCTTTTCGCCGTTCCACTTCCACCGGGGACCGGGAGATCTCGCTTCGGGATTCATGGCTGCACAAGCAGTTACGCCATGCACACCAACAGCCGCTAGCAGTACTGCAGTAGTACTACAATACTTCCTACAGTTCTACTCTATGAATTGCTGTGCTTGCGTGCGTGGTACTGGTACCCGGCCGGCCGGGCCGGGAGGCAGCTGCTGCCCTGCGAAGACCGCCAAATTGGCAGCGATCCACGAGCGTGATCACCGGCGTTGCGTTGGTGCGGATGAGATGGTTGGCTCTTGCCTATTTGCCGCTGCAATCGACCGACGTGGCTTTGCTAATAAGTTGCCATCGCCACCGGTGGTTTCGCGCAACTGAACTTGTTTCCATGGGCAGATTGCCAGGTTGAGATAGCGAGCTACGACAACGAAGACTTTGTCCGCTCTGTTTCAAGGACAGGTCGAGCCGAGTCCAACCAAAGCTATATATGAACTTGCGAGACTGACAGGAGGAGCCTGGAGCGTCTTCCTTCGAGCACTGGGCGCTATAGGGCAGGCTGACTGAACTTCTGAAAAGGGTGGTGCCGGTGGCTGGCAATTGAGTTCTACTCCTGCTACGTACTCGATCGTATAGGACTCCCTAGCAAGTAGTAGTAGTAGAGCAACGATGACTTGAGGACTAGAGCGGTCGCTCGATTGGCGTTGAGGATGCAATCAAGGCTCTACACGAGGTCCCTGCCGGCTGCCGATATGCCGTGCGGGCCGGCCATCAAGTCCTGCCTGCGCCCCCGCTTCGATTCGATCGGGGTTCTATTCCACTCCTGACTTGTGCGCTGACCACTGCTGCAGTCTGTGCTTCTGCTCGCCGGACCCGTTGCATATATGCAGCATGCATGCCCGCCTGGTGGCCCTGCAATCCTGCAAAGGCAATTTCCTGGTTTGGTTAGGCTATCTCCAACAACACTCCTCAAATTTTATTCCGTATCATTATTCCAACTATTTCTCTCTCTGTCTACAGCGCAGCATTTATGTCAAATAATACAAAACAGTGTTTTAGAGAATTCCTCATTGGGGACAGCCTTAGTTCTAGATCTGCCGCGCCTGTGGTACTAGGGGCGTAGGGCCATTGCCGGAAGCGGAAGTGCCAACAAGTGCAGAGGCTATCCGTAGTAAAGCGCAGACGTGCAGTGAGCCAGTGCTGCGGCGCAGTGTGGAGTGGAGTATATAAAAGGGTGGCCGTGCGCCTCGCAGGAACAAATACTTCGATTTGGAGGCTTGGGCAGTTGGAGGAGCCGCATTCAAGTGGCAGGCTGTGATGCGTTCGTTTACCGGTCGCCAGCAAGACCAGAGCCTCGCACTTGCGAATTGCGATTCATTAGCGGTTGGCTGTTGCTAACGTGACATGTCCATGCTAACACCATGCTGATAGTACTATGTTTTGCTGATTTCTGCATAGAATTTCCACTTTGACGTGTGTTTTGATTATCTAACATGCATTGAGTGAGATGCAGTGATGGTATCGTGGTGATTAGAAGTGCTACGCGGCATATTTCAGGTTCGCATGCCCTCCGAGAATGTGCCGGCAGCAGCACTGCTGCCATTGCTGCGACGCAGTAGAAAAACTAGGATGCAGCAAGCAGGGTTCAGGAAGAGGAAGCAAAGCAGGCCTTTGCGGGCACAATGGCCCAACACTCGTTTCACGGGCCTGAGTGGGTAACAGATGAGGCTCACGCGAAGAGCAAGAAGGCCCACGCCAGAGGAGACGCGAGGAATAGACCGTATTTTACTTTAGTGTTTAATGGCATTAGCATAGATATACGTTCAACATGCACGTGTTGTGAGATAATCAAGCAGACAATATGAAGAAAAAAAATAGAATTAAAAGTAAGGAGTCCTGATTGATTAGCGTCATTCTTTTCTCATTAAAACCAAAAGAAGGAAAGTAACAGTTGGGTATGAGTATAAAATGAGGTGAGAAAATGGATGAAACATTTTGCATCTATGGGTTTTGGGCCTTTCCATCTCTTTCCAACCTTTTTCAAACTTCGCAATAGGGTCAACGTGAGGGGTATAACTATGCCTTTGCAAGTAAAAATTTTTTTTAAAAAACTCACTCTTTTAATAGTGTAGATTTGTTTTTCAGTGATATACAACGTTTTTGTCGACAAAAATAGTAACTTTATTATTCTCGAGATTTGACAGCTTATTCTTTTAGAGATCCTCTTAGGGGTGAGTGTGCAAGCGTCCAAATGACTACATGTGTAATGTCTTTAAAAAAAGGAGAAAACTATACTTGAGCGAACTCATCGTAGCTTTGATGAATTGACAAGGTTTTAATTTCTATTGCTATTGACCTTTATAAAAAAAATACTAACACACAACACCACGCATTAGCCGCGAGACAGCATGACCCCGTTGCCACGAACCTCGTTGTTCGATTCCAACAAAGTACACCACTGATCCACAAACAAGTTCCTGGATACAAGTATGAGGAGGAAGAAGGGTGGAGGAGATAGTAATCTAGCCTAAGCTAGCCTCAAGCCTAAGCTCGCCTCAAGCAGAGCTCGCCGCGCAGTTCGTGGTCTTGTTCTTCGACAACCCTTCCGCCGCCGCCGCCGCCGCCTGTACTTGTAGGCTACCTCCCCTCGTGGACCCTCCATGGGCTGAGACGTGATTCGGAGCCCAGACGACCTGATGTCTGATTTACTTGGCCCAATAGCAATATCCTGACACACTCCTTTGCTTGGACCCAAGCATCAGCATAATAAACAGTAGTATCATGACACCTACCGCAGCTCATCGAAAGGAGGATGAGGAGAAGAAGAACATATGGGATAGGAGGTTAGGGGCCCGGGGTTCTAGGGATAGTGAATAGCTGGCGAACCTAGAGGATGGGCATGGTGAGTGGCGTGCTGGCATCGTGAAGAAGACGCCAAATCGCCAACAGAGACATAGCGAGGTGACGATTCTAGGGCACCACAACTTTGAAGGTTGGCGGAAGGCAGGTTCAAACTGGCAATAGATGGATGACATAGAGGAGTTTTGAAAGTTAAGGCAGGTTCAAGCTGACAACGAGTGGATAACGTAGAGGCATGGTGAGGCGATGGGAGCATCTGGCCGTTGATGGAGAATAAAAAGGGCTGATGAGGGTGGGGCAGCCGATGCACAATCACACAGGGAAAAAAACGTTGTGGATGCAGTGGGATGGGTCACACGACCTATTGCGTGGTAACAATGTGCAGCCTTTTTTAGCGAGCGATAGGTCAAATGTCGTCACTCGCGACAAATGAGTTAAAAAAACATTGCCACGCGCTTTATAAAATAATTAATGGCTGTTAAAAACAGGTGCGCGCGAATTAGTATTGAGTACTCCTATTTGCGAGTAAATTTCATACGGTAGTACATTAATCCACGCTCATCTCTATCTTTACCTCCTCCTCGACACGGTTTACATGTTGTGCCGCTTCCTACAACTACAAGAAACGAAGAAACCAGAGTGTGTGTCCCCCGTATCTGTTTGCACGGCGCACCAAGCCACCAAGGGGTCGGTGTCGGTGGCGTTTGCCGCGCCGCGAGCGATCGTTGAAGACGAGAGGAGCTGTTCCTGTTCGTCCACCGCGGACGGTTGCTGGCAGTGGCAGTTGACCCTGCAACCGCCGCGCGAATGGCTTCCGTCGTACAGCACACGAATCTCCAAGAGGCCCCGCGAGACATCCCGTCCTCACATCAGGAATCTCTGCTGGGCCCGGCCGTCCACGTGGGACGAGGCCCCCGATTTCAATGCCGTATCCCCGGCGCCCCCCGCACCCAATCACCTTCCGCTCTGGGCTCCAAGGCGTGACGCAGTCTCTGCTGCTCCCTCTGGCACGCGGGCCCTACCTGTAGGGGGAACCACCTGTCGGTGTCTACTGGCTAGCGCGACGCGCCACCTGATCGTTTGGTGAGCCATTTCCTCGCGGAAACAAACGCTTATCTGTTTCCATCCTCTAACTAATCCCATACCCATCCGGGCAAATTAACCCATATCCTCTCATCCCGGAAGCCACATTGGCCCCCCAGATCCGATTAGCCCACGCTCCGATCCAGGCCGTCCAGTCTGACGGGGAACGGATCTGGGCCGTGCGGATCCGAGGGGTGGACCCGTGAATTCCGCAAAGACGAGGGGCGGTTGGCACCGGTTAAAACGCCCGTGCCAGTGGCTCCCCGTCTTCCTCTTCTCCTTCTCCTGCGCGACGGACGGGACGGGACGCGACGGGGGAGGAAGAGAAGTGGCCTCGGATCCAGGGCGCGGACCTCGTGCGGCGTTCGGATCGACCGCTCCAGGGCTGAGAGGGAAGCGGGGGCAGGGGTAGGGATCGGCAGCGATGGGTAAGGCCGCGGCGGTGGGCACGGCGGTGGCGGTGTGCGCGGCCGTGGGGGTGGCCGTGGTGCTGGCGCGGCGGCGGAAGCGGCGGGAGGACGAGCTGCTGGGGTCCGTGGTGGCGGAGAGGAAGAGGCGGGTGGCGGCCGTGATCGAGGAGGTCGAGCGCAGCCTCGCCACGCCCACGGCCCTGCTGCGGAGCATCGCCGACGCCATGGTCACCGAGATGGAGCGCGGCCTGCGCGGGGACATCCACGCCCAGCTCAAGATGCTCATCAGCTACGTTGACAACCTCCCCACCGGGTAAAGGGCTCTGCTCCCGATCTGATCTCGCTTTTTTTTCCCTTTCCTTTCCTTTCCTTTCCCGTCTTGTCCTTCGGGGTGTGATCTGGGCTGTGACCTTTTTGATCCGAGAGATGCGGCCCTCTCGGTGGGGGAAAAGGGCACTTGCGGACGTGATCTCAACTCAAAGGCGCGTTACTGATCGCGTAACTGTGACTGTGGCGAGTTTGTTTATTATTTTGCCTAGGAATGAACTGGCTTTTGGTGAATTGGATGGAGATCGATGAATCTCTTGTGATTTTACGGGAAGTCTGACTGTGGATTGTCACATCGCTTGATATTCCCAAATTCGCTGTTTTAGGAACCAATGGCGATGGCGCCGCTTTTGGTACGTTAAGCAAGATAGAATTCTGACGAGCTGGGTATTGTGTTTGCATTACAATCCTGGGAGGTGATCCTTACCTGCCAGTTCACGGCACAGACTCCCACTCTATCTCTGTTAGTTCGGAGAAGTATGAATATGTGGTTCTGGGCCATGTGTTTTATTTTAGCAGTTTGACGACGAATGACTGTATCCATTAACTGAGCTTATGTGTTGCAATAATTTGGTAGAATCATTATGCTCTCAAGAAGTATTGTGTAGTTAATTTTTCAGTCTCAGTCACACATCAAATCAAATATATAATGATTCTTTCACCTCCAATTTATTAAGGTAATCCACTCCTGAGTGGGGAATATTAAAATCTAGCACTTATGCTGCACTTAATTAATTAATCATCTGGGTATTACTTCTGCAGAGATGAACATGGGCTGTTTTATGCACTGGATCTTGGAGGGACCAACTTCCGTGTGCTGCGAGTCCAACTAGGAGGAAGGGAGAAACGAGTTGTCAAACAACAGTATGAGGAGGTTTCGATTCCACCACATCTGATGGTTGGAACTTCCATGGTGAGTACTGAGTACTCCTTGTTCTCTTGTTTGTTTCTTGAAGCTGTACGCTTTTAATACTGTTTGCCTTATGAATCTTGAATTATTGATACAGGAACTATTTGATTTCATTGCTGCTGCATTAGCTAAATTTGTCGATACTGAAGGTGAAGATTTCCACCTCCCAGAGGGTAGGCAGAGAGAACTTGGCTTCACCTTCTCCTTCCCAGTGAACCAAACATCAATATCATCAGGGACACTCATCAAGTGGACAAAAGGCTTTTCCATCAATGGCGCGGTAAAAATTTAAAACACTTTTATATAACCCCATCAATTGAATACCTCCTTGTAGTTTAGTAAGCTGGGATCAAAGTGAAGTTTCTTACTAGTACATGCTTTTTTTTTTCACATTTCCATAAAGCCGATTTGAGGGGTACCTAGTAGCTTTGTGTAAAGCACCAGGATGTAGTGCTTGAAATCATGGCCACATTTGCCTTCTGTAAAGAAATGAGATGTAGTTTCTCCTGCATTATTTCTAGAGTATTGAACTATTGATTTCTTATAAAAGTATAGCGTATAGTGCTATTTTCTCCTTTCTTGAATAACATGCTTCAGTTACACTCGAATTTGTTTATCTCAAAGTAAATTGAGGTTAGCTTGGAAAGGCATCTCTTAGGTTCTATAAGAATATTATGTCTGTCTTGTTGAAGATGTCTGTGTTAGTTATCAAATATTAAAAAAAAGCAATTATTTGATCTGGATAGTTGATTTCCTCTGAATCAGGTTGGTGAGGATGTTGTGTCTGAGTTGAGCAGGGCCATGGAGAGGCAGGGCCTAGATATGAAGGTTACAGCGTTGGTAAGGAACTAACAGTTGAATATTTAAATCTGCACAATGTTTTTGCATTGAAATCATCGTTATTCTTTGCATATGGTAATTTCTGGAGAGAGAAAAAAATCCTGGTGTTCCAGCTTTTTTCTTTTGACAGAGTGACAAAACTGTTAAATGATGCAGAACTTTTTAAGCACTGTTATGCGTACAGCCTTTTGAGTACATAACTTAGATCCAATGGTTACAGTCACAGGAAGTCAGGAACTGAAAGCCTATTAATGCACTGGATGGTTTAGATGCATGGCTGTACTTGAATTATACTCTAATGGTTGTCCTTGTAGCATTTCCCAAGCTTTTCTTTCAGAGCCTTTTTTATATCTCCAATATCTAGACTGAGTATTGATATTTTGTAGGTTAATGATACAGTTGGCACATTGGCTGGTGGGAGATATAATGATAACGATGTAGTTGCAGCCGTAATATTGGGCACCGGTACGAATGCAGCATATGTGGAGCATGCGAACGCAATTCCTAAATGGACTGGGTTACTGCCTAAATCTGGAAACATGGTTAGTGCTCGAACTCCTTATACAGGGAAAACTAAAGTTTATGCAACAATTGTATGGTATTAACTGGTCAATATGCACTGTATATTCACTGTTGTAGAATTCACTCCGCATAAGAAACATGTATAACGTTGAGATTATTTTGGGTGCTCTAGGTAATTAATACAGAATGGGGGAGCTTCAAATCCGACAAGCTTCCTCTTTCTGAATATGATAAAATCATGGACTTTGAAAGTTTGAACCCTGGAGAACAGGTATTGTCAACCTGGTACTTTCCCATTTTTATCTTTTTTAGGTGAACTGCATAAATATATGTGGATGACTTATGTATGCCTTCCGACAGATATACGAAAAAATGATTTCTGGCATGTATCTAGGAGAGATTGTGCGAAGAATTTTACTGAAGTTGGCACATGACGCTTCTCTGTTTGGGGATGTTGTTCCACCTAAGCTGGAGCAGCCATTTGTACTGAGGTATGTTTTCTTGATTTAGGACATCGAGTTCTGCCTGTTTGCTGCCTTGATGGTATGGAAAAGTTTTTTTTTTTTAATCTTTCATTAGCTACCAAGCTGTAAGAGCTCTCTGCTTTATTAATCACCTGTATTGAATAACAATACATCTGACATCATAGGGTTTGGCGTATTTTCCTAGGGTAGTTTATACGTGGCAATAAAGTCAACAAGTAATATTTGAGTAGACACGTTGCGTGTCTTATCAAGTTACATGTTACATCAATAAGTAATCCAAAAAAGGTGACATGGAAAAATATACTTTTGGTCAACTCTCTGTTTTGTCCTAATTGGTTGCAAACTTGCTGTTCTAAACTTCATGTGGTATACTGGAGATTCTGAGTAGCTGATAGCATGAGAAAATGTGTGGCTAGATACATCTTGCTTCATCGATAGCTTTATATTATATTTCAGGACTAAATAAAATATGTCTGGAGCCAAATATACAATCGCCTTGAATTTCATCTTTGTATATTAATAGGTATACATGGATCGGGTTGTATAGCATGTTTGCGGTCTGATGAAGTCCCATGCCATTAGCATTAGTAATATCATCTTTGTGTCATGCTTTAGCTTTTTTTTTTACACAAGCTCTTATGTGTTTTTTATGCTTAGTAAGTTAAACCTCTTATGTATCTATAGAATTATTTTTTATGAATACATTCATTGCGGTATCACAGGACACCAGATATGTCAGCCATGCATCATGACTCCTCACATGACCTCAAAATTCTGGGATCAAAGCTGAAGGACATTGTTGGGGTATGATCTTATTTGCGCCAAATTGGTTATCACAAATATTCCGCGACTATTGATCACTCATGAATTATTTGATCTCATGTTTAGATCGCAGATACTTCCCTGGAAGTAAGATACATTACTCGACACATCTGCGACCTTGTTGCAGAGCGTGGGGCACGCTTGGCTGCCGCTGGTATATACAGCATCCTAAAGAAGATAGGCCGGGACAAAGTACCGAACGGTGAGAGAAAAATGCCGAGGACTGTCGTTGCCTTGGATGGTGGGCTCTATGAACATTACAAGAAGTTCAGCAGTTGTGTAGAAGCAACTCTTACAGACTTGCTCGGTGAAGAGGCCTCATCCTCCGTGGTCGCGAAGCTGGCCAACGATGGCTCTGGCATTGGAGCTGCTCTTCTTGCAGCCTCACACTCCCAGTATGCCGAGGTCGACTAATCTTGAAAACGAGTGTGGAAACTTTTGAGTGTAGCTTCTCATTTTGTTATTTTTTTCCTTCAAGCATCCCTAATATTCAGGCTCTCCTCGGGGAATTTTTGGCTTCCTTTCTTGGCTATTCTGCAGACGCACTCCAGTTCTCTGCAGCGGGGTATAGCTAGTATAGAACCAATGAGTTTGGAGGTTATCTAATCACATAAATGTTTGGACGGCAGGAGCATGGAAATGGAGGCTGAACGATGCCATTCATGTTCTGCCCATTCTTTACCCTTGTATGGTGTTGTAAACCAATCAAAATTTTAACCTTTTTGTGCTGCCAATAAAGAGGAGGATACGATCAAATTTGACCCTGTGTTCTCTTCATTGCTTCCTCAAATATGACTGAATTTGGATTCATGGCTTCCAAATTTACTACTATATAGTTGCAGTTACATTACATACGCACCTATAGGATGGCACTTCCTATCAGTGTTGTTTATCATTTGCTCTGCTCTCCTAAGACTGCACAAATCTGCTAGTGTACTGTGTACCGCCCAAGATCCCTAACCTCATGTGGTCAGGTGCTATAGCCATTGCTTCATTCAGATTTTATTCAGACGCTGCAGTCGAAACCGCTGTCGTCAACCACTTCGGCATCGGAGAGCTGTTTCCTGCTGCCTCCTCGCACCTGCAGGAACGGAGCGGCGTCGTAGTCGGCAAACTTCTCGTCCAAGGTTTTCTGGTGCGCTTGCTCGCACCGCTGCAGTACCTGCAGCACGTCCTTCATCGTCGGCCTCGCGGACGGCTGGCGGCCGGTGCATATAATGCCGAGCCTGAAGACGGCCTCGATGTCGTCGCCGTACCCGGCGTCCCTGATGCACTCGTCTGCGGCGTCGGCGATGCTTTTGCCGGACTGCAGGTACCGCCACGCCCAGTCTGCCAGGGAGCCGTGCTCGCCGCCATCGTTGGCCTCCCTGCCGGTGGTCAGCTCCAGGAGAACGACCCCGAAGCTGTACACGTCGACCTTCTCGTTCACCTTCCTCGTGTACCCGCACTCTGCACCGCAATAATAATAGGGGTAAGTTGACGTGCCACGGGCAATTGACGGCGTTCAGGGTCAGCAAGACAAGACACGTACCGGGAGCCATGTAACCGAATGATCCGGCGACGCCGGTCACCGTGTCGGGCGTGCCGGCCCGGGCCAACATCCGAGCGAGTCCAAAGTCGGCGACCTTGGCATTGAGCTCGGAGTCGAGCAAGATGTTGCTGGACTTGACGTCCCGGTGCACGATCGGCGGCGAGCACTCGTGGTGCATGTAGTACAGCCCGTGCGCGGCGCCGATGGCCACCTTGATCCTCGCCGGCCAGTCCAGCGGCGCCCGCCGGACCGACGGGACCCTGGCGTAGGCGGTCTCGGCCAACCTTTTGTGGCCGTGCAGCCACTTGTCCAGGCTGCCGTTGTCCATGAACTCATAGACGAGGAGCTTGGTCTCCGCGCGGGAGAGGACGCACAGGAGCTTCACGATGTTGCTGTGCCGGATGTGGCCGAGGATGTCCACCTCCGACGCGAACTGGCGCTCCAGGTTCCTGTCGATCTTCCCGCCGGTCCAGACGCGCTTCACGGCCACGGTGCCCGCCGCGTCGCCGCGGCTCCGGCTGGTGTACGTGACGCGGTACACGCGCCCCGAGCCGCCCTTGCCGATGAGGTTCTCGTCGGCGAGCCCGCGCAGCACGGAGGCCTCGCTGAAGTCCAGAGGCTGGAAAGGGGTGAGCTTCCAGGACTCCTCGGCCTGCTGCGCGAGCCGCCGCTTCCGCCTCTTGATGTCGCAGACGACGAAGGCGGCGAACGCCGCGATGATGACGACGAGCGCGGCGCCCACGGCGAGGAGACCCGCGCGGAGGCCCGGCGAGACATGGTCGCCTGACTGGGCGGCGCACGTGCGGATGCCCGAGCCCGACACCGGCTCGGCGGTGCAGAGCCCTGGGTTGCCCGTGAAGCTTTGGTCGTAGGCGCGGGCGAGCGTGTCTGGGACCTCGCCGGTGAGCTGGTTGGACGACAGGTTAAGCTGGGTGAACCTCACCGACCCCAGCGACGCTGGTATGGCGCCGGAAAGCTGGTTCGACGAAAGGTCGAGCAGGGTGAGCACCGGCATGGAGCCCAACCCCGCCGGTATCCCGCCGGTGAGCTGGTTGTGGCTGAAGTTCATCTGCGACACGCCGCTGAGCGACGCGATGCTGTCTGGGATCGCCCCGGAGAGCTGGTTCGCCGACAGGTCCAGCTCTTGCAGCAGCGGCATCCCGGCGGCGAACGCCGCTGGAATTTCGCCGGAGAACAAGTTGTTGCTGGCGTGGAACTTCTGGAGCTTAGTGGCTGATGCCGGAATCTGTCCGGTGAACTGGTTGTTGTCGATGTACAGCCTCGACAGGTTCCAGTACAGATTCACCGGTAGGCTCCCGCCCAGCTGCCCATTGTTCTGCAGCGACAGGGTCAGAAGCTTGGGCACCGTCCAAAGAGCGGCCGGAACCTCGCCGGACAACTGGTTATCTTGGACCTGCAGCCATATGAGAGTCGGGCAGCTGGCAAGACTGGCCGGAATTGAGCCGGTCAGCCGGTTGCCGGAGGCGGTGAACACCAACAATTGCTTGTTGTCGCAGATACCCTCTGGAATTGGCCCGGAGAAATCGTTGTCGTCGATCTGGACGTCTCTCAGCAACGGCGTCCGTTTCCCGAGCTCCGCCGGGAGCTCCCCGCTGAGGCTGTTGTTCCACAGATACAGGTACGCCAAGGATGGTAGGCTGGCAAAGCTCATAGGTATCCCGCCGGTGAGGTTGTTCTGGAACAGGTTCAGGAAGCTTAGGCTCATCAAGGTCCCAAAGCTATCTGGAATCGTTCCGGTCAGCTGGTTCATGGAGAGGTCGACCTTCACCAGACCCGTTGCTCCGATCGTGCCGTTGATGCCGAGGTCGCCGGAGAGGTTGTTGTTGTAGAGATACAAGTTCGTCAGCTTCTGGAGCTTCCAGATGCCCGGCGGTATGCTTCCGGTGAACCCATTCGACGACAGGTCAAGCCACTCCATCTCCGGCATTCCCGTGAAAAAGCTCGGGAATTCGCCGGTCAGGTTGCACCCCGCCAGCCAGACAGTGGTCAGCTTCGTCAAGTTCTTGAACGAATCCGGCAGCGCGCCGGCACTGAACGGGTTGACCTCGAGCTTGATCGTCTGAAGCCCAGTCAGCTCCCCGAGTTCCGGCGGGACCGCGCCGGTGAGCTGGTTCTCGTTGAGAGCAAGGTACGTCAGGTTGCCGAGCTTGGACAGGGCCTTGGGTATCGCGCCGGTGAAGTTGTTGTAGTCGAGGGCGAGGTAGGTGAGGTTGGCCCCGAGCCTGCCGATGTCGGCCGGGAGGTCCCCGGCGATCTGGTTGTTGGAGAGGTCGAGGTGCGCGAGGGCCGTGCAGTTGTAGAGCGACGTCGGAAAGGCGCCGCCGAGGCTGGCGTTGCTCAGGGTCAGCGCCGTGAGGCCCGGGAGCGCGCCGACGGCGTCGGGGACAGCGCCGGCCAGCGTCACGTTGACGATGGCGAGCGACGCGACGCGCCCCGACGCGTCGCACGACACGTAGGCCCAGTCGCTGCAGAGCGACGCCGTAGTCGCCGCGTCCCACGACGCCAGCGCCGCGGGGTCGCCCCACGCGCTCTTCATCTGCAGCAGCGCCTGCGCCTCGCCGGCGCCCTGCGCCTGCGCCGCGGCCTGCCCGAGGAGGCCGAGGCAGGCGGCGCATAGCAGGACGCGGAGACTCGCGTGGCCGAAGCTGAGCGGCGCCGATCGCGCCATGGTGGGGTAGCCTGGGTCCTGGCGGCGTGTGGTGGCGCGCGCGTTCAGTTTGGACGCGGGGTGGGGCTGGGTGGCATCGCGGACCGCGTGCGTGTGGTACGGTGTGAACCCCGGAGGCGTGCGCGGGCACATATGTAGCCGGAACGGCGCGGTGGCCCCTGGGGCTTTTTCGTTGTCTCGTTAATTGTTGCCTCGTTTTGGTGGTCCGTCGGGTGATGGTTGCTTGGAAGCTTCGAACTGGGCTGGTGTCCCTGGACTATGCGTGGTTGCACGTTGTTTTCTCCGGGTTTGGACGGGTCAAATTTCTGCCTAATTTAAAAGGAATGCTGGTATATTTGTTTGCTTTGTTGCTTAGAAAAAAACGATATGTTCCGGATGAATTTTAATTTCGATGTGGCTGCTAAATTGCGGGCCGAGCTTAGCTACCGGGCCAAGTGGCGGCTGGTTTAGTGTAATGTTAGATAAACATCGTTGATTTTGTGGTGATCGCGAAGACAATCTGCTATGTTTTTTTGGACTGTAGAGGGCTGTTGTGGCGGCTGACTGTGATAGGCTGGAAAGGGGCAACAATGGTCAGACACTCAGACTGCAAGGTATGGGAAATGGGAATCAAATGGTCAGGTAGCCGTCGCTTGTCGGTACATCCAGTATCTCTGTTCTAAATTTTAAAGGTTCCGTGTTTCTATTAAATTCATCATTTTTTTTCATGTATGTGTGTTCAATACTTCCTCCGTATTTAAATATAAGTTGCGGTTGACCTTTTTTCAAAACTTTGATCATTCGTTTTATTCAAAAATATTCATAGATTATTATTTATTTTGTTGTGATTTGTTAAATCATTATATAAAGTTTGAGTGTGATTAGTTTTCTTATATGTTTATACAATTTTTTTTAATAAGACGAAAGATTGAAGTTTTAAAAAAAAATCAACCACGACTTATATTTAAATACGGAGGGAGTATGTGTCTAGATTCATCAATATACATATGAATATGGATAAATAAAAAGAGAATTAGAACTTTTTACGATTTGGGACGGAGGGAATATTTATCGTTTCAAATTTCGAGATGGACTGGGTACACTGGTTGAGATTTGTTGGTGTTTATTTGTACGTGTCGAATCAAACAGTTTTCAACTCTTATACAAGGTACTAAATAGCGTTTGTAGCGTCCGCTATAGCGGTAGCACCATCCTGCTGCTACTGCAATATATGGTGCAACATTTTGTGAATAGTGTTTTAGAACTTAGCGGCCACCATTTGATATGTAGTGTACGCTATATCAGCCCACAATAGCATATAACAAACCGCTATTACGAGCCGGCTCAACAACGAACTCCATGTATTTGGATCTATTATCTATAATTTTAATTGAGTCACCGTTAATCCATAAAGCTTATCTATAATGAGGTATAATGACTAGAAGTATGAGTCTACAACCGATGTCATTTTTGTTAATTTAAGTTTTTTTGACATATAGGCTATATTTAGGTGCATTATGTTTATTTTTTTTAAGTTATAGTGTATTGATCTGTTAATATTTTTATTTTTTACTAGGGTTTTAATGTGCTCTAAAGTCATGTTTAGTTACGAAGGTATAATGATTAGAAGTATAAGTGTACAACCGATGACTTTTTTTTTGTTAATTTAAGCTTTTTTAACATATAGACTATATTTAAGTGCACTATATATATGTTTATTTTTTAAGTTATATGTGTATTGATCTGTTAATATTTTTATTTTTAGTAGGGTCTTGATGTAAGTCATGTTTAGTCATGTTTTATGACATAGTATATATTCATTGGCGAAGGAACTTAACGTCTATATTAGTGCCCGCTACCTGCCTACATGCACATCAATCCCCTCTGCTAACCCGTTATCCGGGTATTTATTAGTTTGATCCTGTATCTCAGCGTCTAACGAAGTGCAGCTCCGAGCGTCGTGGTAAGTTGGTAACTGGTGACTGGTGACTGGTGACTGGTGAGTGATTAGTGACAAGATCCAGGCATCCAGCGCAGTTGTTACTGCTCCGAGCGACGTGGTAAGTTGGTGACTGGTGAGTGATTAGTGACAAGATCCAGGCATCCAGCGCAGTTGTTACTGACACAGCCACACTTGTGGAAGCCGAGTATACGGCGGTGTCGCTGCTCGCTGCCGTCTTTCTCACCGCCAGCCGGTATAGATGTCCAAACGGACCGCTCGGCACGAGCACTGCCCGAGCCCGGCCAGGCACGGGGCCATGCCGTGCTGCGTGCCTGCGGGCCTGCCAAGCACGGCACGCCCAAGTCTGAATCGTGCCGTGCCGGCACGGTGGCCCGGCGTGTCGTGCTAGCCGTGCACGTTGCTGCGCCGAACAGCTCGCCGTCCGTTGCGTCCTGAGCCGCCGTTGCACCGTTGCTCCGCCGCGCCGAGCCTCCGCTGCCCTGTAGCCCCGCCGCTTTGCGCCGTGCCGCTGCGGCTCCCCACCGCGCGCCGAGCGCCGCCGCCGCTCCCTGCCGCGCGCCGTCGCCGAGAAGGCCGGTCGTGGAAGGGGAAGGGGGCGGTCGAGGAAGGTCGGAAGGGGAAGGAGCGGTCGGTCACTCGGTTGGGAATGAAGGAGAGTGGAGACCGAGATCCAGATCAGGGACGACGGCTGGGTGAAAGAAAAATGAGGTTTAGGGTTGGGTTAAAACCTAGTCAAATTTTATACTCTTGGAATACCGGACCGCTACCGGACCGCCCCATATATCGGGCCAGGCCAGGCCCGGCGGGCCGCCTCCCCTGTCCAAGCACGGCACGCCCGGGCACGGTCTGTTAGGCGTGCCGTGCTTAGACCGAGGCAAAATCATGCCGGGCCACGAGCTAAACGGGCGGTCCACACCGTTTGGACATCTATACCGACCGGCCATGGTCACGCCTCAGCTGAACTAGTTCAAGAGGGAGGAACTGACAGTTGAACCCACTAGGCGAGCGCTTGCGCTGCGTCAGCTCGATGTCACGGACGAAAGAGAGGCAGCGAGCCACGGCACCGGCTGCCGCCCTGTAAGTAGGCCACCCATGTCAGTCTCATCTGGTCGGTCCGGCCAAAGCGAGTCAAACGAAAAGTCCAAGATAAGGTTGCAGCGGGCCCTCGCTTGCTCGTTTCAGACTTTGAACCGTAGTCGGTTCGGTCGTCGACGAATATAAAACGAAAGTCGGAAGGATACTATACCACACGTGCTTCGTGACAAATACTTGTAGTTGTAGCAGATATTCGTATTGCATCACAATCAGCCACATAGTCCAGTTATTTTATGCCAGCCAAGTACTACCTTTCCTAGGCTGTGTTTAGATCCAAACTTTCCCCCAAATTCTACTGTGCAAAAAGAAGATTTTCCATCACATCAAAAATGCCGGCACATGCATGGAGTACTAAACGTAGATGAAATCAAAAAATAATTGTACAGTTTAGATGTACTTTGCGAGACGAATCTTTTGAGCCTAGTTAGGCCATGGTAGGACAATATTTACCACAAACAAACGAAAAGTGCTACAGTGCGCTACAGTGTCGGATGCGATGTTTTTGGCCAAATTTTGACAGATTTCGCCTGCTTTTCGCCTCCACTTTTTAGATCTAAACACAGCCCTAGACACGAGACAGTTGTGCTCGTCTGCTCGCGGCCCGATCCCGGAGGATCAGAAAAATTACGTTCGAACTTTTAGGGCTCGTTCGCTGCAGTTGGATGCGGCTGCAGCGCATCTCCATCAAAGTTTACGCTACAGTAGTCCATCATATGGATGTTGCAGCGGCAAGCGGCAGTTGCAGCGCAGCGAACAGGTTGTTAAAACATGTATTGATACCTACATTCCAACCACCTGTTCCATATATACTTTGGTTTTTTTAACATACTATGGCGTTGAGATGCCTTTAATTACACTGCTGCGGAATAAATCTCTTGCAGAAATTGGAATAAATATTTTTTTTCTCTAGTAGACGGAGAATAAACCTACTGCAGAGGTTGGAATAATTTTTTTTTTACAAAATTGGAGAATAACCTAAAGAGTTCAACGCTTGTGCTGGTATTTTGAAAACCTCGTGCTAATACAACGCTGGTGATATGCGTTCCCTTGGGGGCTGAGTGGAACTGTCACGTACTAGCAAAGATTTCTACTATACTCAGAAGTAGAGTGTACTCCAGAAATTTTCTTGCTGGATGCGAAATGACGGGTGCCGCGAGCCCGCGACCAAATAGTTTTCCACGCCAATTAAAACCTGCTTCTAGAAACTTAGGAAAAGCAAATGATTAATTGCATTTCATAGCCCATTGACCGGTCTTCCACTGACCCACTCGGCTCGGCCACTCCCACATTTGTTTGTCCCGTGATCCAGAAATCGGCAGGTGGAGCTGCTGTGCTGCCTGCCGGTGGTGGGAGGGAAAGCTGTGGGAAGCGTCGCCGTGCAACGTCAGGTGCGCAGGGAAATTTCCAAGGGCCGCTCCTCTTTGCTGACCGTCGTGCACACGCCGTGCGTGGACTGACTTCACAAAGCTGCAGTGCCGGCTTTCCCAAGGGAACAGAAAGTCACACACACTGGTGCCCCACTGTTCTTATTAGCACAACAACCACACCTGTGTCATCAAATCAATCACAGCTGAACTTTGAAATTGTCTTGTGCGCCTAGTCTCGCTTTGTCCACGTAGCTTTGTATCGTTCTAGATGTGTGTTTTTAACTTTGGTCATCAGTGTCCAAAGATTTATATAGGCTGGCAATACGAAGTTAACATCACTGTATTCAACATAAAACTGTTACATTCGTCATTGAAAAGGAGAGGCCGCGGCCTGGATGACGGCAGGGGCAAAGCGCATGCCTGCTCTTCTCAGCCATGTTAAGTTCAGCCCTGCACTCCCCCTCCCTGTTATTTTTTCGCTCCTTTTTATTTTCATGTGGTTACTTTAAACTGTCTTTTGGTAACAACACAGTGAGAAATATTTTAGAAAATATAATAAATCCATTTCTTTTGAGAATTGTTGATGCCCAGTTATAAGTAGATAGATCGAAAAGAGGTCTTCAAAATGGTGCATTGTTAGGGCGAACCTAACACCCATGCTCTTTTTCTTTTGGAAAATGGTGTGGAGCGGCAGACGAGATAAGGTACATCCACTGATCCACATGTGTCACTCGTAGACTTAAATAATTGGCTTCTAGCGAAGAAGAGCAGGCCGCTCGTTGACTCACAAGACGAGACAGCAAGCCGCACGGGTCTAGCGATGCAGACAGAGGTGGCATCGAAGCGAACCACTCGTCGGATATTATATATAACACTGAAGAAATTTTGAGAAAGAAAGCTACACCTTCTAGAATAAAAGCTCCTATTGGTTGGTCTCCAGAATTTGATTCCAGAAACTTGTCTACCATCCAGAAGCTTTCAGGATAGAACGACTATAATAATAACTGCGAAACATAGGGCAAAAAAAAAAAAAAAGATTGATGAGCACAGCACAGAGCCGGACATATAGCAGTAAAAGACTGGATTGGCAGATAGCAGACGAGCCGCTATGCTATGCGAGTCTACCGGAAGACTGAGCAGTCGGCCGGCTTCGAGAAGGAAGAGAAAAACTTCACTTTCTGGACTGCACGCCGCTACCTCGCACCCCGTGTACGGATGCGTCACCGGCGGCCGTCTGGATGTTCTCCATTTCGGACTTGGGAGCTCGATCGGATGAGAAAGGGAGAGGCCGACAGGGAGACGTGGGGTCTGATTGGATCGAGACCTAAATTGGTCAGATCAAAATTTGATTAAATTTAACAATGTTTGAATTTTAAATAATATTTAATCAAATGATAAAATTTTTGTTTGCAGGTCTTATTTAAGTACCAAATAAAACATACAAATAAAAAAAATTCTATTTGACTAAATATTTTTTGAAATTTAAATATGATCAAATTTAGCCAAAGTTTGGCCTGCCAAGTACAACTATGGTCTTCATCCAATCAGACCCGTGGTGACTGAGGTGTGCCGCTCATCGCAGTGCGACCAGGGATACGAAAGACTCGATCGGTGGCAGGCATCTTCTGGAATGAAACGTTAGTCCGAAAGCTGCAGACACGATCGAGGTGCCTCCGTCTCTAGGCAAAGATGGGCATAGAAGATCACATCGCGAGATCCACTTGGGAGCGCCGGCGCGACTGCTGCAACGAACGGGCTCGACCACTTCGGAAGCTCAGAGCACAGCTGGGCCTCGTGGACAGACAAGTCCAATGGGCTTACTGTCCGACGAGTTGATGGGCTGTGGCCCGCAGGATACGATGTATGATGGGCCGCCGGCACCCAAGCTGAGGATCGCACACCGGACGCTTCTGGCCCGCAATTTCTATCTATCTTTCGGTAAGAGAAAAGTTCTTTCGGTAAGAGAAAAGTTCATCCTGTTGAGAAA
This sequence comes from Paspalum notatum, assembly GCA_022530915.1. Classification (NCBI taxonomy): domain Eukaryota; kingdom Viridiplantae; phylum Streptophyta; class Magnoliopsida; order Poales; family Poaceae; genus Paspalum; species Paspalum notatum. The sequence continues at coordinate 37,102,180 of CM039692.1, forward strand.
CTATGTTAATGTGGATCGACAGATCCGTTCTCCTTTTCTCCCACAGCAGATCAGATGTAGAGAAGCTGTAGATCCCGTCTTCCATCCCAGATACACGACAGATAGAACACACGAGAAACAGATATAGGTGGAACTTCTGGTCTCTTCTCTTATTCATTATAGATACACAGGGTGTTAATTATATAGAGGTGGATAACCCTTCAGGGGTATATTTGATATGAGCCCAGATAACTCTAATCGGGTTACGTTTCTTAATACACCCATCTTCCAATATTTGAGATTCGTGCAGTCCAATCTCCACCATCCATCTCACCTCCCTCCTTCCTCCTCTCTCCTCACTCATCCGCGCGCCGCCACCTCCGGCATGTGCCGCCGCGCCGCGCCTCCCCGCGCGCGCCGCCGCCTCCCCACGTGCCGCCTCCGCGACGTGCCGTCTCCGTGCCGCGTGCGCTCCGCGTCGTGCTGCCGCCGCCGCACGCCGCCTCCACGCGTGCCGCTGCCGCCGGGACGCACGCGGCCGGGGGGTGCCGCCGCCGGGCACCACGGTCCACGGGGGCGCCGCCGGGCCGCTGTGCCCTCCCCTCCGGTGGTGATGTTTTTTTTCAAACAATCAAACTGTGTCGATTTAACATTTCAACTGTCTCGATTCAACATTTCAATTACTCTGATTCAATGTTCCATCTACACTGATTCAACATTTTATGTATGAATTGTTGAAATAGTATTTGTAAAATGTTGAATTATTCATTTTGCAATTGTTGAATATTTTACACTAAAACTGTTATTGGGCTTTCGTGGGCTTTTTAGTTGGCTTGCTTATCCTCCTTCCGGTAGATACACAGGATGTCCCTTTCTGGCCTGCTATACCGTTGCCGCCTCGATCGGGCCCTCGCCCACGGCCGCCGGCCTAGCTTCGTTCCGGCCACCGATCCATCCAAGGTCGGCACGGAACCACCGTCAGCGCCCAGCGGCGGCCACCTTCGTGTCCATATTGGTCGTGGATTGGACTGCGGCGGCCTGATCCATGACCGCGGGCTATGGCAGGCACATCACATTATTGGCACCGGGAGGTACGTCGTACGAACTACTCCTACGATTGTATGGTATATATGAACAGTTTATGCAGTCTCACAAGGATGTGAGATTGCTTGCACCCTTCTGTGATTAGCGGCATCTACGGATGTCGTCTCCTCTCCCTATAGACATCGCTGTTACAAACGCCCCCTCCTGATGATGGTTGTTTTGCTGTAGAGTGCAAAGTGTGGACCGTTGATGGTTTCTTTGTTGCGATGCAACGGCTGTCGTGCAGTCACTTAGGCTGTGCGAGTGCTGTTGTTGTACTATTGCTGAACCGGCTCAGAACATTTGGGTTACCGGCCGTTTCACCGAAAGGTGACGAGGTATGGACACTTGGTTTCCTTCGCCCTGCGTGGTCAGAAAACGACGTGGAGATAATGAAAGACCTGAGGTCTTCTTGCATTTCTGGCAATCTTATATGCTCCTGTTTATTTATTTTTCCTCTGTGAGCATTTTCGTATGGATAAGAGCAATTCATTGTAAACCTCAATCACACTGAACAAATTGATTGAAGGATGCATGGATGTATCAAGTTGTTCAGGCATCATCCGGGCCCGACATCTTCTCATCTAGTGTCAGCGCGACACCAAACTATCTTACTACTGCTTAGCTGCAGGTCACGTACACTGTGCATCAATTCTATGTGCTAGTCTTCCTTCGTATGCTCAGTACAATATATATTGACAGGTGTTTCCTGGAGCGGCATGATGCGCTGTCATATCATGTCTAGCTAGAAAATTGTATTGTAGTGGACAATTTGAAATGTCAAAACAAAGCACACAGTTGAGTAGTCAGTTCTCGTTGCCTGTAGGATCTGATAGATCATATATGAACAGACACCGTTGTATTGAAATACAGATTGCGCTTGTTGACTAGAGAGTTCAGAAAATGAGGGTAAGGTGCCAGTACAAGTAACGAAGACTAATAGTTCTCGTTCCTCACCAAAAAGATAAACATTTAAAGTATCAAACGAGAATATTCTATGTTTTGATCTGTTTGGAACGAAGGAATTCAAAATATAGGAATGGAGAAAAACGAGGGAATAGGATGTTGGGGTGGTATAAAAACAGAGGATTGAAAAACCATAGTAAGACACAGAAAGTGGCGTTTGGAACGCAGGAATCTGTATCACAGGAATTAACGTAAATGCAAATAATAAAACCATGTTAGTGCTTTTTAAACCCAATTGCATTTGACGTCCCGATACATGCCTCACAGCTCCCTCATGATATTTTATCATTTCCCTTCTACAGTCTCTGCCGCGTTTACTAATGTAGACAGAAGCACTATCGTCTACTATGTCCTTATCTCTTCATCGTTCTTATCCAATCAATCCCCATCTCCTTGCTTGCTCTCTCGCATTGCTTTGTTCGGAGGCAACTTGACAGCCAGTGAGGACGGAGGCCATCTGGCCATGGCTTCGGGAGACGCAGCTGCTTGCTGCTCTAGCACCGGTGACCTGACTCCAATTTGCTCGTCGGTCCTCCATTCATCCCTCTCTTCCTCCTATCTCTCTCTCACTCTCCATGTGAGTGTCGACGGTCTGCTCGCCGGTCTCGATATCTACTCACCGCTGGCAGGGGCAGAAGGCGTCAAAGGATGTGCCAACGACGCTGGTGACCAGATGACGGCAGTTCGGTTCGCTTGCTAGCGCTCGCACTCCTCGGGTTTTCGCGAAAACATTGGCTCCGAGTGGATGGAAAATTTCCTGTGTTTTGCTGAGCAAAGGGAACCTTTCCAGAGGAATGGAGGACTCATTTCCTTTGATCCAAACGGCGTATGACGTCAGCAAAACACTGGTTTGGCAATCCTTTGAAATTCCTCCAGAAATACTTTGATCCAGACGGGGCCAGGTGCACATGTGTGGATCATCTTTTCCTGCTTGGTGTCGGACAAACTGAGATAAGGATTAAGAAATCCTTTAAGCTATTGGTTAGTGCGTGGTCTGTCTTATTTTAACTGGGCCACCTGTCGTAATCGGGGGCAGTATCTGGACCTACCAGCACTGTTTTTTGATGCAATGTCTAACTTATCAGATTTGTCAAGTTTGTATGTTTCTAGCACCCCCTCTCAGAAAACAAAGCTTCTTATATTAGCACCACATCTTCGCTTATCGTGTTGTAAAGCTTTTTCTTTGGTTGCACTTGTCTGAACTGTATATGGTTTGATTTTATCCGTTGACAATGCACTAACTTGGTGGCTCTCACTGAACAGTTACTTTCAGTGACTTCAAATGCTATCTACTCTCTCTTTCTGGAAAAGAGATGCTCTCTATTTTTTTGCCATTCGTAGTTATCTATCTGGTCGGTTAAAGTTAAAGATTCTTTGTTGGAATAGTAAAGTACCTCTATGTAAGGAGGATTTTAAACCATATTCCCATTATCATTTCTCTTGATGAACTAAACTTAGCAAAATAGGTATCATATGATGATTCGTGGACGGTAGATATACTAATAGTTGAGAATATATCAAGTGCTTTAATTTGCATAGTCTGCTGTTGGCTTGTGAGTTGTGACCATGTATTTTACCGGATGCTGTAAATGCAGATGGCTTTTAATTTTTTTCCCGCATCAGCATATATCTATGCCCAAATTGTGATTGTTAGGCATGATACTTTCAATGACCAGGTATTTATTTTTGTTAGTCCTCCGCCACTGTTCTTCATACAGAGTCTTAGTCTAATGGCTGCAGAAATGCAGAAAGCAGCTATGTCTTTTGAGGCACTACTGCGGCACTAGCTACTTATATACTATAGGACGTTGGTGATGAATAGCTGCTCTTAAGTATGCTGGTATGGATACGAATCTTATGATTGGATACTGATAATGAATAACTATGCATGCTAATATGGCTCCTATGATTAGAGTAGGATTGTTCAACTTTGTTTTAGAGAAAACAAGAACTGTTTAAGTTACTCGAACTATTCATTGGATCGTATCCGCTATGCTGACGTGAGTTTCTCAATTAAGCGCTCATCTTTACAATTTACTGCATGATTTAAAACACCTTTTCTTTTGGTTGCGGCATTGCAGTCTCCAATAGCATGTCCACCTAGCATCTCAATCCACCACAGTGCATTGCATTTGTCTGACAAGCTGTTTTCGAGAGTAGAACCAATACTGGAATGCAATAATGCAGGTAAGAGCAGATTGATACTGAATCTGAAACTAAAATATGTTTGCACAAGTAGTATTAATTATATTGAAAAAGCCAATGATTGGCAATTGGCATGCTTAGTCTTTGTAAGTACTGATGTTGCTTTCACCTGCTCCGATGCAATGTTCTTGCAAAGGCAATATAGCTTTTAGCCTGGCAACTAAAATACGCACTAGCGACATATGAGCACACAGCACGGGGGATACAGATGTTTGGGAAGCACACAACAAAGATTCTTTCGTAATCCGCCCCGTCTCTTCCCCTTTACCGCCGTTCGGTATTCAGGGGTGGTCCAATGACAGGGACCTTTCCTTTGTCACCAATTCCAAGGCTGGAAGCATGGCAGTGAATATTTCCATCTGCTGCAGAAAAAGAAATGGTTGTGTTTTTTTTGTCGATTGTCCTATGCTTTATGTTTATCACAGGTCTTGATTGCCTGCAGGTGGAGCCATTAATAATGAACCAGCTGTTTTGCCATTGATGAGTGCAAGTGCTGCAATAGTGAAATTGAGCACTGAAGCTGCTGCAAGCATATATGGGTTTTCTCCTTCTTATAGTACAAATTACAGGTATATTTCAGACTTATGGGGGATCATTTTACATATATAGAGTTGGAATCAGGTCAAGTATTTTGTATTTATAAACTGTAATTGTAACAAATCTTCCATTATTGTTTTTCTTTTTAGACAATGACAAATCCTTCATTATTGATGAGCTATCAGCATAGTTCACTTGTTCTCTGGGTTGGCGAAAGGAAGCACTTCAGTACTTCACCAACATTACGTATTATGATGCCTTTTGCATCTTGAGCGTAGTTAGTTGAAAATTATCACATCATACTAAAAGCGCATTCTCCGGCTTTAGTAAACCTACTAGACCACGTCGAATACCACGGGATCAGTACTATAACTGAAATAGAGCAAGTAAAATTACAAAAGATGCAGTGCAAGGGCAACTGCAATATGCTAACATTTATATTATTAGATTTATCTCTACAAGCCAAAAAGAGTCATCCGAAGACAGCCGATGATTGACACAGCTTGCATGATCCAAAGGCTGGACGACTGGTCACATATCAGTGATCTGCCCTCCCAGAGGCAGTTTTAATCTGTACAATAACATGATAAACATAGAAATGAGTGGAAACCTGGAATTCAGGAACTGAAACAATACCCGGGATTTATGGCACTTTAAAAACTATTGAATTTAATATAGTTTAAACAGTGATAGAGTTTGAACTTCCATAACTGGAAAACAAGGGCAGCTTGAATCTGCACTGTACTTACCAAGCCATGGGGAAGTTCTGAGCTTTTCATAACCCTAAGCCTCCTAGCAGTAGAAACAAATACACTGCAGAATTAAATAATTTAATTTAGATAGGGCAACCAACAGTTTTTCAGTGGGCCATCTCAAAATTTGAGAAGATTAGACAATAATTACAATCGTAAAGAAGGAATGACAAGAAAGAAAAAATGATTGTACCTAAAGGTGATAGCAAAAGTTGACGTGCAATTCTGTGTTCCTTATGCTTAAGAAACTAGAGAAAGCTACTCGGTCTGTGAATTATGATATACTACTACATAAAAAGAGAAGGCTTACTTCCATGGTAGACCCCCAACTAGTGTCCTGCCTCCTTCATTATCTTCATAAATTAGAGTGTATTCACCCGTTCCATCCAACAACCCTGAAAATATTTTCCCTTCTACTCCTTGATCTCCAATTTCAGAACAGGCTAGATCCTTTGGGGCTGCAGAACAACCAAATTCATAATATTAGAAAAAAGTTTCTAATAGTGCTAAACAGACGCACAGAGTAGTTGGGTTATATAAAAATGACCAGGTATGTGTTTTCTGTTTACCATTTGTACATTCGAGAAAGCCACGAAACAAGTCTTGGACGGCAGATGACAGCTTCTGATAGTTGTCGTATGCTGCTAGATCTATTTTCCTTCCAATGGGGATGCCGTCCATATTTATTTTGATAAGTGTGCTTCTCTTGCCGGTTAGCTTGGCTTTGTCACCAGCTTCATCGTTGTGTTGCTCAGGAGATTGCTTAGATGAGCTGACATTTGTGAGGTTTCTCCTGAAGGACCTGACTGGAGGCCAACCGACCACTGGAGGAACAGTGCCTCTACATTGAATTTGAGCCAGGTGAATCGAACAAGTTTCCAATCCCTTTTTAAATAAATTCTACAAAGCGTAACGAGTTTGTATGGAAAGAAAGGGGTGCCATTGTTGTGTTATCACTAACATATCTGAAATATGTATATGCATCTCAAGCTATGTGATGTTAAATTGAGGAAGTAGATTCCCATTTCCAAGAGTTTTCGCTTTAACTGTCAGTAGAACGTAGTGAGTTCCAAAGTAAATCATCTCACTGGTGGAAAATTATAGCCAGAACCAGAACTAACAAAGAAAATGCTAAGAACAAAGATTAATCAGTATCACAGAAAATAACCACATGGTTGATTAATAGGCAGTTTTCAACGAGCAGAATAGTGAACTTGCATGGCTCGTTGCTTTCTAGTCTAGGTTCGTTGCTTGTCAGATTTCATTCAGAAAGGCAGTCCATGATAGAAAAAAGTCAAGATGAAGAGGACAGGAACATTATACTATGCAATCATTTCCCAAGACCACGCATACGCGATGACAAAAATAATTTGAGAGCACAGAAAGACGGGGAAAGCCAGTAAAACCAGCCTGTCCTCACCTGCTGCTGCGCACGAGCCCAGCAGCCGAGTCCTCATGCGACGACGATGGGGGACAGCACCCTTTCTTCCTCTCGCCTGCCATGTTTTCACCTCCCAGTGTTAACCCATCCCCACACCCTTCCCTGTCCTGCTGCTGCCTCTGGCTACATCCTTACAAAATCACACAGACATAAAGATGTCAGAAATGAAACGAGATTATCGTACGTACAGCTAGCTCAGTCCTCACTCCTCAGTGGGCTTTACTTACCTGCTGGTTTGGCACCACCAACGGTTGCCAAGAACCCTCTCTTTGCCCCAGCTGTAGCAGTAGCAGCGCTGGCGGCGAGCTTGGATTGCGATGGTGATGATGGGAAGCAACCAAGCGAGAGAGCGGTGCAGCTCTCCTCCTCCTGCTGCTGCTCGTCCATCTTCTCCCCTGGCCCAGGCGCCCTCTCGTCGTCGTGGACACCAGGGAGGCCGAGCTTCAGCTCAAGCTTGGAGTCCTCGGCGGCATCAGGGCCTGCTGTGGTTCTTGATGAACCCCTCCCTCCACCTCCCTCCTCTCCGATCGCCTTCCATTCCCTCTCGTCCCGGATGAGGTTTAGCAGCTGAGGAGTGGGTTGAGCTCTCTCCCGGCCGGAGCCTTCCTCCATGGTACTCGCTGATCTGTGAGAAACAAAGCTTTCTTTTATTCGCGTGTGAGTGTGTTGATGGCAGCAGTGCGTGCAACAGCAAGGTGGACTCAAGGAGGCGGCGATTTTGAAGGCTTCAACGTATGCAGCGCTCGAATAAATAAAACTAATCTACGGCATATATATGATAGTATTTGACGAAGAGCTGGGAGGAATACAAGCAAAGCTGCTAGCTACAGAAGCCCGGCGGCAGGAAAGCTGAGTCTCGCACTCAACTTGGGACGGAGAAAGTGTGAAGCAAACGTGGGGGTACAGGTATAGCGCGTATACAATTCCAAGGTCAAAGTGAAGGCTGGGCGCTGGCTGGGAAGAGAGGAAAGCCGGCAAGGACATGACTCGTGGTCATCAAATCAACTCACGTCAAAGGCATTTCCGGCAAGAGAGGCAACTCATAACCAGGCTACGAGATAACCAAAAAAAAAACCCTCTGGAGCTAGACTGAAACAAAGCCTTCCATATAGATGGAGGAGAGAAAAACGACGCTTAGTCAGACGATCAGAACAAAGTCACTTCGGACGAGACGACAACCAACCGAGGCTCAGACGCTCATGTCAAAGTCCTTCGTATGGATTCAGAATTTCAGAAAACTCCGAAAGCCAGACTGAAACCGAAACGTGCAGCAAGAGAATTCAACAGAGGGAGAGGGCAAGAACTCACCTGACGCTGCAGCAACGACCTGAAGAACTCAAGAACCGTTGTGTGAGGCCGTGGGAATGGCTGGAAGGAGGACGCTGAAGCAAGCGAGGGGAGAGCTGCTGCCTGCTATCCGCGGCAGGAGGGCCTCAGCGTGGCCTTTCTTTTGTACTACCAGGCCAAGCCAGCAGCCCCCACCCCGAGCTGGCGCCGTTCTTTTCCCCCTGGCTGGCCTGCTTTCTCTCTAGGCCCCCCCCCCCCCTATCCAGCCACTGTACTGTACGCCTCATTCCTCTCTCCTTTCGCTCCTGCACTTTTTCGCCTACCTGTTCTCGGCAGGCAGCCACACTGCGGCATCTACCACAGCCAGCCACAGGTCCGGACGGCCGGCGTCGCGTCGCGTTGCGTGTGCGTGCGCGACGTGCAGGCCGCGCGTGGGGTGGATGATTGGGGGGCCCGGGCGGCCGGAGGGGGCGCGACGAGTGCGGTGAGGCGATGCGATGTGAGGTGATGGGATGGATGCTGCGTGTAGTTGGTGTCGGGTGATGCAGTGGCTCTCCTCTTCTCGCTTGCTCGCCTGGCTTTCCTTCCTTCAGCGACCAGACCAGCAGCGCGGGCGGGACCACTGTCGGCGTTCCTGTTGGGTTGTGCAATTTGGATATCTCATCTCATCCGTGCGTGGGTGCCTGCTGACGGCTGACCCATGCTGTCCAGGAATATGTTCGTGCAGGGGCTTTTATTTTTCATTCAGGAAGATACATATGCGCCAAGCTCAGGACCCTCTTCAGTGCAAATGTGTTTTTTTTTTCTCTCTGTAGTTGGGCAGAAATGCCCGTCGTTCTCTAGCGGTCTCGCCAAAAGAGAGAAAAATTAAACAGAGAGGACAGTGATTCGTCCTTCGCTGAGAAAATCTTGACTTATGGTCTTTGTAAGCATCTTACAAAATGGCGGCTGACAGGTAAAATTTCCTAATCAACCTGATGAAGTAATATTTTCTTGGTCGCCTGACATCGTTGCTGAAGTGGAGAGCTGCTTGCTGATCAAGACCAGCTGAATCGAGGTGATTATATATGAGAAAGGCTTCTGAACTCAACGCAGAAGTTTGTTCCACTTCCGCAGCAAGTCCTAGTTTCAGAGAGTGGAGTTTTAGTAGTACTGTAGTACATTTTAGTCCTCTTGTTTGTCCTCCTGGTGTTTTTTCTTGCACCGTTCGTAATGCTTGGTATTGCTTTCCTAATAAAAGCAGAGCTTGCATCCTTTCAGACAAGCAAAAAAAAAAAAAGAGGGATGAAAAGTCATTTATTGTCAAGTAGTCGTGTTAAAAAACACCAATTATACCCGTGATGGAGCAAGGGCCTGTTTGGAATGGAGGATTTTCTTCCCTTCCTGCGTTTTTTCTGTAAAATTAAACTGATTCTTATAAAATTCTTGTATGATTCACGTGAAATTCCTGCGGCTCTAAGATCATATTGAAGCATGACAGCTTTCACTCACTGCACATGGCTGGCCGGTTTCCATTCCAACTAGGCATCCTTCTCCTCAGGCGGCCCATCCGCCCATGCAAGTACCAAGTACGCTGCAGGTAGTGCCTGTCTACATGTAGCCGCGCGCAACCGCAACCGGGAGACGCAGTTTCCCGTGCCCATGCAGTATGCACGCCCAAACTCAAAAAGGAGCCAGCAGGCAGAGCAGCCTCTCCTCCCCTCCACCTCAACTTGCATTGGCACCAGGGTTCACTGCCTTTTTGTTTTTACTGTATCAAAATTTTGGTTTGATTAAAAAAATTTGACTTTCATATTTTTGAACTTAGAATCGAAAAATACCGATTTCTAACCAGAATTTACTTCCCGGTGTGATCTGAAAACGAAATTCCAGCCCGTAATTCCGGTCAGAAAAGATGAACCCTTGGCACTCGACCAACACAAAGCCAAGCTGAAAAATTAAATGGAGCAAATCTAGCAGCTGCTAGCGTGCGAATGTGGGATGCGCGCGTTGTAACTCACGGAGTCAAGGGCAGGGATGAGGCACGCACGAAGGCGCAGTATGAAGCCGCGCGTGGAGTATAACCTAGCAGCAGCGCGAGGCACGGCACGAGCGAGTGGCCAAGTGGGCCGCTGTAGCCAGCTTTCCTCTCTCTCGGCCGGCGGCGGCAGTTCGGCACAGGAGAGTGGACTTCTCGGCGTCAGCCGCAGCGCAGTAGGAGGACCCCGGGTGGCCGCCTCTGCGCTGCGCGTGTGATCTGGTCACCCGTGCAGAGATACGAATATGGTCGGTGTGGTACGGTGCTGTGCTTCTACTACGGCGCGGCGCTGGGTGGTGGTGGTCTCCAGCGCGAGCGCGACGGCTCCGCTGCTGCCACCGGCTCCGGCCCGGCGCTAGCGGCGTAGAGAGAGAGGGCAGCCGGCGGTGATGGGTCGGGCCGGGGTGGGGGAAGCATGCATCCGCGGTGGCCCGGTGCGATCTGCGGATCTGGCCGCGACTTTGGGGTGCGGAGACGGCGCCGGCCGCCGCGGCGGCTGTGGGCAACGCCTTTTGCAGGGACGACGGCGTGGACCGGACACTCCGCCGTTGCTGGTTGCTGGTGGCCTCACGCATGGTCCGTGCTGGCTCGTGCCGCGGGGTGGTCAGCGTCGTCAGGCCGTCAGCGATTTCCCGCGGCCGTCATGCGTTCTGACTGCTGGTCATCTGGCCAATACTAGTGTCGCAGCGTCGCCGTATTCCTTCATTCCCTTGTACTCCGTGGTCCGTGGTAATAAGATAGAAAGGCCCATTGTGACTTGTGACTTGGCAAAAAAACAAAAACGCAACTCCTTTCGGACTGTGCAGCCCAGTTATCTTGATGGCACAAATCAAAGAAGGTGGGCCGTTTGTGCGAGGATGTGATTAGAACCGTGTTTTATAGCATCTAGGACAATTGGCGCGCTCCGCCGCACCCGTCTATTTTGAACGTGCGCTGGTTGTGTGTGATGATTTTTTTTATGATCTTTGATGTATATGGACTAGTAGTTGGCTTGTGGATTTTCATAATGTGTATGATAAAATATAGGAAGATAGAGGTATCAAAGGAGGCTGCAATCGGAATGTGTGTCCGGCAATGTGTATGAACATGGTGTGTGCTCTGGTTTTGCATGTGTCATCCCCGTATACTTTGTTGTTTGGGTACTCACGTTGTCGAGTCTGAAAGGGAATGAAGATAGAGGGGCAGGACGAACAAAAAGAGGGTTGCGGACTGGGATGAGCCGAGACGACCGATGAAAGAACGACACTCTGTTGTGTCCGCTTAGGCGATGCAAACCGGTGACCCTATGCAAGCAGGTTCCGATAAAACTGTCGATATATCCTGTTGTGTTACATGGTTCGAGTAGGGATGGCAGCAGACGCTCGAAACCCATATATCTAGCGGGTTCTATCCGATATAAGATGATTGTGGAATGAACCATTCGCAAACGGTTACGCTAATGAGCGCAATCTTATACGCATAGGTTAGAGCGGGTCCATGTACGGGTGAATACTACCCGTACCCATAAACACATGGGTAATTTATATCCGCATCATTCATACATAAATCGTACTTCCTTTGTCCTTTTTTTATCTGACGTGTCTGACTTTTTTTTTCAAAACTTTGATCTTTCCTCTTATTCAAAAAATTCATTGTTTATTATTTATTTTCTTGTTACTTGTTTTATTATTATTAGGTATAGTTATAGTTTAAGTATAACCTGCGTTTTTATATGTTTGTACAATTTTTTAGTAAAACGAATGTTTAAAGTTATGGAAAAAACAACAACGTCAAATAAAAAATAATGGATGTAATACTAAAATATATCAAGTAAACGAATGTTTGTCCCAAAGATTAGTCAACTCGTTTGTCGTTAGATTATTAACTATCGCATGTCTCCTAGTATTTAACAAATGGATAGAGCCAAACATGGAAGGGGCTTAGGCTGACGCTTCCCCAAACCCATCTTTCAAACACTGTAGACAGTAAATGCGTACACTGTAGACAAATGTAGACAAAATGAGGGGTAGTTGGAATAGTAACAGAGGACGAGGGATAAGGAAATGGTTGGGTTCAGGCTTTGAAGAAAAAAAAGGCAGGCACGTGTATCACCATTAATTACCTCAGGCTGCCAAGCATGCATGATGCATTCTACGCCGTCAGATGTAGGTCTGGGCTTCCGTGCCTCCTACGCACGCAACCGGCTATAAATAAACCCTAACGCCGCCGTGCCGCAAACCCACACGGCCGCGCCTCCCCGTGATCGCTGATCCCACGAAACCGCCGCCGCCGCCGTCATGGGTCGCGTCATCCGTGCTCAGCGCAAGGGCGCGGCGGGGTCCGTCTTCAAGTCGCACACGCACCACCGCAAGGGCCCCGCCCGCTTCCGCGCGCTCGACGTCGGCGAGCGCACCGGCTACCTCAAGGGCGTCGTCACCGACATCGTGCACGACCCCGGCCGCGGCGCGCCGCTCGCCCGCGTCACCTTCCGCCATCCGTTCCGGTACAGGCTACAGAAGGAGCTCTTCGTCGCCGCCGAGGGCATGTACACCGGCCAGCAGATCTACTGCGGCCGACGCGCCAACCTCTCCATCGGCAACGTCCTCCCGATCGGGACGCTCCCCGAGGGAACCGTCATCTGCAACGTCGAGGGCCACGTCGGCGACCGCGGCGCCCTCGCGAGATGCTCCGGCGACTACGCCATCGTCATCAGCCACAACACGGACAGTGGCACCACCAGGTATTACGACGTCGATCATGTGTTTCATTTCATCACTCAACATGCATGCGTTCAGATCTATAGATTCGATCATTATTATCTGTGTTGCAGTTTCATGTTGATTAATCATAATAATTATTGAAAACGGATGACCGTTAACGCATGCATGCATTGCGTTGCATGCAGGGTGAAGCTCCCGTCCGGCGCCAAGAAGGTGCTGCAGAGCGCCTGCCGCGCGATGGTCGGGCAGGTCGCCGGCGGCGGCAGGACGGAGAAGCCGATGCTCAAGGCCGGCAACGCCTACCACAAGTTCCGCGTGAAGAGGAACTGCTGGCCGAGGGTGCGCGGCGTGGCCATGAACCCCGTGGAGCATCCCCACGGAGGAGGCAACCATCAGCACATCGGCCACGCGTCCACCGTCCGCCGCGACGCCCCTCCGGGTCAGAAGACCGGCCAGGTTGCCGCACGGAGGACTGGCAGGCGCAGAGGGCAAGCCGCTGTCGCCGCCAGCAAGTCTATGTTATAAGGAGATCGCGAGCGCGTCCATGCTTTATCTCTACCACGCAAGATATGCATTTGCTTTGCTTTGCTTTGCTTTGTTCGTCGTTTAGTTATTTTGAGACAAGAATTATGTTTCATCGAGTGCACTGGTTTGTCGATCGATCTTATCTTTTAGTTTGTTGCGTCCATTATGACTCTTGTTTTCCTCATGTAAAAGCTAGTTTGGCAACCCCATTTTTCCAAAGACTTTCTATTTTTTTTTAGGAAAAATGAACTATTTTTCTCTCTATTTTTCAAAATCCCTTGAAAAAATTGGGTTGCCAAACTAGCCCTAAGTATTTTATTTTGCGGCTCCTACCGACAAAATGATTTGCAACCTATTTATTTGACCAAATAATTATATTCATCATCGATCGTGTAAATTCATCATCGATCGTGAATTTACGTTTGGAAGAGACCAAGCACCTGATAAACGTTGAAAAATTTGTGTAAAAGACATATATGCTTACATTTCATGCAGCTACACCATACTCATCGTATTGTTCCGTACATGCAATTCAGTGATTCGCAATACAGCCAAGTGATCGAATCAACCCAAGAATGTAAGCCAAAAAGAAGACATAACTGAATTTTCCAGGGAGCATCTAGTATGAGTATCTGCTGGTGATGGGCGAGAGCCAAGCAAACAGAGGGGAATATTGGAAGATGTTTGTTACTGAAACCATCGACATCAACAAAAGAGCGCAGGCTACAGGCCATGTTCAATCAGGTAGTTGCCCAGCCTTTCCACCACCAGGTTGCACTGCCCGGGAGTCATTGGCTCGTCGTAGATGCCGATGAGGAGTGCGGAGTGCCCACAGTCACACCTCCTGATGATCCCTGGGGGAAAAAAAGCAATTGGAAGTACTGAGTCTTGCCTTGTGTAAGATAAATTGAATTGGAGTGTGCTCATCGAGAAGATGAAAAACCCAAAAATGTCTGCAACTCCAGTGCTGGGAATGGAGAATTATGGTCGCGTATGCTTCGTTTGTAAAATAACGAACATATGATAAAGAAAATGTATATATACTAGCTAGTAACAACGTTACCTCTATATTCGCTGCTGTTCGTCTAACGAGGAAGCAGTAAAATCCACGCCAGAATCTCATGTAACCCTTGTATACGGTCAATGAAAGAAACTAAGAAAGCAATTTAGGATGAACCACAACCGGTGGACAGAGTTGGAAACCTGAAAAAATTTAGGCTAAATGAGCTTTGTTATGAAATATATGTGGCCAATCGCAATGGTTTTTGTGCACCATACATCTTGTGCTTTATCTTAATGTGCGCGGTGTTCCTCGAAGATCAGTGGCAAGGAATCGTTGGCTGTGCTTGTAGTTATTGAAAGTAGTGTGACAAGAACAGGGCATGGAAACAGAGAGGAGGAGCGATGGCTTAGTCACCTTCTTGCCGTGGATGACGGCGCCAGGTTCGCCTCGGATGACCATGTACTTGGTGGATCCAACAAAGAGGCCGGTGGGGGCGAGGTGCCCCAGCTCGTCGAAATCCTTCGTGATGCTGGCCATCTCCTCTACCTTATGTCTAGTTTGACAATCCTATTTTTCCGAAGGATATTGGAGAATTGAAGAGAAAATAGTTCATTTTTCTTTGAGAAAATGGAAATTTCTTGGTAAAATGTGGTCGCCAAACTAGCCCTTAAACTGCAATTTCCCACACGAGAGGGTGTCAGCAGCATCGATGCAAACAACAACATACAGTGGGCAATCAACAGAGCCAGCAGGTCGCTGCTACGTGCGATGCATGGTAATATAACTGACCTCTGGGAACTCGGCGCTCTGAGCCTAGACGGTGCTGTCGCAGCCGACGATGGCGGTGGAGGTGAGGTGGTGGCCCTCAATCTCGCACATCAGAAACTCGTCCACGTATGTCTACCAGGACATCTTCTCCTCGTCCTCGTCCTCGCGTTCCCTTCCCCCTGCTCTATCTCTATCTCTAGCACCGGTATCCCACTAACGACCGAGGACGGAGACGAGAGGAGACGAGAAGGGGATCTGCGGTGTTACTGGAGGTTTTGATCTGGCAGCATGCGGGCGACAATAACTTTGACTAATAATCTTATTTCAAAAAGAATATGAAAGTATTAAAAAAGTTCAAGCTTGCTTAAAGTATATTATATGATATCAAGTGAAAATGAATAATAAGTATTTTCTAAAAAAATAAGACGAGTGGTCTAAATTGACGTGTAAAAAGTCAAACGGTCAAAAATTGTATCAAATGTGTTGTACTTGTATTTTGGTCGCCATCAAGTAATAAAATTCCGTTGTGGAAGAAGTATGAGTATGCAAGTAGCATGTCTTTGTTAATTATCACTTTTTTTTTGCAAAGGGTTAAAATTCCGACGAGTTGCTTGTCTTGGGCTCTTCACATCATCATCAGTTAATTCTCGTTCGAGCGATCGTGATGGGCCTGCATATTTTTTTGTCAAGATAATGGGCCCGCATCTCGAGACATGAGAAAGTCCAGCAAAATATGGGCTTCCTTTGAAATTTCAGTAGTACGATGCGAGCACACAATAATTCTCCCTCGCCTCCCAAGGAAGCCCAGCAAGCCGATGACTTTATTACCAAAAAAAGGAAAAAATAAGGTGAAGATTGACCAAGACCAGTTTTCTTTTTTTAGATGGAACCAAGACCAGTGCTGACGCAAGTTGACATGTCAAGTGTAGCCCGAAAGCGCACCCCACGGCCCACGAGCGTCCAGCACCACCACCACGTCACGATCATGGACCGACCTGCCCCGCGGCCACCGGCCCAACCCAACTAACACACGGACCGCGGTCGCCCTGAGTCGTGACCTCGATCACTCGGCAAGTCGGCATTTTCCATCTCCACGTCGGGGTCGAACAAAAAAAAGTCGTGACCTGCTGACCTCAGGGCCTACCGCGCGCGCATCTGATCCGAAGTCTGAACCCCCAGCTGGAACCTCATCTCCGGTTTCTTTTCCCTCTCTCCCGGGTCCTGATGATGTTTGCCTTCCCCGTTCTTCGTTCTCATCTTCCGCGCTTTATTCCCGTCGTCCAGCGAGAGGACAAAAGGCGTGAGATCCAGCACGCTGAAAGGCTGAATCCCGCGATGGATACGTGCGCCGCACAAAGGGCCGCCCGCCGGGGCTTTTGGAACCACGTGACGGCTACAGCAGCGCAGCATGGGCGGGCGGGCGTCGTGCTCATGGGCTGTGGCTCGCCAAAAGTGGCAAGAACTGACCGCGGTTTCCCGTTACGATCGCTCTCGGTAGTGCACCGGAACGTGCCGGCTAGCTCAGTAGCTCGTACTCGCAGTAGAGTTCATTATCATCGCAGATTTTTATTGCTCCGTTCGTATCGGATCAGATGGTCGAGCGCCGCGCGATCCGAGCTGCCAACGTGCATGCGGGGTACCTGCCTTGTACAGTAGTATCACGCTATCCAGCTCGCCGAGATTAACGGGGTCGCGTAGGAAAAGGATGGCCACGGGCGCCGACCGATCCACACGCCGGCTGCATAGTGGTGCACTCTCATCCCCTTTTGTCATGGGACCTCTCAGCAACTGTGCATCCATCGTCACGGTCTAGTCTCCGGTCTTTAACTACAATGTCTCTCTGTCGGCCACCAGCGGTTGCCAAGCGGTCGCGGGTCCTCCGATCCGTGCGTCCCCACGAGCCCATCGACCTGTCTGTCGGTCCCCTGCCTCAGCTTGCACGACGCGGCGTCTCCCAACAAGCGGAAAACAACGGGACCTGATCCTAACCCATCACCTGAGTTTGAATTCTACTACTGCGCTAGTACTAGTACGTGGGGAAGTTTGGTCTGAGCTGAAACCTCGCCGGTCACCGTCACGCCGCAAAGCGGGGCTGAAACGACGCCGGGAATGGTACAAACAGGCGTGCCTTTCGTGCTGATCCACAACGCTTGGCTCGGAACATCCGGGGACAGACGTGGACAAGGCCACATGGATTAGGGCGCTCCAGCTCCTGACAAAACCTCCATCAGACACGCAAAGCGCATCAGGTATGTAGGAGTATGCATTGACACTGACGATCATGACACTCAACCGGCTCGAGGGAGGGGGGAACCCAACCCAAAAAAAGAAAAGGCGAGAAAGGCCGACGCCGGCGCGCGGCCACCGGGCGACAGGCGCGTTTGGGCATGCCGCGCGCGCGAGCGCGACACCGTTCGCGGGCGCTCGTCCCGGGGTGCTCTCGCTGGCGCGCGGACACCGTGGCGGCGTCCCCGGAAACGGCGCTGCCTGTGCCTGGCCTACGTGTCGCGGCGCTCCGTGGGCGTGTCAGGCTCGCCGGGCTCCGCGAGGGACACGCACTTGGCGCGTAGCTGCGCCGCGCGACGCGTGTGCGTGTCCCGACCCGCCGAACTCGGCACGTCGCCCCCGCGCGCCCGGTTTTCTCCGGCTTTTGGTCCCGGGCCAGACATTTCTTCGCGCCGGGTTTTAAATAATGAGGAACGTACTGTACGTTTCTTGGCTCAGCACTGTTCTACGAGCAAGAGTGGTGCTGTTCTGAACTGCAACGACAGAAGCTTTGCGCTTGAATAACGGCTACGACAAAGCTCTGTGGCCAGCTTCGTGTGGCTCCAACAACGGTTACGCTTGAACGTAGTTTATTCTGGTGAGAGCGTTGTTGCTATCTCTCTCCTTTTTGCTAAAGTGAAAACTTGGTCCGGCTTGAACCGGCGACGGCGGCGTCTTAGGCGTCGCTCTTTTCTTTAGGCGTCGTGTGGCATAATCCTTTTCTTGTCGGGGGCGTGTACTTCTCTAGCTTTTTCTTGTTTCGCAGGACCTCAGTGGTATCGTTCTGGGTTTGGTGCGTCGGTTTTTTTTGTTTTTTTTGTCATGGTTCGTAAGCTGTGGCTTACTACCTGTAGTACAGTTGTAATTCTACTATCTTCTTAATGAAATACGCGCCTTTTGGCGTGTTTGAAAAAAAAAACTTTGTGCTTGCGGGGATTGTTTGTTGTGTGCCCATAGATGTCTACTGATGCGTGCTGAGACGTTGAGCACATGACGGATGACGCGGCTGCGAGGAACATGTTTTGTCGCTGTTGCCACAAAGCTTGCACGTTTCCGTAAGCCTGGCATGATGACGGGCGGAGCCGAGTTATTAGGGTTGTGATGTTACTTAGTATTAATTATTATTACTATTTTTTTTTCGAATATACAACGCAGACACTCACAAACACGCTATGAACGCACGCACGCACACCTTATCCCTATGAGCACCTTCGAAGCACTGTGCAAAGAGTCGGCTATTTCGAGATTCAGAAGTCACCACAGGCGCCTCGCTGTTGACGGAGACGTCACCTACCACTGAAAAAATAAATCCGTTAAATCCTAAAATAATTCGCTCCCACAAAAAATCGAACCTAAAACCTCGCGTGCCGCTCAAGCTGATGCAACCACCAGACTACGGGCCTTTGGCAATTATTATTACTGTTTCCTCCACTTCGGTGGCCTTTAACGACAGATCATGGGGGAAACGACGTCGCGCGTGCCTGAACGCCGAGAGCTCACGTGAATTCCAGTCCAGACCGATGGCCGTCACCCGAGTACCCGACACGAACATATGCTCGCCGCCGAGAACGTGTTCGTTTGAATGGCCATTGCGGCGGCTGCTTCACGGCGACGTGTCCACCTGCCATACCGTAGGAGCACAATTTCCACAGAAACGACAAGCGTATCTTACCAGATCTAGCTTGGTGCCCGTAAAGTAGTCAGTCCTATACATTCCCTACTACTAGGAGCAGTATTAGCTACTACCACGATCAAATCAAGCGCCACGTGGTTCCCATAAAGTACACATACACTGTGAGCTGGGACGGGAGACCTGGCCACCACGCCGGTCCCATGCGTCAGGTCTCCGGGCCCACCCTCACCCTCTGCAGTCTGCACTGCACCACCCCAGGCCAGGGGTTCGAATTCGAACCAAGCCGGGCCCCATCAGCTGAGATCAGGATAAGATCAAGATCTCGGACGGAGATCAGGCCGGGCCGCGGAACAGATTCCGGGGCCGAAAAGCCATGTGTGGCAGCGCCGGAGTGGCCAGCCCCGACGCAGCCGGCTTTATTAACGCGAACAACCACGCACCGGCGTGGGGTGGGGGTGCGGTGCGCCCGTGTCAGCGTCGGCCGCAGCACGGCCCGGTTCGTGGTGCCGTGTAGCCGGCCAGCCGCACCGCCGGCGATGCGACGGCACGAGCCGCTGCTTCGCATCGCCCGCCGTTGCCGATCGCGCGCGTCATCGTACGTTTTTCCTGGGTTCCCCCGCAGCGAAGCGCGCACGTTATGCTTGCGCAAATGGGTAGTCTTTGGTCAAATTAAAGGACGGGCCCGTACCGCGTCCAGAAACTGAAAGCGAGCGCGGAGGGGAGCGGGTCGGGTGGTGCCGTGCCGTGCGCCGGTGCGGGGCGTGTTATATAAACGCGCCACACCACACCGCCGCTGCGGAGGCCAGCGCCCGTCCCATTCCCAAACACGGAGAGCAAGCTAGGTAGGGAAGCGAAACAGAGCGGCGTTTCCTTGGGGGTTTCTCGGGCGGGCAGGGGTCAGTGCAGCTATCGCTATCGGGGGCCGGTGCGCGAGGTCGGGTTGCGAAGCGACATGAGCTACATGCTGGGGGGATCGGCGGAGCGGGACGAGGAGCTGTTCGAGGCGGCGGCGTCCGAGTCCGGGGGCGATGAGTCCGACGCCGACGAGGGGGACCAGTTCCCGGACGGCGCGGCCGGGGAGGGCGGCCAGGAGCGCCGCGTCTTCGTGCCGCAGCCGCTGCGGAGGATGAACTCCGACAGCATCTACGACATGACGTCCATGATGTCGCAGCTCCCGGCCAAGTAAGAGCTCACTCGCGCGCGCGGCGCGCCTCACCTCGCTGGCTCGCTTCCCGGGATCCTGTTTGCTGACGAGTCAGGAGCCTGGTCTTGCAGGAAAGGGCTGTCGCGGTACTACGAGGGCAAGTCGCAGTCGTTCGCGTGCATGTCGGAGGTGCGGTGCCTGGAGGACCTGCGCAAGAAGGACAGGCCCTACAAGCAGAAGAAGATCAAGTCGTGCAAGAGCTACGCCGCGCTGGGAGGGATGGCCAAGAAGCCCTCCTCCGGCTCCTGCGCGAACCTGGACCTCGTCGGCGCCAGCGGGTTCAGGACGCCACCGATTCAGAACGGATACCACCAGTAGTCACTAGGCGCAGGCTGGCTGGGTAGAGAGCACGGCAAGTCGGCAACTGCAGGAACGAGCTTCGTTCCTGGAGGGTCTCTGAACCTTTTTTTTTTCCTTTTGCGTTTTCCCTTTCCTTTTCATGCTTCTGCTTGTTTTCTGCAGAGATTTTCTTCACGGGCGCATTAGTCTGTGAGAATTTTACGAGTCGAACTGTTTCTTGTTCTACTAGCAGTAGAGACCGTTTGCACTTTGCGGCTCGGCAGAAAGAAACTGTTCTTTGTGTACTGTAAATACGGAGCACAACTGTGTCAGGCACCTTGTCAAAAAAAAAAAAAAAAAAAAACTGTGTCAGGCAGAAAATCATTTCCTTCTATTGTCCATGTGAATCTTTCAATCTATGCCTCCTTTGGAGCACACCAGGATGAGGCTATCATGCCATACTGTAAATACGAACCAGGACAGTAGCATGCAGAAAATCATCGCATCATTTTGACATTTTCCTGTTCATATGAATCTTTCAACCTTGCTTCCTTTGGAACATATCAGGCTGAGAATACCATTCAACGGTTTTAGGCTCTGCAACGCTCGAAACAGGCACGCATTTTTATTCCAGGAAAACAATAATATCGGATCAGGCAGGCGCACAGATCTCTCGTACTCTCTACAGCATACTACAGCTATCCCCCGATAGCCAAATCTCTCTCGCCCCCCACAACAACATATAGTTCTCTCCCGAGCGAAAATTCCGCAGGCTGTGCAAACTCTACGCCGGTAATTACACTCTGCCGATGTACAACGAGCGAAAAACAGGTGCGGAATCCATTGCAGATCGTCCTAGCAGGCTCGAACCTCAGTTAAACGGCTAGGAGTTGGAGTTGGTTGGCAGTTGCTGGTAAGCTTCAAGGACCCAAGGAAGCAGGATAGCTTCCTCAT
The DNA here is from genome assembly GCA_022530915.1 of Paspalum notatum. NCBI lineage: Eukaryota > Viridiplantae > Streptophyta > Magnoliopsida > Poales > Poaceae > Paspalum > Paspalum notatum. The sequence continues at coordinate 37,123,777 of CM039692.1, forward strand.
GATGGGCTTGTGCTGAACCACTACTTGCACTTCGACAACGTCCTTGCCATCATCGGCATAGGTCTCGTAGCCCTCGAGATCTGCTTCAGTTATGAAGACTGCATCGCTACACCCGGTGGGGCTTGTCGGCCTGGACAGCATAGTTTGGCAGCGAGGTAAAACAAAATGCTCACTGTCAAACTCGGTGGTGGCGTAGCCATCAATTTCAGGGTCTCCAAAGGATGCTTCACTGGATTCTTCATCGGAAGTTACTGAGGAATCTTTATTTGAGCTATAAATCGAAAGGCATCTGCTGCTCATTGTGCTTGACAGTTCACTGGATTCCTCATAAGATAGTGCTGAGCAGGTTGGGTTCGAGCTCTGTATGGAAAGGCATCTTGCGTTCAGCGTGCTGAACATTTTAACAGCCTGCAGCAAAGTAGGATATTTCAGCAACAAGGGGATCACAAAATTGGAGACCCAAGTGTAAGAGCAATAACAAGCATCGATGTAATAGATAAATGGCAAGGAAGTCAGAGAGCATGCCTGCCATTGAGCTGGCGCTAAAAGCACTCTGGGCCTCACAGACCTTGCATGATCCAAAGCTGCTTCAGGACTCATGTTTCTGTACTTGATCTGCATAGAATGCATGTTAAGTTTACATTGATATGCACAGATAAGAGGCAGCTTAGTCCAAAGAAAAAAAAAATCTTTTTCCTACCAAAAAACACAAAACTATAGTTGTGCTTCGTCCCCTTCCAGCCTTACAGTGAACATAGGTGCCACCACCTTCCATTTCATTACCTGGACAAAAATAACATACATTATTAGCCTTGGCTACTTGACTTCCACACAAACCTCATAGAAGCTAATGACACAGTTTTACTACCATACTGTTGCTAAAGCCACAAAAGCATTTGTCTTCTATTAGTGCAATGTTTCTAGATGCATACTGATGTTCGATCCTACCATATCCAACGAACAAAAGAGAACCAGATAGGCCCGTTACTATTTCGGTATTTCCTATATGTCAAATAGAAATGTATAGTACAAATACTAAACTAATACCAGTTACTATTTCCTATATGCCAAATATAAATGTGCAAATACTACAAACTAATACCACTAATAACGATGATTAGCATGATTTAGCAAGCCATCTTTACTGCCCCTTAAAACTTAACTGAAGAACTACCGCATTCTAACTGCACCATAAAGATTAGTCCACAGCATTGTCATGTCCAAATGTCGGGTATGTTTCATGATAAGGGATAACAGATATAACCTAATGCTAGCAGTCACTACTTATATTGAAGATAACATTTCAAGTTGACAAAATATATAATAGTCAAAGATAAAGTAACACAGATGATAGATTCATATATCTGAACTGGGCACCATAAATTAGAATACTAAAGCTGAGTTGACATCTCTACGACATGCCTGATGAATTGATGATGCAGCATATAAAATTCTAAAAACCCTAAAAAGCAAGTAGAAAATGAAATCATGGTTCAGAAAAAAGGCACAATACTTACAATGGATAAAATCTACAGCCCGGCAGATATGCTCCAGGGAGGGGGCGAACAGGTAGTCCCTTGTGGGAATTTCGAGATGATTGATACCATGAGCCTGAAAAACAACATTATATTATTATTCAGATCATAGTAAATTATTTAATGCCTGCCACATATGGGGGAATATTTAACTTTTTGCCCATGTTTAACAATGGCGACTCTGCGTTTGCCACATTTAGATTGGATACTGCATTTTGGCCATACGAGAAATCACGCTGCCAAACTGCATGCTGTGGTGCATGTGACGACGCACAGGAGCATGGACAACCCTGGGCCCTGGCTGCCCGCGCCAAACATCATCTTGAATGCCAGCAGAGGAAGTAGGAAAGGGGCAAATAGGAGGAAGGCGACCCAAGGGGTAAGGCAGTAATTTCGCTTCACTAATCCACATTGGCATGCCTATGTGTCGATCCACATCAACAGAAGTGGCATAAAATTAGGAAATCTTCTCTCCCATATGGCAAAAATGTACGATACAATATAAATGTGGCAAACAGAGTAATTTTGCTCCACATCAACTAAATGCCACCATTGGTAGATGTGGCAAAAAGTTAAATATCCCTATGTCATTCTCGTGCTACCTCCCTACTTCATGTGTACCAATGCCAATCTACTGAGTAATTTTGCTGATTCCCCAATTGTATAATGAGGCAATGAAATGACACAGGATCAGATGGTCTGGCACTGTAAATTTTGCAAATGCATTGATGAGAATTCAAATTCTCCTACTTCAATTAATGATTTAAGAAATAAGTACCTCCTGAAGCTTCAGATACAGCTTCTCAACTTGAAGTATGCTATTAAGCTCAATATATACATACTTCGCTTAGATTATACTAGCCTATAGTTCTCACAGTCAAGTAATAACACTATAAGCTCATTCCTGCCAGTGTTACATCCACTTGCATCCAAAAAAATAGCCGTGGTGCCTCACACTAGACACCACACAGGTGCGTCAAAAGGGGAAAGGTAACCTTCGAGGAGATGGAGGGGTGGCGACAGCACTGGAGGGTAGCTGATGGCAGTAAGATGCCCAAGGGGAGTTGGAGATTGAGAGGACCATGGGAGTGCCATCCTAGAAGGAGCCACACCTATACATGTAGGCTCTGGTAAAATCACTACTGAAGAGGTGTGAAAGTGCATCTAGGCCTTACTTTCTTTGTTTTGGTGACATATGACAAAACAGTCTTTTGATCTAACATGTTCACTAAGTGTATGATAGGAAATGATATAATAAAATTTGTGTAATGTGCCTTCATGTATTATCAAGTCTTACACAAGGTTGAGAAGACATGGATATTAATCTCTCATGGATTCATATGTTATCTAAGTGGCGGCAATGGCTTGGAAGAGAAGATCTTGTGCTATTTACTCTCATGTTGATCATATACATTCAAGTGCACAAGTCAAGAAGGTGACTCAAAGCAAGTGCTTTATTAGTATTTTATTTTTGCTTTGGGTTAGGAAAAGTCGTACTATTAAGAGGGATCAAGTTTTGGAATGTGGTTGCCTCATTTTCCTTAAAGCCATCCACCAAATACTTCATTTATACACCTTTCTATAATCTGCCAACTCAGAGTATCCAAGTCAGTATCTGACCCAGCTCCTCTGTCCAATTCTTTGCTGAGTCTGCGAACTCAGAGTATCCAAGTCAGTATCTGACCCAGCTCCTCTGTCCAACTCTTTGTTGCTGAGTCTGCGAACTCAGAGTATCTAAGTTAGTATCTGACCCAGAGCCTCTGTCTGGTTCACTGCCTACCAGTTCAAATTCAACTCAGATACTCCAGGTTAACTCAGAGGCTCCAAGTCTGCGAGGAAACTGCCTGTAACGGCTCTATTCGTGAGGGGGAGTATTTATACTCCTTCCACCTCTAGCACTCTCTCTTGCTCATTCCAAACCAAACCCTAGACCAAAAACACACAGAAAAATTCGATTCCCCACTTCCTTCCCCTTGTCCTTGCTCTTGCGAGATTCTTAGGGTTGAGGAGGAGGGTGAAGATCTCAAGCCCGTGCTCTTCCTTGTGCTCTCCTCTCTTTGCTTGGGCTCTTTGGTGTTCTTGAGGCAAGTTCATTCCGCGACTTCGATTTGTTACTCTTGGAGTGAAGAACTCTTAGACGACTAGCGGTCGCCCGGAAGCTCTCAAGGTTGTTGTGAGAAGCTCCGGGAAGTTTGTACCTCCCCGTGAAGATTGAGTAAGTCCCCTATTGCTTTGTGCGATTTGGGGGTGAGGAAAGGGTTGAAGACCCGGCTGGGTTGAAGACCCGGCTGGGTTGAAGACCCGGCTCTTTGTGGGCTCCTCAACGGAGACGTACGGACTCCTTAGTGGAGTGCCCGAACTTCAGATTGCAAATACTTGTCTCCTTGTGTTATGATTTACTTGTTCATATTTCATTGCTACAATTCAAGATTTCACCCGATCTACTTGTGAGCTTGATTCTAGGTGAAGGGACCACAAGGGAACTAACCAAGGCATCATTCTCCAACTTTTGGTTCAAGTAGAATCATCTATTTTGGTTGTTTACTTTGAATTTCGTAGCTCTATCTATACAGGTTCAGATACTCTGGTTTAACTCGGAGTATCTGGGTCTACAGACTTATCCGCTGCCTAGTTTGTTTAAATTTTCAGATAATCGCCTGTTCACCCCCCTTCTAGGGGACACTTAAGATACTTTCAAGGTGAAGAGGATTTGGGGGGGGGGGGGGGGGGGGGGCGTAACTATTTGCTATCCCCTGATCGGAGATGGTAGCCATGGGTCCATGATCTATGGCTGTGGGCCTCTGGCGGTGTCTTCTTGGGGGATATAGAAACAGGAAGGAGGAAGGGGATGTGGTGGTGGCTGGTTCTGTTCATAAGCACCTGAAGTCATTTAGGAGGGCTGAATCAGCCGTTCGCTTCCTTCTTTTTCCATTTTCCTTTCCTTTTCAAACATGTGGTGCATGTGCTTCTGGAACAGGCCTATGTGTATGATTATAGGCTGACATTATTGCACAATAGTAAATAGTTGAGCGGCTGTACTATTTCTACTTTTTATGTATATATACTTCTAAAAATATTAGATGAATGCCTGAATCCCATTTTTTGGCAGTTGCCAAATCTGGCACATGCACCCATGTCCCGGTAACAATGATTTCTGCAGCTACAAGAAGAGGTCAAGGAACATCTACCTGGTATAGGGATGTTGGAACCAGAGTTTCATAGGGTTCATTCAGTGTGACGACTCCTCTTACACCAAGTTTTTTCAGACGTGGGACATCGCTGGAGAACGGAACAGCACCTAGCAAAACATACTGAAGATAGAGTTTGTAAGAAAATCAGGCTAAAATATTTGTTACGGATTAAGAAGGAATGAGCACTGTAATACTGTTATCTTATCCCATCACCAATTTAACTAAACACTTCCAACAGCCAGACCTATACGATACAGTTAATCTGTTTGCCAACATGGAGTTGTCAATTGAGATGTAAAACATAAAAATATCATCATATACATAACAAAAAGTGCTCCCAGAAATTCCTGTGTTGGAGAAACTTGAATACTTGATTTACAATCAGATGAATACTTGAATGAAGACTACTTCAATTAAAGTTCAGAATCTCTAGATGCATTCCACTAAAACAGCAATACATATATAACTGCAAGCAAATACCAATAAAACAAAGGCACACTGCACAGATCGAACACTGAACCAGAACAAACCAGAAAGGCATGCACAGCGAGAGAATATTGGCACAGTTCTGGGATACGTTTGTGTGATTCTACTAAAAGTATCGATCCCAGTACACCTTCATAATAATCAAATTCCACATAGATTAGTTGAATCAAGGATAGCAAATGAACTACCCAACCACGTAACGCTAGCTGTCCCCAATATACATCAAGCTCCTCACCGCATCCGAAATACTACTAGCGAAATTCCCAGGGCATGAACATGGATACAGGCAGAAGATTAGCACCTGGTCGACGCGATCCCACCAGCGGAACTCGCCGTCGAACCGATTGCGGAGGACGTTGTAGAGCAGCGTCGGGTAGAACAGGACCCGCGCGCCGGCGCCGACGAGCGCGCGCTTCGCCCGCAGTCGCACGACCGCGACCACCTCCCCGCCACCGCCGCCGCCCGAAGCCTCCTCCTCCCGCTCGTCGTCCTCCACCTCCAGACCATCCCGGAGCTCCCGAATCCTCATGGCCGCCCGCCCGCCAGCTCGGATCGGATCGGAGTCCCAGCCCGACCGGCAAACCCTAGGAGCCAACGCGCCTCGCGGCGTCCTCCCGCGCTCCTCGATTTCAGGGTGCGGAGTGGAGAGAGGGGGAGGGATTTGTGGATCGAGAGACGATGATTAACCTACTGGCTTCGAGACGCCAAAATGGGAAGGCGACGGAAACAGATGGCGCATTAGTCTGCGACAAATCTGCTTTCCCCTCTGTTTAGCTCTGATCAGAGGATGAGTCATGGCTGAGGTGTATTTTGCGAATTGGCCCTTTGACTGCTGGATAATGGGATAGTATTCTAATTATTGGGGGTTCCTATCTGGTCATATCTTGGTATTATATCAAACTTATCTAGTTTTGCTCAAGGTTATAAAAATAATATCAGCATCTATAACATCAATTTAATTCTATTCAAGTCATCATGAAGCATGTTTGGATACCACAATTATTTGCTATTGTATATGTTAACATATTTTCCAAAAAAAGTTTTGTTAAAGTTAGAAAAGATTGAATTCGAATAGATTACAGTGAATTATGATTTAAGATTCAGAATGAGGGAACATATGGCCGTTGTGACCAATTACTCGGTGTGTTGGGCTGCCCATTCTATAGTCTACTATTTCGAAATTAAGCCCACGAAATTGGTTCAAAAATATTCGGATTCCATCGGCGCCTATTATTTTCGAGCAGGCTATGAAAAAATAATTTCGTGATCTTTTCCATTTGGCTGACCAAATTATCATTAATTTCATGGATTACCTTTGCCTACGAAAATATATACATCTTTATTTCATAGGCTGGTCAACTAAATAAGTTTGGTTTACAAAAAAAATAGTATTTTTCTGTAATGGCAACCAAGCAAGCGTGTATGAGTATGACTATTGTTAGCTACGTATACAGGGTACATTTTAACAATTAATGCATTAGGATCCACATGGTTGAGGTCACTACATCGGATATACGGAATTACGAAGGTGTAAAACATTGTACATATATAGATAAAATGAAGTTTGAAATATAAGCAATGGACCAGTGAGTTTAATCTAATTGTCCCTCAGCCAGCTCGACAGACCATACGGGCCTGCTTGGTTCATTGCCAAATGTTTGGCATGCCAAAATTTTATTAATTTTGATTGTGTTTGAACTTAGGTAAAAATTTAACTAAACAATAAATTTTTCATTCCAATAGGTTGTTTGGGCCTCAAATAACTCATCCGAATAAAAAATTTGTTCTTTAGTCAAATTTTAATCTAGATTCAAACACAATTACATTTGCCAAAATTTTGACATGCTAAAGATTTGACAATGAACCAAACAGACCCATAGACTAGTCGTAGTATGCCTAATCATAGTATGCTTTGGCAGTGCTCGGTCCAACATGCTCTTCGCCTTAGACTATGCTTACCAGCCCGTCCATCCCACCCCGCCCATCCATTATTCCAACTATCTTTTTCTCTGTCTACAGTGCACGCACAGTGTTTGGGCATCCCTTTTGGATCTATTGGTGAGCATATTCTTAAACGCAGCCGAATAGGGACGGCAAGTGCCTCAGACGCAGCCAAACATGAACGGGAAGCATGTAGACCCTACGTTGCTCAAATCTTAGGTGTGGAGCCAAAGTCGCGGCTATAACCATGTGTTTCGGGTATAAACTAGCTAAGGCTATTCTCATGAGTGCCTAGTATAATTCAAACTCCTCTATGTCTACAATGCACGCACAGTGCAAAACAGTGTTTTGGGCACATCAAATGGGCACTCATGTGAGAGCAACCTGAGCGCCGCCTTAAGCTGTTCACACTCATCTAACTCTATACTCCAATTCTAAGAGGGAATATTCTGTCCAGTCATCACGATTTTAAAATACAGTTAACAATCCTCCACGCTCATACAACTCTATATCTCCCACTCTATACTAACTACAACATTATTTAATATTCTTACCCCATCCCCCTCCGATCCACTAGTACTCTCTCTCCGACTCCGCCTACCTCCCGCGCCGCTCTTCCTCTCCTCCTGCAGCAGCCGTCTCCCCCGCGCCTTCTCTTCCTCTCCGGCTGCCCCTCCTTTTCCCCTCCTGCCACGCCGCGCCCACCCCTCCTCGTCGCGTACCGCCGGAGGAAGCTGCTCACTAGATCTGGAGGAAGCGACGCCTCCACCCCTCCCTCTCTTCCTCGTCTCTCCCCTCGAAGACCAGCCGTCGCCGCCTGGCCATGGAGGGCCAAGGCCCCATGCCCGACGCCGGCACACTTGCCTCCCCAACGTGCCGCCGGATCTAGGCTCGCTCGTCGTCGGTGCCCCGCCTCGTCCTCTTCCTCCCCGCAGCGGGCTGCCGCCGCACCGGATCTGCGCCGCCCTCCTGTCGGTGTTTAGTACCGGCAATGCACCACGGGATGCTTCTGTGGGCGTCTGCATCAACATGTAGCTCGATGGCTCGCGTGAAACGCGACAGAACACAGGGGAAGACACGGTTCATACAGGTTCGGACTGCTGAATCGCGTAATACTCTACATCATGTGTGGGGTGGTTTGTATTGGTTCGAGTGTGTATGAGGGCTAGAGAGATTGGAGGATGTGCCTGAGGTGGAGAGGTCCGTTATGAGTTGTCTGGGAGGGACCCCTAGTCAGCCTTATATAGTCCGGTGTGACTTGGGTTACAAATCGGTTTTCTTCTATATATCCTAGACAGATAACAAAAGATTACATAGAGTCCCTGTCTTATGCATCAAGGGTTGAGCCTTCCGACAACCCTCGTAGAGAACACGCTTCATGGGGACCCGACCCAGGGGATATCTATTCCCCACAATCCCCCGAGCTTTGAGTCGACTTGAGCAACAATCGGCTTAAAGATCCTCCGAATGTCTTGCCTTGTAGTCTTCTGAGTATCTTGCTTTGTAGTTTTCGAAAAAATTCAAATGGTATCCTCCATGCAACCCCCGAGCCTCAAGCTGATTAGCATAATCAGGTTGAGGGTCAAGCAACTTATTCCTCTGAATTATCTTGGTGAGGCGCCACAACGGTAGGCGAGCCAGCGCTGCAACCGGCTGGTGGGAAATTCATCCACTAAGCAGGCGACGCAGCCCCCGAGTCGATGGCGAGGTGACAAAGGAGTCGGTGAGGCAGGTAGTAGCCTAGCCCCCCGAGTCAACGAAGGAATCGACGAGATGAGCAACGACCTAGCCCTCGAGTTGGCGCAGTGGTGAGTCGGCAAGGCGGGCAACAGCCCAACCCTCGAGCTGACGGGAGAATCGGCGTGGCGGTGAGTCGGCGAGGCGCGCAGCGGCACACCCCAGCCTCCGAGCTGATGAAGGAGTCGGCGAGGCGGTGACGTAGCCTCCCGAGTCAGTGGTGCATCGTAAAAGTGAACTCCCTATTTGAATTCCGAGTATAACGAAGGCATAGAGTGTCGGTGTGCCACACCGATTGCCCCGTATGAAGAGTTTAGAGTTACCCTTTCATGAATTTAGCTTAGGCATGTAACACCAGTTGTAGGTCAGATCACGACCTAAGCTGATTGCCTTGTGTGGAGGGATTAGAGTACACCTTGTTACGAGTTAGCGTAGGCATGTAACACAAGTTGTAGGTCGGATCACGACCTAAGCTGATTGCCCGTGTGGATCTAGACCGGCGGCGCCTCCTCCGCTCCGGCCCTCCTCACCACCCGCTGGCGGATGGAGCTGCTCCGGCCATGGCGAAGCGCGCTCGGCCGCACCCTCGGAGGATGGCCTCGGCCGTTGGTCCCCGCCCTCTCACATCCCACGGGGAGGAGGGAGGAGGATATGGCGCGCTCAGCCGTACGACGCTGTATCTGGCGTCAGATGGGGGGCGCGGGACGGTAGCGTGGGCGGTACCGTCCCCCGATGCAGCTGTTATTTGGGTTCCGTCGACCGTGTCCCTGCATTCCGTCGGTGTACCGCGCGCGTGAGTGTAGACAGCCTTGGGCGCCGTTCTCGTGCGCGTGTGCTGAGATTTTATGCGCCGTGTCTCTATCGAAAAGCGAGCTGCTCTGTACTATCCATTTCAAAAAGCTAGCATCTGGACGATTCCATCTACCGTGCTGCTTTTTATCTCCACAGGTTTTCCACGCAAGAGAACAGAGCCTTAAGTTGGGCCTGGCGCTGGGCTATACCATGTGTTCAGACATTAGGCCATAGCGAAATCTTACGACGGTTGGAGCGGATCTCTCACAGTCTGTCTCATCGTCTATTTTAAACTTCATTCTGTCTGTAATGTAGTTACAACGTCGTTTTTTACTATAAACGACCTACCTATGGACATATTTTCCAAACTATCGAGGATAATGCAACTTGATAATTGAAACATTAAGGAAAACACAAGAGGGCAAGTGTGCAAAACTCAGTCTAAACTAATCTTATATGATTACGCAACAAACATTGGTAAACGCACGCTTCCTAGAGGAACGCATGGCCTGCAATTTGCATCGCGACGAAGCAAAGTCAATTGTCCGTGGGCCCACTGCCATCCAATCAACCAATCGCTACTAGCCTACTACGATTGTCCTAGACTAGGATTTTGCTATATAAGGGGTACCTACTACCTAGTACACAGAGTTGAGATCACAAATAAATAAGTATAGTTTGGTTGGCCTGCGCAATTGAGCAATCACAATGCCGAGAAGAATGGTGGCACCGTCGTGGCTGCTGCTCATCGGCCTCGCCATCGCCGGGGTACTTCAAGCTCAGCCCGACAGCAATGGTATGCTTCAGAACGTTTCTTCAGAATGAACCTACGTACTGCATGCATAGATAGCAGGCAACATATATATCGATATGCACGATTGTCGATTGAAGAACGAAAGGTACTGTGCGGTGTTGCAGGTTTCATCAACGTAGACTGCGGCCTGCCGGGGACGGCGAACTCCATGGACGACACCACCAAGCTGTCGTACGCACCGGACGCCGCCTTCACCGACTCCGGCTCGAACCACAACATCTCGGCGGAGTTCGTCACGCCGACGCTCAGCAAGCGGTACCTCAACGTGCGCAGCTTCCCCGACGGCGCGCGCAACTGCTACACGCTCCGATCCCTCGTGGCCGGGCTCAAGTACCTCATCCGCGCCGAGTTCATGTACGGCAACTACGACGGCCTCAACAGGCTCCCCGTCTTCGACGTCTACACCGGCGTCAACTTCTGGAGCATGGTGAACGTCACTAGCGCGGACTTAAACGGCATGGTGACTCTGGAGGCCATCGTCGTAGTGCCGGACGACTCGGCGCAGGTTTGCCTGGTGAACACCGGCTCCGGAACGCCCTTCATCTCCTCGCTGGAGCTGAGGCCTCTAAAGAGCTCGATCTATCCGCAAGTGAGCACGACGCTGGGCCTGGTCCTGTTGGGCCGGCGCAACTTGGGGCCAACCGATGCTACGGACATTGTCAGGTACCTCGTACCTACTGTACGTTTTTTTTTTAGAATCATAGGGGCAGCACCCCATGCCTTTATTACCAAGGCCACGAAACATAGTTGTTTACATCAGACTGACACCACAAACTGAAAGGAAAAGCAGTTCACCAGTTCGAGAACAGAGCCAAACACCGTTTCACTAACCCAAAGTGATACAAAAAACACCAAAGAAAAGAGCATCAACCAGACAGAAACATCTTCCAACAGGGCTTCTATGCCAGCAAGCTCATCAGCCTTGAACTAATGCCACTCACAAAAGGATCACCTCCGTCCGAGTCTTCTCTTTCAGCATCATCAACCTCCCAAGCAATTCTGGCTTTTCCCCCTCCGAAAAGAGCATCTCCCAGTTCTGAACCAACTTCCAGATTAAAATCAGTAAAACCTCCAAATTCTTCCACGCAGAGTGCTGAAAACAAAGATCATTTCTTAATTTCCATAACCCCAAAGGGCCGCCGAACAAATGATATTAGCTACCACAAATTTCTTCTTACAGAGCCACAGTTTACCTACTGACTCAAAGCCACTACCAACTTCCACTTCTAAGATCTCAGAAATAACATACCACATTTGCTTAGCTACTACACAATCAAAAAACAAATGGGAACAAGACTCATCCTCTGTACAAAACAGACAAGATCTATCCTCTAACTCTCTTTTTTTTAGTCAGGACTTTGTTGTTAACCAGCAACCAAAGGAAAAAATGAACTCGAGAGGAAATTTTCAAACTCCAGAGGCTAGAAACATGAACTTGCTTAACACCTCTGAAATTAACTATCTTATATAAAGATTGGGAAGAATAAATTCCAGAAGAATTAAATTGCCAAATTAACGCATCCTCTTCCCCCAATCTGATCGTGGTACTGATGAATGAATGAAATGAAATCTTATTAGGTATCGCATTGGTCTTTCGTTCGTTTATTATTATTAGGTACCCTGACGATCCACACGACAGAGTATGGACCCCTCTTGTCAATACCACTGCCTGGGACACGATTTCCACGACGAGCACAGTGCAGAACTATCAGAACGACGCATTCGAGGCGCCGTCCAAGGTGATGCAGACGGCGATCACTCCGCTCAACGGGTCCAGCAACTCCAGCATCGACGAGCTGTTCTGGTACTCCGAGCCGCAGCCCAAGGACCCGACGCCCAAGTACATCGCCATCATGTACTTCTCCGAGCTGCAGCTCCTTCCCAGCAGCGCCGTGCGCGACTTGTACATCACCATCAACGACGTGTTTTGGAGCACGTTTATGCCTGACTACCTCTACAGCGGCTACGTCGGAGACCAGACTCCCACCTGGTCGGGCTCTGATCGGTACAACATCTCCATCAGCACCACCGCCAACTCGACACTGCCGCCGATCATCAACGCCGTCGAGGTTTACTCCGTGATTTCCACCACCAACGTCGCCACGGACTCCGCAGACGGTATATATGAACCCACGTATACGTACTTGCAGGCATGGCAGCATGAGCATGCAGATGGTGCTAAACTGCTAATTAACGAAAGCTTGAATGTGATTAACAGTATCTGCCATCACGGACATCAAGGTGATGTATCGCGTACAAAAGAACTGGATGGGTGACCCATGCGTCCCCAAGAGTTTTGCGTGGGACGGTTTGACCTGCAACTACCCCATATCCAGTACCCCAACAATCACCGGCGTGTAAGTAATTCGTCATACATACAGAACGCTAAGCTTGCATTGTGCTCAAGACTTGTGGCAAGAGTGCAAGACAGGAAGGCGCGGGTTAATTATTGTCTAAAAAAAGACGACATTTTAGGCCCTGGCATGATTTCCAATGTTTATTTTTTTAAATTTAGACTGATAATGGAGTGATATCTATAAATTTTTAGTGTATGCATGTTATATACTTATATTCATATTCAAAAGTGCTTTAATATGATGATATTCTTTTAATCTTTGTTGATAAAATAATTTTAAAGAAACTGATGGTCAAAGTTTTGTTTTAAATATTGTGTCAAAATTTTATATGCTTATTTTTTAGGATAGATAAAGTAGTAGTTAGATGAGAAGAATTATATATATGTTAAACTGATTTTTCAGATATTTGCAGAAACATATCCTTCAGTGGTCTCAACGGTGACATGTCATCTTCTTTCGCAGACCTCAAGGGTGTTCAATATCTGTACGTGTGATGATTACTTTGACTACTGTATTATTTTTTTCTTCAGGAAGCTCACATCTATTTCAACATTGTATAGTACATGTATCTCAATAACAAAATAAAGTAAAATACTCTTCGTAAAACAACCATATATGTGCCGCAGGGATCTGTCATACAACAACTTGACCGGCTCAATTCCTGATGCCCTATCGCAGTTAACTTCACTAAAAGTCCTGTAAGTTGCCACCTTAAAAAATAATTTAATTCGCCCTGATAGAGCTTCCACATACGTGTTGACTCACATCATATTTGGTTTCCATAAGAAATTTGTCAAGCAACCAGCTGAGTGGATCAATCCCCTATGGACTTCTCAAAAGAATTCAAGATGGCTCCCTAACTATGAGGTCAATTAATACCTGATCAATGCAATTCTTTCTTTGTTTCACAAAGCATGAAATATTGACAATTATTTGGTAAAAAACCACTTTAATCCCATTCATTTGTAGATATGACGATAATCCAAACCTTTGCACCAACGCTGCTTCATGTCAGCCGCCGGTAAAGGGGAAGAAGAGTAAGCTCGCCGTCTACGTTGCCGTTCCTCTAGTCCTGGTTGTGGTGATAATATCAGTGGTAGCGCTGCTCTTTTGCTTCCTGCAGAGACGAAAAAAGCAAGGTGGCACATGCATGCACCAAATGTCTGCTTCAGCAATATTCCCCACCCAGGGAGTCCAGAGCACAAGACTGATGTTTGTTAATTTGTACCACGTCCACAGGATCGGCGATGTTCGCCGTGAAGCCTCAAAACGAGACGCCGGCAGTGAGCCATGCATCGGCGGCACCACGACCACAAGGCGGCGACACGCATGATGCGCTGAGCTCGCTGAACCTTGGGAACCGCCGGTTCTCGTACAAGGAGCTGGAGATGATCACCAACAACTTCGAGCGCGTGCTCGGCCAAGGAGGGTTTGGGAAAGTCTACGATGGCTTCTTGGAGGATGGCACACAGGTGGCTGTCAAGCTGCGGTCTCAGTATTCCAACCAGGGCGTCAAGGAGTTTCTCTTAGAGGTACAATAATTTCTTCAGACGGCTTGCATGAATATCCTTCTCTAGGGTTAATTAATGTTACTGCGGGATTTGATCAGTCGAGCATGATCACTTGTTCAGGCTCAGATCTTAACACGGATTCATCACAAGAATCTTGTATCCATGATCGGTTACTGCAAGGATGGGCAGTACATGGCACTTGTCTACGAGTACATGTCAGAAGGGGCCCTACAAGAGCAGCTTGCAGGTACTTCTCCAATTATCAAAGTCAAAGGGCATTGCACTTGCACTACCAGAAAAACACAACATCGCTATTGGTTGCTTTAGAATAAACGGTATTCCTCTTATCAAAAAGTCAAACGTTTTACACTACTTAGAAAAACACACTATTGGTTGCTTTAGAATATGCGATGGGACGGTGATAATATATATCCACAGTAATCGGTAGTGATAACAGCCCGTTAGTAATACAAATCGACAGCGATAGCTAGCATGGTACTGTCGACTTATATTACCGCTTATGGGAATCCACCTGGCCTTCTACTGCTTGCTCTCCCTACCACAAACCTCCCTACCTCTACCTTCCCTCCCACCCCCTCAATCTCTCCCATGCTCTCCCCATCCTACCTATTGCTCTCCCTACTACAACCCCCAATCTCTACCTCCCCGTCCCCACTCCCTTCAATATAATCCTAACTCGCTACAATGGCGGGCAATAGCCCACAAGTGGCCCGCAGAGGTAGCAAGTGCTAGGTGGCGATGGAGGACAGTCAAGTCCTCCCACCACCAGCGACTTCTTCAATAGCACAATCATATAAAAATATATACTTTTTAACAGGACTATGGTGAGTATGAAATTGTCTCACAATGAATTTAGCAATGCTAATCTTAGGTTGCCCATCTTTATAAAAATTTAGATACTGATGCTAAGGACGAATCTTTGAGAACTTATATTTGTTATTAGAGGAAGCATGTTATATGTGTGTTGTTAATGGTTTAGCTTGCACGACACACAACAGTTATACTTTGAACTGCTTATACATGTAATTAAAATTATTTAGCTGGGCCCTCTTTGGATAGCCAATATCAGCTAAAATTCAACTAATCAAATATTAGCTAGCATTAGCTGCAGCTAATGAGTGCTAATATATTGTACACTTATTATTAGCTAGACTCTTTTGGATTTAAATCAGCTAAATTTTTAGCAGTTAATAATTAGTTGAATATATCCAAAGAAACCATCTATAGGGACTGGGTCATTTAATTATGAAGTGCTTCTATTGATATGAATTTCTCATTCTGATTCGTTTGTAGGTAATGGTCGCAACGGAAGATACCTAACCTGGTGGCAGAGGCTTCGAATTGCACTGGACTCGGCTCAAGGTTGAATGAGTATAAAACACTAACATTTTTATAATTTGTCCAGGGAGATCACTCATTACGTACTTGAATCAGTAGCCTGTAGTTTTATGTGCTTCAGCATGTAAGTAATGCATACTAGGTACTTGGTCATCAGTGTACTAATTTTGTCTCCTCATAATGCTAATGCATATTATATTAATATATCACTATAGCATCCCCTGATATCACACGTCACTCAATAAAAATAGGAGCCCAACCATAGCATCCCGTGACATCATCATCTTATTCCTCAATATATTTCTCTCTCCAATCTACATCCAAAACCAAAGTTATTACAGCCTTTAGATCTTAGTTGACCGTCTAATAAGTTTAGTGACATGGAGGTATAAATTAGTAATTAAGGACCTAAAAATGAAACTATATTGAACTAGTTGAAGGACCAATGGTTCAAGAAATTAATTTTTAAAACTTTAGAAACATCACACTCACACCTCAGCTCTTTCATTGCTAGAAAAAAAAAATGAAGAGGTCCAAAACACCTTTCTGGCATTACCGCCACTTGGGTGATCTCACACTTAGTTTTGTTTGTTTTTCCATGTTACACTTAGTTTTATTTGTTTTTCCATGTTGCTGACATTTTCTTTCCTTTCCTCCTGTTTCAACACCCTTTTATGTTAAGAAAAATAATTTAATTGGTACGGCAATTGATATTAGAGTTTCGGTTTTGCGGAATCTGAACACTAGTGTGCTTGCAGGGTTGGAGTATCTGCATAAGGGATGCAACCCACCCCTCATCCATAGGGATGTGAAGGCGACTAACATTCTATTGAACACAAATCTAGAGGCCAAGATTGCTGATTTTGGCTTCTCCAAGGCTTTCAATCATGGCAATGAAGCTCAAATATCAACGAACGCTCTCGTTGGTACACCTGGATATGTTGATCCAGAGTATGTCAATCCAACGCCTGCTATCTAACCTCTCGGATTTTCAGTGTTCTCAAACGGTGATCAATACACAGTTACACATGCATGGATGCAACCTAAACTTTCAGGTACCAAGCAACTCTGCAGCCGACAACCAAGAGCGACGTCTACAGCTTCGGTGTGGTTATGCTGGAGCTGGTCACCGGGAAACCGGCCATCCTCTCCGACCCAGAGCCTGCCAGCATTATCCAGTGGGTGCGACGGCGCTTGGCACGGGGCAACATCGAGGACGTTGTGGACACGCGAATGCGCGGCGAGTACGAGGTCAACAGCGTGTGGAAGGTCGCGGACATCGCCCTCAAGTGCACCATGCAGGAGTCGGCGCAGCGGCCCACCATGACCGATGTGGTGGCGCAGTTGAAGGAATGCCTTGAGCTCGAGGAGGGACGCCGCACTGGAGGCGGCACAAGGGGCAGCTTCTACGCCGGCAGCAGCAACAATAACGCCCATAACTTGGGTTACTACGACAGCCAATCGACTGATGCGAGCCAGATCAGCACTGCATTTGAGATGGAACATAATTTTGGGAGGGCAATGGGAATGGGCACAGGTCCAGTAGCACGATAATGTTGCTATGGTTTTGAACGCGTGCCGTCATCGTTTACCAAAAGCAGCTTTGGATATAATCCCTCCGGTAAACGAAAGTGTTGCAGCTTTGGATACCTCGATTACTACCCGCCGTCATAATTAGTGGACGTGTTATTAGGAGGAAAAGGAAAGTGAGCTATAGTACCGCACTACTTGGTTCTGGAATAATTAAGGTTATTTAGTTAAGCTACCAACCTCAATTACTAAAAGCCTGAGGGAGTACGATAGCTCAGACATTATAGTGTGTGAAGTTTTGTCCTAAATAAGGAAGTGTATGCAGCTCCTTTTCTCTGTATATTTTCTACACAAGACCTTGGAATCGATATACATGCGTATACTGTTTTAGACGTTTTTCCCCAAAAGCACAGTCCACCACTGCCAAAATGGTTTTCTTTTTAGAATTTATGATACACATTGTTGCTGTTAGATACATCTACATTTTAGCTGATCTTCAGTATGGATAGCGATTAGCATAATGGATTTATGGTGTTGTAAGGCCTGGTTCATATTACCATCAAGAAGTAGCTAATTTTATTCTACCTGCCAACGATCATGCTCCCTGTTTGGAAACAAAGTTTTGAAATACTGTGGTTTTGAAATCCTATGGTTTCAATTTGTCAATAACATTAATACTACAATATTCCTATACTGCAGTAAATGCACAATATATCTCAAAACCAGGCCCTGTTTGGCCACCAGAGCTGAGCTTCTCAACTGAAGTGTCTCTTGTTCACGTACGCAGCCAAAAACTGGCTTCTGTAGTTCCTTCACAACGCAGAGTAGAGCTAGAGGAGCTGCCAAATACTAGCTTTTGCGGTTTCTTCACAACGCAGACGAAAAAGTGCTTCATCTGCAGTTGGTGAACAGCTCACTACAGTACCCTTAAACAATGAAGAATAGTGCATCTGGAGCCGGAGCCGAGCTCTTTTTGCCAAACAGGGGGTGGCCCACTCTGCTCCCATTTCCCACTCTAGGACGTGCACGGAGGCGTCTCCGGTCTTTCGTCTCCCGCGCCGCCCTCTCCCTCTCCCTAGTGTGAGGCCAGGTTGGCCGACGACGGAGGGGAGGCCAGGACGGCACGCGCAGCAGAGCCGACGGTGGGCGACCCGACAGAGGGAAGGCCGGGCCGACGCCGCGACGGGGTTAGCAACGGGCGGCCGCTGGTGGAGGGAAGGCTGGGCCGGCGCGCGCGGCGGAGATGGCGAGGGGACGTGAGGAAGGTTGGGGCGCACCGGGAGGGCGCCGCGGGGTCGCGTAGCCCCGTCCCTGGCTGACCGGATCCGCATCACCCTGCCCCCGACCACTCCGCGACAGCCCCCGACCAGATTCGTGCCGCCGGTTGTCCTGCGCTGTTACCGCGCGCTCTAGTCACCGCCCTGCGCCATCTCCACCCCCGGTCGCCCCACGCCTTCGCTCCTTCCCACCCCGGTTGCCGCCAGCCGTGCTGTACCCGGCCGGCGAGGTGGAGGCGGACCGGCTACAGGAGGGTGGCGTCCGCGGGAGAAGCGCCAACGACGGATGCGGGAAGATGAGCGTAGTCAGACGCAGGAGGGATGGAGGCCGAGGCAGCGAGGGGAACAGTGCAAAGAAAGAAGCGTGACAGAGGAAAACTTTGCGTGGAGTTTTCAACATATTGTGATAGATCCAAACCTATATAGCTGAGAGGCGTTTTAATAGAATTTTTTTTAGCTTCGGCTAGGACTTTTCTTTTAGAATTATAGTTGAGATGAGTCAGTGGTTCTTTCTTTATGTGGCTAAAAACTCAAAAAATAATGTATTACCAAACATGCCATAAGTGAGAAGATAAAGGGAATACATTGTTATGCCTTAACGGTAGGAACTAAAAGGTATGGAACAATTCGAATGTGATATGGTTTTAAGTCAAGGAGGTCACATATATAAATTCTCCGCGTGTTGCTGTGGGATTTTGAGTAATACTTCATGTATATATCACGTAGAAGCATTGCATGCATAAGGCCATAGAAAATCGATGCAAGATATAAATAGGAGTCTTAGTCTTAGTGGATGTTGACATAACATGCAAGTTAGTGGAGTTTTGAGATGACGTGGCTTTAGGCATATCAAGAGAAATCATGTAGTGGGGTGTACCTATTTAGGCATAGGAGATAACAGTTTAATGAATTTATGGATCTGGTCCGGTTTTTATGGTACAGGGAAAATACGAGATCCAGACAAGGATGTAAATTATACTCCGTACCTTTTGTGGTGTATAAATATTACTAAATTTTTTAGTTTAGTATAAATATTACTAACTACCTCTGTCTTTTTTTATTTTGTCATCTTTTAGTGAATTTTAACTTAGAAAGCAACAGATAAAAAAGAATAGAGGGAGCACTGTATTTGGTACCACATTCAGCGTCCTTGCAGAGCCCACCATCAAAGGTCCACAGAGATCTTGCAGCCTAGCAGAAGCCCACAGAAGCAGCGGCCCAGCGTGAGAGACGGAACCCTTGGCCTTTTCTCTCCATGCCAAGCTTCTGCACACGCGCACCGCCTCTCACCGCCGGCTCCTCCTCCTCCTCCGCCGCCGGGCCGTAGCAGGAGCTCGCCTCGCCGGGAAACATGTATCGCGCCGCCGGGAGCCACCTCCGCTCCCTCAAGGTTCTACCCTTCTTATCCTCCTTCCTTTCCCCGTTGGGTGCACGTCTCGACCCACTATGTATGAGCGCACTTAGGTTAGATCCGAATGGGTCGCGCGAGTCGATTTGCTCATGTGGAGATGAATCTGAAGCCTGGTTATTTAGTCCTACTTCCATGTTGGGACACATATGAATGGAATTCCAATTTATAATTTTTGTTCTTAGTTATAAGAATCTAATGGGGGGTGGAATTCAGCATGCGGCATTGCAGCCTTGGTTGTTGTCAATTCTATCATATTTATCCCGCTGTTTTAGATAAATCCCATCCATTTCACATGCCCTTGGAGTTGTGTTCCTCACTCGGCTGACAAATTCTTTAACAAGAAGACGTAGCTCATATGTATTGTTTTCAATTTTCAGCATCACAGTGCTACTAGGCTTGCTAGTACAAGTGTTGTGAAGCAGTCCTCAGGTGGCCTGCTCAGCTGGCTTCTTGGTGGAAAATCAAGCCAGCTCCCTCCCCTTGATGTTCCGCTCCCAGGCATTACCATTCCCCCTCCTCTACCAGACTTTGTAGAGCCATCCAAGACGAAAATCACTACTCTTCCAAATGGTGTCAAGATTGCCTCGGAGACATCATCGGTATTGCTTTGTGCTCAAACATAGCACAGTTTTGTTTTTGTTTTCTTTTACATGACAGTAATGTTTCTTGTGGCTGTTATTATTTATTTCAGAGCCCTGCAGCATCTGTGGGCCTGTACATTGATTGTGGTTCCATTTACGAAACACCTGCTTCAGCTGGAGCATCACATCTATTGGAGAGGATGGCCTTCAAGAGCACAGTGAATCGGACTCATCTGCGGCTAGTTCGTGAGGTAGAAGCCATTGGAGGAAATGTCTCTGCATCGGCTTCCCGTGAACAAATGAGCTACACCTATGATGCATTGAAGAGCTATACGCCAGAAATGATTGAAGTTCTCATTGACAGTGTGAGGAATCCTGCATTTTTTGAATGGGAGGTCAAAGAGCAGGTATTGACTAGCATAAGTAAACTTAAGTTTTTCCCCTTGCTATGTAGTATATACTAATGGTGAGCTATTTGTTTCTACAGATCCAGAAGGTAAAAGCTGAAATAGCTGATGCATCTGCAAATCCACAAGGTTTACTTCTGGAGGCTCTTCATTCAGCTGGATATTCTGGGGCACTAGCAAAACCGTTGATGGCTTCAGAATCCGCTGTAAACCGTTTGGATGTTAGCATCTTGGAGGAATTTGTTTCTGTAAGATCCGATGATTTATCTCCCAAATAATGTCCAGTCATGAAGGCACCTCTCTGATGTTTTTGCTTGCTCTGATAAACGTAGGAAAATTACACTGCTCCCAGGATGGTTCTTGCAGCATCAGGAGTTGAGCACGATGCGTTGGTTTCAGTGGCAGAACCACTTCTATCTGACCTTCCCAGTGTGAAACGCCCTGAAGAACCAAAATCTGTGTATGTGGGTGGGGACTATCGTTGCCAAGCTGATTGCCCAGTGAGTTGTTGGCATTGCATCTATATTCTTGTGGTGTTATGAATGATTTACTCCCATTGTGCTTAAAGTTGGATTCCTTGCGAACAGAGCACACACATTGCACTTGCTTTTGAGGTGCCAGGTGGCTGGAATAATGAGAAAACTGCTATGATTGTTACAGTGCTACAGGTATGCTGAACAACTGTTGAAGCGATCTAAATATATGTGGATACTAGAGGTTGTTTATTCTGTATAATAATTATTTTGGGAACTTGTTTTATATGTTGTTACATCATACATGTGCTAGATGCGTATTAAATATAATGCCTCAAAGATAGGTTAATCAGTTTGTTGGTCTTCAGATGCTCATGGGAGGTGGAGGGTCCTTCTCTGCTGGTGGACCTGGAAAGGGAATGCATTCTCGATTGTGTATGTCTCTTCAAATCATTATCGTCTTAGAGCTATGCAAGCAAACCTTTGTAATGTATCCTAACACGACCTTTGATTCTGTACCTACAGATCTCCGTATCCTGAGCAACTACCAACAGATCGAATCATTCTCTGCTTTCAACAGTGTGTACAACAATTCGGGTCTTTTTGGAATTTATGCAGTCACTGTAAGTGTCTTATTGCATGGATCATAGTCCAAATTGTATATGCCCTTGTATTCAAGCATGCAGCAGACTCATTGTTTTTTAAATATTATTATCATTCATCAGAGCCCAGACTTTTCATCAAAGGCTGTGGATTTGGCAGCAGGGGAACTCCTTGAGATTGCAACTCCTGGAAAAGGTCTCCTTGTTTATCATCTCAAAGTTTGTTCATGTCCACATTGGGTTGACCATTATTAGTCACATTCCTTCGTCCATCTTTCACCTCTTTTAGTTTCACAAGAACAGCTTGATCGTGCTAAAGAGGCAACCAAATCTGCAGTCCTGATGAACTTGGAATCAAGGGTACACTGTTCTTGCTCCTGATCAAATCCCATCTATATGACTTCTTTTCAGAAACTGTTCTTTATACAACATATTTTTCTCCTTGTGCAGTCTATAGCATCTGAAGATATTGGAAGACAAGTTCTGACTTATGGGGAAAGGTCAGAGAGTATTTCTATTATAGCACGTAAATCAAGTCTACTTTTCTGTTCTATTTATGTATTGTGTCATCATCAAATATCAATACAGTTGTGTTGGATGGTTTTTTATAACATTACTTAAAAAAAAGTTTCGGTCCCCCAAAAGTGCAAGCAGATGCAGATCCATTACATAGCAGTAGTTTCTTAGCATACTGTAATCCCTGCAGTTGTATCCATTATTCTATTTCCGTGTAAGCTAACATGTTTTCAGAGTTCAGACATTATGTAGGGCATATTTTATTTCTATAATTTAAACCATCATTCACTAATGCCAGTAGAGCCGCTATCATCTTCAACTGATCCTATGTTTCTTGAATTTCAGGAAACCCATTGAATATTTCCTGAAAACCGTTGAGGAGATCACTTTGAATGACATTTCATCAACCGCAAAGAAGATAATGTCTTCACCGCTCACAATGGCATCATGGGGTGATGGTATGTTCAGTTTGTCTCAAATTAAATTGTGTTGCCCACCAAGCTACAGCGACTAACTGAAATGGTGTTACTGCAGTTATTCATGTTCCTAGCTACGAGTCTGTGAGCCGCAAGTTTCACACAAAGTGAGTGTTCAGCATCGGATTTGATTGACCTGTTCCAACAATTGAAGGTGGCCGCAACGGCCCTCAGCTGGAATAATTCGTGTATACGAATGTTTGATGGATAGTTACTCACATAGAAATAAAACTCATGGGGTTTCTAGTGAGCATTCCCTGCAGCTGTACGCACATGTTTTTTATGAAACAAGCAAGTCCCTTCACAACTCTTTTTGTAGTATCTCGGATGCACTAGTTTTGTGTGGACAAATAAGCTTTCGGGGTGAGCTCGTGCAGTTCTTTTTCCATGCATCTTTTGCAATTTAATTCAGAAAGTCACATGTATCACCCTGCCTGTGTTGGATGCACTGCATTCATATTTTACTCAATTTTGATCGTTACTGTTTCCCTTGTTTCTGGTGCGCTTGCTATTGTGAGTTTGTGACTTATCGTTAAAGAAGCATTGGTCGTCCTAAGAAGGGTGGCAATAATTGTAGAGATTTCGTAAATAATTGTATAGTGCTCGTGGAAGCAGAGTGTGGTTGTCGCGATAGAAAGCCTCGCAAAAGCTAAAGGCTCCCTATTTCTCCTCCTGTTCGCCCAATTTCTTTGATAAAACAGTACCAGCATGCTCCCGTTAACAATTTATGGTTTTTTTTGGAACGCAAGATTTTCATAGGAATCATGTAGACATTTTACAAAAATTTTAAAAAACAATTCAATTTCACGGCAAGAAAAATGGAAAACGCAAGAACACGAAATTTTTTTCACGCGTTGCAAAGATGTCTTACACAAGAAAGATTGTAGCCATTGAATGACAAGGGGATTGCACGCCTTGTCCTACTCGAGACATTGAATATACAGTATCGTCTTACATACATCTATGAAGATTATGATCTTGCTATGCGCTGATCGTGAGACGACGTTGCTGATCTACGACGCGATGACGTCGAGATCCTGTCTCTCATGGCAGAGTGCACGACGTGATGACGTTGAGATCCTGTCTCTCATGGCAGAGTGCGTCTTGCTCGGCCTCTGCTCGATCTTCCCTGGAAACATGCGCTGCCGCTTCACATGCTCTGCTTCTTCTCGGATAGTAGTGGATCTTCTTGAGGTGCTCAGAGTCTGTGTTCTTGATACCTTGTTTGGTATCCTCTGGGCTTCGGATCTTGACAGCTTGCTTGGTGTCCTCTCCGACAACCATGGACACGCGGTCGCCACTCTTCTTGGGGCAATCCGAATTTGTCGACATGACAGTTTGCTTCACATCATCTGCTCTTTCAAGAACTTTGGACACACGGTCACCGCCGTGGATGCCTACGGCGGCCTCGTGCTGCTCCTACGGCATCTGTTGCAGCTTCTGCAAGGCAGCTGTGGCCCTAGACACGTTGTCCTCGATGGACGCCCTCCACTCGGCGAAGATGGTGCGCGCGAGCCCGCCGACCATGCCAGACTCGTGCCCCCGCAGATCGCCGACGGCCTTGGCGATGTCGGTGGACGTCAGCATCGTCGGCGTCACGGCCACCATCCGCAGCGTCTTGAGCGCCTCCACCATCGCCTGGTCAAGCAGCAGGGCGCAGAGCTCGTCCGCGTGCTCGGCGTCCGCGACGTCGCACCCGCACAGCATCTACACGAGGTCGCCCGTCACCCGTCTGCATTCGTCCCGGGAGCAGCCGGCCGCGGACTCGATGGTGGCGTCGATCGCGCCGAACGCCGGCAAGAAACGCTTCCATCGCCGAAGCAGGCCTTGGTTCGCCATGCTGGAACCTGCAGTGGCGCCGCGCACAGACGTGAATTGTGATGGGCGGTGAGGGAGAGGATGGGGAGGCCGGGAGGGTGGTGTTCGACTGACTCCTGGTGAATACGGCGCTGCCTTTGCTTATATCGACAGACGATTGCGCAGTTCGATTGCCCACGCGGTGTCTTCGTTTCGTCGCCGCCACGAAGACGAAGTGCACCAGAGTAATTCGATCCGAAGTCGAGCTCGGAGTCCCACCTACGAGCTCCGGCGGGAACGCGGACCGGCAACGCCCCAAGTTCAGTGGCCGCGCCCATTGCTTCCAAAGTTCCAGGGATATTTAACTTTTTGCCATCCTTATAGACGTGCCTCCTTCGTTTGCCAGTTTTAGATTGCGTCTTACACAATTGCCATCGGTCCAAACACAGTGCTACGTATTTGCCACTCCATCCGACGTGGACAGCCACCTATGCACGCCAGTGTGGAAACAGAGAGGTGAAAAACCCGAATTGCCTCTGCCCCTCCCACACCTTATCCCTTACCTCCCCCAGTTCGCTTCCCCCAAAGACGAGAGGGAGACGTCTCTTTCCTCTCTATTCCCCTTTCCCCGTTCCCTTTGACTCATTCGCTCGAGTTGCCATGGCGGAACCTAGATCAAGCACGCGGCAACGACGGTGGCTGACCTGAGCACACGGTGGTAGAAGGTACGCCCTCCATCTTGGTCCGGTCATTCTGTGCGAATGGAGGAGGCGCTGCGGCCGGTGGGAAGAAGGCATAGAGAAGGGTCAGCGGCCAGCGGGAAGAGACCGGCTTGGAGGCGGCGGCCGCTGCCACATCACGGATCCGGTTGGGGCAGGCCCGGATCTGGCAGCGGCCACGGCCTGAGGAGGCGGCCATGGCGGCGGCGTTGAGTAGGCCGGCAGGAGGGGTGGGGAAGAGGCCGCGCGGCGCGGGCGTAGAGGAGCAGGGTCGGCGGAGGAGGAGGCGCGGGGAGGAGGCCGGCGGGCGGCGGCAGAGCGGGGAGGAGGCCGGCGGGCGGTGGCAGAGCGGGGAGGAGGAGGCGCGGGGAGCAGCCCGGCGGGCGGCGGCAGAGTGGGGAGGCAGAGGCCTCCCGAGCCGAGCCGGGCCGTGGAGCCGCGCCGAGGGGATCCCGCGCCGAGTGCGTCCGAGGAGGGCTGGCGCGGGGATGCTGGGGACGGGGAGAGCGGAGGATTTTTTTTTAAGCTGAGTCTGATTTGTGTGTTTTTTTAATGAAAGCAGGATGGATGTTTTCAGTGAGATAACAATGTGGAAGAAAACACAGTGCCCGCCTTGGTAAGTTGGAATCATATCCTTAATGTAGAATGCGATTTGTTAGTCATAGGTGCCGTGGAGTTATTGCTCTAACTCCAAATTTTCCGCTTTTGTTGCTAGGATTGATCCTGGCAATGCGTTTAGATTAGTTGTGTGTTGTGGCAAGTATAAGGCTGACCTGGACTATGGTGCCATTGAAATGGATGAGCAAAATCATAATTTGTGGTTTGATATAAGAATGGGGTACAATTTGGATAGGTTTGTTAGTGACATGGCTGGCAAAATCATATGGGGCCGTAGTCAGACAATTGCTGTTTGGGCAGTGGACAGAGATAGTGCTGCAGAATGGAAATTGAGAAAGAATGAACATTTTGAACACATGATCCAGGATAGGTTAGATGTGAAAGTGGCTAACTTGGTTGTTGAAGTAGTTGAGAAGAAAGATTATAACAATGCTAAATCTCATAGTTCAGTAGGGTCCAAAGCTACATCATGTGTGACCAGCAAGGAACCCGTGTGCCCTTCAGTATGTGGGGAAGGAGGAGAGGACACTAGTACATCTCCTGACCAGTCAGAAAATGCTGAGTATGTTGTTGATTGGAGTATGTTGACAATTATACCTGAGGAAGATGCTGATGGAGACCCTAATATTTTGGTAGATGAGGATAAGATATATGAAGCTATGGGGTTCAAGGCAGCAGATGATAGAGCAGAGTAGCAAGGCTCAGAGGATGTTCCTATTCCTGTCATCCCTATTGAACTCCAGCTAGATATGATGGATGCAGCTGTGGATGTAGATGATAAAGCTGATGCTGAGCCTGTGATGGATTGGGACAGGGACAACTCAGATATGTCAGTTGGGACATTCTTTCCTTCCATGTATGACTTTAGACTGGCTGTTAGGCAGCATGCAATGATGAATGAATTTGAACTTGGCATTAAAAAAATCTGACAAGACCAGATTTAGGGGTTACTGCAAGTCAGCTGGATGTCCATGGCTTATTAGAGCTAGTACGCAAGCTGATAATAGTGTCAGGGTACATATACTAACCACTTTTTGTTTTCATTTGAACCACTTTTTGTTTTCATTTGAATTACTGCAAGTCAGCATGCAATGATGAATGAATTTGAAGTCTGATTTAGTACTGCCTTTCTTGTTTGCAGATCCAAATCAACAGTGGCGAACATAAGTGTGCATCAAGAACTAGAGTCACGGGGACAATGGCATCTCAAGCCTGGGTTGCTGAGAGGGCAATTCCACTACTCAGGAGGAAGCCAATTATGGGAGCTGCAGAGCTTTTGGACATTTTAGCAGATAAGTATAAAATTGAATTGAATTACCAAACAGTGTAGTATGGAAGAAAGAGGGCAGCAGATAAAATCTTTGGTAAATAGGATGATTCCTTTGATTGGTTGTATAGATTGAAGGCAGAGATTGAGTTGAGGGCACCTAGAAGTATTGTAGAGGTAGATACTATAACAGTTAATGGTAATGTGCATTTCAGTAGATTTTTCTGTGCATTTGAAGGAAGCATTGAAGGTTTTTTAGGTGGCTGCAGGCCATACCTTAGCATAGACTCAACTGCTTTAAATGGATTATGGAATGGTCACATGCTTGCAGCCTTAGCTTTAGATGGCCATAACTGGATGTTTCCAGTGGCATTTGAATTTTTTGATTCGGAGACAAAAGATAACTGGATATGGTTCATGGAGCAGCTACGTAAAGCCATAGGTTATGTGCCCAATTTGACTATATGCACATATGCTTGTAAAGGTTTAGAGTCTGCTGTGGCAAAAAATTTTCCTTGGACAGAACAGAGGGAGTGCTTCAGGCACTTAATGGAGAATATGAAGAGAGCCAAGTATACAGGAGAAGTGTATGGAGCTAATATGTGGCCAGCAGCCAGGGCATACTCACATGGAAAGTTCAAGTACTTCATGGATAAGGTTCTAGCTGCTAGCCCAGATCTAGGTAGATGGCTAAATGACAATCACAACTTACTTTGGGCAAGGTCCAAATTATCAACAGCTGTCAAGTGTGATTACATCAACAATAATATGGCTGAATGCTGGAACGGTTGGGTAAAAGAATTCAAAGATCTTCCATTGTATTGCATGGTGGATGCAATTAGACAGAAAGGTGTGGTCCTGTTTGAGAAGAGAAGGAAGATCTCAAGGGCTTTAGATGGCAAGATCTTGCCCGCTATTGTTCATCAACTGAATGCTGCCTCTAAGGGTTTAAAAAACCTTAAGGTCACAAAGGGACTTCCAAATAGGGCTGAGGTGACAGAGTTACAAAGATCAAGAAGTGAGGAGACATGTGGTCTACCTAAACCAGAATGAGTGTACATGTAGAGAGTGGCAGGTGACAGGGAAGCCCTGCCCACATGCATTAGCAGTGATCACAACTTCCAGGCAACCAAGCTTTGAGCCATATGTTGACGAGGCTTATTCTGTGGCCAAGCCCAGGGTAGCATATGACAAAGGCTGGCCAAACATCACAGACAAGACACAGTGACCAGATGTTGACAAAGGATTCAAGTTGCTCCCACCCATTGGCAAGAAAAGAGCAGTAGGCAGGCAAAGGAAAAACAGAATCCTATCATGGCTTGAGAGGTCTGGAAAGGCTACAAGACAAGTGAAGTGCAATGGATGTGGAGAAAATGGCCATAGAAGGGGGAGCTGAAGGTGTCCATTAACTGGAACAAAAAAAAGGTACTATATCTTACCATGCACAAAATTGTAGTTACAATTTTGTTACTTCACGTGTTGTTTTGGTTTCAAGAAGAAAACCAAAAAAACCATGAACAAGTCAGGAAGGAAGAAGGCAAAGACAGACAATGGTGGACAAAATGTTGCAACAACTCTAAGAACTAGAGCACAAATTGCTAAGGAAGCAGCTATGAAGGCTAGACAAGCGGCGCAGGAAGCTGAGGAAGCTGCAATGGAAGCAGCTCTTGCTGTTGAGGCTGCTGCAATGGAAAAACAGCCACCAAATTCTAGCCCTGGTCCATCCACAAGGAGGTAAATCGTGGCCTCTCAGAATGTTGGTTCGCATATATTGTGCTATGAGGTAATGCTGCCCTTTCACCGTGCAGGAGGATAGTTTTGGAGGTAGAACCAGAACAAGCCACACAAGAACCGGGAGAACGAGCTTTGATCGAAGCAGTTCATAGCACAGCATTGGTTCAACCGGCGAAAAAACTCACTCCGACTAGAAAAGTTGTGTGCAGGAAGGTCAAGAAGACAACGGCAACTAGAAAGCTCGATGTGTGATCTTGCTAGCTCCTACTAAACATTAGTAGTTAATGAATATTTTGAGTAACTTATTTCTGTCTGTATGGCTGAAACATTAGTAGACAGCCTAGTACCACTAAACAATGTGATGTAATATTGTTATGGCTTACTAAACAATGTGAGGAATTTGTTTGGAATGGTTCTGTTTTTTCTGCGCATAATTTGTTGTGTCAAGACACTGGAACAGTTCATATTGCTTGCATCCATTACATTTATCATGTCAAGGCAGTGGGTGAGTCTCTGGGCGAACTGGGGAAAGGGATAAGATGTGGGAGGGGCAAGGGCAATTTAGGTTTTTCACATCTCTGTTTCCACGCTGGCGTGCATTTGTGGCTGTCCACGTCGGATAGAGTGGCAAATATGTAGCACTGTGTTTGGTCTGATGGCAATTGTGTAAGACGCAATCTAAAACTGGCAAACGAAGGAGGCACATCCGTAAGGATGGCAAAAAGTTAAATATCCCAAAGTTCCAAGTGTTCAATTTCATCGAGTCCGTCAGACCGGCGTACCTTTCTTTTTTTTTTTGTGAGAGAGAGGGGCCGACGTACCTTTCCTTCCAATGGCTCGGTTGACTGGGCCTAATTTCAGGTCCACTTCGCTGGGGATTAGGCCCATGCAATCGGAGTCTTATGAAGCAGCAGCAATATTCGCAAAGTCTAATAAGGCGCATCGAGTCGCGCGGGAGGGCGAGCGCGCGACCCGACACGGCCTGCTCTGCTCTCGCATCCGGCCTACTGGGCCTGTTCGCCGTGCGACCCCCCACGCGCTTCGGCCCGTGCGTGTCCCGCGCCTCCAGCCACGAGAAGCTGGGCCTTTACGGGCCTTTTAACTATTCCCTCACGATTTTAACTTGCACCTCATTTTCACGACAACTTGCTGATTCTTTTAATCATCTACGTACACAACTAGCTATTGTTTTTACACATAATTTTTTTTCTGCAGATACGCATAACTTGCCATAAGAAGGAAACTTGCTACAAGATGTCATGAACTAACTACATAGTCATATTAATTTGCTAGATTTTACATAGCTTACTGCGTAATCACATGAACTTTTATTACAACAAAAACTTGCTGCAAGATGCCATGAACTCACTACAAAAATCATATGATGTTAGGAATTACATAACTCGCTTCTTAATCACGTGAACTTGCCACGACAGAAACTTTTTTGTTATAAGATACCATGAACTTGTTGCATAATCAAATCATAATAATTTGTTAGATATCGACGTAATATAACTTGCTACATCTTTCGTACATAACTTGCCACATATTTTTAAACATAACTTGCTAGATGTCGGAGGGTGTTTACATCGGGATGTCTGCGGGGAGCCGGGGACGACGGGGGCGGCGGCTGGCAAGGGGAGGGAGGCTCGGGGTTGTGCGGGATGAGGGAGGGAGGCGCCACGGCTAAGGGAGGGGACGGTGCGGCTCGGGAAGGCAGTCGATGGAGAAAGTCGACGCGGCCGGAGGAGGACGGAGACGCGGTCGGGAGCGGCGCAGTTAGAAGTCGGTCGATGAAGGGGGTGGCGCGGCTGGAGGAAGGTGGAAAACGCGTTCGGAGACGGGGTCGCGCGCCGCGTTAACGTCGTTCCGCAATGTTCTACCGCTCTGCAATGGGCATTCTGCTGGAATTTTTTAAGTGCGTACGCAATGGCTTGGTGGATCGTTATTTGCAGAGCGATGTGTAAGTACACCATCCTACGGTTTTATAGCACTTGAATTCACGTTGCAAACAATAGCTACTCTCTCCGTGCATGAGTACAAGCACTCCAAGGTCCAACTTTTTGTTCATAAATAAATATACTCGAAAAATGCTTGGTGTCCCATTTGTTCAATAAACGATCAAGATATCTCACTTCAAAATTTATGGCCTTAAGGCTGAGTCCAATGAAATTCCCTATCCCCACTCGCTAAACACTATTCCAACTATCCCTCGCTCTCAGCATTTATGATAAACAGTACAAAACAGTTCATAGAAAATCCATATAGAAAGTCTCATTAGACTCAGCCTAAGCGAGAATCTTTGGGCTGTCCGAGTAGGCATGCCAGGTGATGATGGCTTTACTGTTTGATGCTTTCTCTTAGTGTTTGACTTGGCAGTTGCACCGATGAACAATATGACGCATGCCATAAAGAAACGAACGTCTCGTATATGCCATTTTCAAATTAATTTCAGTTGTGTTAGACTACAAAACTGAGTAAAAAAAAATGCCGTTTCGAGTTCTTTGCATTGCCGAGATTAACGGACTCAGCCATGTGAAGACCCATGCATTGACAAATTTCATTTTGAATTCAAATTGTCATGAATGATATGCATTAAAAATAATCTAGCTTAGATTAAGGCGCCAAATGATCGATATACATAGACAGATGGTTTGAAAAGGAGAAAAACAAATATAATAGGGGCTGGATTTGAGTGCTGAAAACAAGGACCAAGAAAATAGGGCCAGCCTGTACTAAACTACTACCAGTATTACAGCACAGTACATATGCCATTTGTTATTACGTCTACTAGAAAGCTCGAAGTCTGGCACACGAAACCTATGGTGGCGCTGTCTATCATCACGTCAAGTTCCGGCCGTAATTATCAATTACTGAAGGCAGACAAAACAGAAGCAAACTCTGGTTTACAAGTCCCGGCCCTAGTGGTACTACCCTGTTCCGCCATAGGCCGAGGCGCGTAGCGCGTACCAGGATTGATTCCGCTGCGCCCTTTCCATGCGCCGCAAGGAAAGAAACGAAGCGACTGCGACGCCGGGAATTGACCCGCGCGCAGCGTGGCGGCGGCGCGGCATATGGTTTGCTCGATCTCATGTGCCTGGGACCGACCGGCCATCTGAAACCAGCGACTGCGCCGCCCTGCACTGCACCGAGGCAAATCCCCACGGCTTCCTCGCGAACCCCACCACCACCGCCGGTGACCGGTGCGCGCACCTGAGCGCATCTCAGCAGCGGTTCCCAATTGGATGCCGACCGCTCAGGCACCCACCCGGGCCGAGGCCGACGCCGTTCGCCGCATGGCCGCCACGCCCAACAAACCGCGGCGCAACTCCACGTGCCCGCGCGCACCAAACTGCTGGCGAAACCACGCCCGCCCGCCCGCCGCGCTCCTCCCCTTCCTCCGCCCAAAACCGGCACTCGATTCGCCTCTGCTGCGGTGCTTCCCTTCCCTCCCTTTCCCCCCGGCGTCCCCCGCGTTATTAAACCACCCGGGAACGCGACCGCCTCGTCCGCTTCTGCTGGCAGCGAAGCAATTAAGCGAGCGAGCGAGCGCTAAACCTCGGAACATCCATCAACCCCCCGCGAGCGCGGCGACAACCCCAAGCCCAGGCGTCCGCGATGGCGTCGCACATCATCCTCCCGCCGGACGACGCCGACGAGAACCATAACCACCCGGAGGAGGACGACGAGGACGAGCTGGGGCACGACGAGGACGCCGACGGCGAGCAGGGCCCCTCGGCGCCGGAGCAGCAGCAGCATCACCCGCCGATGCCGCCGAAGGCGGCGCTGCCGTTCTCGGCCTCGTGCGTGCGGATCTCCCGCGACTCGTACCCGAACCTCCGCACGCTCCGCAACGCCTCCTCCGTCAGCCTCGCCGACGCCGCATACGTTAAGATCTCTGAGGGCGACTACGGGTACGTCCTCGACGACGTGCCGCACCTCACCGACTACCTCCCCGACCTCCCGGTGAGCGCCGAGACACCCACTCCCTTCCCCCACCCCCTCTGTGGCTGTCGTAGAGGCGAATTTCCAGCGGGGCTGCTGCGCGTCAGTAGAGTGGTTGTGGTGGCGACTGGCGAGAGTAACTGATTTTGGGGTGATTGCTTTTTTACGGAGATCCGTTTCAGAGACTTGAATGGATGATGTAGCAGTTGAGCGTGGCGTTAGCAGTTTAATCGGTTGCAGTTCAAAAGGTTTGCTAAATTGAGCAAACGAACTCTTACACTACTGTCTGTAAGATGTGGGTACCATGTGAATCATGGCCAGATTCGTTAGATGGGGAATTATGTGTGTGGGAAGCAAGGTGTTGCTATTGACTGGTTTGCGCTCTCTGCCAAAAACTGTTACTACTGATCAGCCAAATGACCCAAATCATGGATAGGGAAGTTTGCTGTAAAAGGTAGGCTACTCTATTGGGGATATTTGTCGTACTTTTGTTCAAGTGTGCTGAACTTAGTTCACTTCAGAACACAAAGGGAAACTATGATGATTGAGCTGATGATTTGTTGTTTGCTCTTCTTCACAGACTTATCCTAATCCACTACAGGATCATCCGGCGTATTCAACTGTCAAGTATGGATTGCCTTGCTTATACATTGTTTGGCTGTTTTTCTGTAATTTTGGTCAATTTCGTCTGCATGTGTTGGTGTTGTTGTGCAATATGTTTAGCTGAAACTTTTCTTCTTACCATAACAGGCAGTATTTCGTCAATGAAGATGACACTGTACCTCAAAAGGTAAAAGGAGATTCGATTGATACCATGCATTGAGATATTGTTGTCAACAGTGAATTGACAAGCAGTTATATCTGCTGTTGTTGCAGGTGGTTGTTCAGAAGAACAGCAGGCGCGGTGTTCACTTCCGCCGTGCTGGGCCTCGTCAGAGGGTAGGATACCCTAGCCACCACCTTTAGTTACGGGAACTCATCACTTGTTTCTAAGCTGACGAAAACCTTTGGACTTGAACCTTTTTAGATTTATTTTGGCACTGATGAAGTGAAGGCCTGCATTGTAACTTGTGGAGGCCTCTGCCCTGGCCTTAACACTGTTATCAGAGAACTGGTGTGTGGCTTGTCACACATGTACAATGTCAACAGCATCTTTGGAATACAGGTGCGTCTTCTTGTTAATGGCCATAGATCACTCCAATATACTGTTAAATTAATCTTGTTTCTTGCTTCTCGTACAAGCTTTAAGCCTTTAGTCCTCCCCCTATGGTTTTCTATTGAACAGTAAAGGAATGGCCAACATACTTTAGGTTCTTATCACCTCAGATTAAGCATATCATTTTTTACTGCACTGTGTACAAAAATCAGATCATGTTTAAATTAAGCATATCATGTTTAAATGAATCAATTTCATTACATATAATAAGCTTTTGGTTTCGGGCTAGCAGGAGGAGCACATATGAATCGATTCAGGAAGAGAAAAAAACTTTGTCCCATTTCTTAAGTGAGAAAAGAATCAAGGATTGCCGTTTAGACCGAATTTTGATGTTTTTTTAGTCAAATGTACTTGTTATTATGTGAGAACAACCAATATGCATGCTGACTGGTTGGTTTAATATGATTACTCTTACTCTCTCATACAGTAGGAATATAGCTGGTATATGGCAATCAATTTTGATCATCCTATATTTTACTACAACTATCTTAACACATTATTACAGAATGGATACAAGGGCTTCTATTCTAGCAACTACCTTCCCCTCACACCAAAGAGTGTCAATGACATCCACAAAAGGGGTGGTACAGTTCTAGGAACATCACGAGGTGGTCATGATACAAAAAAGATTGTTGATAACATTCAAGATCGTGGAATTAATCAGGTAAACATGATTGTATTTATTGCACCCATTGGCATAACTCTGGCTAGAAAAAGTTGACTGATATACTAGCCAACCTTATCCAGGTGTATATCATCGGAGGAGATGGAACTCAGAAGGGAGCATATGAGATCTTCAAGGTAATTTTCACTGGGCATATAGTCCTCATGACATTTATTTTTCAGCATAAATTTAGAATATATGTTAAATCTATAAATTGGCATTGCAGCAATAGGTAGTAATGTTGATTTTTCTGACATGTGCTACGCTAGGAACGGCATTGCTTAGAAAATATTCTTTGCCCTATTCCATCACTTATGAATTATTGGCAGGAAATCCGGAAGCGTGGCCTGAAAGTTTCTGTGGCTGGAGTTCCAAAGACGATAGATAATGACATTGCGGTAATATTATGCAAAATATGTTATATTTTCCTATGCAAAAGCCTCCTCTACATACCCTATTAATATGGCCACTCATCTTATGTAGTATATGACATGCAAATCTCTTTTTCTTAGATCATCGACAAGTCTTTTGGTTTTGATACGGCTGTGGAAGAGGCCCAGCGTGCCATTGATTCAGCTCATGTGGAAGCTTGCAGTGCTGAGAACGGGATTGGTTTGGTGAAACTGATGGGTCGTTATAGTGGTTAGTATTCTAACAGATTCCAGACAGATGCCTCCTTTGTATTTGTATAGTAATTTTTATGATGTCTAGGTTCCTTGAGTTGCTGAAACACTTACCATACTTTCAATGAAATGAAGAATAAAACACACATTATCATAGTGCCGGCCAGTGGCTAGCTACTTTTAGTTCATAACTTCACATAGCACTTTCCATTCTCAATTTAGAGTGAAGAGCCTTTGTTTTTTTTATGATATTATTTTCTTTCATTTTCTGGTCCTCTCTTATATTGTCCTACTGTTGCAGGGTTCATTGCAATGTGTGCTACGCTTGCTAGTCGAGATGTGGTAAGTTGATGTCATCTGTACATAACCCTGGGTTTGGGTTTTTTGGTTTATTCAGTGAAGGGAATTTATCAGTTTTCAAAAATTGGGAACCGAAGTACTTTCTCCATACTTTTGAAATATGATGCCAGTTAGTACATATTTGGCTGTTGGACGTCATGCAAAAAAAAAAAAAAAAATGGAGGTAGTACCTGCCAAGAATATATCCACAAAGTTCAGTTGCAGCTTTCTCGGTGTTCACCAAACAAACTTCAGACATGTTGTCACCTTCGCCGATTGGCACCGTACCTCTGGTCGTGAGCCACAGGATGCGTTGTTGATGTCTGCCTGCTTCTGCCTGAGAGATGCCACACACGGCATGCCACGCCTCTACAAGTGAGAGCTGTCGTGTCAGAGCCGTATGTATGTTGGGCTGTTGGCAGCTGCCTAAAAGCTCACTACATGCGCTTATGTTGCGATATGCCTAGCTGCCAGCCTGCTGCTGCATCCTTTGGGCTTAGGGCTGAGAAGAGGTTAGTAGCGTTGTCGTGGATGGGTGGCAGTTGCTTGCTTGGCCTGCACACACATTTATGATGGGCAAGGAACATGGACCAAACGGAGATTCTGGAAAGTACATGGAATTTCGTCTGTTTCGGTATTTTAGTTTCTGTGGTTCAGAAACCGCAATTCACACCCAATAACCAAGCAACAAGAAACCTAAAACCGCTTTGCACACCGGAGGCCGACTGAAATGGTGTGGTGTAATCACTAATCAGTGCATTTTAATTGTTGCGGTTTATTTTTGCCCAGCCCTATCTATACATGTAGATATTTTGATCCTCTGTAGTCCTTTATGTCTGATTCTTGTTTTGGAAGGACATGCAGATGCTAGTTTTATTCAAACAGGAGTTATATTTGTGATTTGTAACCTCATGTCCAATTTCGACAGGACTGTTGTTTGATTCCAGAGTCTCCATTTTATATGGATGGAGAAGGTGGATTGCTTCAGTATATAGAGAAGAGGCTTAAAGAGAACAAGCACATGGTTATTGTTGTTGCTGAGGGAGCAGGGCAAGATCTTATTGCAAAAAGTATAGCCAGGTCAGAGCAACAAGATGCATCTGGAAACAAGCTGCTTCTTGATATTGGTCTTTGGCTGACTCACAAGATAAAGGTACATAACCCAAATCTTTCTCGCTGCTGGATTCGGGTCAATTCTTTTGGTATTCACTCAGATATTGCAAGGGAACTAAATAATTCCAACATATATGGGTCTTGAAGGTTCAGTTAATAGCCCTAGTACTAATTCCTTGTAGGACTATTTCAAAAGCAAAAAGATGGAGATGACGATTAAATACATAGGTAACCATTTAACTCACTATTATTTTTGCTATGGATAAGGTTGTAAAATTTTTTTAGATTTGTTTATAACAATATTCCATCTAAATTGGCAGATCCTACATACATGATCCGTGCTATTCCAAGCAATGCATCAGACAATGTCTACTGCACACTTCTGGCTCACAGTGCTATCCATGGCGCGATGGCAGGGTATAGCTTCACCGTTGGAATGGTCAATGGCAGACATACTTATATTCCCTTCTACGTGAGTAATAACACCTTATTCATTTACACAGCCACTGATATTTCTTTGCTAGTTGATCAGCAGGAGCTGTGCTCCAGACAAAGCACCATTTTCTGATATAGTTAGACTAATTCAAAATTGTCGCATTAATGATTTTACAAGCTAATGATGAACACTGCACTGCTCTTTTGATGGCAGAGGGTGACATCCACAAGGAACAAGGTTAAGGTCACTGACAGGATGTGGGCGAGGCTTCTCTCGTCTACCAACCAGCCAAGCTTCCTGAGTCAGAAGGACATCGATGAAGCAAGTGAGGAGGATAGGCTGGCAAACAGGCCACCACTGCCAACTTTTGCCAGCCAGCGTGTGGCAAGATCTTTCGATCAATCCTCATCGACTTCTTCGAATGGCGAGATCTAGTGATTTCTGGTGCCTCATAATCGGTGTATAGAAGCTAGAACTATCCTTCAGATGCCACGCAGTCTGAGTTTTGTCTCCCGCTGTGCATATTCCCTGTGTAGAGGAAGGGACACACGGATATGATCCTGGTAGCACGTGTAATAAGAAAGCATCATTGATGAAGCTATTTCTTGGACGGTCCAGCTATCCTGTTTTTGCTGCAAAATATAAGAGATATTGTGCTATCGGCTGATGATTTATCTGTTCTTGGCCTGTTTGTGCCGGTGCACATTCTTTTTCGGGGGTTGTCATGAGCTCATGGGCATTGTCTGCCGTGGATCCGTCACATTTATGGTGCTGTTTGGTTCATTCATGCGAGCGGCAACGGGAATGCAATCAGCTCCGGCCGGCTTCTCTTCCATTGCATCGATTAGCACGATTTGTTTGGTAAGCTTCCGGCAACACCGCGGGATCCAGTAACACCATCAGGAGAGGGGCAGTGGACTACCGCCGTGATTCTATAGGCCAGTAGCCGGTTGCGCCGAGAATAGTTACTGACTAGCCGAACCAAACGCCAAGCAAGGAGTCTGATAGCGACGTGAATGATTACAAGCCAAAAAAAAAAACGGAACCAAACAGCACCTATAACTCGCTCGTTTACCTTCGCGGTGCCTCATCAGTGGCAGAGCAGTGTCTATACTCTATAGGCCATGTTTCTGTTGTATTTTGATCGAGATAGGAGTTGTTGTAACCATGAGATAAGCAGCTATATGATGTTTTATGTATGCTCGTAGCTCTAGTTCATAAATGTCTGCCAAATACCCTAAATTATAATCGTATACATTTGTTTTTAGGAGCATGTTTCGGCTAAAGTTTGTAGACATTATATTACTGAGATAGGGCGCCAGGATAACATAACCATATTATGTAGTGGAGATAACTGTCCATGTAGCACCCTTGCTAACTTGGATGTACGTGCTAGTTTTTACCCTAAAAAACGTCGGTACACTCAAACATTACGATTTGTCCTGAAGTGTACATAATAACATTACGTAATGCGTTTGCATGAGCCGAAGTTTGATAGGAATATAGGATCATTGTGTGCTGTCTTTGTTGTGCAAAGTTTCGGTGTTCAGACGACCTAGAGGCTACGGACATGATTGGAAACATAATTGATGACAGTGGAAGGAGAAAACAAATCATTCAGTGCAGCTTCGTCAACGACAAATCGTTTGGTCAAGTTTGACTCACTCATTTTATTAAAAAATCACAATTATTAATTATTATTATTATGATTTAATTATAGTATATAATATACTTAAATTTTTTATATATTTTTAAAAAAATTTAAATAAGATGAGTTGATCAAATTAAGCATATAAAATGACACACAATTTGAAACGGATACCACTCCCCTGCAGTAGCTTCGTGGTCAGTGGCTTCTTTCTGGCACGAGCTGCCCACAGCACCTCTGCACGAACTCCCACCAGAATTCCGTTCGCAATTCACCAAATATTAAAGTGGCGCTCAAAGCTTCATCAGTGGCATTCTTTTTTTTTTTTTTTTTTGAGACACATCACTGGCATTCATAGCATGCCTTATCACTACTGACATTCTACAGGGCCTTCAACAACTGGAAATTCATTTCGGGCCCATTATTTTGGTTGGCTGGTGCCTGGTGGCTGCTACGTTCTTTTACCAATAGTTGTGTAATACAGTAATTGCTTATATAAATGGGACCATGGTATTCATCTTCAGCTTTATAGAATCTTTCTTGGCTTATCTTATAGTGCGGAAGTGTGCAAACGGCACCATGGTGTATTTATCACCTGCACATTCTGATTTCTTTTTATCTCATTTTTAGGTGTTTCACGACGTGACGACTCCACCCAAAGCAGAAGAGATTCAACCTTGCATAACCATGATCCAATAATATCTCACTTCGGTACGATCCGTGGGATGGAACAGGCAGCCTGGAATCAGGAACGACACATTTTTTTTGTTTTTTTTTTGGTTGCATATTCAATGCGTGAACATATCCAGTTGCGCGGTGTTTAACATTTTTTTTTTGCATATATGGAACCAACCACAACCACTTATTTGGCAATTATTGGTTTTCGTTATGCTGTTCTGCATTGAACAAGTCACCGTGCACCATCATTTATTGGGACAGGTGCCGCTTCTAGCTCTCAACTTTGTGGTATCAATGCAGGTTTTTTTTTTTTTCGAATTAGTATCCATGTAAGTTTTCACATGCATAACAGTCAATTCCATCCGTTTTTCTATGACGCGCGGCGAAGCGCGCCCATCTGCATAGTATACTCTCCACTGCAATAGTGCACTCAATGGCTTCTTTCTGGCACGCGCTGCCCACAGCTACCTCTGCACGAACTCCCTTCAGAATTCCGTTCGCAATTCCCGGCGCCGTGCAAAAGTCAAGAGTCCACTAGCGGCGGGCCCACGGCCACCAAGTTGGGCGCCCAGCAAGCCCATTGACCAGACTCCAGTTCAAGTCAACCCCCGCGCCATGTGAATTTTGAGATCCACTCATCTCTTCCTCTCGATCGGTTAGGTGCCGCTACTATACACTGGCACTGACATCCCGGTCACGAAATGAGCAACCCAGCCATTGCTCGAGTAGGGCCCACTTGCCAGTGGCTTGTTTGCATGTGTTTTGGGTTTAGGCCAGCTGGCGACGTCAGAAGTTCAGACTTGAGACGACTTGCAGAGTTGCAGTGCAGGCAGCGCTACGGGGCGTTGGGTGGGAAGCGCCGGTATAGTTGTGCTGCTGACATGGCTAATCATTGTGGGTTGTGGCGTTGAATTTATGTAACCGCTTGTGAGAGAATCGAGCGTGTCTGCGTGTGTGACTGTGCACTGTCTAGAATATAGGATAGGAGCCTGCTGCAGTATAAAACGAGCGCCTACTTGAACGCACAGTTGAACATAGATTACGCTCCGGTAGCTGGTCTTGCATGTGCAGTGCGGTGGAGCAATCCACGCCGAGAACAATGCCGGCGCCAAGGTCGTCGTGGGTGCTGCTTCTCTGTGTCGTCGCCGTCGTCGTCGTCGACATCGCCGGCGTGCCCCAAGCTCGCGCTCAGCCCGACAGCATCGGTATGCCTGCCACCCATCAGCCGCGGATTTTCCTTTATTTCTAGATTTTACTGCATGGAAGCATATAGTATATGCATGGATTGGGTGGATGGAGATCACAGTTCAGAACGCCGTTGAATAATGGTTGCAGGTTTCATCAGCATAGACTGCGGCCTGCCGGGGACGGCGAGCTACGTGGACGACGGCGCCACCAAGCTGTCGTACGCCCCGGACGCCGCCTTCACCGACTCCGGCTCGAACCACAACATCTCGACGGAGTTCGTTGAGCCCAAGCTCAAGAAGCGGTACCTCAACGTGCGCAGCTTCCCCGACGGCGCGCGAAACTGCTACACGCTCCGGTCCCTCGTGGCCGGGCTCAAGTACCTCATCCGCGGCACCTTCATGTACGGCAACTACGACGGCCTCAACAGGCTGCCCGTCTTCGACCTCTACGTCGGCGTCAACTTCTGGACCATGGTGAACGTCACCGACGCGGGCACGCCGGTGATCCTGGAGGCCATCGTCCTCGTGCCCGACGACTCCGTGCAGGTCTGCCTGGTGAACACCGGCTCCGGCACGCCCTTCATCTCAGGGCTGGACCTCAGGCCCCTCAAGAGCACGCTCTACCCGCAGGCGAACGCGACGCAGGGCCTGGCCCTGCTCGCCAGGATGAACTTCGGCGTCGCCGACATCACGGACTTCGTCAGGTACCCCGACGACCCACACGACAGGATTTGGTTCCCCTGGGTGGACGCCGCCACCTTGAGCACTATATCCACGACCAGCACGGTGCTCAACCTCGACAACGACATGTTCGAGGCGCCGAGCAAGGTGATGCAGACGGCGGTGACGCCGCGCAACGCGTCCCAGAACATCGAGTTCTCCTGGGACCCGGTGCCGCAGCCCAAGGACCCAAATCCGGGGTACATCGCCATCATGCACTTCTCCGAGCTGCAGGTCCTGCCCAAGAACGCCGTGCGCCAGTTCTACATCAACCTCAACGGCAAGCCGTGGTTCCCCAAGCCCTTCACGCCGGAGTACCTCTACTCCGACGCCACCTACAACAGCAACCCCTACTGGGGAATTCCACACTACAACATCTCCATCAACGCCACCGCCAACTCCACGCTTCCGCCCATCATCAATGCCCTCGAAGTGTTCTCTGTTATCTCCACCGCCAACCTCGCCACGGACTCACAGGACGGTACGTGTATGCAAGTGCATCTTATCGTAACTATTTTTGGAGCCTCCACGTTAATCCTCACGAAACGCACCGGAAAAAAATAAATCATACAAATTCTTAAAAAATTAGAAACATCCGACCATCAATTGGCAGATTGGAATATTAATAGCAATTAAATCTATTTTCTAAGTAATTACCCACTTCTGTCATTATGAAAAATTTTGAGTTCATCTCTCAACGAAAGCAAATTTTTTGACAGATTTTTTCTATTTTTAATTTATTTTTAAATTAATTACCCACCTCTGTCATTACAAAAGATTTTGAGTTCAACACTCAACGAAAACAAATTTCTTTTTTTCTTTTGCCAGATTTTTTTTCATTTTCAATTTATTTTCTAAGTAATTACCCACCTCTGTCGTTATAAAAGGTTTTGAGTTCAACTCTCAACGAAAGCAAATTTATTTTTTTCAAAATTTTTCTATTTTTAAATTTACTCTCAGTTTTTTATCAAACGTTCCCATTTACAAATTTACACTCTTAAATGATCCTATAACTTATTTTCATAAAGATGCTATAAAACTTTCTATGAAACAGATATTTTGTGCCTAATATTGCTATTACTAATTGAAGACTTTTTTTTGAGCCTCCTTATTGATCCTCACAAAATGCGCTAAATTAAAGATAAAATCATAGAAATTCTCACATCTTATCATCGATTGCAAATTGAAATCTTAGTAGGCACTAGACCTGTTTTTTATGTAATTAACATACTGTCATTCATCATGTAGCTCTAATAATAGATCTGTTTTCTAGAAAAAAAAATAAATCCTAAAAATTCTCACAAAAATCTGAAATATTCTGCCATGCATCATGCAGCTCTAATAATAGTAGTATCTATTTTAGTTTCTAAAAAATTATCCACCATGACAGTATGAAAGGTGAAATAAAATAATACCCTAAATCTGTATAAAAATTGGTATCATGCCATTATGAAATATGAATTAAATAATCCGTTAAATTTGCATAAAAATTATCCACCATGCCTTTGTAAAATATGATTTAAATAACTATCTAAATTTGCGTATAGATTACTCACCATGCCATTATAAAAGATGAATTAAAATAAGTCTTAAATCTGCATATAAATTACTCAATATGCTATGATGAAAGATAATTTAAAATAATTTTTAAATTTGCATACATATTACCATAATTCAGTTACAAATGATAAATTAAAATATCAGCTCCAATATTACTAAAGATTAAATCTATATCTCCTAAACTCCAACACGTTAGTGACATAAATGCTGATTATGGTTTTACTGAAAGAAATTACTCGTGTCCAATTGATGACAGTATCTGCCATCACGGCGATCAAGGCGAAGTATCATGTGAAGAAGAACTGGATGGGTGACCCGTGCGTTCCAAAGACTCTGGCATGGGAGGGGTTGACTTGCAGCTACGCCATTTCTAGTCCTCCAAGAATCACCGGCGTGTAAGTATCCTAGTTGTTCAAGTCTTGTCCAAATGGTCAAGAAGAATGCTGCTTGTAGAGGGAAACCCCTCCAGATTGCTTCAAAAAAAAAATGCTGCTTTTAAATTTGGTTAGACTGAACTACGACCGCGTATTCTGCAGAAACCTATCCTACAGTGGCCTGACAGGCGATATATCGTCTTCTATAGCAAATCTCAAGGCTGTCCAATACGTGTACGTGTGCAGTTCTTGATCTGTTTTTAACCAATTTTTGTGATCTCTGAAATCAAAATAACCGTGGCATATCTTGGTCTTCTTTTGCAGGGATCTGTCGCACAACAGCTTAACCGGCTTGATTCCTGATGGTCTGTCACAGTTGTCTTCACTGACAGTTTTGTAAGTCCTGCTACCTTGTGAAATTGGACTGCTCATATGCATCATCATGTTGGCTCACATGAACCTCAATTGGTTCCTTTCAGAGATTTGACTGGCAACCAGCTCAACGGATCCATTCCCTCTGGGTTGCTCAAAAGGATTCAAGATGGCTCTCTGAATCTAAGGTCGCTTCCTTGACCCTCTTTGCTTTGATGTGCAAACCGTGATTTTTTTACTGCTGGGTAGGAGTATCCTGACTCCTGACCTTTTTTATAAAAAATCTGTTATCTCATCTGTTTGTAGATATGACAAGAATCCGAATCTCTGCACCAACGGCGACTCATGTCAGATGAGGAAAGGGAAGAGCAAGCTAGCCATCTACATTGCTGTTCCCGTAGTTCTGATCGTGGTC
The DNA here is from genome assembly GCA_022530915.1 of Paspalum notatum. Lineage (NCBI taxonomy): Eukaryota > Viridiplantae > Streptophyta > Magnoliopsida > Poales > Poaceae > Paspalum > Paspalum notatum. Next base: position 37,168,198 of record CM039692.1, read on the forward strand.
ATTGCAACAGTGGCAGTGGTACTCTGCTTCGTCCTGAAACGAAAAAAGCAAGGTGATCCATCAACTCCTTTCTCTAGCAATTTCCTCATCATTCTGAAACATATAACTGAAGCTCCTCGTATCCTTGCCAATCTGCCATCCAGGAACAATGAACAACGCCGTGAAGCCTCAGAACGAGACGCCGAGGAGCCATGCGCCAACAGGCGTGCAGAGCTCGCTGCAGCTTGAGAACCGCCGGTTCACGTACAAGGAGCTGCAGACGATCACGAATAACTTCCAACGCGTTTTGGGTCAGGGAGGCTTCGGCTCCGTCTACGATGGGTTCTTGGAGGATGGCACCCAGGTCGCTGTCAAGCTGCGGTCCGATTCTTCCAATCAGGGTGTCAAGGAGTTCCTCGCAGAGGTAGAGTTTATTCAGATGCGGTTCACACGAGTTTCCAGATAGAAATTTGCATTAGGAAACTAGATTTGCAGTGAAAATTTACTAGTCATGACTCGTGATCACTGCCTATTCAGGCTCAGGCATTGGCACGAATTCATCACAAGAATCTCGTGTCTATGATCGGTTACTGCAAGGATGGGGACTACATGGCGCTTGTCTACGAGTACATGTCTGAAGGCACACTGCAACAGCACATTTCAGGTACGTACGTATGTAAAGCTATTTATCATTTCAGCATTGTACTTGAAAAAAAGTATTCAGCATTGTACATGCAAGGCAGCACATCATACATGTACAGGACCATTTTTACATGCCTCGTCGATCTAAAATCCTCGTTTTGTCAATCCATTTGCAGGAAAGGGCAGCAACGGAGGATTCTTGAGCTGGAGACAGAGGCTCAAAATTGCAGTGGAGTCAGCCACAGGTACCCGATTCGTGAATTTTCATTTGCTGTCAATTTGTTGTTGAAGTTTTGATCATGCTAGAACCATGAACACTGATGTGCACACAGGGCTGGAGTATCTACACAAAGGCTGCAACCCGCCGCTCATACACAGGGATGTGAAAGCTGCCAACATCCTACTGAACGCCAAACTGGAAGCCAAGATCGCCGATTTTGGCCTGACCAAGGCTTTCAACCGCGACAACGAGACTCACGTATCCACAAACACACTCGTTGGCACACCGGGATACGTCGACCCAGAGTATGCCAACAGCCACACAATGCTTGTTACCAAACCAAACCCCTTTCCTTCTCATTTTAATTTCTTCCCTGACAATGCATATTACGCATGGAATGCAGGTACCACGCGACGATGCAGCCGACGGCGAAGAGCGACGTGTACAGCTTCGGCGTCGTGCTGCTGGAGCTGGTCACTGGGAGGCCGGCCGTCCTGCGCGACCCGGAGCCGACGAGCATCATCTACTGGGCTCGGCAGCGCCTCGCGCGGGGCAACATCGAGGGCGTCGTGGACCCGCGCATGCGCGGCGACCACGATGTCAACAGCGTGTGGAAGGCCGCGGACATCGCGCTCAAGTGCACCGCGCAGGCCTCGGCGCAGCGGCCCTCCATGACCGACGTGGTGGCGCAGCTCCAGGAGTGCCTCGACCTCGAGGAGGCGCGCGCCGGCGGCGGCGACGTGAACGGCAGCTACTACACTGGCACTGGCAGCAGCGACCCGTACTCCTCCGGTTACAACAATGCGTACGCTGCTGATGGCCAGTCCACTGACGTGAGCCAGAGCAGCGCTGGGTTTGAGGTGGAGCACAATTTTGGGAGGGTGCCGACAATGCCCACGGGTCCTGCTGCACGGTGAAGACCTTGTTGCACGTGTGTTCCGAAATGCCGCTGTGACGTTGTCTCGTATTTGCTTTTTTGCTTCAAGATATCTTCTCGAGCTTTTAACGACGCCGTCAAGTAAGCCTATATGTATAAATGTTCAGAGATACGAAGTATGTCTAGTTCTCTGTTTTCCTTTTCTCCTTTCAACAGCTCGAAATCGATGTACTTAACAGTCAGTATATACATTCCATTTGAAAATATTTAAATCTTTGGATGTATTGGGGAAGTTTCGACTACTTGCGAAACAATTTCGATCTGCAAACGCACTATTTTTTTTAGAGCCGAATGGAATTAGCTATGAGCTTAGGCCCCCTTTGAAACGCATGATTTTTAAAGGAATCATGTAGAAATTTTACAGGAAACAGTTCAATTTCACGGGAAAAACGCAGAAACAGGAAAGATTTCTTCCATTCTAAAGGAGGTAATACAGGGCTTGATCAAGTTCAGCTGGTGCGCCAAAAGTACTACCCAGTCAAATATCAGATGTACATTAGCTGCTCGCTTTGGAGATACGAGTATGTCTTTTTCTTGTCTCAGGCAAGGCTCAGGCGTTAACAAAGATCCATCACAAGAATCTTGTCTCCTTGATCGGTTTCTGCAAGGATGGAGAGTATTTGGCGCTTGTCTACGAGTACATGTCAGAGGGAACCCTTGAAGACAAACTGAGAGGTATGCTATTTCATCTGCTGATGAGAGCTTTTGAAATTTCTTGCCTAAATTTAAATTCTACAAACTACTTTATTTGACGATCCCTCTGCAGGTAAGGATCGTAACTCTGGATCTCAAACCTGGAGACAGGGGCTCCATATTGTACTAGAGTCTGCACAAGGTAAATACCTGTTCGGATTGATCTCTCAAACCTGTTTTGCAGTTTCGCACTGTGGTCCCTGTTATTGGTGATGATGACGCCATCTTGCGCGCAGGGCTCAAGTATCTGCACAAGGCGTGTAGCCTGGCCTTCGTTCATAGAGACGTGAAGACGTCGAACATCCTCCTGAATGCAGATCTCGAGGCCAAGATTGTCGATTTCGCCATTTCGGCCTGCTCAAGCCCTTCCGCCGCAAAGACAACACCCATGTGTCCATGTTGGTGGGCTTCGGGCACCGCAGGATCTGTGATCACCTCTAGCAACACGACGCCAAAGCTGTACACGTGGCTCTTCTCAGTACAGTGGGCACAGCAGCTCCTAGTGCGCAGGGACATCAATGACGTGGTGGATGCGCAACAATAGGATGGCCACGATGTTAACGTCATGTGGAAAGCTGCTGACGTCGCGTTCAAAGTGCATCACCGAGGACCCGCACGGCTGCTCACCATGACTGACGTGGTCGCGCAGCTGCAGGGTGCCTTGAGCTCGAGGAAGGCCGTCGCTGACCATTTAATGCAGCAGTACTTCGTTTTTTGAGGGTGCCAAAGGTGGTCACTCGTGCTGGTTCATTGCAATCTTGAAGTTCTTTGGTGATGTTGTTTTGTGGTTTTGTATGAAATTAACTGAAATATTGTACTCCCACTGGTCTTTAATATATTGTCTTTCCTCCAGGTCCACTTGACTCAGAGTGCCTAACCTTGAACTTGAATCATAAACAAAATATCATCGGAGATGCATACGATAGGTTGAAGACGAGAAAATTTGGATACTAGTGATATCTTGTCACTACCATTTATAGAAATATATAACATAAGTGTGTAACTATTTATTTAAGGAATGAAAAAAAAAGAAATATAGGTGTTGGTAGGCCGTCTTGGGCCTCTAGAACCACGATACCGGCCATGTTACTAAATTCTCCCCTTACGTTACCAAATAAAATTAGGGTTTCGCTCCTTCTAGTATAAGGAACCACTACAAGGACTCCTACCGCCGCCGCCGCCACACCATCCCCTTCACTCACAAAGAAAGTGAGGGAATGTCTATATAAGGCACACCCCTCTCGAGAGGCCATATCACTCCGCCGCCGCCGCCGCTCCCGCCGCCTCCACCACCACCTGTCCTCCTTTGCTCACATAGGAAGTGGAGAATTCCCATAAGAGAGCACACCCTCTTGAGAGAGGCTACTTCACTCTTTTCCCATGCCGCTCCCTAACGGTGGACGAAGCGCTGTAGCCAAGGTTGCTAGGATAGTGCGGCCTTTGACAAGCGGCGATGGTAGCTACACTGGTCCCGACCACATCAGCGAGCTCCCAGATGACATCCTCGGTTCGATCCTCTTTCTCCTGCCGCTGAAGGATGCGGGTCGTACCACCACTCTGTCCAAGCGTTGGAGTGGCGTGTTCAAGATCTCCCCCATCTCGTTGGATGATGCACATCTTGTCCGCCGCCACATCGGACGTCCGTCCAGCGACGCTGTCGTCCATGCCAAAATCATGGTTGTGCTCAACCAGATCCTGAAGAAGCATCGGGGGCCAATCCAGCGTGTTCGCCTAGTCAAGACCCGCTTCCAAGGCGACAGGTATTGCCAAGGCATCGATACTGAGGCCTTTAAGAAGCGGGGCGTGGTGGAGCTCATAGTCCACTCCACCTATGCCATCCAATTCTTCCCTGCCCCGCCACTCCGCTCCGTTCAAGTGATCGGGTGCGCTTGGTTTGCTCCAGAGCAGCCATTGCCAGCAGCCTTTGCGCACATCAAGGAGCTCTCCCTCCGTGCCGTCAAATTCTCGGTGGCCGACGTCGTTGCTGTGTTGGATCAATGTGTCACACTCAAGAGTCTGTTGCTTTCCTCATTCCACAAGGACGAGAAGGATAGCAAGACCGGTAAGGAAGAATCGCTACGAGACGCCTGCCGCACCTTGCCGGTCCGATCTCAGAGCCTCCGAAGCCTATCCCTAGAGCTTGCTGAGATGGAGGAGGTCGTCGTCATGGACGCGCCCAACCTGGAGCGCCTACTCGGCCAGGTCTCTTTCAGATACTTTAAGCTGACCCTCGTCAACGCGCCCAAGCTACAAATTCTTGGCTTTCTGAACATGCAAATTCCTTCTTATACGTCGGTGAGCTTTCCAACATTCTTGATTCCAAGATTCTAATGCTTTCATATGACTCGACGCTCCCTTCTTTGATTTGAACCGTGTGCTTACATTACATGTATGTGAATATTCGTTGTAGATGCCGAGCATGTATTTGGATCTGTCATGCCCGATCCATAGCGTCAAGATCCTCGGACTGTGCTTGGACTTGTGTGACATTGCTCACGTGCAGGGAATGCTGAATATGCTGAAGTATTTCCCATGTGTGGAAACACTCAACATCAAGGTGATTCTCTGATCTAGTTGTTTATATTATTTTCCCTTCCGTGTAACTTGCCAAAAAAATCAGGCTTGGTCGTTATGGCTTGCTAAACATTATTCTTCCCGTGTCTCTCGATCTTTGTGCAGATCCTTACCAATGATACCATTACACACACATTATACTCTGAAGGAACTTACATTGATTTTCTACATTTGGCTGAAAGCGTTGATTGTATAAGAGATAGTGTTAGGACTATTGTCGTGAACGAGGTGTATTTGGAAAGGAATAATTGTGGCCTTCAATTTGTCAAGATGCTACTTGAGAGTGCCAAGAAACTTCAGCTCATGAAGATTTTCCATATCCCTATCGACAAGAAGAAGCAGGCTAGATCAACCAGGAGAAAATTGGATCTCAAGAGACATCCTTCCATCAAGGCTCGACTTGTTTTTCCTAGGGACTACCACATTTCGTCCCGTCAAGTCAGTGATGTTCTGATGGACGCTTCAAGCCTCACAGTGTCTGATCCTTTCTTCTACCCAAGGACATTCCTAACCGAACGCAGGACGAGGGAGAATTGGAGGTTTTATGGGAAGTGGGATTTTGCACTAAAAGGTGGACCGTCCACTTTGAATTACCACCCATGAGGTAATAGAGTAAAATAATAAATATATTTATTATTCATTTTTATTACGAAAACAGGAAAAATATAGGTGCACTTTCCTAATATATCTAACTAACATATCTCTTGAACTGCGTGAAGGTGCAAAGGAGATTCTTCGTTTGGCGAGCAGAGAACTAGAAATTGTTGTGTTATATATCTTTGCCAAAAATGGATGAAGTAGCATTAATTAGACTATGATTAATATTTTTCTTTCTATTTGAGTATTTTTTTCTCCTTATTTGTAGCTCAGCAGATGGGCCAATAAACTTGTGAAGATTTGGTTAAACACAGTCGCAGAGGCTGGGACTTTTGTATTGTCTAAGAAAATGTCATCTCTTTGTGGCCGTGAGGGTTTCCTCTTCCATCTAGAAGTAAGTGGATGTGTGTCTGCCATATGGCCATATATTGCTAGTATATGGGTACCTACATTAGTTCTAAGTTTGAGTCGTGTAAAAAAATATGATGTTATTTTACAATTTCTATTTAATTGAGCTTAATGTCGGATTGGAAATTTTGGCTCGAGCCCATCTAGTAAATATGTTATGTCAGAAAAGTTCATATTATGTTGAAATTTAATAAACTTAGCTAGAAGAGTTACCTATGTATTTGTCCGGTTAGGTTGGAACTAGGCTTTTTTTTGGACGCCCTGGTTTGGATTGGTCAAGTCGTGTTCGTGTCCAACCTGTCGCGTGTGTCGTGATCAAAGCAGTTGAAAGGCCAGAGAAGGCGTATCTGGCGGTCAGTTGGAATAGTGGATGAACAGAGATAGACTTTGGGCATTTCCACTGGGATAGCCTATGCCTATACCCTGTGATGCACAGCAAGCCTCCAATTGCTCGCTGCCACATGCTGCTCCTACGCCTCCACCTATCACAGTTTCCTCATCCACAACCACTAGAACCCCGGCGCCAATCCCCACACAACACGTCCCTCAGTCTACCTGGCACATCTGCGAAAAGTAGCCGCATAGAGGAGCTCGATTGCTAGCGTGTAGCCATGGAATGGGATGTGTAATGTGTTCAACTCTTCGCCTACTAAACAGTGGGACGCTCACAGGTTGTTCGATGATATTTGTACACGAAACATCATGGTGTGGAACGCCATGTTATTAAAGCTCGACTGGGCAACTGGCTTTAAGAAAGGTGCTTTATATAGTAAGGATCTGAATATGCTTATACACTGCAGTACAAATCTTTGAAGGTATGACAGAAAAGAGTGAGTACACATGGTCAACGACCATGATCACTGCATTTTTTCGAAAAGAAGGTCAAAGCAAATGCTTCGCCGCAAATATTATTAGAAGAGAATTGGTCTGGATTTTTAAGGGAAAAACCGCGCCCAAAAAAACATACAACTAGAGGTAAAAAGAACTTCCAACTCAATTCAACTCAATGGGTTCACCCTAAACAACTGCATTATCTCTGGGTGGATCAATAGATGCTGCTGTTGCCATTTACCAAAGACCCTCTAGCCTCTAAAACTATTCCTAGTCAGACTTCAATGCTTAGAGGCCTTGATCATATTCCTAGGGGTAATGTTGTATACCTTAATGCCAAGATTATTGGGTACATGCAGAATGATAGGTCCGTAGAAGCAGAGAAGAGCTTTTTAACAAAATGCCTTTTAGAAACATGATATCTTGAGCTGGGATGATTGCGGGGTACGGTGTGCACATAATGGGAGGAGTGAACACACTTTTTGATAAGAGGAGCGAATAAACTTTGGTTTTGATCCAAACACTCCATAGGAACGGGATGCTACGTAACCCTAGTTTCACTAGTAGCTTCTTTGCTTGTACAAATATCGAAGCTCTTGAGACAGGGAAGCAAGTGCATTCTATTGCAGTAAAGGCTGGCTGCCAGTTCAATTCGATAGCTGTGTGTGTATGCACTGATGACTATATTTGAGACAGATTTTTGATCGGATTTGATAGTTAAAAGAGACAGTTCTTATTACAAACTCGTATAGAAAATTTTGTTGCAAGAAGCAAGAGATAGATTTGGTCATTTGACAATATGCCCAGTCCGGTCGAGATGTTGTCTCTTGGAGTACTAATATATCTGTATATGCACAAGCTAACCAGGGGAATGTCGCAGTAGATGAAGGGTGTTAGTTTTTCAAGTCATCATGAACAACGATTGCGGACGATCCTTTGCTGGAGCAGGAGAACCATGCTCCTGCTCGTACTCTGTAGTCTGTGGTGGAACTTCTTGGGCCAGCTGGCGATGTTAAGAAGCTGAAGATTTTATTTATGATATGCCTATTAAGCCAGATACAGTGATCTGCGTTGATTCGTTACAATATCCTTGTGTTATCTCTAATGATTGTTTATTTATGTTGGTGTTGTAGGCTCTCCTATAACTTTTACAGATATGAACAACTGAACTACTTATGCCAAGTTCCCCACCTGGGTTTCAACCAGTACAACGTCTCATTGAACGCCACGGTGAACCCCACGCTGCCGCCGATCATCAACGCGGTCGAGGTTTTGTCCGTCATCTCTACGGCCAACGTTGGCACGGATGCAAAGAATGGTAAGTACGAGATCACACGACTGACGGCTCACGAGGTGTCTGACAACCCATTGATAGTGATATATAGACAATATCGATAGAGCATGGCCTGATCATTGCTGTTCCGTGTCCTTTTATTTTACTGGAAAAAATCCAACAGTTTCTGCCGTTGCGGGGATCAAGGCCAACTATCAGCTAAAGAAGTGGATGGGTGACCCCTGCGTTCCAAAGACACTTGCGTGGGAGGGGTTGATCTGCAGCTATGACATTTCCGGTCCACCTAGAATCACAACTGTGTAAGTTCAAATTTAAATGAAAAATGGCTCAACAAGCATGTCATAGGTCTTATCGATGAACCCTGAAACGTTGGACGTATTGCAGCAATCTTTCATATAGCGGCTTGAGCGGAGCTATATCATTGTACTTCTCCAAACTCACAAAAATCCAGTACTTGTAAGTATGAGGTTTCCAATACATTTTCCCGTTGGTCCTTATTGAATGAAAGAGATATATCTTGTATGCATGTAATTTCATTTTCAGGGATTTATCGCACAATAATTTGACTGGCTCAGTTCCTGATGTCCTTTCACAACTGCCTTCTCTGAAAGTTATGTAACTCTAGCCCATGGTCATGATGCCGTTTTAGTTTGCGCTGAAGACATTGAAATCAGTAGTACTATTTGTTTTTAAGAGATTTGACCGGCAACCAGCTTAATGGATCAATTCCCTCTGGACTTCTGAGAAGAATTGAAGATGGCTCCATAAATCTGAGGTTTCATCCAGTATCATTTCCCACTTCCCAGTATTAATTTGCTTGTTTATGTTGGGAACTGGTAATGGTTTTTTTACAGATATGGGGACAATCCAAACCTTTGCAACAACGGCAGTTCTTGCCGAATCACAAAAACTAACAACATTGCCGTATATATTGGTGTTCCAATAGTGGCAGTTGTGGTGGTCGGAGCAGTAGTGCTGCTATTTTTCTTACTAAGAAAAAAGAAAGGTGAAACTTCAGCATCCAAGTATCTAACACATGAATTGTTCAGAGCCTGTGCATTTGTACTCAGTGACATTCTCTGAAAGTCCTAGCTTGGTTCTTTGGCTTTCAAACGATTAGCAGACAGCAGCGTGAAGCCACAGAACGAGGCGAGTGGCGTGCTGCCACGATCACTGAACGGCACTGAACACGGCCTGATGCAGCTGCAGAACCGCCGGTTCACGTACAGGGAGCTCAAAGGACATCACGAACAACTTCCAGCGGGTCCTCGGCCAAGGAGGGTTCGGGTCTGTCTACGATGGTTTCTTGGAGGATGGCACCCAGGTTGCAGTCAAGCTACGAGCTGAGTCTTCCAATCAAGGTGTCAGAGAGTTCCTGACGGAGGTAATACAGGGCTTGATCAAGTTCATCTGGTGCACCAAAAGTACTGCCCAGTCAAATGTCAGATGTACATTAGCTGCTCGCTTTGGAGATATGAGTATGTCTTTTTCTTGTCTCAGGCTCAGACTTTAACAAAGCTCCATCACAAGAATCTTGTCTCTTTGATCGATTACTGCAAGGATGGAGAGTCTTTGGCGCCGCAGCAATTGAACCAAACAGCACCGAATTCACGTAAGGGCAAGTCGGAGCAGCAGCGCTGCACTGCAGTACTTCGTTCTTTGAGGGTGCCGAAGATGGTCGCCACCGCTGGTCCATGGCATTCTTGATGTTCTTTGGAGGTGTTTGTGGTTTTGTATGAAATTAATGGAAATAATTGTACAAATGTTTAAGCATTTCACCTGTTCAACAATTTAGCACAGCCTTTTTCTTTATCGAACTGAATTGGTCGCTCCTCATAAATGAAATTCTGGCATATGCATTGGTTTGTTGTTTGCAATACGAACACGCTATGTGCGAGTGTCTCCGATGGAGGAGAGGATGGGGCGAGTTGGGCTTTGCCCATGCGCAAGGGAATTACGGATTTTTTAAAATTGAGTTTCTAGTTTATAAATAATGTCAGAAAAGTTCATAATTGGTTTTGAAAAAATTCAAAATAAAAATAATGTAGGAAGGTTCATAAATCATTTTTAGACCACAAAAGATATACCAAAGCTTTAAAAAATTAAGAAAATACCCAAATAAAGATTGAGAGGTAATTACCTCGAATTAATAAAATATTTGGGGATTCACCTAAAGATTCGAGGGGCCTCAAAATAAAAGGATCTATAGCTAGAAATAGAAAGTCTGAGAAAAAAAACCAAGAACACTAATTCCTTGCCTAAACGTTTTTAGAAGGTTTATTAAGTTATTTATTTTCACTCAAAACAACATGAAGTTGTCATGAATGCAATGAGAATAAGTAACATTCAGAGTGTGTAGTGTGCATGCATGTGAAAGTGAGACTTGAGTGCACGTTTGTTTTGCTAAGGAGAAGACGGGAGGAGGGGCGGGCCTAGAAGGATCATGATTACTAGGTCTATTCTTTGAAAAATTGAGTCTTCATTGTATTCTTGAATATCCAGTGTCTAAATCCTAGGCTAGCCTCTGGGGAGGAGTAACGGAGTAGACGAGAAAAGTTTTTTATAAGAGGGCTGAGAAAAGGGTTGAGCGCATGCATAGGTTGCGTATGAGGGAAATGAGAAGGGAGGACGGGTCGATTGGACTATCTTGGTTCGGCTAGACTGCAGGTGAAGGAGAAATAGAAAAAAAAAAGAGGAACAAAAGGAGTAGGAAGAGACAATGAAAAGGTAAATAAGCTTGGGTTGAGCATGCAAAGACAGGCTTGGGGCCTAGGTAGATAAAAATAGGTTCAGATTGATTTATCTTCTTAAAAAATGAGTTTAGATTTTAAATTCGAGTGAACTTTTTTTCAGTGTTAGCCTAAACAGTAAACGGTAAACAGCTGATCACCTACTGTTTTGCCACTATTCGGTGCTAAACGGGTTTAAACGGTGTAAATGGCCAATTAAACGGAAACGGTGAGCCACTGTTTAGCGTTTAAACGGTGTTTAAACGGCCTAAACGACCATTTAGGCGAACGGTGCTTTTTTTTAAAGAAAATAATTTTTGGAACGTTGCACTTGGTTTGGGTACCATTATGGTGGCCAAGGTTGGACGCGGTGGCCATGGCCATGGCAGGCCAAGTTATGGTTCAACCCTAATCACAATGAGGGCAACAATGGGGCGTGCATGACTTAGCGATACACACATGATGAGTCCATGCCAATGCTGAAGTGGCAAGGACCAAGGTTGAGGACAACATAGAAGATGGTGATTAGACCCTCCCTTCTCAAATATTACCCAAGACGGTGACTTTGCTAGAAACCAAGGAAGCAAGTATCATGGAGGTCGGTGTCACTGTTTTTAGGACCAGGGTTCCATCAACAACAATGAAGTTCGTAGGAACATTTGGGGGAATATGTGTTGGAGCACAAGCAAGATGATTACACAAGACAAGGGTCTAGACAGGTTCGGATTCTTAGGAAAATTTGGAAAGTAATAGAATGACTTAATACAAGAACAACAGAACTGATTTAGTAGAATGTTTTATTAAGTACAACATGTTAGGCTAATGATATGCAGTATAATTTTCTAAGCATACTACTTGGTTAGAAAATAGGAAAACACATATTTATTTTGTTTTGTCCCCAACTTGGGTCCTAAAAATCCCAAAGGTAGGTTGTGGAGGCCAAATTAAGGATGCCATTAGACTTACGAGGATGAAGAACCAAGCTAACTCCTATCGCTGATAGTGCCTATGTGTCCACCACATTATCAATTTTTCATACCACATTGTTTTTACTCTAGTTCTATTGGATTCGGAGTGCCTAACCTTGAGCCTGAACCATAAACAAATATCATCAAAGATGCATATGATCGGTTGAAGACGAACAAATTTGGATTTTACTGATATCTTATCACAGCCATTTATAGAATATAGAAATATATGTTATAAGTGTATAACAATTATATAAAAGAAAAAATAAATATACAGTACATATTAGTGGGCCATCTTGGGCCTCCAAAACCATGATACTGGCCATGTTACTAAATTCTCCGGCTTACCAAATAAAATTAGGGTTTCGTTTCTTCTAGTATAAGAAATCGTTACACAGACTTCTGTAGGGTTACGGGGTAGGCTACCATAGCATGAAAACGTTTTTCTACTACCGTGTAACATGCAGGAACTCGTACGAGCAGGAGATCTTAGGTCGTTACCACTAGACGCGCAGTGCAGCGGAAGACGAGTCGAAGCAGCCGGGTGCCGAGTGAACGCAGCCGAGTGCCGAGTCAAGCGCGCCGAGTGGTTGCCGAAGGAGAAAAGCCGATGTCGAGTCGTCCAGCTGATCTCGATCAGGATCAGTCGGCGATGAGTCGGCAACCCTTGCCACCAGTCGGCTGATATGCGAAGCAGTCGTAGCAACGTCTCTACGGTATCCACACGTGCGGGAAGGCGACGCCAAGTGCTGGCGTGTTAGCACCACGAACTTGGCGGCGGATCTTGAGAGATTGGACTAGGGCACGGCTAGGGTTTCGCAGAAACCTTTTCTGCGATGGCTTATGCACGCAACCGGTACCCTGAGCCGTACCCTCTCATGCATATATATAGTCTCCACTAATGGGCTTCAGCCATGTAAAGGCCCATTATGATTCTATTGCTTGCGGATCAAGTATCCGAGTCCCAATGGCGGTCCAACTGCGCGTACCATACGCGAACATCTGAGTCAGACCCGTGGGTCAAGTTGCACTTGAACTCAACATCGGCTCTTGGCAGAGCCGACATGACTCGGAGTTGGTCCTGGAAATTGCCACGCTGGGCACATCTCCATCAATCTCCCACTTGCCCAAGGAGCAATATCCCAGTGTCACCAATCCCTTAAGTGTGTGACCCTGTAGGTTCTCATGCAGTCGGCAATGGCGAAAAACCCTTTCTCAAGCCAATCGATCAACAGCAGCGCCTAGCAGCACATATTGACCCCCGAAAGCACAATGATCATATCAACCGAACCTTGATATACAACTCGTCCTATATCCTTTTTGCCACGCGACGCCAGTCCAACCCAAGGCGAGATTTGTGCCACCCTTGTTTAATAGTCAGACTAATTTCACTCGTCAATGGTGGATTACTTGGCTAACCATTAGTCCGAATGTGATTAACCATTAATCACATAGTACGGCCATGCATTTCCTAATCCAGCCACCTCGAGGGGCCCAGAGGCAATCTCTCTCGTTATGTGAGAGGGGCAAGTTCGATCTTGATCCACTCACATCCCACCCATGTTTCGTAATGTACCAGAAAGTTACTTTTATAACTACCCAGTTACGGTGTAGCGTTTGGTAACCCCTAAGTACACCACTACACACAGTGAGAATCAATGGTGATCTCAGGTCAAAGGATTTAGCGGGTATATCACTCGAGAGCGCTTGATGGCACATTTAAGCATAACAATTCCAGCAACATCTCGGAGTGAGTCAGATCCGACACCATGTTCTCTAACATCTGTCCACATCATTGATTTGATATCCAATATCCATGATCCGTAAGACATGATCATCAATCACTCCATGTGCTAGCCCTTGAATCATTATTGTCCCAATAAAGATTATAGGCTAGAGACCATTTAGAACACGGCATTTAAACAAGAGTCTCACGAACGAGTCACGCACTCGTTGATCCATTGTTTACAGCAACATGTTCAAAGAACAACAATAAATAACATTTATTCGAAATAAAACATACCAAATTCTCATCCCACGTACACTAGAGTTAACTCAAGTATCCAATACCTATTGCTTTCGTGTGTGCCTCAAACTTGAATTGCGGGAGAGGCTTCGTTAACGGATCAGCTACGTTTAGATCCATGTGCACTTTACATATCTTCACATCACCTCTATCGATTATCTCTCTAATCAGGTGATATCGCCTGAGTATGTGTTTGGATTTTTGGTGTGGCCTAGGTTCCTTAGCTTGTGCAATGGCACCCATATTATCATAGTAAAGGTCCAATAGGCACGAAGCACTCGGAACAACACCCAACTCAGAAACAAACTTTCTGATCCAAACTGCCTCCTTTGCAGCTTCCGAAGCTGCAATATACTCGGCTTCTGTTGCAGAATCAGCCACGGTATCTGGCTTGAAACTCTTCCAACTAACCGCTCTACCATTGAGGCAGAATACAAATCCGGCTTGCGATCTACTGTCGTCTTTGTCTGTTTGGAAACCAGCGTCGGTGTAACCTTTTACAACGAGCTCTTCCTCACCTCCAAACACTAGGAACGCATCCTTAGTCCTTCTCAAGTACTTAAGGATATTGTTTACAGCAATCCAGTGACCTTCACCTAGACATGATTGGTATCTGCTCGTAACACTTAGAGCAAAAGAAATATCTGGGCGAGTACATATCATAGCATACATGATGGATCCAATTGCGGAGGCATACGGGATCTCACTCATCCTCTTTTGCTCATCAGTAGTCGAAGGACACTGAGTCTTGCTCAAGATCGTGCCAGGTGACATGGATAAAAAACCTTTCTTAGAATCATGCATGTTGAACCGTTTCAACACTTGTCAATATACATACTTTGGCTTAATCCAATTAAGCGCTTAGACCTATCTCTATAGATCTTTATACCCAAAATATAGGCTGCTTCTCCCAAGTCCTTCATTGAGAAACTCTTTTTCAATGAGTCCTTCACAGCTTTCAACATAGGAATGTCGTTTCCGATCAACAATATGTCATCTACATATAAGACCAGAAAGACAAGTGCGCTCCCACTGACCTTCTTATAAACACAAGGTTCTTCTACGTTTTTTATGAAATCAAACCCTTTGACCACTTCATCAAAACGTAGATTCTAACTCCGAGATGCTTGCTTGAGTCCATAAATGGACTTCAAAAGCTTGCATACCTTCCCAGCATTCTGTGGATCGACAAAACCATCGGGCTGTGTCATGTACACATCCTCACTTAGGTTTCCATTAAGGAAAGCCGTTTTGACATCCATTTGCCACACCTCATAATCATGATATGCGGCAATCACTAGGAGGATCCGGATAGACTTTAGCATAGCTACGGGCGAAAATGTTTCATCATAATCAACACCTTGAATTTGACGAAACCCTTTTGCCACAAGCCGTGCCTTATATATGTGAACATTTTCATCTGCGTCTATCTTTTTCTTGAAAACCCATTTACACTCGATAGGTCGTACCTCATCAAGTGGCTCAACCAAGTTCCAAACTTGATTGTCAGCCATGGATTTCAACTCGAATCGCATGGCCTCCAGCCATTTCTCAGAGTCAGGTCCCATCACAGCTTCTTTGTAAGTCTTAGGCTCATCGTTGTCCAACAACAATACATCGTGCCGACCCATGGTGAGGAATATGTAGCGGTCGGGTGCACGATGTGCCCTTTGTGACCTACGCGGGGCTAATGGCGTTTCAACAGAGTGCTCAACACTTGACTCATCCTGTTGGAAATCAGTCGGATTAGATCCATTCTCCAGTGTTTCTCAAACATCTGAGTCAGACCCGTGGGTCGAGTTGCACTCGAGCTCAACATCAGCTCTTGGCAGAGCCGACATGACTCGGAGTTGGTCCTGAAAATTGCCACACTGGGCACATCTCTATCAACTTCTCCTACACCGCCGCCGCCGCCGCACCCCTCCCCTTCACTCACAAAGAAAGTGGGGAATTCCTATATCAAGAACACTCCCTCTCAAGAGGCTCCTCCTACATCGCTGTCGTCGCCGTCGCCTCCCCCTCCTCCTTCACTTACAAGAAAGTGGGGAATTGTCATAAAAGAGCACCCCTCCCTCAATAGGATCCATCACTCTTTGCCAATGCCATTCTACAAAGATGGATGTCGTCCGGCCAAAGTAGCTAGGATAGCACGGCCATTGGCAAGCGGCGGCGTTAGCTATACCTGTCGCAACCACATTAGCGAGCTCCTAGATGACATCCTTGGTTCGATCCTCTTTCTCTTGCCGCTGAATGAGGCGGGTCGTACCACCACTCTTTCCAAGCGTTGGAGTGGTGTGTTCAAGATCTCCCCCATCTCGCTAGACGATGAACATTTTGTCCAGTTCACCAGACTCCCAGACAAGGAAGCTGCCCTCCGCTCCAAGGCTATGGCCATGATCAATCAGATCCTGAAGGAGCATATGGGGCCAGTCCAACGTGTTCGCCTAGTCAAGACCCACTTCCAAGGTGGCAGGTATGGCCAAGGCATCGACACTAAAGCCTTTGAGAAGCGGGGCATGGAGAAGCTCATAGTCTGCTCGACCTACGCCATCCAGCTCTTCCCTGCCCCACCACTCCGCTCCCTTCAAGTGATCAAGTGCAATTGGTTTGCTCTAGAGCAGCCATTGCCAGCAGCCTTCGCGCACATCAAGGAGCTCTCCCTCTGTGCCGTCAAATTCTCGGTGGCTGACGTGGTTGCTGTGTTGGAGCAATGTGTCGTGCTTGAGAGCTTGCTGTTGTCCTCATTCCACAAGGATGAGAAGGATAGCAAGATCGGCATAGAAGAATCACTGCGGGACGCCTGCCGCACCCTGCCGGTCCGGTCACAGAGCCTCTGAAGCCTATCCTTGGAGCTTGCCAAGATGGAGAAGGTCATCATCATGGACGCACCCAACCTGGAGCGCCTGCTCGGCCAGGTCTCGTTCAGATACTTTAAGCTGACCCTCGTCAACGCGCCCAAGCTGCAGATTCTTGGCTTCCTGAGCATGCAAATTCCTTCTTATACGTCGGTGAGCTTTCCACTATTCCTGATTCCTTCTAATGCTTTAATATGACTCGATGCTCCCTTCTTCGACTCGAACTGTGCTTACATATATGTGAGTGTTTGCCGCAGATGCCGAGCATGTATTTGGAGCTATCACGTCCGATCCATAGCGTCAAGATCCTCGGACTGTGCTTGGAGTTGTGTGACATTGCTAGCGTGCAGCGAATGCTGAATATACTGAGCTATTTCCCATGCGTCGAAACACTCAACATCAAGGTGAATGTTTGATCCTAATTTTCCTTCAATGTAATTTACCAAGAAATTCAGGCTTGGTCGTTATGGCTTGCTAAACATTATTCTTCCCGTATCTCTCGATCTGTATGCAGATCCTTAGCGACCATACCATTACACATACATTATACTCTGAAGAAACTTACATCAGCTTTCTACATTTGGCTGAACGTGTTGATTGTCTGAGAGATAGCGTTAGGACTATTGTCGTGAATGAGGTGTATTTGGAAAGGAATAACTGTGGCCTTCAATTTGTCAAGATGCTACTTGAGAGTGCCAAGAAACTTCTGCTCCTGAAGATTTTCCATATCCCTGTCAACAAGAAGAAGCAGGCTAGATCGACCAGCAGAAAATTGGACCTCAAGAGCCAACCTCCTATCAAGGCTCGACTTGTTTTCCCCAGGGACTACTACATTTCACGCCGTCAAGTCAGTGATGTCCTTATGGACGCTTCAAGCCTCGCAGTGTCTGATCCCTTCTTCTACACAAGGGCATTCCTAACCAAATGCTGGACGAGGGAGCATTGGAGGTTGTATGCATATGCAGAGTTGGATTTGGTACGAAAAGGTGGTCCGTCCATTTTGCTTGCATGACCACCTATGAGGTAATAGAATAAAATAATAACAATATTTATTGTCCATTTTTATTATGAAAACAGAAAAATATATATGCACTTTCCTAATATATATCACATATCTCTTTAGCTGTGTGAAGGTGCAAAGGAGATTTTTCGTTTGGCGAACAGGGCACTAGAAATATATTCGCTAAAAATGGATGGAGAACCATCAATAGACTATGCTTAAGATTTTTCCTTCTATTTGAGTATTTGTTTCTTTTTATTCGTGGTTCAGTAGATGAGCAGATAAACTTGTAAAGATCTGGTTCTGTGCGGTCGCAGAGGCTGGAACTTTTCTTTTGTTGAAGAAAAATGTTATCTCTTCTAGTATATGGGTACTCGCATTAGCTCTAAGTTTGAGTCGCATAAAAGCAATATGATGTTATTCTACAGTTTTTATTTAATCGAGCTTAATGTTAAGTTAGAAAAGTGTCATATTATGTTGAAGTTCAATAAAAATATTTTGTGCTTATGTAGAAGAGTTATGCCTACTCCCTCCGTCCCTAAATACATGTCGTCTGCGGCTTCCAGCTTTGTCCCACAAAAGAAATCGTCTGGCACCTGCCTCAATGTGGACCCCGCCATCGATCTTATCCCATCCTCTTTTTCCACCGTTTCTCTCTCTCCCTCTCGTCTCTCCATCGGATCCCTCTCCCTCCCGCATGGATGCCTGCTCGGCAGAGGTGGCTCGCTCGCCCCGTCCTCAACGGCGGAGGTAGCCCGCTCGTCCGCGCCCCGGCGGCGGAGGCGAGCTTGCTCGCCGCAGCAGAGGCGCTGCCCGCGCCGGCGCCTGGTGGTGGAGGTAGCTTGGGGGAGGAGGAGGAGGCGGACGCGGCAGCAGCGCGGCGGCGGCCTGGCTCGGCCACATCCTCACGCCGGCCGCGCCGTGGCTCCTCACACCGGCAACTCCGCGACCTAGATCCACCTCGCCACCGCCATCGTCTACTCCACCGGCGCCACCATCTCCTCCGGCTCGGGCCGCCACCCGTCTCTCGTCTTCCCCACGACGGCCCCGCGACGCCTCTCCCTCCCCGCTGCCATGGAGCTCCTCCCCGAGCAGCCGCCGCCGCGACGCACTTCCACGTCACCGGATCCGGCCTCCTCTCGCACCGGCCACCTCGCCGGCGTGCCTCAGCGATGCGGCAGCTGTTCGAGATCCATGGCGCCCGTCCTTCGCGGCGCGGCCTGGAGCGGCGGCGGGCGGAGATGGGCCGGAGCAGCGTCGGGTGGAGAAAGGGGAGCGGTGGGCGCGGCGCTCGAGGCCATCGAGGTAGGGGAGGGCACGATGGTCTTTTTCACTCCCTGTTGATTCTACCTCGGGCTTCTATCGCGATTTGAGTTTTGGGACGGAGGGAGTACATAGTTGTTCGGTTAGGTTGGAACTAGGTTTTTTAGACCCTACTTCAAATTGGTCCAGTCAAGTCCGACGCGACGTTTGTGTCATGATCAAATCAAATGGGACATTTAATTATTCGCGGGGCGCCTCAAGGGTGTGCGAGCTGCGGCGAAGGTATGGGTAAAGTGTAACAGGTGTCTACTTTTGGCGTAAGACGATGCGTTTTTCTTTTGGCGCGCCCGAGTCTCTTCAGAAAGTTGGACCGACTCCGCGACTGGGCGTCCACTGTTTCAGCATTCCGTTACGTATGTTCACTGAAGGACCTCACTACTCTTGAGCTTAGCACTGATGTGATTCTTGGCAGCTTTTGCCTGCCAAACTACACGCCGGTCCCTGTTTAAATATCCAAAGCGAAAGTCTGAAACACCGCACCCACAGATCCTCGCTCCTTTTCAGAAGTCTCAGATACCCGCACGCACGTCACCCTGGCCAGGTAAACATTTCCTTTCGTCCTACCAAGCACCACCCCACCAAATCCTGCCGAGCCGCGTCGAGACGGGAGAAAGAGAAAGCGAAACCGAGAACCCCACTCCGTCCGCTTCACCGCGAGACGACATAGAAAAAAAACCCCAACTTGATGCCCAACTTGGCAGCCGAACCGCGGGAGCTGGCCACCTGAGCCTGAGCGCCGGCGCCAGGAGGGAGCTGGAAACCGTGGTCGCGTGGCGGGCGCGAGGGCAACCTAGGGGAGAACGAAAAAAAGGGCTTGGGCAGACACGCACGGCGCACCAGCAGCGCGCCGCGCCCCCGGCCCTCCGGGCTCCGGCAAGTTGCTGCGCTAACGACCCGGCGAGGGGTCAAAGCGCAGGGCGCACCCGTTGTTTTGCTGCAATCCGGCGGCGTCTCGCTTTCGTGGCCCCGGTGCCCGCATCGAAGGATAGATAGATAGCTCCCTCCCGATTTGCTGTCCGTGGTCCTCGAACAAGGGTGGTTGATGGTGCCGGATTGCCGATGGATTGTGCGAGGAAACTGTTATAACAAATCCAACGAGCAGAAGCTACGGAACTTATGGTTTTCTACGTCGACGCACTGGAGAGAGTCAAGTCACACTTGCAGTATATTGATCTTCAGAGTCCTATTTTTTCCATCTTTTTTCTATAAATAAATATAAGGACGAGACAGGGGGGAGACGGGAGAGTGCACGACTTTGCGCAGCTTTGGCTGACGGCATCGCCTCGCCTTCCTATGTTGTGTGCCGCCGCTTTACCGCGCGCAAGCTCAGTCTGGAGTCTGGAGTCTGGACTGGGTCCAGAGGGACGGATTGGTGCTTATCGGCTACTATCGATTTGTCGTCCCTTCTACTCAACCCACGGCCCCGGGGGGATGTTTCTCGTACTCTTGTCTGCCTCGCTGATGGTGAGGGCTGACAACGTCGACTTCGGCGGCGGCCACATCACGACGCTAGGCAAAAACCACCTTCGATTTCCAGAAACTTCACACCGCAACATGCCATCGATCACTCCCTGCAACAGGTCTGTTTTTTTCTTCAACTTGCGGCGAAGAGTTTCGGGGAAAATATATATATTTGTGCCTCAGTTGATCACAGAAGGTAGGGCAGCAAACACTGTGATGATAGTACATCACGAAACAACTGAAGGCTCTTAGCCAATCACACATCGTATATACGCTCTGGTAGTAATCGAAGACCGTGGACAGCCGCACGTTAGCCCACAATCTCCGAAAAAAAAGGGGGCAAACACACAGGCCACGCTTACAGATTGCTGTATTAATACTTGCACCATATGTTTTGTTTATCCACAGAAGAATGATGCAGCTGGTGATAATGCTAGAATCAATATTGCTTAATGAAGCTGTTCCGAATGGCGCGAGAGATGCGGCGTCGTGGGCGGCGGCGGAGGCACCGCCCATCTTGGGACTTGGGCAGGCCTACATCACCAGCTCCGACACCCACCCCAAGTCCGGCCCGTCCTCCTCCGTGACGGCAGGCAGGACGGGCGCCGACGAGGCCTGCGCCTTCCTGAAGCTGAGCTCCCGCATTGCGAGCATGAGCTCCTCCACCTCGGCGTCGGCGTCGTTGGGCTCGTCGATGGCGTCGACCCACCTCCGCGGCGCCTCGACGGGCGACACGGGCGGCGACTCCCAGAGCGAGGCCAGCGTGGACTTGGGCGAGAGCGAGAGCGAGAGCGGGGAGCAGGCGTCGTCCTTGGTGGGCGCGGCGCCGGCGCGGAGCTCGGCCGCGGCGTGCGCGAAGAAGCAGACGCGGCGGCGGCACGCGGGCCCCGCGCGGCAGGGGCGCGTCCGGTACCGCGACGGGTGGAGCCAGAGCTCGAAGGTGCCGTGCGCGAAGGGGCAGGCGGCGCCGCGCGGGCACGCGGCGCCCGGGCGGCGCCGGAAGTCGGGGCACGGCTCGCCCGTGTAGGCGACGCGGCGCGGGTCCCGGCGCCGCGCCGCCTCGCCCGGGTGCGCGTAGGGGCAGGCGGTCCAGTCGTGGCTCCGCGCGCGCGCGCACCGACGCACCTTGAACTCGTACATCATGAACTCGTCGTCCGCCTCCGCCTCGCCGTCGCCGTCGCCGTCGCCGCGGGCGGCCGAGAGGTACTCGCCCAGCGCCGCCAGCAGCTGCGTCGGGATCTCCACCGCCGCAGGGTCGGCCCAGGACGCCGAGGCCGTCAGGGCAGCCGGGTCCAGCACCAGGTGCTCGTAGCTGTGGCTGTGCTCGCGGCTCACCATGCCTGCCGGTGCCGGAGGAGGAAGAGATGGATGGGTGGGGGAGGACGGAGGAGGACAAGTGGGGACTGTGCACTGAGGTAACAGCCGTGGGGACGTGGGGTGGGTGGCGCGGGGTTTTATAGGTCGCGCGCGGGGCCGCTGAGGCGGACGTGGTGGACGCGGCCGCCGGGTTGGGGTTGGGTGCTTGGGCATGGGCGGTATTGAGGGCTCTGCTACGGCGGGTTTTGGCGCGGGGCGGGGTACGTGGGAGCGCGGGGCGGGGTACGTGGAGAGGCGTGGGGGCCGGTGCTGCATGTTGCCCGCCACGTTGCCCGGCACCCCTAGTCTCGTACGGAAGTTGGTTTTCTCGGCATTGCCTCTCGAGTCTCATCTCATCGCTTGGCTTGGAGGAGTTGTTTCTTTTAAAAGCTTTGGCTGTGTTTAGATCCAAAAAGTGGAGGTGAAAAGCAGACGAAATCTGTCAAAATTTGGCAAAAAACATCACATCCGACACTGTAGCGCACTGTAGCACTTTTCGTTTGTTTGTGGTAAATATTGTCCTACCATGGCCTAACTAGGCTCAAAAGATTCGTCTCAAAATACATCTAAACCGTACAATTATTTTTTGATTTCATCTACGTTTAGTACTCCATGCATGTGTCGGGATTTTTAATGTGATGAGGAATTTTTTTTTTATAGTAAAATTTAGGGAAAAGTTTGGATCTAAACACAAGCCTTTGTACGTTCCGGCTGGTACGGGGCGGTTTCGCTACGTCAATTCCCCATCCCATTCCTGGGTGAGACTGAGAGCCGACTAGGAGGAGCTCAGCTCAGAGCGGGGGGATGTGTGTTCTGCTGCGGCCTGCGGGCCGGGGCACCGGACACGCACGCGTAGACCGTGGCACCGCATCACTACTCCTGTCGGTTCCACCGCCGCCGAGGGAAGAATTGAAGAGGCGCTTGGACATTTCTTTGCTATTTTATTTATTTATTTAAGAAGACAAAGCATGTGCTTCAGTGCACCTTCAATATGCTAACTCTGGCATATGCATGCTTAATTATAAACTAGAAACCCGGCGCGGCTTTGCCGCGCCCTACGCCAAATATACCAGTGGATGCAGATACTCTTTGGCAACATTTTTTATTGAAGTAACCTTTTTTTATTTTTATTAATTAAAACTTAAAGATCAGCTTGAAAGTACATGTGTAAATTTTATTTTTAAATTAGATTTACGGATGGTGATTAGTCTAATTTCTCATGTCTAGAGATAGGTGCTATATGTACCATATACATCGTCTATTTATTTGGTGACACCGTTAAAAAACTTTATGCGGTGGGAGGCTTCTCGATGGATCATACCCCTGTTGAATCACGGTTTTCCCATCTTCATGCGACACCCGATCCCACCCGCAAATTCTCGTCTTCCTATCACGGGCGCCGCCCTCGACCTCCACTCGCGTCCTGCCCACCCGTGAGGCCGTGCTTGCCAGGGTGTGGGTTGTGTCGCCGCCTACTAGGGCGTCCGCCGCCGGCCATGTCTCCGGAGCATCTCCTCCGCACCTGCTTCCTTCCTCTCCGCCGCGTCGCCTCCTCCGGACAGGCCGGCCAGATCCGCCGGCCGCCTGGACCTCCCCTCCGGCCACGCCACTCCGTCCGCTACCGGGCTCCATGGGTGGCCTCCTAGCAGCGCACCCTTGGGGTGGATCCGTGCCTCCCTGGGCTGGATCCGCCATAGCCGCCACCAGCCCCGCCTCCTTCGCGCCGGACCCGCCATGGCCGCCGTCGGCACATCTTGGGCCCGAATCCATGCGTCCACGAGGTGGCTCGCCATGGCGGCAGGCAGACTTTACGCGACGGCCGCTCCCACACCGGTCTGCTCTCCTTCGTAGAGGCTATTACCTATTAGTTGATGTTTTTTGTCTTGCTACTGCACTTATCGTGGTAAGGTAGCACATGACCATAATGTTTTGACTATTCTCTTTCGGTCTTACTTTTTACTATTGCGTGCTATTTTGGTGAATGCCTAGACGTTTGAATCGTGTTGCTTTATTTCTGAAAGTTTATGCACCTAAAATCTTGTATTCCATTACATTAGTACGTAAGATATTACATGAACATATTTTGTGGGAGAATATCAGCTGGAAGTTGGGACCCCTGCTGTATATAGCGTATAGGCTCTTGGCTGATGGAATGGTTGTAATGATTAATTCCTGTGAGAACATAAAGTACTCCTTTTGAGAAACTGACTCGAGATATCAAATTCTGCAGGCACACAAAAAAGAAATCGTTAAAAGGAGTTGAAGCCATCTTAGTATCATGAATTCAAAGGTGACCAGTATCATGAATTCAAAGGTGACCAGAGAGGAACATAAATATTTGTTTTGAATACTGTGTTTAGTTGATCTATAGAACCCATTTGTTGTGGTAGTTTGCCTTCTTGATTAAGTACAATTTTTATATTGATTTAAGTATCTCTCTGTAAACAATATTCCGGGTCTCTGATCCACAAGATCCATCCTCATTTTCTATTAATATTTTTAGACCCTTTTTGCTTGTAACACGTGATACTGCAACATATAACTGGCCATGTGTAAATACTTGCTTTTTTAAATATACACCTACATTTGATAACGTCTGTCCTTGGCTTTTGTTTATAGTCATTGCATAGCAAACTTTTATTGGAAACTGACGGCGGTTTAATGTAAATGGCCAATGAGATGATTTTGTTGTTAGGCTTATTCTTGGTATGTATGTTTTCTGTCCAATATGTGTTCCTGTTATTATAATTGCTTCTATAACATTGTCACCTAAATTAGTGACTATCAACCTTGTCCCATTACACAATCCCAAGCTTTGGTTCAAGTTTCTTAATAACATTATTGGAACACCTATCTTTAGTAGCAGCCTGTGTGTTGGAAAATTGTTTGCATTTAGAGTATTAAGGTATTCAATAGGATATAAAATATTAGCGTCATTGTATGTGTCAAAACATTTCGATATGCTGTCTGCACTTAAATACTCTCTTTCTGGGCTTGGTAGTAGTTTTGTCATATAGTTATTTATTTCATCCACAATTTCGTTTGTTGTTGCTAAAATAGCTCTTTCTTTTAGGTAAGCTGGCTCAAAAAATCTATTATGAAAATCAGGATAAGTATTATCTACTAGTGCTTCTATTTTATTCCCTGTGGTTTGTATTAGAATTTCTTTTGGTATTCGCACTGTTATGGAATCAGAGTTATCGTCAATATCACTTGGTTCTTTGGTAGTTCCATTGCCAATGCTTATTATCCAATCATTGAATGACTCTAGATCTTTATATTCATTACTACATGGATCTATTGTTTTTAGTCGCATGTTTTCAGTAAGACGTATGGTAGTTATATCTTTCCAAAGGTATGATTTAATAATTGAAGCATTTATAATCTGCGATTTTGATCCGTTTTCTATAACAGGGAGTATTTGTTTTGGATCTCCACCTAATACAATGACCTTTCCTCCAAACGGTATGTCTGAAGCTTCTTTTACTATTTCAGACATTATATCTCTTAGTGTTCTGTCGAGTGCTTCAAAGCATTGTTTATTTGTCATTAGAGCTTCATCCCAGATTATAATAGAAGTTTCAATAAGTAGTTTGGCAAGGTTGCTTCCTCTTTTGATATCACATATAGATATATCATCTATATCGATTGGTATTCGGAATCTTGAATGAGCTGTGCGTCCATTTGGGAGTAATAGAGATGCTACTCCTGATGATGCAACCGTTAGCACTATTTTTTTCTGCGCTCTTAGATACGAAACGATTGTGTTCCACAAAAAAGTCTTGCCAGTTCCTCCATGACCAGAAACAAAATAAAACCTTGATTTGTTGTTTATGACACTATCAATTATCTGATGGAATGCTTCCTTTTGGTCTTTATTTAATTGTAGGTATAATTTAGTTGCTTCCTCTTCTAAGTATTTAATATCATAATTTAACTCTTCTTGAATCAATCGATTGTTAGCATCCAATATATTGTGTGTTGATCTACGTGGAAGATTATAGTTGTTTATTTGTTGTCCGTTTCTAGAGAAAATGTCTTCTAATTCATCCAATAGTAAATCTCGGAGCTCAGTTTCGGTTGGTGTATAGACAATTGGATAATATCTGAGATTAAGTTGCTTTTCAATATCATCTACCATTTTTGTCCAATTATTTTCAAAGAATTGTCTCTCATCTTTTAGGTCACAAAATGTAAGCATGGTTGTAAATAAATTCCGTAATTGAGAAGCTGTTGCCCAATGTGTAGCTTCTTCAAATGTTTTGTACCACTCATTATCATCTTTTAGTAATCCTCGTGCTGCACAAGCTTCTTTATGACTTTGATATTCAATTCCATTGAATGTTCGTAAATCAGCATAAGATGTTGCACCTTTTACTATCATTAGGAGCATCCGTAGGTAGAATCGTTCTCCCTCTGCTGGATTTACATAATATAGCCTCCCGATTTTAAATCCATGGCAACGCTTTATCCATTTCTTATTTGAGTCATCCCATTTCCATTTGAGGGGAAATTCACAGTATGTGAGTTCTTTTGCATCAGTGTGTTCTTTGTTAGCAACAAACCATTCTGTAAGCATTGTCTTTTGATTTTTAGGATCATTGACTATATCTATTAGGTTAGCATCTTTTTTAACTTTGACTATGTTCATTAGTGGAAGATGCACGGGTAATCTTTCAACAGGTGGGCAATGATAGTGTATCTCGTAGCCAAGTAATCTCCACAGCGCATCTTGTTCACATATATATCTACAATCCAGATATTCTTTTATCTCATCAATATCTTTGGTTTCCTCATTTATAGGTGCATCCTGACCTTTTTTTATTCTTTCAAAGATTATACTAGCTTGGTCAGGGCCTTTATTTACATATTTACATAAGTATTTTAGAAGTCTACTTTTATTTACATATTCTACATTTATATGGGCCTGGTATTTTTTAAGTAAATGTAAATTGTGTGGTACAATCCATCTGTTATCTAAATTGTGGTTATCTTTCCGTATGTAAATTCCAGTGTCACGTCTTTGATAGATTGTGAAGCCTGTATTTGTGAAAGTAGTCTCTTCTTGAAATTCTTTAGGATAAAATTTTGAGCATCTTCCTTTTTTCATACAAGGACAATTTAAATTTTTTTCTCCACATGGTCCATGTATCATGTGTTCAGATATTAGTATATATCCCAATGGATCCATTGTGGGATCTGGTATTTCAGCACTTATCCAAGTATCTATAATTTCAGTTGTGATTTCACTTCCTTTTTTATCTATCCAAACTAAGATATGAACATGTGGTAATCCCCTTTTTTGAAATTCTATAGAATATAGTATTGCTAAAACAGGCCCAAAGATTGTGCCTGAACGTATATCACCTAGCAATTGCTGTAGCTTCATATGAAATATTCGTACTATAATATCAGGTCTATCATTAGGGTGTTGGCTCTCTAATATTGCTGATGTTATTTCTGGCCATTTAGGATTGCATGTGAATGTTATGAAAAGATCTGGTGGGCCATATACGCGACATATAGCTATACCATCATGATAATTTTGTATGACATAACGTCTACTACCGGTATGGCTAGAAGGTAATAATACTCTTTTACCTATCTGGTTTCCTTCTTGTATTCCTTTTTCTATAGCATCAAATATTCCCTGTATATATTCAGCTCTCAGCTTGTCTTGATTTCTTGCTATATATTGAAGTCTATCTTCATCTTCCATTGCTCGGGCATCTACTATTGCTTGTTTTGATAATCGTCCATAGCATAAAAGAGGATTTGGTTGGTTGTCTCTGTAATGTACGTGGTACTTCAAAAACTCATGTATTGTAACTGTGTCTCTTTTTCTTTTTCTCCTTTTCGTTAGACTCGTTGTGTCTTCATGATATTTTATGCCTAGTTGAAACCCTCTTTCACCATAAGGGAATAATAATGGATATTGTAATGGCATATATGCAGGATGAAATATTGATATGCGTTGTAGACCCTTGTTTTTGGTACTAACTATGATATCACGTTTATAGTTTTCCGTTGTTATATCCCCTACTATTAACATAGCTAGTTCTTCAGAGTGGGGCATTTCATATTGTATTGGATCACCCTTTTTTGCTCCTAAGATTCGGATGGTAATATCGATGCCTTTATGTTCTTCAAATAGATCACGTGCATGGCGAAATATTTTTACTAATGGATTGTGTTGATCAAGCATTTCTTGTAATCCTCGTATTATTGCTGGGTTAAGGTCATGCTGATCAGGATCTTCTTTCCTCAAGGCTCGTATTCTATTTTCAATTTCATTTTTCGTGTCAAATATATATAGCTCAGCAAATTTGGGTATTTTGTCTGGTTTAGGTATTAAGGATCCTATCTGATGATGTATTTGACCATTTACTCTAAAAACATAAGGGCCGTCTCCTCGGTTGATTGTTTTGTCAATGTTGCCTCCCATTGATGTGAAAGCAAACATGCTGTTATATTGTCGTATTTTCTGTATAAAATGCTTTGAGTATCTATCTCCGTTTGGGTTTAGTAATGTTTTAAGAAACTGTGGAGGTTCTTTCAATTTTGGGATTCTAATTTTCCCATATTTACAGCAATTTGAATAGAAAATTTCTCCTTTTCCTCGCTTGCTATCATATTTGTTTCGTTCATCGTACCAAAATATTGCATCACAATATTTGCATTTGTACTCTGGTTTTCCAAGGTATGATCTTTGCTTGTATGTCTCTTTCAGATATTGAATATATTCAGGTGAGAAATATATCATACCATAAGGTAAAGATAAATAGGCATGCTTCTGATCCATGCGTAGGCACTGTCTTTTTGACTCTTGCTGTATAATCTGCATAGCCCTGTTTTCTTCTATCTTACGTTTCCTTTCTTTTATTCTCTCTTGCCTTTTGCATCTTGTTTTTTCTGGATCCAATTTTGTTGTATTTAGCGAATGTATTTCTGTTTTGCTCCGTTTATTGGGTCGCTGTTGGTTGTTTTCATGTGATCTTTTAGGCATCTTTATTTGTAATCGATATAATATGTTGGTCATAAACAAGCAGTCAGTAAAGTACAGCTGAAATAAACGTACAGTGCTGCAGCTAATAATAGTGTACAAATTTTCATTACATGTCTACAGAGCTAATTGCAGGGTACAAATTTGCATTATATGGTTATAGAGCTATTTGCAGTACAAATTTGCATATTTCTACCCACATAATTGGGATTCATTTCTTTACTCCTGATTGTTTTGTTAGTATCATACATTGAATATTATGTAAATTTTGGCAGGTATTAACCAAGTTCCAGAAAAAGATGCGAGAGGTGTGGCCCGATGATGTCTGATGAATGAGGTGGAAGATGGTAGATAGTTGACCTTGTCTTTCTACTTGTTATTAAAGTTTGAAATATTAAGTTTCTTTGTAACACGATCTCTTACCTTGATCCAATCTTCAGGTCTCCAAGTCTTGATCACCAGCAGAGCAGACTTGAGGGATGAACTAATCTTCAGGTCCAAAGTGTCGCTTGATCAGGAGATAAGGGATGTGTTATGAGGGTGTAGTGTTAAATGTAAACAAGCATGGTTTCTCAACCCGTCAGTTTACCTATATTTATATAGCCCAAAAGCCATTCGTGTGCCCCTATGATTTCTTCTAGAAATGATCTAGTAGGCTGACAGCTGTACACTTTCTAGAGAAATCCCAAAACCACCGTGTGTGTGCGCGCTAAGGTTCCATATTTTCTTCCCTAATACTCTAGAACCTACCGAATGGTCCAGGTAACAAAGAGAGGAAAGACTATTGAAAGTAACGGTGCAGATTGTCTTTTTGTTATATCCAACGGCTACTGTAATTTTGATGATGTGGCTCAATGACAGCCGGAGGAAGTGGTCCAACTTTCGTACTAGTAAAAGATTCCCTCGCGGATCGGAGCCATTTGCATGCATCAGCTGACTCGGGAGTTTGCGAGCTTTCCATACGGACATTTCCGCCGGCGGTAATAACGCGCCCGGAGCGGAGCCTTCGTTTTTTTCTTCTTCCCCCATCTTTGGAATTCGGCAATGGTTGCACGAGCCTGCGGCGCTTCTGCAATTCTGCATGCAGCAAGTGCCACTGCCAGCCTGCCAGGTAGACGACTCCCATCGATTCGATCAGTCCGGATCCCGGATCGGAGCAGCACTCGCCGTCGCCGCGCCGGACCCCGTACGTGCATGATGAGAGCCGAGGTGTGAAGCTGATGATGATGCCATGCAGGCATGCGCGCAGCTACCGGCCGGCGGGTTCGGCGGACCGGAACGAAACAGCGGCTGGCAAACAAGCCGCAGCGCGGGATAAGGCCGTGCCCGCGCTGCCAAATAGGCAGCACGTACGCCCGTGTGCGTGCGTGTGGTGTGCTGGTGGAATCTGGATATGCTCGCGCGACTTCACGTGCCGAAGGACGCACGGCGCGCGCCGCGCGGCACGCATGTTCCGCTCTGCTGCATGCCCTGCCTGAGTGCCTGACCGATCAAGGCCGTGCGTGGCAAGTGGGTGTGGAAGTGGGATATCTTGCAGTGCTCGCGACTCTTTTCTGTCTTCAATCCTCGAACATTTGTGAATGGACGAATGGTTAACGAAGAACTGTCCTCGATGTTAGAAACGTAATCTTGCATGATCAGAAAATTGTCTCCTGCTCGCAGCGCAGTTGCACACAAGTACTCCCTCCGTCTCGTTTGATTTTTTTGAAATTAAATTTGATTTGCTTCGTCTAAAAATTTTCATAATTATCATTTATTTTTATTATAAATTAGTTTAGCGTATATATAATACTTTAACTATGAATTGAATTTTTCTAATTTCTTAAATATTTTGAATAAGATGGAGCGGTCAAATTTGGTGTCAAAAAAAAAGTTAAACGACCTAGAGCGGAGGGAGTGACTACAGCAGACTCCGAGTCTACGACGATATCATGGTTATCTGAGCCCCTTTTTTTCTTCAGTTCATCGTGCATTTATTGTACGCCAAAATATAATGCACAAACCTTCATATAAACTAGTCCACCATGCCATGTTCTTCTATGCGTTAAAATTTTATGTGACATATATGTTAAATGTTCGTAAATAAATTTAACAGTTATAAACACATACTCTCGCACTCGTTGAATTTTTAGCCTTTTACGATACACAACAGTATGTATTAAAAGGAGGTAGGTAAAGTTAAAAGCCACCGTGATTTCACACATGTTACAGACTAATGTCTTACGGTTAAATTTTTGGTAGTTAAATTTAGCGGGATTGCCCAAAAAAATTTCTGGCTAGACAATCAACCTGGGCCAACACAAACAGCCTAATGGGCTGGACGGCCAGCACCAACCATTCACCATAACTACTCATCTCCTCTCTCAAAAAAAAAAAAAAAAAAAAACCTACTCATCTGATTCAACGGCCCAGGGCCCTACACACGTCCATGAACACGAGCGCGCAATCACATTGCACCCGTCGTACCGCGCAGCCCAAGAGGAGGTGGGTAGGTGACGGTGAGCGGCGGACGTGGCTCGTCGCCGACGGCCGATCCACGAGGGACGGCTGCGCCGCGCACCTCGCAATTCTGCCTCCGCTCAGCAGCCAGCGATGCCGGTCAGGCGGCGGCAGCCGCGGCGGCGGGAGACGGGTGCGACGGAGAGGTACAGGGAGATGGGGATCGCGGCGGCGTTGTCGAGGCCCTGGGACTATCCCACGGCCTGCGGCGAGCTGGCCGCGCTCCTGCGCCTCGGGTATGCGGACCTCCCCAAGGCGGCCCAGGCGCTCGTTGCCTCCGACGTGCTGCTCGCATTTCGCGTCCTTCCTGAGTAAGCCTCTTTCCCCTCCAATCATGCATCGCTGATGTGCGGGTTGCCGAATTTGTTGGATTACTGCCCGTCGAAGATGGTTTGCTGTTCGGAAAATTTAGTCGCCAGCCCCGTGGATTTGTATGATGATGGTTGATGTATTCTATTGTTCTCTTCAGCATGCGCTTGTCTTTTTGAAAAGTAGCATGCGTCGTGGATGCTTATAGTTAGCTTGTTTAATCCATGGTGCCAGACTGCCAGTGTACATGTAAATATGTAATATTTTTCTTAGAACAAAAGAGATTGTGGGTGGGCCGAATCTGCTCGTCATGCTGACCCAGCACTCAGTCCAATAGCTCTCATCAATGTTGCAGATGGTTTCAGCATATATTGCACCTAGGTTCTTCTGTTCTTAGTTAAAGGCCCTGCTTGTTTACCTGGGTAGATTATACTAAATTACTAATCTATATGCTATTTTGATAGATCATAAGCTGACTTATAAGTTATAAAGGCATTGCTGGGTAAATCACTCAAAGTGGTACGGATACTATAGTAAAATGTCAGAAAATAGCTGAAATATGAATCTGGCTGCTTATAGATTATCATAATCTGGATCCTCTAAATTATGTAAGCTACACCATAAGCTAGGGTGTTTGTTATACACTCAAGATTATATAAGCTGGATTATATATAATGTAAACAGGTAAGTAAAAAGTTCTTAATTCCATAAGCACTTGTATGCTGACTTTCAGAATAGCTCCAGTTTTCAAACTTTGCTCAAAATATTTCTACCATCAATGGGTGTAAGGTGTAACTTTGAGCCTTTGACAGGCATGGTTCTTGAATGATTAATGGATCAATGGTGTGAAGAAAAACAAAAGCAATGGCGATGACCAAAGCATGTTGGGAAACACAGGGTTTATATTGCCTTTCTGCAAAACTAACTTCAAGTCCTAAATAAAGTTTACACAAGGGAACATATTGTTATGTATCAAGATTGCAATATATGTATAGTATGTGCACAGTATATTCAGAATTAATACATAAAAAAATCAAAACCAACACCCAGACCATTACAAGAAGGAAAAAAGAAGGCTTCACCATAGAGAGCGTATAAAATATAAATAGGATGACATTATCAAAAAACAAATTTCTGCATGCTTGTGCACAAGTTCTCTAGATCATCCATTGTGTTAATCTGCCTTATTTCTGCGAATGCTTTGCTTCGCTTTTGGTGCCTCTCACGTTTATATTGTGTGCTACTGTGTTGTGTTTTACATTGACTTTCTTGCACCGTCTTTTGCTGGATAATTTGGAGCTGTCTGTGCTTTCAAAGCTTACTTTCTCATGTCATGTTTTTTTAGTCAGTTGTTAAATGGTTATAACCTTATATGGCGTTTTATGTTAAACTACGTTGTTCACTTCAATGCCATCTATTCTTACTAGCTACATAATTCCTCAATGATATTGCTAAAGAATACTTTGTATTAACTGATTCTTTTCCCATAGCGTGCAGACTGGATATGCAGTAAGTGCAGCTAATGCTCTTCTCCAAGCAGTAGAAATTTCACTACCAAAGCAAAAGAAGGCACAGGCTGTTTCAGAGTTTAAGCACTCTGTTATTGCGCATAAAAGGCGTGCAAGAGTTCAACAAAATTCAGGTACGTGATGGGATCCTTTTCCGGTGCAACTGCATCAAGGTACTCCTGTTTAGTATGAACTTGATATCTTGACCCCATTTAGCTTTGGACATATTTGGTGGCTCGTGGGTCTGGGAAATTACTGAACTTGTGTTGTATTTTATTCTCTGCTGCAGTACCATAGATTCCACAGCCACATGCCATGTGGTTAATTTATTCTTCTAAGTTCTGTGAACCGAGTCACATTCTTCAGAAACTTATGCTTGATGATATGTTATGATGATAGGCATGAAAAAATTATGAAGTTTGTTAAGTAAATAAATGTTATCATGTTATCTTTATCTTCACATGACCTGGTATCCTTTTATTCATTTTACCAAAAGGATCAGAGGCTCAGAGCTTGACCATTTCATAGTAACTAGTTGACTTAAGGTGCAGCTTCCTTTGAAGATTTATGATGATTACAAGTCAATAGTTAGTACTTACTGATACAAGTCACTGTGATGTGCTATTTTCAATCCCTATGACAGGTTCACCGCACATACCGCAAGATATACTGGTTCATATCTTCGGTTTCCTGGACATGCACTCTTTGGTAGCAGCGGGTCTTGTCTGCTGGTATTTATTTCTTTCCTTGTCTGTGACTTCTTTCAAAAATCATGGTACTTTCTTGTTGATCACACATTTTTCTTAGAAGGTCTTGGAATTCTGCTTCAAACGACAACAACTTGTGGAAGATGAATTACTCGCTTTTCTTTGGCCTTGGCCATTTGAATTGCAACAATATTCCTGAATCTGTACAGCACAGTTGTGATATTGTGCAAAATAGCATGAGTCCTGTTCCCATCGAACCAATTTTTAACTGGAAAGAGTCCTTCCACAATAAGTATAAAGGTAGTGTCATTATTCCTCTCTTTTGCATATAATTTGACACAAACTACAAAGCACAATCTCCATGGTCATCCTCTAAAACACATGTGAATTGTGTGTTATTGCAGAATGTGCGTCGTGGAAATTTGCATCAACTAGAGCACTATGTGGGCATTGCAGATCAGTTATTTGGCTGAGCAACCTCACATGTGCTTCTCCACATAATTGCCCTAAGAATGGAAAAGATGATGCAAAATTTCGACCTCTTTTACCGGATACAGTAAGTTGTTTTAACCCTACGATCATAGTCCTTTGTGTGGTTTGGACCTAGCACATACATCATAGCTTTATCTAATTTGCAGTATCTGGCACTGTTGTTAACAATAGTCTGTTTGATCAGCTATGCAATTTTGCGTTTAATATAATAACTTATTTTGCCCTTCTCACTGGGGATGTATACACTGGACCAGGTTGCTAAATACATATTGCGCGTCGAAGATCTAGCAGCTTCATCGTCTGAAAGTGATGACACAGATGATTCTGATTACGAGAGTGGTCACCCAAGATTTTGGACGTTTTAGGACAAAATGACATTTGGATTGTGACAGATGTCTTCAATCTCTAGTAACAATATGTTGTATATATAGTTTGTAGTGTACCACCTGTTGTAACTTTTTCGTAGCAATTGCAAGCTTTTCATAGTCCTATAAGATGACTCCTCAAGTGAAAATGAAACATCACATTGTATTGCAAACCGTGCATGAAAACAGCGATGTGTTTCCAAGAAGGAAAAGGAAATGGAACTTCATGGTAGCGTGCATATGTTAATAAATAATTAAATGCAGTGTTAGTCTAAACGGTAAACAGTTGGTTAGTTTCCGTTTAGAGTTTAATTAGACAACACAAATGATTAAACGGCTTGAAAAACGGATTAAACGGTCTACACGGCCGTGTAGGCAAACAGTGATTAAATGTCAAACTGTTTCAGCACAAAAGATTGTCAATTGAGTCAAAGTACCAAAAGGCATCAATCTGTGACCATGAAAGATATAGACAACCCATAACAATTTTGTCATGGCCCCAAGTCTGGCCATGCAAATAGGAGTAATGTTAAACATGGGGTTCCAGATTGTAGAACACAATTCAGCGTAAGCTCACTCATCACAACTACTGAACACGTCCATTTAGGTATTTACCATCACTGGAGACATGAGATTACAGCCATCCTTTAAAGCCGACAAGCAGTGATCAACGTAGAAGGTAAATCAACACACAGAGCCTTCTTCGATTCTACACTTCTAATGCTGCTTCTTGTCTTTTGATGGACCCTTCGGAATCTTTGATAGGCATTTCTCGTCAAAGATAGCGTAGTACTTCTTCAGCTCGGCCATGGCCTTCTCTCCAAAAGCATCAACCTTGTCCTCATGCTTCTCATATAGGACCGGCACAGTGTACAATACCATGAAGACTGCATACAAAGAAAAAAACAATAATTGGTGAATGTTGTTCAAATGTGCGCACATTGAAGGAACTGTTAGCAAAAAAACAGCAATCACCTATGTAGAACAAGGTGAGGAAATTGCAGCAGCTCCCAAGAACAGAAATAAGCCACAGTCCTGCAATCACCTGACAATAGGAAGAAGAACGTTAGATGCATTCAGCAAGAATCACCTTATAATTAACAAGTCCAAACAGAAGAAAATCCAGCTGGTCAACATACAATCAGAAATTTCTTCAGGTCATGGCCTTGGCCGATCTCCCTCAAGGTAGCAAAGCCCCTGTTGATCTCATACCTCAGCGAACGCGCAACATTAACAGCCAGGTCCTCTGGGATCTTCACCTCAGGGATGTTAGGAGGTGACCTAAAGAGCCATTGCAAACATGTCATGATCCAAGCACTATGCTAAAAGCTAACCAAATTAAAAGCAAGTCAACAGGTGATGTCTGCTGTTAAGTCCAGTCCAGATGAAAATAATCATGCGCATGCTAGTTCAACATGTAAGCTGGGTTAACCTGGCACTACTAGCTTAAATAAGTACTCCATTAACTTAAAGCGAAGAACAGCAGAGGTTTAAGGGAACCCACTAACTCACTTGTTAATGAAAGTGGTGGCATTAGACCAGAGGAAGAGGATGCCCAGGGTGACGATGAGGCAGTGGCACAGCAGGGTGAGGAGGTGGTAATCCATGACCTCAAACAGCAGCCAGATGGCAGTAGCGCCGATGAGCACCCCGCCAGAGATCCTCTTGTTCCTCCATAGAAACAGATCGGCCGCTGCAAGCATGATCACAAACACATCAGAACAAAGCCCCAGATAAACAATTGGCAACAATGCTCACTAGCAAACAAACAAAGAATCTCCAGGTTTTAAAGGTAACGCACGCCACAACAGGGTTTACCCACAAGTACGCTACTGCTACAAGCTTGTAGAATCTCGATCACTTGCGACCCCGGTCTCTGAGAAAATCTTACATCGACAGACAGTAACCTGATCACATCAGGCTCACACCGCGGAGGAGACAATGCCACGTAAATTTGACCCGATCGAAAGCGGATCGGAAGTCGAGCGGTTTTCCGCAAGCTAAAGGTGTCTACCCCCACAGAAATATCTCCACGCAGCCGAACAAATGCGGGTACAGATTAAGAGCTCGCGAACGCTCGGCAAGTGAAGCAACCCCCGACGCGGTTGGATCTATAAAGTAAACTAAGCAGGCGAAGAAAACCCCACTAGACACTAGTGGATGGAGATGGAAGGAGAGCTTTGAGGCCCGAGCTTACGCTTGCCGCCGCCGAGGACGGAATGGACGGGCTTCTCGCGGCCGAAGAGGCGGTAGATCTTGGCCTTCACGGCGGCCGTCGCCGACGAGCGCTCGTCGTCCGAGTCCGACGACGACGAGGAGGATCCGCCCCCGCGGCCGTGCAGCTTGTCCGAGATCTTCTTCAGCAACGAGTCCTCCTTGTGCTGCTCCGCCATGTCTGCCACCTGCGCTCTCTCTCTCTCTCTCTCCCCCCTCTCGTTCCAAACGCGGCTGCCGTGCGAACACCTCCAGGAACGAGCTTTTCGCTTCGCTTCTCTCTTTCTCCGCCGTATTCGGGGCGCGCGCTTTATGCGATGCGCGGCGCGATCTGGGCCGTCGGTCCCGTGGCGCCGGGCCGTGCGATCCACCCTGCGTTAATCGAGCGGTCATTTATTCGCGCAGTTATGTGTCAGCGTAACGCCGCGTGCGTCCCCACGGCGGCGACGCTCGGCCCAAGCTGCTGGGCCCGCATGTAAGGGAGCGCGAGGACCACACGGCGCGTGGTGTGCCGAGACTTTCGCCGGCATCGGGGGCGGGATGGTGGCCTTCTTGGCCGATTCTTGCAGGCCAAGTTCATCTTTTAGCTTTTGTAGTTAAGCAAATGGAGTTTATCAAAAAAAAAAGTTAAGCAAATGGAGCTTTTGGTCAGCCCTCGTAGACTTTTGAGCTTTGAATAAGCAGCTTGAGTACTCCACTCTTGTCTGTAAACGGCTAATGCATAATCATCGGTGGTGTACGTAGGAACAGTAATGTGTCATGATCTGTTGATCTAAATATTTCTTCACAATTTAATAGTGATATTTAGCTCAAAATAAATAGAAGTATGATTCCATCTTTTTTAGCTCGATTTTTAAAATTTCTCACCATTTATAAGCGTACGCCAATCTATTTTAATCAGTGGTTCCACACTAAGCGGTGTTCTAACTCGATCTAAATGTATAGTGCAAGAAATGAAACTCATGACGAGCTATCCGAGGGTCTTTTGCATGCAGTACACGCAAACTTGCTTTGCAAATGGCAAATGCTGAGCGTCATGTTCCACCGCCTACAATCTAGTGTCTTGTGCAGATATTAACTCATCAAGATTCATTCGGACGACGGAGCAACATCGAAGTCGTTGTAGTATAGTGGTGAGTATTCCCGCCTGTCACGCGGGTGACCCGGGTTCGATCCCCGGCAACGGCGATTTTTCATTTTGTTTTTCCTGGGGACAGGTAGTGCGTTCATGAGTTCTTCTGCTCACCTTCGATGTTTATTGTTTATTTTCCTGGGACAGGTAGTCGGGTTCTTGACTTCTTGTGCCCACCTTCTATATGGTCTGCCTTTGGCTATAGCAATGCTTGTTTTAGTTGTTTATATTATATAATCCAGAAGCCCAAAACAATACTTAATTTTGTATAAGCTTATTATTCAAAAATACATATTCTTATTTAAATAATTAGTGTAAATACTCAAAATATCTATGTCATGCTATCTCTGTTCTCGATTTTTTGTCGTCGAACTAGGACGCGTCAAATAAAAAAAACAGAGTTGGTACTTGAAATAATTTTCAGCATAGTGTATATTCTTTTGCTGCGGAACATGAAGTGTTATGTTTTATTGGTAACATACATACAATACTATGGCCTTTGAGCATTTGTTGTATCCTATGCGCAACAACGCAAATACTACTGCTGGCAACCGATCAAGATAGGGGCAACATCAACATGTGGCAGCTATGCTTATTCCATAGTTTCCGATATGGTAAACCTCTTCATAAAAAAGAATGGAGCGAGGGAAATATTTAACACGATGGGCAATGCAATACATATGCTTCTATCTATCTATTACTAGCTAAACACAAGGATTTATCCATCCTTTCTCTCCAAGACCAGGTTTAAGCTAATAAGTTTATTTGAGTCTTAGTATACTCTTGTGACCTGATAGTCCATTTTTACTCATAAACACTTGCCTATGAATTAGTGTACCAAATTTCTCATTTCCACCGCCTTAAATGCTCACATGGAAACCGCTATCTCACTGGGCATGTGGATCCCATTTGCCCCCACCCCTACCCTACGCGTCTCTCTGGACTCCCTCGCCCAACCCTATAAATGTACCTACTGCCCGATGACGGTATGCCTAAGCAGTCGGCAATGGCACCATTGTTGGATCACCAAACTCCATGCGACAAGCACCCTCTCCTCCTCTCTTCCGCTCTCCAAATACATGAAGGAGTGAGGGGTTGGTATTGGTGTTAGGGCCAGGACCTAGCAGGGGAAAGGCAAAGGAACATCCCAATGCTCGCGTTGGAACCGATATCTCCCTTCGGCTTGCAGATCTCATTTAACACACCCCTGCCTTTTCACTTTGCATATCTCTAGACCCCCTCGCTCAACCCTATAAATGTGCCTATGCCCGACGACAGTATGCCAAGATCTGCCAAGCATGGCGATGGAACCATTGTTGGATGACCAAACTCCATGGCGACAAGCAGCCCTTCTCCTCCCCCTTTCTGCTCTCCAAATACATGGAGTGAGGGGTTGGTATTGGTGCTAGGGACCTAGGGGAAAAGGCAAAGGAGCACCGCAAGAATTGTCGGTGAGTACACCTCATATGTTCCTTGTGCTCTCTTTTCTTTTCCAGTGATTTTTTGATTTATTATCAGTGCTCTTCTCTAGTAAGTTTTTAAATAATTCCCTAATGCTTTACATTTTTTGGGTTTCTAATAAATTATTTTTCTAGGATGTTTATTTTTTTCTTGGTGTGTGTGTTTGGTAAATATTCCATAGCATGTTTTTGGAAAGGTCTCTTTCCAAAAAAAAAAGGCAAAGGGAGATGCAATATACTATGTTTCGTCCAAAATCATCCTAGGGCCCTTTGTATTGCTCAAAATTTTCTCGAATCATGTGTTTTCTTTATAAAGTTGAACTTTTTATGTGAAAATCCTAGGTTCAAAAAGGGGTCTAATATCTCATCGATAAATCCCAGAACCCTAGCATTTACCGTGCGTCTTTCGGTAACTCCATACTTTCACGGTAGCATCTTGCCCGAAATGAGATGTGGGGTTGGAAGGTCATTAATTACTTCGATGCTCTACATTCCATTGTTTGCGATCCTGTTTTCCTGTTGGCGGTTGGCAGAGGTTTTCAGACAGATAGATGCCCTATCTCCTGTCGTCCAAAGTACTACCATCGTCTCTATCTTGAAGACTTGAATCCATCGCCCGTACCGTAGAGCGTAGAGATGCTGTTGCTGTCTTCCGGTCGTATTCGTATCCAGCTCTTTGCCCGCAACCCAAAAAAGTCAACGAGGCAGCAGCGGGCAGCCCTACCGGGGACGCAATCACGGTTTTCAAACGAGAACACGGCTCACACGGCCGCTCTGCGCGCAGCCCAGTAGCCGCGCGGGCCTCAGCAGTCCACTGTCCACTGCCGGCCGTCCTCCGTGCGCCGGCTGGAGTCGCGTTGTCAGCGACGGCCCATTCCAACGCGCATTGCCTCCATTCCGTCCGCGGCAGGAGGCGAGGACAGGACTGGAGAAACCCAAAGAAACCGCACCTCACCTCTCGCGCGTTCCCCGCCCTCTTCCCACTCGGCCACTCGGCTCCCAGGAAACCCAGAGCACGGCACGGCAGCGCGCCGCGCTGCACCCGTCCGTCCAGTCCCCTCCACCGCCATTACTCCGGTTCCCCTTCTCGGCTTCTCCTCCTTCCCCGGCAATTAATGCCGCCAACAACCAGATCCAGGCCCCCGGAAACCTAAGCCCCCCGCAAACAAATACCCTCTTCCCATTCTGCCCCTCCCCCGCGCACCATGCCATTCCGCCCCACGATCGTCGCACCCCCGCCGCCGCCGCTGACGACGACGACGACGAGTGCGAGACAGCCATGTCCTTCCTCGACCCGCTCGCCTCGCTCGGGCCCGGCTACGCCATCGCCATCGCGCTCGGCTTCCTCGTGCTGCTCGCCTCCGTGCTGCTCGCCTCCTACTTCTGCCTCCGCCACCGCGGCGCCGGCGACGGGTTCGGCGGCGGCGTCATCGGCTCCGCGCGCCACGCCGCCGCCGCGTCCTCCTCCGCCTCCAGCTCCGGCCACATCTCCATCACCGTGCCCCGCGTCGTCTTCGTCGCGGAGGACTACCACTCCCCGGGCTCCTCCTCGCGCGGCGCCGCCGCCGCCGCCTCGCCCGTCGGGCTAGACCCCGCCGTCATCGCCTCGTACCCGAGGGTGCCCTTCTCCAAGGCCGCGGCGGGTCCCGACGCCGAGGCCGCCTGCTCCATCTGCCTCTGCGAGTACAGGGACGGCGAGATGCTGCGGGTGATGCCCGAGTGCAGGCACAGGTTCCACCTCACGTGCCTCGACGCCTGGCTGCGCCGGAGCGCGTCATGCCCCGTTTGCCGCTCCTCGCCCATCCCCACCCCCGTCGCCACCCCGCTCTCCACCCCGCTCTCCGAGCTCGTCCCGCTGTCGCAGTACGCCGCGGACCGGCGCCGGAGCAGGTGATCGAGGTGTGTGTCATCTCGCACTCTTCCCTCATTTCGTCTGCCTGTACGATTCTGCTTAGCAACACAACATTGGAATGCCTCCGATCTGACCGCTCCATTTCTCTGGACAGCAGGTTTGGGTGATTAATCGGTGATGCTTAGCACATTTGAATTGTTGGCGGCTAGGGGTGCTACCATAACTTGGAGAAAGTTTTGCTTGATAGCAGTACATTATTGGAGCAAGGAAGACATGCAGTGTACATACATTGTTCTTCCGATATAACATATAGCTTCTATCAAGTGAGATTACCTGCGGT
Source organism: Paspalum notatum (assembly GCA_022530915.1). Taxonomy (NCBI): domain Eukaryota; kingdom Viridiplantae; phylum Streptophyta; class Magnoliopsida; order Poales; family Poaceae; genus Paspalum; species Paspalum notatum. The sequence goes on from CM039692.1 coordinate 37,209,972, forward strand.
CCTATAGTTGTATTGCTCAAGGGAGATCAGTCTCTGAATCATCTTTTTATTCCATTTATATGCGTTATTTTGCTGTGTACATTCTTGTCTGTTAGCATGAATGCGAAAGAACCTGCTGGTTCTCCCGGAATGTAGGAGTTTTACTGTGCTTGGCAAGTTACTAGCACCTAAATGGAAGATCTATACTGTAAGGGAAGGAGGAGCATTCTTCAATAGAATTCTTAGTTATTAGAGATATCTATGGGTCTTTAAGAGGCTTCTGTCTCCTGGGTGACTGATATTTTGGAGATCTGGGTTTTTTTCAGTCACAGTCAACTTAATGTTCAACTAGATCACTTATTTAGTTTTTAAGGAAGGTAATTACATTTGATGTTGTTTTTATGTGCAGATTACTGCTTAAACTTCTGGTTGTAACTATGTCTCTTTTATTTGGAGCACACTATATTAATCAGTAACGGAAAAGTCCCGACTTTCTATTTTAAATTGCTATAATTTATTTCATGCTATTGATTGAAAGAATTTTTAAATGTTGTCCTGGTTGATTGGCTTAGTCATATTCTCTCTCTCTCTCTCTCTCTCTCTCTCTCTCTCTCTCTCTCTCTCTCTGGACATTAGATCTGTGGCTAAACATTTTTCCATATGAATTTTGTTCCCTTTTATTTTCTGTTTGTTTCTAGGATATTACTAAATCAATTGCGACTAGCAGATATCATGATATGATAAGTGTATATATGTATTTAATTTGGGTTCTTTTAAGGGAAGTTGTGTATGTTGTCATGCTAGTGAACTAAGATTGTGACAGTTCACACTTCAATTGCTAGTTGCAGAATTTTTGAGAAACTGCAAACGGATAATTAACCTACTATTGTCCTGTAGTGCAATGATCAGTTGGTGGTGAAGCCACTTTGTCGAGAATTTTCCTTTCCTGTCTATCGCTGTGGTGACATTCCTTTTCATTTTGTTTCTTTCCTAGATTGGGGGATAATATATTCGATTTGCTTCTCTATTTATTAATTGTGTCTGTCCGACATTAAACAGGTTTTGATGACATTTCAAGTGTATTTTGTGTGATGTCATGTGAGCTTGAACATCACTGAATCATGCTAAATAAATTACTGATATTATGCCCCTGGATGATCTGCTGTGTCTAGCAAGTTATATTTGAAAAGCAATATTATTCAGGGGAAAAGTCTGTCTTTATAGCAATAGGTGCTGTTTTATGTGCTTCCTTGCACTTTTCTGATGGTGACATACTAACATGTATGAACATGTTTGTAGGAATTCTTTTCTGAGGTTTTGTGATCTACGTGCCGAACCTGATTATTGTATCAAAGTGCAGTTTTTTTTTTGGGTCACCAAAGTTGGTTGATATTTTGTAGTTTAGCGTTATTATTGTGGCCACCACTTTGTTTTGGGAAGCCTTTATTTCTATTTCGTGTTATCTTGGTTTGCATTTCTACATGTCTATAATGATGCGTAGTTACTATTACCTTCTTCGAAACCAGCAGACTAGACCTGCTTCTATGCATAACTATATGTGAGTAAACCTGATATGTTTGTGTGCTACTATATTTTCCTGCCCTTCAATTCCTCAATCTGCAAGTGCTTGTGTTGCTTTGTTCTACATAAGATTGGCAGCGCTACTGCTAGGTCTCAGCCTGAGGATGCCTCCTAAAATGATCTTAACCACTATTTTGCTGTGAAAAACTAGCAATTTAATTAAACAATAGCAGCTGTTACTTATACAGCACACAAGCTACGAATAAAGAATAACGGATATTGTTGGATGCACCATTGGATACATTCGTACCTTTGATGACATGTTTATTGCAATGTCAGTAACAAGCACTCTTGTGCATATATGCATTTCATAGTAATTTATAAAATTCAGGATACTAAGCCTTGAGATTGTTACTGACAACTGAAAAGAGACAGCAAATGTGATCAAGTAGTCGGATACGCAGCACCATATTCAAGCATGAAAACATAACATACTCCAATATCACTTTTTCTACAACCTTAAGTACTGCAAGTAAAAGAAAGAACTGATGTACAAAAGGAAAAGAATTAAGACAGACAAGGAAACAAGAAAATCGTGCGTGGCCAAATCGATACATTATAAATGACCTGCAGTTCTCTGTAATCCACTCACATGGATACATCTGCAACACAATTCACGCTCTTGCTCTGCACGGTGGACTTGACCCCTGACTGCAGCGCGGCGGCCGCGCCGTCAAGCTCGATGACGACGGTGCAGTTCAACTTGATGTCGATGTGCTTCTTGACGATCCCCAGCACACTGACCCTGCCGCTGATCTCCGTGTAGGTGTCGAGGTCGTACTCCTGTCCGAAGACGAGGCCGGTGCCGTTCACGGCGCGCGCGAGGCGGTCGGCGAGCAGGTCGACGGTGACGTTCATCCGCACGGTCCGGTCGGCGCCCACGCTGCCGGCGGGCGCGTAGGCGACGCTCACGGTCTGGCCCGCGTAGTAGACGTCGGTCTCGGTGCGCGAGAAGCTGAACGCCGCGGCGTTGGGGTTCTTGATGGAGACGTCGGCGACGAGCGTGGCGTTGGAGGCCACGGGCGCCGCGACGCCCGTGCCGGGCCCCGCGCTGACGGCCGTGAGCCAGACGTTGTTCACGGTCAGGCGCGGGTCCTTGACCTTGAACACGGTGAGCGCGAGAGCAAGGATGACGATGCCGATGACCACGGTGGTGGCCACGCAGCAGCCGCAGCAGCAGAGCGCGCGCCGGCGCCGCTTCCGGAGGTACTGCGCGGAGCGCCACTCCGCGGCCGCCTCGGTGTCGTCCTCGGCCGCCGACGCCGGGTGCACCATCGGGGAAGGCAGCGCCAGCGGCCTCGCCGGGTCGCTCTTGTCCTCCGGCGTCCACGACGCCCCCGAGGTCGCCATGGGGAGCAGGTAGTGGAGACTGGAGAGCGAGGCCACGCGGTGTGAGTCCAGGAACACGGCTTCTTCGTTTGGTACAACGGGCTTATATGAAGAGCAGATTCTTTCACGGCACCGCTGCCGGTACTGGACTACTGGTCTTATGCTTGGTGTCTCGGGCTCTCGGCGACGCCACCGTCAAAAACCGCGCGATATATTCCATGCCGGGGTTGACCCGCTTCCCGCTTGACTTTAGCCCCAGTGCACTTGCCTGTGTGATGATATGCATCTGATCATATATAGAAGCGATGATCGTTTTCGTGCTCGCAGTGTCGTCAAAGTTTTCTCGGTGAAAAAAAAGTGCAGTAGAAAAACATTTCACATGCTGGAAACAACTAACCAAGCAACTACAAATGCGTCTGTGGTCCGCGTACAGGGAAATCCATGTTGCTGGACAAGGTTTCTGTCTAGCCTGAATTTTTCGTCTCTCTGAGACTCTGATTGTGACAGCATCTACTACACACATCAATATCAATCTAGAACAACGAGATTTGGTCTATGCCACATGCGTACTATATGTATGTTGATGAAGCTCGCCGGCTGCGCGGCCGCGGGGCTTCTAGAGATTCCAGTGGTTTTTGAGGTCATCGTCTCCAAATCAGGAGGGGGGGCGTGTGACGACTGACTGACTGGAAATAGTTTTGCCGAGGCTACAGGCACGCAAAAAGGAGATGGGAGTCTGGTCGCAGTCACGCTGTTGGTTTAGATGGGGATTAGTCAATTCGTTTTTTTTTTTAAATTGGATTAGTCAATTCAGTTGGGTTAGTCAGGATTTGACATTCAAAGCGTTCAGTTTGCAGTCCCCGCGTGCTGCTCTTAACAACAACAGGGGTGCCATGTTTTTGCTTTTCAAAAGGTGTCCAGGCCTCTTGAAAACCAAACCAGTGTTTCCATCACTAGAGTCCAGAGGCATACTGTTCGAGTTTTTTTCGCATTTCTTGCAGTCATGCACGTTCCGACGATATCAGCAGTTTGCCAGTTTGTCGAACAATTTTCCCTACTTTGAATTGTACGCAAAGTTCTATGCCGCCGGCAATATTGCACCTGCTACACAGCCCAGGTGTTGTGATCCTGAGTGGCCTGCTTCTCGGCCCACCGTTGCAGCTTCTGCCTTCTAGAAACAGCCCACTACTTGTACCATTTTGGGCCAGAATCTGCATTCCACTTGAACAAGTGTCGTGAAAAATCCACTCGCCTGAAACAGTCCATCACTCCTACTGCACTAGCACTAGTAGACCACCAGCTGACAAGAGGAGAGAGCTCGTCCTCATCGCCGTCGCCGATGGCGGAGCCCAATCCCAACCTCACCGTGGTCCTGCACGCTTGCCTCGGCGTGGGCCACCTGATCCCGATGGTGGAGCTGGCCAAGCTGATCCTCGGCCGCGGCCTCTCCGTCATCATCGCCGTCCCGACCCCGCCGGCCTCCACCGCCGACTTCTTCGCTTCCTCCGCATCCGCCGTCGCCGCTCTCGCCGCCGCCAACCCCGAGGTATCCTTCCACCACCTCCCGGCCCCGGACTACCCCGTCCCGGACCCGGACCCTTTCCTCCAGATGCTCGACGCGCTCCGCCTCACGGTTCCCGCCCTCGCCGCCTTCCTGCGCTCCCTCCCCTCCTCCGCCGCCGCGCTCGTGCTCGACCTCTTCTGCGTCGACGCCCTCGACGCGGCGGAATCCGCCGGCGTACCGGCCTACTTCTACTACACCTCCTGCGCCGGCGACCTCGCCGCGTTCCTCCACCTCCCGCACTACTTCGCCGCGACGGACGGCGGCGCCAGCTTCAAGGACATGGGCAAGGCGCCCCTCCGGTTCCCCGGCGTCCCGCCGATCCCCGCGTCGGACATGCCGCACACCGTGCTCGACCGTGAGGACCGGACCTGCGCCGAGCGGATTCGGCACTACGCCCGCGTCCCGGAGGCGCGGGGCGTGCTGATCAACACCTACGAGTGGCTGGAAGCGCGGGCCGTCAGGGCTCTCAGGGACGGCGTCTGCGTCCCTGGTCGCGCCACGCCGCCGGTGTACCCCATCGGGCCGTTGATCGTCAAGGGGCAGGAGGCGGCGGAGAAAGAGGCGCGGCACGCGTGCTTGGCGTGGCTTGACGCGCAGCCGGCGCGGAGCGTGGTGTTCCTCTGCTTCGGAAGCTTGGGCGCCGTCTCGGCGGCGCAGCTGAAGGAGACGGCTCGCGGGCTGGAGGGCTCCGGCCATCGGTTCCTGTGGGTCGTGCGGAGCCCGCCCGAGGACCCGAGCAAGTTCTTCCTCGCGCGCTCGGAGCCGGATTTGGACGCCTTGCTGCCGGAGGGGTTCCTGGATCGAACGCGGGACAGAGGGATGGTGGTGACGATGTGGGCGCCGCAGGTGGAGGTGCTGCGGCACGCGGCCACCGGCGCGTTCGTCACGCACTGCGGGTGGAACTCGGTGCTGGAGGCGGCTTCTGCCGGGGTGCCCATGCTGTGCTGGCCGCTCTACGCGGAGCAGAGGCTGAACAAGGTGTTCGTGGTGGACGAGATGAAGGCCGGGGTGGTGATGGAAGGGTACGATGAGGAGGTGGTGACGGCTGAGGAGGTGGAGAAGAAGGTGAGGCTGGTGATGGAGTCCGAGGAAGGGGAGAAGCTCAGGGAGAGGCTGGCATTGGCCAAGGAGAAGGCGGCTGAGGCGCTGGCTGATGGTGGGTCGTCGCGGGTTGCATTCGAAGAATTCTTGAAGGATTTGAAGCTCGCCAAATGATCAAGCACAGAAGTTGAGCATCATGCCTGGAAGCTGACATGCTAGGGTCAGTCCCTGTCTTTCTGAGCTCTTTCAGTGGCATATTATGGCTACGCCTTGTGAAAATTTGACAAATAGCATGTGTACTCAGAAATGCATGTCGTAGTTTTCAAGCTGTAGCTTAATGAGAAACAGCAAGCTTTGCGCACTTCTCAGTAGTCAACAGCATGTTCTAGCTGCAGATACTAAATTTGCTGTAACAGATACAATAATCAGTGAAGTGATGAATTGACAATCACATTGAGCTCTTGCATCTAGCACGCTAGTGGCTCTCTTGATGAATTTCAAGTTTTGCCAAATGCCAAGTAACCGATCAAATTTTAGTGTAATACTTCTACAGTCTGCAGATGCAAATCTTTATACTTCAAGCAATAGCTTGCTTGGATAGTTGTTGCTACTTGTTACAATCATTTCGGAGTTCATCTGTCACACCAAGACAATCATTTGGGAGCTGTCTTCTCCAAATCTCTCAAGAACTCAGCGAACGCCACTTCAGAAGACCCACCTTCCTTGTTAGCCTCCAACGCCTTATCCCTCGCCACCGCGAGCCTCTGCCTAAGAATCTTCCCTTCCTCAGAGTCCATCACGAGCCTCACCTTGGCTTCCACTTCCTCTGCCTTGACAAATTCTTCATATCCTTCCAAGTCCACCGCGATCTTCATCTCCTCCACCATGAACACCTTGTTCATCCCCTGCTCGGCGTAGAGCGGCCAGCATATCATCGGCAGTCCCGACATGATGGCCTCGAGCACCGAGTTCCACCCGCAGTGTGTAACGAACGAGCCGACCGCCTCGTGCCGCACCACCTCCGCCTGTGGCACCCAGTTCTTCACCACCAAGCCCTTGTCCCTGGTCCTGTCCAAGAACCCCGGAGGGAGCAGCCGCTCCAAGTCCGGCTCGGGGAACTGGTCCTGTTCTTCCGGCGGGCTCCTCACAGCCCACAGGAACCGGTGGCCGGAGCTCTCCAGCCCACGGGCGATCTCCCGTAGCTGCGCGGCCGAGAAGGCGCCCTTGCTGCCGAAGCAGAGGAGCACGACGCTGTGCGTGGGCTGCGCGTCCAGCCACGCCAGGCACTCGTGCCTCCCCCCGCTCCGGCCTCCGTCGTCGACGAGCGGGCCGATGCAGAAGACTCTGGGCGTCGGGCGGCCGGGCACGCAGACGCCGTCGGCGAGCGCTGTCAGGGCCCTGGGCTCCAGCCAGTCGAAGCTGTTGACGAGCACGCCCCTCCCCTCCGCGATGCGCTTGAACTGGTACAGCCGGACCTTGGTCCGGTCGCTCTCCTTGTCCTGGATGGTGAGCGGCATGTCGATCGCCCGGAGCGGAGGCATGCCGGGGCAGGGCACGAGCGCCCTGCCCATGTCCCTGAACGACGGCAGCGTCGGGTAGAGGTACGGCAGGTTGAGGAACACGGCGAGGTCCCCGGCGGCGGACGCGAAGAAGAAGTAGGCGGGCAGGCCCAGCTCCGCCGCGACGTCGAGCGCGTCGCCGCAGAACATGTCAAGCAGCAGCGCCGCCGCGGCGGGGCGCAGCGACCGCAGCAGGTCCCGGAGCGCCGGGTTGGCGAGGCGGAGCGTGTCGTGGCTGCGCTTCACTGGGTCCGCGCCGAGGTCCGGGCTGGCCGGCGCCGGCAGGAGGCGGAAGGTGATGGCCGGGTTGGCGGCCGCGAGGCGCGCCACCGCGGCGGCCGACACGGCGTCGGCGTCCGGCGGGTCCACCACGGCGATGAGCACGCCGAGGCCGTGGCGCAGCAGGTGCTTGCCCAGCTCCACCATCGGGTTCAGGTGGCCCACGCCCAGCGACGGGTACAGCACGAACGTCCTCTCCCCCATGGCCATCGATTGGTGGGTGGGCGGGCGAGCTGAGCTCGCTTCTTGCAGCTGCTGCACTGAACCGTGGGAATGGACAAGCGATCTCGTGGTTCTGAGTGGAAGCGAGCGCTGCGCGCATAAATTCTAGCACCGCGGAGCTTCCTCGGAACGTTCACTGCAAGTACTCAAATAGCATCGGGAGCGTTCGCTGCCAGCTTGAAGATGCGGTAGCAAAATTGGAACTTGTGGGAGTGGACTGTTAGCTGTAGTTGTCGACTGCGACGACCTTCCAAGTCCCAACCCAAGTATGGCATGGTCTTCAGCGGCCAACAAACGTTTGTCAGCTTGTGCGAGTGGAGGAGCACTCGAACTCAAAGTAGCAAGACGGTGAGGTCAGGAGCCGGCGTCTTTCTTCTCAGGTAAAATCGCCCCGTCGCGGTTGGGTTGTTTGTTTCGTGTGCGATGACGAAGCAGCAACGAGTCCAAGCCAGGCAGCAGTTGTGCCGCTTTCTGACGATGGCCGGTCGAGTGCGCCGCACGCACCTGTTGCCGGCCTGTCGGGTAGAGCGAGAGCTTGCCGTTGCTTTGCTTTAAGGCCTCAAAGGGGCTGTGGTTAAAATGGACCGGACCACGGATGCTGAAAATAGAGGTCCAGATCCGGCAGTGTGAAGTTCAGTTGAGTGCGCCGTCAGATTCCTTGGCTGAGCTTTGCTTGCCATGCGTCATGGGTGACGTTTTCGTCCATGAAAGGCGCACACGTCCCGCGGAAGTCGTCACTCCACACTTCTGACTTCTGAGTGAGGATGCCTTGGGCTGGGCCAGTCGTATTTGTGGACCGTGGACACGATGGCCCAGTGTGGTGAATGGGTCGTGCTCGTGCAGCCTGCCTAGGGCATGACCAGAGCGGGCTCGCCGGAACCGATACGGCAGGCGATGTGCACGTGCACATGTCCAGGCCTGCGCAGCGTCGTCACGTCCCCTCCACGGGCACTTAAAGAAAAAAAAAAAAGGTATATGGCCTCTATGCATAACGTACAGACACAAGTCGTAGCTATGCTATAAAAATTTTGCTCAAACAACAAAACTGTCTAATAAAATTTTATATTTTGGCACCATACCAAGAAGCCCTAAGATCATGCAATTTATACCTTTTTTTGTGTACATACTGGCTGATCTTAAACACTGTTACTTGCATAAAAACCTTATAGTCAAAACTTGAGAACTATATCTGATGATCGCAAGAAAATAATTCACTTTAAAGGGGTAACTAATCCCTAAAACATGTCGTACATGAACTAACCAGGGATAAACCACACAAAGTGAAGAGCAACGTGTCCATATAGCAGATTACATCTTCATCGAACGCAGGGGTGGAACCATGCGAGGGCAAGCCCGGGCAGTCGCCCAAGCTCCGTCGTTGAGATCCTAAAGAGCGTAGCGTGTTTATCTCTGTTTATGGTTTAATCTAAGTGCAATCCTATTTTTCTACGAGCTAAGAGAATACCGCTATCTTAACACGCCCAGGCTCCGTTTAAATTTTGGGTCCGCCACTGATCGAACGCATCTGTGCATAACGCAAAAGAAGAATTCATCATGGCTTACAATGAGGATCGCTTTTTTCGACGAAGTCCATAGAACGTCGCAGATCAATCCGGTGAGAGTTGAGTGATCGCTGGCAAAAAACTAATTTGTCCCAACCTGTTCAAGTTCTTCAGCGGAGCCATATTTTGGAGGCACTACTCTCCCTGCACGCTAGCGTCACACCGGTGTCAAGGTTGGAGAAGCTTGAGAGCGTACAATACAACACCGAAAAAAAAGAGCTTGATGTCATCAAAACCCTACATTGTGTTTTCCCCCATGTATCGAAGTGGAGACGCCCGAAATCGACTCCCCCATGAATCGGGATAACTTCACACAAAAAGGAAAGAAACCAACTCCCCGGGTCGATTCGGTTCCGAACTTGATGCACAAGATATGCACAAGTAATTGCAAATTAAGGACGGAAGCATCGCGCAGGTGTGACTCTAGGACCACAAAAGTGACAATGACTTGCAGGACCATGTTTGGTTGCACCTAGATTTTAGAATTTGGTTCCCAAAATGAGTTTGTTAAAGCAAACATGAGATGATAATACTGCCTAGGATTCTGTGCATGGTATGTATGTAAAATCCTAGAGTCCAGCTTGGGCGTACATTGCTATTCGGAGACAATGCGCAAAATCTAGATACTCAAAATCTGCAGAAACCATATTACACCTAGATTTATTGTTTCTAACTACTCTCTATAGGTTCCAAAAGAGTGTCATTCTAGGCATACAAATGGAGTATCTAAAAGAATGTCGTTCTAGCAGTTGTTGCCCCTTACTGTGTTAATAAATTGCATGTTTTAGAGGCTTCAATGTGCCGCGCCGCCGCATGCGACCATATTTAATATGGGCAGAATAGAAGATAGACACCTTACTTAATCACTCATTGGTAAGTGGGATCATGTCCAAAATGATCCTCTCAATTCATCACCGTACTCTAACTGCAATGAAAATAATAATAATTGATTTATTCCATTTTATAAAACAATTATTCCTATGCTATTATGAAAATAGTATAAAGTATAACCCCTAAATATATAATTATATAATATATATCTACATTACATGCATCTGCCATTATTACAAAACTACATAAAGTGATCCCTTAGTATTTGTCTAAATTACTCATGTACGATATTACAAAATAATCTTAAATGACCCCCTAAATTATGCACGTCCTCTGTTACTAAAAATAACTTGAAATAACCACGTAAAATAACATGGCTCTAAACTTCTTAAATATGTTGTTATAAAAATTCCAAAGTACAACATTCATGCTTTAAAATTACTATTTTTTATATTTTAAATATTAAAGCAAATTAATTTAGATGTACATACATACATGATGTGTATCAACATGTAGACACATTTATATATGAATATAGTAAGCTATGAGCATAGCAATTTACAGATCAGGAATATATATATATATATATATATATATATATATATATATATATATATATATATATATATATATATATATATATATATATATATATATATGGGTGGCATGATTCAAAGGGAGAAATCACACACGAGGAATGAAAGGTACACAAAGTATTTCGTAACTTAGTCTATAGCAATCAAGGCCCAGTGGCACACGATGCCTAAAGAAAATCGCAAGCACTGCATAGCTTATTCACTACATTTAACAACCGGAAACATAATATATATCACAACCATGTCCCTCCAAATTAACGACTCCAATCCATAATCCAATAGTACCCAAACCAGCTCTCATCGATAATTCACGTTGCCTGTGTGTCCAACAAGAACTCACCGAACGCGGCGCGTGATGACCCATCGTCCTTCCAAGCCATGGCTGCAGCTTCTTTTTGCGCCATCACCTGTGCCCTGAGCTTCTTCCCTTCCTCGGACTCCATCACAAGCCTTATTTTGGCCTCGACCTCCTCCGCCTTGACCAGGCCCTGCTTCCACCCCACCATCTCCACGCCGACGCCATACTCCACCACCATGAGCACCATGTTCATCTTCTGCTCCGCATACAGTGGCCAGCATATCATCGGCACGCCCGCAGTGATCCCCTCCAGCACCGAGTTCCACCCGCAGTGTGTCACAAACGCTCCGGTCGCCCTGTGATGGAGCACGTCCACCTGAGGCGCCCACAGCTTGACGACGAGGCCACGGCCGTGTGTCCTCTCCAAGAACCCCTCAGGTAGAACGGCATCAAGGTCTGTGTCGGCGCGGGGGTCCAATGGCTTCCCAGGGTCGTCGTCGTGGGGAGGGGCTCGCACCACCCACAGGAACCGGTGCCCAGACTTCTCCAGGCCATTGGCTATCTCCTTGAGCTGCGCCTTGGAGTGGTTGCCTGTGCCTACGCTCCCAAAGCAGAGGAACACAACACTGTGCTCCGGTTGCTCGTCGAGCCATGCCAGGCACTCGTGCCGCTCTGTTGCTTCGCCGTGCTCGGCGACCAATGGCCCAACACAGTACAACGATGGCATCGTGGGGAGACACCGTGGATCGCTAAGAGCTTCCACGGCACGATGCTCGAGCGACGCAAACGTGTTCACCAGTATTCCTTTGGCTTCCTGTATCCTGCGCATCATGTTCATTATCGCCTTGTATGCCTCACTGCTTGGGTGCTCGAGCATTTCACTGGAGAGGTGAGAGGCCGGCACGGGTGGGACGCCATGCAGGAGCAGAGGCGTGTCTCCGAGCCCTTGGAGACTTGACTGCTGGCCGCCGTCGACTTGGACACGGATGGACGAGACCTGGACGCACGCGGCGAGGACGGAGGCGCTCACGGGGAAGAAGGTGTAAACTGGGATCCCGAGCTTGCCGGTGACATCGAGCACGTCTATGGACAGCACGTCCACGACCAGGGCGTGGACGCTGCCGGGAGGCATGGAGGCGAGCAAGTCGTGGAGGTGCTGGTGGTAGCGGCTCACGAGGTCCAAGTACCTGACGAGGAACTTGGCGTCGTGGACAACGGTGGGAGGGTCCTGGATCCGTGGCAGCCTACGGAAGGAGACGGACGGCTTGGAAGAAGAGACTCGGTCGATGACGGCGGCCAAGGCGATGTCTCCTTTCAGGCTAGGGTCCATGAGGGCGACCGTGACGGCGTAGCCCTCCGCCAGGAGGGCGTCGGTGAGCTGCATCATGGGGACGAAGTGGCTGACGGAGAGGCCGGGGTACAGAACGATGGTCTTCTCCATGCTTGGCTTGCTTTGTGAATTCGCCGCAGCAGCTAGCTAGAGTGCTTGCGTTGGGGTGGGGGAGAAGCAGAAGCAGAGAAATGGAGAGTTATGTTATGGACGCGAGGATATGAAGACAGGATGGTCCTTACTTATTTGCATTGGAGAATACTGTTGGGTCTGTTGCGGATGCAAATTAAAAAGGCAACGAGGCAAACAAAAAAAAAACACAGTGGTAATGACAGATCGAAACGTGACTGCATTATTTGTTCTTGAATTACCACCACCGCACAATACTCTGTCGTGGCCTCTCCTCTGCACATCGTCTTCTAAATGAACTGGCAAAGTGGACCTTCTCTAGAGATGGCATTTGGTCTAAGAAATTGACTAGCGCATGAGTTGATCTATAACCACCTCATTTTTCATACTAGGTTGACAAATAGACTCATCCCACCAAAATTCAAAATCAACTCATGAGGTATCATCTTATGTTGGAATTTAGGATGGTTTGGTTTCTCAAACCAAACACATCATAAATAAACTAGCAAGTATTTCGGTAACTAGTCTGGCTAGATCCCTATAATATACTACCACCATTCTAAAAGGAGTGCAAATCTAGCCTTTTAAGATAGAGTTAAGGTTAATGGGATGCATATGCCCCTCGTTTTTACTGGTTATGGTGCATTGCATGGCATTATATAGCAAATAACTGACCAAAATAATAGATTGGCACTCTTTGTAAAAACATTTTCAAATGCTAGATTATGGCACTCATCATGCAACCGAGGCATTATTTTTTTTTATAAATTCTTATTGAGAAAATTATCCATTTTTTAATTAAGAAAATTCATTAGATCAGTGTAGGGGTAGTGGGGTAATGGTTACAGACAATGTGTTTAGATATGAACAATAATCTTATGTTTTAAATACATAGAGCAATACATCATAAACTTTATCTATAATATTTTGATTCATTATTGGCAACATCTCACCTCATTTCTATGCCTTTCCATTTGGTTTTCCACGTTATATATCTTTCTTCCTCATTATAATATAATGATTTAGTTACATCTGGTTGGTGATTTGCCCCAATATTCTTATTTTATTTGTTTTGAATAATGATAGAGGTAAATAATTTCTATGCAAACTGAAGGGTAACAAAGATTGACTATTATAATGATAAATATAGTAATTTCGCTTTAACTTATGGAATTATATTAAACTATCTCTCATAATGCGTAAGTGGCTAATGTAAATTTTTGTGGTTAATTCAAAACATCTTTCAAAATGGCATATTTGGTATTTATATGAAAATTTAGAGATATCATTTTAAGTTATCTTTCATAATGAAATAGTGGTAATTTATACACAAAGTTAGGATGATTTTCTTGAAACTAGAAGATGCAATGGTTGCTATTGTTAGAGTCTACCAGAATACTAGTTAGATATATTTTTTATTAAATTAATTAGAATGTATCTTTTTCTATCTACCATGTCTTGTAATTAATGCACCGTTTGGAGCGATCATTTGGTAGTATTTCTACGTCAAGTTGGTTGGGGCAGCATTTGAAGTCGTGTTTCTTGGTTCTATGATAGGTATCCCGCGTTTTGCCTTTATGAATCCCGGCCATTATTAACATATTTCCGTTCGAATTAGTTTAATTTTATATCTCATGAATCTTGTATTTGTTTCTGGCCTTCCATTGTGGAATTTTGGAGCCTGGCTCGCATGACGGTCGACACCTCTTTTCAGCTCATGGTCTGGTAGTTGTGGAAAATGAAAAACGAGTGTTGTTTTAGGGATGAGCGGTCCGACTTCTTGTTTCTTAGAACCGCTTTCGTTGTTGCTAGGTTCTAGGTGACTGGGTCCGAACAGGGGCGGAGGGCTTTGGTCGTCTGGTGCGTGAGCGTGAGTAATCCTGATTGTCTAGACAGATTGCTCGTGTGGCATGTATCTTGTAATTTGTTTCACTCTTCTTAAAATACAGTGATGATGCGCAGCTCTCTTTCATATTCGACAAAAAAATTTCTTGCCTTCCTACTTTTGATTTTTTTATAAATAGAACGTAAAAGTAAAATGGACACTATACTTCTCATTTGTTTTCATTTGTAGCCATAATAATAAGCTACCTTAGCCGGCCTCACCGTTTCTAAGACCATCCTCACCAATACGTCCATCCAACCATTTATCTACACTATAAAAGAGCGAATTTTCTAAAAAAATTTTTTATCTAGAAAGGCATAGGTATACTCATCACGCTGGTCCCACCGTGCAGTTTGAAAAAAGTTGGAAAGGGATGAAAAGGCCCAAAACCTATAAATACAAAATGTTTCATCTACTTTCTCTCTTTATTTCTCACTCAATTTATACCCACACCCACATGTTACTTTCCTTCTCTTGGTTTTAATGAGAAAAGAATGAACCAATCAATCAGATCGTTTTTTTAGTTCTATTTTCTTTTTTCTTCTTTCTATTGCCTACTCGATCATCTCACAACACGTACGTGTTGCACATACACTAGTATTTCAAACTCCACTGTGTTTACAGTGCATATGTACAGCGCAAAACAGTATTTTGATCACTCAATACAGCCAGAGGTAAGGACGCACTTGATTTATCCTCTTGCTGGGAGAATGCCGACGACGAATGATGGTGCCAGATACTAGATAGACCAACATTACTTAATTTTTAAATTTTATTTGAATTTAAAAATTGTCAATGCAAATGTTTCGACCACAGGGGGACCCGGCTCTGCCCTCCCTGTCTCCGCCCTTGATAACGACAGTCGACGAGTTGGTCCACGTGACCTCCAGGCGAAACGGAGGAGGTGCTGGCGCCGGAGAATGAGTAGGCGAGTAGCCTGGGAAGAGCCGGGTGGCGAGCTACGCGAAGGAGTAGCCGTGCTATAGGGAGAAGCGGACACGGGAGTGGCGGATAGGAATGCTTGGCCGATAGAGAGAAAATAAGAAAAAAAAAGAGTAAAATTCATATCCGGCCCTTAAATTTGTACAGATATGTCATGTCGGTCCATAAACTTACAAAGTGTGTCACGTCGGTTTATAAACTTGTTCCGAGTTTCGTTTTGATCCAAACGGATTGCGATTTAACTGTGCAGTCTAAAAGTGACATGTGAGCTCCACGTATCAGCCTATGTATCTCTTCTAAGTTGGGGCTGTCTGTGAGGCCGTGCTCCGCGGCCACGCAGCGCCGCCTGGCCTCCACAAGCGCGCCCGCCAGGACGCCGAGGACGGAGACCACGAAGCCGGCTCCCATGCGCTAGAATCTCTACAAAACGAATCTGAAACCAAACCGCGGGCGCCCGATAGGGCCACGTCGCCCGTTAGTCTCCTAGCCGTTGGATCAGCCGAATTTAAAATGTGAACCGTGCGATACATATTGGTTCGGGTCTCTTACCAGTTGCGCTGTCGACCCGAGATCAATCGCGAATGTTCTCAAGCCCCGTCGACGGCTCCCCTCGCCTCCGCGGCGTCCGCGTACGCGCCGCCGACTGCAGTCTCATCCCCGTCCGGCTTCCGAGCCCCCTTCACGCACATGCCGCCGGCTGCAGTCCCATCCGTCCGGCTTCCGAGCCCCGTTCCTTCCCTATGCTGGCACCTGGCACTGGCAGCCTCCCCGCTTCGGTTGCCATGCACGGCCACCGGTCACCGGCGGATATGGAGCCCGTCGGAGAGGCGGCGTGGAGAAGCGCGGCGAAGCGACTCGGCCCCAAGGGCGACGACGCAACTCTACGGGGCTAAGGCGTGACCCTCCTGGCCTCTCTCAAGGGAGGCGACTTGGCCCGCCCTGCATCAGCGCTCCTCTCTCACGCGCGTGCGAGGATCTCCGAGGAATCCTCAGCTCAACAGAGGCACAGACGGTAGTATCCAATTATCCATCGCCGGCGGACAACACAGTTGATTAACATGGTAATGCTTTCGAAATCACCTCTATGCATCTGTGGCAAGTGCCCGATTTAGTTGCCTCTAATAAATCTGTTAGAAACTTTAGTTTTCTGATTTCTAGATGAATCGATTTAGGGACTATGCTTAGTAAATAGGAACGTTAATTTGTGTTGCTGTACACGCTTCAGCATAAGTAAACTTGGGTTCATCTACGTTGACTGACTACTGCAAGGAAGTTTAGCAATGATGTACAAGCTTCATTTCCCCATCCATGCTTTAGTTGGATGAAACCAGTGTCTTTAAAGTTCTGGCCTCTTGTTTAATAATGTTTAATCAGACTAATCTCTCTAACTAGATAACTGATAGTTCAGATATATTTCCTACATAAACATTAAGCCAAAATATACTCACTATATCATGGCAATATACCAAGATCACTTCTGCTCCTTCAGAAAAAAGACGGCTGATGTCCATTCAAGAATGATTCCAATCTCAGTATATTACTTTTACTGTACACAACTAAAAATTCTACGTTGGCTGTTTTTGCAAGGGCCATACAAAATTAGCATCAAATGAAAATTTGAGCCTCCTTCTTCATTTTTTTTTCTCAAAGCGCATATAATCAAAATATCATCAAGAAGAATCCCAAATTCCTATGGTACAACATTTATACATCAAGGTTGAGGCCCTTTAGGCCCTGTTTGGAACGCGGGAAAATTTTCCTGTTCCTGCGTTTTTCCTGTGAAATTGAACTGATTCCTGTGAAATTCCTACACAGTTCCTGTGAAATTCCTGCGTTCCAAACATGCTCTTATTGTTATTTGTACCAAAGCTCTATGGATAGAAACGATAAACGAAAAGCTATAGTGCAAAAGTAAGTTCAGCACACAGCCTAAGTAAGTTCAGCACACAGCCTACAGCTCGTTCATTCCAGCTTGCTGTGGCTGCGGTTGGCTATTGGAATAGTGAAAATCAGCAAGTTAACGGTGCCAAACAGCCAAAACAAGTGCTGCAGCAGCTAAAAAAAGTTGTACCGAACAACTTTCTAGAACAGTTTTGCAGGTTCAGCCCACAACCTAGAACAGTTTTGCACGTCCCTGCCATTGATCTCTAATGCTTAGTGCCAATAATTGTACATGAGCAAATCAGAGCATACACCTGTATTTTGACCGTGTTGCACACTGATGTTGTCCCTTCTCCCAGATCGCCACAATGTTCTCCTGATATACCAGAGCATGAGCCCTCCTCTTCAACCAGGCTCAGTTGTGCTAATGTGTGCTGCTATAGTATTTGAAATGCTGGATCACACAGCTATAAATAGTACGCTTTAGGCCTCCATCTTCTAAGGTAATTTTTCCAATTCTCCACTTGTGATCTATTGCAGGCACATCAATTTTTTTCCTTAATCCTTTGCATTTCAATAATCCTTTGAATTTCAGAGTCCAGTGCTGCTGCATGTGTTGGCCTCAGCGTAATGGCGTGATATGGCTGACCACAAACGTAATGTTACATGAGATTATCAATACATCATTCTTCCATAGGATCAGTACTTTATGTCCTCAACAATGACAAAACGGTACCGAAATGCAGCATTTTGGCTATCGCATGGTTCACCTAAACATAAACTTATTGTTTAATTGCAGAGTTATGTTTGTCCTATCTTATGTTATTATTACTAGCTGCTAAGCATCTTAGCATGTATTCCTGCAGGCTAATTCTTAGCATTCAGTTCCTCAGGACTACAAGTCTGTACTTCGATTTGCTTTGCTTTTGAAAAGGAAATGAAGCCTTTATGAATGTTGCTCACATTGTCTTGCAATCCATCTGTGTTCCAATCACAAGAGTAACAGTGCAGTATGCAAAAGTATGGTGATGTGCTGGACAAGCAACAGATGCGCCGGTAATGTGTAGCTCCATTGCTCTTTACTTGAAAATGATATGCACCTTTACTTTTCTTGCAGCTTTGCTAGAGCTGTTTGGTTCACATCTTCTCTGCCATTGAGCACAGGTAGACTTGCACAGGCACAAGATGGAGTCCGCACTCTCTGTTAAATTTGGAAAGCTCGCAATGATAGAGTATTTCATAACAGAAACTTCACGGTTAAACAAGTTCACCACTAGATTTGATATTCAATTATTAACAAATAGTTTTATAGATAAACAAGTACAATCTAACCAATGGAGATGACTAGAACTCGATCTTCCAGTCAACCTGCTGTTGGACAGGGCCCAACTCACAAATTACTGATATGTTGCTATACTGATGCATCCATCTCTCCAAAAGTGCAAATTGTAGGTCCCATTTTGGCTGGGTTAGGAGTATATATCAGGAACAATCCGATAGTCCTCATCTCAGCCCAGATAGAAAATGGTCTAGATCCTTTGCGAGCTGAAGTTGCAGATATGAAACTGAAAGCAAAGTCAATCTCCACTCTTCAACGGCAGCAATGCTCTCACTTCCAGTCAAACAATAAGCATGTTATCAGATTCGAGAATCAAACTCATTTTAACCTAGATAAAACATGAAGTTCTTCATCAAGATCATTGCTTTATCAAAATAAGAACAAATTGGCTAAATATGCTAGGCAATCTTTGCCTACAGCTTGCACTTATATTTGATTGAACTCTAAACATGGTCCACAATGTGATGTACTAGCAGCTTTTAGAAACTCCTCCTCGAAAGATTTTAACCTGACGTCTGTAAGAGTATAAGTTGCCTTTAACCATCAATAAAGGTGTAACCCACACTCATATTCAATATCGCTCTCGTCACTTGAGGCTGAGCTACTTCTATACCTGTACTTAACAAATATTATTATGTTCTATTGCAAGTCAAGGTTAAACCAACAAACACAAATTAGAAGAAGCTACAAAAGGTATGAATATCGCATTGTCCTTACTACATGAATTTTATGTTTTATGCCCTTTTTAAATACACAATAACTTCTCAATTAAATTCAATTACCTAGTAGCTTCTGTTGTTAATTCTATTTGACAAACAAATGAATTTTATGTTTATATTTTTTTCTAAATGCGTACAATAACTTCTCACTTCAATTCAGCTACTAACTTTTTTAACGACACTTGCAGAATCATTTATCCCTTTACATACAGACACACAATATATACCTATCTATATATTTATATACACGCCCGCCCAACAGAAACACACATATATAAAGATATGGGCCGAGCAAAGAGAAAATATGCAGTAATGGAAAATGAAAATATAGAGGCTGATCAAAAAGGAAAAAGAGCAAAGTGCCAACTCAAACACTTGCTTCTTTCCTCACCCGTTTCATATCAACCCCTACCCAGAGGCCAGAAGCATCAATCTGTTCATAGTCATGCAATCATAGTCATGGCACTAGCTACCATACATACATACATACATACATACATACATACATACATACATACATACATACATACATACATACATACATACATACCATAGCGTCTAACTTTGCTATATCAATGCAGGTGCGCTGCGAAATGGTCTATCGACGCAATGCCGCGCACGTTTTCTAGTTCCGTCCTCTTCTTGAACGACGACCTGCAACAGCCTCTTGAAGGGGCTTCCCTCGGGCTTCACCCTCACGTACAGTGGGTACCCAACGACGAACGACAGCAAGGAGACGAACATGGCCATGGTAGGGATCCCGAATCCCCAACCCCACCCCACCCCACCCCACGTTCTCATGGATGTACACCACCACGGTGAGCGCCAGGAGCACGGCGAGCCCCATGCTAAAGAAGTAGAGGTTGAAGTAACTCCACTTCGCCGCGGGGCGTCTCCTGCGCAGACCGAACTGTTCAGCGCCAAATGCCACCACGCAGGGCCAGATGCCGCCGCAGCCGAGCGCGGTGAGTCGCAGCGACAGGTACAGCATGGCGAGCTGCCCGCCGCTCGCTCGCTGGCAGAGCGAGAGCGTGGCGGTAGTACTGTCACCGGCGCTGGCGACGCACGGCGCGGGGCGGAGCGCAGGGGGCAGCGCGGACACGACGGGGCCCAGCATACCGAGCTGGTAGCCTGGTACAGCGCGCGCCGCCCGCGATGGCCCAGAAGCGGCCGGCGCAGGAGTCGGTGGCGCCCAGGACCGGTGTGAAGGATGAAGTTGGTGAGCAGGTTGGAGGCCCACGAGCGGCAGATGCAGCTGCTGCAGGCCACGCGCGCCCCCCTCACCACGGTGCCGCCGCGCCGGATTCCTCCGCGTCTACTCCGGCGACGGCAGCCGCGCGAAGTTCACCTCCGCCACACCCGCGGGGCTCCGCAATGCTACGGTCGAGAGGCTCGTCGCCGCAGGAGGCAGGCATGGCGGCGGCAGCGAGCGACATACGGGAAGGTGAGAGAGAACTGAGAAAAGAGATACATAGGCTGACATGTTGGGCCCACGTGTGAGCTCTATGCTGCACGATGAAACCACAATTCGTTTGGACAAAACCGAGACCCGAAACAAGTTTATGGACATGCATAACATATTTTGTAAATTTATGGACTTGTGCAAGTTTAAGAACCGAGTATGAATTTTACTTAAAAAAAAAGGACAGCTAGTATAGGGTATGAGATAATTATGTAAATATTTTTTTATATTAGAAAAATAAAATAGTATAAGCAATTATAGCCCGAGGGCTCAACAATAAAAAGAGTTACAAGACACGATGCATGGAGGAAAATTTGAAGCACGGCACAGCGTACTACTGTTAATATATGTCGTCTCAATCATGCCATCAACAATTCACCGGCCTGCGTGCAACAAGAACTCACCAAACGCCGCGCGTGATGACCCACCGTGCTTCCAGGCCATGGCTGCAGCTTCTTTGTGCGACATCACCTTTGCCCTGACCTTATCCCCTTCCTCGGACTCCATCACTAACTTCACTTTGGCCTCTACCTCCGCCGCCTTGACCAGGCCCTCCTTCCACCCCACCATCTCCACGCCGACGCCATACTCCTCCACCATGAACACCTTGTTCATCTTCTGCTCCGCATACAGGGGCCAGCAGATCATTGGCACGCCCGCGGTGATCCCCTCCAGCACCGAGTTCCACCCGCAGTGTGTCACGAACGCTCCGGTCGCCCTGTGATGGAGCACGTCCACCTGCGGCACCCACAGCTTGACGACGAGGCCACGGCCATTAGTCCTCTCCAAGAATCCCTCAGGCAAAATGGCGTCGAGGTCTGGGTCAGCACGGGGGTCGAACGGCATCTTCGGAGCACCTTGGGGTGGGGCTCGCACCACCCATAGGAACCGGTGGCCGGACCTCTCCAAGCCGATGGCGATCTCCTTGAGCTGCTCCTCCGAGTGGCTGCCGCCGCCCGTGCCTCCGAAGCAGAGGAACACTACGCTGCGCTCCGGCTGCTCGTCGAGCCACGCGAGGCACTTGTGCTCTTCTGCTACCTCGCCGCCGTTCCCGGCGACGACGACCAGCGGCCCGACGCAGTACACCGGAGGCATTGTGGGGAACCGCCGCGGATCGGCAAGAGCTTCCACCGCGCGAGGCTCGAGCGACACGAACGTGTTCACCAGAATTCCTTTGGCCTCCTGTGTCCTGCGCATCATGTTCATCGTTGCTTCATACGCCTCGCTCCCTGGATTTCGAAGCATCTCAGCGAGGAGGTGAGAAGCCGGCACGGGCGGGACGCCATGGATGTCGAGAGGCGCGTCTCCGAGCTCCCCGAAGCTTATTGTCTGGCCTTCGGCACGGGCCGATGAAGCGTGGACGGACACGGCGAGGGCGGAGGCGTTCGAGGGGAAGAAGGTGTAGACTGGGATCCCGAGCTCGCGGGTGGCATCGAGCACGTCGATGGACATCATGTCCACGATCACGGCGTGGACGCTGCCGGGAGGCATGGCGACGAGGAGGTCGCGGAGGTGCCGGTGGTAGCGCCCCACGAGATCGAAGTAGCTGAGGATGAAGTCGTGGTCGGGGACAACGGTGGGAGGGTCCGGGATCAGTGGCAGCTTGTGGAAGACGACGGATGGCTTGGAGGAGGACACACGGTCGACGACGGCGGCCAAGGCGATGTCTCCTTTCAGGCTGGGGTCGATGAGGGCGACCGTGACGGCGTAGCCCTCCTCCAGGAGGCCGTCGGCGAGCTGTACCATGGGGACGAAGTGGCTGACGGCGAGGCCGGGGTACAGCACGACGGTCTTCTTCATATGGCTAGCTTTAGCTGATCAGCCGCAGAGCAGTAATGCAGTAGTATGCGCCTGCTTGGGAATTGGGACTGTGGCGAGTTGCCCGAGTTCTTGATATCCTCCTAGGAAAATTGAAAAAATGTTGTATTACTAGTATATTGTCGTGGCACCATCCACACCACACAGCCAGGGAACAAAACTCTGTGCGTACGTGACGCAGGACAGACGCTGGGCCTGCTCGGCGATGGCTATCGGCGCAGCAGGCCCCAATAATTGTCTTATTTCTACACGTGCTGAATTACTCCCCTCATCCATGTTTTGTCTTTACTGCTACTATCTAGATATTTCCACGAAAGCTTCATGTTAAATTTCATGAGACATGGCTTAAAATAGCCATAAAATTTACATTTAAATTAGACATTCATGCATTAGAAAGATAGTTCAATATAATTATTCCATAAATTTTTGCCAAACTAGCTAATGTATATATAACTCTTAAATGTGTGTATAAATTACCAACCTATGTCATTTTTCAAAATAAATAAAAATTTTGCTTCAAATATGCATCCAAATTACTGATATAAATAATATTCTAAAAAAACAGAAACATTCATCTATCCATAAGGCAAGGCAACACCAAATAATGGTAAACATTAGATCTATTCTGTTTTTTCTATAAAATATCCACCATATAATTATGATACACGAATTAGAATAACCCATAAATTTGTATATAAAATACCCAGCATGTCATAAAAAGTAAATTAAACTAACCCTCTAGTTTTGTGTAGAAATTACCCGCCATGCTTTTAAAAAAATATGAATTAAAGCAATTCTATAATTCTGCACATAATCACCCACCAAAATCCATTTACAACACATGGTAGAAAAAAAATAAAATTCTGTATTTTTTATAAAAATAAAAATATCTAACCGTCCAACATGTTGCCTCTAATAATTGTAATCATTCGATCTTTCTGTTTTTTTCTAAAAAATCACCACAAGCAATCATGAAAGTTGAATTAATGTAACCTCTAAATGTTGCATGAAAAGTACTCATTACCTTGCCGCTATGCAAAATGAATTAAATCAACACTCTAATTTGCATATAAATTATCAACCAGACCATAGTAAAAGTAATCCTATAAATTCAAATCCGACAATTCAAGAGAAGGGTGTCATAGGTACATCGATGCCATAACACTCGCATCTATCAGTGCAGGAGGCCACATTTCAGACGGCCCTACCGCCAGCCCCAGCATGAAGCCATCAACAAAGGCCTGGTTGTCCTTGTAAATGGACATCCAACCAGCCCCAACATTATTGTACTACGGAGTTTTTTTTTTCCACGAACATACAGCCACCAAACCCAGCCCAGCACTATTGTACATTGGTGTAAGACGATATCACATTAATTGTTTGAACACTAAACCCAGAGCTTAAAAAAATTAACGAGGCACACGATTCCTGAAGAAAATTGCAGGCACGCACTGCAGCTTCTCGCCAAAGCCATCATCAGTTCATCGACATGCTAGACCCGGACTGACGCTGCGGCGTGCGACAAGAACTGGCCAAACGCCATGCGCGACGAGCCGCCGTCCTTCCAGGCCATGGCCGCAGCGTCCTTTTGCGCTTTCACCCGCGCCCTGAGCCTCTCCCCTTCCTCGGACTCCATCACAAGCCTTACCTTGGCCTCGACCTCCTCCGCCTTGACCAGGCTCTGCTGCCACCCCACCATCTCCACGCCGACGCCGTACTCCTCCACCATGAACACCTTGTTCATCTTCTGCTCTGAGTACAGGGGCCAGCAGATCATCGGCACGCCCGCAGTGACCCCCTCCAGCACCGAGTTCCACCCGCAGTGTGTGACGAACGCTCCGGTCGCCCTTTGATGGAGCACGTCCACCTGCGGCGCCCACAGCTTGACGACGAGGCCACGGCCGTGCGTCCTCTCCAAGAACCCCTCAGGCAGAATGGCATCAAGGTCTGTGTCGGCGCGGGGGTCCAATGGCTTCCCAGGGTCGTCGTCGTGGGGAGGGGCTCGCACCACCCATAGGAACCGGTGGCCGGACCTCTCGAGCCCAATGGCAATCTCCTTCAGCTGCTCCTTGGAGTGCTTGGCACCAAACATCACGCTTCCAAAACAGAGGAACACGACGCTGTGCTCTGGCTGCTCGTCGAGCCACGCGATGCACTCGTGTCCTGCTGCTCCTGCCTCGCCGGCGGCTCCCATGACCAGCGGCCCGACAGGATACACCGGAGGCATCGTGGACTCAGTGGGCAGGAGGAGGAGACGTGGATCCATGAGAGCTCCAATTGCCCGAGGCTCCAACGAAGCGAAGGTGTTCACTAGGATGCCGTTGGCCTCCAGGTTCTTAGAGAACCCGGTCGCTACCAGCTTGTACACCTCACTCTCTGGGGCCTCGAGCAGTTCAGCCAGCAGATGAGACGCCGGCATGGGTGGGACGCCATGGAAGCTGAGAAGCGCGTCGCCTAGCTCCTTGAAGCTTGGCTGGCCCTCTGTGCGGATTGAAGGGAGCTGCAAGAATACGGCGAGGGCAGAGGCACCCATGGGGTAGAAGACGTAGACGGGGATTCCGAGATTCTTGGTGACGCCGACCGCCGCGACGGACCCCATGTCCACGATGACGGCGTGTACGCTCCCCGGCGCCATGGAGGAGAGGAAGTCGTGGAAGCGCTGGCTGTAGCTCCTGATGAGAGCAAGGTATCCGATGAGGAACTGCACGCCGTGGGTCAGGGCCGGAGGGTCCTGGACTCGAGGCAGCTTGTGGAAGGTGACCGATGGATTGGAGGAGACGGCACGGTCGATGGCGGCGGCGAAGGTGGTGTCTACCTCCGTGGTGATGTCGATGACGGCGACCACGACGGAGTAGCCCTTCTCCAGGAGGGCGTCGGCGAGCTGTACCATGGGGACGAAGTGGCTCACGGACAGGCCGGGGTACAGAACCACGGTCTTCTGCCGATGCATGGCCAGCTGCTGCCTAGCACAAGTTCTTGATTTGGGGGAAAAACAATGCACCTGATTTGTGGATACAAGGATATGGGTTTGTGTAGTCCTATATAAGCAAAATCGAAGAATTATTTATTGTCGTGGCATCACCCACACCGCACAGCCCATTACCTCGTCGATACCAGACCGCTGTACTAGCTTAAAAACAATGGCAAACCCAGCACTGATGGAGCGAAAAGATGGTTGTGGAGCATTACTGGTTTCGCCACCTTCTGCGAATTGCTTCAACCTAGAGGAGTGGTGGGCATCTTCTCTGATCAACAAGCCTAAGGAGCAGCACAAGACAATCTCTGGAATTTTGATGTATGTTGCTTGAAACGCTTGGAAGGAGAGGAATAGGCGTATTTTTGAAGGAAAGTCATCAACAGTCTCAGTGGTATTCTCGTTAGCGAAAGATGAGATGGCCTTGAGGAAGGCAACGTGTGAACAACCTAGTTTATGATTTTTATTCTGTTTTGCGTCCTTTTTCCTGAATCGTGTCTTTGTCTTTTATGTAATAAATACATTTAACTGAACTGCTTGCTTGCTTTCTCTTCTTAAATGAATTAGCAGTGCTCCTGCTCTTTATGTCAAAAAAATTGTGGACGTCACTTCCACAATGCAGGCAACACAAGTCAACGTTAACAGTTCACACCGCACGGAACAATTATTTACATAGCGCCAACAAAGGTGAAAGATTGTTGTGGAGTAAGGCTGAACCTAACCCATCCAATATCCATCTCCTCCATCTACTGTATCTCATAAATTTCGGTACGGATAGTTGAAATAGTGAATAGGGATGGAGATGGAAGAATGGTTGGTTTTAGGCTAAGCTCAGCATCCACCACCCTTGTTGCTGTTCCATGCTCCGTTCCCTGCTTTGTCCCAGGAACTGCCACCACCCCCAAAGATTTTCTTCGCCGCTTCCTTTGATTGCATTCCAGTCGGAAGACTCAGGCCACAGCCACCACGAGTCCACGGGTGTGTTTAGATGGTTGAAAAAAATACTGTTCCGAACTGAAAAACACTGTAGAATCAATGTAGCACTTTTCGTTTGTTTGTGGTAAATATTGTCCTACTATGGCCTAACTAGGCTCAAAAGATTCGTCTCGCAAAGTACATCTAAACTGTGCAATTATTTTTTTATTTCATCTACATTTAGTATTCCATGCATGTGCCGGCATTTTGATGTGACGGGGAATTTTTTTTTGCATAGTGAATTTTAGGAGAAAATTGGGATACTAAACAGGGCCCACGACTGAATGGCCTTCTCTCATTATTATCGTTCCAGTTTCTGTAATAACCACCACGTTCATCATTTCCACCGACAGCCCCAGCCGCCACCCACCCCCTGACCCAAAGTTACTTCCTTGGTGACAGTCACCTCGCCCAAAGCGACCGCGCCCTCTCGCTCTGCCACCACCAAGATTCCTCCAAACCTTGGCTTGCTCCAGGCCTTATTTCCACCTGAGGAGCCAGCAACCCAGCTATCAGTTTTCTTGCTGGTATTGTTACCCCCTTGTCTACTCCAAGGATCATCAGTAGGGATGGCAGTCGGATCCACGGGTGCGGATGCCCACGAGTTTTACATCCATTAGATGCGGGTGTCAAATTAGATCTATGGGTGTGGGTGCGGGTGTCAAATTAGACCCGCGGGTCGGGTGTGGGTGTAGATTTTCACCCGCGGGTGCCCATTAGGCCCCATAAATAATAATATATTGTTCTAAATCTTAATTCTTGATAGATTGAATTTATCCTAATTCACTGGAGTCTAAAATCCTACTGTGTTTGAACCTTGTTTCTTTTCATTCTGATGCTCATCGGCTATTTGAACATATAAAAATTATTGTTTTATCAAGTGTCATTTCACCATTACTAATCTAAAATATAAAAAATTTGATTTGACCTATCGTTAAGCCTCCTACAACACTATTATGTGGCTAAATTGAGTTTGAAACATTATTATCATGTGAATTGCCAATAGATTACATGATATGTGTTGATGGATTGACTTCCTATATAATTACATGCTATGTGTTGATGGATTGACTTCCTATATATTATATGAATGTTTTTACATGCTATTTATGGTATGGTGTGTGGTGCTACATTTCTAAGTATGCAAAAATCGGTCACCCAACGGGTGCCCAACACCCAGCGGGTGCGGGTGTGGGTGTGAAAATACACCCATTAGGTATTACGGGTGCACTTGTGCCTTTTGATGTAATGGGTGTCAATATGGGTGGGTGTTTGCTCCATCCACCGGGTGCCCACCCATTGCCATCAGCCTTTGCCTCAGACGGAGTGCCCCTTGAAATAGTAGAAACCAATCTTGTTTGCCCAATGATCAGTTTTTTTGCTCTTTGCCTACAAAAGTAAAATGAAATTATAAGCTTAGAAAGAGACCCTTGCATAAACTGTTAATAAAGGAAATTCAAAATTTTTTGATAAATCTTGATTAACAGACCACGCCGTTCCTAGTGATATAACCAACTAAAGCCATGTTTTACCTAAAAAGATACAAGCATCCGAAAATAACACAGTACCTTTTTTCTTGAAAATACAAATGAAAACACCATTGCGACAAAGACACATAAAAAAAGAAAGGTGAAGATCCAAGGTGTGAATAAAGAGACTAAAACTATGTTAACTCAAACTCACAAAGAAAGAACAAAACTAAATATTACCTGCATTCTGGACTTGAAGGGTGGAACTTGAAAAAGGTTGCCACGAGTCACTGCAGCACATCAAACAATTCGGTGAATAACAAGGGCATATGCAAACAATAAAGGGTACTCCCTCCAGGTCCCAAAAGAGCGTCGTTTTGGACATCGATACGATCTCCCAAACATAAGTTTGACCAATATTTTTGTTAGAATAAAAATAAATATCATAAGAAATTTATACTTTTATAAATGTATTTGTTAAGACAAATCTATACATATGACTTTCAACATTCAAAACTAAATCATATAAAAGCTATATATAGTTAAAGTTTTAAAAATTTGACTTCTAACTTTTCTAAAACGACACTCTTTAGGGACCTGAAGGGAACATTTCAGAACATCTATTCAGAAGCAAGAACTTATAAGGAAACTGAGCAGGCAGTGCAAAAGCTAAATAGATGGTACATCAGTAACATCACAACGGCCATAAGAATAAGAAATATATCTTAATTAAGCAATCTATACTACTTCAAAAGCAAAGACAACATTTATATTCCGCGTGGAATTAAGGAAAGAATAATAAGAAAAAAAAAAGAAATTTGATCTGCTCACTTTAAGTGTCATGAAAAACTGCATTACTATAAAAAAAAACTGTCGTTTAATTTATTGCGGATCACAAATGATGGATTCCTGTATAGCAGCCACAACCAGCAAGAAAGGCAGGCAATTAAGGCGCTAACCAAACATGTGATATCTTTGTGTGATGCTTGATGCTATATATTTTAGATCAAAAGTGGAGCATGCAAATAAATATGACAGTTACTTACAAGGAAGCATGTGCATTGAAGTACATGAACAAGCTGGGCAGAAGGGCGTTGTTACAAAAGATATTCACCGATGACAATTGACATGCACTCTTCCACTTCATTATATGGAATGACCGATCTCAGTTTCCTGATTTTCATATCAATCTCAAGCACCCACGTCCTTCCGGCACCATATCGCCTCTCACATAACAAAGCGTAGACAATATTGTGTTCATTCAGGTTGAAAAATGGAAATTCTGGTGAAAGAAAGGGCATAGGAGGCTCGATAGTTGGATACCGCCCCCAGATCTCATCAGCTTCCATGGCACCATCCTTCGCCCAACACATTGTTAAGGATCTCAGCGGTGTCCTAGACCAGCCCGTCATGGTAAAACCAGAACTCTCTGGCATTGAGCATATGGGAAGGCACAGCATCGCCCTGCCCTTCGCTCCCCCACCCCTATATGTAGCATGGCGGGAGAGGGCCAAAGATCGACATAGCAGAAGAGGCGGCCGCCTTGCAAACGAAGTAGTCCGTGTGGAAGCACCAGGAATTGGCGATGGGGACGGAGGCGCCGGCGATACGTAACAGAACGGAGTCGAGGTGCGCCGCCACGATCCCGGTCTCGCAGTAGAGCGTCAGTTCCTCCGGGCAGTGAAGGCAGAGGTGAGACGCAACTGGCGGGGCCATGATGCGGACGGATACGAGGACGTCGCCGACATTGGAGCCATGGGATCTCGCCGAATTGGGGTCGTCCTCGCGCAAGGACTCGGCATCCTTGCGGTGGATGTGATTGTCGAACACCACCCATGTCGGGAAAGAGCCCCCCCTTGTTGCACCCTTGATCTTCCAGTTCCAGCGCGCTAAGGAGATGCCATCGACCTCTGGAGTCTGCCAAATACATGGCTTCTCCCCCCTTCCGGCCAAATTGCTTGGAGCGCCTCAAGTGCACCGCCGGCCGGCCAAGGAACAGCGATCAGGAAGTCTGGTCTGGCCTCCGGGGTTTGCGGCCGACGGCGGCGAGGAGAGAGGAAAGGGAATATAACAGGTTGATGGCCCCGGACGAACTCTCGCGCATCCAGCCCACGCGGCCTATGTAGAAGCCAGACGATTCTGTGCGAGGCTTCCTCCTTAGTCCTTACTCCATTTGTCTTTTTATTTTTTATTTTTCTCTTCTGGACCTGTATAACATTTTTCCTTTTTTCACATGGAAAGAACTTTCGTTATATTCTTTCTATATTTAATATATTTCCTATTAATTAATTCTAGAATAATAAAGTGTGAATTGTTCATCATTTTTCTATTTTTTGTCAAATACGATTTCCATCATCAGGATTCAATTCTCCTTTTTGTTTTATAATATTTTGTGTTTACTTACATAAATACAAAAATGCAAAGCTGACAATAAAGCCTCAACAAACGTAAAAGGATTCTACCAATAAATAAATAAACCTACAACAATTCAAAGATTTATTTAGAGATGAAATGATAAGTCTCTCAGGTTATACAAGAAAGCATAAAAGAAAAGGCCTATTCTATCGCAAATTTCTTAAATAAATCAAACCTCACCGTCTCTTCAATATGTAGCCAAATATTATTTGCATCAGCATCACCAATCAATGAAAAGCATAGAAATTCTAAGGCTATGGACCCCTGTCTCTCTATCCGATTTCATTTCACATTCCACTATGTACATCTATAATATTTTGCACACCATTTTATACGGTGTGGTGACCATAGTATAACCATATGGTGTTACCAAGGCATACTACTACCTTAGAGTTTAGATCATAATAAAAACCAATCCAAGGTTTGGCCTATGTTAAATCTTTCACACCTTTAACTATCAACATATATAATATATATAGATAGATCGATATCACAATAATGATATAGTATCATAGCTATGGTTTTAATCATAGTAGTTCGCAATTAAATTCAATACACAGGACAATGCCTTATTATGGGTACACTTCAGTACAACCCAAGAAGCGCGGATGGACGGTCCAGGAAGCAAGACGGTTGGACCGTTCATTTTATTAGCCGAACGAGTCCAACAGTGGAAATTGTAGACGCTATTCACCTTCCCGGAAGTTTAATATAGTATGATTTGCAGTTTATCTTCACCTAATCACTAGCCACGTAAGCTATGGAGCAGAAGGGGCGGGAAACGGAGCCCATGTAAACGCTCGATCCGATCGGTGTGCAAGCGCAACACACGCACCGGCCCACAAAAACGCCAACCCGATGCACCAGCGTGCGGCACACGGGGGCCACAGGAGCCCCGCGCAGAGAAGATGCGGACGCGAACCTCGTATTAAATCTGGTTGTGGGCTGCCGCCCTATATGAACCACTGAGCCCTCAAGTCCGCCTCTACCATCTCAGCCCCACTCGCCAATCCGCGACGGCCGCCACCGACCCATCGCCTGAGAGATCACCGGACTCCGCCGCGAATCTGACCCTTGCCCCCTGCTTCGTCCGGAGGGAGGATGTCGGGAGCCGGAGAGGAGGACAAGAAGCCGGCAGAGGGCGGCGCCCACATCAACCTTAAGGTCAAGGGACAGGTCAGTACTCAGTACGCCCATGGTTTCCCCCCTCTTTTCTTCTTCACCGTGATGGAATTGAATAGCTTGTATCGATTTTGGGATCGATAGGGTGCGAGGGAGATGTCTCGGTGCTGTTAGATTCTTGCGATTCATTTGGCGCTTGACTTGGGTATGGATAGATTCTTTTGATAAGTTCGGCGGTTGCCTTGAGTATGGTTGCGATTGGTATGGCGGTTACCTTGGTTTGGTCATTGGACCTCATCAGGATATCGCATGTAGTTTACCGTATCGCGATCATCGCCTACTGATACTCTTCTTCGCGATTGACTTTGCGTTGACCCAAACTGGACTGTTATTACCTTCATTCACTACTAATTGTCTGAAGAAGGCATCGCTTGTCGATCAGTGAATTCTTTAATAGTTTAAATGGCCGAATGCACCTTAATATCTCGCTAGATACTTGTAAACAGCAGCAAACTGGAACGCTGGTGTGATACGCCTTGTACTGTCTCATGTAATTTACACTATCCTGATCGCCGCTTCATAGTTCTCTATGCTTGTTATTCGCTCTTTGTATGCTACATCAAATTGTTAATTTTCTAAGTAATCGTTTTGTGTATGTGGGTTTAACTTGGTATTCGTGGCATCAGTTAAAAGTGATTTAGCCAACCTGTACATGGGATGCTGGCTGGCATATTTCTCATAGTGTAGTTAGATGTTTCATTTCATAGGATTGTGTTTGTTATTGACTCTGTGTTCACCCGATTCTGCATGCATACACCAGCAGAGTCTTGTCTAAGTTCGGATAGATGTTTCTACAGTTAATAATTGAGCCTTGTTGAGTTAGTTCTGACAGTAGGAACTTGAATCACTGGATGCTTGGTAAACAGTTTGAGTTGTTTTATGCCATGCTATCCTGTTCCAGAGGAAACTTACAGGATCATACTTGTTCATACTTCATACTAGTTGTGTTCTGGACCTAAAGTTGAAACTTTACCTTCTGTTGGAGGATATGTATGAGATTGATATGGCCTAGTTACTAATCATTATCAAGTGTTGGATTTTTTTTATACCATGCCTTGACCCCGATTGTTAAATGTTAAACATTGACAACTTTGGGTAGGAGACCAAATAGCATGGCAGCCAACCAAGCAGCCCCGTAGTGTCAAAGTGTTTTTGTTAGCATTGGTTACTGCAACCCTTGTAGCTTGTTCTTTCAAGAATAGTTAAAAGTTACCTGTGCATGTAAGCGGCTAAGATTAGGAGTTCCTTGCTGGAGTACTTGTTGTTCCAAGTTTATCAAATATCTTCTTTCACTCCTTTGTGTCATGGCCTTAACCTGGTTAAACCATTAGGCTCTCTCCAGCCCTTCCTCCATCCCCATCCTCCATCTTCTCTCTCATCACTATTCCAACTACTTTCCTTTCTGTCTACAGTACCGCATTAAATTTTGCAGAACCCATATGGGGGAACCGTTGGAGAGAGCTTTATACTAATATGCTAATTGGTGTATTTGGGCTATTCTGCTTGACAATGCACTTAAAACGCTTTACTGACACTAATTGTTTCAGGGTCTGGGGTTTGTGTCTTTTGGCTGGGTGGCATTCAGCATGTGCAAGTATTGCGTTTTTGAACCAGTTAATAGATGACACTAGTATTGTCATGATCTGGGAGTTAAAAATGATATTATGGTTGCTGCTATGCATCTTATTGATGTTTAGAAATGAAAGGAGGTGACCTTAAGCGTATACAGAGTACTTCATTTTTTCGGAGGCCTCTCTTATAAATAGGAACTATGTTTGTCTGTTCTTGGCTAACCTGAGATATCCTTGGAGTATCATCCAGAAGTCTTACTGCATGTCTTAGAATATAGTTGAAACTTTCATCTAACCGAGTTTTTTTTTCGTGCATATAGGATGGCAATGAGGTGTTCTTTCGCATTAAGAGGTCCACCCAACTGAAGAAGCTAATGAATGCCTATTGCGACCGCCAGTCTGTGGACATGAATGCCATTGCATTCTTGTTTGATGGCCGCAGGCTTCGTGGCGAGCAGACCCCTGACGAGGTATGTGGTGCTTTCTTACCTCACTTCCATCAACATTGAGACGAATTGGTGACTGAGATAAAATCTTCTGCTTGTGCAAAAAACTTGTGCAGCTGGAGATGGAAGACGGCGATGAGATTGACGCCATGCTTCACCAGACCGGAGGCAGCAAGCATAGTGCTTAGAGAGCTTGTCGCAGAGTCTCGTTCTGCGCCATGCTCTCCACCAACCGTAGTAAATTAAATAACCTTTTTAAGGAACTTGTGAAGCTCTGGCACTGTGTCATTGCTGAAGTACATCAGTAGTATTGTTTAGTATTTGGTACTTTGGGTGTCATGACTCATTTATCTATCTCCTAATATATCGATCATGTTACTCCCAATAATGAGCCGGTGATTTTTGTTGTACCTGCTCGAAGTGTGCTTTGCTTTACTGACCATCATTTTTTGCCCTCTGGTATCCATCATGTTACACCCAATAATGAGCCGCGTTT
The DNA here is from genome assembly GCA_022530915.1 of Paspalum notatum. Taxonomy (NCBI): domain Eukaryota; kingdom Viridiplantae; phylum Streptophyta; class Magnoliopsida; order Poales; family Poaceae; genus Paspalum; species Paspalum notatum. The sequence goes on from CM039692.1 coordinate 37,243,846, forward strand.
TGTTCACGGCGCCAGGCCGGGGCTGATGGCAAGTTTTGTGTTGCAGTCCGTGCGCTACTCGTGGCGCTTTTGATTTCGATGCTAATGACACAGGATATCATGGCTTGTCGTTCGTTTTATACCAGTGCATTGCATCTAGCCATGGAACTGTTTCATCAACTCTGCTGCCGGGGTTTCGTCTTTTGAATGATGGATGATAGGGAGATAAAGGTCTTTTTTTAATTGAACTGGATTGACCTGCCGCTGATAAACCTGGAAGGAGGATCTACAATCAGTTTATTCCGGAGGATGTGATATTCGTGCACGGACTAACTATCTGCGAGTTGCAATTGCAAGCCTTTGGATGTACATGCATGCAGCTTCCATGATGTAATTAGTACTATAGAGCTTGTCATCTAGTAGGACGATCACACCATTTTTCTTTCCCAGTCGAGGGCTGTCAAGGGCAGAGTGCCATTGACAAAAGCGCTTCTTGAATCATCACAAATTATGGCATCGTTAGCCCACCCGCTCTACTTGTACGCCCAACTCTTGGATTTTGATGAGTAGGTTTCCACGCCGATGGCTTCGTGCTGCAAGTCGATTTCGTCAGGAGCGTTCACAACCAAGAACACTGTGAAGTGGGAGGACACCGGATGGTTGGGACGTTGGGTACAGCACTACAACCTCTTCGTCTGTTCTATACATGGCAGGTCGTTTGAGTTCCCGGTCGCAGGGTTGCAGACAAAATAGCGAGTTCCAGTTGCAGCTGGGTACCTACTGGCCACTAATAATGGTATTACGGCGATCGCACAAGAGATGACCATTGCAGTTGTCGACAAAGCGCACATCTCTCTGTGCCTTTCTGTTTGTAATGGGGGAACAGTTTTTTTATGCCTCTCATCTAGGGTACAAGGTACGATTGTAGTATATGCTCAAACATTACACACACCACAGCATACATCCGCACACACTCACACTACATGTATTCAAACAAACTTATCATGTTTTTGGAGAAATCGCCGGGACCATCCATAACTCTATAGGTGACGGACACGTCGCAATCTTTTTTAGCTTGACGTCCGAAAGGCTGCAGATTTTATTTAGGAACTAAGTCCGTGATGGGAGACACGAGTATCGATGAGAGATTGAGCTCGCGTCGGCAGCGTGCACGCTTAGGTCAATTCCAATAGTTGTCTCATCTTCTATATCTAAATAGGAGGCTCCCACTGCCTATTTTTCTTAACATGCAGCCATACTGCATCATTATTCACTAAGTCTCCACATCATCATCCATTAAGTCAGTTGTTTATATCTTCCAACGATTTTCTGTGACCTTATGCATGTAATTTTTTTTGTGGTTTACACGCAGGGTGTATCTCAAATTTCCGCAGCAACGCGCGAAGAATTCATTTAGTTTTAAAGATTCTAGCAGTGTTGAACACTGTTCTAATATTGTTTATAGAGTGGAGTTTAAATGAGAAATAAGGACGAGGACGCTGCTAATGATGGCTTTATAAGCACCAACCCCAGGCTCTGGGCCGTCATCGGCCACCTCTGGGGTCCAGGCCTTGTGGGCCTTCAGTCTTATTACCAGAACATGAGAACGATGGGCTTCCAAACATGTTCAAAATTTGCAAGTTGATCAAGGCTCGGTTTTCTCGCAAATCATATCTATCTTCCGGTAGGACAAAACTCCACCCATCTTCCACTGTTTGAGATTCGTGCACACATCTTCACCGTCCATCTCCACCCTGCTCGATGCCGCCGCCGCGCCGCGCACCTCCGCCGCTCGCCGCCGCCGCGCCTCCATAGGCGCCGAGCGCCGCCGCCGGAGACGCCGCCCGTGCTCGCCGCCGCCCCTTGCCGCCGCCGGAACCGGTGTTGGTGAGATTCAACAATTTTTCAACATTCCGCCAACACCGATTCAACATTTCACCAACCTTGATTCAATATTTCACGTACACTGATTCAACATTCCACGTGAATTGATTTAACATTTCATATACAAATTGTTGAACTAGTCATTGTAAAATGTTAAAATCGGACAAATGAAATGTTGAATCAGTCATTTGCAATTGTTGAAGTGACCAAAGTTAAAAACAGACAGAGATGCTATTGGATCTAATGGGCTTTTTATTTAATTAGCTCAACTATCTTCCACTGGATAGATAGAAAATCCCAGTTTTCTTGTACTTTTTCTATAGCAGGGCGGCAACGATAGGCATATAGCATTTTGGGACCGAAAGAAGTAGGTCTCATATGGATCTCATTATTATTTCAGTTAGACACGCCATAAGCATTACACCCAGGCCTTCGGTGCCACGGTGTCTAATTAACTTAGCACGAGTTGCCTCGATATATATTTAATTATTGGCACATTTTCGTGCCTCGGTCATTGGTACGAAGGACAGCATGTTCCCAATCTGACAGGAGACAATTATTCCTGGCAAATTAGCCGAGGAGCATATACCAATTACCACGTGTAATCCTTCCACATCAATGTAAACAACAGTTGGATTTTAAAAAGAGGCTTCACTAAAGTAAGATATACAACATTCAGTCATACCCTAAAAAGATTGCAACGGAACAAGCTTGAATGAAATTTTGAGCCCCCCAATCTGGGCCCAGTCACTACCAGCCTACACTACTTACAAAACCAACTATACTTTTTTCCCTGTTTTTCATCCCGTGTGTATAGTACAAAGTTAGATCAAAGTTGTGGCCTTAGTCAACCACTCAGCTGCATGCAAATATACAGTTAGATAGCCTTGTGACATCCTGGCCTTCATCCTATGTCCTAAATCACGCTGCTTATAGTCACAACCATCCTCAGAAAATCGCATTTGTGGTTGTGGACTCCATGCATGGGAGATCTTATTGAGGGAACCCCCACTTTGCTTGTCCACCTGGTATGTACTGTTAAAACTGCAATGGAAACCTTGTGTATTGCACCAGCTGATACGCCATCTCCCTTTTCTTTGTATTCGTATTGTATTTGAGTATCTCAAGCAATGGATGTCGCTGTTGTAACTGGTGTTGGTGTCACGACGCGGAGGGCCCTGTGGTGAATCCCTTGCTCTTTTCCAACTCATTGCGAAAAGGCAACGTGTCAAGGCAAAAAATGACTTACATACATCACATCTTCTCCCCCTAGGTTCCCCATTTTGTATTTACCTTGTTATGTCAGAAATGCTCCTTGTGGAACTCAAATTTCGTTGTAGATTTGCCATTGAATTCATAACAGAGTTTGCTTAGTTCCTGTGCCAAAACTGGAGCTCCACAGTAGAACACTCCTGCACACAACAACAATTACCTTCTTTAAAGTATCAGACAGTATTACCTTCTTTAAAGTGATCAGACAGTAGAACTGTAGAAGGGTACCAAGATTATTATCCTTTTGGGTGCATGAAATTAGCAAAAAAACAAAAAGTAGAATTTCAAAGGTCCTTTTTTTTTTGCAAAAGTATTTTTACCATGCCTACTCATTTAAGTTGTTCATAATGGCTTCCTGTTTTTGTTGTATGCACTGGAGATTCATATTTTCACTATAGAAAATTCCTTATTTTAGTTATATACATGTGCTAGCCCAGGTTTTATAAAGGACAACACAAACTCCCATCCAGAATGATATCACAGATAAAAAGGAAACCTTCAACTATATCAGGAATATGAAAAGTATCTGACCTATCTTAGCATAAGGATGTTTGGTGGCTATCTTAGACAAGACTTTCTTAAAATTTGGCCTTGCAAAATGTGTCCGGACCTGCAAAACAGCAAATCAGTAAATGAAAACAATGCCTTTTTATTCCAAGCAAGTTGGGATAGGGAAAAAAGTAAATGACATTATAGGCAATATTCCAATGTGTTCCTCATCATATACTACAGTAAAGTTCAACGCTTTATGGCAAGATGCAAATTGGAGCACCAGAACTTACTTTAGTTCCCGAAACTATATCAACGCCATTCTTGGCATGGTTGAGAGCTTGCAGCATAGTGATGAGGGCTGAGCGAGCATCCCCTTCCTCATAAACACTTGTGAGATAGTTGTGCATCTCAATGATATTCTGAGATTGAACAAGGACATCTGTAAGAACAAATTTGCAAAGAAAAACACAAACGATTTGTAAAAGAAAGACGGTTAGATTATACATACCCTTTGATCTAGTTCAGCAATCTCATTCATGACTCCTTTAAACCAATCAAAAGAGCCTTGTTCACGTGTCACCCAGTAAAAGTAAGCGTTTGTTGTTTTCAGAACTCTCTTTGGTTTTGAGGTAATCCTCATAAGGGTGTCAAGATCAACATGTGCCTTACTGCGACCGATTGGTGGGTAAAGATCACTTGAAGCTTCCTGCAAATTTTAGGCGGATAAATTATCTCCAGCCTTGCCGGCCTAGTCTAGTACTACCTCCAGTCAAGAAAACTTAACGTTCAGACAAGAAAAGATGAAGAAAAAAAAGCTTTTGCAGCTTGTTTGAAACATCATGTTTACATGACTGGTGGTAGTATTAGTGAGAAAAAAATCTGAACAGATGGTCAGCTAAACCACAAAGAAGATAAAAATAAAAAAAAGGCTAATTGGTAACATCAGAAAGATCACTTACTTCCTCTTCCTCCACTTTGATTATGTTATTGAGCAGGTCTTTCAATATGCTAATAAATGGTGTAGCACCAATTCCTAATCCAACAAGTAATAAAACATCATACTTGCTGTAGTCTTGTGCAGGAGAACCATAAGGCCCATCAATCAAAAGTTTTGGTAAGCTGTATTTCCAAAAGGAAAAAAAAGTATGAAGTCTCCAATTGCAGAAACAGATTATCGTGTATTAAGATGCATATAGGGAATGAATATAATGAATATACGCTTTCTTAGTTGTCTCATCTGCTCGAAGAAGGCCGCTTTTCCCACCCACTGGTGGCTCACAAGCTGCTGAGAATACCCGCTTGAGCTCCCGTGTCCAATCACCAAGTTGCCGAACATGAATGCTTAGATAGTCATCCCCAGGTGCCGAAGTAATTGAGAAAGGATGCCTGAAACGGGAAATAAGTATTAATAAGTGTCCAAAGACACAAATTTGTGAACTAGGAATAGTCTAGTTACAAAGAAGAGCCACAGCCCACACACCATTCAAAGGGTGAAACAGCGGGGCATTGAACAAACATATACTGCCCGCTCTTGTAACGGAATGTGGGAGGCTTAGACATCTGCAATGTCAACACATTTCCAGGATATATGGCCACCTGCAAATGAAATATAGGTCAGAGGACTGTAAACAAATTCAAATACTCAGATTTCTAAAATCTTAAGGGATGACCTTCAATAGCCGGACGGAATAACTGCCCGACCTGAAGAACCTTAGAGTCCTTTCCCCAACATACAGACCAACGGGCACTGAAAGATACATCCATGTCTGTACCAGAAAAGAAAGATATTAGATACTTATATAGTGATTAAGGTTCAGAGAGTAAAGAGAAGAAATTGAATATTATCTCACCGTCTTTTTGTACCATTCATGGATAAGATATAGACACTCTCCATGTATAACGAGTGCTATGTACACAATGATGAACAAATGATGAGAGTACCAGAATGCATTGAAGCCAGTTAGTTTGTCAAATGGCCTTGGAAGCTTTACCAGGCTACGCCGGAACCACCTTGTTGCTAGAGTAAAAGCAATAAGCATGCACACAACCATGATTACCCCTGTTATGCCTTCCACTCCTTTGACCAGTGCTAAATATGTTGGCTTCGTATCCCCAAAGTATGTTTGCAGCGGAGCATACTTCGCCTCTGATGACTTTATGAGCCGTGGAAAATCACATACAAGGTGGTTCCCTGCATGAAGGATAACACCAACCACAATTGCCGCTGCAATAGTCTGCCATTACAACACAAGCAAAAACCTTTGCTCTTTTAGCCATATTCTTGGTTTGGTTGAATGACATGTCATATGATCTTTTTATGACTAAAGCCCTTATCAGGCACCACTAATGACCCCATTATATGTATGGTTAAGTTTCTGTTACATTCATGTTCAGCAAGAGGAGGTATGGCATAAACTGCCGTGACATGGCACTGCCCACTATCACTTTTAGCAAATTGCTATGGTCCAAACATGGCCCACACAATGTTAGCAACCAAATGATTTTAGCTTCTCCAGTACTACCTCCTTCAAGTGAATACTGAATAGTACCTCTATCCCAAAAAATAAAATGCAAACTTAGTTTTGTCCTAAGTCAAAATTTAAGTTTGACCAAGTTTTATAAAAAGCATCAATGTTTATACTTCCCATTAAGTATAATTCGATTCATCTTGAAACATATTTTCATATTATATATGTTTGGTGACATAGATGTTGACAATATTCTCTATAAACTTGATCAAACTTTAGAAAAAAAATGACTTAGGACAAAACTAGGATTGCATTCTTTTCGGGACGGAAGTTAGTGGGTATGATTCCATCAAAAAGATCATGCCCTTTGTTACGTAAATGGCAAAGGGTAGATTTGTGCCTAATTTGTTAAGGACAAAAGACTGCTGATCAAGAACAATGAGTATTCAGTTTGGTCAATATATAACATAAAGGCACAAAATGATTATTCAACAGAGTTATTGCAATCTAGATCGTACCTTGACCCTGACTGTAGGAACATTAAATAAAGTTTTCAGACAATGTAAGCAGGAATGATCAATCAGCTAAGATTTAATATGTAGTGCTTAAGTCTCTTTTCAAGGTGCTAGAGTCTGGACACATGACAAAATCAATCCACATGTATGAACTATGCAAAGGAATAATGCATTTAACTAACAATCTTATAAAAAGCAACCTAAACCTCACCCCATCTGGAAGGACAAGAAAGAATTACTTCGAGTCTAATGGCTAACCTTGTGGAAGTTTATGTTGTCATCGAATGGCAACGCCCTTGCAGCTTTCGTATTCCGCAGCCAGGTGATGGTGTTGCGGCATACAGGCAAGAGAATAAGTGCCATATTCAGCTTGAGAGTCTCAGCAGCACCCTTTGCAGTTGTAACACAGTAGCCCATCACATTGAAGACATACCGATTGCGGTACTGAATGAACTTCCAAATGAACAGTCCAGCCATTATCCCAATCCACAATGCAAGCACCCAGAGACGTTTCCAGTTGTCCTCCAGATAGTAGCTCAATGTGCTACTAATTTTCCGGATTGGACTCCTTTTCCTTAGACCAGCAAGGTTCTGGCTCAGTGCCTGGCTTGTGTAGCTCAAGGCCTGGCTGTAGTTCACGTAGGTATCCTTTTGCAGTAGAAGTGTCTCCAATTGCCAGAGCTGCAATGCCAATCACAAGCATTTTTTTTCAGTGTCACAAAATTGCACTTCACGTTAAAGACAGATCAAATTGGGAAAAGGTAACAACGGAGCATTATCCCAATAATTCAAGATATTTGTTGCATATGAGTAGATTTCAACATACAGGTCACTCAAGGGATGAAAATGGGTACCCGACTTGTCTGAAGCAATCTATTATTTTGAAATAGATATTGAACAAATTTGGTATCCATTTTTATATATTATAACAAATACATTACAGCAAACAAGAATATAAAATTAGATAGATTTTTTCTTGCCTTATTTGCTTCCTGCGAAGGAAAATATAAAAACTATCCGTATCTGTATCCGAATGCTACCCGAATTTTTGAATCTATCATTTGTGTAGATATATAATGAATTTGGGGTTGATTTTCTATGAATCTTAACTAGCCTGACATAAAAAACAAGAATATGGATTTGGATGAAAAATTACATGTCCTATTTGATTACTATGGAAGAGAAAAGTTGAAAAAACTGGTACCCGAATGCTACCCGTTTTCATGTTCATAAATAAAAATAATGATACATACAGTTGGGTGTGTAAATATGAACATTCAAAATGTCCCTACATGATGATTTAGTACTGAAATCAATCGAGAAAATAATCCAGTACTATAATTGAAGACCACAAGTAAGAAAAACATTATCCATGTTTCAGAGTTCAGACCAATCGAACAGCTCAGAAACAGAAATATTACATAGGAATAGGATTCAGGATAGCGATTAGTGCTTAAAGGTACTTTACATATGGTTCTATGGTATATAGTATTATAGTGTACTCAGGAGCACAGATTCAAAAGAAAATGCTTGCAGCAATTTCATTTATTAGCACAAAGGGGTGCATTGGTTTAACCATAATAATATTGCACCATTTCCTAAGTGGAACCAACATTAATAATCCATGACACTTAGTGAATAAATCACATCAATAAAATTCACAGGGGAAAGAGACCATAATTTTTTCTTTGTTTCTTTCTCTCTCTTTTTAAGATTAACCATACACATCAATTCAAGGGACAGAAGTCAAACAATTCACCAACAGCAGATGGTCCCCACAAGATAATAATTGCATCTGGTGGTGCACATGGCTCCCATGAGCCCACAATACATGCCAGTCTTGTGGAACATGCACGAAATAATTCCCATGGGAAAGGAGGGACATGAACTTGATTTCAATTGAGCCAGTATTATGTTGATGCATACAGTATAAAATTATCTAAATAATACAGAACTAGATGTGCTACTTTGTTTAACACAATACAGGTAGAACTAGACATCTAATGAAACTTTCAGCAGCAATTGTTAGAGCAAATTTCCTTAAAGAAATGACATCTAGACACCTAGCCTTGTATTTGACAGATCAGTTATCAATCATCAGGAAGATATGCTCCTACCGAAAAAAGCCCATCTAAATATTATTAGTACCATTCGGGAAACAAATTGGAGAAGCAGATGCCCAGTGACAACCACGGTGCTTTATCAGGAAAAAAATCAAATTTAAGATTCAATATGAATAACCTTTCTTGGTAGGATTCAGTTTTTCACACATAATTCTGTATGAATAAATGGTCTTAGCCATTTAAACAAGCATTGTACTTAGTATGACTTGCAGAAGACTTGAAAATATCATTTAAAGAAAAATGAGCTGTACGGAGAAAAGCATGCATTGAGGTATGCAGCAAACCAGTAGTATGAAATAGAAGGTGGGGAGAATTCAGATTATTTGAGTGTTGATGACCATAGCTGGGGTTTGATGCTCTCTTCCGTTTTTTAAAATAGCTGGGAAACAGTTTAGGCTACCATGGCTAAGCTCTCTTTTTTTGTTATGAGAATGTTGACATTATATATGTTTAATCACAACTACAGTTGTTGCCTGCAGCTATTTTTTTCCTACAAGCCGCAAGCCCAAGTGAGCTAGTAAATAATGCATTTAAATATAAAGATCGAAGAGTCTCTAGATTAGAATCAGATGGTTACATTTTTAGACAGAAGGTCTCTCTGGTCTCCAGGTAATCAGTTCCTTTTACACAAAGTAACTCCACTGTGCAGTCAAAAGAAAATTGAGATAGGTGGAATTCCAGAAAATGAATGACTACATGAGGGAAGCATTAACAGAGATAATAAAACAAGAGACTTGTCTCCCAGACCGAGCATAGGGTAGATGGCTATTGCAACCAGCTATTGCATTTTGTGTTTTTTATAAGAACATTTTGGTGTTTTATGTAGAGGGTTTGACTGTGAAGGAGCAATAAAAATTTTCCGTTAGATTCTGACCAATGATTCCTTCCCAGTGGAAATGGGATTCTTTCGATGGAAAAGTTGGTCAACTTTCGCTTTCAGTCTTAACCAAAAAAGCAATAGTGCTGCTGAACAGAGGACCAACCATGTCATTTTGTTTGTAAAAATAAGTTAATGCAGTTGTGCAGAGCATTTTCCTACTCTATTCTTTGCGGTCATATGTTTCTCCAAAACACATGCAAAATCAGTGGATAATGATGGGATCACAAAACCATTCATGTGCCAGTCGTAGATCACAAATGGTAAGGATAAAAGCACATGGTATCTTTTACCTCAATGTAGCCAAGCCCTTCGGGATCAAGCTCCTCCATGATCAAGGCAGCATACTCTTCAGCTTGCTCCTTAAGTCTCGACAGTTTATTAGCAGAAGCACTTAACATGATGATCTGGAAACAAAACAGTGGCAGTTTTCAATCAACGGATCACCAACCATCCTTTTCGGAGAAAGTAACCTAAAGAAACAACCTGGCCTGGCCCTTTCCACGATGACCTCAGCTAACTAAATAAATTAAACTCTAATCCAAAAGCTTCCCCCTTTCCACGCATCGTTTGAACATTAGGAAACATGACGGAAATGCCCTCACCAACTACTGTCTTTCATTCTCCAGTTCCATCTCCATCAATAGTAAATTTACGAAACACCCCTCCCACGTTCTAGAACAAACAACATCAATTGCTAAAAAAATGATGTGTGGAGACCGGCCGGTGGTGGGGATGCTTTCCCCGCCAGTTTCGCCGGGATACCTCGATTAGCCGGCATGTTTTCCCAAGCTATCAGTTCCGTAAATGCTTATGCGTAAAACCAGGAATGAAAACTTGCAGGACAACAAAAAAACAAGTACATATGTACAGAGGCATAGAAAATGGACAGCTGCATTATCAAAAGACTCCAAATAATTCGTTCAAAAATATCCCCAAACAGCAAGGAGGGAGGGAGAGAGAGATTTTCAAGCGAAGCACCAAGCACAGCGGCGAGGAATTGTTTAGTACCTCTTTCACCTCCGCCTCCGTGATATGGCCATCCGCGTTCTTATCCACCCTGATTAAAATTGTACGAAAACGTGGACACATTAATAGAGGTCAATAACTGATTGTGTTGATACAGCGCTGATTAGCTAGCGGTTCGCAGATTGTGGGTGTTATACATGTCGAAGAAGATCTGGAGGCGCGAGTCGAAGCTGTTGTCGGTGATCTGCTGCCAGATCTCGCGCAGCTCGTCCTTGTTGATCTTGTCCACCTGCATCTGCCGGCGGCGGCTGAGCGTATCGAAGAGCTCCATCGCGAACTCCTGCGACTCCGTCATCCCTGCATCCATCCGAGAGTCCAATAATGTGGTCTCTTAGGAGTCGGTTTCGGTTCCTGGATGGCTGGAAGGTGTTGGGGAGCGAGAGGGATCGAAGTGGTGAAGTGAACCTATGCATTTGGGGAAGTCGTCGCGGGAGAGGTAGCCGTCGCGCGCGAGTCGGTCGAAGTTGGCCTGGACCTCGATCCAGGCGTTGCTGGCCTTGTTGCCGCCGCTGATGAAGCGCAGTCCGCGGATCGCGCGCTGCGCCCCCGACTTGGTGCGATCGAGCTGCGCCCTCCGGCGGCGCTGCGCGCGGGCCTCGAGCGCGGCGTCGATGCCCGAGGAAGGCGCGCCGGCGGCGGAGGAGGGGTGGTCCCCGGCGAGGTTCGCGCGGCTCTGGGTGCGCGTGAAGCGCTTGGTGAGGTCCTGCGAGAACTGCCTGGCGCGGCTGGCGGTGGCCTTGAGCTCCTGCGAGAACTGCAGCAGGCGGTGCGAGGAGGTCCGGCGCATCGCGGGCGAGCGCGAGCGCGACGGCGCGGCGGACGCCGACGACGAGGGCGCCGCCGCCGCCGGGTGCGGCGAGGGCGACGCGCCGACCCCCGCCGCCGGCTCGACGCTCCGCAGCACAATGTTGTCGTCCTCCAGCAGGTCCAGCGTCACCTCGACCAGCTCCTCCCCGTCGTCGGAGCTCCGCGGCGAGGACCCCGTGCTCAGCGACCGCGGCGTCGTCGCGCCGGAGCCCCATCGCGGTCGGCCCGGCGTGCCGGCGCCCGGCCCTCCTCCTCCGCCCCGCATCGCTCCCTCCCCCCGGGTCCCGGCGCTGGCTAGGCTAGCTACTAGCTAGCTGCAGCCTGCAAAGCAAGCCACCACCAAACCTCCTTTGACGATTTTGGGTAGGAGCGAGCGAGGGCGAGAAAAGATATTAGCTCGCGCAACAGTCCAAGCGGGCGCGACCTGAAACGCGGTAGCACTCGGCCACCCCCCCTCCTGTCCTGACTGCGCGCGCGTGTGCGACTGTGCGTGGAGGAAGGCACCCTCCCTGCCTCTCGTGGGAGTCGTGGCCGTGGGCAAGCGAGGCGATTAGGCGAAGCGTGTCCAATCCAGTCTCCAAGCTGGCCGGGGCCGAGCGGAGGAAAAGGGGAGAGACAGCAGACAGGGATACTAGCGATTTGCCAATTTATCCATGGACCATGGGGAAAAGCAGCAGCACAAACCACAAAGCCGACGCCGCCCCCGAAAACTAACGTAAAAAAAAAACGTTGATGGGAGCTGCGGCGCCGCGGCCGGAATATCCGCTCGCTCCGCCACCGCCAGCTCAGAAAATATTTTTACTGCGTTGCCCGGCGTAAAGTGCGATCTCCACGCGTTCGCAGTGAGATTTCATCATGGTTTTTTCGCTACCCGTTGCTCCTCCAAGTCAAACGTGAACGTTCATAGCTACACGTACGTCCAGAGCGAAGAGAGGAAGAAGCCGAGCGATGCAGTCATGCAGTTACGAACAGGGGCAAGGCTACACCACGGTTGGGACGATGTCATGGGGCGGGCAGGCAGCCAGGGAAGGAGGATGGAATTGACCTGTAAAGTGTAAACCACCGGAGGCCAGCCGGCCAGTTGCCGTGGCTGCTGGGGACTGCGAATGATCTGGCGCAGAATCTGCTCTAGCGCGCCCGCCCGCGCGTGGGCATGCGTGCGCCAAGCCGGACACTCTACCTGGCGGCCTGCGCCTGCGCTCGCCAGGGTGTGCGATTACGACGGTGCTCACGCCCGTCTTTCTTTCCGTCCCCGATCCATCCCCTTCCCCCCGGCCACAACTTCCCTTTTCGGCGGCAGGCGTCTGGTCGGAGTCGGACCCCCGCGTGGCCGCGTTCGTGCACGCTCACTTGTCTCGGCTCGCCCGCAGCCGCGCCGAGCACGCAGAGGCCAGGCAAGCGCGCGCGAGGGTGGGCGGCCGTGGGGGTGTGCCGGCCCGTCGGACGGTGGGAGTCGGAGTGGGCCGAGCACCAAATTACGCGAGTACGTGACCAGTGAGATCGCGGGGGCAGCGCCGGCCCTGCGCTGCTGCGCCTGCCTGCCGCCCTGGCCCCCTGCTGCCGAGAAGATGTCTCCGTCATGGATTCATGGGTCGGCGCATGTGCCGTGCCGGTGCGGTGCAGCGTGGCCGCGCGCGGCACGGCATCTTTGCTCAGGGGGCGCGCCGCTGCCCACGACGCCAGGGTTCTGGGCTGCTGGCGCGCCGCGCGCCGGCGATCATTACTCGGCCGGTAGCTCGTCCGAGCGTACTACTCGACTTCTTGGTGAGTGTGTGGTGCCGTGGTGGTGACACCACCGTCGGTTGGTGCGGACGGGCGGAACGTACGCCCGGCCTCAAGCCCAGATGCTGAAACCGCCGTAGCTTTTACCGCCATCCATGCACTGGTCACTGATGAATGATGGTGACTTGGTGAGAGCGAGACGGCGGAGAGGGGGGTGCGTGTGCCTTGCAAGCGGCGGACACTGCGGATAAATCGCAACGGCTGCCGTGGCCCACTGGCCCGTGGATCATTTCATTTTTCGGAAAAGTGTAAAGCACGAGTTCGTATTTTTAGCCGCCCACGGCACCCGGATTTCCAGGCCAAACACAACAAAAATAAACAAGCGCCTAAAATTCGAATTACGGAGGACCCAAACTTAGGTGTTTTGCATGGTCACTATTTCTTGTTCGGTTACGTGGGGATCGAAGAAAATTGAGGGATTATTCGATTGCACATGTATTGGAGGGGGTGGAAGGGGCTCGAGGAAGATTAAATCCTTTCCTATTCGAATTTGATTACTTGAGGGGTTTAATACCATTCGAATGTGCATGATAGAGGCTTTAGAGAAATTGTTTTTTGACAGTGGCAGTAAAAACAAAAACAAAAAATATTTAACTTATTGCCACTCTTACAAGGTGGTGGCAACAGATTTATCATGCCAGTGACTCTTGTGTCAATTCGTAAAAGTGACAAAAAGTTAAATATCCCAAAATAAAGAAGGGTGTGGCCTCAATTCACACAGAGAACCACCAAAGTGTAGATCTGAGTGGGGTTTCAACATTTCGGATCCCTCTAAGGCTCTGAGGAATTGAAGAACAGAAAACCTGCATATTGACGAGGCTAGTTGAGTTGTGATGCATCCAATGATTTGCATATTTGATTAGCAATACACAACTAACCCCATCAGCAAAATATTTATATACCAGGCATCAAATAAAAAGATCTCCTTCGTACACCATAAGCATTTGTTAATTCTTAACTTACCTGAAGAACACAGCATTGAGCTCGAGTTAGGCTGAGTCCAATGTGGTTCCCTAAATGGGTTCTCCAAAACACTGTTTTGCACTGTTTTGCACTGTTACGCACTGTAGCTGTGAGTGGGGATTGTTGGAATAGTGTTTTAGAGAATGGGGATAGGGAGTGCTGTTGGACTCTCAATGAATTTCTATGTCTGCCCTCAAAAAAATGAATTTGTATGTCAATGCCCGCTTCAGAAGAAAGGAAGCACCGAAATGTAACAGAGCGGTCCGTAGTAGTGGACAGCAAACACCTTGAGCTCGAAGAGACCAAGTCTACAACGACCTCACGCCTCCTCTGCATATGATTTGCTCTTGATTATTGGGTGCCAGCTGCTGATATGGTATAATTTAAAAATAGAGGGGATGTTCCCGGAAGCATGCATGAGCGCGATTAATCGATGATTGGCCATTTGGTAATCACTGGAACAAAATTAAATGGGAGAATAATAAAGTAAAATTTCTAGCTGACCTTGCTACCACAACCATGTTCCACATCTGACTTTGCCACGGGAAGACCCTGGGTGAAGTCATGTGGTACCTGCTTGACAATTGCACGAGTTTATGTCAGTTCGCCTGCCCATGATCTTAGCATGTATGTATGTTCATGATAGATTGTTCGTACAGTAGTTCAGATACCCATGATTAAAAAAAAAAAGGACGTTACCAGAACAAACGAGAAGTAAACGTTGGAATTAGCCTGGTTAATAATGCCCATGATTAAACCTTCTCGAATAAATCACCTACTAATTCGTGAGCTTGATTTGGTGCTAATAGTAACTCAGGAATCTCCACGAGATGTCATCAACGAAATGTGCAGTTACCAAACCACTTTGTTTATACACCCTTTTGGAACTAAAACCACATGATGTGCAGTCACCAACACCAAGTCATTTTTTTTACCGCGCATTTTTCAAAATCGTCGGAGGGACGTCTCTTCCTTCCGGTCGCATTCTTTACCAGTAATTTGGTTTCTTGCTTTTAACCTTTTTTAGCAAGAGCTTCACTCCAAGTGAGTGTCAGTCAATCAACAGGTCTTTGGTCAGTTTTGGTACCACATCATGTTAGTCTCGCGGTGTAGCAATCGTCCCTCAAATCACCCCAGCTTTTCAGGGTCCAGATTAGCATGTACTAGCAGAAATAAACCCCAGCCCCAAACGTCTCGAGTTTGTCCTTGGCTGCAGTGGTTAACCTTTGGACCATGCTACAGTCTCGCCGACCTAACATATAGATATAGCTAGCCCAATTTCTCAGCTCCCACTCGTTCAAACGGGTGACCATAAACTCGATCGGCGCGGCCTGTCAGTGACAGGTCTCCTCTCTCCTGTTGATGCAGCTCAGGTGCAACGGGTACGATGCCGATCAGACGACGGATCAGCCACGCTGCATCGATAACGACCATCATCGATGGAAGAAGAACATCTCTTTCCGTCATCTGAGATGGTCATCGACCTACCTAACACCACCAGACTGATTGGTCTCGCACGGGGCTGCAGCCCGCTCAGAGCTTCCGGGACCCTTGCCATGGCGTTTGGTTGAGGTAGATGACGACAACGATACATTGCAGTAATTGCTTCATCTGATTGGAACAGTTAAAAAAACAACATATTTGCAAAGACAAACATGAAATGTGGCAGGAACTTTCAATACTAATCAAATCGAAAATATGACGTACTGAAACATGCATGGGAGCTATATCAAGAAAAGCGGAATACCATCACCAAAGACTGAAGAAATGTGACAAGGGGGTGACGACCATTTTAGCAGTCTCCAAGTGACGTTTCTTCTAGAAGACGATGATGCAGCCCACGCACCGAATTTTTAAGAGATGCAATGATGCCATGATTCCAGAACAAGGCTAATACGAACAACTCGGCTGCGGTCTGCAGTGCGCGTCAGACTACATCCTTCCTCCATGTGCTTTGAGAATGAGTGGCTACTTACTCTGGTCTCTTGGTTCCAGCCTCAGTTTGTCATCAGTGCAAATCGTAATCAATACCTGATTATGCTAAAAGCTTTCAAGAGCAAGTGGAACGCAATCTCCGAAATACCGAACTGGCATGAGATACAATGCATGTTATTATGAGATAGATGGTCTGTCAACAGGTCACCAAAATGACACGTGCAAAGGCCCCATGACAAGCTCTTTGTAACGCTACAAGCTGAAAGGTTACTTTCAGATGTAGATGTAGCCATCAAGTAACTAATGGGGCAGGAGACGTTTACAGAATGCTTGCTAGCCCCTCCTTTACCAGGGACAGGCCTGTTTCCAAGAAGTGCATTGCGAGATACGTCGACAAGAGTCTTGAAGCTGTATGGCTCATAAATTAACAGCTCTAAGAGAACCTTCCTGTTAAGCTGGATATTCTCCTTCATCAATCCATTATCCATGCATGAAATTGCCGTAGTTCACCTCGACAGACAATTATGAGATATAATAAGCATGGGTCACAGGCTCACATCACTGGAAACACAAGAATTCAAGGTTCTGGAAGCCTATTCTACTAGTACATGAACATGAGGAACAAAGCTGGCAGTCTCTGAGATTATTTTTTTAGCATGAGCATACAAGAAACTTTGGGCTAAGATTGGAAAGCGATGCAATGCACATACCCCATGGAGGCATGTACCAGCATTGATGCGCTCAATCCAAAGGGATCACATGTCACGATTTTTGTTGCGTCAATCCATGTATGAATACTGCAGTGCCTCCTTCACCCTCTCCTATGCTATCCTTATACATTTATTCACACTTCCTCTAAATCCCTTGGCTAACTTACAAATCTTGCCCTTGTTCATTTTTGAGTTTTGGTGGTGTATATCTGCAGCATCGAGGAAAAGGTAGGGAAAACATGGATTCAGTATGCACTAATCAGATGTGTGTTCAGACTGTGCACAGGATCTGACTGACATTAGTTCCAAACAACTACAGATTTAGTGCAAGTGAACAGTGTCTCAGAGGATAAATATACAATTTATTTTATGCTACACAATAAGACATATTCAGTTGAAACGGGAAGTATACAAGTTAAAAGCAATAATTCACAGTTTTAGGCAACTTGGCATCCTTTTTAATTACTTATGTAATTTCCAAAATACCTTTCACTGAAACGAGAGCTCCTTGTTCAATAATCAATTGATCAGCCCAAATATAAACAGCACCAACACTACCTTACTAATTTAAAAGATCAATGCAAACACAAATTAAATTATAGACAGATTTCTCTATTTCAAAAGGAAGACATGTGCCATGAAATAAAATCTTGAAAACCAAATGAAGCGAGAATTTGATGTCTGAGGCAAAACAAGTGCTGAGCACTGCACACAACTTGCACTCACACATTACATTAATCTGACATGTGCTTCAGATTTGTGTATCTAGTATCAGGATGATACAGTTATGCAGAACCTATAGGCGGACACATTTTTGTAATTCTTAAAAATTCTAAATAATAGGCATCGAGACTAAATCATTATGGCTGCACGCAGAAAGCAAACAAGTGTACCGTGTATATGGTCTCATCAGGCAAAATATCGATTCAATTGAACTGCTGAAATAGATGAATGGGCAAAATATCAATTCCATTGAACTGCTGAAAGAGATGGATGGCTTCTTCAGAGAGACCATGGAAAACATGAGCCATGACCATCAAGTTCCAACTTACTGAATCCCTCTCTTCCATATTGTTATAAACCCCTTTACCACGCCCACATTTCGCAAACATGCCGATGAATCATGAATGCACTTGTCTTGTTTAGACACCAAACTGTTTCATGTTTCATACTGTGATTTCATCAACAAGCTCTTGGTACATTACCAGCAATCCAACTTAAATACCAAAATATTGTCCACAGAAGTATCGAAATTCAGTAATGAATCCAGAACAATAAGCCATTACCAAGCAGGTCAGGTACCATCCCCCTGTTCACAAACCTCGGAAATGTCAACAGTCTGCAACCGTTCTCCCTCTGGTACCAAACACCAGTTTGGTGACTGCACGGCCCTGAGCCACTTGAAGTCATCCACATTGGCCCAGTTACCAGTCTCCTCCTCGAGCTCGGACTCCCTCAGGTCCTCTTCAATCCCTTCATAGTTCAAAGCATGGGGTGCAAATCTCACACCACTGCAGTCCTCAATGATCGGCCTGCTCCTCACCCGCAAATAGAAATCTGTGGCCCTCGCCTCATGGATCCTGATCTGGTGCGCTGCCATCACAAATGTGCAGCCTTCAACATCCTCTATAAGCACAGAGCCAAGAACAGCTCCAACGAACACACGGCAATTTCTCAGCCTGTGAATGTACACTGCCCGACATTTGCCCTTGAGATAGACCTCGCAGAAAGCTAAATCTGCGAGCGTGAAATCCCCATCCTTGTCGTTGGAGACTCGCAGATCCTTCACCAAGGTAGCGCCATTCCTGCCCCGGAAGCCGAACCCTGGCAAGATGGCGTTAATACTAGGCTTCGGCTGCTCCGCACAAGGCAACAGTGGTGGTAATGCGGTGGCAGGATCTTGCGGCGGGTTCTTGGGAGTCCTACTCTTGTTCCGGAACGAGAAGGACTTCTTGGGACGGAGCTCGGAGGCGGCGGCCCTGTGTGCCGAGCGGAGGTCAGCAGCGGCGGCGAGGGCGGCGCGGAGCTCGTAGGGGGGCAGCGTGTGAGATGCCTCGGCGACGAGGCGATCGATGTCGTCGATAGCTGTCGCAGCAGACGCTAGGGATGCGGCCGCTTGGTCTTCGGGGGAGGAGGCGCGGCAGGCGGAGAGAGCCGACTCCGCGGTGAGCTTGGCGGCTGCGAAGCGGGAAAGGAAGGCCTCGACTGGGGAGGAGCTAGCAGAGGCGGAGGATGACGAGCGCTTGGAGAGGCGCTCGAGCATTGCCAGGTGCTTGCGGTGGCCACCGCCGGCTGCGGCCTTCGGCTGATCGGGCTCCAGATCCATTCGGGCGGCGGCGGCGGATCGCGTCGGCTCCGTCGACGCCTCCTCCAACGATGGGCGGTGGCGCCGCTGCACTTGACCGTTTTCTGTGATCGGACCGGCCCAGGAAGAGCCCAGTTGTGTTCAAGTACAAGGCCCAGATTGTCCGGCATAACTGACGGTCCAGTATCCATCATTTTCTGACAAAATTAACTGTCGAGAATTCATCATTTATATTTTCTCCCAACAATGCGGGTTTGAGCATCTGAAGCAGCTCAAACTGATGGGAAGTATGATAACAACAGTGGATAGACCAATTTAGGCCTGTAGTACATATAACGCTTTTCCAAATTAACATATCATTCATTTCCACAGTAGTACTGTAGTTATTGATTGGGAAAATTTTTCATGCATGTACATGTGGGGAGTGTATCCTGTGATGATGAATCCTCTTAGCATCGTTAGTAACGGGTGAGGCCGAGCCCACACGTGTGTCAGATGATCTCATTCTGTACATATGACAGCATATATCTAATACTAACACTGATCCTATGCTCTATGATCCGTGCATAGTTTGTGGATGGTGATGGATAGAAGTGGTTTGTACCAATTTTTTTTTATTATGGGCGGTGTTTGTTAGTCTCCATCAGTGTGGATAGGATCTCGGCGCAAAACCCCTTCCTCTTCCCCCCATGTGTCGTGACTTACCCTGCCCTACGCGTCACCGCCCACCGCGCCTCTCCGGCATCGTAACCTTTCACCCAGCCTCCGCTGCCCATGCTGCGACCTCGTCCTGCTACCTTGCGCCGTCTGCCGCCGCCCGCCACTATCCTAGCACGCGCTTATCTAGCCGCTAGCGTTTCCCAACCCTCGACCACCGCCGAGCCAGCCGCCTCCGTCGGCCTCCCCTCTAAGGCTAGCTAGAGGTTGAGGTCAGCCTCGACAAGCCCAAACCCTTAAAACCGCCATCCTAATGTGTGAGCTAGGCAACGACAGCAAGAATGTCCGGTGGTAGATAAGTAACGGAGGCGGTGTGGTTGCTCGGGAGAGATTTGGGCTAGTTTGGGCTGAAATGGAATAAGATAGGAGCATGTGAAAATAAGACGGAGGCAATGTTCTAAAAAAAATAAGAAGGACTTCTTGGGACGGAGCGCGGAGGCAGCGACCCTGTGTCCCGAGCGGAGGTCAGCAGCGGCGGCGAGGGCGGCGCGGAGCTCGTAGGGGGGCAGCGTGTGAGATGCCTCGGCGACGAGGCGATCGATGTCGTCGATAGAGGCCGCCGCAGCCACTAGAGATGAGGCAGTTTGGTCTTCGGGGGAGGAGGCGCGGCAGGCGGAGAGAGCCGACTCCGCGGCGAGCTTGGCGCCGGCGAAGCGGGAAAGGAAGGCCTCAACTGGGGACGAACTAGCAGAGGCGGAGGATGACGAGCGCTTGGAGAGGCGCTCGAGCATTGCCAGGTGCTTGCGGTGGCCACCGCCGGCTGCGGCCTTCGGCTGATCGGGCTCCAGATCCATTCGGGCGGCTGCGGCGGATCGCGTCGGGGAGGCGTCGACGGAGGCGACGCGTCCTCCAATGATGGGCGGTGGCGCCGCTGCACTTGACCGTTTTCTATGATCGGACCGGCCCAGGAAAAGCCCAGTTGTGTTCAAGGACAAGGCCCAAATTGTCCGGCATAACTGACGGTCCAGTATCCATCATTTTCTGACAAAATTAACTGTCCAGAATTCATCATTTATATTTTCTCCCGACAATGCGGGTTTGAGCATCTGAAGCAGCTCAAACTGATGGGGAATATGCTAACAACAGTGGATAGACCAATTTAGGACTATACATATAACGCTTTTCCAAATTAACATATATATCATTCATTTCCACAGTAGTAATGTACTTATTGATGGGGAAAATTTTTCATGCATGTACATGTGGGGAGTGTATCCTGTGATGTTGAATACTCTTGACATCGTTAGTAACTGGTGAGGCCGAGCCCACACGTGTGTCAGATGATTTAATTTTGTACATATGATAGCATATATCTAATACTAACACTGATCCTAATGCTCTATGATCTGTGCATAGTTTGTGGATGGTGATGGATAGAAGTGGCTTGTACCAAAAATTTTATTATTATGGGCGGTGTCTCTTAGCCTCCATCAGTGTAGACAGGATCTCGGCGTAAAACCCCTTCCTCTTCCCCCATGTGTCGTGACTTACCCTGCCCAACACGCCACCGCTCACCGCGCCTCTCCGACATCGTAGCCTTTCACCCAGCCTCCGCTGCCCATGCTGCGACCTTGTCCTGCTACCCTGCGCCGCCCGCCACTATCCTAGCACATGCTTATCCAGCCGCTAGCCTTTCCCAACCGTCGACCACCGCCGAGCCAGCCGCCTCCGTCGGCCTGCCCTCTAAGGCTAGAGGTTGAGGTCGACAAACCCAAACCCTTAAAACCACCATCCTAATGTGCGAGGCAACGACAGCAAGAATGTCCAGTACGATGGTAGATAAGTAACGGAGGCGGTGTGGTTGCTCGGGAGAGATTTGGGCTGAAATGGAGTAAGATGAAAGGAGCAGGTGAAAATAAGACGGAGGTGATGTTCTAAAAAAAATAAGATGGAGACGAGGCGACGATAAAGCTAGAGAAATTGATTTGCACAAGCAAATTACAGTTTAATTACAAGGATTCTGATGAGCACATGCATTTATTTGTAAAGTTTAGGGCGCATGCATCAGCACCCTACAACACATTTGCGCATGCGTGAAACACTTACAGGCCTGCGTCGTCGATCTATACAAGAAATCAGCTACCGAGTTACGTACTGTATAATTGTGGGAGGTGTGTTAGATTAATTTCCTTCTCTTGGTGCTCCCGGTTAATAGTTTTGTTTGTACACACTTGAGCAGTAAATTTGCATTAGTTGATCACGATGATGACCACAAGGCTGTCTGTATGCGTCAGATGGATCCTCCGATGAGTTGGTTAGCGCTGCACTGCTGGATCTGCGAGAGGAGCTGCAGCTGCTTGAGGATGGGGCTGAGCGCCTCCATGAGCTTCTCGCAGGGGTGGTTGTGCACGCCCTCGTACGTGGTCACCACGATGCTCGTGTCCTTGGCCATCCGCTGCACCTGCTTCTTCACGTTGCACGTGTGGTGCGTGCACCGGTAGTAGCTCCTGCACGCACGTTATTTCGCGATCAGTTTGGACGCGACTGAACTATACATGAACTCTACTGAGATTTGTGTTGCATCGTTTCTAGCTCCTGTGCACGTAGTTTTTCTTTTAAATTAAGCAGCGCATTTGCGATCATCGTCACAGGAAATAAAATGTAGCATTAGGCAGCATGCATGATGAAATGTTAATATTACTGGAATTTAATTATAGACAAGAGGGAGTTTAGTCGACAAATTATTAAGACCTGGGATACGCGCTGTTCTTGACGGCCTTCTGCCCGTACTTCCTCCACCGGTAGCCGTCGTCGAGGACGTCGTTCTCGCTCCGCGTCTGGAACGCGAACCGTGGCCGGCTCGCCTTCTTCCTCCCCCTGCCGCCGCCGCCGCCCTTCCCAGCTTTCACGGCCTTACTATCTCCATCTCCTGCCGTCGTCGCCGTACTCGCACTGCTCCCGGCGCCGGCGCCGCTCTCAACTCCCCCCACCAACTCACCCGGCGCTCGCGGCAGAAGCAGCGCCGCCGGCCAGTCCACCGCCGGCGGCGAGCAACAACTCACCGCGCCCGCGCCCAGTAGAGCCGCGCCATCGCTGCACGTCTGCAGGTGCTGCTCTGTCTGTGGCTGCGTGCCTACCGGCGGCGGCAGCGGCGAGGCGAGGTACGAAGGCAGGTGAGGGATGGGTTGCTGCTGGGTGCCAATGCCACCAAGGAGGGAGCTTTCCATCGATCGCACACGGTGCGCGGGCGTGGAGTCGTCAGGTGATAGGAGGGCCGGGCGCTGGATATATAGGTGGCCGCGTGTGGGTGCAGCTGCGGCCTGCGGGGTAGCTGAGAATGGCGGGTGGGGTGCGTGTGAGAGGGGAGAGACGCCGGAAGGTGAGAAGCGTTGGGGCAGATCGAGCGTGCTTTGCAGCTCGTTCGACGACGTGAGCGTGATGGCAAGAGCAGAGAGGAGAGGGAGAGGGGGAGGGGAGGCGGCGGCGAGCGACCACGTCTCACGCTCTCTCAACCACTGCATGGAGGCAGCTCAACCGCCACGTCCACCGCGAGTATTTTGTTACCTCTCCCTCTGGCATGCGGCGTAAGGCTGAATCCAGGGGCTCTCCTAAAATGGATCCTCCACGCACTGTAGCAGCACCGTTCTTTGCACTGTAGATAGTGAGAGGTAGTTAGAATAGTGTATAGAGGATGAGTTTAGGGGAACGGCTGGACTCAGTCTATCAGCCTAAACGCTTGCGATCGACTCGTGGAACGATGCAGTGCACATGTCACTATTCATTTTATATTTTTTTATTATAAACACCTTAGCTCAATATTTAATTAGTGTATATATAGATACTGAGCGGCAATAAGTAATTAGGTACACATCAGAGTCCTGTTGATGTAGCCCTTCAAGTGTTTAAATAATAGCATCCGAAATACGTATACAAGGCAAAAAAAACCAACACTCTGGTCGTTACGTGAAGCGCGTCCACCGCCTGAAATCCTGAATCAGGTTTGCTGACTGCGCGGAGCATATTAAGCCTCATAGATCGACCATTTACAGTAATCTCCCTTGATATCAACGCCAACGGTTTTTTTTTTAAGCCAACGGTTGAAATGCTACACGGACCACGCTATGTCGGAGAGCCATCCAGGCCTTTTTATTTTTATATTTATTTAAATCGTTTTTTTCAAAAATAATTCGGTATTTCATAAATTTGCAAAAGTAGCCGTATACCGCCGGCCCAATTGGCGGTTTTTAAAAACCGCCGGGCCGCCCGGCGATATAATGACGTGGCGGCTCACGGCCCGCCTCCTGGCAACGTTCCGCCGGATGGCCCGGCGGTTTTTAAAAATCGCCGAATGGGTCGGCGGTATTTAAAAACCGCCGTTTGGTCCGGCGGTTTTTCATTTCCCGCCATTAGGGCTGCGCAGTGTCGGCGGGATTAAAAACCGCCGGGCCATTCGGCTATATTTAAATAAAGCCGGATGGCCCGGCTTTATTTTTTCCCAGCATTTTTTTATATGTTTTATATTTTTTAATTTGTTTATAGGCCGGCTGGCTTTTTCCAGTCATTTGGTTGATGCTGAAAGATAAGAATAAAAATTATTTTATATTTTTTCAATTTTTTTATAGAAGAATAATTCTAGTTTTTTTCATGACATAAATTTCACCGTTTACTCTTTTCTCAGTGCCATCTCAGTATATGGTTTGAGCTTTTGGTTGATACGAGAAGATGCATTATTTATGTAAAAAAGTCACAATAAAGTGAGGGGAAAGTAACACATGAAATTAAACCCAGCTTAAAGTTTTGCAGATAATAACCACAACATAGTACATGGTTTTTGGCATAGTTGATTCTACTACTACGGTACATTTTCAACATGCAATAACCAATGACTATGACCTAGACAACCTACCACAATTTTGCGGTTGGCATGTTGTGATAGTGCCTAAGCAGCTCTATGCATACACGCCTTAGGGAATTTAGAAGCTGGGTAAGGGATAGACCACATTCTGCTCAATGTCTAAGCATAATGTGCGGATGGGAAATGTGAGGATCCTCCTTCCTCGTAGAACCCATGCCCCCCAGATGGTGGTGACTTAGGGGGCCAGTCACTTCTCGGGTGGTATGGGCACTTGCAGAATGGATCTGGACACAACGGGTCATCCTCTAGGCTTACAACCAAAGGTGTCTTCTTGTCCTCATCTTCTTCCAGTGACTTAACCTTGCCCTCGAGCTCATGGATCCGGTCCTTGAGGTAACTGATGTACTCCTCAATGTGTTGATGGTTTGGAGGATCAACCCACTTAGCAAAGCGACAGTTTCCCATGTCATAGTAGTCCTGCAAAAGGAAAGTAATGTTAGGAACTCTGAAAATTGAATAAAATGGACGGTAATAGTTACGCATACATAGCCATTGGGGCAGCGATAGAACCGACGGCCACCATCTATCCATGAATCGAACACTTGCACAACACAGTGCTCCCCATGGGCACACTTTGGCCACTCCTCCCTCCGGTCATCGTAAGGCCTAAGTCGTCGTGCACCCACGAAAGTGTGAATTCCCTCTAGAGGGAACTGCTCTAGTGGTGGCTCATACTCTTCAGGCCCAAAGGATCCTTCCCAGACAAAGTGGTGAGTTGGGTTTCCCCTCCTCCCACGGCCACGACCTCTCCCAGCTGGTGCTGCCATTTGTTGTTTGTGTAGTATGTGCAAGCCTACATGTGTATTTATAGTCGTGCTCAGCTCACCTCACATGTGTATTGAAATGTTCTTGATACATCTGAAAAGGCTAGCAGGCAATGCTGCATCACTTCTATCTGAAAAGGCTACTGAGTACTATCTGAAAAGGCTATCGGGCAATGTTCCATCACTTCCATCTGAAAATGCTACTTAGTACTATTTGAAAAGACTATCGGACAATGTTCCATCACTTCCATCTGAAAAGGCTATTGAGTAGTATCTGAAAAGCCTATCGGCCAATGTTGCATCACATCCATCTGAAAAGGGTGCTGCCTAAACCCTGAAAAGGCTACCGGGCAACGATGCATCACATCCATCTGCTGTGGCTAATGAGTATCTGAGTTGGCTATATTTAGAATCTGAAAGGCGTCATATACTGATAGATTTAATATGAGAAACAACGGATGCACATAAATGCAAAAGTACTGGTTGTCGTAATTTATAGCCGAGGACATCGTGCTATGGACCAGGTCCATGGTAAAGCTCGTGGGAGGACATGATGATGGGGACGACCCTCAGCATCATAAAGGTGTCACAGACGAAAGGAATCCGTTGCCCGACTAAAGCGAATCCAATGCAAAAGAAACCGATGCACATAAATGCAAAAGTACTGGTCCATAATGTACAGTCACATCAAACTCATGCATGTCCACACAGCCTATGACAACACACTAGCTACGACCCCTCTTGCTCCTGCGTGCCGCTCTCTGGGCAGCCCAAGTGTGGCGTGACCCGTGACTGAAGGGGTCGCGTGGCTGTCTCGTACGTCGGGGAGGGGGACTATCGTGCACTGCCTCCTGGTCCTCTGACTGCTGAGTGGCCCGAGGGGGCGCGTCGTGTAGCTGTGAGTAACCAAGCTCTTCCTGTGTAGGCGAGGCGAACAAGGACTGCGCCATCTGCTCTGCTACTCCTTGTGGACTGGGTGGCGCCTGGGCAACTCCGTAGCTATCCTCTGGGGTTGTGCCAGCGCCATATCCTGCAGAAAAAAAACGCATGAATTCATATGACAGAGTATGAATATTATTCACGCGCACCGTTGCGAAGCCACGTACCCCAGTCAATGGGACGAGCCCGTGACGACCCCGCAGCAAAGGGGTCCTGGTAGTAGGGAGGTGGACGTGACGACGTCCCTGCGGCAAAGACGTCCTGGTAGTACGGAGGGGGACGTGTCGACGGTCCTGCGTGGGTCCCGTACTGGGTACCTGTAACACTCACATGAATATTTTTCTAACTCCTGCTTACATGAATATTTCATGTACAAGAAATACCTGGCGGCGGGTACGTCATCGGCGTAGTCTGTGCGGGAGCAGGACGTGCTGGTGGTGGGGTCGGTGCAGGTGCACGGAACATCGGCGGCTGCAGTGGGAAAGCAACGTCGTCGTCACGGCACGACAACGACCTAGTAACCCTTCTGCACAACTCAACAATCTTGTCGTAGGCCGCCATGTGCTGTTGTGGGGCCATGGTTAGGGAAGCTCGACTGCACGCCATGGCCTCCGCCTGGATCTGTCTGACAACGTCGTGCTGTTTCATAAAGTTTGCATTAGTTTGTAAGTAAATACAACTTGGATGTGTTTAACTCAGTAAAGAAACTTACCGCTAGAGACGCCCCCTGGTCTCGCTGTGTAGGGTAACTGTCGGTGACGTCCGGTGCCCGTCGGGGTAACTCCTGTGGCGTCGATAGGACGCGAACTCGTGTCCTAGGTAGGTACCACCGGAGATAGTGACCCCAGGCAGCATCGTCGTGTGGCCTACCCTCCATAACGACGTCATCCAAGGCCGTGGTCCACCTGGCCACGAACTCGGCTAGACGGGGTATCCAAAGCTGACCAACGGACTGACCCTGTCTAGTGAACCTGCAATTCGAATTTAGTTGTGTTAATCGAATTACCTTGTGAAATATTGAAAATGAACAAATCGTAAGAACATGTCGTCATCACGAACCTATGCGCGTGTGGAGGTAGAAGGCTCGCAGGCACGACAATCTCCTAGAACAGCCCGAACTGACGGAGCACGCGGTGCACTGCGTGTTCCTCGACGTAGATGTCGAACACGAGTGGGCTGCGTGTCCTCCAGTACTCTGCGTCGCGTACGCACAGCGGTGACAGGCCCTCAGGTGCGCGGCTGTCGACTGCCTCCTGAGAATAAGGCTCCCACCGAACCTCATCGTCACGGAGGACGTCGAACTGGCCTACGAAGTCAGGGTAAGACTTCCTAGTCTGCACGTGAGCGTACGCGAACTGGGAAGCATTCAATTTTAATGTTAATGCAGATAACTAGACAAACACATGAATTAAGTAAAAGATGATCAAGTCACATACTCGTTGGTCGCACCACAGAGAGCCCATTGTCGGGCCGTCGACGTCGTCCATCGGGTACCCCTGGTATGGCATGTGTAGAACCGCGGGCCGACCAATCTGAAACCTCTCGTGAGCCCAGAGCTGCAGAAGTAGCGGACACCCCCCGAAGATGGGCTCCGCTCCGGAACTCTTCAAACAACCCGTGCACAAGCCACGATACGTCGCCGCTAGGACAGCGGAGCCCCAGCTGAACTGTGGGATCGCCTCCAGTGGAGCGTCGGCGACGTAACGTGCGAAACGCAGTAGGTGCTTCGGCACAAAGCTGCCGGCGGAGCTGCAAAACATCACCCAGCCCATCAACCACAACACGTAGGCCTCCAAGTGCCTAGCAATCTCGTACTCTGTCGCACCAACTCCAATGTCGTCCGCCTGTAAAAGGTTAAAATTAGGTTAGAACTATGAGATTAGAAACTTCGAACGTAGCGGTCTCATTTGTGTCGTAATAATTGTCACCTTGAACTGAAGGATCCACCACTTTGGTGGTCCGCCTGTGTGCGTCGGTGCGAACTCCCTGTAGGGCGGTGCGGTGCCGCTACGCTGCACAAGACCGAACCGAGCCAGCAAGTCCTCTCGCCAGCCTTGCCCGACGTCCGTGGGGCCCATGGCATCGCCCCTCAACGGCAACCCAAGCAGGTACGACACGTCCTGCAACGTAGGCGCCATCTCGCCCACAGTGAGGTGGAAAATGTGTGTCTCCGATCTCCATATGTCCACTAGTGCTGCCAGGAGGGAGAAGTCGTAGCTGAAACGTGGTCGGTCTCCCTCGACCAACCGAGCAAGGGGGAGCAGGCCTGAAGCACGTAACCTAAATAAAAGCCGGGTTAGTGCACCATTGTATATATTTCGATGCAATTCAATATATCCAAAAAACATAAAAAAGAACGTGAAGCGAACCTCGGTAACCAGCGATGGTCCAAAGCCATCGTCTCCATCGGCACCCGTGCACGGAACTGTCCAAGCGAACAACCCAAAACAGCACTGAAGTACGACCGATGCTTCATGTCCGTAGCTGCATCGAGCAGCTGGGGGGCCACGTAACCCTGTGGGGCAGCCATCGCTACAGAATGATTGAAATCGTTAGTCCTCGTTAAAACTATAAGACATTTAACAAAAACATCAACAAAATATTGCATAAAAATGAGCATAACATCGCACAGAACTAGCAGAAAATTAACAGAAGATATTAAAAACCACGAGCTATTAAAATCCACGATTGAAACGGGCAGAACCTATTACAATACATGATTAAGACAACAGTTACAAAGTTATAATTAAGATCATAGGTTACATAGTTATAATTTGAAATCCACGAGCTATTACAATACACGATTAAAACAACAGTTACATAGTTATAATTAACATGACTTACACGTCATGTTATTCAAATACATGGCACCAACTAAATGACATTAAATGACTTCATCGGTTCGACCCCGATTGCGTTGACCTTGGCTCGATGATCCAGTCTCAGGTATGTTCCCTGTGGTTCCTTGAGCTGTACTATTGCATTTCTTGTACGAGTGTCCGAACTCATTGCATCTGGAGCAAATGACAACTCGTGGCCCAGCTTCGGCGTCATCCATGTTGTTACGAATGCGACGGGTTTTACGTCGGCCAATCTGTTGTTTCATGTCTGGATGGGGATTGGGAATGAAATCAGGGGCACCATCTGGAGTACTGGTGAAATTTCCGGCCATGGCGAACCCATATATCTCGGACTTCCAGGTGTGATAGATTGCATCCTTCATGAAATAGGGCGACACAAACATACGGGCATTCAAACCTCCAGCCTCTCCACACGCAGCAATGACATGTGTACAGGGCCTATGGTATAACCTCGGCTTGTGGCAGCTACAGACACAATGGTTATTGTACAAGACACATTCTTGCACGTGTCTTTCATGATTTCCTCCTCTCCGTCCTTTGTCCCGACAAAGAACCTCGAATCGATGCTCAGCGACACCCATGTTCCTGACACGGTGACCTGCGGCTTTTTTGTTTGCTTTTTCCATATACTCAGAGAATTTCTGGCCATATATGAGGCCGTGGTCCAGAAACACCTTCTCAGCTTTAGGATAGCGTTCCCGAAAATATTGTGTTGTGCGGTATATGTAAAATTCCACAATCCCAACCAGTGGCATACTTCTGCTGCCACGTAGGACCCAGTTGTACACCTCTGCAAGGTTCGTGGTCATAATACCATAACGAGCACCTCCTTCATCATGCAACAGAGACCACTTCTCCTTCGGCTCATGCTCAATCCACTCAGAAAACGACTTGATCGAACGACCAGGCCTCCGTCGCACATTCGGACCGTCAAGACCCACGTCTTCCATTGCAATTGGCTCTTCATGTTCTGCATTCACACCCCTGCGTCTTAGTTCGGCAGCCTGCTTGTTCGTGAGCTCATCGAGCTTTTTCCACAGAACATTGAATTTCCTTTCTTGATTCTGACTGCAAAGCCTCTTAAAAAGAGTGGTTAGTTTCTTACTCTTGAACTGACTCTGAAAATTTGCTCCCATATGTCTCATGCACCATCGACTCTTCAAATCAACCCACTTCGGTGTTCGTTGACGTTGTACAGATCCTTCCTGTAAATCTTGCACTGCTTGCATAATGCCTTTGTGGCGATCATGAATGACACACACATCTTGCCGATCCTGAACAATACATGACTTGATCCTCTCTAAAAACCAGTACCAGCTGTCCCCGTTCTCACTCTCAACAAACGCAAAAGCAAGCGGGAGAACCTGATTATTACCATCTGCCGCAATGGCAGTCAACATGGTGCCCTTATACCTCCCTGTTAGGAAGGTTCCGTCGATGCATAGCACTGGGCGGCAGTACTGGAATGCATTGATGCACGCCGCCAATACAAAGAAAGCACGCTGAAGAACGCGCTTTGTGGGGTCTTCAGGCAAATTATAGTGCTTGATCTCAAAGTAACTGCCGGGATTACGCTGACATAGTGTGTGCAGCACACGTGGGAGGTTGTGGTAGGATGCTTCATACGTTCCCCATCTCATTTCCACGCCTTCTGTTTCGCCCTGTAAGCTTTACTGTAACTTATTTTGTATTGGAAGTCATCATCAATGCTGTTGATTATTGACTTAGGCTCATATCCTGAATTATTTACTATCTTTGAGTACATATGTTGAGCCACAAAATCAGCTGTCAAGTTACGGTGCTGAACTTCTAGCTCTTCAAGGATGCATGTATGATGTTCAATTCTTGAAACTGACCAGAAAGTATCATACTTTCCCATATATGCATGGACCCTAAAAGGACAATCATCTCGTATGCACTTCACATCATACACTTGCGGGCTACTCTTCACAACTCTGAACTCTTTCTTCAAGCTTTTGGCCGCCCATCTTTGCACAGTCTCTTTCAGTTCTATCTTGCTATGGTAAATAGCACCCACAGATACTTCATTCTCACTGTACTCCCATGGCACTGTTTCACCTTCATTTACCAACAGTTGAGAGTGATCATAGTTGTTCCATTGACTTGGAACTTGCCCCGGCCTATCATCGTCATTATCTGAATCTTCATCACCACGTACATCTCCCTCGGTGTCCTCCCGCTGCATCTGTTCAACCAAACCTGGAATGTGTTCACCCTCATCTACCTCACCCCTTGGCTCCCGAACAGGTTGGCTTCCTTCAGCTTGGTCATCATCGCCTATCTCATTAACCTCATTGACATTGTTTTCTACCACTTGTTCAACTATTGTGGCCTCATCATAGACATGTGTGGTTTGTGCTTCAACAATCACCTTCTCGTATGCTTGCACAAAAAGAACCAGAGGTAAACCACGCCGCAGGCTAACATCAACAAACCTCTTCCAGAAGGTGGTATTATCTATTGGAACTAATTCCCAATAAACAGGGGACGAGGTCCTGATTGTTATGAACCAGTTATACACCGAACGGAATGGCCTTTCAGTTGCTCTGTCAAGCCCTTTTGTCACTGACCTAAACCCACTCAAATCTACCCCAAACTGACCGTAACGTATCTCTCCTTGACCATAGTAAATCTGAAAGTATGTTTTTTCCGACATGACCTGAACAAATGTGACAATGCCAAAATCTATACTTAGTACATATGTAACTGCATATATTTATATACACACGTGATTTTACATAGATTTTACACTTATTCTAATTATTGAATATTTAATCTAAAGCGCGTTTCCTAAACATTCAATACAAATACTGTAAATTGACATGAAATTTTACTAAATAAAACTAATCTAGTGCTAATGTTCATAGAAATTAACTGCTATTAGTCTAATCAACTCCCTAGCTATTATATGAAATGAGATAACTAATATCACGTATCACTAATATCACTAATATTACCTAAACTAATACAACTAATTGTACCTAAACCACTAACACTATTAATATTACATGAAATGACATACCACTAGTACCAAAACTACCAATAGTGCATGAAATGCTCACCGCCGCGGGTCTCCGCCGCCGCCGGCCGCGCCGCGCTCCCGCCGCCCGCCCGCCCGCGCCCGCGCCGCCGCCCGAGCCGCCGCCGCCCCCCGCCGCGCCTTCGCCGCCCACCCGCCCGCCTCGCCGGAGCCCGCGCTGCCGTCCGTCGCCTCTTGCGCCGCGGTCCGACGAAGGAGAGAAGGCGAAAGAAGGACGGCCGGGGGGCGAGGGTTTTTTTAGGGGCCAAATAACGCCGGCTGGGGCGGCGGTTTTTAAATACCGCCGTCTCAGCCGGCGATTTTTAAAAACCGCCGGTCCAGCCGGCGTTTTTTACCTCCGGGCCCACCCACTACGCCACGCCCCGCAGCGCTGACAACATCACGCCGTCTGAAACGGCGGTTTTTAAAAACCGCCGGGCCGGCCGGCGGTATTTAAAAACCGCCGTTTCAGGCGGCGGTATAAGGTTATTTTTGTAAATTTTCGAAACTTCCAAATATTTTTGCAAAAAACGATTTAAATAAATATAAAAATAAAAAAATTTCCATCCAGGCCATATTCTGGCAGTGTGAGATTCCAGAAAAAAAAAACGAAGACGGCACATTTAGGCACTTGTGAAAATATTGGGCCTCATTCCAGCCCAGAAATACGCAGACGGCACATTTAGGCCCACGTTATGAATGTATTGGGCCTACACCAACAGTTTTTTATTGTTAAGGGACGTACAGCAAAGGTTGCGGTGCGAAGCAATGGACGCAGCCGCATTATCTCAGACGAGAGCACTAGTCCTGTGTTTTTACTTCCAAAATTTTTAGACGATGTTAGACTGACAATCCAAATTTACAAACATTAATGCATATCTAGGCGAGAACGGGATATTTGCAGATTTACTTTTCCGATCATTTTGCAAATTTAGATTTTTACGACAACCCTCATTTCAAGGCCGCGAATTATTCAATTTATTCTACAAACATGTACAAATTCTTAAATTCTTAGATCAGCCACAATCCTGGTCAACAGACATTAATACATTTAACTACATTTCTAGGCCGGGAATGAGAAATTGCAGATTTACTTTTGCTCCTCCTTTTACAAATTTAAATTTTAACGAGCGACAGTAATGATAAATTGCAGATTTACTTTTGCCCCTCATTTTACAAATTTAAAATTTATTAATCTTAACCCTCATTTCAAAGGGGAGAACTGATTTTGAAGCAGTTTTTTAAATACGTTACGTTCAACTGTAGAGACATAATGCGGGACATAATCTGTGCTTATTCATTCATTCAGCGAGTGAGCTACAGCCCACGATGTGTTCTATGGCAAACAAACCACTGCATAAAAAAGGCAGATTCAAGGACTGTACGAGCAAGTTGAATGCACAAACCATACAAGAGAATGGCGAGTGCCAGAATCTTAGCACGATCAATCTCGGCAACGTACAGCGCTGAAAACGCTACGAAAAGAAGCGCATCAGAGACTCTAATTTATTGCCTCGAAACAAATCTATTCACAAACATTACAAGCCGGTGAAAATAGAAGATAGGACTCAATCAAGCATGGTGCAATCAACATAAATGATTGTTCAGAGTTTGATGGTATGAGGAAATCATCATTGTCCAAGGAAAAAACTTTAAAAATGAAAGAAAAGAAACTTCAGGGATTAAAATTAAAAGGAATAAGAAAAAATTAGAGCCAAGAGATCTGGTGTCGGTAAGGTTGTCAGTTAGGAGCGAAAGACTATTTATTCAAAGTAATCACAACCGCAAGGGTTAGATCATCTGAACTATGCACGATTACTCATCACCCAGCCTTACCAAGATTTACACCTACTCAAGCGAGATATTAAATGAAAAATTAGATTCAAACGAAAAAGGCCTCAGAAGGAAGGCAGTAATGGTTTTGTAATCACCAGAACATCATATACAAAAATAACATCCAAAAGGTTCATCCTCGGCCTGAAAGTTCTAAATCAAAGAAAATGATAACAAAGACAAAAATTCAAAAATTGAGTCGACCTCATAGAGAAGATTAGGCTTATCCACATAAATGGATTCGGACATATGCTTGTCAATATTTTGAATTAATCATCGGCCAAAAAACATGCAGATCTAAAAACCAGACCCAAGAGAAACAAACCCACGAAGTACTCGGGATAGGTTATGAGTGTTGCCAAGGACTCGGAATATGGGTGGTGATATATCAGGATGGTCGGCAAGGCAAAAGATGCCAGTTACGACGAACGAGACCTATAGATACAATCTTCACCGTCCTCAATCAAAAAAGAAACTCAAACCCCCATCCGAACAGGAAATCCAAATCCAAATACGAGAAAGAAAAAACATCAAGGTCGCAGATCAGATCCTCAGAACAGCAAATCCACAAGCACCGAACCACTGGCTGTGATCCACATCTACGAATGAAGAATGTGGAAAACAAAAGAGAAGAAAGCTTCCGAGGAGGGAGAGGTGGCGGCGTGGAATAATCCTCTCGCCGGGCGTGTTATATAGAGGCCCCTTGCGCACTAGGGTTTTTACGGGGGCAGTGGGATTTCTAGCTCTTGGATTCTCTTGGATCAGCCAACCACAGCCGTCCGATAGCCCTAGGTTGGTCGTCCCAGTCCAGCAGGCCCAACCCAACTACCTCAACAAGCGGTTGATTTCCGCCGTTCGTGCCGAGGCCCAAAATGGTAACTCAGGCCCGGCGTGTCTAACCGTGGCCCAGCACTCTCCCACCCGTATCCCGCAATTCCTATCTATCCAAGTCATCTTTCAATGTTTGAGATTCGTGCAGTCCAATCTTCACCATCCATCTCACATCCCTCCTTCCTCCTCTCTCCTCCCTCATCCATGCGCCGCCTCCGGCACGCACCGCCATCTCCGCTCCGAGCCTTCCCGCGCGCCGCCGCCTCCGCGACGCGCCTCTCCGCGCGCGCCGCCGCCTCCGCGCGCCGCCCCCGTGCCGTGCTGCCTCCGCGCCGCGCCCGCGCGTGCCGCCGCCGGGCACCACGGTCCACGGGGGCGCCGGCGGGCCGCTGTGCTCTCCCCTCCGGTGGTGATGTTTTTTTTTAACATTCCAACTGTGTTGATTCAACATTTCAACTGTCTCGATTCAACATTTTAACTACTCTGATTCAACATTCCAACAACACTGATTCAACATTTGATGTATGAATTGTTGAAATAGTATTTGTAAAATGTTGAATTAGTCATTTTGCAATTGTTGAATATTTTACACTAAAACTGTTATTGTACCTTCGTGGGCTTTTTAGTTGGCTTTCTTATCCTCTTTCCGGTAGATACATAGGAGGTCCCCGCAATTCCTATCTATCTTACGATAGGAGAAAAGCCTGCCCATCTTTCAATGTTTGAGATTCGTGCAGTTCAATCTCCACCATCCATCTCACCTCTCTCCTCCCTCATCCGTGCGTCGCCTCCGGCACGCGCCGCCGCGCCTCCCCGCGCGCGCCGCCGCCTCCCCACGCGCCGCCTCCGCGCCGTGCCGGCCCGCGCGTGTTGCCGCCGCCGCGCGCTGCCTCCGCGTCGCGCCCGCGCCCGCCTCCGCGCGTGCCGCCGCCGGGCACCACGGTCCACGAGGGCGCCGACGGGCCGCTGTGCCCTCCCCTCCGGTGGTGATGTTTTTTTTTTCAACATTCCAACTGTGTTGATTCAACATTTCAACTGTCTCGATTCAACATTTCAACTGTCTTGATTCAACATTTCAACTACACTGATTTAACATTTTATGTATGAATTGTTGAAATAGTATTTGTAAAATGTTGAATTAGTCATTTTGCAATTATTGAATATTTTAGACTAAAACTGTTATTGGGACTTCGTGGTCTTTTTAGTTGGCTTTCTTATCCTTTTTCCGGTATATACATAGGAGATCCCCCGTATCTTGTGCACTTAGTTTGGGGACTCTTGATTTAGAGTGATTGAAGGGATTGGAATGTGTTTAAATCCATAATAGTTCAAAACACCTCTCAATCCTTTCCATTCTACCACAATCCACTCCAATCCACGAATACTCAAACAAAGCCTGATGTGTATTTAAATCCACAATAAATCAAAGCCCTTTCAATCCACCTCAAAATTAGAACTCCCAAACTAAGCCGTATTGTAAAGATTTCAATGAAACGAGACTATATGAGCGACGGCTAACAAAAATCAGTCTATACCAGGAAATCGACACAAAGGACATTTCACGCAGAAGGCACAACGAGGATGGTGTTGCCACTCGAACAAATCAGCCACGTATACAAGGGAATCACGATCACACAATAATTTATGCAAGAATGTTGCTCCTGGATGCACAATAAGTCGTTTGGTTTTTAATCATTGACCTCCACAAGTTGACAACCCAATTCAACACCGTCAAATCTCAAATACAAGCAAAGCGGAATAGGAAGAGGATAAGAATGTTACAACAGTTGAGATTTCGATGCCACGGCTGCGATGCGTCTTCCTTGCATAGGGTGCATTACAAAGTAGTATAAACCATGGTACAGAGGCTAGCAAACAACCAAACCATGTGAGTCGCCTACATCTACTTAATATACAGAAACCTGTGCTCAGGATCTAGTTTGCTGTACTTGTGGTAGCCTGTATGAAAATGTTACTAGCAACCAGTAGAAAAGGTACACAAAGGGGAGGGCTCATATCAGCTTTAGCTTCTGCTTGGCCCGGTTCTGTCCCCAAGGATCGTCTGTGGGTCGAGGGTTGACAGAATTTGGGGCATTGACATACCACCAGAAACGACGATTTCTGCAAAACACACGTTAAAACATGCTTAGTGACTTTTAGCGGAAGTAGACATCCAGAATTATTAAATAGTGCTGAAATGGAAGATATTATGAATTTACCAATGCCTTCGCGTACAGAAAGATTTGGCCTTATGACATCCTTAGAATTCACCATGAAGATA
Organism: Paspalum notatum; assembly: GCA_022530915.1. Classification (NCBI taxonomy): domain Eukaryota; kingdom Viridiplantae; phylum Streptophyta; class Magnoliopsida; order Poales; family Poaceae; genus Paspalum; species Paspalum notatum. The sequence continues at coordinate 37,281,108 of CM039692.1, forward strand.
TCACCAATGTATAGATGGTTCGTTGGGACATAGACGCAGAAAAGATCTTCTTGACCAGAATAACTCTGCAACAACATAATAATAGGGTTGATATACACAGATAAAACCGTGTGCTATACATAAAAAAGCATGTCATCGTTGCAATTCTTCTCTTTTTGCAACTGAAACACAGAAACAGTGAGATTTTTTTTCACTTTCAACCCAGGCAAGGACAGTTAAGTTTCAACCTCACTCTAGCAGTCTAGCTAGAATTTCTCGGTAGCATAACTGCAATAGATGCATAAAACAAACAACATAAACCAAAACAAGATGAAGTAGCCTCGTTTTGAGTAATAAAGCATCATGCAAACCTGGAGAGAGACTGATGATGTGATGAAACCAAATGCATATTCTCCTACACGAGGATGCCTTATGATGACCACTTCCTTGAATGCCTGTTTGTTCTGATCTGAAAAACAACAACCAGAGTTTATTGAGCAGTTCAGCACCTTAACTGATCTAATTGACCAGTGTGATAACAAGTTTACCTGGTGATATTGCAGCACTAATTTGTTTGGATGCATTGTAGATATGACGAACAAAAGGCATGCGCTTAATAATCCACTCGCCAAGGCTAAGAACAGATGCCCCAACCCAAGATGACATAAAGATACCAACCAAAAATATGAAAGTAACCGATGTGATGAAGCCAAGACCTAAGTCATCAGAGTGCAAAAAAAAAAAAAAAAATCTGGATAAGCAACAAAAAAAAACTCTCATTGATGACAAGATACACTATAACAACAATTGTGTTTACATGGCTTACGTTCCAACTTTCCCAGATTTCTGGAAGAACTGATAGTCTACTCCTTTGGTGTATAGTGAAACTTTTAGAACTAGTTTGCACTAGAACTTTTAGGCACAACGATGATCATATCCAGAACAGTACACTATATGAAACAGCAACATCTAGAGCGATCCTTTTTGGACCAATATCTACCAAACTAAACACAGAATGAAAGGGATCCCTTTTTTTCTTAATGGAAGTCATTACTTGTTGTCAGCTATTCCAGAATCTGATGTTACAGAATAAAAAAACAGTAAATTCACATACCGAATATGTTGATTCCCAGTTGAGCATAGATTGGAGAGAAGAATCCATCAACAAAATGAATGAACCACCAGGTGATGTAGAATGTTATTGCTATGGGGAAGAGAATTACACTGGAGAATCCCGGCATGACAGAAAAAAACGTATTAATATATGTGGCAGGCACATGCAAAGAAAATTCATATAGCATCATTGCAACTTGCGTAAAAATGTTGCATGTAAAGCCAGTCATTGCTTATCGTAGTCCATAAAATCGCAGAGTGACATTTCAGGAATAATTGGAAATAAAAAAAAGTTTTTTCAAGGCCTAAACTACGATAGTGGACCATATCATATGCGTAAAGTTAACGGGAAACAGAGGAGACTAAGGAAATTCCTTGTTTTAAGGACTTCATGGCAATGCTACTTCTGGAAAATTATGGTGCATTTCTTTTAAAATCTAGATTTGCGCTCCCATACTTCGAATGTTGGACTATCAAAGGGTTACTAGTGAAGTGGCAACATGTAAAACCTTTGCACCAGCCACGAACCTCTTGATTTTTACAAGGTCACTTTTCTTTTATTGAAACTTGAAAGAAACAAAACTGAGAATCAAAGAAACAAACATCCCACTTTTCCGTGTAAGTACTAAATGCACCACCAGATTAAATGATTTTTCCTGGTGAGTAAAGGGAAATGGATGTTGGCATGACAACCATATAGCATTGCACCTACAAAGTTGACTTTTGAAGTGGCTGATAAGTCATGCAATGCAACATATCCACAACAAACATGTAATACATGGTAAACAATGGAAACAGAACCTCGCATCAGCTACTAGAAAGTGTACCATTACAGTTGCACCGCTAAACATTAGACAGTAATCAGGAGGTGAGGGAAGATTAATCTTGCTACTTACCATCCAGTCATGAACTTCTTTGAAGCCCAACTGCGGACAACCTTATGAAAAGCCTGCATTTCAGGAAAAAAAAAAAGGGGGATCCAAATATCAAGGTGAGCTGCTTAATATGGAGAACATGCTTTCTCAGTTTCTGCAAGGCAAGTATCTGATGGGAAAAGCAAGAGTGGGAGCAAAAAACAGATTGTTCGTTTTTTGTGAAATAATTGTTATTCCAAATTGCAACACAGCTCGTCTTACGCGCACCATGCAGTTTAGAGATTGACCAAATAAATGTTTCAAATAACACTCTGCTCAAGTGGTAATATCAAGGCGTGTCATGAAAAAGAAACTGAAGCAGTCTTCTCAGATGTCGATTTTAAGTTAGATCAAATGAACCAAATCGAGGTCATGCACCATCTAGCACTAGCATCCCCCCCCACCCCCCCACCCCCCCCCCCCCCAAAAAAAAAAAATGCGACATCAAGCATTTCTTCAGTTCTTAGTACATAAATTGCTACTGCTTGCTACTTGGCTCATGCCGTTAGCACCACAATCTCCAAGGGGGCAGCAAGGTGAAACGACGAGAGCAACACAAATCGTAGACTAGCCTCATCCAATTAGCCGAACATCAGTTGAACAAAAAGGGGGGGCTCACGGCCGGAAGGAGGACGGCTGGACAGGGGGAGGGGTGGAGACGGACCTCGCGGCCGGAGGAGGAGAGCGCGGCGGAGGCGGAGGAGGCCCTGTCGCCGTCCTCGCCCCCGTTTCCGGGCGCCGAGCCGCCGCCGGAGACCGGGATGAGGAGCTCCCGGTCCCGGTCGCGCCCGCCCATCGGGCTCAGGCTGAGCGGAGACTTGCTGTCTCCCATGGGGCTCCTCTCCTCTGCCGCGGCGGCGGTGGTCACCCTTCCCGGCTCGAGTCGTCGCGATCGCTGCGGGGGAAGGGAACGGGAGGGGATGGGATGCCGGCTCGGCGCGGTCGGACGACGGGGCAGAGAGACTTTTCCGTTTTCGATTTTTTTTAATCCGTGGAGTCTTTTGAGATTTGAGAGCAGCCCGTTCTGTCTCGTTGGCACCTATCGAGTCGCTCTCGCATGCCCACTGCCCCGCCGTGGGATGGAGATGTGGGGCCCACATGTACGAGCGTCGAGCAAGACGAAACGACAGTTAATGAGGTGGGTGTGCATGATGATCGCTTAATCAGGTGGGTTGGGGTTTGATTGCGGCTGTCAGCTCCACCAAAGACAATAACAAAATTGATAGAAAAAAAAGAATAACAAGAATAGGTTGAAGCCTCTTACACGTTTCGAATTCCCTAGTTTTGCACGGTACTTTCTTGTCAAAAATAAATGTATTTCTAGATTTGTTTTGAATCAAACTATCTCATGCTTAACCAAATTTATAAAAAAACTATTAATATTTATTACGCCAAATATAAAATTATGAACATATATTTCACAACGAAATTAATGTGCTTTTTAACAAGTTAGTAACATAAATATCAGTAATTTTTTTGTATAAGTTTGTTCAAAGTTAACATGATTTGACTTAAATAAAATTATAAAAACACTTATTTTGAGAAGGATAAAGTAGCTTTCATCAAATTGATTGAATTGAATACTGCCGGATGTGTGCAGTAGACTACCCTTCAACAGGACCTTTGAGACCTCCTAATCCAAAACTAGCAACTCGGAAAAAAAATATTCTTCCTTTAAATTAATTTAAAAATGAGAGAGCTAAAAATGAGAGGGGTGAATCAGAGGGTGGGCCGCCAGTAAGGTTTTGGCTAAACATGATATGGCCTTTTCCGCTTCCGGTCAACAGAAAAGGGGTACGTAATTCATGGCGAGCTGAGCCGTTGGCAACATGCAAGTTCCGAACTTTCGATCTCCCACGCCACGACACATCACTAATGTTATTGGAATAAAAGGTGCATAAGCGGCTATTAAAATTTGTCCACGTAGGTGCTCCCGGTCACTTTCAAATCAAATGCATAACAGCTGAAAAAATTCAAGCAAGGTGGAGCTTGATTTCCCACTGCAAGGCAAGCAAATCAATGTATCTGTAAAAGGCTATTGGAATATTATAAAGGTGCAGCAGGAACATTGAAATACTTCAAGCAAGGGAAGAGGAGGCTGAGAACGAAAAATCAAGGTTTGCACAATACATCTTGTGTGCTTTTATTGTTGTGACTGCACATAACCATGGTTCTAGTTCTATGCAAGACAAAGCCGTGAATTCCCCCACCTTTTAAATGCCACAAACATAGACATAGGTCACATGCTAACATGCCGCTGAAATTTTCATTCAAAAAAATACTGGATGGATTATGTTTTTCAAGCAGGGGTGGCCTGAGCCTGCGGGGCAGGAGCAGCTAGGATTGCAGCACCCCACAGCAAATGTATCCTTAAGCAAACAACATTCCCACTCTGGATTATAACCAGGAACAGCTACACAACCTACAACTGAGCACTTGAGCACCTATTCGGTCACGACACAATCACACAAGCAGCCAGTACCACCCTGATGAATTCCTGGCTCCAGTACTCTTTTCAAGTGAAGATATGCAGCAGTAGAAGAGTTTGAAGACATTGTTCAAGCAACTGGTACAATTCTTGGTTTATATTCTCGCTATGTAATACATGATAGATAGTTTACATTTTTTATATTTTATTTTGATGCTTCTCTTAAGGCCCCCAGCTTAGAGTTCTGAATAGTGCCTCGGAATTTTCTATGGTGACCCTGGAAGGAACCTCCCATGCGTCCACATAAAACCTGCAGAAAAGAAAAGAAGGGCCTGATTCAGTCAGAACTCAGAAACTCGTAGAGAGTTGGCTTGTAAAGAATTCGAAACAAGGCTGCATGGCAGTTACAGTTGCTTATTCCCTTTGTTCCTTATAAAAACTGCACGTTGTTTTAGCTTTGTCCTAATAAGCCAGACGTAACTTTGATCAAATTTATAAAAAAATGTATTGATATCTATGATCAGGGCCATCCATGAGGGCGTGCCAGCTGTGCACACGCACAGGGCCCCCAAAAATCAGGGCCACCAAAGTATAATTAGCTTCTTAAGTACATGCTTAATTATAAAGAACTCAATATGTAGCGACAAAATATTGACATTTAATGCTACATCCATTCTAAAATAAATAAACTTCTAGATAGTTTTAGACTCACTAACATAGTAGAGAAAAGATAGAATCGCTCGCCACTAATTCTATTCCTTCATCGTTTATTGGCATACTGATTCATGGTTGCAAGTTGGTTTACCCAAGCTCACAAAAAAGTACTGGCCAATGGCCATTCCAACTTTATTTATTTGGGGAAAAACATTAAGATAGCAGTATTATGTGGCCTGCAAATCATTTTTTTGGGGAAAAACATTACATATCTATTTATCTTAGGACGAAAGGAATAACACTGATTTTCTATGTATTCTCAAATATTTAATATTGTATAAAATAACATATATAAAGTTGTATAATTAAGTAAAATTATACTTTCGCTGTATAAATTTTTTAAGAACTTATTTAATTTTCGCACTGGGCCCTCAAATTTCTGAAGACGGCCCTGTCTATGATATCGAATAGATATACAACCGATACATATTACATGATGTATCTAATTAAAGTAGTTTGATGTTGTACATATTTGTGTATTTTCTATGAACTTGGTCACATTTATAAAAGTTTGGCTAAGGACAAAGCTAAAAATGACATATAATTTGAAACGGTAAGAGTATCTGATATCAAAAGCAGGGCCATGAACAAAATAAAAGGAAAAGGAGCACCCAGTGCAGAAAGCTTCCAAGTGAGGTTTGAGGAATGTTAGAATTAATATGTGTGCTCTTGTGCTTAATCTAATCTACTAGATTAGTATAGGTAATACTAGAATAGTGTAGAACATCACTACAACAGGTTCCAGCTGTCTTAACAGCAGTAGCAATAGTCAAATTGATTTTTACATGAGCTGTAACAGCTGTAGACAGACTGCAGGTACTGTATTAAGTCGGTTACTGTAGCTACTACTGTAGCACCGACCTAAAAGCCCTATATAAGGCCATGTACCCCCCTCATGTATATTGAGTTTGTGAATAAACACTTCTAGTTACTATAGCAGCTCCATATTCATCCAGAGGTAGTGTGTGTGGTGTGGCTGAGTAGCAGGGAGGCACTGGTTTTTGCTAACAGTGGCATCAGAGCCTGGTTGGAGCTTTGGTTCTTGAGGCATGTCGCGAGTGACGAGGTCCCAGTCTCCTGGACACAGGGAGCGGCGAGGATCCACCTCGCCGGAGCACAGCCGCGGTGGCGGCCGTGGTACCCTGGTCATCCAGAAGACGGTGCGGGACGTCGGAAGCAGTGCTCCGTACCCAGTCCTCACGCGCACCAACTACGACAACTGGGTGGTGATGATGAAGGTCATGCTCGAGGCGCGCGGGCTGTGGGAGGCGGTCGAGGCCGGCACCACCGAGTGCCAAGAGGATCGGTGGGCGATGGAGGCCATTCTTCGCGCCATCCCACCGGAGATGCACCAGTCCCTGGGTGCGAAGAAGACAGCGAAGGATGCTTGGGATAGCCTCAAGAAGATGCGCACCGGCTCCGACCTGGTGAAGCGCGCGAGGATCCAGCAGCTACGGCGGGAGTTCGAGCTCCTGGAGTTCAAGGACGGCAAAGGAGTTGAAGAGTTTTCGCTCCGCCTGGCAACCTTGGTGACGCGGCTGGGGGAGCTCGGCCAGGTGATGGAGGACGTTGACGTCGTCTCCAAGTTTCTGCGCGTTGTGCCACCAAAGTTCTCCCAACTGGCGCAGTCGATCGAGACCTTGATCGACCTCAACACCCTCACGATTGAGGATGTTGTTGGCCGATTCAAGGTACAGGAGGACCGGCAAGCCCAGGCGAGAGAGAGGGGCGAGCGGCTATACCTAGCGGAGGGTGACCGCAGAGGCTCTTCCTCGAGGCCGGGCGGCGGCCAAGGCCGCGGGCGCGGAAGGTCGTGGAGGAGCGACGGCGACACGCGCGGGGACTCGCGCGACGAACGCATGGATACGCGCGACGGAAGGCCGGACGGGCGCGACGGCAAGGACACACGCGTTGTGAGGCCGGACTCGCGGCGCGTCTCCTACCGCGACCGTTGCCGCAAGTGCGGCGAGAAGGGCCACTGGGCCCGTGATTGCAAGGCTCCGAGGCGCCAGGAACGAGCGCACCTGGTGGAGGAGGAGGATGACGAAGGCCCTGCGCTGCTCATGGCACAGGTCTATGCTCTCCAGGAGGTGGAAGCCGAGGCGCAGGGGAAGCAGCTCGATCTCCATGAGCCGCGGGCACAAGTGCTCCTAGGAAAGGAGGAGAAGGTGACGAAGGCGGAACAGAGGAGGTGGTACCTCGACTCTGGAGCTAGCAACCACATGACAGGGCGGCGAGAAGACTTCGCCGAGCTGGACACCGCCATCACCGGATCGGTGAAGTTTGGGGATGGATCGAGAGTGACCATCCACGGGCGCGGCACGGTGCTGTTCAAGTGCCAAAACGGCGACCACCGCGCGCTCACAGACGTCTACTACATCCCGCAGCTGCGCACGAGCATCGCTAGCCTCGGCCAGCTGGACGAGAGGGGCTGCGAGGTCCTGATCAAGCATGGCATACTCACCATCCGCAACAGGGAGCTCCAGTTGCTCACCAAGGTGAAAAGGTCCATTAACCGGATGTATCTACTCAATTTGAGCATTGTGCGACCGGTATGTCTGGCGGCGGTGAAGGATGACGAGGCCTGGCTATGGCATGCCCGGTTCGGGCACCTCAGCTTCGAGGCCCTGGCCAGGATGTCGCGCGAGGGGATGGCGCGTGGAATGCCACGGATTGAGCACGTCGAGGAGCTCTGCGACAGCTGCTTGGCTGGGAAGCAGAGGAGGAGTTTGTTCGCGAAGAAGGCCAAGTACCGTGCCGGCGATAGACTTGAGCTTGTGCACGGCGATCTGTGCGGGCCAATCTCGCCAGCGACGCACGGCGGGAGGAAATACTTCCTCCTGTTGGTGGACGACACCACACGCTTCATGTGGCTGCGCTTGCTGTCAAGCAAGGATGAGGCGCCGGAGGCAATTAAGCACTTCCAGGCGAAGGTGGAGGCGGAGACAGGCAACAAGCTGAAGGTGTTGCGCACCGATCGCGGCGGCGAATTCACCTCGGTGGAGTTCGGGCGGTACTGCGCGGATGAAGGCGTAGAGAGGCATCTCACGGCGCCATATTCACCGCAACAGAACGGCGTCGTGGAGAGGCGTAACCAGACCATCGTGGGCATGGCGCGGAGCATGCTCAAGGCAAAGAAGATGCCGGCGGAGTTCTGGGGAGAGGCAGTGTGATGCCCCTGGCATCTCAGAAGCCGTACACACAATTATACGTAAGCTAATGATGAATTAAGACTAAATCATGCTTAAAAGAGTAATGAGGAATTGGTAGATACACCACTAAGTCAAAATTTCTCAAATCTGAAATTTTAGCCCATCCCCAAATTGATTCTGAAATTTCTTTTGATTTGACTATACCACTTAAGAATATTCCTTTCTATGAAATAAAATTGGACTCATCACCTTTCAAATGCATCTATTGTGGATGTGTTTGGACTTCATTTGATACTTCAAAAGATGAAAACAAGAAAAGCTTTACTTAGGATAAATCTGCTATTTTACCAAAACCCTAAACAAGGGTATGTTGTATTTCAAAATATGTTGTGATTTAGAGAAGGCTCATATTATCAAAGTTGTAGGAAATGATCTAGGAAACAACTTTGTCAAAATGAGTCTGGTCATAAAATGAATTATAATAGGTGTTTTGAACCAATTTTTGTCAGCCTAGAAACACACTTTAAATCTGTCCAGTTTGGAAAATGGAGTTTTACTCTAACCTACATCCATTTTCATGCAAGGCCCAAATTGAATAAATTGTAGGTTTTGAAATTTCAAACAATATTGTCAATAGGCTCCTTGGGTGATAAGGCCCAGAAATAAGAGTTTTGAATTTTCCAAGCAACCCTGATCTGTAGGCCAAATTAAACTTGAGAGCTAAATTCAAATGAATTTCGTATTTCCATACCGAATTTGAAATCATGCCTATTGACAAAGTTGTAGAGTTCAAAGAGTAGAACATTTCATTCAAGTGGAGTTTTTCCAAATTCGGCCTCTAAATTGGTCTAAATGGCGATTTTCAGCACAAGAGGAAACACATTTTTCTATTTTCTTTTTTCCCTCCTTTTTCCCGGTCGATGACAGGTGGGCCCCGCGCCCCCGGCCGCCACCGTGTCCGGGCCGATGGCGACCACGCGGCCGGCGACGGCCGGGCAGCGCCGCGCGCCCACGGATCGCCGCCGTGGCCACCGGACCCGGTCCACGCCGCGCCCCCCTCCGTCCTCTCCCCTGCTCCTGCCCGTCCGGCGCGTACCGGCCGTCCGGCGCCCTGCACGGCCGAGGCCACGCGGCCGCCGGGCTCTGCCGCCGCGCCCTGCTCCTGCCCGCGCTGCCCCGCGTCCCCGGCTTCAAGGGGAAGCAAGCCCCGGCTCCCCTCCCTCCTCCACTCCTTTTCCCTGCCTCACTCTGTGCCTCTCCCTGCCCCAGCGCACACAGTGCGGCGACGCCATAGCCGCCCGCGGCGAGCTCGCCCCGTCGCCGCCTCGGGCTGCCTCCTCCTCGTCCGAGGTGCGTCCCGCGCTCGCCTCGCCGTCCTCCACCGGCCCCGCCAACCCTCGGCCTCCGCCTTTGCCTCCTACGCCCCCTCCACGCGCGGCCGCCGCTCGCCACCGCGCGCCGACGCGGCCCGCCGTGGGGAGCCCCTTTCGGGCCACCCCCGCGCCTCCACTCTACCACCGCCGGCTTCCCCACCTCACCGCGCACCTCACGCGCCCTTCCTCGCCGCCTCTCGGTGCCCGAGCCGCCGAAGCTGGGTCGCGCCGCCGTCTCCGCGCGCGCGCCGCCGCCGCGCCGGTTCAAGTCGCCGCGCCGCCTCTCCTCTCCGCCACCGGTGACGAGGCCTGGGGGAAACGAACGCCCGCGGACCGGGACACGTTCCCGGACCCCGTCGGCCTCAAGCCGGGGCCCCTACGCGTCGGCGCAGCGCGTGGGAACGCGAGCCGCCGCGCGCTATCCGCTCTCGGCCGGAGGAAGAAGAAGACCGCGCGTTTTTGTGAATAACCCCCTGCAGTTTTGGTAAATTCTGTCCCGATTTCTGTACTATGCACTGAGTCTTGAGAACCTTACAGTCTAGCCCCTGGAGGTTATGGTTAATTGCGTATAGATCCTAGATCTATATTTATTTTGAGCTGAAACTTTGAAAAATCATATCAATTCAAAGAAAAATCCAAAATGGGCAAACTCAGTACCTATGAACTCCTCTTGAGTAGATCTACAGGTTAGGTATGATAAAGATGAGTGAAATGACCATTTTACCCTCGGTTTTGTGCATGTATGTAAAAGGGAAATAAATAGAAAAAAGTGATCTAGATGAACTTCTAAAATGGTAAAACTTGGTCATTAAGCTTTGTAGCACATGAGAACACTATGACAAACTTTATGGCCATAGTGCTTGCTGTTAGGTGGGACTTTGCCATTATATTTGCATAATGTACCTTTCTATTAATTAAAAAGTGAAAACCATGCAAAACCTGCTAGAATGAGTCATCTGGTATTTTTCCTATGCACTAGATAACTGATAAGAGTCACTGGTAAAATATGAGTTTGTGCATGTCAAGTTTGAATGGTGTTTTGAAATGGACAAAGTGCCACTAGCTAGGAAAGAAAATAAGGAAAAAGTGGGGTTAAATGGCTAGGAAAATTTCAGGGGAACTTTGGTGGCTTGTACATGATACATGGGACTCAGAAAGTATATATGTGCAGGTTTAAACCACTGTTTTGTATTAGGTAAACTCTTTTGCTAATTACACTCTAAAGAGTAAGCTAGTTTAGTTAATATGATTAGTTGAGCTAGCTTTAGGTGAGGGTTTATACGATTTCTTAAAAGATGGCATGCAGGATTTTCCTAGGAGAGTATGAATGCCTTCCTCGGGAGGTAGACCTGAAATAAGAAGGCTTATTTACTTTGACATGTAGTATCCACCGTGGGTTACTTTTCTACTGCACTCTATCCTGCATTGCATCCTTACACTCATTTGCATATCTGGCATGCATATAGACCACGGGATCAAGGAGCCGACGCAGGATCTACCGTTGATCGAGAAGCCAGACGACAAGTGGAACCCGGAGCACGAAGACGACGTGTCGCTGAGTTGGCCGTCCCTGTAACAAGGGGTTGCCTGGGGCGCAGCCTCACAACCCGGCAAACTAACAGTAGTTTAGTTTGTTCAAGTTGTCAACAACAAAGGTAGGCCCCTTAGGCATTTTCACCTATCTAGGGAGTCTCACCACCCTATTCTTGTTTGTGCATTACGTTTAGGGATTTTATGAAACCCCACATGCATAAATCCTTGATGCCCAAAGTAGAAAGGATAAAACGAAGTCTATGCTTAGCCCTGCTTAGACGGTAGAAGACGAGTGAAGGTATTCACTCGCGAGATGATAGGGCCTACAAATGTTTTTACAAAACCTTGGAACCGAAAGGAAATCTGTTATGACTTGATGATAAGTTGAGACCGGGCGGAGATATGGTTTGATATGATGAGATTGTGATAATGTGTTGGTGGACTCCGCCCGAGTCGATTAAGGCCCGTCCGCTGTTCGCCTGCTGATTGGCATAACATTGCTAGAGTGCTTATCCGGTATATGGGGCCGGTGAAAGTCTTACTTGTGCCGTCTCAAGCAAGGGGCACGTTCCTACCCACTGGTTGAGAGGAAGGTGGCCGCGGAGGCGGGTGTCAAAGGAGGGCAGAACCCGACGTAACCGAGGTACCGCTCCTGCGACAACGCGCTCCGGGAGTCAGGCGGGAGTGGTCATCGAACTTGAGACGGGACAGGTGGAGATGGGAGAAGCATATGTGGAACGCTGGGAGTTAGTAAGCATATGCCATCCTGGTGCTTCTAGTTATTCCCGGGAATTAAAAATCGATTCGAATCGCTGATGCTCACCAGGTGTGAGAATGCCAAATATCACTGACGGGCAACGTAGTAACAACTTAAATACTTTATGCTTATATTCATGTTTTATATACAACATGCTTGGATAAGTATGATCCGTCCGACTATTCATAGTGCTGCCCATCCACTGAGAGGAGGTTGATGGATTTGGGAGATGCTTCGAGGTCGAGGGAGAGATGACCCGACGTATAGGGGCATCGCTCCTGAGACGGCTACTCCCAAGAGTTCGATGGGGGCTCTATGAATCTTGGGACGGGGCATGCGTTCATGTTTTATTTTCTCTGCAAGTTTTCCCCCTATGATATTGTTGATAATCATAACTAAGGGGTAGCAGCTGTCAAATCCTGCTATCTTACGATAACATGTTTTAAATAAACAATCAATGGCTAAGGACCCACTTCTAGTAAGCTTATGCGGGTTAGAAGTCAGTCCACCAAAAAGCCTTGCATAATCTCAAATGTGTCGGGCTGAAACCGCCCACGGGTAAGTCCTACGAGTTCCCCACGAACTCACCGTTTGTTGTTGATATTTTTCCTTTAGGTGCATATCAGATTACGATCAAGGATGACTACGGTGGGCTCGAGGTCATACTTGATGTTTACTTTCCGCTGCACGTTACATCTTTGTAACGATATGTATTCCGCTGCGAGGTTTATTTTGAAGTTCTTTTTCACTACCTTGTACTCCTTTTGAGCAAAAATGTTTGTACTCAATCAAATTATGTCTGTATGAAATGGTGGGTTGTTGTAATTGTTGTGGCTCTTCCGAGAGCTTAACGTGTGTGATGTCGGCATCCCTGGGAGATGGTTTCATCGAGTGCCCTTCTGGGTAGCTCGACGGACTACCGAGTTTAGTTCGGTCTAAGTGCACTGTGGGCCAGTGGTGGCAGGTGTACTTAGCCCGTATTAAATCGGCGGTTCCGCCACAGCTGGTATCAGAGCCGATCATGCACGAGCAACAATTATAACAACTTCGTTTTGATTTCAAAAGCCTATTTTCCAAATCTTTTCAGAGTATTTGCGAAAATGAGAGATATCGCGTATATGCCCATTGTAAGGATGTTAGGAGATATCAGGTGACATCACTAACATTCTGACCTAGATAAAATTCATATGCATTTTGGGCGCTTTGAGAAGCAACTATTCGGCCATAGCTATCCCCAGTACTGGTGGAAGCTATTGGGTTTTGCGGACAGTTGTAATCTCTGCATTCATGCTGTATAAGTAAAAGCTCTTTAAGGGTGGTGGGCATGTTTGAGGCTTTCATACCCACCACACTTACATTCGATTTTTTGGGATCCACCTTTTTCTCGACAATCCCCAGTACTGGTGGAAAGTCAGGCTTGAGGAAAAGGTGCAGCGGCCCACAAACGTTGTCCACGCAGCGGTCACGCGTGGATGCCACACTATGTGGTAATGTATGAGCATGCATTTTTCTGCAGGTACACTAACCACGTGCGAAACTAAGAACGACTAGGACTCAACTAGTTGCATTAAGGAGAGGCGTGCATATATGTCACCAAATATCGCTAAGTTGTATACTTAGAAAGTGTGATGTGAGACCGGATAGGACGGGCATACATCATTCCATCTCATCTCATGTGCTTTACTTGTTTTTGCTTGAAAATAACTAGATTTCTTACTGCATCTATAAGTATACTCGTTGGGTAGTAGCATTTTACATATGAATCCTGTCTGTGGTTTTAAGATGCATTTCAAACTACGAATAAAATCAAAGAAATTTATTATAAGAACCTAGTAGTACAAGAAATTTCTAAACAACTTATATATAGATTACTTGTTCTGAAAGTAAATACGAGCGAGGTACCAGTTTAGGGCGTGTCTTATGTCCATTTTAAAACAAGTATTATATATAAAAGTTGTAGTGCGAAAAATTCAACCAACAAATTGATCTATAACGACCCTTCGTCAAAATACTCTGGACATTAACTTGCAACCATTTTAAGTCCAAGCTTACATCTGGGTAGCAAGTACGAAGTTAGAAGATGAAGTTCGGGACGTAACTTAATTGGCACATGAATACAAATTGCCTTATGACCACATTTGGCCTCCGAAACTATCAATTGACGGGAGCCTTATTCTTCCTGCTACAGATGTCGCAACCCTCGACACCGCCTTTCGACTTATGTCCTGGCCACCATGAATCCAGGACAGCTAAAACCATAATACCTAAAGGTAGCATGAAGAGAAAAGCGGGAGAGCCCTCCACCGATGCAGTTTCGGTTCAACAGCTGCGGCCTGGGATGGTTCTGTTAAAAGGATTTGTCAAGCCTGAAGATCAAATCGGGATGGTTAGTATGTGTCGACAACTGGGTAAGGGCCCAGGGGGATTTTACAGGCCAAGCCTCAAGAATGGTGCCAAGCTGAACCTATGGATGATGTCACTGGGAAAGAACTGGGATCCAACCGTACGCTCGTATGGACCAACACGTCCGTTCGATGGAGCACAAGCCCCGACAATACCAGATGCTTTCAAGATGATTGCTCAAACTGCGAACTCCACTGCAAGCGAGTTTCCTCAAATTAACCCGGACATATGCATCGTCAACTACTACACCAACTTCGGGAAGCTCGGACTTCACCAAGACAAGGACGAGTCAGAGAGTAGTCTTACCAAAGGTTTACCTTTCATATCCATCTCCATAGGAGACACCGCCGAGTTCTTGTTCGGCAACACAAGAGACAAAGACCAAGCAACCAAGATCAACCTCGAATCTGGTGACGTTCTCATACTCGGTGGAGAATCAAGATTGTTATTTCATGGCGTTTCCCACGTGAAGACCGACACTGCACCAAGTTGGTTGAAAGAAGAAACGGACATTCGTCCTGGACGTATCAATCTTACGTTTAGGCAGTATTAGCTAGATACTAGTTGGTGTGCTAGCAGTCATCGCAAACTGTTGTAATAAGAGGAGGTTGACTCTCATAACCCTTGAGTTCCCATGTATCCAGCTCCTTGCAGTCGGCATATGTCCCACCCTCATGACTAATGTAACTCTATTTTCAATGGAGCATTCTAAACTCTTGTAGTTCTCACGCTTTTGTCATTCAGGCACTTCAGTCCCTGTAATCCATGACACTTTTGTTGTGGTTACCTCGTTCCTGATTGAAATAAGTCTGATGAGTTATACCTCCGAAAACATTATGCTATGGCGTGTAAAACTCCTTGTTTATGTCTTTCTATAACCTTGTGTTATTAGCATATCCTCGGAGATTGGATGGAAATACCGCTCTTGACGAGGTGTTTACCCGAGCAGTCTATGGTGCCGCGACGGAACCTAGGGTCCTGGGTGCACGGCCGTCACTCGGTTCCACTAGGGGCGCGCTGGTATCAAGACATGCAAGGCATGACACCGCCGAAGTTGTGGAACATTCCGATCCAACTCTTAACGCCTTGTTGACCTCTATCCTTCAAATTCGTGGAAATAATTCACTCTATTTCCACTGCTGCCTAGTATCGTTTCCTTGCTTTGTTTCACCTTGCCTTTCTTGATCTGTGGGGAAAAATCCATCTCAATGCCCGTATCGTTCACACCCTTGCCTCGCCTTGTTGAGTCATGTTCTTCTCGATCAGCGGAGACGGATCGACTCTATGGTTCCACTCGTCCACATCTTTCTCGGACTCCTCTATGCTTACCTTGATCAGCTTTAACGACCGTATCTGTGGGGATGCTTGGTTCCATTTCCACTATTTTGCTACATCATTCCATAGCCTTCTTCCAATTTGCCTCGCTTGATTGGTGGGAAGCAACCAACTCTGTTTCCACCCTCTATCTTATGATTTCTTCCTTCATATATGTTGAATCTTATCTCCTAAAGGACTTCAGCATCATCCACTGCACTAAGCTTTTGTTCTCGGCTAATGCTTTCGTCGCATTGTCCTTTTCAAGAGTTGCTTCGTTCTTCTTTTGAAATTATCCTCAAAGTTGGGCTCACTAACCTTGGTGTTCTGTTAGTAAGCATAAGCCCTCTGTCTATATTTTTCTTGGTCAGTCTTGATCAATTATATGAAATCATACAAACCACCACCTTATCTAGGTGAATATGTCCTATCCTCTTTCCACGGCATCTTTCTCGAAACGATGAGTAGAATGTGCTATGTATCACCACATCTTGCTCTTTGAAGAATGTTCGGATTTAATGTCTTATATGTGTACACAGTCCCTATCAAATGAAATGAATGTGTCTCTCAAAAGCACATCCATTGATAACCCTTTGAATCCCAAGAGCCTTCACGGTTCGGTCCTCCGATTGTGTACCCCTTGCTTCTAATTGTTCCAAGGCCTATATATTCATCACGTTTATAAATCTTGGTGTCAAAGTCAGGGAGTAACCCTGTTCCATTAGTCGAGCAAAGCACTGCCATTTCCACATTGGCCACACCGTCTTTGCGGTTTGTTCATTCGCTCTCATATAAACCACGACTTGCCGAGCCCCTGGGAAGGACCACCTTGGAGGTATTCAAAAGCTTTGTAACAAACTTGTGTTAAAGAGGCACTAACCATTCACGAGCCTGTTAACAAAGCAAGTTGGTGAAGGATTAAGTGTCACCATGTGTGACAGAAGCACACAAATCACGACGCCGAAACCACTTACACTTCGCGGTAAGCCGTAGAACCCCGCTTCCTCCAAATCTCGGGACGAGATTTCTTTAAGGGGGGTGGGTTGTGATGCCCCTGGCATCTCAGAAGCCGTACACACAATTATACGTAAGCTAATGATGAATTAAGACTAAATCATGCTTAAAAGAGTAATGAGGAATTGGTAGATACACCACTAAGTCAAAATTTCTCAAATCTGAAATTTTAGCCCATCCCCAAATTGATTCTGAAATTTCTTTTGATTTGACTATACCACTTAAGAATATTCCTTTCTATGAAATAAAATTGGACTCATCACCTTTCAAATGCATCTATTGTGGATGTGTTTGGACTTCATTTGATACTTCAAAAGATGAAAACAAGAAAAGCTTTACTTAGGATAAATCTGCTATTTTACCAAAACCCTAAACAAGGGTATGTTGTATTTCAAAATATGTTGTGATTTAGAGAAGGCTCATATTATCAAAGTTGTAGGAAATGATCTAGGAAACAACTTTGTCAAAATGAGTCTGGTCATAAAATGAATTATAATAGGTGTTTTGAACCAATTTTTGTCAGCCTAGAAACACACTTTAAATCTGTCCAGTTTGGAAAATGGAGTTTTACTCTAACCTACATCCATTTTCATGCAAGGCCCAAATTGAATAAATTGTAGGTTTTGAAATTTCAAACAATATTGTCAATAGGCTCCTTGGGTGATAAGGCCCAGAAATAAGAGTTTTGAATTTTCCAAGCAACCCTGATCTGTAGGCCAAATTAAACTTGAGAGCTAAATTCAAATGAATTTCGTATTTCCATACCGAATTTGAAATCATGCCTATTGACAAAGTTGTAGAGTTCAAAGAGTAGAACATTTCATTCAAGTGGAGTTTTTCCAAATTCGGCCTCTAAATTGGTCTAAATGGCGATTTTCAGCACAAGAGGAAACACATTTTTCTATTTTCTTTTTTCCCTCCTTTTTCCCGGTCGATGACAGGTGGGCCCCGCGCCCCCGGCCGCCACCGTGTCCGGGCCGATGGCGACCACGCGGCCGGCGACGGCCGGGCAGCGCCGCGCGCCCACGGATCGCCGCCGTGGCCACCGGACCCGGTCCACGCCGCGCCCCCCTCCGTCCTCTCCCCTGCTCCTGCCCGTCCGGCGCGTACCGGCCGTCCGGCGCCCTGCACGGCCGAGGCCACGCGGCCGCCGGGCTCTGCCGCCGCGCCCTGCTCCTGCCCGCGCTGCCCCGCGTCCCCGGCTTCAAGGGGAAGCAAGCCCCGGCTCCCCTCCCTCCTCCACTCCTTTTCCCTGCCTCACTCTGTGCCTCTCCCTGCCCCAGCGCACACAGTGCGGCGACGCCATAGCCGCCCGCGGCGAGCTCGCCCCGTCGCCGCCTCGGGCTGCCTCCTCCTCGTCCGAGGTGCGTCCCGCGCTCGCCTCGCCGTCCTCCACCGGCCCCGCCAACCCTCGGCCTCCGCCTTTGCCTCCTACGCCCCCTCCACGCGCGGCCGCCGCTCGCCACCGCGCGCCGACGCGGCCCGCCGTGGGGAGCCCCTTTCGGGCCACCCCCGCGCCTCCACTCTACCACCGCCGGCTTCCCCACCTCACCGCGCACCTCACGCGCCCTTCCTCGCCGCCTCTCGGTGCCCGAGCCGCCGAAGCTGGGTCGCGCCGCCGTCTCCGCGCGCGCGCCGCCGCCGCGCCGGTTCAAGTCGCCGCGCCGCCTCTCCTCTCCGCCACCGGTGACGAGGCCTGGGGGAAACGAACGCCCGCGGACCGGGACACGTTCCCGGACCCCGTCGGCCTCAAGCCGGGGCCCCTACGCGTCGGCGCAGCGCGTGGGAACGCGAGCCGCCGCGCGCTATCCGCTCTCGGCCGGAGGAAGAAGAAGACCGCGCGTTTTTGTGAATAACCCCCTGCAGTTTTGGTAAATTCTGTCCCGATTTCTGTACTATGCACTGAGTCTTGAGAACCTTACAGTCTAGCCCCTGGAGGTTATGGTTAATTGCGTATAGATCCTAGATCTATATTTATTTTGAGCTGAAACTTTGAAAAATCATATCAATTCAAAGAAAAATCCAAAATGGGCAAACTCAGTACCTATGAACTCCTCTTGAGTAGATCTACAGGTTAGGTATGATAAAGATGAGTGAAATGACCATTTTACCCTCGGTTTTGTGCATGTATGTAAAAGGGAAATAAATAGAAAAAAGTGATCTAGATGAACTTCTAAAATGGTAAAACTTGGTCATTAAGCTTTGTAGCACATGAGAACACTATGACAAACTTTATGGCCATAGTGCTTGCTGTTAGGTGGGACTTTGCCATTATATTTGCATAATGTACCTTTCTATTAATTAAAAAGTGAAAACCATGCAAAACCTGCTAGAATGAGTCATCTGGTATTTTTCCTATGCACTAGATAACTGATAAGAGTCACTGGTAAAATATGAGTTTGTGCATGTCAAGTTTGAATGGTGTTTTGAAATGGACAAAGTGCCACTAGCTAGGAAAGAAAATAAGGAAAAAGTGGGGTTAAATGGCTAGGAAAATTTCAGGGGAACTTTGGTGGCTTGTACATGATACATGGGACTCAGAAAGTATATATGTGCAGGTTTAAACCACTGTTTTGTATTAGGTAAACTCTTTTGCTAATTACACTCTAAAGAGTAAGCTAGTTTAGTTAATATGATTAGTTGAGCTAGCTTTAGGTGAGGGTTTATACGATTTCTTAAAAGATGGCATGCAGGATTTTCCTAGGAGAGTATGAATGCCTTCCTCGGGAGGTAGACCTGAAATAAGAAGGCTTATTTACTTTGACATGTAGTATCCACCGTGGGTTACTTTTCTACTGCACTCTATCCTGCATTGCATCCTTACACTCATTTGCATATCTGGCATGCATATAGACCACGGGATCAAGGAGCCGACGCAGGATCTACCGTTGATCGAGAAGCCAGACGACAAGTGGAACCCGGAGCACGAAGACGACGTGTCGCTGAGTTGGCCGTCCCTGTAACAAGGGGTTGCCTGGGGCGTAGCCTCACAACCCGGCAAACTAACAGTAGTTTAGTTTGTTCAAGTTGTCAACAACAAAGGTAGGCCCCTTAGGCATTTTCACCTATCTAGGGAGTCTCACCACCCTATTCTTGTTTGTGCATTACGTTTAGGGATTTTATGAAACCCCACATGCATAAATCCTTGATGCCCAAAGTAGAAAGGATAAAACGAAGTCTATGCTTAGCCCTGCTTAGACGGTAGAAGACGAGTGAAGGTATTCACTCGCGAGATGATAGGGCCTACAAATGTTTTTACAAAACCTTGGAACCGAAAGGAAATCTGTTATGACTTGATGATAAGTTGAGACCGGGCGGAGATATGGTTTGATATGATGAGATTGTGATAATGTGTTGGTGGACTCCGCCCGAGTCGATTAAGGCCCGTCCGCTGTTCGCCTGCTGATTGGCATAACATTGCTAGAGTGCTTATCCGGTATATGGGGCCGGTGAAAGTCTTACTTGTGCCGTCTCAAGCAAGGGGCACGTTCCTACCCACTGGTTGAGAGGAAGGTGGCCGCGGAGGCGGGTGTCAAAGGAGGGCAGAACCCGACGTAACCGAGGTACCGCTCCTGCGACAACGCGCTCCGGGAGTCAGGCGGGAGTGGTCATCGAACTTGAGACGGGACAGGTGGAGATGGGAGAAGCATATGTGGAACGCTGGGAGTTAGTAAGCATATGCCATCCTGGTGCTTCTAGTTATTCCCGGGAATTAAAAATCGATTCGAATCGCTGATGCTCACCAGGTGTGAGAATGCCAAATATCACTGACGGGCAACGTAGTAACAACTTAAATACTTTATGCTTATATTCATGTTTTATATACAACATGCTTGGATAAGTATGATCCGTCCGACTATTCATAGTGCTGCCCATCCACTGAGAGGAGGTTGATGGATTTGGGAGATGCTTCGAGGTCGAGGGAGAGATGACCCGACGTATAGGGGCATCGCTCCTGAGACGGCTACTCCCAAGAGTTCGATGGGGGCTCTATGAATCTTGGGACGGGGCATGCGTTCATGTTTTATTTTCTCTGCAAGTTTTCCCCCTATGATATTGTTGATAATCATAACTAAGGGGTAGCAGCTGTCAAATCCTGCTATCTTACGATAACATGTTTTAAATAAACAATCAATGGCTAAGGACCCACTTCTAGTAAGCTTATGCGGGTTAGAAGTCAGTCCACCAAAAAGCCTTGCATAATCTCAAATGTGTCGGGCTGAAACCGCCCACGGGTAAGTCCTACGAGTTCCCCACGAACTCACCGTTTGTTGTTGATATTTTTCCTTTAGGTGCATATCAGATTACGATCAAGGATGACTACGGTGGGCTCGAGGTCATACTTGATGTTTACTTTCCGCTGCACGTTACATCTTTGTAACGATATGTATTCCGCTGCGAGGTTTATTTTGAAGTTCTTTTTCACTACCTTGTACTCCTTTTGAGCAAAAATGTTTGTACTCAATCAAATTATGTCTGTATGAAATGGTGGGTTGTTGTAATTGTTGTGGCTCTTCCGAGAGCTTAACGTGTGTGATGTCGGCATCCCTGGGAGATGGTTTCATCGAGTGCCCTTCTGGGTAGCTCGACGGACTACCGAGTTTAGTTCGGTCTAAGTGCACTGTGGGCCAGTGGTGGCAGGTGTACTTAGCCCGTATTAAATCGGCGGTTCCGCCACAGGCAGTGAACACGGCGGTGTTCATTCTCAACCGGGCACCGACCAAGAGCTTGAAGGGGATGACCCCCTTTGAGGCATGGCACGGGAGGAAGCCGGATGTCTCGTTTATGCGCACATTCGGGTGTATCGGCCACGTGAAGAACGTCAAGCCCCACCTCGGCAAGCTGGAGGACAGGAGCACACCCATGGTGTTCCTTGGCTACGAGCAAGGGAGCAAGGCCTATAGGTTGTATGATCCGCGGGCAAAGCGGGTGCACATCTCAAGGGACGTGGTGTTCGATGAGGGCGCGAGCTGGAGCTGGGAGGCGTCAGGCACTGAGGAAGATGGGCGCGGCTGGAGCTCCTTCACCATTGATTACACACTGTATCGTGGTGCAGGGGAGGCTGCAGGTGACGGAGGAGCGGATGCAGGGGAAGCGGAGCAGAGCGGTAGCGGGCAGGCGGAGCAGGAAGCTCCCGCGGAGCCGCAGTCACCGCCTACGCCAATCCCTGCAACGCATGGCACACCGACATCCGCGAAGGCGGGCAGCTCAGTGCGCTTCGTCACACCACCACCTGGAGCGGCAGATTACCTGGACGCGGACTACGACAACGAGCCACTCCGATTCCGCGCCGTCGACAACATCATCGGCGACGCATCACCGCCGGGTCAAGCTGTGCGCAACCTCGACGGCGAGTTGTTCATGGCCAGCGCTGAGGAGCCGTGCTCGCTGGAAGAAGCAGAGGCGGACGCGCGTTGGCGGCGCGCCATGGAGGAGGAGATGGCGTCGATCGAGGAGAACAAGACGTGGGAACTTGTGGATCCACCAGTTGGCTGCAAGCCAATTGGACTCAAGTGGGTCTACAAGGTGAAGAAGAATGAGCGCGGCGACGTGGTGAAGCATAAGGCAAGGCTCGTGGCGAAAGGGTTCGTGCAGCGTGAAGGGATCGACTTCGAGGAGGTGTTCGCACCGGTGGCGCGGATGGACTCGGTGCGCCTGTTGCTCGCCCTGGCGGCCACGAGGGACTGGAGCGTCCATCATCTGGACGTGAAGTCGGCCTTCCTCAATGGGGAGCTAACTGAGGTGGTGCACGTGAGGCAGCCACCTGGGTTCATCGTTGCCGGAGAAGAAGGCAAAGTCCTGCGTCTCAGGAAAGCCTTGTATGGGCTGAGACAGGCGCCACGAGCGTGGAACATCAAGCTAGATACAACTCTGGCCACGCTCGGGTTCAAGAAGTGTTCATCTGAGCATGCTATGTACACCAGACGCTCCAGGGAGGGAATTCTTATCGTCGGGGTGTATGTTGATGACTTGATTGTCACTGGGTCTGAGCAGCAGGAGATCAAGAAGTTCAAGAGTGAGATGGCGGCAAAATTCAAGATGAGTGACTTGGGCCTGCTCACTTACTACCTTGGGATAGAGGTGAGGCAGGGGAAGCAAGCCATTGAGCTCTGTCAGAGTGCTTATGCACTCAAACTGCTGGAGAGGGCTGGGTTAAAGGGCTGCAATCCTACCCAGGTTCCAATGCAAGAGAAGCCAAAGTTGAGCAAGTTGAGCACTGCTGAGAAGGTGGATGCTACACATTACAGAAGCTTGGTTGGAGGGCTGAGGTATCTCACTCACACACGGCCAGATATCACATTTGCTGTGGGATATGTGAGTAGGTTCATGGAAGACCCTCGCAAGGATCATATGGCAGCAGTCAAGCACCTTCTTAGGTACATTGCAGGGACATGTGCACTTGGGCTTGCATATCCTCGGAGGAAGAAGACCAGTGACTTACATCTGTTTGGGTTCAGTGATAGTGACATGGGGGGAGATATTGATGGCAGAAAGAGCACCTCAGGAATGGTGTTCTTCCTGGAAACTTGCCCCATCAGCTGGCAATCACAGAAGCAGAAGATAGTGGCTCTCTCTACTTGTGAGGCTGAGTACATCTCTGGAGCAGCTGCAGCATGTCATGGAATTTGGCTGAGGAGGCTGCTGGAAGATATCACTGGGCAAGCAGTGGCAGCACCCATCCTCAGGATTGACAACAAATCAGCCATTGAGTTGGCCAAAAACCCTGTCTTCCACAGCCGCAGCAAGCATATAGACATCAAGTTCCATTTCATTAGGGATTGTGTGGAGAGGAAGCAGGTCGTCCTCGAGCAGGTTGGGACCGAGCAGCAGCTCGCGGATGTGTTCACCAAGCCATTGGGGAAGAACAACTTTGAGAAGCTTAAGTCCCAGGTGGGTATGGTGGAGATCAAACAAGAGCACTCACATTAAGGGGAAGAATGTTAGAATTAATATGTGTGCTCTTGTGCTTAATCTAATCTACTAGATTAGTATAGGTAATACTAGAATAGTGTAGAACATCACTACAACAGGTTCCAGCTGTCTTAACAGCAGTAGCAATAGTCAAATTGATTTTTACATGAGCTGTAACAGCTGTAGACAGACTGCAGGTACTGTATTAAGTCGGTTACTATAGCTACTACTGTAGCACCGACCTAAAAGCCCTATATAAGGCCATGTGCCCCCCTCATGTATATTGAGTTTGTGAATAAACACTTCTAGTTACTATAGCAGCTCCATATTCATCCAGAGGTAGTGTGTGTGGTGTGGCTGAGTAGCAGGGAGGCACTGGTTTTTGCTAACAAGGAAGGGAATTTCTAGACAGCAAAATGTTTATTTATCCATTCTGCCAGTAGGCTTGTTCCAATTTATAAATTCTGAAATGAGGTTGGTTCCAACCCAAGACCTCCATGCCACAAGTGGAGACACTCTACACTCTTACCATTGTGCCAGGTCCGCCTCCGCCCTCAAAAAGTGTGTCAACGACACGAGGTAATTCAAGTTTAGCAGCACCATTGTCCCAACATGATTTGTGAACGTGATCCATAAATGTACACAAGTTGTACAATGATGCTATGTAAGATAATCTATATAGTACCATGAACTACAGATCAATTAAAGAAGACGATGGTTGAGGGCATTTCTGTACCAACTAAATAGCATAACCTTCTGCGATGGGTAAAGCCATGAAGGTGATTCTGGTGGTACAAATGCGGTGAATTTGAGTGTGATGGTACAGATGGAAGGGGTCAATCGTGAGTGTTTAAACTGGTGGATAGCTGCTATTTCATTGCATAACAGTAATGAAATTTGGGCTCACCTGTTATGGGGAAAGTGCAAGAACATCTACTCATGATTGAAATTTCAGGTGGCCTTCAAATCAAATTCACAATAGATAATATGGGCATCTTCATGAAGGTCTGACGGCCCGATAATTCAGTGTGATTGTAACAAGTACAATTGTACCATGATCGGCAAGCATCTGACTCAAAAAACTAACAAGCAACAATAGCTTACCACTTATTTTTTGGGTTAACATCACACTAGTAGTTACCCAAACCTATGGGTCTTTCTCAATGAACAGTGCTCATAAGAAAATAACCACAAGTCCACAAAAAAAAAAAAAAAAAAAAAGACACAGCGAGTTAAAGCCTTCTTAGACTCGTGCCCCCAACCTGACAAATAATTTCTCATAAAATCTATGGCATATACAAACAACTAAAAGGCACAAATGAATTAGATAAAGTGGCAAATAACTTGAAGATGGACAGGGAAAGATAAAACTCCATTGCCCTCATCCATCCTGTCTGCACATATTTAAAGCTGGTGAATCCAAGTAAGATCTACATCTGCTAAGCTTTGATGAATTGCGATTGAATTCAAGCTATGATGATAGGGATCACAGCTGGAGCTGAACTAAGCGTATTCTTACTACAATCCAATAACACCAACCAAATGATGGGGTGTACTAACTACTGAGTTGATTTGTTTACACAACGACCATATCCTAACTCCTAAGTGCAATCAGCACGGATGGATTTGTACTTTCGTATGTTTTCTCATCTAGAGTTATTGACAATGGTCAGCCACAGAGGGACAGAGCTTATTGGAATGGAAGTCAGAGGATACTCCGCGTCAGAAATGATGCAGAATTGCGAAAACACTGACCTCTCGCGAGCCATGGCGTCAGTCAGAGCTTGGAAGCGAAGTGCTTCCTCTTCTCCTCGTCGCTCTCCTCGATAATTCCAACTGACCTGCAGGCCTCAGGGTACATAGACATCCTTATGGACGCGTAGACGCCCCCATCCCACTTCCTCGCCGCGAGCTGCTCGGCAAACTTGAAGGCCTCGGCCGCCGTCTCGGCCGCAGAGGGGTAGACAGCATCGACGATGCCCATCTCCTTGCCCTCTGCGGCCTTCACCTTCTTCCCCCGGAGCACGACATCGCGGAGCGCGTTGGCCGCGGTGATCTTGGCGCGGAGCACGGCGACGAAGTAGGGCGGGAGGGGGAGGCCGATGTCGACCTCGCTCATGTAGAGCACCCCGCGGTCCCCGCGCATGACGCGGTAGTCGTGGCAGAGCGCGAGGAGGCAGCCGCCGGCGGAGGCGTGGCCGGTGACGGCGGCGACGGTGGGCATGGGGAGCGCGAGGAGGTCGGCGGCGAGCGGGCGGAGCGCGTCGACGAGCTCCCCGAGGCGCGCGCGGGAGGTCCCCGCCCACCCGATGTCGAGCCCGTTGGAGAAGAAGCGGCCCTCGCCGACGGTGACGAGCGCGGCGCCGGGCCCCGCCTTGGCCGCGGCCGCGGCGGCGGAGGCGACGGCAGAGCGGAGGGAGGAGATGAGGGCGTGGCCCAGGCGGTGCTCGCCGTCGCCGGTGAGGGTGAGGACGAAGACGCGGCCCCGCTGCTCCAGGGTGCACATCGTGCCGGCGGGTGGGGCCGGGGTGGGGCGGCTCTCTTGGTAGGTAGGTGACCAGATGTGGAGCGTGGATAGCGTTTGGTTTTTAGCGGGAGATGCACCAGCCGATAACCGGAGCAGCCGATGGAGGGGGCGCTCGGTTTTTGGCCGACGACGAAGTCGATGAACTGCGCGGATGGAATATGGAAATTGCAGGCTGTCAGACGAACGCTCCAAGTCTCCAACGATGCGAGATTATTCAATTTGCTAAACATATTGATGCTTGTGGGCTCTGGCTACGGACAGCAAGTGTTTTGAGTTGACACGTTGGTGCCGCGATGTTCACACAGGTTTTTGGGCTTTGGAGTTGACGCGATGTCCACACCAAAGCATATGCAACTCCTTATTTGTTGCTGAACGCAGACGTGTCAACAAATAGGTACTATTCCGTAGTAGTAGTTTCAGGCATTCGGCAGATAAACGTGGTGCGCGTAATAATGTTCGCACAACGGATGTGTACCTTATGTGTACTTTCTTTCAGGGTGTCAACCACTTTAACATAGGTTGTGTTTAGATCCAAAAAGCGAAGGCGAAAAGCAGGCGAAATCTGTTAAAATTTGGCCAAAAACATCACATCCGACACTGTAGTGCACTGTAGCACTTTTCGTTTGTTTGTGGTAAATATTGTCCTACCATGGTCTAACTAGGCTCAAAAGATTCGTCTCGCAAAGTACATCTAAACTGTACAATTATTTTTTGATTTCATCTACGTTTAGTACTCCATACATGTGCCGGCATTTTTATGTGATGGGGAATCTTCTTTTTCATAGTAAAATTTGGGAGAGTACTACGTACATAGTTTCATCAGATAATCGTGATTCTAGATTTAATAAACATGTTTCAGGTACCTGGTTTCAGATGAAACTTGTGCGTCCAGGTTCCATAAACAATTGTGCATCCTAGTTTTAGAAGAAACTTCTGCGTCCAGGTTTAATAAACATGCGCATCTGATAATGGTTTGTTTTGAGCCATACTTAAATTGTTATATTCAATGTGTTTCCCATTTGCATAACCAACAAACTGCATAGTTCGAAACTGGCGAAAGAACAAAAAAAAAAAAAAAAAAAAAAGGATAGCTGAGACCTCGCGAACGTAGCACCAAAAAACAGATAGTTTAGAACTGGCAAAAGTATATCAGTATTACAAGGAACCGGCAAGAACACTTGATATCACATTCTCCTTTTACAGCGGGTGAAATAGCATGGGTAAACAACAGACCAACTGAAATGTATGTGATTTTCCATATCAAAAGTATCGAGGTACAAAAAGGGACTAGTCTACTTCTGTGCAGCAGCATCAGTTAGCTTTGGAAATGTATCAACTTCGCCATGGGAACGCAAATATCAATTCTCACAGGCAAGGTTACAGGTATGGTATCAACTGCATCTGCTCAACTCTGTACCAAGCCTCTCCTTGCCCATATAATCAACTAATTTCTAGAACACTTGAGTCATGCAGTGTGCATCTTTTTGGCACAGAGAAGCATGCTCAAGCAGGCAATTCGAGCTTCACATTGTTCTTCCAACTGCAATGATGGACATAGAATAGAAGTGTAAATAATCAGTAACAAAGGAAAGGTATGTATATGTTGATAGTGTATGAGATTTTAGACAATAGTATTCAGTTTACCTTAAGAAATAATAGTAGAAGAAATCTGCATACAGAGCTGTTTGCACCAAACCAGCAAGCCAAGCTGAAAGAAATAGGCCATTAGTGGACAACAATTCTGACAGCATGTGAGATAAAACAGTACCATAGAAAAGTGATAGCTTACGAATCCATCGGCTATGATGACCCTCCGTGAAATAACGGTAAATCCAGTTTAGAATGTAGAATGCACGGTAGGCCCTGAGAAAACAAGTATAGTGTTATTATAAAGAGACAATGTAGCTACAGAACTGAAAAGTGTGAAAGAAAAATAATCTTCTAAGGAATTTGTTCTTGTCTCATGATGCAACTTGATATATTATAAACTCATATTTTGTCCACTTCTGGAAAGGAGAAGAGTGATCCTTAAACCTGTCATGGAGGGTCGTGAACATTGAAACTGCAGTTCAGGTACTTAAACTTGTGAAATAAGTCATCCAAGTCAAAAGTGTCCAAAATACTGCTATAGTTGCTGATGTGGCACGTCTGTGTGAAAAATCAAACTAAAGGGATATTTTGGGCACTTCAGACCTATATGACACAATTAACAGGTTTATGGACTCACTCTCTAGTTTTCGAAGTTGATGGACCTGAATGACATTCCACGATAAGTGTAAGGATCACCCATGAATTTCACTCAAAGAACAATATGCTAAACTGCACATTAACTACAAATGATAGTCCAAGTATAATTCAAATATGACAAAAAAAAAAAAGAAAATTACAATACCATATAGTGCATGCCTAAAGAGTTGAGCTGGAAGCCCAGGCTTAAAGGTTAAGTTTCTGGTTTGGACTTTGGACTACAAAAATATACAGCACTACTTAAGAAGTTACGATGCGCTGATAGAGCAGTACTAACACGCTATCCTCTGAAATATGAACTACGAACTATTGAAATCCAAATAACATGAGATCACTCATTACTATACAATGCACCGATAGGGCAGTACTAACCAAGTAACCAGCACTACCCCCCCTTGGAAATATGAACTTATTGTTATTGAACTCCAAATAACAAGACATCACCCATTGTATTTCTATAGCATCAATGATCAATTGAGGAGAGCATCATTCAACAGTTAACTCTGTGTCTAACATGAATACATATGTAAGAAAATATATTAAGTTCGCCATATGCAATAGCCTGAAATTATTCAATTCCAAAATCATAGGTGTGTGCCACTTATTTTTACTGCCTTGGGTTTTTTTTTTTTTGTGCTTTTTAGTTCAAAAATGAATAGCCAGCGACAAACAATTGAGAACGGAGGTACACTATTATATTTAATGACTAGAACATTGTACAGAGTTCGATGCCATAAATGAATCATCTTTAGGCTTTGAATACAACAAATGTGTCCAGAAAAACAGCAAGTTGCCAACAGGGAGTAAAAAAATATTCATACCCGAGGAAGAAAATATATTGTCCAGTTAAGTTGTCCACATTCCTGCTTCTCTGGAGTAACACTAACTGCGGTAAAATTGCCACTGCCTCCAAATAGATTGAGAATGCCCAGCATATCTGCAAAGGAATATTGTTTCAGATTCAGCCTTTAGAATACTTGCCAATGAAACTTTGGAGCG
The DNA here is from genome assembly GCA_022530915.1 of Paspalum notatum. Classification (NCBI taxonomy): domain Eukaryota; kingdom Viridiplantae; phylum Streptophyta; class Magnoliopsida; order Poales; family Poaceae; genus Paspalum; species Paspalum notatum. The sequence goes on from CM039692.1 coordinate 37,310,487, forward strand.
ACCACTAACAGTTCAGTGTGCAATAGCTTATATAGTATTATGAAAATTCTTATTATCATTTAACCTACATTTTAGTAGCTAATGTCCAAGCAAAGACGAAAGACATTTTTCCAAACTTACAAAAGTGTGAAGAGATGCTGATCATGCACATGGGCGTGAACAGAGCAAAGAATTGTAAATTGAATAAACTGTGAACTTCAGAGCTAAGAAGATGTTTTGGTTGCTCTTCTTTCTACAGTTTTACAGCCTAGGAATTGCAATACCCGTCAGCAAATTAATGAAGTTTTCTACTGTAACATAGATAAACTGTTAAATAGATCAACATGCCAAGTGACAAGATGAATCCAAAAAAATTTGAACATACAGTCTATTGGCTGCCTGATGCCTGCCGGGCTTTATTCAACTTTTGAGACAGATCACTATCAGATATATCAGCTAATTTGGCTGACATAAACTATCAGACAATCAAAATCACTAGCATACAGTTTATCAAACTCAAGTACAGAATGGCAGCTGCAGTTATTCAATAGATCAATATTGTAATAACTATGCAAAAGGTACCGTTGTTCTTTTGTTTATATGAAGTGAAGAAATTTCCCAATGCGCACAAAATAAAATGCGTTAAAAATTTCATCAGAGATCCCGTCAGACCATCAATTTAACACAATGCCATGAGTAATCCAGGACAGATCAGATGGGGAGAAGGCATCACCTCGCGGAAGGTGAACCGCTCGTTGAATATCAGCGCGAGCAGGCATGCGGCGGCTACGAGTACCACATGGCGGAAGGTGTCCTGCTCCTTGTCGTACGTTCTCCGCACCTGTGGGTGGCGGCGCATGTACCACACGATCGCCGCGGAGCTGGAGATGAACACCACCTTCATCACCGAGTTGTAGAGCGAGATGTAGTCCGTGAAGAGGTCCAGGTACCTCGCCACGAACACCAGCATGTACAGCTCCTGCGTCTTCCTCGACACACCTGCGCGGCGGCGCCCAGATCTGTCAGTGCCGAGCCCCCCTAACGGGCGGTCGAAGCCCTATCGCCGCTCCGGCTTACCTGAGCACGACTTGGTGGCGTAGATCTTGAGGAGGAGGACGAGGACCGAGAAGAGGTGGGTCATGTCCCCGAGGAACCGGAAGACGTTCATGGCTGCGGCTCCGGCGGTTGGCGGCGCCGGCGGCGCGGAGGTTAGGGTTTGAGGGGTTTAGAACAGCAGCTCCAGATGCGCAGGGAAATGGCGGAAGGGAGGAGGTGGGCAGGAGCAGGACGCCAGGACAGGAAGAAACGGGAAGGGCGAGGTGCCAGCGTCGTGGGCGGTGGGCCGGTGTGAACAGAGTCTGTCGAGTGGGGACCACATGGCAGTGACTCATGGACCAGTGAAGTTGGTGCAGGAAGAGAGATCGGGGAGGGAGGTGCGAGTGTGGCATCGTGAAGCTCGTCTCGTCTAGGTGGGGACTGGGGGGTGAGCTACGTGGTGCAGAGAGCAGAGGTTGACGTGGCCGGGCACCTCACCTGCGCGGTGACGTCACCTCGCCGGCTTTTTTTTCTCCCCGGCTTCCACAGTTGCACTTTGCATAGGCTCTCACATGCCGCTGATGCTTCGCGTCTCCTGCTTCCACTTATTAATCCGCCGCTCTTCTGCCTTCCCCCCTCTATCCGCCTCTCCCGCCGCGAGATCCGGTTCCGCTTGCAGAAGCTTCTTGAGCGCCCGTTCCATGAGCGTCTGATCGGCCGTCGCCATGGGCTGCGCTGGATCCACCCCCAAAGTCGATGGTAACGTCTTGGTGCTTGCCTTGTTGATTGGTGGTCTTTGATTGTGAATTGTTAGTCACTGAGATCCGGTTTGCATCGTTTCTAGGCGCTGCAGATACGAGTAGGATTAGATCGATTGTTCTTTACTCTTATTGGTTCTTGATCAAGTGGGGCTTTGTCGTGTGACAGCTAAATCGCATAGCTTCGAGGCATCAATTCACGAGCCGTGTGAGAATTCGGAGTGCCGAATAAGAGGAAATTTAGCAAACAGGCAAATCGTCTGTGTGGACTGCTGCGGTGGTGTTTGTTTTTAGATTTGCTGTTTGTGTTGGCACAGCTGTTGATTTTCCTGAATCAAATTGCCCAATTCTGGTAAGGCATCACTGTAGTGGAGTCTAGCAGAAACTCTTGCACCGTGATGTAGCATTGGTTAGTAGAGGGATAACATTATCGTGTTCAAAAAGGCATCTGAAGTGATGGCTATATTCTCTAGCAAGACAAAAGCTATTTTATTTCTACCTAATAAAAGCAAGGATGGAATATGAGAGCAAGGAGGTGACAGTTTGTTCTCACAATAGGGCAAAGAACTTTTTTTATGGATAAGATAAATTTCATTTTCAATTGCTAGTGCCTCTTTGGCTGCAGAAGTATACAAATAATTATCTTTATGAACACCACCTTGTGTGGAGGTTTACAGAATGGGGTACGTCCTTTTCAGTTGCTAATGCCCTATATAACAACAACAACAAGCCTTTTAATCCCAAGCAAGTTGGGGTAGGCTAGAGTTGAAACCCAAACCAAACCGCTAGAATCGAGAAAAGTTCTTTTTTTTTTTTTTTTTGAAAGGTCACTTTCAACAAGAAAACAAGGGTTTTAAAAGATTTTTTTTTTTTTGAGAAGCACATAGAAGAGCCTAGTCAAGGCTCGGGTACGTGGATAGCTGCTAATGCCCTATATAGTTCAAGATATTTTTATTAGAGGTTGGTTTTAGAAAATAAGCATTATATTATGCAACTGCTTGTTATATTGGATATTCGAAACTTTTAGGATAATTATGTGTTAGCTATTGTGATCTTCCTAATTTTAGCCTTAGTATTAGCAATGAGCAATAAGCCACTCTAGATTATAAGATTATTCAAATACTGTTAACTTTGCTCACAGCCGATGTGTCGAAAAAGACTGATTTTGCCTTTTGCTGCTCAGCAAATTACGAGGCATAATCTTGCTAGTAGACTTTTGAAGAAAACTGTGTTGTAAGTTTATCTTGTGGCTAACTAAAGGAATATAATCAGATCTCTTACCAACAGTCCCTGAGTACAGATTTCTACCTATCAGACTACACTAATATCCTAGCACCCTGTTATCTTGATAGACAGTGTGAGCTGTTCTTTCTTTCCAGGTTATTTTGCAGAATTTTTTCACATCATAGCTCTGCCTTTGGATACATTCAGTGATGAAGGTTAAATGATTTTCTCTTTAATACAGAGAACAGTAAGAAACTTAAAAAGCCTAAGGCTTGGAAGCACACTCAACCGATTACACCAGCACAATTGAAACAGATGCGTGACGAATTCTGGGATACAGCTCCACATTATGGTGGCCAAAAAGGTATGCTGAATTATTTGGGCACAGCTTAACGGAGCACATAATTCTAGCTTAACTTTTTCAACTTTATCCCACTTTGCTGATCTCAAGTCATTTATCTCCATGTTTTTGTTTTCTTTGTTTGATCACTGGCTGATGCTGGTGTTATAATTTGTACTTAAATTCAGTACTTGTACTTTGCTGACAGTGTAAGCTGTTCTTTGGATTCACAACAGTATCGTCTGTCTAGGAGATCTTATTCAATTGCTTTGTTTCAAGGGTTCATGTTTATCTGGTTGCCTTTTCGGTAACCTTCAGTTTAGTTGCACAAGAAAAACATTGACCTGGAATATAATCAAATGATTCTGACTAAATGCAAATTGTTTTATAATCATTGGTTAAAGTTGGGAGAGATAATTTTTCAGTTTTTGCTACAGAAAGATGTTTAAATTAGCATAGCTTTTTTTAATAAGTACTGTCTCTCTATCCAGAGATTTGGGATGCCCTTAAAGTTGCTGCTGAATCTGACTTGGCACTTGCACAAACCATAGTGGATAGTGCTGGAATCATTATTTCCAATCCTGACATGACACTTTGCTATGACGAGAGAGGTGAGCATATATATCTTATATGCAAATTGGTGATTTTCTTCATGAGTTGTTCAAAACTAATAACACCACTGTGGCAGGTGCCAAATACGAACTGCCAAAGTATGTTCTGAGCGAGCCAACAAATTTGATCCGCGAAGGTTGAGTCTTGAGCAAAGGCTTAGAGCATGAACTGGACCACGTAAATTATGTGAATGATCATTTGGACGCTGATTCCTGGATTGCGATTCTAATATGAATCTCCTCTGTAGCGCTGCCATATGAATCTCCTCTAGAGCGCTGTGTAGTTATCTTGTTGGGCTCCGTTGTAGAGCTGCCACTGAAGTATATAGGGCTGACTTTGCTGCATATATACCTATAATCCATCTTTTGCACATGAAGAAAATCTGTACCTTTGCCTGTTGCGAAAAGTAGTGTCATTTATCAGCAAAATTGCATTTAGGTTTAGGTTGTCTCCGCTGAAAATTAACGGGGTCAGATGTAGAGACTCTTGAAGTCGCAGCGACATGGTGTCAAACAGAAGTCGTGAAAATGAATGCATGAACAACAGTAAGAACAAGCTGCCAAAGAAACTAAAGCTGGCAGGATAAGATTAACATGAAGCTGCCAAAGAAACTAGTTAATCATGGCTGTGCGTATCATTGGGTTAACAGCTGCGGTGCTGCACATCTTAGAATCCTGCGCAGCTTGCTAATGTCGGATCTGAGATCTCTGAAGGGAAAGGACGGATCTGCCAAGCTGGCGTGGTAAGCTAACGAAGCAGCAGAAGAACTCGAGACCGATACGGCCAGGAAGAGGCGCTGAACTTTTTACTGAAGAAGTGTTAATCAACCTGGACCATTGCTGATTTGCTGTTGTTCGTCTCTGCTTTCCCGAAGGAAGCCCCCCAGTTTTTCCCGCGTGCTGTAACATGCAGAAAGGCTGTGGCCATCTGGACGCATAAACTGCACCGCACGCACCGCATATCCATGCTGACACTGTGTGGAACGCCGGGATGCGTGATGGCGCATTTCCTGAACGTGAGGAACGGCACGAGTCACGGGAAGCACATCCATGGAATGCAGTGTGTGATTAACTAAGGCCATTTCACAAATAACAGGAATGTCACATCAATTTTAACTAAGCAAACCGTGTAACCCCTTTTGGTAGATATCTGATAATATGAATCTAGATTCTAGCGAACAATATGGATAATGGAATTATTTAGACACTATCATCTACCATTAATATATGACGTTTAGCCGGAGGAAGTTCTTTTGTTATTACCTGGCCAGTAGCTTTTCACAATGTCAGCCAAAGCGGGATATTGGGTGGGTTCACATAGCCACAAGGCCACAAGGTATTCTTTGGCTTTTTTGTCAAATTTAATTAGTTGGATATTCGTAATCCAATGCAACCAAAAAGTGGTATAAGTTACACCTGCTCTTTCCATACTCTCATCTATGAAAATTATCGCACCCCCCTCGTTACCTTCTTGACACGTCACCATGTATCAAGGGGTGGTCATTAGGATTAACTTCATTATAAAATAGAGTTTTTTAGTCCTATTAATTTTTTTTAAAACGTACTTAATATTAAAGAGAATAAGGATTCCCGGTCCATCCTGACAGGTCGGTCCCACCTGCCAGCCTCCTTACCTCTGTGCCAGGGTCCTACATGTCAGCCTCTTTACCTTTGGGCGTCCGTCGTTCTGCGTGGCCGCGTCTCTCCGACTCCGACTTCGCAACATCTTCTCCCGGACGGCGGCTCTGCGCCGTGGGCGAGGAACGGCCGGCGCAGCGGAGTCTCCGGATGGCGGCCGTCGACTCGGCAAGGCGGAACGACCCCGTGGCGGGCCATGGGGCGGAGTCCCTGGATGGCAGCCGGCGACGCGGCAAGGCGGCAGCGGGCGGAGTCCCCCACCGGCGCCGCGGAAGGGGGGGTGGCGATGGCTCCTGCTGCGTCGTCCCGCGGCGGTGCCGCCGTGGAGGACCGGCGGCTCCTGTTGCGTCCCGTGGCAGTGCGGCCATGGAAGACCAGTGGTGGCGGCGGAGTCCCACGGATACAACGACGAGAAGGACCAGGAGCGCGGGTGGGGAATGAGACGCGATGGGCTGGAGACGTCTTGTCTAAACTGTTCAATGCACGACAGACCAACCATGGTCCATAATCAATGACCCATGTTTAATTTCTTAACCTCATAGCCCATCAAACCCAAACACAAAAGAAAAATTTATTTACAAATACGGTAATATATGTTAGCATCTCTTATATACTAACATAAATTTTTTATATATCACAATACCATGCCACTAATTATTATTTTGAAAAAACAAAAACAACCGTATGGATTGCAAGTAAATAATCCACATATCCCAAATAATTATCCTTTAAAAATCTAAAATAAACCGACAAATCCCCGATTCGTATTATATACACAATGTTAAACCCGGTGCAACGCACGGGCATTTTTCTAGTTTTTATAAAGTAGAAGGAGATGTTACAACGACCAAATAACAAACAAAAGGTTTTTACAAATTTTGCCAGGATTGGTTGACCCTGATGAAGTAATCTTATTTGGTCCCTGAATGAGAATGAACCATGTTCAAAACCATCGCTCGGAATAGCTTCACTATAGTACATTAGTGCTAATTACTCCACTCTATATGGCTTTAAGCTTAAGCGCCGGTCTTCGCTAGTCTAGTAAGAAACAGAGTAGGCACGAATTGTACCCAGCTCCTTAATGACCGATCATTGTGGCATGTGGCTAATGCATTCTCACCGCTCTATGGGTACGGGGGCAGGCTGCTTGAGTCAGAATTAAGAAACCGAGCAGTACTCTGTACTCCTGTCCCTGTACTGTGTGCATAAGCCTAGGGGCCGTTTGGTTCGTCGTAGATAATGGAATTTTGGGCCAAATTATCTCCTTTGCGTCCAAACGGTCCGAGACAAGGTGAAAGATAATGCACGAGTCGATGTTATCCCATTATCTGGCCAAAACTTGATAATGAGGGATAGTAGATGGATTCAGACGCTGAAATGACAAGCTTGCAGACACGACAGACCGCAGACGACCGAAGGCAAAGGGCAAAAGCAGTAAAAAGGTGACCAGCTGCACATTACTCGATGAATTTTATCTGGGAAAACAAACGGGTGGTTCTATCTAGAATTCCACCAGTAAAGTATCAAGATAATGTCTGCTTGGCGCCTCGGTGCCCCAATCATTGACAGTGATTAACGTAGTACTACCAGGAAACAAGGACGACGAGCAACCGCTGTTCGCTCGTATCGTACTTGCAGCGCGGTAGAGTGGCATCTACGCGTGCGTGACAGCTGCTGCTGCGCCAAGGGCCATCGATCTCGATGCGTCCATCTGATGAGTAACAGGCAAGCTTCCTCTGCTGGCTCGCGGTGAACAAGTTTTTCTCTGCACCCGGCCTGCTGTCCGCAGATCGCCCTCCACCAGACAAATCGGTTGCCGGCCCCGGCCTGTTGTGCTTGTGGTTAGGGGTGTAAACGGTATGGATATTATCCGTCCGTATTCGAGTTCGGATCCGAAGGGTTGAGATCTGACCGTATTCGAATCCGAACATTCAGTATCCGATCCGTATTCGATTTATATCCGTATCCGAATAACGAAAATTGGATATATATATGATGTCGATGTCCATCTAAGTCTTATCCGACACCAACTATAAATATCCGTATCCGATCCGAATTCGAAGAAAAAATATGAAAACAAATACGGTATCGACAGTATCCGTCCGTATCCGATCCGATTACACCCCTACTTGTGTGGTCTTGTGGATGGAAATTGAAACTCGTGTGGAGGGAGGGAGAGCGGGGCGTCGCCGTGGCCGCGTGGCGTGGGGTGGTGTCGCGACACCTGACAGTCCTCGTTCCCTGCGCCATTCCAGACAGAGGAGCCAGACTGCCAGTGCCAGAGCAGCGCAGGCCGCGGCAGGGAGCAACGAAAAGTCACCCGTGTTCTTTCCTGCGTCTGGCACCGGCCGAATCCTACCGTTTCGCCGCGAGGATCGGGTTTTCGCTGCGCACAGTGCACCCCAACGATTGGGGCGCAGATCGTGGCTGGCTGGGCTACACGCCGTAGCCCTTGGTCAAGCGACCCATCTGTCCCGTCACACCTCTCCCTGGTCGGCTGGGCCACGTCGGGTGGGCCTAGCATTCCCCGCCTCCCTCCTAGCCCTTGGGCCCGCCCGCCGATGGCCCACCTCCTCGCTGGCGGCCGTCGCCAGCCATCTCCGGATCATTGTTTGTGCCCATCAATGCGATACGTGCATGTCCGCGGCACGCACCCGCCGGACAATGGACGTGGTCCAGGGTCTAGCCGAATGGCCCACCGACGGGGGAGCAATCGGACGGTTGGTGGGTGACGGAGATTGCGGCGCGGAGAACGGAGAGCCTCTCGCGCCCGTCCGATGGGGAAGGGTCACTGGGACATGTGGGCGGGGACGGGCACTGGGAGATGCGGCTGCATGCCTCGTGTGTGTGAGACATGGGGGCCCGTACGTCGTGTTGCTTGTACAGTGCCGTGCGGCACTGTGCCGAGCTGCCCGAGCACAGTGACGGACAACAGGCAACAGCCGTGATTTTTTTTTTAAATATTGCTAGAAGCACTGGCTATTCATGTAAGGCTCGTATTGGGCACCTACGCCGACCACATGCTCAAACGCAGATGAGAGTGTCCAGTAGTCTGGAACGCGTCTACTGACACCAACCAACGGCCGTGATCTGACAAGGAATGGCACACGGCATTGCTACGAGTACTGTGTACTCTCTGGTTAGTTGGGGATGCAAACTAAATGGCGTGATCGTATGGATCATATATAATTCATAAGTAGTGAATAAGGTAGTGTTTGGATTCATAATGCAAAAGGGCAAAAAGGAAAAATTTTTGCTATTTGCCATTTGCCATTTACCACTCTTTCCTCTCTCTTTCTCTTTCCCTTTTGCCAAAAGGTGTTTGGATCCAAATGGCAAAAAAAAAGACAAAATTTTTACTATTTGCCTTTTTGCCAAAAGATCCAAACAGGCAAGTGAAGATGGTAGGTGCCGGACATACCTGCTACTATAAGATGAGAATGCTGACCGCATCTTATCCATAAACTCCAAGATAAAGATGTCATTTTACCCATCCCTGCCATGTGAAGGGCAAGAGGAAGAGGCATCCTCTTCAAAAAAGGAGGAAGAGGCATCTGATTTCGACAGCTGTAGCACAAGACAAGACAAGATCAGAAAAAAAAAAAACTAAACACAGTCATAGCACTGCACCGTGACTTGTTGAGCCGCATCAATTCGGTCGGTTCTACTTCTACATGCCTGGATGATACGTGTAGGAAGGTGGGAGGCAGCATGGAAGCGCGCCAGATGACAGCAAGTGTGATTGTGAATGTGTCACCTTGCAACTTGTGGGCTCTTGCAAGTGAAAAAGAAACGTTTCAGATGCAGAGTGGGAGAGTTTCAAAATCGTTCGTGGCCGAGCCATGACGCTGCGTGCAGTGCAGCCACTGCGACTTGGGCGCAAACCACCAGCGAGCGGGCAGCAAACGACCGGACCGCATCCCCGACGATCTGCCATCCCCAGATCGGCCGTGACGGCCGTGCTTGTCCCTCGCCTCACGCCAACGCCGCTGACGGCAACGGCACGTCGCAGCCTCGCTGCCGACCACCACCACGGCTCGTCGCCTCGTCGACTGGGCTCCAACCCCATCCCCCCATCCCCTCCCTCCCCGTCCCCGAGGCCCCAACTGAAGCCGTGGCCCTCGAAATGGTTTAGCCGGAGAGGGGCGGGCGTGGCGAGGACTGAGAGTTCGAACCAGCCGCAATGCCGGCGCCGGCAGCGGGGGCCAGCGGCGGCGGCGGCGGAGGGGAGCAGCACCTGCGGGGCCACGCGCACCTCACCAACTGCATCCACCTGCGGCACCACCACGCGCACGGCGCGTCGGGGCGGAGGCGCAGCCCGACGGGGTCCTCGGCCTCCGCCTCCGCCGCGCTGATGCGGGACCTCCTGGCCCTGCAGCGCTCGCGCTCGCTGCGGGACCCCTCCACCCGCCGCTCCGTCGACTCGGCCTCCAACAACAGGGTCGCCGCCGACCCCGACCCCGACACCGACCACCCCGGCCGCGGCGCGCTCAAGACGCTCCTCGACCAGCTCACGGAGAACCCGCAGCCCAAGCCCGGGCGCCGGCCGCGCCGCCGGTTCAGGCGCGGGGCCGGACGCCGCGCGGCTGCCTCCGGCGGCGCTGCAGATCGCCCCGCCGCCGCGCCCCGCGTCTCCGTCAACTCCAGCTCGCAGGAGGCCGTCTGCGGCAACAGGTACCTCTTTGGCGCCGGCGGAGGCGACGGCGGCGGCGAGGAGTTGATGCGGCAGCAGGTGTCCCAGGAGTCGCGCAACGTGTGCGGCATCCCGTGGAACTGGTCGCGCATCCACCACCGCGGCAAGTCCATTCTCGACATGGCGGGTCGTAGCCTCTCGTGCGGCCTGTCCGACCCCAGGTCGGCGTCGGGCGCGCGGAGGTCCGAGCCCGCCACCTCCGCGGCCTCCTGCGGCCACGTCAACGGCTCGCGTTCGCACCCGCATTTCCCGGTGACGGCGAGGCTAACTTCGTCGACGAGCTCCGACTCTGACTCTCTGCCTCTGCTCGTCGACGGCGTGCGCAGCGGCGTCGGTGGCATTTCTAGCAGCTTCTCCGGGGAGCTCGGGATTTTCTCCAAGAGCAGTGACCTGGACTCCGACCTCGCGTCCGAGGCTCGCTCAGGACAGAAGTCACGGGGCTCGCACCGTGGTCGCCACCGGAGCTTGACACAGAAGTATGCTCCGAGGACTTTCAAGGACGTTGTCGGACAGAGCTTGGTGGTGCAGGCGCTGTCCAATGCCATTCTCAAGAAGAAGATTGGGCTGGTGTATGTCTTCTACGGGCCACATGGCACGGGCAAGACCACGTGTGCCAGGGTATTCGCAAAGGCTTTGAATTGCCATTCCGCTGAACACCCAAGGCCCTGTGATTCATGTGCCTCTTGTATCGCACACAATCTGGGCAAGAGTAGGAGTTTGTTGGAGATTGGGCCGGTTGGTAACATAGACCTGGACAGCATTGTGGATATCCTTGACAATGTGATGCTTTCGCCTGTGCCATCCCAGCACAGGGTGTTCATAATCGATGATTGCAACACATTGCCTCCTGATACATGGAGTGTCATATCCAAGGTCGTCGAGCGGGCACCGCGGCGTGTGGTTTTTATTCTCATCAGCCCCAATCTTGATCTCCCTCATATAATTGTGTCGAGGTGCCAAAAGTTCTTTTTCCCCAAACTGAAGGAGGGCGACATTATCAACACTTTGCAGTGGATTTCTACTAGCGAAGGCCTGGATGTTGATAGAGATGCATTGAAACTTATAGCTTCCCGATCAGATGGGTCGCTAAGGGATGCAGAGATGACTCTGGATCAGCTGAGCTTGCTTGGACAGAGAATTTCTATGTCACTTGTTCAAGAACTTGTAAGTTATCCAGCAACATTCATCAATATTGGTTCTTTGTTCGTGAGTTTATTTTTTCCTTTTTTGCTATTGCTAATTATTTAAGCATAGCAGAACTTTAGAATTCAAGTCTAAATGCATTTGTTTCCCTTTCCATAGGTTGGCTTGGTTTCTGATGATAAATTGGTTGATTTGCTTGATTTGGCACTATCTGCTGATACAGTGAACACAGTGAAAACCTTGCGAGATATCACTGAAACAGGTGTTGAGCCACTGGCCCTGATGTCTCAACTTGCTACAATAATCACTGACATCCTTGCTGGTACCTATACATTCACACGAGAAAGAGTGCGAAGAAAATTCTTCAAACGTCCAACCTGTAAGCAACATTGTTCTTGCTTATTAACAAATTCATACCCAAACCGCCCAATGTTTTCTAGTACTGATTGATTGTTTCCGAATATGTTCCCCGTTTGCATTAAACATACTTATGTAGTTATGTTATATGACTCTTCTTCACAGCAAGAATGCAATATAGAGTTAGAAATGGTGCTGCGTTAGTTGTGTCTGTCAAGTTTTTCCTATCGCACAATCAGTCTTTCCATTGTAAATATTTTTACTGCATACATCATTGTAAAAAAACTATATACTGATTTCAGTATCAAAGGATGATATGGAAAAGCTACGCCAAGCCTTGAAAACACTCTCTGAAGCCGAAAAACAATTGAGGGTCTCTAATGATAAGATGACGTGGCTTACAGCTGCTCTTCTTCAGCTTGCTCCTGATAAACAGTATATATTGCCAAGTTCATCCCCGAGTACGAGTCTTAATCAGGGTCTGCTTACCCATCCCGAGGGAGATATAGCAAGGAACTTTGTTATGGATCATAGTGAGGTCTATCCTGGTCATCATGGATTAGCAAGAGGATCTGACCATGGAAATCAGCAGTATAGAGATGTTAATCTAGTGGACGGTTCCAGCAACAACAGGGCAATCAATTACCATGCTGGAAGGAGACATGGGGAACATACTCCAGACAGCCATGTATTGTCAACGGGTGCTACCAAAGTGAATGGAGGATCTAGATATAGCAAGACGAACAGTGAAATGATTTGGCAGGCTGTGCTAGAGAATGTTCAGTCAGACTCATTAAGAAAACTGTTGGCTAGAGAGGGTCGACTGATTTCTGTCAGCCTAGGCACTGGTAAGATTCACAAAAAAGGATTAAATCTCTATGGCTGTAACTTATCTAATAAGATGTCTTCTGACATTTGCGTTATTTTTGTCATGTAGCTCCAACTGTACAATTAATATTCAGCTCTCGAGTAAATAAGTCCAAAGCCGAGAAGTATAGGGGGCAAATTCTGCAGGCATTTGAATCTGTCCTTTCTTCTGCCATAATACTTGAAATACGATATGAATCAAAGGATGATCCGTCGGTGGCTCATGCTCCAGTTATTTCTCCGTACCCTGAGGATGGCTCCTTGAATATGGTATTGGGGAGGTCTTTCACTAAGCATAGTTCAGTTTCTTCTGGAGGTGAAAATTTAATTAGGAGGCTTCAAAAAGACAGTGTGATACAGGGTGATAGCTCAAATCAAACACGCTGGATGCAATCTGATCCACATATATTGACTGAAGGCGAAATTATTGAAGTTGGATCTCAAATGGATTGGCGTGCTGAACTGGATAGTGCCATTGTTACAGCAAACAAAAGACAAGAGGGTGTTTGGGTTGAAGGTTTGCCATCACAGAGTCAGGAAATTTCTCAAGGAGGAAAGAATTACGGAGATGGTCGACAAAAGAACATTGTGAGAGGCAAGGTATCTCTTGCTAATGTTATCAACCAGGCAGAAGCTTGTTCTCAACAAGGTGGCTGGTCTAGACACAAAGCTATATCGATTGCAGAAAAACTAGAACAAGATAATTTGTAAGTTATCCATATCTATACTCTTTTATACTAGTTGGGTATGTTTGTAGCAGTATCATTCTATAGTTAAAAGATGCCCATCCACTGCATACTTGCAACCTGGAATTGGTGTCTATTACAAGTCTGCAAATGAAAATGGCCACAGACAGTCACACAGTCAGTCATTTACTACTAGACTTGCGAGGCCTACTTTGATCCATGGACAGCAGCATATAGTATCATAACAGTTGCTATATTTTGTTTAGGAAGCTTGGAGCATAAATCAAGTACTAGTAGTCTGCACTCTGCACTAGCTTATTTCCGTGAAAGATCTGAGTTTTCCATCCTCAGATGAAATTTTGTAATGTTGATCTGTTTGCAGGAGATTGGAGCCTAGATCCAGTTTGCTATGTTGGAAAGCTTCAAGCACTTCTAGACGGAAGGTAATGATTTTGACGCCATCCTCATGCCAGCATATTTTCGTTCTTTTTTTCCCTTTTCTTTAAGAACCAGTAACTGGGTGTCATTTATTATTCAGGTGTCATGATGCTAATATGCCAAAATATTGTCACAAAGTCACATGGTTAATTGGCCATATATGCCTGCAACACAAAAAATGCGGGGGTGGGGTGGGGTGGGGGCTGCGTGTCTTGAAACATATTGGCTGATCCCTGTTGCACTGACTATTCCTGGAGAGTATTATTTGTATTCATTATCATGTATATTCTTTATTTATGGTCTTATAATACATATGAAACAACCAACTGCCAATAGTCATAAGATTATATTTTTCATAAGACTGCAATATTTAGTCTACAAATACGATATAATGGCAGCAACTGTAGGCAGTTGTATCTTTTTAAATTAAACTGCAGACATTGTGTGTCTTGTCAGCGACCAAACCGGTTTTGTAAACATTGTCAACATGTTTTCTTGTGTTTGTGCCTTTGTGGTGACACTTTCCATTCTTGCTGACTGGCACAATCATTTCCACTGCAGCTATCTGCACTGAAGATCAGGACACGAAGATCGCAAGCTTTATCGAGGCTCGCCTTGTGCGGAAGGTGCATTTCCGTGAGATCCCCAAGATGAAACGTTGGGATTGGGGGTTAGTCGTCCCATATTTTACATGTGGCTAACTTAGTAGGGCATCCATAGTTTATTTTCTCAGTATTGTAGCCGCACGCCCGCACTCTGTAGGTGTTATTCTGGAGTACATATTTTGTAACATGTAGACTCAGATAAACATCATAGCCCATTCTTTCCAGTGAAACATCGGAAATAATTGCTCAAGAATGGTTGTGTATTCACATTTTGGACGATCCATTAGATAGTGCAACAGATCGTACATGTGTATATATTAAGAGAATGCACGGGAAATGAGGTGGCTATCTCCAATGGGGCTGCCTAAAGGACTGTCTATACACTGTTTGATACTGTAGCGCTACTGTAGACAGAGAAAGAGGTAGTTGGAATAGTGGATAGACAACCATTTTTAGGCAATGGTTGGGGATGGTCTTAGTGTGTGCAAAATAGACAACGTGATAAAGAAGCTCCTGTAGTCGGTCTGGTCTCATAAAACAGTCGTGGGCTCAGACGTCAACATATTCTTTGAAACTAGCAACGTTGACAACTGACAACATGGCAAGTATAGATAAATTAAGGATGCGGCAAGATTCTGATAAAAATCAAGAAAAAAAATAATGTGCTCTCTTGGCCAATTGAAAATATTGAAGCACTCATGCTCCCACAAGAATCATCGGAAATGTGTGTGATCTGGTGGTGTGGTCATCGAAATTGGGAGACCGGCGCCGAAGAGAAGAGGGCACCGTCCGATGTCAACTGTCTCATCCCGGCCCTAGATAACCGAGTAGTTAGCCTACCCGTTGACTAACTAAAAGCCATATTGACCGACTAACGAGCTAAAATTTGACGTCAATGACATCTACCATCCTCAAACACACCTTTACATTTTTTTACCCAATATTTTTGACTATAGCATAGGGTGATTTTAGAAAACTCGAATGTGTTTGACCTTTTGACGACGTTTAATGAATTAATTTCACCTTGAACCCTTTATAGACTCAACATTTTGTTTTTTTAATTAAATGTCAAGAATAAACTTTCAAATAATACTCTATATTTAGACATCTGTATGGTCTTTGTCCATGGCAATGTACAGATTTTTTTGCTTGTTTTCTGCTTCCTCCGGTCATTAATATATGATATTTTTTAGTTTAAAATTACACTAAAAATGTCATACTACCTTTTTTTTATTCATCGCATTTTAGCTTAAAAATAACTAACGGACAATTTATTTTTTATTTGTTGGATATGGATAATCAGGCTGCTGACGTCATTATAATTCCGGTTTAATCAAGGTCAGCGTGCAACCCACACACCGCGCCCCGAGCCGCCAGGCGGCCAGGCCACCAAAGGCCAACACGAGGAACCGGCACGCGCGGGCCACAGGAGCCCCGGGCAGGGAAGATGCGGACGTGAAACTCGTATTAAATCTGGTTGTGGGCTGCCGCCCTATATAACGACATTGGCCCTCAAGTCCGCCGGCACCATCGCAGCCCCACCCGCCAATCCGCGCCGGCCGCCACCGATCCATCGCCTGAGAGATCACCGGAGTTCGCCGTCGGAGGCTTCAACGAGGATGTCGGGAGCCGGGGAGGAGGACAAGAAGCCGGCGGCGGAGGGCGGCGCCCACATCAACCTCAAGGTCAAGGGACAGGTGAGCACGCCTATGGTTTCCCCCTCCTTTCTTCTTCACCGCGGCGAATTTGGATAACTTGTATCGATTTTGGGATTGGTAGGGTGCAAGCGCGATGTCTCGTCCTTTTAGATTCTTACGATTCGTTTGGCGGTTGGCTTGGGTCTGGATAGATATATTCTTGCGATTGGTTTGGCGGGCTAGCCGGGTGCCTTATCGCGTATCGCGATCATCACCTCCTGCGCAGACCCAATTATAAACTGGACTATTATTCCCTTCAGTACTAATTGTCGGAAATAGGCATCGCTTGTTGATCAGTGAATCCTGTATGTGGGTTTAACAATAACTTGGTATGCGTGGCATCAGTTAAAACTGATTTAGTCAATCTGTACTTGGTACGCTGGCTGGTATATTTCTCATCTTTTAGGTCTAGGTATATATTTCATATCATGGTACTGCTTGGGACGCTGGCGGGTATACTTCTCATCTTTTAAGTCTAGGTAAATATTTCATATCATAGTACTGTGTCTGCTATTGGCTCTGTGTTTACCCGATGCTACATGCCTACATCGAATTGTAGTGTTTGAAGGAATGATTATGTGTGGGTGTTTTTTATGCATGACATCAACTCACTATAATAGGGACACTGGCAGATTTCTCATCTTTAAGTTCGGGTAGATATTTTTACGGTTAATAATTAAACACTGTCGAGTATGTTCTGATAGTAGGAAATTGAATCACTGAATGCTTGATAGACAGTTGTTTTATGCCGTGGTATCCTGTTCCAGAGGAAATTTACTGGATCGTACTTGCTCATACTTCACAGTAGTTGCCTTTTGAACTTAAAGTTGGAAATTCACCTTTTGTTGGAGAATATGTATGAGAGTGACATGGCCTGGTTACTGATCGTTATCAAGTGTTGGTTTTTTTTATGCCATGCCTTAGCTCAGATTGTTAAATGTTACATTGGCAGCTTTTGGTAGGAGACCTGATGGCAGCCAACCCAGCAGTCCCTTATACTGTCAATCTTTTTTTTTTAGCATTGATTACTGCAACCCTTGTAGCTTGTTCTTTCAAGAATAGTTAAAAGTTGCCTGTGGATGTAAGTGGTTAAGATTAGCAGTTCCTTGCTGGAGTACTTGTTCCAAATTTCTCTAATACCCCCTCTCCCTCCAATCACTATACGATGTTTTTAGTGTAAGGATGGGGTAGCTTCTTTCAGTCCTTTACACCATGGCCTTAACCTTGGTAAACCATTATCATCTGTCAGTTGTATAGTTTATTTTAAAGGTGCTACACATCATCTGTTTGTAGTGATTATACTTCGTACCGCTCTATTATACTCGTATACTTATTAGTGTATTTGTGCTAATCTGCTTGACAATGCACTTAAAACGCTTTACTGACTGACCTGTTTCAGGTGGGTCTGGGGTTTGTGTGGTTTGGCTGGGTGGCATTCAGCATGTGCAATAATTGTGTTTTTAACCAATTAATAGATAGGACTAGTATTGATCATGACCTGGGAGTTAGGAATGATATTGTAGTTGCTGTTATGCTTCTTATTGTGTGGTTTGGCTGGGTGGCATTCAGCATGTGCAAGTATCATATTTTTTTAACCAGTTAATAGATAGCACTAGTATTGATCATGACCTGGAAGTTAGGAATGATATTATGGTTGTTGCTATGCATCTTATTGATGTTTCGAATTATTGAAGGAGGTGACCTTAAGGGTATACAGAGTACTTCAGTTTTTCGGAGGCCTTTCTTACAATAAGAACTCTGTTTGTCTGTTCTTGGCTAACCTGAGACATCCTTGGAGTATCATGCAGAAATTTAAGAGTACTTGAAATTTAACTTCATGTCTTAGAATATAGTTGAAACTTTCTTTTAACCGAGTTTTTGAATATAATCTTTTTACTGATCAAGCCCTATTGCAGCATCTTACAATTCAGATTAAAATCACTTTAGGTTACAATCTTAAGTATTATCTGTCACATACTTTTTATGTCTTGAATATAGGATGGCAATGAGGTGTTTTTCCGCATCAAGAGGTCCACCCAGCTGAAGAAGCTGATGAACGCCTATTGTGACCGTCAGTCCGTGGATATCAAAGCCATTGCATTCTTGTTTGATGGCCGCAGGCTTCGCGCCGAACAGACCCCTGACGAGGTGAGTGGTGCCTTTCATACTTCCAGCAGTCACCAACATTGAGACGAATTGGTGACTAAAATCTTTTGCCTTTGTAAAAAACTTGTGCAGCTGGAGATGGAAGACGGTGATGAGATTGACGCCATGCTTCACCAGACTGGAGGCAGCGAGCCTAGTGCTTAGAGTTTGTCGCAGGGTCTCGTTTCGTGCCATGATCTCCCATCTCCCGCAGAGGAGCCTTTTTAATGAACTTGTGAAGCTCTGGCACTCTTGTGTCATTGCTGAAGTACATCAGTAGTATTTAGTATTTGGTACCTTGGCCTGTCATGACTCATTTATATATCCCCTAATATATCCCGTCATGTTACTCTCAATAATGCACTGATGACTTTTGTTTACTTGCGCGAAGTGTGCTATGCTTTACTGACTGCCCCTTGTATCCCCTGGCCATTCGGAGGCTGATGGTTAGTAAAACAAAACACAACAAAGTAAATGATAACTTATATAATTTTTTTGAATAAAATTTATGATGGCGGTTTCGGAAAAGAATCTAACTGCACGTACATTTGCGAATGGAGATAGAAGTGCACTAAAATTTCAGGCAGGAATTTTTTAAAAACAAAAACCAAAAGTAGAAGGTGCAATATTGGTGCTGTGGAGGCCACACTTCGTCTGTTTGTAGGAACTATCGCGATAGTCCGGTTTTCCTACGTTTTTGACCGTTCCCTGGTTTTGACCGTGGTTTCACCACTCGGCTCCTGCCACGCTAGACCACCATCCTAGTCAGATTGCCACGTAGGTGGGCCCACCTGGCTGGTTAAAGAGGCCCCGTTCCCCATTTCGGCATTTCGGATCTCACCCGCCTCCACGAAACCCTAGCCGCTGCCGGCGCGTGTATGGCGAAGGTGCTGGCGTGACGGCTGACCATGACGGCGCTCGTGTACCGAGTAGACAGCTGACGGCGGTGGCCTGCACGAGCACGGCGCTGACCTGCCCGGCGTGTGGCGGAACCGCCGATTTAATACGGGCTAAGTACACCTGCCACCACTGGCCCACAGTGCACTTAGACCGAACTAAACTCGGTAGTCCGTCGAGCTACCCAGAAGGGTACTCGATGAAATCATCTCCCAGGGATGCCGACATCACACACGTTAAGCTCTCGGAAGAGCCACAACAATTACAACAACCCACCATTTCATACAGACATAATTTGATTGAGTACAAATATTTTTGCTCAAAAGGAGTACAAGGTAGTGAAAAAGAACTTCAAAATAATCCTCGCAGCGGAATACATATCGTTACAAAGATGTAACGTGCAGCGGAAAGTAAACATCAAGTATGACCTCGAGCCCACCGTAGTCATCCTTGATCGTAATCTGATATGCACCTAAAGGAAAAATATCAACAACAAACGGTGAGTTCGTGGGGAACTCGTAGGACTTACCCGTGGGCGGTTTCAGCCCGACACATTTGAGATTATGCAAGGCTTTTTGGTGGACTGACTTCTAACCCGCATAAGCTTACTAGAAGTGGGTCCTTAGCCATTGATTGTTTATTTAAAACATGTTATCGTAAGATAGCAGGATTTGACAGCTGCTACCCCTTAGTTGTGATTATCAACAATATCATAGGGGGAAAACTTGCAGAGAAAATAAAACATGAACGCATGCCCCGTCCCAAGATTCATAGAGCCCCCATCGAACTCTTGGGAGTAGCCGTCTCAGGAGCGATGCCCCTATACGTCGGGTCATCTCTCCCTCGACCTCGAAGCATCTCCCAAATCCATCAACCTCCTCTCAGTGGATGGGCAGCACTATGAATAGTCGGACGGATCATACTTATCCAAGCATGTTGTATATAAACCATGAATATAAGCATAAAGTATTTAAGTTGTTACTACGTTGCCCGTCAATGATATTTGGCATTCTCACACCTGGTGAGCATCAGCGATTCGAATCGATTTTTAATTCCCGGGAATAACTAAAAATACCAGGGGCCCATATGCTTACTCACACGACGGCTTTCCCACATATAGTCCCCCTCCTCCACCTGTCCCATCCCAAGTTCGATTCACTCCCACCTGACTCCCGGGTTGTGCCCCCATGACGAGCCTGCCGACATCTCGGACTCCCCGCCATGAGTACCAAGCTCTCCCGGGCCACCTTCCTCTCAACCAGTGGGTAGAAACGTGTTTCTGTTCTCCGGATGGCACAAGTAAGATTTCACCGGCCCCATATACCGGATAAGCACTCTAGCAATGTTATGCCAATCAGCAGGCGAACAGCGGACGGGCCTTAATCGACTCGGGCGGAGTCCACCAACACATTATCACAATCTCATCATATCAAACCATATCTCCGCCCGGTCTCAACTTATCATCAAGTCATACCAGATTGCCTTTCGATCCAAGGATTTGTAAAAACAATTTGTAGACCCTATCATCTCGCGAGGGAATACCTTCACTCGTCTTCTACCGTCTAAGCATGGCTAAGCATAGACTTCGTTTTATCCTTTCTACTTTGGGCATCAAGGATTTATGCATGTGGGGTTTCATAAAATCCCTAAACGTAATGCACAAACAAGCATAGGGTGGTGAGACTCCCTAGATAGGTGAAAATGCCTAAGGGGCCTACCTTCGTTGTTGACAACTTGAACAAACTAAGTTACTGTTAGTTTGTCGGGTTGTGAGGCTTTGCCCCAGGCAACCCCTTGAAACAGGGACGGTTTTATCAGCGACACGCCGTCTTCTGGCACCGGGTGCACGGGCTCGTCTTCCGGCCACTGGGTTCGTGACTGCTTCTGCGTTGGTCCTTCGTTCGCGGAATCTATATGCATGACATAGTGCAACATAAGCGTAACGAATGCAAAAGCGTGCATGATATGCGTAAAAGATATATTCATGGGAATTATTATCTAGGCAATTTACTTAAGTATTCCTTACGTAAAACTTGCTCCACACGAAAGGGACTCAGATTATTACTAGGAATCTATACGAACCATCCCCGAGACGCACTACAACTATCGCATATAAAAGGACATATGAACATGTATTGATTCTAAGGCCTAAACCATCTTATAGACCCTAATCATCCTCACACATGCGCATTTGTGAGTTAAAATATGCACTTGAGTTCTCGTAGTTACACAGCTCCATTATCATGAGGGACATGCACAAATATACTTTTTGGGTCCTATGTATCATGTACAAGCTACCAAAGTTCTGCTGAAATTTTCCTAGCCATTTAACCCCACTTCTTCCTATTTTCTTTCCTAGCTAGTGGCACTTTGTCCATTTCAAAACACCACTCAAACTTGACATGCACAATCTCATATTTTACCAGTGACTCTTATCAGTTATCTAGTGCATAGGAAAAATACCAGATGACTCATTCTAGCAGGTTTTGCATGGTGTTCACTTTTTAGTTAATAAAAAGGCACATTATGCAAATATAATGGCAAAGCCTCACATAACAGCAAGCACTATGGCCATAAAGTTTGTCATAGTGTTCTCATGTGCTACAAAGCATACTGACCCAGTTTTATCATTTTAGAAGTTCATCTAGATCACTTTTTCTATTTATTTTCCTTTTACATACATGCACAAAACCGAGGGTAAAATGGTCATTTCACTCATCCACATCATACCCATTCGATAGATCTATTCAAGAGGAGTCTAATGCAACTTAGTTTGTCCATTTTGGATTTTTCTGTGATTTTATATGATTTTTCAAAGTTCAAAACCGAAATAATACATATTAACCCTAGATCCGGGACCTATACGTAATTAACCATAACCTCCAGGGGCTAGAGCGTAAGACCTGCGAGACACAATGTACAGCGCTCTGGACGGAACCGTGAAAACGCAAAACATCAAGGGCTAAACCGCAAAACCCGCCGTCTTCTTCAACCTCCCGACCGGGGGAAAGAAGGACGGCGGCGCGCGAGGGACCCGGCCGCGCGGGGCCCCGGGACTCGCCGGCGGGGGTCGAGGAGAGGGAGTAGGGGTCGGGGATCCTTACCCACTACCTGGTTTTGACGGAGATGGACTGGAGATGGCTGGCGACGGTGAGGTGCCCGGCGGCGACCGGCGCGACGTGGACCGGGCGATGGGGAGGCGGAGCGGCACCTAGACCTTGCCCCTCGGGTCCGCAAGGTCGTGGCGGAGGTGGCGGTGGTGTCCTAGCGGCGTGAGGAGCTCGGGAGGCGAGGCGCGGCGGTGGTGAACCGGCGGCGCGGCGCGGCGAGCTTGGTGGCGCGGCGGACTCGTTCTGGCGAAAGGAGGGCGGAGCGGGGGCGAGAGCTTTTCCCTCGGGTGCGCGACGAGGTGGCGAGTGCAATGGAGGGGTCCTAGGGGCGCGAGAGGCAGCGGAGGCGGCTCGGGAGCTCGAGCTCCGAGCTCGTTCCAATGGCGGACGGCGCACGGCGCTCTGTGCGGGCGGAGGCGGAGAGAGGGCCGGGAGTGGGGCGAGAGTGAGCGAGAGGGCGAGCGGGGTCGCGTCCGCGCCCGGGTGAAGGCGCTCGGGCGTGGGGCCGGCGATCCGCGGCGCGGAGGAGCCGCCGGTGCTTGCCGGCCGCGTGGTGGCCGCCGGCCCGGACACGGTGGCGTGTCGGGTCGGTGGGCCCCACCGGTCGGTGACAGTGGGAAAAGGAAAATAGAAGAAAAATAAAAATGTGTTTTCTCCCCTGCTGAAAACCGCCATTTTGACCAATTTAGAGGCCGAATTTGAAAAAACTCCAATTGTATGAAATGTTCTACTCTTTGAACTCTACAACTTTGTCAATAGGCATGATTTCAAATTCGGCATTGAAATATGAAATTTGTTTGAATTTATGCAGCAGCCATAGGTAGGGACAGGGTAGGTCATCTGCTTGGGAGGGGAAAATACCCTAGTTACAGGCCTCAACTCCACTTGCTCCTTTTGACAAATTTGTTGGTTACTTTCTAAACTATATTTCATTTCATTAGGGCAGGTCATGAAAATGGCTCTATGGGTAAGAAAATCTCAAATTACCAAACTGGACAGAGTAGGGGTGTGTTTCTGGGCTGACAAAATTTGGTTGAAAAGACCAATTTGAATTCATATTATGACCAGACTCATATTGACAAAGTTGTTTCCTGGATCATTACCTATAACTTTTTTAATATGATCCTCCTCTAAATCACAACATATTTTGAAATACAACCCTAATCTTGTTTAGGATTTTGGTAAAACAGCAGATTTACTCTAAGTAAAGCTTTTCTTGTTTTCATCTTTTGAAGTATCAAATGAAGTCCAAATACATCCATAATAGATGCATTTGAAAGGTGATGAGTTCAATTTCATTTCATATAAAAGAAAATTTTTGAGTTGTATAGTCCAATCAAAAGAAATTTCAGAATCAATTTGGGGATGAGCTAAAATTTCATGTTTGAGAAGTTTTGACTTAGTGGTTTATCTACCAATTCCTCATTACTCTCTCAAGCATGATTTAGTCTTAATTCATCATTAGCTTATGTATAATTGTGTGTACGGCTTCTGAGATGCCAGGGGCATCACACGGCGGAACCAACTTGGGCGGTCTTTCACGATTCGGATCCGGTATGTTCAGATTCACGATTTTCCATCCACACTCAATCTTCACGATGTCGTTGTTTATTGTTTGCGCCCATCGGTTTTGGTGCCGCTGTGAATTAGTTAGTGGGCTTTTTGTCCT
The DNA here is from genome assembly GCA_022530915.1 of Paspalum notatum. NCBI lineage: Eukaryota > Viridiplantae > Streptophyta > Magnoliopsida > Poales > Poaceae > Paspalum > Paspalum notatum. Next base: position 37,334,379 of record CM039692.1, read on the forward strand.
TGGTCTTCAATTGTTTATGTATCCCAAGTGGATTTGGCCAATTTTTAATGACTCACGACCATGACGTGCGCGGATCTGTCGTTTCAGGCACATATGCTATAGAGGATCAAAGCAAAATGGATCCTTTAGACACACTTACTGTCAGATTTCATTTGGACGGCGAGTTTTTGAGCAGTGGGAGGAATGTGTACTATGTTGGTAGTAGTGAGGAGATGTCATACTTAGAGAGAGATAAAGTATCACTTCCAGAGATAATTGGGCACCTAAAGGACCACTGTGCAGTTCAAGAAGGAACCCTATTACACTGGCTATTTCCTGGTAAGGAACTAAACAATGGTCTGCGTGTGCTTGTGGATGATGCAACATGCATTGAAATGTCAAACTGCATATGTGAAGGAGGTGTGGCAGAGATATATGTAGAAGACCCAGCTGTTGTTCAATCATCTGATGATGAACAAGATGAGGAAGGCAGTGAATATCATGAGCAAGAGACAGATGAAGATAGTCTATCTGAGCAAGATGATGATAGTCTATCTGAGGAAGAGGTAGCTGAAGGGGCCAAGTCACCAATAAGGGTAGGCAGAGTTGAATCAAGAGAGGAGATACAAAAACAAATTTAATTTGTGAAAACTTAGTATAGTCCAACCAAAAGCAAGGATGCAGGGAAGGGGAAGGAGGTTCAGGTCAATTCTCATGGTGATGAAGCTTCCGTAGAGTCAAGTGATAGTGAATTTTTACCTGGCGATGAATGCGCATCAGAAAAAGATGACGAAGTCAAAGAAATTGAAGAGAAGTTCAAAGAATTTAAGAAGCAGTTGAAGAAAGGTGAGTTGAAAGATTTGGACGATGTGGTTGTCTATGGACCGAAACTAGTGGAAGGACTGCAAGAGATTGAGGATGCTGACAATGCCACTCCATATGAGGACAGCAGCGACGAAGAGGATTCTATAGATCATTTAAGTGATGGCAACATTACTACTCAGAGCAGCTAGTACCCTAGGTTCAACAGTAAGGATGGCAACCCAAAATTTGAGTTGGGAATGAAGTTTAGGGGAAAGAAGCAATTCAAGAAGGCAATTATAAAGCATGGGATGGTTGAGAGGAAGCTGATAAAGTTCTTGAAAAATGATGGAACAAGGATGATTGCTAAGTGTGATTGGCCTACTTGTACATGGAGATGTATGCTATCTACTAATTCAAGGACAAGTAGTTGGCAGATTTCAAGCTTCAATCAGGAGCATACATGCCCCCCTAGAAGGGATAATAGGTTGGTCACTGCAAAAAGGGTAGCTGAAAAGTATGAAAAATTCATATTGGCTAACCCATCTTGGATTCTTGACAGAATGAGGCAGACCATCCAAGAAGAAATGTTTGCTGATATCAGTATTCCAAAATTGAAGAGAGCTAAATCAATTGTCCTGCAGAAGGCACTGGATGCCACCAAAGGCCAATATAAACATCTGTATAACTATCAAGAGGAATTGTTGAGAAGCAATCCTGGTAGCACTGTAGTGATAAAGAGGGATACAGATGCTGCAGGCCATGTGTTTCAGAGGATGTATATTTGTTTGGATGCCTGTAAGAGAGGCTTTATGGCTGGGTGTAGAAAGGTGGTTGGACTAGATGGTTGCTTTTTCAAGGGTGCAACTAATGGTGAACTGTTATGTGCAATTGGTAGAGATGCAAACAACCAAATGTATCCAATTGCATGGGCTGTTGTAGAGAAGGAAAACAATGAGAGCTGGGATTGGTTTTGTGACCTACTTTTTAGAGACATATCAGTTGAAGATGGACTTGATTGGGTGTTTATTTCAGATCAGTAGAAGGTAATTTCAGTTGTCATTTTTTCCTTCATAATTCATAGTTTGATTAGGAATTGTTACTGATTTCGATTACCATGATAGGGTATACTGAAAGCTGTTGAGAAATGGGCTCCAAATGCTGAACACAGGAACTGTGCTAGGCATATATATGCCAACTGGAGGAAGAAGTACAAGAAGAAGAAGGCATGGCAGAAGCTGTTCTGGTACTGTGCAAAGGCTCCATGTATGACACTCTTCAACCTAGCAAAGGCCAGACTTGCCAAGCACACACAAGAGGTAGCAAAAGGTATCATGAATACTGATCCACAGCACTAGTCCAGAGCATGGTTTAGGCTAGGTTCAAACTGTGATTCTATAGATAACAACATGTGTGAGTCTTTCAACAAATGGAATGTGGAAGCCAGATTCTATCCAATAATTACCATGCTTGAGACAATTAGGAGGAAGGTTATGGCTAGGATTCGACAGAACAGAATCAAGGTTGATAGCTGGAACACAATGATATGCCCAAATATTTTGAAAAAAGTAAATTCATATATTGCACTGTCTAGTGCCTGTCATGCAATCAGTAATGGGCAAGATCAGTTTGAGGTGTAGCATTTCAACAATAGGTTCACAGTTGATCTCAGCAAGAAGCAGTGTTCTTGTAGGTACTGGCAGCTAGCTGGTTTACCTTGCCCACATGCAATCTCATGCATCTTTTTCAAGACTAATTCACTAGCTGAGTACATTGCCCCCTGCTACTCAGTAGCTGAGTTCAAGAAAACCTATAGCTATTGCTTGCAGCCATTAGAAGGTATGACAAGCTGGCCCATATCAGATAGGCCACCTCTCAGTGCTCCTGGGTACGTGAGGATGCCAGGGAGACCCAAAAAAGAGAGGAAAAGGGAACCAACTGAAAAACCGAAAGGCACCAAAGTCTCAAGAGTTGGCACTGTTCTAAGGTGCAGGAAATGTAAACAAATTGGGCATAACAGATCAACTTGTGACAAAAGAAATGCACCAACTGGAAGAGGTGAAAACTCCCAGGCGGCACCCTCGGGTTCATCACATCAGGCCCTTGCACACACAGGTATGGTGCTATCTAATACACAGGAGAGCACAACTACATCAAAGAAGAGGAAGGCAGCCCAAAATTTCACTTCAAAGAGACAGGTATGTCTTTCCTTTGCAACTAATTCCACTTCAAGTCCATGTGAGAAGGTCATTACATGTCACTAATTCCCTGTATGCTCCATGCAGTCTCATGGCACCAAGAAGATGTTGTGCTCATCTGCAAAGGCAAGTGTGCAAACTACTGTGCGAGGACAAGCTCAACTCAACTTGAATGCGAATGTTCCTTTGTCCCAGGCAAACAACAGTGTAACCATCAGTGTAACAGGTGGAAATGCTAAAGGAAGTGTCTCAGCCCAAGCTCCAGTTCAGAGGGCCAAGATTCAACCAAGGAGGAGGGCCACCCAAGAACCACAGTTCTTACTACCTGGTCCTTCTGACTCCTGAAGAAATGCCAGACTACTATGCCTTTGTATCCCTGTATTGCCAAACTCTTATGGCTTTGAACCCATGTGGAACCCATGTAATGCCAAACTTTAATGGCTTTGTATCCATGTAATGCCAGACTTTAATGGCTTTCTATCCATGTAATGCCAGACTTAATGGCTTTCTATCCATGTAATGCCAAACTGTTAGGGCTTTGTTATGGGTTTACTGTTCATTAATGCCAAACTGTTATGGGTTCCTGCCCATGTAGTGCAAACCTATTATGCCATCTTGTTCATGTAATGCAGACCATTTTGGCTGTCCCAAATTTCATTCCATCATGCAAACTGCAGTCAAATAGTACAAATAGTAGATAATAGATACATTCGGATAGCCCAATTTAGATGCCACAACAACACACTTGATACATTCAGAAACAGTTCTTCAAAACAACAACTAATACAACCACAACAGCACACTTAAGCCAGAACTTAGACCAAACTAATTCCTTCTCTAGCCTTAAGACAGTAGCTTTTACACCTTCTTCCGGTTCTTTGTTCTGCATTGGTCTCCGTTTTCTGCTCTAAAAGGTTCAAAACATGTCGGAGTTCATCTTCCTTCTCCCTGTTCTGCGTCTTCAGTGTCACGTAGTTTCTTCATCACCTCGCATTGGAAGGCGGTGGGAGGGGGATCAAGCCAATACCAGAAGTCACAACCTCCACTCTGTACATGTGCAATCACGCAATCACTAACAAACCAATGAGAAATCCGAATTGCAAAAAGGGACTGACCAGAGATCCGTTTTAAACATACCCTGCGGCGGTAACAAATGTGATATCTTCGAGCTGGATTCTCGTCGCTCCAAGAAATCCATCTCCCTGACTTCATCTGGCAATGGCACAACAAAGGGGGCGAGTAATCTAGGGTACCTTGCCTGAACGGTATGGGAGCGTATGAGTTCGCGTCAACCCGGCTTCTGCCATAGCCGCCCGAGCTCGAGCTCCCAACACTAGCCATGGCGATGCAGCGCTGCCTGCTTCAGTCTGCCTTGAGCCGCTTCCTCGCTTCGACCATGCGCCGCCGCCACCGCGCCAATCCATCACGCCACCAGCTTCGTCGTACACGCGCCGGCGGCGGCTAGGGTTTCTTGGGGAGGCTGAGATCCGAAATGGGGAAGGGGAGTCTTCACTGCCATTCACGGGACCTCTTTAACCAGCCAGGTGGGCCCACCTACGTGGCAATCTGACTAGGATGGTGGTCCAGCGTGGCAGGAGCCGAGTGGTGAAACCACGGTCAAAACCAGGGAACGGTAAAAAACGTACGGTTTTAACAGTTCCATGGTCAAAGATACCCGGTTTTGTAATTGGAGGACTAAAACCGGACTATCGCGATAGTTGGATGGTCAAAAATGGACTTCTTCCTTATTTGTAAAGTGCCATACTCCAGGTCGAAGGTGGAGCCACTCGCCAATCTTCCCACTGTAAATATAGCCTCGTCGCATTGATCCATTTGTGATCCCTCCCGCTTCTCCAGAAACAAACACGTGTTTTCTCAACAGGCAGGTAGGTCCGGCTTCCTTTGCGCCGACGCAGCAGAAGAGCGTTCACAGCGATGGCCCCGGGTGTGCCCGGCACCAAGGTGCTCGACGCCCATGCACCGGGCCTGTAGGAGCGAATGAGGGTCGAGCTTGAAGCCGTCCATGATCACAGTAGGAAAGCAGAGTTCTTGTGCTGCGGTGCTCGGCGACCAGCAACATGGCCAGGGCATTGCTGCAGCTCGAGAAGACGACGCTCCACACGTGGAGCCAGGCACGGCGAGACGGTCCCAGGTGAAACAATGGCCATCCTTAACGTCAGGATCGATCTTCTACAACACAAGGCAGATGAGTATGAGACTGAGTGAGATGATGCCAGCGAAATCACGGATCCAAGTTGGTAGTTGCGACCTAGGATTGTAACTCAGGGCAGAGGCAGTCTTGGTTTTGAATAATTTATTATACCCTGCTTCTTGCAATTGTACCGTTTGGATAACTGATTAACAGTTAACAAGGCATTGTACTGAACTGAACTCTATCCAAAACAAGGCATTGTGACATGTATGCTGAATATACTTGTGAACTACTATGATTTAAAATATACTTGCGAATTAGCTACATCTCATAAACCTGATAAGAACTTGAATCTGACTTTCAGGAGATGGTTGGAAAGTCTAAGTAGGGGAGGCAGTTTGGCCCTTGATATAAAATGCTCTGGAAAGCTAAATTCCCCTTGAAAATTAGAATGCTCTTATCGATTGTCATTGACTGTTCAAAATTTCATTATTAGTAAACATAGCCTGATTAGAAGAAATTGGCGTGGCAGTGACCTCTGTATCTTTTGCTCTGGGATAAAAAAAAACCAGTGAATCACCTTTTCTTTGGCTGTGATGATGCTAAGTAAATTTAGATTATTATTGATTGTGTTTGGTATTCTGTGTAGCCTGTATGCCCAGCTCTTTTGAGCAATTTTGAGTTTGGGCTAATTTGTATGGGGTATGCCTAATGTAAAATTTTTATGTGGTTGGCATTGTTAGATATACTTGTATTATACTTGTATTTTCTCTGTATTGTAGGGGGTTATGTGTATATTTTCCTTCATATACTGGTGTATATATATCGGCCTTAGTGCCTCATAATGAACACAAGTGCTATTCATAACATGGTATACAGAGCCAGAAATTAGGGTTAGGTTTTCTCTCCGAACTCTAATCGCACATCAAAATTTTTTTGACGCCGATCTTCTTCTTCGTCTTGAAGACCCGCGTCGATTCTCACGTCGGCATCGACTGCCGGCTCGTCGCCCGCCTGTCCGCCGGCTATCCTCGCCGCCGGCTCATCGCCCTGCCCGTCCGCCGGCCCTTCGCGCCGCCGGCTCGTCGCCTCGCCCGTCGGTCGGCTCTTCGCGCCGCCGGCTGTCTTCTCCGTCCGCCCGCCGGCCGTCCGCCCGCCGCCAGCTTCTCGCGGCCGTCCGGCGGCCCGCCTCTGCCCGGATCTCGTCGCCGGCCCGCCTCCGCCTGGATCTCATCGCCCTCCCCCCCCCCCGCGTCGGCAGCCCAGCCGCTCACTCGCGCAGCTCGTCCGACCGGCGCGCGGCGGCTCTCCTCCGACCGGCGTCTTTGCGTGCCACCGGCCGCGTCTCTGCTCCGCCAGCCGCCGGCTGCCGGCTCTTGCTCGTCTGTTTTGCTCGGTCTGACCCTAGTCGGGTCTGACTCTGTTTGAGTCTGAGCGAGCCAAAAAAAAAAAAAGACTCCCATGGAGCTAAATCTTCACCTCTCTGCCACTGATGGTAAGCCTCTTGATGATCCTACTTGTTATCATCACATTGTATGTAGTCTTGTTTATCTTGGTGTTACTCGTCCTGACATTTTTTATTCTGTGCATATTCTGAGTCAGTTTGTTTCTGCTCCCACTCAGCTCCACTGTAATCACCTTTTTCGTGTCTTACGTTATCTTCGTGGGACTATGTCACGTCGTTTGTTCTTTCCACGCTCTAACTCTTTACAGCTCCAAGCTTACTGTGATGCTACTTGGGCTAGTGATTTCTCTGATCGTCGATCTCTTTCTGCTTATTATGTTTTTCTTGATGGTTCTCTTAGTGCTTGGAAGACTAAGAAGCAGACAGCAGTTTCTCGTTCGAGTACAGAGGCTGAGTTGCGTGCTATGGCTCTTCTGACGGCAGAGGTGACTTGGTTACGGTGGTTGCTTGCAGATTTTGGAGTTTCTGTGTCTACACCGACTTCTTTTTTGACTGACAGTACTGGTGCTATTAGTATTGCTCGTGATCCGGTGAAGCATGAGCTTACTAAGCATATTGGTGTTGATGCATATTATACACATGCACAGGTTTAGGACAATGTTGTTCTCTTCGCTACGTGCCTTCGGAGTTACAGTTGGCTGATTTCTTGACGAAGGCACAGATCAGAGATCAGCATATGTTTTATCTCTCCAAACTCAGTGTGTTTGATCCACCTTGAGTTTGAGGGGGTGTTAGATATAATTTATTATACTTGTATTTCTTCTGTATTGTATGGGGTTATGTGTATATTTTTCTTCATGTACTGATGTATATATATCGGCCTTAGTGTCTCGTAATGAACACAATTGCTATTCATAAAAGGCCTAACAGCTTTGTGCTGGATTATTTGGAAGGCTCGAAACTTGGTTACTTTTGAGCAGGAACATAAAAAATAAAAGCCAAAATCCCTACATCTGGTTGTTTTCAGTTAGGCTTGAAAGTACTTAGGTCCCCAGGTTGAGTGAAGCCAGTGCCCTTTGTGCTTTCTGCAGGTGACCTAGGTTATCGCTGCTGAATTGGCTATGTACCCTGAAGTGCCTGTAATTTGGTTCGTGAAGTAATGAAATTTCGAGGTTGTCCTGCTATGGAAAAAAACCGAATCTACTTTTGAAATTACAGTAGAGTTTTATTTACAAGGAGTAGTACAATCGTTCTCATGTTTTCAGTAAACTAGTCAAAATGCAGGTGAGGGACGCACGTGACTGAATCAAAATAATATTTCAATTTTTAATTGTAATATTTAATTAAATAAAACACAAAGGTTGTAAGAAAAATTTGTGCAAATCATGCAAGCACAACACATGCATCTTTACCGAAGCTTAAATATTCAGTATTGAGGGATATGAATGCACACTTCTTTATCGGAAAATAATAATCTCATTATAAAGGGTTATGAATAATCTTTCTTTAAAAGCTATGTATGTTGACAAAACACTATTCATAATATAATTAATTGACAGTATTTTTTATTTAAATTTGTATTTAAATACACAGAATCAAATTTCTTATAATCTAGTGGTTGATTTTGTCATCTAACAGCAACACTAATTCAGCGAGAAAGAAGCTATGTATATCGACAAAACACTATTCATAATATAATTAACTGACGGGTATGATTTTGTCATCTGACTGGAAAAAATGATTTATCAGGCTGAAAATGGCACAGCTCACCCCTGGAACCTGGGCCGCGGACCCGGCTCATCGCCGGTTGGTAGCTCACCCCGCCTCCATCTCCGCCGTCCATCTGGATTGGACGGCCAGGGAGGGACGAGCGGACGCATATATAGCGCGGAAATATCGCGCCCCCCCTGAAACCCTAGGTTCATTCTCTCCCTTCACCCACGGCCCACCGCTCTTCGCCTCTTCTCTTCTTCTTCCCTGCTCGCGCGCGAGAGGGGTTGGAGCGGCCGGTGGCTGGCGCTGCTGATTTGGCCCCTCACCCGGCGAGCGCGCCCCCTGGGCCCACCTCCGTCCTCGCGTCCTCGTCCGGTCACGCGTGAGGGGGGTTGGAGCGGCCGGTGGCCAGTGCTGCTGCTTTGGCCCCTCGCCCGGCGAGCGCGCCTCCTGGTCCGGCCTTGCCCCGTCGAACCCACCTCCGGCCGCTGCGCCCGGATCTGGCCCGGCGTCCCCTCCGCCGGCTGCCCTCCTCGACGGCCATGGCGGCTCCTCCACCCCGGCCTGCATCCTCCTTCGCCTCCGCGGCCAAGCTGGTGGCGCGCCGCCGCCTCAGCCTTCGCACCGGCCGGTCGGCCGCCTACCGCTGGATCCGCCTCCTCCGTCCCGCTTGCCATGTTTGATCTTGATATTGTCTTTATGCATTGGACTCTGTCCGTATGACCATATCTTCACTGCTAATATCCTTCTGATCTTAGGGTCTCTATCTGTACCTTTTTCTTGTCTGCTTAAATGAGCTCCTTGAATGTATATGAGCATGCTTATTTCGATTTAAAATAGCGATTTGGTATATTTTATTTGACATACAAACGATCAAATCTCTCTGTTTGTTCAATGATATTGGGCTACTATGGATCAAATCCGGAGATTGTTGGGCCAGTGTTTTCTCGATGATGAAATATGCATTTGATATCAGGCGGGTAAGGCAGGCGTGGGTAAAAAAAAAAAACTAAGGGGGGAAGTGTATACGGGGGTGGCTACCTAGGCAGAAACTCGAGTCCTGTTAGAGTAACTCGACATCTGACGTGGACAATACGTCCGTTTTCGATCGTTAGATGTCGTACGAGGTGGGACCATCCTTTTAGATCTAATGGTGGTTAATTAAGGTGGGTAAAAAACTGGTCGATAAATATTGGTTTTTTTTACTGGAACTTTTATAGGGTAGATAAGACGATAAGCGCATATCTGCTTCACGGCATGACTGCATCTGATATTCTGATCTGAAGCCGATCCAACGTACTGGACTTGGGGCGATTTTTTTATTTTTAGATTTTTTTTATTTCGTTTTTACAAAAATACACGGCGTCGGCGGGATTTGGCAGAAATAGGCGCCTGGCGCCCGGGGTCCGGGCGCCAGGTGCCTGGCGCCCGGACCCCGGGCGCCAGGCCGGGCCCACAAACGGGTCGGCGACGGCGTCCGTGGCGGCCGTGGCGGTCCGTGGCGGCGGAAACGGATCGTGGGGGCCTGGCGCCCGGAGCCCGGGCGCCAGGCCCTGGCGCCCGGGGCCCTGGCGCCCGGAGCCCCGGCGCCAGGTCCCCCTTTACCAGCTCTCGCCGCTCTCTCTCTCCCTCTCTCTCTTCCACAGCCGCCCCGCCTCGCCTCTCTCTCTCCCTCTCTCTTCCAGAGCCGCCGCCGCCTCGCCTCTCTCTCCTGAGCCGCCGCCGCCCTCGCCTCTGTCCCACCGAGCCGCCGCCGCCCCGCCCTTTCTCTCTCCCAAGCCGCCCCCGTCCTATTCCGTGCCCTCTCCAGAGCCATTCGCCTTGAGCTCGCTCTCTCCGAGTGCCGTTCGGCCCCGAGGACCAGCGCCGTTCGTTCCCGACGGCAATTCGTTCTCTCCCAGCGCCGTTCGCATTCTTCCAGCTTCGCTCTCGCTCCTGCGCCGGTCGTCTGCGCGGCCCGCGCCTCGCTCCTCGCTCTGCGCAGCTCGCAAGTCGCCCCGCGCCCTGCGCCGCCTGCGCCTCTGCTCGTCCGCCGCTGCGCCGTTCAGTGTGGTATTTGTTCCTGTGGGTATTTGTTCCTGCGCCGCTGAGAAGACCTCCTGCACCTGCGGCGAAGGTAGTTAATTTTTTTCATATTTTTTTATTTGTATAAATTATTTATTTACGAATTTAGTATAGTTAAATGTGGTAAATCTATTAGTATAGAATTTTAGAAAAATTTTAAAAAGTAGAATACCACCGCAGAAGTAACCCTAGATCTGTTGTAATAACTGGATTTAGTATTTAGTATTAGTATTTAATTGAATATATTCTGTTATATTTAGTATTTATTTATAGTATTTGTTATTAAGTTTTAATAATAATATATTGTAGTAATATTTACATCTAGTATCAGTATATATAGTTTTCTTTAGTATTAGTATTTATTTCAAAATATATTCTGCATATTAGTTTTTCTATTTAGTTTATATAATAAAGTCATAGTGTAGTAATATATTAGTTTTAGAAATATTTAGTATTTAGTTTACGTATTGTCATTATATATAGAATATGAATGGTTGAATATATTGCAGAGATGTCAACCAAGTTGCAGTTTGAAATATATTATGGTGAAGGCAGTGTTGTCGAAGGTCCATATGGAGTACAGTTGAATGGGTTTAGTCGTACGAGGAAGGGAATAGATAAACCTTGGGACAAATCATTTGGTTCCGTGCAAAGGTGGCTAGAGCGTGGGTTCCAGATTGACACAGAAACACATGTGCTCACAGTCCAAACTCTTGTGACATGGGCAAATGAAGGTGTTTTCTGGGAGTTGATGTTGATCCGCAACACCTCTGACTGGAAGATGTACATTAGTACAGCTGTGCAACGTGGTTGGCCCCTTGGAATGCTTGTTCAGAGCATTCCAAAGGGCATAGTTTCTTCTGAAGGTGTTGAGAACTACGGGAACACAAGTGTTGCGATGGCAGAAGATGTAGGTTTCGAACATGGACAACAAAATGAGGATGGACACACTGATTTGGGAGTTGCAGTTGTTGGACATGGGGCCAGTGGTACTGAAGATGATGAAGAAGGGAATGGTAGGCAACATGAGGTGGAAGAACAAGCATATGAGGGGCCAGGTAGTCAGGCAGAGCCGCAAGGACATGAAGATGAGGGCCATGGTAGTCAGGCAGAGCCGCAAAGACTGGCGGATGAGGGGGAGAGGATACCAAGCATTGTGCAACAAATGCAGAATGAAGATGATGAATTTGCTCAGGCGCAGGAAATCGGAGAAGGATCCGATGAAGATGAGGAGTACCCAATACCCGGCGAGTGGAGAGAACATGGATTTGGCAACCCTGTTGTACATTATGCTAAGCAGCAGGAGTGGGAGTACAGAGAAAATGAGGTAGTTCAAGGTGCAAAATATGCTTCTAGTGCACTTCTTAAGGAAGCAGTTAAGCTATGGTCATTATCTCTGAAGAAGGAATTCAAAGTAGTGAAATCTACCCAGAGTGTGTATGATGTCTGTTGTGTCAGCGAAGGGTGCCCATGGCGACTTCACGCCTACAAAGGAATTATGAAAACCCATTGGAAAGTTTCAATTATTACAGAGCATACTTGTTACAACAGAGAGGTGCCAAAATACAATCGCAACTTGACCGCTGCATTGGTGGCAAATGAAATGTATGGCCGCATCCTTGACGCGCCACACTTCGAGCCAAAACAGATAATCAGAGAGATGGAGCCGCAACACCAGTACACCATAAGTTATGCAAAGGCCTATAGGGCGAAGCAGAAGGTCTTTGAGATGAGGTTTGGCACGTACGAAGATTCATACGATAATCTTCCTCGTATGCTCGCTACAATTGCTCAAAGAAATCCTGGAACCTATTATGATGTGATGCATTTTCCAAACCCTGAAGGAGGTCCAAGCATCTTGCAACGCGTTTTCTTTTGCCTTGGTCCATGTGTGAGGGCATTTCAGTATTGTTTGCCACTACTCTGTATTGATGGCACCTTCTTGACAGGGAAGTACAAGGGCACTATACTGACAGCCATCGGGGTTGACGGAAACAACCAAGTGTTACCAGTTGCATTTGCATTTGTTGAGAATGAGAATGCCGACAGTTGGTATTGGTTCCTTGAACGTGTGAAGGCTAATGCTGTATCTTCACGGTCTAATGTTTGCCTTATCAGTGATAGGCATTCTGGAATATTAGACGCAATAGAAAAGCTGAAATATGGAAATGGTGCATCTCCTCCATTATGGCCTGATGTGCACAGCCGATGGTGCATGAGGCATCTGGCTGCAAACTTCTATGATCATTTTAAGAACAAGGATCTACAGGACTTGTTCAAGAATCTGTGTTCGCAGAATCAGCAACGAAAGTTCAATGCAACTTGGAAGTTACTTGATGAGTTGACCGCGAAGCATCAAGCAGCCACTTCAAGTGCAAGTTCAAGTGGAAGGACAGCCAAACCATTCTCACAGTGGATTCAAGATAAACCTAAGGAGAAATGGGCTTTGTTGTATGATACAAATGGCAGACGGTATGGAATCATGACAACAAATCATGCCGAGTGTTACAATATGGTGATGCGTAGTTCAAGGGGCCTTCCTTTAGTGGGCGTAGTTGAATTCATTTTGTATGGTTGTGCCAAGTACTTCAGGGAACGTTACATGAGTATAAGTGCAGACCTGAGTAATGCATCTGTGCTGTTTGGGAGGACAATAACAAAGTACATGGAAACAAAGACGATTAAGGCACAAATCCATAATGCAAGACTTCTGGGGACAAGGGAGAACAGGTTTGAAGTTTCATGCAGGGACCGATCCCGCCGTGGTGTGCGCAGAGAGAGGACGGTGCAGGAAACCGTCATTGGAAACGATGGTACCGCTCATTGTTCCTGCATGAAGCCAACACTTCTACATTTACCATGCTCACATGTCCTTGCAGCATGTAGAGAGCTTAGTGTGGATCCTACAAACTTTGTTTCAACCTTTTATACGAAGGGGGCAATTGCAGCAACCTGGAACCAAGAGCTTTTTGGATATGGTATGGTGCGAGCATATACTGCACCTAACGAGCAGAAATGGTACATTCCAAACCCAGCACTAAAGAGACTTAAAGGCCGCCGGCAGACACGTCGTATTCGCAATGGTATGGATGAGGCGGAGGCGGGGAAGCGTCCTAAACAGTGCACTCAATGTGGTGCTGTGGGCCATAACTACAAGAAATGTCCCGAAAATGCATTTCCTGCAGGTGCCGAAGCGGGACCATCAGGAAATGCAACGGATGGTGCGCCTCCAAATTTTGAGTTGGCCTCAGGAAGCCGTGCTCGTTCCCGGCGATCGGTTTCCACCCGATCGGACGTAATATAGGTATCGTAGTATGGTATTATGTGGGTATTATGCTCCGTAATAATATTATGGTTTCAAATGAAATTTTATTACATGCTATGCTATTATCGTTTTCTATTATCGTTTAATATGCAATCGGTTTCTAATATTTTAACATGCTATCTTACTCCTATTACCGTTTTCTGTAGGTATGGCTGAGAAGCTGCCGACGCCTGAGCTGCTTGACCCAGTTGTTGACTCGGGTCACCGTTCGTACATGAGTGCCGTGGAGCACAAGCAACTTGCAACCTTTCAATGTCGGCCCCCTAAAGAGTACCTTGAGCTTGACAACCGTTGGTTGCAGAGGTAAGGAATAATTTGTGATAGTTTTGTCGTCCTTTGTATTCCTTGAAACTGATGCTATTGTAATGCCCTTTCAGGTTGCGGGGTGCAGGACTTCTTACTTTCTGTCGTCTTGTTGAGGGTGGTCCTATCGGTCGGCACGGTCGCGGCAGGCCCAGGCTGATGATCGATAACTCCCTTATCACGGCCCTAGTTGACAGATGGAGACCGGAGACCCACACGTTCCACATGCCATGTGGGGAGATGGCACCGACACTACAGGACGTCTCCTACTTGCTTGGACTTCCAATTGCAGGGACTGCTGTCGGCCCCCGTGTGGTCCCAGCGTCGTGGAAGGATGACCTAGAGATCCGCTTTGCTGGGGTTGACCGTCTAGACGACCTTGGTGTACTCGAGCCGCACCCCAATGCCCGGGGCCCGGCAAAGGCTTGGTTGTTGCAGTTTAAGGTACATTGTTTCATCGTAGTCAGTCCATGTTATTTATCATTACTGCATCATACTTATGTTGATGAGAGAATCACATTTACACTTGCAAATGTAGGCAACCAGTCTGCATCCGGACACAGACGATGAGAGCGTACGCCGTTCCTTGGAGGCCTACCTGTTGTGGCTGTTTGGATTTATGATGTTCAAGAATGGCACTAGCAACTCCGTCGACAAGGTACTCATACCCTATGCGCGAGAGATTGCAGATGCACCCGAGGATGCTGTTCCCCTTTGGAGTTGGGGTTCAGCTGTGCTAGCGGCGACGTATCGTGGCCTTTGTGACGCCTGCAGTAAGGATGAGAGCAACGCAAGGTTTCAGGGCTGCGCGCTACTACTACAGTTGTGGTCGTACGAGCGGTTGGCCGTGGGTCGACCTATTGTGGACCATAGAGGCTATGAGGCACAGTACTACGGCCAGCATGACGACGATGGGCCGACTATGGGCACGCTTTGGGTGTGCCCCCGTGAGGTACGTTGTTCATAGCGACGTTTATATAAAAAAAAATTGCATCATCCATTGTAACTCGGTCATTCATGCTTATTGCAGAGGACTTGGGCCAATGAGCAGGCAAGACGTACATATCCGAGTTTCGTCGTCGCGCTTGATCGGCTTGTGGCCGAAGACGTCATATGGGAGCCATATAGTGCAGCTGCTGTGGGAAGTCGTGCTCCTTATGGGCTGTCTTCTTTGTGCACGTCCAACGAGACTTTGTGGTATACGACAGCCTCATTGGTCTATGATATCTACATCGAGCCACACTGTCCGCACAGAGTTATGCGACAGTTCGGGTACGCGTAGCAGTTCCCGGTACCACGTGTGATTGATCGGGTTACACCACAGGACCACAGGTACGTTCCTCTTTATAAAATGCACCATTTCAAATGTATATCAGGTAAGAATGCAAGAAAACGGATAATTTATATTCTATTTCAGGTTGAGTCGGCTTGGGCAACCATGCTCAGGCACGTGGGTGACCAAGGTCCACCCCTACGTCGAGGCTTGGGACAACGCTCACCAGGACGTGGTGCACCCCGTTGCGCCACACACAGATTGGTGGTATGAAACTTTCTTGACGTGGTACCGACCCCGCACTCGTTGTCACGTCACGTATGCCGACACTCAACCTGTGCCACATGAGTCAAGCTCCACGGATGCATATGCCCGCCATAGGGACGAGGCACTAGCGGGAGCAGTAAGTCAATGTTTGATTTCTTGCTAATGTTTCTGTCAATGTTCAACACTAGCAAACATTCGCTAATGTCAGTCAATGTGCAGATGCAGATATGCTGCCAACTACGATCAAGCACCCACGATGCACTGGAGCGGGTACGAGGCGGCAACCCTTTTACCCCTGACGAGCAGTTGCAGCGGTTGACAGCGGCGAACGAAAGCCTCGTTTCCATGATGAACGCATGGGGTTATTCCATTCCCCTGCAGGGTCCCCCCCTGCACCAGCCACCGATTCCTCCACAGTACACTGGTACATAAATATACTGCGTTACTTATGTCAATATGTACCCACCTCATTACTTATTCCATGCCACATTGTTTGGTTTTATTGCAGCACCCTCTTGCTCATACATGCCACCGATGGATCCTGCATCGACGTCCTACACGCCGATGCATCCGTCTCCACAGCATGTCACACCGATGGCTCCTCCGTCCATGTCGTACACTCCAATGGGTACGTCACTTCAGCCTCAGTCGTCCATGCCGTATCAGCCGATGGGTCTGGCCACGTCGATGTCGTTCCCGCCGATCCGTCCACAGACGACAGGTGCTCTCATACAATCCTTTGTATGCTTGTTTATTTCTGCGGGTACATAATTTACTTGTATTGACAAACACATAATATTTTCTTTCAGGATTTAACCTATTTGAAGGCGTACAAGACCACCAGCTCAACTTCTCAGACTTGGAACACGACCAGCACGATATCATTGGCGCTTCACAGTTAGGGGGTGCTCCACTTTTTCCCACACAGGAGGCCACACAGACCCCTGTAGAGCAGATTAGGCCGCACCGAGTGCATCGGTCTCCTGATCCTTTAACGTACTCGGTGGGGCATGTGCACGCGCAGCAGAGGGCAAAGCGAGGTCGGAGTCGTAGGGATGAGTAGCTATGTCGACGTATATTTTTTATGATGCATGTATGTTTTTATGACGGACGATGCAGATGGCCTTCTCCAATTATTTCATATGAATAAATATTTTAGTATGAATGAATAATTCGGATTATTATTGGACATGAATAAATATTATTTAAATTTTTTCGGCCGGTTTTGGCTCTTGGCGCCCAGCCACCGGGCGCCAGGGTCCTGGCGCCCAGCCCCCGGGCGCCAGGTCTGCCCCGCCGCTGGCCGTCGCCGGGGCCTCCGGACGGCGCCGTGGACTCCGGACGGCGCCGGCGGTGGGCCCACGCCTGGCGCCCGGGTGCCTGGCGCCCGGACCCCGGGCGCCAGGCGCCCATTCCTGCAAATACCCGCCGACGCCGTATATTTTTGTAAAAACGAAATAAAAAAATTCTAAAAATAAAAAAATCGCGGACTTGGGAGACGGCTACTGATGGCCCACAAGCCCAGAACCCCAGAGGCGCAGGCCGATTACGGCCCACAGCCCGGTGCTCCTGCCTATAAAGTGCCGACTGCCCCATCAAAAAAAAAAAAAAAAAAAAAAAAAAAGCGCCGCCGCGATCCTCCTTCCTCCATAGTCGTCTCGTCTGAGCCCAAGCTGCTACAACCACAACACCTTCATGCAGAATCCCGTCTCGGATCCCATCGGCCGCCGCCGGCGGCGGCGGCGGCGGAGCAAGCCCGCGGCCAGCCTCCCAGACGACATGATCGCCGAGATTCTCGCGCGGGTGCCCTACAGGTCGCTCTGCCGCTTCAAGTGCGTCTCCCGGTCATGGCTTGCCCTCTGCTCCGATCGCGGCGTCCGTAGCCGGTGTCCCCAGACGCTGTCCGGTTTCTTCTACAACTACAACTTCGACAGCAGCGGCCCCTCCATGCGCTTTGTGAGGACGTCGGAAAGATGCGCACCCGTTGAGCACCCCCTGCTCTCTTTCTTGCCGGCCAGCCACACACACATAGATGTGCGCATTGCCGACACCTGCAATGGTCTTCTCCTGTGCGATTGCGGCCGTGGACGTGCGCACAGTATGCGGCACCCAGCTGCTGCAGCTGAAACTCGATATTTTGTTTGCAACCCTGCGACCGGGAACTGGATCGACCTGCCAGATGTAGAGCAGATGAAGACGTTGTGGTGCCCAGTCATCCGGCTGGGCTTCGACCCAGCCGTGTCCTCCCGATTCAGAGTGTTCTTGGTTGTGCACGCTCCTGACGATTATGTCTGGCAGCACGAAGCCGTCGGCGTGCAAATCTACTCGTCGGAATCCAAGAGTTGGGCGTACAAGCAGAGCGGGTGGGGCAACGATGGCATTGTACGTCAAGATTCAAGAAGGGACTTTTTCAGTGGCAACCTGCACTACTTGACATGGCTTGGTAGCGCCTTTTTCAGTGGCACCCTGCACTTGACATCGCTTGGTTCTTCAACTTCGATACTCACGGTGGACATTGATGGGAGGACATGGGGGAAAATCGCTACCCCGTGCCATTTTGATTTCATCGGGCTGTCTCGGGGCAACTTGTATGCTGTGCACATGGACCGTGGACGAGATTCTGATTATCAGCTATCAATCTGGGTTCTCGAGGACTACGCTAGACACAAGTGGATCATGAAGCATCACGTAATGTGTACGCCAAGAATGTTTTGCATGGTGTATGCAATCCATCCAGAGGATAGTTTGGTTTTTATTTCTGCGTGGACAAAAAAGGTTCTTTTTTCGTATGATTTCAGTAATGGGAAAACGTGTAGCGTCGACAAGCTGGGAGAGAACTCTGCGCATGTATATCCTTATATACCCTGCTTCGCTGATGCACCCTAGAGCCATATTAACATTTCACTTGCTCTAGTTTGATGTGGTGGTTTGGATAGTAAGTCATAAAAAGTCTACTTCAGCTCTAGCACTTGTCAAATGAAAGTACTTGTTCCGGATACTTCAAACGTCTACTGTTTCTGACCGATGATTATTGTATCATCATCTCATTGCAACGACCACGACTAGCTGATTTGGGAGAAACTACAGGACTAACTTTCATATATGAGGAATCCATGTTCTGTCTATCTAAATTCATATATATCCTGTTGCTATAGGATTTATTTTAATCATGTGGCTTGTAGAATTTCATGGTGCGTTGCCTGGTTGAGAGATATTTATTGTCTTAATTGAAACTATTATTGCAAGTTGGCATGATCCAGAAGGACCTTATAATATTTATATACATGTATCGTTCTTTCGCCCGAATGCTAAACAGTCCATCTCTGCCTCATCGACTATTCTACTTCACGTTTTGTTCCTATCTGTCTGAATACATACACACTACTATCGAACACTGCAATTGGCTACTGATTTCGTCTTGTGGAGGATTTTAGCGGCATCCACCTGTCAAACTCCTCAAATCAAATGGAATTGAAGATAGACTTGAATTAGATTTGCATTGAAGTCCAATAGATTTCATTTTTGACAAAAGATTCTCCAGTGTATATCTTATATATACTTCCTCCAATCCAATCTAGGTAACGCTTCAGACATTAGATTTGGTTTGCATTAAGGTTTACTTTGTTGTATGAAACATTAGACACCGGGGGTAAAACTTGATCTATATTAAAGAAATAAAACACTTAGAAAAATACAATCGAATTTGGGAAATTCTTCTCCACAAACCCATTGTTACTCTAGCGACTATGTATTGTTCCAAATGACCATCAATCCTGCTGTCGGTGGAAAAAAGACAAATAAAGAGTCAAAAAGATTTAGAGGAACCTCAATTGCACTGTGACTTTTAAAGACCATAATAGTCGCACACCCCTCCCTGCTCCGCCGTTGCTATTACTAAAGGTGACAAAAAGGTTTTGTGTATATTTTGTGTCTGTTTTGTTAAATCACTGCATAAAGATATATAAATTACTATTTATTGTTGCACTGTAATTTTTTGTATTGTGTCTTGTAATTTTGATATGTAACTGTTGGATTGAATTTAATCAGTCACATATGTGGTCGTGTAAAATGAAAATGAGACTGATAGATCATCGGATGGTTGCAAAATGTGACCGATGAAAAGAAATCAAATATTAGTCACCTGATGAGGAGACATAAAGTTTACTATTATGAGACGGTCGTCTTAGAACATCCATATCTAAAAATTAATTTCTAGAGACAAACTTGACAAGCACCTATAGCTGTAGACATTTATAGGTGCTAATTATTTCCCTTGACTCATGCGGGACACTTGACATTTAGATCTAGAGTCCTAATATTGGAGTATGACCCTTATCTGGTAATCTGGTACAAGCCCTAGCAAACAGGACCTTTGTGGTCTGGAGGATGGAAGGGATCAAGGGAATGTATGTACTAGTAATGTAGGGTTAGGGTGCTTCGCAGCTTGCTATGCTATGGCTAAGGCTCTCTCCAAGTCTCCAACAGAGCATAAAATTAAAATGACCGTGCGTATGGAAAATTTGCACTGTAGCAGTGCTGCGGTAGCCAATATGTGTTAAGTTCAAAATGAACTAAGTAGATTAATTTGCTCTCTCTGGAAAAATGTGTTCTTAGGAAGATAGGAATGATTTTGCATTGGTGGCAAAATAACAAAACTCACATGTACTGAAGATGAATTCCCTTGTTGTCTTGAGCGGTCGGGGTCAGCAGGACATATAGCCTTTTTGGTCATTCTGAAGGCTGAAGACACCTGCAAGCTAGTCTGAATAATTTCAGCAACCACTATCACCTGATTCGTACGTACTAGAACATACAGGACATTGTAGATAAAATGCTTACTGGGTATAGTTTTAGCACGGGAATAATTATCTGAATACATAGTATGATAGTTACACTAGCATTGAAGAACCATCTTACACTGTCACACTGGCAGAATATCTGATATTTGCACTTAATTGGATCTATACACACTGTCAGACCAGAATTGCAGAACCTAGAATCGCAGGGCAATTCTCCTTTGGCACGCACAGGGATACTGTCATATTTGCACCATTTGGATTGCAACTTCAGCTACCAATCAAGCTTACCCTTCCCTGATTAGCTGACTAGCATATGAATATATGCATTCTGTTGCATGCATCCGTGCCAAAGGAGATCCACCCTGTAATTCATGCTCAGCACACGCCAACTAGCTCCCTCCCTGTAAGCTGCTGAACTCTGACGCTTGTGTTGATGAATATGTTTGTGCCTTGACCTGTTTATATAGCGTGCCATGAGGCGGCATATGCTCCGAGGCTGGGGACTATTCCGAGGAGCTAAACCTTTCTTGCATGTGGACTCTCTATCGAGTTTCCTTTGGAATGTGCTCGTGGAATGGTCCTCCTAGAAAGCCAACCTGCCTTTCTCTGATGTTCAGTACAAGAGCTTTGTATTAGTTCATCCAGTGGAGTAGTGTCGAGTAATGCCATAGCCTTTTAGAAGTTGGTAGGTATTGGCACAGAAAGCATGAAACAAGCAGCCGTCTTAGCAGAAAGTATACAAGTAGACAGATATGAATAGATTTTATTCTCGGATAGCCAGCCTGCTTTTAACGGAGATGTTGCTGTTGAAATCACCTAGGCATTCCACATGGTGCAAAGGATCCTTGATGTACATATGCCTTTGTTCGTATGGATTTGGATGTTGCTACTGCAAGGGTACATTCCATTGGATCTTCTCTACGAGCTTTTCTGATGAACGGGAACACCAGGCTGCCCAGGGCTCCAGGCATAAAGAGGAGTTTGCTGATGCTGCTGTGGCTAGCTGACCCTAAAGGAATAGTATTGTGCTGAGCAGCACTTTGGTCAGAAGTGGTGAAAGTGAAGTTTCCTGATAATAAAGCGTCGTCGTAACATGAGCTGCAGATGATTTTTGTCCGATTTGTTAATTATATTGAGATCTTTTACTTCTCGTATTAAGATCAACATATGACCTGCTGGATCTGAGAATGAATATTATTCACATTGCTGATCTGAACAGAGCTTTGATTCTTCCCTGCAGCAACACTGACTTATAACAAGGACAAAGATCAAGCAGATGGCTGCATGTTGGTAAGAACCTAGTCTTAGTCTAATCAAAGAAACGAAAATATACATGATAGAGATCATGAATCATGCCTTAGTGTATTGAACTGCATGTAACGAATAGTTCAACCCATGTGTAAAGGCGAGCAATTCACCTAGCTAGGCTAGCTTTGTAAAAAAACATATGTAACTGGAGAAAAAGGCAGGAGAAAACATGCTAGCAGATCATACGGCCTTTGACCACTGCTGCTGCTGAAGCTAGGCACAGGTTTCTCCATGGTTCCATCTGCTTTCTGCATGCAGCATATGCCACTGCCTGACAGGGCATATCCTGCAGCAGCTGATCAAGAACACGGATCAATCAATTGCCATAACGCTTGCAGGTTGCAGCCAGTCAGTCATGCAGAGCAGAAGACCGATGGAGCCCAACCAAACCGTCCCAAAGTCGACGGCAAGAGATCATTGGAGGACGAGTCCAGAAAAAATCTGCTCTGATGATGCTTTCATCTTCAGATATAATATCTACCTTTCAATTAATCGGAAATATATAATTGTGCTCAGAATAATGCCGATTCTATCTCTTGCACTGGGTGTACGTGACGCCGGCTCACCGCACGCCTATAAATATGTGAAAACCTCGGACATGGAAATCTCAGAGAGCGAGGCGAGCCGGCAAGATACCAGACGTAGATAGGTAACCCCTTCGGTGTGTATGACGTCGGGGCCCATGCATTACGGGGTGGGTCCCCTTTGGCAGTGACTTATAGCTGATGAGTGCAGACACTGCCAAAGGAGATTTGCCCAGCAATGCATGCAGCTCCTGAGCCTCCCAAAATGCTTGTTTAATTGTGCAGCTAGCTGTTTCTGCTGTTCAGTCTGTAATAATAAGATCGATTTGGGAAAGAAAAAAAGGTGCGAGTGCCCTAGATGACAAGCGGTACACTGATATTACGTCATGGGAAGCTGCATGCATGTATGCTTGCAGATCAGATCATCCGGAATTTCAAGCAGACTGTGGATCCACCCACCAGGGGCGGGCCTAGGATTTGAGAATTGGGTATTAAAAGCCTAATTTTATAGATATAATTGATTGTTTTTAAACGTAAATAGGTATAATTGATTATAGTATCACAAAGTACTTATTGTGTAACACAGAAGATACATAACACATAATTATCATGTCATCGTTTTTTCCAACATATAGTATAAAACTACTAATTGTTCAATATATGGAAATGGTAACATCTAAAATATATCAAATTGAATTAATACTAGTTGAAACTGAGGACTTTGGCTGCTCGCTGTGGCTTGATCACCATCTGGACAGTTGCCGCACGCCAGCCAGACTAGTCACTAGCGCTTGGCTTTTTAGAATTGGGCTGCGAAATGAGATATTGGGCCAACTAAGCCATGGAACAAGAGTGATAGTTTGGGCTGAATGTTTGAATAGTACAACATTTTGTCTCAATTTTATCTTTTAATTCATATATATGATACATACAGTATATGCACAATTTTTTGGAGCAAACAGTTCCAGATCCTCCACAATCAAACTCATTTCGGATTAATTCTTTTCTCTAGCTGTTCAGTGTTCACCCACCTACTTATAACACAATCGTTAATCGAACACAACAGTAATCAATGTTGTTGCCTTGGCCTTGCCGACGTTAATCGAATTCGAATGGCGCCGGACCATCCCAATCTATGGAATATGGGAGCGTTTAGATCCAAATCGGATGGATCAAGATTCAAGTCTAATTAAGTGTAAAGGCATTGTAATTTTCTACCCCTACATGGACCGGTTCTTCATTGTATTTGAGATGCAAAAGTTCCATTCAATTCATACAAGAAATTGCGGTGTTAACCTCACAATGGTGCCATCAACTCGCTCAAAGACATTGTCAGCCATCAGAAGCTGACATTGCGACTTGCATTGGTGACCTCCGCTCCTCGCAGGCAGGCTGACACTCCCTTGGTCCTAAAATATTTGGTTTGTCTAAGTGAATCCTTTTTAAGTTTGACCATAATTATAGAAAAAACATTGACTCCCATATCAATAATAAAGTGAACTACTCGTGTTCTAACCCTCTTTTAAAATGAAAATCGAACTAGGTTTTAAAATTGGGCTTTGTCTCCCTATCATCCTTCCGAAGGTGCAGGAGCAGCCCAAGCAGAGGTGATGAAACAATTACACTACTAAACTAGTAAAAATACAGTTACTAACACTAGGCAAACCATGATATCCTATGTCATTAGACTGATCAGACTATATTTCAAACTTTACTGTTTGCGTCATGCTCAGTGTTTTGGTGTTTTGTATGTGTATATACATATTCAGCATCCACGTATTTTACGTTGAAATCAAAGGCGTGCAGCACACGGTTTCTTACACCACGTATACCACTGCAACACAAAAACTAGCCATCAGCCCTGACCCGGCGCCGTGCACAAATCGTCAAGAGGCCAAGGACAATCAGTAAAGAAAAGCGCACTTCAAGCAAGTAAACAAAAATCATCGGTGCATTATTGGGAGTAACATGATGGGTTATATTAGGGGATAGATAAATGAGTTATGACAGGCAAAGGTACCAGATACTACTAAACCATACTGTACTACCGATGTACTTCAGCAATGACAGTCTCAGAGCTTCACTGGTAGTTCACTAAAAAGGCCACTCTTTAATTTACTGCAGGAGGTGGAGAGCATGGCACGAAACGAGACTCTGTGACAAGCTCTAAGCACTAGGCTCGCTGCCTCCGGTCTGGTGAAGCATGGCATCAATCTCGTCACCGTCTTCCATCTCCAGCTGCACAAGTTTTTGCACACACAAAGATTTTATCTTAGTCATCAATTCATCTCAATGTTGGTGACTACTGGAAGTATGAAAGCAACACAACACCTCGTCAGGAGTCTGCTCACTGCGAAGCCTACGGCCATCAAACAGGAATGCAATGGCATTCATGTCCACGGACTGGCGGTCGCAATAGGCGTTCATTAGCTTCTTCAGCTGGGTGGACCTTTTGATGCGGAAGAACACCTCATTGCCATCCTATATACAAAACAAAAAAAAGTAGGTGAAAAATAATACTTGTGATTGTAACTTAAAGCGATGCTATGTTCAAAAGCTTGGTTAAAAGAAAGTTCCAACTGTATTCTAAGACATGCAGTTAGATTTCTGGATGATACTCAAAGGATGTCTCAGGTTAGCCAAGAACAGACAAACAGAGTTCTTATTAGGCCTCCGAAAAACTGAAGCACCCTGTATACCGTTAAGGTCACCTCCTTTCTTTATATACATCAAATAAGATGCATAAGAGCAACCATAATATCATTCCTAACCCCCAGGTCATGATCAACACTAGCGCTACTGGTAAAAAAAAGTGATACTTGCACATGCTGAATGCCATCCAGTCAAACCACAGACCCTAGACTAAGACCAACATTCTGAAACATGTCAGTGTCAGTAAAGCGTTTTAAGTGCTTAGTCAAGCAGAATACCCCAAATACACCAATTAGTATACTAGTAAGTATTACAGAGCATTACGAAGTATAATCACTGGATACAAGACGTGTAGCACCTTTAAAATATAAAATCAACTACAACTGAATGATGATAATGGTTTAGGTTTAACCAGGTTAATGCCATGATACAAAGGACTGAAAGAAGCTATCTGACAAAATTGGAACAAGTACTCCAGCAAGGAACTCAATCTTAACCACTTACATGCAGCGGCCCATTTTTTGAACTACTCTTGAATGAACAAGTTAAGGGGTAGCAAGAACTAATGCTAACAAAAATACTGACATTAAAGGGTGCTTGGTTGGCTGCCATTTGGTTTCCTACCAGAAGTTGCCAATGTGAGCGAAGGCATGGCATAAAAAAACCCAACAATTGATAATAATTAGCAACTAGGCCATATCAATTTCATACATATCCTCCAACAGTAGGTAAAGTTCCAGCTTTAAGCTCAGGAAGCAACTAGCATGAAGTATGAACAAGTAGGATCCTGTAAATTTCCTATGGAACAGGATAGCATGGCATAAAACAACCCAACTGTTCCAGTGGTTTAATTTCCTAGTATCAGAGCATACTCAATAGTGTCCAATTATTAACTGCAGAATACTAAAAATATCTACCCAAACTTGGAAGACAGGAAATCAACCGGTGTCCCTATTCCAGTGAGTTGATGCCATGCACCCTTGCATAAAAAACGTCCGCACATAATGATAACTTCAAACACTAACAATTCGACGTAGGCATGTATCATCGAGTAAATACAGAGCAACTAACAAACACAGTACTGTATAAAATGAAATATCTACCTATACACTTAAAAGATGAGAAAATGCTAGCCAGCTTCCCAAGTACAGGTTGACTAAATCAGTTTAACTGGTGCCACGCATACCAAGTTATTGTTAAACCCATGCATGCCACGATATCAAGTTAAACCCACACACACAAAACGATTACTTCGAAAATTAACCGTTTGATTTACCATCCGGCAAACACAGAGCCAACAACAAACATACAGAACTATGAAGTGACGATCAGGATAATGTGCTGCTGTAACAAATATCTAGCGAGATAGTAAGATGACCATTCCGACATTGAAACAATTAGAGAATTGACTGATCAACAAGCGATGCCTTCTTCAGAATTTTTTTTAAAACTTTTCTTTAGATAATTAATACTGAAGGTAATAACAGTCCAGTTTATAATCGGGTTAACCCAAAGTCAATCGCAAACAAACAGTATCAGGAGGTGATGATCGTGGTAAAAAAAAACTACATGCGAGACTCTTAAGGTCCAATGCCCGCCGAATCAATCGCAAGAAATTATGCGGACTCAAGGCAACCGCCGAACTAATCGCAAGAATCTATCCACACCCATTACCCAAGTCAGCCGCCAAACGAATCGCAAGAGTCTAACAGCACCGAGACATCGCACTCGCACCCTACCAATCCCAAAATCGATACACGCTATTCAATTTCGCCGCGGTGAAGAAGAAAGGAGGGGGAAACCATGGGCGTGCTCACCTGTCCCTTGACCTTGAGGTTGATGTGGGCGCCGCCCTCCGCCGCCGGCTTCTTGTCCTCCTCCCCGGCTCCCGACATCCTCGTTGAAGCCTCCGACGGTGAAGTCCGGTGATCTCTCAGGCGATGGATCGGTGGCGGCCGGCGCGGATTGGCGGGTGGAGCTGCGATGGTGCCGGCGGACTTGAGGGCAAATGTCTCATATAGGGCGGCGGCCCACAACCAGATTTAATATGAGTTTCAGGTCCGCATCGTCGCTGCGCGGGGCTCCTGTGGCCGGTTCTCGTGTTGGTGTTTTTTGTGGGCCGACGACCGGCGCGGGAACGTGCGTGGGCTGCACGCCGACCCGGATCAGCTGGGATTAGAGCGATGTCACATCGTCACTAACCGGCTATCCGACTATATTTTATTTTTTATTTTTTTATGATATACAAGTGTTTTGTACATTTATATAAAGCATATACATGCTTTGATGGTGCTAATCATCTCTTGTCCAAATTGCAAAGCTACTAAGGTTGAAACCAGCAGCACCTCCGTCCTCTCATCCTCCATCGCTATTCTAATTAACTCTTTCTGTCTACAATGCTGTAACAGTATCGCATTTAATGTTGCAGTCACCATATACAGTCACTGCTGGTTTTAGCGTAACATGTGCTGCTGTGCTAGCACTGCACATGCCCGAAACGCTAGAGAATGACCATCCGAGACAAGTTCGAACATCAACACGCCAAATTGAAGATGAAATTTTGTCGTCAAAGGCCTATCCCATGTGGAGCCCAAGCCACCGACACCATCATCTACATCCGTGTGGTAAGGCACATCCCGTATTTCGGTTGTAGCCTGTGTACAAGTAGTAGTAGTAATCCAGGTAGAGTAGTACGGCGCCTGCTATATATCTGAAGCACACATCGGAAACACGTACGACTCGCGGCACGCGTATAGTGTATCTGCATGCCGATCGGCCCAACTATCTCTGCATATGGTGCATGCCGCGGCCCGCGGGGTTAGGTGGTTAAGGGCACGCACAATGAAAAGCTTAGAAGAGGTGCTTAGAAAAAAAGCTGGGTTTAGTTTGGACAGCCGGTGCTTAAACGGAGGAAGGGCTGTTTAGTTTTGCTCCCGCGTTTACCTAGTTCGTTTTTTATTTCTAATCACCGATGCGTGACTCAACCGTCTTTTCCTTCTCTCAAGACACCTCTCGGCTATCGAGCTGCACCACCATTCCCATTATATGGTACATATGCTTACACAAGAGCTTGCAAGGTAGTTATTAGTTTTAAGCATCTGCACTACCTTTTTGCATTGTGGAATAAAAATTGTACATCGGTGTTTATCATTCTCTCTCTTTTAAGCATCTAGCATTGTACATGCCCTAACCCTATTTATTTATCCCTATACCTTAAAACCGGTTATTTTTAGCCCGAAGTTTCAGTATTGGTTCAAATAAATCCATTGTGAAGGAAGTAGTACATTTAAACCAGAGATGTGCTTTATAACCAGCTTCAAAAATGCTGAATTCATTTTATAAGTGACAAAAATAGTAACAATAGTTTCATGAAAATTTGGTCTGCTCCTCGTGATATTTAAACCGTAGATAAAGGATTTTGGTCACACATATTATTTAATTTTGGAATGTGTAATAGCAACAGAATGGTAGGAAATCAACAATGTTGTTAACAAAGATTTGAGATTAACAAGCATGTGACAAGATCCAAGAAGATTTAGGGCATGTTTACTTTAGTTAAACATATCCTCAGGATTATCCTAGAGAAGGTTATAATTTTTGGAGTCCATTTGTGTTTTGCCTTAAAAAACAGAATGGATCCAGCAGTTCCGAACATATTGATAAGGTTGGTTCTGGACCTTGAACTGGTTTTGAGAGAACAGTGTTAAAATAAGCAGTACGTGTTTCAAAAGTGTATTTCAGTTAAACATATCCTCAGGACTATCCTAGGAAAGATTACAATTTTTGGAGTCATTTGTATTTTGTCTTAAAAACATAATGAATCCAGCAGTTCTAAAAATATTAATGTAAAGTAAATTTGTAAAGTTGGTTTTGGATCTCATTAGAATCGATTTCGAAAGAATCTACACGGTAAAAGAGCGAGTTTTCTAAAAATCTTTTTTACTTAGAAAGGCTAAGGTATACCCCTCACGCTGGCCCCACTGCGCAGTTTGAAAAATGTTGGAGAGGTGAAAAGACCCAAAACTCATAGATACAAAATGTTTCATCCATTTTCTCTTTTTATTTCTCACCTTATTTTATATTCATACCCACATGTTACTTTCCTTTAATTCTGTTTTCTTTTTCTTTTTTTCTATTGTCTCCTTCGTTATCTCACAACACGTGCGTGTTGCACGTACATCTACGCTAGCAGTGTTAAAATGTGCGGTACATGTTTCAAAAGTGGACTTTCCCCTTAAACAAATGCAAGGAAACAGTGTTATGCTCCTCAGAAGCAAGTAGATGAACCACAACAAATCCGGAGAAACTGAATTCTTTCTGATTATTAATGCAGGCAATGGACAAAGATCCACTCGACGCCACCTTGTTTGCCAACCGGAGCATATACGCTGGTTGCGGCTGAGAGAAGGGAGCGATCATTATTTTTTCACTCTGTGTACAGTACCCTAGCCTTAGATGCTCAAGCTAGAGTGCGAAATGACACGCCTTCATTGGTCGAAGGCATGGTACCGTGACGGCATGGCTCTCACCTCGCAGAATGCAAGGAGGCATTTGGGTAGTAAAAATGTAATAACGCGATCCGATCGTGCTAGGTAACGGTTGTTTGGTTCACTCCACTCCGTAATGAGATACGCTGTAAACAACGGTAAAGATAATTCCACAAGCGCATAATATAGACCCTGCGCAACAATTGCTTGTTGAACAGAAGTTGACAGGTAACAATAATTAGTAGAATGATGATATAGATTTACTATGCGTGAGGAAAATTCAGTCTGAAACACGTACATGTATTTTCTTTTCTCCACGGCTAAGAAACAATCTAGTACGTACTACGGATACATTGTACATTTGTATTAGTCCCCTACAGTACAGCATTCCCAAAGATTGGACGGAGGGAGTATTGTTTTTATATGGCGTTGCATAGCTCAAATAAAATTGCACTAATCAACATCTTTCAAACTAAACAAGATTGGGCGTAGTAATAATTCTTAATTAGTATAGATCAATTGAATTGCCAGCTGGTTTATTTGGCGTGTGAAGAATTAATGCATGAGATGGACACGCTT
This sequence comes from Paspalum notatum, assembly GCA_022530915.1. Taxonomy (NCBI): domain Eukaryota; kingdom Viridiplantae; phylum Streptophyta; class Magnoliopsida; order Poales; family Poaceae; genus Paspalum; species Paspalum notatum. The sequence goes on from CM039692.1 coordinate 37,364,208, forward strand.
AATTTGAAGTGTCAAACTCCAGTATATGCCTGTGCCTGCTGCTGGTGGTGATTTTTCTTTCTTCGTCTCCAAGAAGCTAGATGCGCGCAGGCGGGGCCCACACCACAGTCACCGACGCGCCCAACTCCGATCGCTCACCTTGCGAGTGATCAACCATGGCGTCGTCTCCGCCGCTGCCGTGGTTCGTCCTCCACAAGGTCACCCGTGTCTCCGCCGACCAGGGCAAAGGCTTCTCCGTCACTCGCTCTACCGCGTCCACGATGCCGCCAACCCCACCGTCACCTACCGCGTCCCCACCCGCAGTGGCCCCGACCCCGCCAGCAGCCTCGGCGTCATCCGCGCCGGCGCCGATGGCTTCATGGTCGTCGGCTTCCAGATCCAGTACAAGTTCGGCGACGGCGTCCAAGACGATGGCAAGGCCTCGCTGCACTGCTACTTGCCCGATACGCCCGGAAGCGGCCGCTGGATCGCCAAGCAAGTCGACAACCCGTGGCGGACGCGTCGCGCACCTGCTGGGCCTTCGTCGACGTCATCGCCCACGACGGCAGGCTCTGCTGGGTCCAGATGCTCCGCACCTCCAACGTGACCTCGGCGCTCCCGCTCCTCACCTGCGACAACCCCTTCGACGACGAACCAAACTTGGTCGTCTACAGGGGCTCCGAGTCTACTCTCGCCTTGTGCCCACTCCCGAGCCGAGCGGCCGGCCGCCGGCCTGCTGGAGCGCGAAGAATGCATCATCGATCACCCGCGTGCAGGTCGCCGGCGGCAATCTCCGCCGCTGGGTGCAGATGGCGTGCCGAGTCTGCCGACATGCCAAGGAGTCTCAGCAGAGAGGCGCGCCCACCGTCCTCATGTCCACCTTCCTCCTCGAGGATCCCAACTCCCAAGCCCGGCGAGTCGGATCGGAGTGGAGCGGCGTCCCTCACCTCACCTTCGCATGTCCTTCGCCGACGTCTGGGCCCACGACCGCTACAGGAAGATCGAGCTGCATGCCCAGTGCCCAGGGAGGACCCCGCCGCCGTCGTCGTGCTCATCGACCCCGGCAAACCCTCCGTCATGGCGTCGTCTACTTCTCCCTCAGAGGGCACATCTTCGGCGTCGACGTGCTCGACATGAAGGTGCGAGCCGCACTGGATGCCCGAATCCCCGAACACGAAGACATCTCCGCGTCGTCCATTCTCGCCGGGTGCCGCCGCCCGCGCTCGGACTCTAATTCACAGCACCAGCACTAGCCCCGCAGCAGCAGCCGCCGCATGTATATATGCCCGTGCCGCCAATTCAACTTACTCGCCTGCTTCAATTCGTCCTTCTCCGATCAAATCTCAACTCGATCGCATACTTATGTCGTAGTGTCGTACTTCGTCTATGTGATCGATGCTATACTACTACGTAATGTGTGTTAAAATGCATGCATGAACGTGCATTACTCCGGTGACTAACTGCTGACTACTTACAATAATCTATCACACTCCGTATATAATTGACAAGTCTCCGTGCATTATTTAATCCCATGCATTGCATGGCTGCGTGCTATATCTAGTATGTATAAACATCAAGTTATAAGACGGAGCATTAGTATATATGTGGACGTGTGTCATTTCTTGAATTTCGTTTTCGCTGCTAGTAGTTTTAATACAAGTTCATTCGCTCATCAGACAGTAGCGATTATGTCTTTGAAACTGAATCTAGCATTTGGTTGACACAGGTAGATCGCCGTTGTGTCTTGGTCGTTTTAGTAGGGAGAAATCGCCTTTGGTTTCGGTGCGCGGCGACCGTCAAACGCAGCAGTGTGTACTTCTAACACCGTTGTGTGTACTTCTTTACTTAATACAAAGATACGCAGCTTTCCTGCGTATTCGCCAAAAAAAAACTGAATCTAGCATTATATTACATAGACGATCAATAATGAACCACACTTGTGCTACTTTGAGCAGAGGTTCAGAATTAGCTTGGACGATGTAGACTACTTGGGTATCTATATATATATAGAGAGAGAGCCTCCAGATAGATGCATATATATGTCCTCCTGATCTGATTTTTCCACTTTGAATTTTCCCAATTGTAAATTGATGAGGGTTCTAGCTAGCTAGCTCGCTTCTGAGTTTGTTTTGAGCAATGCGACGTGGCGCTACTACTCTGCATATATGTAGTAGCATCACAGTAATGTTTTTGCCTGCCTGCCTACAAGTTATTCAGATGTATCGCTAGATATATAATTTCCGGCTCCAATCTAATGTCACCATCAAAATCTATTAGGTTGAACTGGCCATCTCAAATGTTGCAATAGAAGCATGATGGTTATATACGAGTGCTTGTATATATATGCAAGTTGCAGTCGTGTAGCCAGATGTGTATATATGCTAGACGACTGCCAGACATGCATTGGATAATTGTTATACACATGCAATGCAATGTTTTTGCCCTCCATAAGTTTAGGAGGTTTGAATGTTTTATGTACATATCTAGGCATATATGGAATTTGAATGCATGCATGCACCCACTGTACGTTGTTGTAGAAAAAAGAACCATGCATGCATGCATATGTAGCAAGAAGGGCGCTAGCAGTTACTTTCTATTTTATGAATGAAATGCCTGGTATATCTACTCTGTTCTGTTGTGGTTTAATTAAGGTCTTGGGCCACCAGGCGGCGATTGGGGAGGCTTCTGGCAGCGGTGGTGTGAAAAGTAAGGAGGCGTCCTCGGCCAGCAGCTAGCGGCGACACCTGATCGCCAAGGATCGGTGTTCATAAGCCACATTATTAGATCTAGACTAACTAGAGAGGATATATAGATGCTTTTTGTGTGTGACTTAGGTTCTGGTGATATGATTTGACCATTATCATATCGGTGAATGGATTTCCAAGAAAGGTTAAGTTGTGATTTCTGACAATGCGCTAGCTGGATTGGTGTATGAATTTTAAAGCACAATGGTTTATTTTCTTGCTTAATGAATATGCTGCCCTTAGATAACAAGATCGATCGATGCGCCTGTGGAGTGCCTGTGCGTGCTTTGTTCAGTTATATATATAGCAGTTGTTGCATGCTGCTGATTGCGGAGGTTAAGTTGTTGTAGTGTAATGCTCGGGCATGACGTTCAGTTCTATATATGGCTAGCGCACTCAGTCTTGGTGTTTTTGTTTTAGTTCACAAAAGATCTACTACTAGTGTGGTGAGGGGATGGATTACATTATCTATTCTTGTGCTTTATTATGTGATCGCATTACACTATCGATCTTTGTATGCATGAGTGATGAATATAGTCCTGTGCCATGTATAGCATGCACATGAAATTAGCTTGCGAGGTCTCTTTTTTTTTTTTTTCCTTTTTCGCCGACAATGTAATAATTCTCAGTAGAGATTGCATGCATGCTGTCCGAAGATTTAAGAATAATGAGACATGTTTAATTAGATTGAAATGCAATGGAATGGAAGGGAAATGTGAAAAAAAATGTGTCAAGCACGCAAGCAGAGGATTTCGTAATAATCGTGCGAGATTCTATCCCAACAAACCCAAAGCCGGTGTTCCTTGGTACGCCATCACCAACCAGAAGAGCAGAGGGCCCACAGGAACTCACCGTAACGAATTTGCTTCCTTCTCGAGTTCTCCTCGTCCGCCCTGCCATCTCCCTCGCCTCGCCTCGCCTCGCCTCGCTCCCGCTTCCGCTCTATAAAAGCAGCGCAGCGCAGAGAGGCGACCCAGGCAGAAACAAATCAGATCACCGGCAAATCAGAACCAGACTAGCACCGCCACCAACCACCTGACCACGCACCAAGAGCTCTAGAAGAGAAACCGGCCAGCCATGGCGACGTCGCCGTGGCTCGTCCTCCACAAGCCCGACGTCCGCGTCTCCGCCGAGCACCAGGGCAACGGCTTCTCCATCTCCCGCGCCTGGCCGCCGCTACTCAGCCACCTCACCGTCTCCTCCGCCGCAGGCCACCCGAAGACCCTGCGCGTCCTCGCCGCCGACCTCTCCGCCGGCCTCTTCCTCCTCCCCGCTGGCGGCGGCTACACCGTCCTCAGCGCCGCCAACACCACCGTCTCCGACTACGTCCCCGGCCGCGACGACTCCGACCCCCGCCCCGACCCTGATTCCACCAGCACCAGCCTCGGCGTCATCCGCCGCGGCACTGGCACCGGCTTCATGGTCGTCGACATCAAGCGCGATCCCGTCGACAACACCAAAGCCTGGCTGCACTGCTACTCGGACGACAGCCTCAGCTGGGTCAGCAAGCGCATCCACAACCCCATGCCCGACCGCGCCACCGCCTTCGAGTTTGACGACGTCATCGTCCACGACGGCAGGGTCTGGTGGGTACTGCACACCGCCTCCACCACCGGCTTCTCGGGCCTCCTCTCCTGCGACCCCTTCGCCCAGCACCCTCAGATGGTGTTCTCCAGCAACCCCGAGTTCTGCGGCTTCTGCGTCGCACGGCGCTGCGTCCAGGTCGCCGGCGGCAAGCTCAGATGGGTGCAGATCCTGTGCTACCACACGGAGGAGCAGCGGGACCCGTCTCTGCAGCGGCCAGCGGCGCCCACCGTCCTCGTGCTCACGCTGGATCACCCCACGGCCGAGTGGAGGAGGGCCGAGGATTACCACCGCATGTGTTTGGCCGACGTCGACTGCGCCTCCGACGCCAACCTCGACAACTGCATGCGGAAGGAGGAACCGCTCTGGCCTTCATCGACGCCACTGACCCCGACGTCCTCTACTTCTCCCTCTCCCGCGACTTCTTCGCCGTCGACATGCGGACCAAGAAGGTGGTGATGGGGAGCCGCCACCACCACGGGATGCCCAACTCCGTCGTCCACTCCTCCTCCCTTCTCCCCTGGGTGCTGCCGCCCTCGCTCAGGCTCAGGCTCAGGCTCAGGCTCAGGCCCCCGCATCATCCTCAGGGATACAGTAGCAGTTCAATTTCATACATATCTCGCCCCCCGATAATTCGATTAATTGCCTGCTAGCTAGCTTATTCTCCCTCCCACGATGCATGCATGGTTTTCAAATCCCCGTCCCCGGCCAATTGATGAACTCGCTCGATGCTATGTGAAATTGTGAATCGATCGATGCTACTGCTAGTCTGCTCTGTACAAATGCAACCGATTATAATGCATTAACTGATACTACTTGGTTCTGCTAGTCTGATCAGTGTGCATGTGTCATCATCTGCTAGCTCTTAAATTAGTCCTTATTAGAGTTTGAATGGAAAATTGTATGGCATTTGTTGGACAGCCTTCCTTGGAGTCGGAGACGCCCTGGGTGATCCTAGGGCGCGTCGTCTTCGGCGTCCCCGGCACCAGCGCAGGGGGAGCACGTGGCGGCGGCGGCCGCGCGCGTGCGGCGCAGGCGGAGCACGTCGCGGTGGCGGCCGTGGGCGCGCAGGGCGCGGAGCCGCAGGATCAGGCGGAGGTCGCTGCGCCAGCGCCCGACCCCGATTTCCACTGCTACCCGCTGTTGCGTCCGCCGCGGGTCACCGCCCTTGTCGCGGGCCGCGGAGCGCACCCCGACGCCGACAGACCCGACGACTACCCCTACATCATCGCCGCTGCACCCACCTGCCCCCTCGTCCACTTCACCGTGGCGCCCTTCCACGGAACGTGCTTCCACGACAACCCCAAGAACACCCGCCTCGTCCTGGTGCGCAACTTCCACACCGACCAGAATGGCCGGGTCGCGGGCACCGCCGAGCAAGTACCAGAGCGCATTGGCATCGGTCTCATACCCGACATGAGGAACGTCGCGTGCGTCGGCCTCCTGTCCGACGACGTACGCACCGTCATAACAGAGCTCCAGGTTGACCATGGTGGCGACCGCGCCACGCTCGTCCGGTTCCAGGACGGCCAGTGGTCTAGGAGGGACCTGTTCTGCCCGCTGCCTGCACCTGCAGGGAACCGGGAGTGGGTACCCCACGGTGCGGTCTGCTTCAACAGCACGATCTGCTGGTTCGACCTCTCGTGGGGGATGCTCAGCTGCGATTTCAGCCGACCAGAGGCGGGCCTGGCTCTCAACTTGCATCCCCTGCCGGAAGACTCCATTCTCGGTGCCGCGCCGGACGACGTCCACACCAAGCGCTGCATCAACGTGAGCCAGGAGAAGTTGCGGTTCGTGCATATCACTGGCGATGCGGTAAACATGTGGACGCGCCATGGCGAGGATGCATGGGCGTTCAACTATCATTTCAGTTTCAAGAGCCTTTGGGAGGACTGTACCTACAAGCAGAGCAGGCTGCCGCGGAGCGTCCCGAACTCGCGTTCGTGTCTCCGTCGAACTACAACTGGGTCTACTTCGCCCTTGAGCAGCACCTCTTCTGCGTCAGTGTAGCAGGGCCTCGACGGCCGAGACGGACTCAACGCATGGTTGAGAACTACGCCGCTTATGTGTTGACCATGCCAGGGCCGCCGCAGCCAGCCTCCAGCCGCTACGTCGTCGCTTGGAACGTGCCACCAGCGGTTGCCCAAGGTAATTAAGTAGACAATAGCTACATTTCTGTGCTTGTTTGTTTCGTGTTCATTATGTGTGGCTTACCTGCAATTCAGATGCCATCATGTCTTGAAAAAACTTGTTGATTCTGCAAATGCTTCAATTAATTGATTAGTTCTGTCAGCACTGCAAATACAGTTGCAATTCAGATGCCATTATGTCTTGCAAAAAACTTGTTGATTCTGCAAATGCTTCAACTAATTGATTAAAAGAAACTTGTTGATTCTACAATTACAGCACCATTGTCTGATTTGAGTTTCTTCTCTGAAGCTCTTGGGCCCGAAGCTATTGCGGGCGTCTGACGCCAGGGAGAAAGCTGACAACAAGTTCGAGGATGGAGGGTGGTAAAGCGTCGGGGCCCTGTCCACGATTCAGACTGAATGGTGTCTACTCTACTGAAACAGTGTTCCCAGCAGTGTCCTGTAGAATCCATGTATGTGTAGACACTAGAGAGTCATTGACTAGGAGGGCTTTGATTGTATTCATTGTTTTGTGGAATGTTCCAGGTGATGCTAGGTTGTGTTTTCATCCCCCAGTCAGGAGTTCTTGACTTTGCCCGTTTGCCTCTAGTAAGGCCACTTGCCTAGCCTGAAGAATGGCTGACTCTCTGACTAGTTCCCTCAAAATTTTCTCAGTGTGGTAGAGAGGTCTTTCTCTAGCCGATCCATCATGCCAATCATCATAGTGCAGTTTAAGAGGCAATTGCTACGGTGTACCAAAATAACCGTGAACCGTTGATTTAATGATATATTACCTGAAGTAATATATGGAAATGATTATTATATCTTGAAAATAGCATTGTCGGAGCGTGAGCTCCGGCCGGGTGGCGGAATGCACCCGTCCGATCCTAAGTACTATGAGTAGCTAGGGGGAGCGATCGTTGATAGCCACGTAGCCAAGGCACGATGGAGACACAAGGGTTTAGAGTGGTTCGGGCCGCCGGAGCGTAATACCCTACGTCCACTGGAGGTGAGGTCTTGTATTGGTTTGAGTGAGAAGGAGACTTCTTCTCTGGATGCTCTTCGGGTGTGTGTTTCAGCCCATCCTCTACGTCTCGCATGCCTCCCTTTTATAGACCAAGAGGTGCATGTACATGGTGACTGGGGCCCGACAGGTGGTCCCGGCCTGTTATCTCTACCCGGCAGAGTTCCTTATGCTGTCTTGACTTTTTGGGTTATTCCTGGCAGAGATCAGGGCCTTCGGCAGCGCCTCTGACGGTGTGTCCTATGCTCCGTTGCCGTGATGTCCTCTCACCCCCACACTTTGTACCTGTATCCGCCGCAGCAGTATGGCACCGTTCGGGAAGTGCTCCGCCGGTCTGGAGTGTCCGGAAATGTCGCCACGCCGCCCCTGCTTGCACTGTTCGGTCCAATCCGCCGTAGTACCCGGCGGTATGGCTCCAAGGGCAGGAGTGGGCGGCGCGTCATTATAGGCGGGTTACTGCGGCGTGCCACAGTGACCCTACCGCTATACCCTGGGCGTGGCCGTCGTGCGTGGTGTAGCCCACACCGCGTACGGTGTACTTGTTTATGCGGTTTAATCCCTGGTATCCGGCGGGAAGTTGACTGCTACGCCTTGTCACGGCCGCCGTTCCTCGGTAACGCGCGTCCCACAGTATGGTCACTGTCGCCTGTCAGCGGCGGTACCGGAGCCCGTCAGCGGATGTTAGACCACGCCCGCCTGTCTGCAATGAATGCGGTAGGTGGGTGTGGCCCGCTGCCGGGGACCCCGCCGCGTGCCCGGGGGACACGTGGCAGCCCCGGACCAGGCTGTTGCGGGGGCGAGGACCCTCCGCAGCCCGCTGCTCCCTTGCTGGGCGGGGGAAACGTGGCCGCTCCGGACCTCCCCGAGCTGGGCCGGCTCGGTTCCCTTCCTGGGGTCGTGACGCGTCTCTAACTGAAGACCGGACCTTGTGGAAACAGGTCTGGCCTTCCATATGGACCTGGGGTGCAGTCCGGCCCACAAGCGGTGGGTCAGAACTGCGAGTGCCTTTGGGCTCTTTCCTTACCGTGACACGTGGCAATACTGGCTGCTTCCTCTGGTTGACGGGGAGGCCAGGTGCGTTTTTCCCCAAGGGGGATTAAACGCTTCTTTGTCAGGCTGCGTGGAGCCTTGTTATGTGCTGTACTTAGCTTTTGACCTGTATAATCGGGTACCCGGTTTGCTGGGTACCGACAAGCATAAATAGGATAAATCTACTAATTAGATATGATTTTTTGAACTGCTTCAGATCCGATCTCCGTACATGCATGGTCGAATAGATCTAACCTCCATATGATTAATTTTCCACATAATCTCACGGGTGGAGGTAACGTGATAGCCTGATAGGCCCATCTCGTAATATACTGCTGAATTATGATATATGGCATATATATCTTTTTGAGGAAGCGATAATCAAATTATATATAGTGCGTTAGATGGTGACACATAATAGGTGTATTTTTTAGAAACTTAATGTTTCATTATACGTATGCAACATATCTGCAATTGGTTACATTTGACATGTCTATTTTTTATGAAAAGCGGCAATTGTATCATAAATAACGATTTAAAAAACGATGTAATCTCAAATACATGTATTATAAGTAAGAATGTCATCATCAATTAACTACATAGTGGTACTATACGTATTTTTTTTACACTCTCTCTATTATAGGGTCAATTAGCAGGCACCATGCAACAACTAACATGCGGAAAGCCCGGCGTCTATTGCCGTCAACGTGTGGGCTGTGTGAACGGATAAAAGCCTTTTCTCCCTTTTTATTTTATACTTCTCTTAATTCAATGGTCTAGATTTGTTTGAAGTCCTACCTCCTAAAAGGTAACTTGTGTTACATCTGTAGCTTCTTAAATAATAGGGAAAATTTTACGCAGCTGGAGAAAAATTTTTGCAGAACAATACAATGTTTTGGCAACAAGTTTACACAACTAGATGGGATTTAGATTATGTCAGTTACTACAAGACTAATCAGGATTAGGGGCGAGTTCAACATAACAGCAGGAAACAGATGGCCCTGAATTACAAAAGGCAGGAGCAGACAAGTGTGGCTACACACCTAAACGAGCATCTCCAACAGAGATGAAACATCAAGCAGCCTGATCCAACCAGGCAACCACAGAAATATTAAGTGAATCCACCTAGTCCAGAACAAAATCTTCTGATGATAAAATGTTGAAAATTAGGTGAGAAATTAAAAAAAAAATGGCACGGTGCACCTTGACCCGCAGTCTACATCGGGAGTGGACTCTGGTGACGGCGCAGCTCTAGGTGGTGGCTGTGACAGCAACGTCATGGTCCCAGTGTTGGCCATAGAGTTATCCTGCATATGCTCCCTAAACACAGGGAGGGAGCGGGTCTTTAGTCGGCAAATGGATGGAGAATGGATTTTTAGAGAATGAGTACACCAAGGAACACAGGATAAGAGGAGCAGGTTCTCATTCTATTGGTTTATCATGTCCTGGAGATGTATGTGCAATAAAACTGCTGCCCTACAATTGAACTATTTTCTGCACTTGGAAATGATGCACGGGTTAGAGTTTTAGGCTACCCGCAGTGGGGGACTGTAAAATCCCCCTAAAACGTTTAGAGCCGACTCGACCGCTGCATCCGTACGTACACCCTACCATCCCGCTGCCCCCTTCCCACCCTATTCCCAGAGTGCGTATGCAGCGGTCGACTGCATCGGTGACCCTACCATTCCGCTGCCCCCTTCCCACCCTATTCCCAGAGTGCGTACGGATCTCCCATATCCACTCTTTCTCTTCCACCGTGGCCAACGACTCCGTTCGCGCGGAGGGGAGGAGGCCGCCATGGCCGGTAGGCTAGCAGTGCCAAGCGCGCGCCGCCGGTCGCGAGGGAGGCGGGGACGAGATCCACGCACCACTGCGGCTGCTTGAGGCGGCAGGACGAAGGTGGACAATGGCGGGCGGCGGCCATGGCGTCGATTCGGCCGGGGGAAGCCCGGATCCGGGCCGAGGAGCAGGCCGGCGTTGATGAGGCCCGCGGCGAGCCGGCGGCGGGGAGGAGAGGCCGTCGTGGAGGAGCTCGAGCGCGAGGTCGACGGCAAGCCCGCGCTCGGGCTAGAGCAGGTGGGTGGCGTGTGGCGCATGGGGGCCGGGTCCGGCGGCAGCTCCATGGTGTGGCGTCGGAGCCGGGAGAGGGGGTGGTGGGGAGGAGACGGCCTCTGGGAGAGCGGCGCGGGCGAGGGAGGTGGGGAGAGCGGGAGGCTGCGGGATTGGCGGAGGCGGCGACGCCGCCGGCCATGGCGGCTCGGACAGGCGGAGGCGGCGACGGCTCCATGGCCCGGAGGAGGAGGAGGAGGTCCACCACGCCGGATCCATGCGCCGGCGGGGCGAAGAGTAGAGAGGCCGACGGGCGGCAGCTGCGAGGAAGGAGAAGGGGAAAGGAGGTGGATGGTGGGGCCCGCGGTGAGTGGGTTGATATATTGATAAAAAATGTGGTAGTTAGTATATAGTGAAGATATATGGTAAAGATGACTGCGGGAGATTGGAGTATAGGGTGAAGAATATTGCTGACTGGGACAGGATATTCCTTTTAGGGTGAAAAAATAGGGTAGAACGATTGCGGATAGCTTTATTGAGAGATGTAGATTTAATCCTCAGTAACATTAGAGATGATAATTTTAATTCATCATTCGTAATGACGTTGTGGGTGAACATGGAAATTTAAAAATTATTTTAATTTATCTTTTATGAGTGCATATTGGTTAATTTATATGTAGATTTAGGATTTATTTTAATTCATCTTTTATAATGGTACGATTAGTAATTTATATGCAAATGTAGGGGGTTATTCATTCCATATTTTTATAATGGCATATAGGTAATTTTTATGCAAATCTAGAGGGTTATTTTAATTCAGATTTTATAATGGGGCGGTGGGCATTTTTTATATAAATTTTAGAATTTTTTTTATTTTATCTTTCATAATGGTATGATGGGTAATTTTTATATAAATTTAGGAGGTTATTTTATTTTATCTTTCATAATTGCATGATGGGTAATTTTTATATAAATTTAGAGGCTATTTTATTTTATTTCATAATGGCATAATGGATAATTTTTTAGAAAACATAATAGATCGAATGTTTACTATTGTTAGAGCTACATGATGAACGACCAACCAGATGTTTTTGATTTTTGTTAGAATTTTTAGGATTTATCATTTTTTTAGCGTATCTGGTGAGAATTAGAGGCCCAAAAATAGCCTCCAATTAGTTATATTAAAATTAAGATTAAGATGGCGATAAATCCCTTATGGAAACATGGCACTGGCAGTTTAATTAAAAGACAAAGTTTAACAAGAACCCGGAGTAAAGAAATTCGTCTGACTAGAGGAAAACATGCAAGTGGCTACTGCATAATAGATTTAGACACTTGCTAAGTAGGAATGGGCAACACAAGAACCTTAAATCTCAAATTAAATAAACAAAGTTAATAAAAGATCATGGGGTGAACAAGTACAATGCTCAAGATCCAGACGGCAACTTCACATGGCTACTGCCAGTTTATCAAACATCACATGCAAGGGAATTGATCAAGTCGAGAAGCGGGAACGAATATTGGGTCAAACAAACCTGATGCACGAGAGAGATCGGAGCAGAAACATTTGAACTTTGAAGCACCAATGCAAGCTCATCCACCATGAGCAGATCCGCCATGAGTTTCTGCAGGTAGTTTCCAAATTGAATACGAAGAACAAACAGGGGAAGAGGAAAGTGAAAGGGCAAGAGAAGAGCGCTCAGAGTAAAGCTAAAGCAAATGTATGTACCAGAGAAGCCAGAGGGGAAATTTTTTTCTTCCTTCGACCTTGGTGCACTGCAATGCGGTAGTCCGGGCAGGAAGCAAGGGTCAATGGCGGCAGCGAGCGCGTGTTGACGCGCGGTGCCTTCCCGTTCATGACTCGACTTCCAGTTCCACCACGACCTCGACTCCAGTTCTTGAGGACCTCAGCACACGGCGGGTAAAGTGAAACCTACTCGGCTTAACTAGAGGACACGATATTCTGATCGGACACGGCACGGCAAGGGCACCTATGGGTGATAGATAAATAAATAAATAGGGCGCAGGGAGAACAAGAGGGCGCATGCAGGCACACTTCCATCCGAGGCACAAAAACATATCAAGATCTGTCTAGGAGATCGATCAAGCTAAGGCGCGGCGCATGCATGGCGCGTCCGGAGAAGCGCCGCAAGATCACGGTCGCCACCGCCATACCAGCTGATGACCTGCTGATCGACGAGGTCCTGGTCCGCCTCCCGGCCAAATCCCTCGCCCGCTGCAAGTGTGTCTGCCGCTCCTGGCGCGCCGGCATCGCCAGCGCCGCCTTCGTACGGCGCCACCTCGAGCTCTCCTGCCAGAAGCGGCCTCTTTCCTTCCTCTGCATCCCCCGCGGCCAGATTAACTTTGAGGATCTCCAGGCCACCTCCGAGGAGATCACTTTCCACCGACTCTTGCTACCACCGCCAGGACAGGCGGCGCCGGCGCAGGGTGTCACCGACGCCGACCTCATCTTCGAGAAGGCGTGGCCCGGTGAGGGCATCACGTACCACATCCACCCAAAGCACTGCGACGGCCTGGTCGCAGTCGCCACGACCACGGATAGGGTGTTCGTGTGCAACCCGGCCACCCGAGAGTTCGTGGCGCTGCCGCTTGGCAGCCATAACGCCCAGTTCGACTGTGTCAAAGTCCCGCAGGTGGCTCTCGGCTTCGACCAATGGCGCAACACGTACGTCGTAGGCAGGTGCTTCTACCGCAAGTTCGACGAGGTGGTTTTGGACAAGGCCACAGGCAGGTACTCGAGAGAGTGCGATATCGGCCACGAGGTGTTCGTGCTTGGCGGTGGTGACCGTGACAGCAACGGCTCCCGCTGGGAGCTCACTCAAGATCCGCCGTACGCTGTCGAAGAACATCGGCCAATATGCACGCGACAAGCCTTCTACTGGCATCCCCGTGCACCGGCTCCAGAGCAGCTGATGCGGTTCAGCCTACAACACAAGACGTTTGACATGGTGTCAAAGCCTCCGGCTCCAGACGGCTTCAGTGCCTTGGATGAAATGATGGAGCTAGACGGGAAGCTGTGCTACGTGCACGCTGTCGAAGATGTCTCGTTCAAGTTGTGGCTGGCAGACGAGACGCTGGAGCTGCAGTGGACGCTGCACTGCCGCGTCGATCTCCTCAACTCGATACCGGGTTTCCACCACTACCTGATCCCAATTGCCATCCATGGGGACGCCTTACTGGTGGCCATTGACGACCACAAGGTGTGTTGGTACAATGTGAAGAGCCAATGTTTGGAGGAAGTAATGGACGTGCAGCACAACCTGCAGTACCGTCGGCCGGACGGATCCAAGTATATGTGCTCATCACCGTCGGGCGCTTATTTAATCCATATCGTGCCTTACATTGAGAGCTTGGTGCCGCTCAGAGCATCTACGGTTAGGGATGGCACTCACACCCACGGGTGCGGGTCCCCACGGGTTTCACACCCATTGGGTACGGGTGCGGGTGTCAAATTAGACCTATGGGTGCGGATGCGGGTGTCAAATTAGATCCACGGGTCGGGTGCGGGTGTAGATTTCCACCCGCGGGTGTCCATTGGGCCCCATAAAGAATAATATATTATCCTAAATCTTAATTTTTTATGGATTGAATTTATCCTAACTCGCTAGAATTTAGAATCCTACTGTGTTTGAATCTTGTTTCTCTTTATTCTGATGCTCATCAGCAATTTGAACGTATAATAATTATTGTTTTGTCAAGTGTCATTTCACCATTACTAATTTGAAATATAAAAAATTTAATTTGGCCTATCGTTAAGCCTCCTACAACACTATTATGTGGCTAAATTGAGTTTGAAACATTATTACCATGTGAATTGCCAATAGATTACATGTTACGTATTGATAAATTGACTTTCTATATATTATATGTACGTTTTTTATATGCTATTTAGGTGTGGTGTGTGGTGCTACACTTTTAAGTATGGAAATATCGATCACCCAACGGATGCCCAACACCCAGCGGGTGTCCAACGGGTGCGGGTGCGGGTGTAAAAATGCACCCGTTAGATATTACGGGTGCGGGTGTGTCTTGATGTAACGGGTGTCAATACAGGTGGGTGTTTGCTCCACCCGCCGGGTGCCCACCCATTGCCATCCCTATCTACGGTTGCTCCCAATTGCAGGATTTAGTTCTGGCGAAACATTGGCACTTAATTACAACTTCCTATGAATTTAGTTTCTTCCTTTGTGCACACCATATATACAATCTCATGCTCGAGATTTACCACATGTTAGACCATCATCATGCATATGTAGGGGTGGTAATAGATATGATCCAAATGCTTATTCACAATCCAAATGAGCCATTTACCATTTTTCAGTAGAAAATATATGTAGAAATACGATGCAGTTTTGAGCCCAATCCTTAAATCTAGTAGGCGAAATTTGAGCGCCCTTTTAACACCCCTACATGCATGTGAAACATTACTGACAATGATATTCTCTATTTTCTAAATAAATGTTTTGTTGTGTCTTGCTTCCATCTGTGTTGTGGCTCGCCTAATTTAGTTCCTATGCTTAGTAGATCCATTGTGTGACTCATGTACCAAGTTAGAGTATAAGGCCAAAACACTAGTAAAGATGTTTTGTTGTCTTACACTACCCCCCCACCCCCGGCCCGTGCCTTTTAATTTGGTCATTGTTTTTATCCTTCAAAGAGGTAATCTATAAAACAGCTTTTGTTTTGGAGTAGCTAAATGTAGTGGCATGTTGTTGATTTCTAAATCAAATTTCAACTTGGCTTCCAACTAAACAAACCATAGGCAGCATAGCATGGACCAACTTGAAATTCAATGTCCTATTGGTAAATCAATTAATAAAAGTTCAAAGTGTCTATAGAGTCGTTGAAGTGTCATTTTTTACTGTATAGACGATCATATACACAATCTGTTGAACTTGGCCTTACCAATTGGAGATGAAACACAGCCAAAAATAAAATCAAATACTAGAAATTCTCATAGAAAGAGAGAAACATCTAGTTATCTATTCAATAACCTACTATAACAATAATAGTCATTGAATCTATTCTATTTTTAACATTAACCACTTAACCATTATAAAATGAATTTAAATAACCTCTAAAATTTTATTTAAATTACTCATTCTACTCGTAGATTTAAAGAACCCCTGAATTTATATTTGAATTACCCACCTATACTATTATCTACCCACCTATACTATTATTAAAGGTTGTTAGAGGTGATTTAAAGTAATACAGTACTAAATTGATAGTTCGTTGGTCATAATTAGGAACAACCATTACATCCAGATAAATCAAGAAATGCAATCTCTCTAGCAAATTGTTGCCCGTTGTATATGTTACTTTATCATAAGTAATTAAGGTTTGGCAAATCCCTAGTGTAGGATCAGTCAGAACGAATAGTTGTAAAGTGTGGTACTTGGGCTATTCCCTATCATACTACAGTATCCAATAGTGCCACATAGAATGAAAAAAAATGATAATATTAAAAAGAAACATCATCCACAATGTTCAAATTAATTAATCTTATATCTTATATATTATATCTAAATTGGAGCCCCCACTACCTATTTCTCTTGACATGCATGAAGCCACATCATCACAAAGGCCCACTAAATTTTATGACATGTCACAATCCACTAACACATCTATTTATAGCTTTTATCGATTTTCTACAACTTCATGCGTGCAGTGCTTTTCTGTGGCATATGCATTGCTATCTCTCGAATTTCCGCAGCAACGCGCGGGTAATTCCTCTAGTTGAAATGATGTTAGTGTGTATAAAAATGGACCCATGGTATTAGATTTTGTGCCATGATCTAAGATATCGTGCCAAAATAGTGTCTTGCTCAAGATACAACCTTTCTTCTTCCTCTTATTAAATGTTATGCCACATCACTTAAAAATTCTATATGCCATCTCATTAATGAGTATGATACTGTCCACTGGAAATAGCCTTGGCATAAGTTACAATTATTTATATGGACAGAAAGAAACACATGATGCATCTGTGCAATGTGGCCACAAGCATCACCCGGCCACACCCCCGATGGGCTGAGGCTATGAACGATGGTTGATCAGGGTCAGGAAGTGACATGTTGCAGAGGTACATATATTTGAACTTAATCATCTAAAATCTAGATCTAAATTACATATATTTTATTGCATTAGTTAATCCACGTAAGCCCTTAAGTTTTAAATTACCTACTCCCATCATCAATATAAATAAACAAAAAATAATCCTCAAATGTACACGTGGATTTCCTTTAACATCTACTATCATAGGATAAATAGAAAGTGTGCATGCATGAATGCTTCTTGAATATCTCAATATCCACATTTGTGGATAGTTATATATAAAATAATAACTTAAAGTAAATATATGTTGTGTGTCAGAATGCAAAGTAAATATGCATATAAAGTGATAAATATACATATACTCCTATTTCTACAAATTTGCAATCGAAAGAATTAGGACCGAACAAGTCAGATGTAAAAAGCGAAAAATGTGCATGACAAAACATAGATAATAACTAGTTATTTTATCATAATACAAAGTATCTAAAAGGTATTATGTTACCATAATAGTAAATCGACACACATACATAGAAAATATATGTGCATAAAGTAAATAATTTTGATTAGTTGTTGGTATTAGATATATCTACAAACTTGTAATGTATTTATTAAGATTCTAACCTTTGTTGAAGCATGGGTTGATAGGCTAGTATGAAAAAGTATATTAAAGCCATGTGAACTAGTGCCACAACCCGTAGTCATGCACAAATTAAAGCTGCATATACATATATGTTAAATGTAACATATATAGGTCTATTTTTTGTTATTTAATGTTTCTCATAATAGCATATGTTGGTAATTTAAATGTAGATTTGGTTGTTTTTGTTTATATTTTATAATGATGAGGATAGTTTAGCAATTAATTTAAGAGGTTATTTTAGGTTATCTATCATCATAGCATATGGTGCGTAATTTATATGTAGAGTTGGGATCATTTCAATTTATCTATTATAGTAGCATTGTGGGTAATTTCGGAGAAACAAAATAAATTTAATGACTATTGTCGTTAGAGCATATCGGATGGATGTCTATATGTTTCTCATTTCTATGATAAAATCTAAAACTTATATTTTTCTTATGGTAAAGATTAACATAGATGCTCCGCTAAGTCTTCAATTAATAATAGCAAGTTTTTTTAACTTAACTGCAAAGCATAGGGTAACCTTGATGGCAGGTCCTCGTTGTGGATGTGCATGTGGGCCTAGGCACGACGCCATCTACATGGTTACTGATCCTGTGCAGTAGTGCAGCTGGACGTGAGAGGCTGCCTCGTGGCCCATGGGTTCATATGCTCAAGCCTGTGCCGGAGTCGCCATCGAGAAGTTCATGTTCGGCTGCGGCCCATACGACAAGTTGGACGGCTTCACGGGGCGGGGCTGCAGGGTCTCAGACATCGCGCACCTACCGGCGACGGCGCGCGCCAGGCCTCTCCCCAACTGCCTCCTGTCGGTGCTGGGCAGCGATGCCGGTTCTTGTGTCATCGGCGCCTTCCGAACGGTCACGGCGGCGTGCCCGCTCGCGTCGCCGGACGTTCAACGGCACGCCTCCACTCCACCCTCGATGTGCCATCGGTCATCCTCAGATCTCCGGCGGCTGCCTCGCGAGTTCGTGGGGGCGCGCGATTCCAAGTAGTAGGGAAATAAACGTGAGCCAGGGCAGGGCGCGGTGGAGGCGTTACGCGACGTTACTCGACTCCAGTCCTTGAGGACCTCGGCGACGGAGCGTACGCGGCGGGTAAGGTGAAACCTACTCGGCTTAGAGCACGTGAGAAACGAGAGGACACGATATTCCGATCCGACACGGCAGGCAGGCAGCGGCACCTATGCTGCATGGGTGATAAATAGGGCGGAGGCCGCAGGCACACCACCATCCGAATTGCACGGCCGGCCGGTAATTGTAGTTCTTGCCTGCTAACAAATTCGATCAAGATCTGTCTAGTGTATTAGGAGATCGATCGATCAAGCTAGGGCGCGGCGCATGCATGGCGCGCCAGGAGAAGCGCCACAAGATCACGGTCGCCGCCGCCATACCAGCTGATGACCTGCTGATCGACGAGGTCCTGGTCCGCCTCCCCGCCAAATCCCTCGCCCGCTGCAGGTGCGTCTGCCGCTCCTGGCGCGACGGCATCACCAGCGCCGCCTTCGTACGGCGCCGCCTCGAGCTCTCTCGACAGAGGAGGCCTCTTTCCTTCCTCTGCATCCCCCGCGGCCAGATTAACTTTGAGGACGTCCAGGCTACGACCGAGGAGATCAGGTTCTGTTAGCAAATCGACAGGGAAACAACGAAGAAGATCAACCAAACACAGAGCATGACACGCAGATTTTTACGTGAAAAACCCTTCAAGGCGAAAGGAAAAACCACGGGCACCAGCCAGCCACACTTGCACTATATTTTGGAGTGTTTTCAGGAACGCCACGCTGACGGCGGCGGCTTACAAGAGGATAATTATTCTATCTATCCAAAACCCTAATCACGGTATTATAACATGTACCATACCTCCCGGCCTCCGCTCCGCTCCGCTCCGGCCCAAGCCTCTCGGCGACAGGCCTCTGCTACGCTCCCAATCCGGCCATCTCCAATGGGATTTGGATCACAATTCAACAGGTTTCACCGACTCAGCCAGCCACACTTTCACTATATTTTGGAGTGTTTTCAGGAACGCCGCGCTGACGGCGGCGGCTTATAAGAGGATAATTATTCTATCTATCCAAAACCCTAATCACGGTATTATAACATGTACCATACCTCCCGGCCTCCGCTCCGCTCCGCCTAACTACGGCATCGCCAACCGTTTTGTCCGCGCGTGGGAGCTGCCGCCATCGGTCTCCTCAGGTAGGCGTTCCACTGTTCCAGTACCATCAGGCCTCCCTGAAAGGATCCATTAATAAACCATAAGTCCGTGACCGCTGACCCTGACCTAGAGTGAATCCATCCACCCACCCCGCAACGCCCCGCCGCCGTCCTGCAAAGGCGCCGTGGTGGCCATTCCTTTCTCCGACCGCGACCCTCAGGTCCGTCTCTTGATGATCTGCTTCACCTTAATCATGTTTGATCTAGACCCAGTTCTTTTTTTTTTGCTTAATTTGTTCTCTACGGTATTTGGTAGGGTTTGTGATGCCATCTCGATTTTGACCATCTGGAGGTTGAACGCTCCTAGATAGATCCCTGCTGCGTACTAGAGGTACTCTTCCTCCCTTGTAATTGCTAGATCTAAATCGAGGCGATTGCCTCCCAACAAATCCCCATTTTCTTTTTCTTATCTGCAACTAATTTCATCTCTTCTTTTCCTCCTTTGACGTCGTTCAGTAACGAAAGGTCAGCTCGAAGTTGCAGATTGAATTGACGATGGGGCTATCGCGGCGGTTTCAGAATCTGATGCTAGACAACCCCTTCTCTGGCTCCAAATGGCTGCGCTCCATCGATCTGACGAGCCAGCTATTCGATAACACAGGAACACCACCAACAACAACTGGTGAAGGATCAGAATCAGCAGTAAAGGAGAAAAAACAGCTAGGGCTGGCAGCTTTTAAAGTTGGAGAGGATTCAGCTTTCCAGGCCGATCTTCAGGTTCCATGCTACAGCTCATCCCAAATGTCGTACTATTGACTGCTTCCCTCTTTCAGGTGGCTTCGGCCAAGGTTGGAGTTAGGGTTCAGGTTCCGGACTTATAGGGAGGGCTGGGGAGGCAGGCCGGCCCGGCGGTGGTGGCGGGGGTGGTGGGTGGGCCCACGCCACCGATGGGCGGTGGCTTCGGCCAAGGTTGGGATGAGGGTCGGGGAAGCAGGCCGGCCCGGCGGTGGTCGTGGGAGGGCCGGCGGCGTGGCCGCCGCCTCCGGGCAGGGTAGGACGGCGCTTGGGCTAGGGTTAGGGTTCACGGTTGGGGTTGAGGGTTCGCCGTTGCCGGCACCTCCCTCTCTTTACACCGCCGGACTTAGAGGGGGGGCGGGGGAGGCAGGACGGCCCAGCGGGGGTGGCACGCCGACTCAGCGGGGGTGGCCGGTGGGCCCACGCCGCCGCTGCGCGGTGGCTTCGGCCAAGGTTGGAGTTAGGGTTCAGGTTTCGGACTTATAGGGAGGGCTGGGGAGGCAGGCCGGCCCGGCGGTGGTGGTGGGAGAGTCGGCGGCGTGGGCACCGCCTTTGGGCAGGGTAGGACGGCGCTTGGGCCAAGGCAGGGGTTCAAGGCTGGGGTTGGGGGTTCGTGGGTTGCCGGTGCCTCCCTCTCTTTCCACCACCGGACTTAGAGGAAGGGCAGGGGAGGTAGGCTGGCCCAGCGGTGGTGGCATGCCGGCCTGGCGGTGGTGGCGGGTAGGCCCACGCCGCCGTGGGGCGGTGGTGTCGGGAGGGCCGGCGGCGTGGGCGCCGCCTTTGGGCGGGGTAGGACAGCGCTTAGGCCAGGGTAGGGGTTCAAGGCGGGGTTGAGGGTTCGTCGTTGCCGGTGCCTCCCACTCTCTCCACCACTGGACTTAGAGGGAGGGCCGGGAAGGCAGGCCGGCCCGTCGGGTGGGGGCTTGGGCCAAGGTTGACAAGCACATACAATCGATTAGAGTAATTACAATGTTTTCCACAAGAACTGTGAAGATGATGATGTGGTATGTCAATATTCACAAGTTGATGATGACAACAACCTCAAGGGGTAGGACGGCGCTTGGGCCACGGTTGGGGGTTCAAGGTTTGGGTTGAGGGTTCGCCGTTGCCGGCGCCCTCCTTTCTTTCCACTATCTGACTTAGAGGGAGGGCCGGGGCGCCGCCTCCGGGCGGGGTAGGATGGCGCTTGGGCCAGGGTTTAGGTTGAGGTTCAAGGTTGGGATTGAGGGTGCGCCGTTGCCGGCGCCTCCTTCTCTCTCCACCGCCGGACTTAGAGGGAAGGCCGGGGAGGCAGATCGACCCGGCGTTGGTGGCGGGTGGGCCCACGCTGCCGCCCGGCGGAGGCTTAGGCCAAGGTTGGGATTAGGGTTCAGGGCTAGGGTTGGGGTTCAAGGTTGAGGTTTAGGGTTTGCCGTTGCCGGCGCCTCCCTCTCTCTCCACCGCTGGACTTAGAGGGAGGGCCGGGGAGACACACCGACCCGGGGGTGGTGGCGGGTGGGCCCACACCACCGCCAGGTAGGGGCTTGGGCCTAGGTTGGGGTTAGGGTTTAGGTTCCGGACTTAGAGGGAGGGCCGGGAAGGCAGGCCGGCCCGGCGGTGGTGGCGGGAGGACTGGCGGTGTGGGCGTCGCCTCTGGGCGGGGTAGGACGGCGCTTAGGCTAGGGTAGGGGTTCAAGGCTGGGGTTGAGGGTTCATTGACTAGCACCACCACCCCCGGGTCGGCCTGCCTCACGTGCTAACTCAGAATCCATGGTCTTTCCGATGAAGAACTATATGAAGTTTCATCTCGAATTGGGCTAGGGTATTGTCTCCGGTTAAGCATTGAAGGCGGTCAAGGGCATTGAAACTGGTTAAGACATTGAAGGCGGTTGAGGGCACAGTCTCCGGTTAAGGATATTGAATACGGTTAAGGCATTGTCTCCGGTTAAGGCATTGAAGGCGGTTAAGGGCATTGTCTCCGGTTAAGGATATTGAATGTGGTTAAGGCATTGAAGCCGGTTAAGGGCATTGTCTCCGGTTAAGGCTATTGAATACGGTTAAGGGAATTGACACCGGTTAAGGGCATTGTCACCGGTAAAAGGAACTGAAGCTGGTTAAGGCATTAACCGGCTTCAGTGCCCTTAACCTCATACAAAGGCCTTAACCGGATTGCATAGGCTTAACCTGCTTCACTAGCCTTAACCGGATACAAAGGCCTTAACCGGATTCCATAGTCTTAACCGGCTTTAGTGCCCTTAACCGTATTCAATAGCCTTAACCGGAGACAATGCCCTTAACCGGATTCCAAAGCCTTAACCGGCTTCCAAAGCCTTAACCAGCTTCAGTTTCCTTAACCGGAAACAATAGGCTTAAGCGGCTTCAATGCCCTTAACCGTAGACAGTGCCCTTAACCGGATACAATGGCCTTAACCGGATTCCATAGCCTTAACCGGCCTCAGTGCCCTTAACCGGATACAAAGGCCTTAACCGGCTTCAGTGCCCTTAACCAATAGCCTTAACCGGATACAATGGCCTTAACCGGCTTCAGTGCCCTTAACCGGATAAAAAGGCCTTAACCGGCTTCAGTGCCCTTAACCGGATACAAAGGCCTTAACCGGATTCCATAGTCTTAACCGGCTTCAGTGCCCTTAACCGTATTCAATAGCCTTAACCGGAGACAATGCCCTTAACCGGATTCCAAAGCCTTAACCGGCTTCCAAAGCCTTAACCAGCTTCAGTTTCCTTAACCGGAAACAATAGGCTTAAGCGGCTTCAATGCCCTTAACCGTAGACAGTGCCCTTAACCGGATACAATGGCCTTAACCGGATTCCATAGCCTTAACCGGCCTCAGTGCCCTTAACCGGATACAAAGGCCTTAACCGGCTTCAGTGCCCTTAACCAATAGCCTTAACCGGATACAATGGCCTTAACCGGCTTCAGTGCCCTTAACCGGATAAAAAGGCCTTAACCGGCTTCAGTGCCCTTAACCGGATACAAAGGCCTTAATCGGCTTCAGTGCCCTTAACCGGCTTCAATAGGCTTAACCAGATACAGTGGCCTTAACCGGATTCCATAGTCTTAACCGGCTTCAGTGGCCTTAACCGGATACAAAGGCCTTAACCGGATACAAAGGCCTTAACCGGCTTCAGTGGCCTTAACCGGATACAAAGGCCTTAACCGGATTCCATAGCCTTAACCATATACCATTAACCGGATACAAAAGCCTTAACCGTATTCAATAGCCTTAACCGGCTTCAGTGGCCTTAACCGGATACAAATACATTACACTGCCAGAAAGGATGTTATCCTAGGCAGCACATAGTTTAGTTATATCCTAAGCAGCTCACGGCGGGATTTAAAACAAACACGTTGTTACATAGTTACATCCTAAGCAGCTCACAGGTTCACCCCAGCAACATGCTAGTTCATCAAGTTTTCTTTTTTTTTCCTAGCAACTCAAGAACTGTAGCAGGAACTTTTCCTTTGTTCTTCTTTTGGCCCAATAGTACTGCACAAGCCCAAACTTGATTCTTTTCACGAATTCGTCCTGCGTCTGCAAGTTGAAAAAAAAAACAGAGAAAGAATTGCTTAACAGACCTCATCAAACTTATTGAAAAAAAAATAGAGAGAGAATTGCTTAACACAGAGAGAACTGCATAAGGTTAAATCTTAACTGACCTTATCGCACTCCATTTCGAAGCAACTGAATTGGCTAACTTGTCGAGGAGTAAAGAAATTCTCAAGGAAATACATTGATGCAGCAGCACTGTCATTGGCCTTTATGGTGGATCGCGTGCGTGCCACTCTTTCTTGAGAAAATGTTTCTGCATTGCTTGTGTGTTCTTTTACAGCTTTGCTTAATATCTCTCCCATAGTGAGAGAGAATTTCCTAACTTCTTCGAAGGAATTATTATGACAAAAAATATGGATCTGGTTCTTCAAGGTTGAAAACACGAAACACACAACGATCCACTCTCCCGAGAAGAAAACAGGGAAGTAAATCTGTAAAAACATACACTTGTGTAAGGGAATTAACAGTTCTAAAAAAACAAGATTGATGAACAACTTACAATTGTGTTCGTTAATGAGATGGCGGTGGTCCTGGTTTTCGTGTTTTTCGAAAAGGGGAGTGCACCCCGAATCTTTTCCTCCAAATGTTCATCGTCCTGCAGTTAGGGGGATGTTATGGCTAGAATTGCGAGGTATTATTGATAGATAGATAGCAGTATGATCTCTTAACTAATCTTTATCCGGCCCACTTGCCATAACAGGGGAAACATAAGAACAAGATATTTTGCTGTTCTTAAGTAGATAACATGGGGAAACCTTTTACCTTTTCTAATGGTGAGACAAAGATTCTTCTCATATCCTTAACCATTGGGTCCAGAAATTCCATTAATATTATGATAACATCCTTGGCATCTGGACCTCCCTGGAGGCACTTTTCTAACTGAAGACCAGTCATTGAGATATGTTCATACTTCAATATAACCTGTTCCTTACTTTTCAAATTGAAAACATGACGCATATTAGTATAGCAAGTTTTATTTTACAAGAATACAATCATAATGTTTCCAGAAACATACCAATCAATAGCAAGGTTATAAGCCTTTTCAAGTTCATCAAACATAATATAAGGGCGGATTCTTTTATCATGAAGCTCTGAGAAGTCTTGACAAGGCATTAGTTGCCTCTCGCTACGTGATTTCATCACTGCTGAGGAATCTTCCGGTTGTTGCGCCTTACTCGGCTTCATTTTAATCTGCTTCCTTTTATAATGCTGCATCTTCCCATCCACATTGCTTTCCAGCTTACTCTTGTCCATGTCAGCCGTATTGCCAGTCTCCTCCTTCCCATCCACGTTGCTTTCCAGCTTACTCTTGTCAATGTCAGCCGTATTGCCAGTCTCCTCCTTCCCATCCACGTTGCTTTCCAGCTTACTGGTGTCCATGTCAGCCCCATCCACATTGATTTCACGATATTCCCCTTCCCTGAGAAGAGCAGTTGAATTTCCCAGAACCTCCATGTTGGTACCATCAGCTAGATTTTCCATGCCAAAGCCATGCAGAAAAGTTCCAGTTCTGTCCATGAATGAAGGTGTTGGAACCTCTTCCCCACGAAGAGCAGCGTTGAATATACAGTTTTCATATGAATATCTGTCTTCCAGAACTTCCAGATCATCAACATCATCATCATCAATTATGACCTCAGCTGGTTTGTTGAGCTTGTGGCGGCGAAGGTGTACGGAAGTTTCTATGCGGCATCTTTCGACCATATCCTACAATTTTAATTAATTTATAGCAAAAGCCTGGATAGCTAGATAGTAAACTAGATAGCTAACAGCTTTTCTGAGAGGCTTGCTAAACAGTATTGATTTAGAGCCTACTTGCATAGAAAGGTAAAGCAAATGATAACTTAAGCTAGGTAGCTGCATGCATCATTAATTGTTGAATTACCTTATTAACACCACAAATCTTCTCTGTCTTTTTATCATCGAATCCATTAATGTATAGTAACACGTGAAAACCGCAATCATAGCTGAAAAAAATAACCACAAAAGTGAGGCAGCTGCAGCAGCAGCAAGCAGCAAAGAATGTTTTTTTTGTGAGGCTGCTTGCTGCTGCTTACTGCTGCTGCAGCTGCCTCACTTTTGTGGTTATTTTTTTCAGCTATGATTGCGGTTTTCACGTGTTACTATACATTAATGGATTCGATGATAAAAAGACAGAGAAGATTTGTGGTGTTAATAAGGTAATTCAACAATTAATGATGCATGCAGCTACCTAGTTTAAGTTATCATTTGCTTTACCTTTCTATGCAAGTAGGCTCTAAATCAATACTGTTTAGCAAGCCTCTCAGAAAAGCTGTTAGCTATCTAGTTTACTATCTAGCTATCCAGGCTTTTGCTATAAATTAATTAAAATTGCAGGATATGGTCGAAAGATGCCGCATAGAAACTTCCGTACACCTTCGCCGCCACAAGCTCAACAAACCAGCTGAGGTCATAATTGATGATGATGATGTTGATGATCTGGAAGTTCTGGAAGACAGATATTCATATGAAAACTGTATATTCAACGCTGCTCTTCGTGGGGAAGAGGTTCCAACACCTTCATTCATGGACAGAACTGGAACTTTTCTGCATGGCTTTGGCATGGAAAATCTAGCTGATGGTACCAACATGGAGGTTCTGGGAAATTCAACTGCTCTTCTCAGGGAAGGGGAATATCGTGAAATCAATGTGGATGGGGCTGACATGGACACCAGTAAGCTGGAAAGCAACGTGGATGGGAAGGAGGAGACTGGCAATACGGCTGACATTGACAAGAGTAAGCTGGAAAGCAACGTGGATGGGAAGGAGGAGACTGGCAATACGGCTGACATGGACAAGAGTAAGCTGGAAAGCAATGTGGATGGGAAGATGCAGCATTATAAAAGGAAGCAGATTAAAATGAAGCCGAGTAAGGCGCAACAACCGGAAGATTCCTCAGCAGTGATGAAATCACGTAGCGAGAGGCAACTAATGCCTTGTCAAGACTTCTCAGAGCTTCATGATAAAAGAATCCGCCCTTATATTATGTTTGATGAACTTGAAAAGGCTTATAACCTTGCTATTGATTGGTATGTTTCTGGAAACATTATGATTGTATTCTTGTAAAATAAAACTTGCTATACTAATATGCGTCATGTTTTCAATTTGAAAAGTAAGGAACAGGTTATATTGAAGTATGAACATATCTCAATGACTGGTCTTCAGTTAGAAAAGTGCCTCCAGGGAGGTCCAGATGCCAAGGATGTTATCATAATATTAATGGAATTTCTGGACCCAATGGTTAAGGATATGAGAAGAATCTTTGTCTCACCATTAGAAAAGGTAAAAGGTTTCCCCATGTTATCTACTTAAGAACAGCAAAATATCTTGTTCTTATGTTTCCCCTGTTATGGCAAGTGGGCCGGATAAAGATTAGTTAAGAGATCATACTGCTATCTATCTATCAATAATACCTCGCAATTCTAGCCATAACATCCCCCTAACTGCAGGACGATGAACATTTGGAGGAAAAGATTCGGGGTGCACTCCCCTTTTCGAAAAACACGAAAACCAGGACCACCGCCATCTCATTAACGAACACAATTGTAAGTTGTTCATCAATCTTGTTTTTTTAGAACTGTTAATTCCCTTACACAAGTGTATGTTTTTACAGATTTACTTCCCTGTTTTCTTCTCGGGAGAGTGGATCGTTGTGTGTTTCGTGTTTTCAACCTTGAAGAACCAGATCCATATTTTTTGTCATAATAATTCCTTCGAAGAAGTTAGGAAATTCTCTCTCACTATGGGAGAGATATTAAGCAAAGCTGTAAAAGAACACACAAGCAATGCAGAAACATTTTCTCAAGAAAGAGTGGCACGCACGCGATCCACCATAAAGGCCAATGACAGTGCTGCTGCATCAATGTATTTCCTTGAGAATTTCTTTACTCCTCGACAAGTTAGCCAATTTAGTTGCTTCGAAATGGAGTGCGATAAGGTCAGTTAAGATTTAACCTTATGCAGTTCTCTCTGTGTTAAGCAATTCTCTCTCTATTTTTTTTTCAATAAGTTTGATGAGGTCTGTTAAGCAATTCTTTCTCTGTTTTTTTTTTCAACTTGCAGACGCAGGACGAATTCGTGAAAAGAATCAAGTTTGGGCTTGTGCAGTACTATTGGGCCAAAAGAAGAACAAAGGAAAAGTTCCTGCTACAGTTCTTGAGTTGCTAGGAAAAAAAAAGAAAACTTGATGAACTAGCATGTTGCTGGGGTGAACCTGTGAGCTGCTTAGGATGTAACTATGTAACAACGTGTTTGTTTTAAATCCCGCCGTGAGCTGCTTAGGATATAACTAAACTATGTGCTGCCTAGGATAACATCCTTTCTGGCAGTGTAATGTATTTGTATCCGGTTAAGGCCACTGAAGCCGGTTAAGGCTATTGAATACGGTTAAGGCTTTTGTATCCGGTTAATGGTATATGGTTAAGGCTATGGAATCCGGTTAAGGCCTTTGTATCCGGTTAAGGGCATTGTCTCCGGTTAAGGCTATTGAATACGGTTAAGGGCACTAAAGCCGGTTAAGACTATGGAATCCGGTTAAGGCCTTTGTATCCGGTTAAGGCTAGTGAAGCAGGTTAAGCCTATGCAATCCGGTTAAGGCCTTTGTATGAGGTTAAGGGCACTGAAGCCGGTTAATGCCTTAACCAGCTTCAGTTCCTTTTACCGGTGACAATGCCCTTAACCGGTGTCAATTCCCTTAACCGTATTCAATAGCCTTAACCGGAGACAATGCCCTTAACCGGCTTCAATGCCTTAACCACATTCAATATCCTTAACCGAAGACAATGCCCTTAACCGCCTTCAATGCCTTAACCGGAGACAATGCCTTAACCGTATTCAATATCCTTAACCGGAGACTGTGCCCTCAACCGCCTTCAATGTCTTAACCAGTTTCAATGCCCTTGACCGCCTTCAATGCTTAACCGGAGACAATACCCTAGCCCAATTCGAGATGAAACTTCATATAGTTCTTCATCGGAAAGACCATGGATTCTGAGTTAGCACGTGAGGCAGGCCGACCCGGGGGTGGTGGTGCTAGTCAATGAACCCTCAACCCCAGCCTTGAACCCCTACCCTAGCCTAAGCGCCGTCCTACCCCGCCCAGAGGCGACGCCCACACTGTCAGTCCTCCCGCCACCACCGCCGGGCCGGCCTGCCTTCCCGGCCCTCCCTCTAAGTCCGGAACCTAAACCCTCACCCCAACCTAGGCCCAAGCCCCTACCTGGCGGTGGCGTGGGCCCACCCGCCACCACCCCCGGGTCGGTGTGTCTCCCCGGCCCTCCCTCTAAGTCCAGCGGTGGAGAGAGAGGGAGGCGCCGGCAACGGCAAACCCTCAACCTCAACCTTGAACCCCAACCCTAGCCCTGAACCCTAATCCCAACCTTGGCCTAAGCCTCCGCCGGGCGGCAGCGTGGGCCCACCCGCCACCAACGCCGGGTCGATCTGCCTCCCCGGCCTTCCCTCTAAGTCCGGCGGTGGAGAGAGAAGGAGGCGCCGGCAACGGCGCACCCTCAACCCCAATCTTGAACCTCAACCTAAACCCTGGCCCAAGCGCCATCCTACCCCGCCCGGAGGCGGCGCCCCGGCCCTCCCTCTAAGTCAGATAGTGGAAAGAAAGGAGGGCGCCGGCAACGGCGAACCCTCAACCCAAACCTTGAACCCCCAACCGTGGCCCAAGCGCCGTCCTACCCCTTGAGGTTGTTGTCATCATCAACTTGTGAATATTGACATACCACATCATCATCTTCACAGTTCTTGTGGAAAACATTGTAATTACTCTAATCGATTGTATGTGCTTGTCAACCTTGGCCCAAGCCCCCACCCGACGGGCCGGCCTGCCTTCCCGGCCCTCCCTCTAAGTCCGGTGGTGGAGAGAGTGGGAGGCACCGGCAACGACGAACCCTCAACCCCGCCTTGAACCCCTACCCTGGCCTAAGCGCCGTCCTACCCCACCCAAAGGCGGCGCCCACGCCGCCGGCCCTCCCGCCACCACCGCCCCATGGCGGCGTAGGCCTACCCACCACCACCGCCAGGCCGGCGTGCCACCACCGCTGGGCCAGCCTACCTCCCCTGCCCTTCCTCTAAGTCCGGTGGTGGAAAGAGAGGGAGGCACCGGCAACCCACGAACCCCCAACCCCAGCCTTGAACCCCTGCCCTGGCCCAAGCGCCGTCCTACCCTGCCCAAAGGCGGTGCCCACGCCGCCGACTCTCCCACCACCACCGCCGGGCCGGCCTGCCTCCCCAGCCCTCCCTATAAGTCCGAAACCTGAACCCTAACTCCAACCTTGGCCGAAGCCACCGCGCAGCGGCGGCGTGGGCCCACCGGCCACCCCCGCTGAGCCGGCGTGCCACCCCCGCTGGGCCGGCGTGCCTCCCCCGCCCCCCCTCTAAGTCCGGCGGTGTAAAGAGAGGGAGGTGCCGGCAACGGCGAACCCTCAACCCCAACCGTGAACCCTAACCCTAGCCCAAGCGCCGTCCTACCCTGCCCGGAGGCGGCGGCCACGCCGCCGGCCCTCCCACCACCACCGCCGGGCCGGCCTGCTTCCCCGACCCTCATCCCAACCTTGGCCGAAGCCACCGCCCATCGGCGGCGTGGGCCCACCCACCACCCCGCCACCACCGCCGGGCCGGCCTGCCTCCCCAGCCCTCCCTATAATTCCGGAACCTGAACCCTAACTCCAACCTTGGCCGAAGCCACCTGAAAGAGGGAAGCAGTCAATAGTACGACATTTGGGATGAGCTGTAGCATGGAACCTGAAGATCGGCCTGGAAAGCTGAATCCTCTCCAACTTTAAAAGCTGCCAGCCCTAGCTGTTTTTTCTCCTTTACTGCTGATTCTGATCCTTCACCAGTTGTTGTTGGTGGTGTTCCTGTGTTATCGAATAGCTGGCTCGTCAGATCGATGGAGCGCAGCCATTTGGAGCCAGAGAAGGGGTTGTCTAGCATCAGATTCTGAAACCGCCGCGATAGCCCCATCGTCAATTCAATCTGCAACTTCGAGCTGACCTTTCGTTACTGAACGACGTCAAAGGAGGAAAAGAAGAGATGAAATTAGTTGCAGATAAGAAAAAGAAAATAGGGATTTGTTGGGAGGCAATCGCCTCGATTTAGATCTAGCAATTACAAGGGAGGAAGAGTACCTCTAGTACGCAGCAGGGATCTATCTAGGAGCGTTCAGCCTCCAGATGGTCAAAATCGAGATGGCATCACAAACCCTACCAAATACCGTAGAGAACAAATTAAGCAAAAAAAAAGAACTGGGTCTAGATCAAACATGATTAAGGTGAAGCAGATCATCAAGAGACGGACCTGAGGGTCGCGGTCGGAGAAAGGAATGGCCACCACGGCGCCTTTGCAGGACGGCGGCGGGGCGTTGCGGGGTGGGTGGATGGATTCACTCTAGGTCAGGGTCAGCGGTCACGGACTTATGGTTTATTAATGGATCCTTTCAGGGAGGCCTGATGGTACTGGAACAGTGGAACGCCTACCTGAGGAGACCGATGGCGGCAGCTCCCACGCGCGGACGAAATGGTTGGCGATGCCGTAGTTAGGGGGAGGCGCCACCAGCAGGTGGTAGCGGTCGCACTCGACCACCTTGCGGGCAGGCACGTCGACGGCGAAGAGGTGGTCGTCCAGGAAGAAGTAGACGACGGCGGGGTTGTGGGGGTGGATGAGCGCTAGAACGGGAGGCCGGTTGGGGAGGCCAGTGGCCTTGTAGGTGTCGTCGGCCCAGATGTCGGCGAAGGTGGCCTCGTGCTCGAGCACCCACTCCGTGGCGTGGACGTGCGGCAGGGTCCAGACTGTGACCTTGGTGGGGGTGCCTCCTCGGTTGTAGGTGTCGACGAAGCGCAGGTTGCCGGCGCTGACCCCAACGTAGCGGAACATGTCGAGCATCCCCCAGCCCTCCCGGCACTGGAGCGCGCAGGGGCGGGGCAGCTGGACGAAGCGGAGGACGGGGCGGTCGGCGAAGGGGTTGGCGGTGATGAGGCCCCAGGAATAGTCCGCCCACCAGAGGCTGCCTTGGTGCGCGAGCGTGCGGAGCGGCGCCAGGGGCCGCGGCGGGAGAGGGTAGCGCACGGCCTTGGTGACCCACTTACCGACGTCAGAGAAGAAGCATCGTATGTCGGCCCTGTTGCTGCCGATGAGCGGGACGAGCTCGGCAACGGCCTAGTGCCCTCCGCCGGGGCAGGGGAGCACACCGACGAGCGCCGGGTGCTGAATGGGGTCCGGGAGGCGCAGCGCGGCGCCCGTGGCGGCGTGGAGAACAAGGTGACGCGGGTCGGAGTCTTGCCACACGACCGACCGGCTGTCGATGTCGACGCGGGGAGGATGGCGGAGAGGAGGAGCAGGCCCGAGGCGTCGGACGCGAGCACGAACGGGAAGTTCTGCGGCGTGGGGCGTGCCGGGAACACGCGTGGGGAGACGGTCAGGCGCGACACCCGCGGCGGTGCGGCCAGCGCCAGCGACACGTCCGCGTCCGCGGCGGCGGCGTCCTGCGCGACGCGCGGGATGCTGCCGAGGATGACCCACGGCGACGTCTGCGGCGGCGGGGCGGGGTCGTCCGCGGTGGTGCAGTGGCGGCGAGCGGGGAAGAAGAAGAGGGCTTTGTTGGCCGGGAGCAAGAGGTGAGCGCGGCTGCAGTGGCCGCCGCCGCGAGGGTTTTGCCCTTGGCTCCCGTAGAGGCGGCAAGCGCCCAAGCACAGCGAGCTGCTGGGGGTCCCATCGAAGGATCGAACTGTCTGTCTCGCGAAAAACCACAACCGCAACTATGTGCGCACGCACTCAGTATCTCCAGCCGCTCATCGCTCCTCCTCGTGAATCCTCCGTGCGCCACGCGTCCTGGTTCGGCTGACCGAGATCCCTTCGCTGTCTCGCGCGAGTTCTCGCGACATCGCGCGTTTTTTTCGGGCCTCGGCCGTCCTCCCGCTCCCGTCCCTTCTCCGATCCGGGCCTCTCCACCGCCTCCGGCCTGTTCCGCGGTGGTGTCGCCTCGTCGTAGTTTAAACGGAAATGTTCATGCTATTGTGAAAGTAATATTTAAACAATTCTCTGTGGAAGAGTTAATGCCAATCAATAAATTATGCTTTATACAAATTATTTCACGAGGCATCCACATTTAGCTCCTGTCAGGTTTTTGTGTATAAACTGATTTCACGAGTTTCACCCCGTGTTTAAGAACACTGTTGTACCATCACGGAATTACGGCAATGTTCCTTGTTGTACATAGATATTACTGTTGTAGCAAAATGAAATGATAATTAAACAAAGCCGACGCACAACAGTATGAATTGATGGAATTCGAAGAATTAAGTTCTTAATGAAATGATAATTTCAACAAATGGCACCACAACAGATAAGTCTTCGGGCCACATCAAGTTTCTGTCACAATTGGTAGATGCAGTTTTACAAAAGTAGTCACGAGTCATGACAATGATACAGTCCAAAACACAAATGGATCAAGGTACATGATCGCCTTCGCATCGTTGCCCGTACATCTATCTGAAGTAATTGTCGCTGTCGATGTCCATCACCAAGCAATCATCCTCATCGTGCCCATTCAGATCACACTTCTTACACCGCATAGCAGCTGTATGATTTCGCCCATTTATGATTTGTTCCAGCTCCGTAAGTTGTACTACTGTTACACCACATTTATTCCCATTATGGCCGGGCTCTCCACATTTGGAGCAGAACTTGGTTTGGGATGGCATACCTGTACTCTTCTTTTTCTTTTTCTTTTTGACGAAGCTGCGGTGCATCTGGCACATGTCGCCCGCCTGAACATTGGCGACCCACAAGCCGCCGATCTGAAACAACATCAGCAATGATGCAAGGGTCAGTTGATTTTGTGTGCAACTCAAACTACATACAAGGACATTTTATATAGAACTGATTCCAACCACGCGTACAACCTTTGTGTTTTTGCAAAACTACAGAGAAGGTCATAGTGGCAAATGGGAATTGGATTTGCTATTGGATACATACATAGGGTGGTAGCCATCGAAGAGAGCAAATGCACACTACCCAAGAATGGCTGAGCCGTGCCTCATTTTAAATTTACATCATTTTGAACTTCAAAGCTTTAGAACATTGCTTATTTATAGTAAGGCGTTTTGGATTTACACAAGAGTGATATGCATCTTTGCGTGCAGCCAGGAATCGAGTTTATTGTCAGGAGGTGTTCCATCTGCTGTCCTCGATGGACAACCCAAATAATATCGGACATGAGGAATTGGAATTTTATTTTGACGATGATGACATGTTATTGAATGAAAATCCAGCACCAAGACCTTTGGAAGTAAATTCTTTACTGAACAGGGAGCATGTACAGTCCTTGACCGGCACTGGTAGTGGTAATGATGAAGATTTGGAATTCCATCTGGATGGCAGCGATGATAGCAGTTTGGGAGAAGGTGACACGTCGTCGAGTTCGAACTCGTTAGCAAACAGAGATCATAATGGGGTGATGTACATAACGACGCAATGGTAAATTTTTTTTTTGTGCATTGTTATGTCCGAGGCTGTTTTTCTGATCCTCGGACCATAGTAGTCTTCCCTACCAAGATAGGCACAAAATCAAAACTTAGTACCATAGTTATACTTTGATCAGGAAAGAAGATTATTAGAGGTCATTATGAAGAAAATAATTGGTTCATCACAGAACTGAGTAGTCAGACAGTGTGACTGTTAAGTTTCTATAGTGGTCATATCTCCCCAAGTTGATGTCTATGCTCCTCTTCTCTGAATATTCAGATGTAGTCTCTTCAGGAAAAGACAGTTTGCGCCTCATACTCGTTCAGTACTTCAGTGTCAGACAATTTATTTTTTGTCACTCGGATGCAGGGGTGTTGAGTTTTATGCAGATCTTTTTGTGTTAGATGTTGTCTTCTAAATGGTTATGCTGTTCTCACCAGAGTGCCTATTTAGAATGCCCAAAACACTGTGGAATAGTGGATAGACGGGATGGGATAGGCCCTCTGGTGAGAGCAGCCTTAGCGCTTAGCTTGCAACCTGATTTTTTTTTTCTGACAGCAGCACATGCTCGTTAGAACTGCTACCTGTTCGTCAGAACAATCATGTACAATACGCAGAAAGAGGATTACTACTTAGTATGAGTATATTAAAAATCTACAAGGAAATGATGCATATTCCATTGATCTGGTCCAGAACATACACGCGTACAAATACACTACTGGTAGTCTGGTACAAGTACAACCTCTCATCTGAGGCTCCCTTCACAGATACTCGTACATCCTGCAGCACATACGAATACACGTACGTCTACGGTACACGCGACCCCCATGCCCCAAGCTCTCTCCAGCTCACTTGCCGGGGACGAAGTTGGTGGCATAGGCCCAGGCGTTGTTGTTGACGGGGTCGGCGAGGTGGTCGAGTAAATGGCCAGGAATCAAACAAAACGTTCTATATGGACATAATCGAGTAATGTGACTCCAGGATCCTCTGCCTCTTGCTCCGAAAGGGACTTGTCCCAGATGGCATTTGTGGGGCAGCAACCCTGGCCATCGCCTGCCTGACAGCCTCCTTCAGTGACCTGAGGAATGTTCCAGTCATTTTTTTTAGAACTGATTTTTCAGTCTTTCTGGGATATAATATACATTGATGTAAAAATAGCAACTAATGGTGGATCCATTTGAGAGAAGAGAATTTAGAGAAGTGCTCTATGGAAAATCTGTAACATAGGAAAACTTTCTCTACTTACTGGTGGATCCATTTCCACTCCTTCAGCATTCATGTAAGGAGGATATGTGTCCCATTTTTGGGGAGGGTTTTCATATCCTGAACCTGAGCATATAGCGTCAACTATGTTAAGGATGTAACAAGAGCATTCATCAATCGAGATGAAAGCTTTAAAATATACAATATAAAATAAAACAAACAAGTCGACTCCCAAAACAGAGCTGAATTTCATATGTATTCTCAGAGAGGCCAATCTTTTGTTCAACATCAGCTGTTGGCTCTTGCTTATCCATGGAGCCTGAAACAGCAAGTTTCAATAACGAATGAGGCTATCAAATATTTTTCCAGTCATAATAAGCAGAGTAAATAATGTTGCTGCTGCCTATCATGGGCAACCCACCCCTTGGTTTGGTCCTACCCATTTAAAGAACAACAATAACCAAAAAAAAAAGCCTCAAACGCCACAGATATATTATGAAGTAAGCCAAACTTTGACACATTGTATATGTTGCAACCAACCATAATACCATATCCCAACGAACCAAATCTAAACCGAACCAAAGGAAATCACGATTAGGACTCTTTCCTGATAATCCCAAATCTAAACCGAACCCTAGTAAATCACGATTAGGACTCTTTCCTGATAAACCTGGTATAAAAGTGTAACAACATACCTACTGTGCATCCGCGATAATCATCTCCGCAGCAGATCCTTTCCCAGAGCTGTAGATGTATTTTCTGGCAATACAAGAGTTTTACTGTCAGAAAAAAGCAGCATAAATACTGCAACTATTAAATAAATACCGTTTCAGAATGGCCTCAATAATATTTGCCTCAATAATACTAAGGCAAAATCAGGCACATGGGGGACTAGAATTCAAAATGGTGATACCGCAAAAGCTATGTGACTCATCAGAGTTGAATAATTGTACCACCAATGCAATGACTTGAAAAATGGCCCAAACACCAGCAGTCATATTCCCATGGTATTTTACATCGTATCATATAGTATAGGTGCAAGCAACAAAACGGCTTCTCACTATACGTAGATGATGCCTGATAAATTATATGATTGAACATAGTAATTGATTTCCACAGTTTCATCTACGAAGAAATCCAATGGTTGTGCTACAAACTCATTCCAGAACACCTGTGCATATACATAGGTAGCCCCGCTGACAACAGATCCTTCAGAAAATTGTTCTATCAACGGCTACAGCATCTGCAAACTTCTTGATATCTTTTAACGAGGAATTAGAAGCATCCCCAAATCCTAAGGGAAAAGTGTAAACAAGCTTGCATTTTGTTTTCTGCATCTTCAATTTGACAACAACATCACTGTGTTTCGACTGGATCAGAACTTCCATTATCTAAGCGACTAAGCCAGTAATCAAACACATTCTGGATTGCGAACGGAGAGAGCGAGGGTTGGTCTCACCCCGATGGTAGCCGCGTAGACAAAACATACGCTGATCTCGACGAAGACCACGCTAGTGCGGAGACCAATTCAGAAGAACACGGCCGACCCCAACTGCCTCCCTCTCTCCTAGATCTGCAGCCCGCTCGCCGGAGACCTCCCTCTCCCTATCCGCCAGATACGCCTGTTGACCGATGCAAAAGGGCGGCGACCCTCCTACGCGGGGCGACCAGCGGCGGGGCGAGGGAGGTCTACTTGCTGTACTGCGTGCTATTGGCCTCAGGTTCAGGGGCAGGGATTCAGGGAGTGGTAGAGAAGGAGGAACGATGCTGCTTGTGCCACCTGCGTGCGATGTTATGCCGCCCCATGCCTTGCACCCCGCGCAACTATGTCACTAGCCACCAAGCGTTGCACCATCGACTGTCACCTTCAGGCCTTGCCTTGTTTGTTGTTTGCTTGGTTCATGAGTTCATGACCAGTGCTACCCGGTGCAGGCTGCTCGTCCAGGCGCTCGATTCTGGACGCCTGTGTGCACGCCGGTAGCCTTGCATCCCTCATTTGACGAGCCATGACACCGCGCCTCTCGGATGGAGACCCGATCGGGGTTGGGCCGGCAGTCCGGCACACACCAATGGAGAAGCGGCCATGGTTGGAGGTGCCAACGCACACCAGCGATGCTTCGAAGCAAGGTTTGGTGGCCGGCTTTGTCTAGTAGAGCGCAGGGGCAGTGGCGGCGGTGGCGTGACCCGTTGATGGAGAGAACGACGACGGGGCAGTAACCATCGATGGAGGGGCTGAGAGGGGCCACCAACCGCAACGACGACAAGGGTAGGGAAGGAGTTGGGCGGCGAGCTATGAAGAGGGCGAAGGGCGAAGAACAGCGCCGCCTGCGAGACGAAGCAGGCCGAACTTCCCCTCAAGCCGGCGAGCGGACCGCGTGGAGGAGGAGGGGCGCTGTGCCTGCGATGTGGATGCGCGGAGGGTTCGCGAATCCTCGCGGGCTCGCGAACGGGCGAGAGACCCGCACAACGCGTATCGGACGACCATTGTCGCAGGGTCAGAGGATCGGATGGTTAGCGGGTTATAGACGACGTGGAGCCCCGACCCGTTAAGATTTGGGCCCTGATTTCGTCTATTAAAGATGGCCGGCAGCCTTGCCCCCACCAACGATCGCTCGGCGGCGTTTGGTGACGCGGCGGCCTCGTCGCCGGAGCTGAAGGGGATGAAGTTCGCTACCGCGTGGTCTTGGTCTGGCTCCCTAAAATTCGGAAAAGCTGGGGGCGCGCCATGCGCGTCGTCGTCACGGGCGCCGGTTGATTGGTTTCCCCGTTCTCCCGCTTCGGCGCTTTGGCTTCTTCTGCTGGTCTTGCGCCGCAGCGGGATTCCTGCGTGGAAGGTGACGTCTGTTCCGTGGTCTGGCGCGACTGCGGGCAGGGCAGCGGTATGCCGGTATGGGTTGCTTGTCGAGACTGCCGAGCTTCTCACGCAAAGCCCGGATATGCTTTCAGGGTCGTGCTTTGCCCCTGTTGGTTCTCCCACGGCGAACCATGTCGTTCCGTTGGTCCCTCAGATCGTTGCGTCTGAGCCATTATTATCCGATGAGGATGGGCTGGTTTTGCCCATTGGGTCTGAACGCTCTCCCGTTGTTGATTCTAATGGGGGACAATCTCAGCGTGCTCCGGAGCCTGGTTCAGATAAGGAACGCTCCAGTGGACCTGCCACTTGATAGCTCTCCGTCGTGCCTTGCAGCTGCTTTCGCCGACTCTTATCAGGCTGCCGCTGCGTACCCCGGTGGTGGCTGCTCCACCACAGCTGCGGACCTCCAGGCCTCAAACGCCGCCATCGAACATGGTCCGTAGAAGTGCCAGATTGGCGGCCAAAAGAAAGTTTAGGGCCTCGAATGTAGAGGTCCAGGCATAGAACGTCCTAATTAAGAAGTTGGTGGACGTCGCTGTGGTACCGGTGGCAATCTAAAGACTCGCAGGCGTGATCGGGGGTCTTCGATTCCACCTAGGTGTACAGAGAAACACCGTCTACCCACCCCTAGTGAGTTTCCAGCGTGTTTTTTTTCGTGGGCCGAATTTATCTACGGAAGCCTTCCACCACGCTTGCATCCTATTCCTGACTGTTTCCCTCACCTCAAAAAAAAAAAAATCCTGACTGTTTCGGAGGCTCGCTCCTGCACGCAGCTGCCGGTTACTTTCCGCACGCTTCTGTTCCGAAGTGGAGGCTCGCCATGCCTGTTCCATTCCAGAGGCTTGCCGGTCGCAGCCTAATCCTTTCCACATTGCACACGGCGATTTTCTATTTTGCATGCTCACAGCAGATACCGTAATTCGTTTAGAACAGCTCAAACAAAAGTCACCATCATAAAAAATATTAAAACCTGGACATAATCCTGCAAAGTTTGAGTCTGGGTATCACGAAAAAAATTGCACCCATTATTCATAATGAACAAATTAATAAAGATGGAAAAACAACGTTATAAATTATACATAAATTCTTTACTTAGAATTTCCTATAAAAAATATTCTAGCTTCACTAATTAAAGTTCAAGTTTACATGAAAATATTTAATCTCAAAACAATATTTTACATCTAAGAAATAATATCGACCTTCATAAGAAATATATTCTACCTTCATAAGAAAAATATTCTATTTTCATGAATGAAATATTCTATCTTCACAAAAAATATTCTACTTCATGAATGAAATATTCTACCTCTACCTAAATATTATTCCATCGTAAATAAGTGGTACATTCAAAATAAAAAATGTTCATGTCATTGAAAAGATAAGAAATAAAAAAGATCTGAACTATAGAAAAAAGAAGAAAAAAGAGAAGAAGCAAAAAGAGAGAATACAACTCATGCCAAAACACCACACACCACGTTAAATGCACGTAGAAGGAATGAACGAAAAAGGGACGAAGAAAGACAACAACTCATGCCAAACACCAAATATGCATGCCGAAAATGCGCAAATGCAAAGAAAAAAAAGATCTCATTGCCAAGTGGATACACGCCTGGTGAACGAAAAAATGGATGTTGGCGCCGAACAGAAATGTGTCGCCGGATCGGAAGAAATAGAAAAGCATGAAGAAGGGGCTGGCTCTCATTTTCTATGTTCATACTAGATCGATTCAAACCCAAAGCCCTTTACAATTTACAACGGAGTATAACTTTATGATATCCTAACTTCATAGCTAAGATATTATAGCTACCAAAAAATATAATGTTCTAGATTTATTGAATGGTATCCTAAAATTAGAATTACGATATTTTAAGTGTACTAGAAAATATTCTAATTTCAATAGCAAAATATTCTAACTTCACAAGAAAAATATTTTACCTTTATCGGAAAATATTCTACCTTTACCAAAAAAATCAAACTTCTTATATAGATGGTGCTGGTTATAAGAATAATGTTCTCAGTATTGTTAAAAAGTAAGATACTAAACATGAAACACAGAGTAACACTCATCATCCATGTGATTTTCTATGCAATTTTCATTCAGTTTTTCAACTAGTCAAAACATGCCACAATAGCAATCAAAAGTACACTTAACTGAATGTATTTAACCGAATGAAAACAGATAGATAGTCTAGATTTACCGGCTACCAAGTATAAAGAAAAAATGCAACAGAAATTATCAGATATCTTGACATGGATGTAGCATATACTTACATATAACTAATGATGTAGATTAACAGCTACATTGCCAAGCAAACAGCTATCTCCTCTCATCCCATATATTAATGACCGAAGGAAGTAATACACGACTATGAATGATATTTACATATATTAAAATATATATATGCCATATTTACGGAAAAATGAACTAAATGAAATGTACGTAAATAGAAGATGCACAGCTTATGAAATGAGAGAAAACAACTATTGATGCCATATAACATGCAGGTAGACAAAAAGCTACATGCAAAGAAAAAAGAGAAATGATATTTTAGGTGAAAGTTAAATCATATAGTGCAAAAAAAAAAACGAAAATGAAAAGAACAAACAAACTATTGCACGCACACACGAAGGAGAAAACGAAAAGAAAAAACATCCCCGCGCACACACCACACAGGCCACGTAAGAGGAAAAACAACAAAGTAGAAAAGAAACACGAGTCTCGTACAACAGAAGAAAAGAAACATGCAAGCGCGCGAGGCCAGACTGAACGATAATGAATCACAGCTGTTACGGAAGAAAGAAATTCCTCGCGCTCGCACGCAGTAGGAATTGGGTGACGCCGGACAGAGGAGGTGTTTAGGGGAGGTGGTGGCTGGCGGCACCATGGCTGCTCCCATGTTGCTGTAGGAGAGGAAGCAGGGAGAACGAAGGGGCATGCTGCTCCTTGCCTGCGCTGGAGAAGACTAGGAGCGAGGTGCTTATGTTGTAATCTTTGGGTGGAGCCGTGAGAGCCCCACCACTAGTGAGTTCTAGCAAAGTATTCATGGTGTTTATGTGGATTTAAGAGGAGGGAGAGATCACCTTCAGGGCTGAGGAAGGGCGCGACCGGTGGCGTGTGGC
Organism: Paspalum notatum; assembly: GCA_022530915.1. Taxonomy (NCBI): domain Eukaryota; kingdom Viridiplantae; phylum Streptophyta; class Magnoliopsida; order Poales; family Poaceae; genus Paspalum; species Paspalum notatum. The sequence goes on from CM039692.1 coordinate 37,405,628, forward strand.
CGACCTACCAAATTGAACGCCTAGTCTGCGGCCTAGGAGAGGGAGCGACTGCTATGGGCCCAGCGCACCACACACCACCACAATCCACGACGCTAAGCCACGTTGCAAAGTTCGCGCGAGATTAGATTCCACACTAGAAACCCAGGTGCGGCAAGCCGCACCCTCGTCAGAGGAAACCAGTTCGCAGATCATTCTTGTATGTGAAAGTGAGATTTATCTTGGGATTATGAATTCAGTAGATGATTTTTTGAATGACCTGTTAGTTGATATTGATCCAAAATGAATTTGTAGTGATCTCCACTGCAGATAGTAGTGGTTAGGGCTAAAATTCCTTCACGTCTAAGATTGCAAACAAATATACAAAATGATAAATGAAGGTAACCTAATATAGGGTGTTTGTCAAAAGTATGAACCAATGTTGTATGTGTCCAGTATGAAAAATAGAGATGATCCTACACATAATTACATCCATAGGATATAGAAGTGGAATATGATACATTGAAGCAGCAACGATGGTGTGATACAGATATTTTGCTGGCTTCACGAGGCCTTGAAAGGATGATCCCACCATCTTCCAGTAACCTTACTGGCTTGCTAAACCTCAACCAGTCTTGCAATTCACTCTACGGTAGACTACTAGCAAAATCGTTGTTTTTCTAGCAGCATCGTCTACCTGGATGTCAGCTATATAATCTCCTATCTTGTCCTCTGCAGGTGCAGCAGTTCTCAAATCTAACATTAAATTCTTCAACCAGAAACTCAGATTCTTCATGCACTTGATGCACCTGCAGTTGATCCCTCCCCTGTAAAGGGCGCACCCAATGCTGCAAAATAAAAGTCACACTAGTTAATTGAGGAATTGGTCTGCTAACACAGGCAGTGGATTGCTAACAAAATGTATTTATGGAGGAGCAACACAACTGTATAGACATTCCATCATCCTGGTGTGAGGTAGCAAATAAATACTACACCATAACCCAAAATTTAATGTGATACTACTATTCTTATAAAGTTGGCAAAATTACGAGGCAAGCAAGGTAGCGTATACCTGGAGGAGTGCAGAAGCTCAAATAGGCAACAACAATGTTAGTGTCTGTGCTATCACCACGTACCGTCCTCACTTGGCTATTCTTCAGATTGATACCCAGGTCTCAGCATGACAGTATCATCCCATCAACCGTCCGTATGAAAATGGCATCAAGACCATAAGCGAACCCAACAATCGCAAGAGATGATGAGAGGTAGGCATGAGCTCGATGACTCTACTGTCTACTCTGCTCCCATTCCCACACTGAGCGAGTGAGTGTCCAACAATCGCAGGAGAGTGCATTGGCAACAAGCCAACAAGGGCGCTGCACTTAGGATTCAAAGTCCAAGAATCGTGGCCATGGCGGGAGTCCAGCGAGAGCTAGTCGTCCCGGAAGGCGGCGACGTTGTGCGGCCGGAAGGAGGATGTGTGCGTCAAGCCGTGAACCAGGCCCCGGACCGCAACATGGACCCCGAAAGCCTTATTTTCGGCAGTTTTTTTCCCCCGAAAGTTAGCTGGATTCCTGTAGTGGTGGACCTGCTCTTCCGGGGCGGGCATGGTGCCGACGAGGCCGATGCCGACGCGGAGGCGCCGCCACCGGACCTCCACCGTCCAAGCCGCCGCCGTCGTCCGTTGTAGAGGACGACGCCGTGGAGCTCGTCGACGAGTCCTGCGCGATCTCTGGCGCTGCGCCGTCAAGGCCATCTTGGTCCGTCGTAGAGGACGACGTCGAGAGGTGCTTGCGTTTGAACTCTAGATTCGTATTATGGAGATTTACCACCACGCTGATTCGATTGGCTTTAGTTAATGCCCTATGGGCAGCAACATATGCTAACAGTTCTCGGCAATTTCATTTACACACGGTTAAAACTTTCAAATTTCTCGCCATGTACGTTATATTAAGAGTACCTATCGAATTAAGGAGGGCATAACAAAAAAAAAAAAAGAAGAAGAAGAAGAAGAAGAAGAAGAAGATGCAGCTTGTGACTCCACAGGAACTGAACTTCTAGCTGCAGACATATATTATTGCAGCGACTAGATGCCTGCGTAAGCGTCTGCATTTCTGGGCAATGAACTTCGATCAGTTTGGCTGGTCTGGGCTTTCTTTGTTCCATGACAAGTAGGAGGGGTCTCCAAGGGTCCTGAAGCACCACCAATTCACACAGCCGCTTCGACATTTTATACAGTAATTCGGTTCGGTTCAAACACATCAACACGTACGTGAAATTTACGTGTGCTCCTGCGTACCTTGGCTTGAGCACGTAGAGGACGACGAAGCCCATGGCGAGGAAGAGGCAGATGCCGCCGATGGCGACGTACGCGGCGCCGATGAAGTTGTTCCTGCCACCGATCCAGGAGGTGGTGGACAGGACCAGCGCCTTGGTCCCCCCGAAGCTGTACGTGTTGTAGTTGTTCTGGATCACCACCGTGACCTCGTCGCTCGCCATGATGTCCGTCTCGATCCTCCCGTACAGCTTCCTGAACGTCGGCAGCGCCGCGGTTCGCATCCACACGATGAGGTCCTCCTGCTCACTCAGCTGATGATGGAACAAGGACGACGCTATTATGTAGTGTGAATGATCATTCATTCTTCCATCAGGAACAACAAAACTATGCCAGTACCTAAGCTAGCTGGCTAACATCTGAATCTGATGATGCTGTTTGTAATTACCGGTAATTTCTCGTCCAGTTTAGCACCACCGATCAGCCCCCCTTTCTGGAAATTCTTGGGGTAAACGTCGCTGCCAAACTTGGTCTGCTTGTCGCTGTCCCAGGCTATGTTCTTCTTGTTCACCTCGACGGCCTTCTTGTTGAGGGAGAAGGAGAAGGTGTCGTTGAACATGCTCCAGGCAATGAGGCCGCAGGGCACGATCGGCGCGCCGTCTTCGCTGGTGGCTTCAGGCTCGCAGTTTGTTATCATGGCCCCAGAATCCTTGTACCGCAGCTGCTTGTCGTTTCGGCTCTTCACATACCTATATATTAGAGTTCAGATTGTAATTTTCAGATTCAGTCCATCAATGGACTGTCTGTGCCTCAACCTTAGCTGACAAAGTTTGTACTGTAATAAGAAATGAAGCTGTAGGGATCACGGTACCGGCGATGATTCTGGTAGAAGTTCTCAAGCTGGTAGTATATGTGTATGGGCCCTTTCATTGGCTTGGGCACCTGAAAGATGGTACGTCACAGGCCATATCGTTACTTATGACCATGCTTAAAGCTAATTTGCAGCCCACACCACACAGTGTGATCGAAGGGACGGGAAGAAACATGTTCAGGGCGCCATCGTCGTCGTTAATTCCCACGGCATATATATATACTCACAGTGATCTTCCTTGTGCATGCTTTGTCGGTTTTGGTATCCTGAATGAACCCGACCTTGTCGTTTGCTGATACGCACTCGGCGTCATACCGGTCTATCAACTCAACAATCTGTGTGGAATGAAATCAGGACAACCTAGTGCATAAGACAGTGTTGCAATATATAGTTGAGGTTTCGATCATAATGAATGTGGAAGCTGCACATGTATACATTCTGTGACGCAGACAGCGAAGCAAGACCTATCGGGACGAAGACGACGCCAATGAGGGAGAAAGCACCAATGACCTAGGAAACACACATATCAATTCAGATTTCAGTCTGCTACTATGAGACCAATAAATGGTTAGAAATGGAGAATCTTGGAAGCATAGAAGAGGTCGTGCTTACAATTCCAGGCGTCAACAGTGGCTTGCATGCTGGAAGCTCCTGCTGGGTAAACTTAGAATCTGCTCACAACGAAGGGACTTGATCAGTTGCAGAAACATACATCAGTTAATTCCCCAAGACATCGGGCATGCATACATGTCATTTGCATTGAGATGCTAGATTGAAAAGAAAAGGGAAAGGAAAAGCTCAGACCAATTGAAATTTCACCCCTAGAGATAGTTTGAAAATGTATGGCATTGTATTCAGAGATCAAGGGTAGTTAAGGGTGGAAGGCACCGGTCAGCGGACGCGTGCATACACTTGGGTTTCTTGGACCGCCGCGACGCCAAGGAATCGCTCTCCGACCCCGACGAACTCATCTGCGCAAGCAACAACCACACCGGCCGGCGGCGATCAGAAACACGATCGAATCCGAGGGCACACGCATGCACACCGCAATCGTATGGCCTCCCAAATCCAGACCACCACCAGACGCTGCATGCATTTCCCACCAAGAACACGTACGATCGACGGCGCGCAAGATCTTACAGTTACATACGAGGCCGCCGCCGGCGGATGAGTGGCGATCGCGTGGCAGCAGATCGATCGCGAGCGAGCGAAATCTCTCTACAGGCGGCCGGAATCCGGATCGATCGAGGAGGAAGGCTCGCGCGGTCTGGTTCGTTGCCGGGAAGCGGGAACGGGCCCGTCCCTATCCCGGGCCTTGAGACCCGTGATTGGCGGGGCTAGCGGGAACTCACCCGCGCGCCGCCACGTCGACGTCGCGCAACCCAGGCGTCCAGTGGGCGAGCCGAGGCAGAGCCAGAGCCGGAGCCAGGCTGCGCAGCGTGCTCCGTCGTCCTCCCCGTGCCGGACGCCAGTGTTTCGGTGGACCGGACTAGCGCCCGATTCACCGTCGATCGATCCGTTTTACTGTAGCAAAAATTTCGGTTTGACTTGACCAAAAAAATTTGACCATCGTACCTTAGGGTTAGGAACCGGAAAACACCGCTTTCCGAACCAAAATTCCCTTTCCGGTTCCGACCAGAAACGGAATTTCGGCCCGAAAAACCGGACTTTCCGTCCGGAAAGGAGAACCCTAGTCAGATCGCGATCTAACGGCTCACATCTTTTTTTTCTACCTGTCTCAATACACTGTAATTATAGTAGTCATACACTGTAATTACGGTGAACATACAATGTAATTCCGGTAGTCATATACTGTAATTCTTATAGTTATACACTGTAATTATGATGGTCATACACTGTAATTTTTGTCCATCCAATGCAGATCTAATGGCTCACAAAAAATCGATTGACCAAATAGATAAAATAATCGATTGACCTTCAGCTTTCCTCTTGATGTAACGTAAGGCTGAGTTCAACACATCGTCTCATTCTGTCATTTTCATAGTAGAGACGATTATCGGACTAATTACACAGACGATGACTAAACGACGAGACGAATTTATTAAACTTAAATAATCCATGATTAACGAATGGTCACTGTAGCATCACATTTTGATAATCATAAATTAATTAGGTATTAAATTCGTCTCGCCGTTTAGTCCGTAATTAATTTTTATAATTAAACTATATTTAATATTTTTAACTAACGTCAAATATCCGATGTGACTGGGTCTTAAGCAGCAGGCTGGCAGGGAGCATACAACAGCGGCAGCGCGACGGTGACGCGTGACGTGAAGTGAAGGGAGCTGGGGCCGTCGAACCGCACAGCGGGCTGCAAGCGGGCATGACAGGGACAGAGGACATGGTTCATTCAGCTCCGACGGCTCAGGAGGCAGGAGAGCTCCTCGTCAGAATTCCCCCACGTTCTAGTACAATGTACAGTGTTTTTTATTGTTTTTGTACTCGGTCAAATCTCGTTAATTCTGTGTAGATTTTACAAAAATATATTGACACCTACAAAACCAAATAGAGAAACTATCAAGATATTTCATGGTGGATGTGATGGAACAGAATATTTTTTCGTTTAAAAAACACTTGGTTAAAGCTATAAATGTTTGATTTATTCAACGCCAAATATTGGTTTAGTTGTGATAATCAGTTTGATGTTTGAACGTTATTAGCTTAGAACCTTAGACCATAAGGAATTGCCGTATCTTATTTTCTATGTCATACTTAAAAATTTCTTATCAAATACGGTAGTACAATATATGGTACAAAAGTGAAGTTGTATATTTTTCATACAAGTCATATAAACAAAGTATTATATTGACAAAATATAAAACCATTGGTCCAACAAGTAGGCCACTGTTTGGAAGTAAAACCATTGATCTCTGATGGAAGTAAATGGAGTTTGGAATCCGTAGCTTCAGGACTAGATGCTCAAAGAGTTGATGCAGCATGAGACATTCTCCAATTTTTTTTTTTTCTGAATAGTAGAAAGGATCTTGAGCAATAGCTTCATTGGGTTCCTTCTGTTCTGAAAAGCGGAAGGATCTCGGGCCACGCAATGAGTAGTGTTCATGTCAAGGCATATTCGCCGAAGCTGGTTGAGCTATCTTGATAAATTAAAACCTAATCAACAATGCAAAGAGGGCCTCTGCTGAACTTTGTGACCCATTTACAGCAATCCCCAGACTTCGTCCCCTTTTGCAAATCTATCATGGTCGGCCATGATAACCTAAAAAAACCACAAATATAAAGGTTTATAAGCCTAGTTTCGAAAGAATAGTAATATCACATTATCACTAGTCAGTCAGACGACGGTGAGCTCGCGAGGAATATGCCATTTCCACGAGGACGCCAGTTTTGCATTGGCTTGCACGAGGACGCGATCTGCGATCAGATGGAAGAAAATAGAATTTATTTCTCAACAAACAAACAGTTTGGCCGGATGTTGAATCCTGACCGCTCTCCTGGAATGCGTTCTCCAGTCAGATGTGGCCTCCCTTTCGTTCGTCACCGTCCGTTGTCTCATATTCCTTTCAGTTTTCCATGGAAAACCAGTGGCTAGCAAACACATGCCTGCCCCGGGATGACATTCCGATGCTCAGCCGTCGGCTGCTGCTAGGTTACCTCTGAACCTCCTCTCATAGGTCAAGAACTACGTCGCTGACGCTCAACACGAGTTTTCAGCGCCACCGTCTATCTAAAGCATATCAAAGTTTCTTTTCTGGAGATGTCATCGCATACTTAACGTTCGTGCTTTGCAGTGGAGATGCTGCATGTTTGCCAAATGTAGTTTCCTCAGAGCGATTGACGTCGTCGATAGAAAAACTAATCAGCTCTACGCTCTGACTAACTGCCGATGTTTTTTTTTTTTTTACTCTAACAAAGCAAAAGAACTCGTCAGTCAGCTTGACAGGTTCAGACTTCAGACTAGAAGTATGTACGTACGTAGTACCCAGCGATGTCACAGTCACCTGAATCAGCCGTCAGTTAAAAGAACAGCGGAAATCTCATTTCTTCGGCAGCTTTGACAGTCTGTCTGTGGCTCTGTGCACGTACGCATGGAGCAAAAATTTTATACGGCCGGGATAGCATGGCGGCAGAAAGCTGGGAGTTCAGGTTTCAGAACTCAACAGCCGTCGGAATAATGAAAAGAAAAGAGAGACTTTTGTGGCCGGCAGTCGGTCGTCAAGAGTTCTCCGCCGGAGACGAGGAATCGCCGCGGACCTATAAATTGCGCGCGGCGCTCGGCCCCATCAAGAGCATCATCAACCCATCAAAGTCTGTCTCAACTGAACAACAAAGCAGAGGTCGCTGAAGAACTCTCTTCTAAGTTCCCAGGTGAAGGCGTGACCGCGCCCGAGCGTCCAATGGGTTCACGCGGGGGCAAGGCGTCGACGTCGTCGTCACTGCAGCAGCCCGTGTGGGCGTGCCTTGCGCTTGCCCTGTGCCTGCTCCTGTCTTGCTGCTGTTCGCCGTGCCAGGGCCGCAAGCTGCCGGCGGACGGCGAGGCAGCAGGCGGCAAGGTGATGTACTTCGAGGGTGGCCTGGTGCTCAGAGTGCCACCCGGCGTCGCTAACAACAACGCCAACGGCAGCGGCGGGGAGTCGTCGGCCGTGGCCCCGGCGCCGGCGCTGAAGGGGAGTAAGGGGTTCTCAGCGGCGCCCGGCGGTGGCAGGGCCGCGCGGTTGATGCGGTCGGTGCCCAGTCCCGGCGTTGGGCACTAGCTAGCCACCGTCTGCTGCCTGCTGCTCCATCGTCAAAAGGATTCGTTTCTCTGTAGAGTACGTACTTTGTATGACGTTCTTCTGGATGCCGTTCAGGGTTTGATGCCGTCATTCTTCTCATCTTCTGGATGCTGTGGAAGGAAAGGAATGCAAGAGTATTTGACAGAGGAGGTTCAACATCGTCGACGGTTTTCTCCAAGATCCTAGACGAGGCAAGTCTGTGGTCGTTGGCGGGTTTTCGGGGGTTCGCTAGTCTTGCTGCCTCCCTGCCCCCGTTTCAGGGTGCTGTCTCCGAGTCGCTAATGGTGGATGTAATGTAGCACTTTGATTAGCAAAGGAGGGTTGTGTGAGTTGTAGTCTATAAGCCTTGGCTTACCGGTTCTGTGCTTGTGATTGTTATTCTTCTTTCTCTTAATGAAATACGGGCGCACAGGCGCTTTGTTCCAAAAAAAAAAAAAAAAAAAACTTTGTATGACGTTCTTCCTGTTGTTGAGATAAACGAAGCATGAATGGTCCTTCCAAAATGGTGAAAGGACATGTGTTTCTGCTTTGTACATGCACGGACAAGATGGAAAAATAATGCAAAAGGTTGATGCCTGTGATGACGCTCTGCGCTAGAGAACGGCACAACGCAACGCGACGACGTCGGCGTCGGAGTGCCCTGCCGTGCCAATTGCACGGCTGGCGTTCGGAACTGTACCATTCTGCTCGATACTACCTGTCATCGCTCAATTCTGATATCCTGACCGGTCAGTAACGACGCCCACTTTTTGTTGGGCTTGGGGCGCAATATTCTAGTTCTCTTTTTACTGGTAAACAAGCACGTGCTTATATACTGTGACTCTGAGATTACACTCAGTCGTAGAAGTGGCTAGGGTCCAGATATCTCAGGGACAATACGCGAACAAGACCTTTCAAAAAAGAAAAATACGCGAACAAGACAGGCACAGCCGCACGCGTTTGGACATCGCAGTGCGCATCACTGAGATTGAGAGCAATGCTCAAAAACCTTTGTCATAGGCTATTTTTGTAGTTTGTTGATTGCGTATTCCGAAACGCACAGTGCAATATATACAGTGCAATATAAACATATCTCAGGGACATCATCTGTTATCTATGACTATACACTTTCACTCATTGGAAAGATATCTACTGAAACACAGCCACTACATGTCGGCGGAACAGTGCAATATATACAATGGTATAGTCTTCTCGAATGAACATACAATATACACAGTTGTATCCAGAGCTCACAGGAGAGACGTCAGAACTCAAAACCACCATTCAATTGAACAGACAAAGAAGGCCCTGCCATGTTGTCAAGGGGTGTTTCCAAGGTGATCACTAGTCCTGAACTACCGACCTGGCCATTCCATTTGGACCGCCCAAGCTGCCATAGCACCACACGAGGGTGTCAATTACCAGTAAGGCGTGCACTTTAGTAGGAAACAACTTTATACGTGAGAACAGCTGGAGAGCTTACACTAAGAGCTGTGAAAGCCGAGGGATGCCTTGAGCAAGAGAAGCCACACATTACATTGAGTTCCTCCTTCAGCGAGTGGACAAACTCGGTACGTATTCCAGGATCACTTCCTCCAAAAGTGGGACAAACACTGGTGCATGTAGTTCCATCAATGTGTTGAAGCGTGCAATTAAAATAAACTTGGAAAGAGTGGTTTGATAGAATGCTATGTAACACCATCAACACAGCAGGTAAAGATCCAAAAAAATCACTTAAACAGCCACCCATGTATTCTGTTCGTTGCAAATGGCCAAAAAGTAGCAAGTCCCAAGCTCAGGCGGAGGGTTCCTTTTTCCCTCTAGCCACTCATATGGACGAGCCATATCAGAACCCAGGTAAGGTATTGAATAAGCAAGGGCTGGGACATCACCCCGTCAGTGACACACAGTTTCGTGGAACAGGCTTCTACTAATTTTATTTTTCTCTTTCATATCCTTTCCTTTGTTGGTAGCTCTTGTTAGATTCCAAGTTCCAACTCTAGCCTACCCTGACTTGCTTAGGATAAAAAGGCTTCGAAGTTGTTGTTGCAAAGGCCCAGAAATAAAATGGCACAATAAGGTTGATGAACACACTATAGAATTAGGTTTGGCGGTAGAACATAGGCCTTCCTGACCAACGAAAATATTTACAAGACCATCCACCCTACAAAAGGTGAACTGCATTGAGACTACGCCAGTTCATTTTACTAAGCTGCTCAGGAATAGCCTCATTTTTCTTGAAAACTAAACACCAATTATGAATTTGAGCAAGTGATTATATTTACCTACCTGACTTGAATGCTGGGCCTCACCATAAGGCCAGACCTCTTCCACGCTACACCTTGTGCAACTCCAAATGAAAGGGAATTGTCAGGCCACTGAAACATTGGGGTAAACCTAGTGCCTCGTTTGTTCTTCAAAAGAAATGGAACAGAAATAAGAATAGTCAGTGAAGTAATTAGGAACAGATCTCAAGAGGATTCAGTGAAGCTACATGTAGCATGATGCATATACTAACCTTGAAGGAGAAGCTCACTCTTGTTTCACCAGGACATTTTCCATGAGCTTGGAGCAATCCGCCAAATAAAGGGAACAAACCACTTGCTGTTATCCCCTCACCAGCAACATATGTCAATTGTCCATTTGGAAATTGCACATCCATGAAGGACTGAAACAAATAGCCAAGCAAAGAGCATTACACAACAGAAAATATGACATACTGCAGCAGTAATATGATGCCAATCATCGTACTTATAGAAAAGGTCAGGTAATAAAATAAGCATACATTCTTTACGGGCTTAAATGATGCAATTATAAAAGAATACAGTTACATTAATTATGAGCAAGTTCATTTTTCTTGCTCAGTAGTTCTATAGAACCATATGTCAATTACCAATGCCAACATTAGCCAGCGATTAATGGGGAAATCCTATTAAAAAGAATGCTACGGAAATATGTATCCTCTGATAGCATGATGGCAAAATTAAATGGGAAATCTTGTTAACCAGCCAATCGGCTGTCCAATTATCCAACCAATGTTATTAGCATATGTAGCAACAGTTCGCAGAACCAGTCAATCGCACTGCATTGCTAAACAAATATAAAATAGCAGCTAGAACTTGGGAAATGAGTTTTGTTAGCAATAATCTTGTGTGTTTTGTTAGCAAAAATCTTGTGTGTGTCCAGGTTCAGTCAAGTGCCTAGGTGCAGACTGCAGAGTCTAGCAGTCAAGGAGTATAATAGGCAATCACAGTAGTTTTGCCTGTATTAACTAGAGGTTTTCTCAGACTACTTTTTAGCCCTCCGCCAGCTACATGTAGAGAAGAAAATTGCAGCTGCAAGTCATTCCAGCAGCACCTCTCCCATTATGTTTGCATGTTCTTCATGAATGTCCTGGGATTACCTCTGTGTGTGATAAGTTTGAGCATAGAACAGATAGGACAAGAGGTGCTGGAGATAAGGGGAAAAGGCATGGATACTTACACAAGCTACAGGGTTGAGGCACATCATTGACATCAGCATCCAATTTCTATGTTTTGACCAGATAGCTGGGCATAGGGAGTGCATCCCGTTCTGCAATAATCAGATAGGCCATTAGTCTTCACAAGATATGTGATGTAATAACACAATTTGATGGGCACTAAGACAACAATGAAATCAAGCACAAAGAAAGGGGCGCAGTACCTTGCGATCATAACCGTACCAAAGAAGGTGTTGCTTTGACAGATGAACAGGCAAAAGAAGTGTAGAATCTCGAACAAACAATAAAGGCCCCAGTTGGACAAGGAAAAGAGGTGAGCTACCATTTCCAGAAGTTAAATTGCCACGCGATGACTCTAGCCTCCAAAGGTCACCTCGTGCAACAAATGAACTCTCGAAGTCATGGTGCCTGGTGTTGTACGTTGCTGAGATATCTACAGTTCCCTGTCCCAGCATCGACGCAAGAGTTATAGTTTGTAGGTCATGATTTAAAACCTATTTAGGATCCATACGACTAAAATAAGGTAAGAAAGAAGTTTCTGATACAGTGACAGCATAATTGAACTGCACGTAATGCTAAATGACAACCAAGGAATCACAACCAATTGTTAACATCTGAAACCCACTACAGGCATATTAGATAGATGAGTACACGCTATTCAAGTACCAAAGTTTTTTTAATAACACTCAATGTAGACACACGATAAGAAGTTCACCTAAACCAATCATATGCCAAAAACATTATATTCTTGAGCACAATCTAGCTCCCCTAAATGTTTGAGAAACAGAACCATCTAGGGTGGCCCGTGACTGTAACGTGCCAATTATTAGCAAATTCATCATCAAGCCGGGTTGATCATACACACCTTAGACTCCTTAAAGTTCTCCAATGTCCCAATTGCACATTCGAATCCATCTTCCTCCTCATCCAACCCATCATCACCTGCAGCCCCAGCCGCGGCCGCACTAGCTGCGGTGGCACTTCCAGTGGCCGCAGCCGCAGCAGCCGCCGCCACCTCGAGGGACTCAATATCCACAGCCCTTTCCAGAGCGACCCCAACGGCCCCCGCGGGGAGGGGGAGCGCAGCCTCCGCCTCACCCGCCGCCCCCGCAGCCGGCGGCTGAGCAGTCTCCCATTTCCCCCGGAAAGGCACGGGCACGGGAACCTGGCGCGCCAGCTGCAGGGCCGCGGCGCCGAGCTCGGAGCCCGCCTGGCCCAGCCGACCGCCGATCTCGACGAGCGACGAGACGGCGACGGCGGGGAGGTCGACGGCCCCGACGCCGCGGCGCACCCCGTCGACGAAGGGGACGACGGGGAGGTCGATTTCGAACGGGATGGCGAGCTTGGGCGGCAGCAGCAGCGCGGGCGGCGACCACGGGGGCAGCTGCGGCGGCTGCGCGTGGAGGAGGAGCCCCGAGAAGCCCTGCGCGAGGCGGTCCGCTAGGTCCTGCCCGTGCCGCTGCACGCCCACCCACGACGCCTCGAGCGAGATCTCCATGGTTCCTTCCCGATCCGATCGGCTGGGCGCCCCACGAACCCGGCCAGGGAAGGAGGAGGATTTGCGAAGCGGGAGAGAGGTGTGGTGAGGAAGCGGCGGGTTTAGTGGTGGTGGTGGCAGATTGGGGGGAGGGAGGGAGGGACTGCTATAACGGCTTGCTTGTCAGTCCCGGACGAGACGAGACGAGACGACGTGGATGGATAGACGGACGGCAGGATATTTCTCGTTCTCGAGTCTGTGGGACCCACATTCTCGGTTCCGGGTTGCCTTGGCGCGGGCAGGTTTTCGACGCAAACGGAACGGCAGGACGTTTGGACCGTTAATTAACGGGTCTGACCTGCTCCGTTATGTTTTCTTTTTTTTTCTGGCGAGAGAAGATGACCGGCTTGAATAAACAGAAACTCTACTAGTGTTCGCATGGTCACAATAGTACATTTTCTTTCCTCTCCTCTGTATATATATACAGCTAGTGAAACATCAAGATTTCCTGTGATCTACGTGTACAAAGGTATTTGAGAGAGTGTTGGTGACGGCAGACCGGCTTAGCGGAGGTGACAGTCTATGACAGTGCAAGTATGCAACAAGATGGCAATGACCTGCAGGGGCTATCGAAGTTGAATGGTGTTATTGCTGCTTGTGCACATGCATGTTAGCGCGACGAACACTCTTAGTAGCTAGGAACTAGGAAGATGTATATTATGTGACGCTAGGAGAGGGGCTTTGCATAGGTCGGCCTAGCATAGTGGCGATGCTAGATGTGATCCGAAGGCAACTCCATCGCTGAAGATGGTAGTTTCAACGTAGGGGCGGGGGTGTCCTACATACGATTGAGGCTTGCTGCCGGCGATCAATTTGAAGATAAGAGGCGTTGGAGTCAAGTGAATATAATAATCTAAAAAAATAAAGTGAAAGGTTGACTCTAGGCGAAGTTTCTTTATGGTGGACAAATCTTTAGTTAATTTAGTTCTATATAAGTGTTGCTGTGTTGGTTGGAGGGTCCATCTAGTATTGGACGAGAATGTATTATTGTTAGTCACGTTGATGCATGCAAAGACGATCATGATGACCTCGGTACTGGTAGTCCAGTCTCGCTCGAATCATGTTGTAATTTTGCTATTCTTTTAATGAAAAATGTGCTCATATACGGTTAGGAAAAAACGTGTTTAACGGCTGAGCGTTTTCTAAACCCTTAAAGAAACACTCTCTCTGTTCTAAATTGTAAAGGTTATAGTCCTTTTTATCCGTCCGCATTCATATGCATGTTAATAATTCTAGTAGAGGTCAATATTCAACGTTGTTATATATGTGCCATGCGGTTTCTCAAGAGCGTATCTTTGGGCCACGCGCAACGAATCTCGTTGCATACCAGACACTACTAGAGCACAAACTTTTAAGGCCTTGCTGCTCGTTCTAGAACTACCAATCAGGTTAAATTGCGAAGAGAGGACGACTGGATCATAATCGTGGTGTTTCTTGTGCAGATGTGATGTCACTATACCCTAGCTATCCTAGTGCTACTGTATTCTTCGTGTTCAACTACTCCATTTTGCACGTGCAAGCAAAGGTTGAAAATTCGGCCTATTTTATGTGAACTTGTTGACTCAAAAAAAGTTGTTTCCAGAATCTTGGACTTAGCTAACTTTTCCAGCGAAATTTTCCATTTCCTTTCTATTGTCATGGGCTTATGGCTAACTTTATCTTAGCTTGCTGGAGAGCCATACATACTTGATAGTGGTAGATCTATTATTCTGTCTACAAATCAGTCCAGAAGCTTAAGACAAAGTTTATATCGCTCAATGATTTTTTACCTTCGCATGTTTAGTGACTGTCTAGTATATGTGATCCGCAAAAAGTCTAATGTCTTTTCAATTAAAGAAAAGGACGTACAACACGTGCCTCAACCAGTACAGTGATTTTCCAAACCAAAAGAATGGCATGTTTTTTTTTCTATGTGGTACACAAACATTTCTTTTTCCCTGTTATTTTGAAACCTATTATTTTTAAAGAGAGTTTAAAAAACTGGCACTTGCATTGAGGGAGCAAAATTAACACAATAGTCAAGAAAAAAAAAAAGAAGAGAACTCATACAAAGTTTCTACTATCAAATTAAATACAATCAACAAGACAATTTAATGAAAGGTATACGGTAATTCCGTAATTGATTGATGGTCATCCGACAGTTTATATTAAAATATATTTTGTTTCATATACATACATTAAATAATGCCTATTTTTTTTATGAAACGGGGGGGGGGGGGGGGGGGGGTGTTCCCCCTACTGGTTGAATTAATTAAAGTAAAAAGGGTTACAAGAGTTTACAAGCGTTTACAAGAGTTTACAAGCGTTTCACACGCGTTTCAGCAGATTAGATAAAAGGTTCGAGCCAAAAGTCAATGGCTGGGATTAGCTGCTTTTAGACCTGTGAAGCAATAACATAAAGACTTTGATGAATATGGCCTTGCTATTCTGCAGAGAAGGGGCCAGGTCCCTGAAGATCTTGTTGTTTCTTGTTGTCCAGATGGCCTATCCATGATGATGATGATTTCCATGAAGAAGGGGAACTGGAGCTGTCGTCGGAGATTTTCAAAAACCAGGAAGATATTGTCTTCTTGTCCTGTGTGAAGATTCAGCGAATTCCAGCAGGCTTTTGCAAATCTGCAATGTGCGAAGAGGTGAAGGAGAGTTTCTTCTGTATTTTCTGAACATAGGACACAGTTGTATGATTCTAGCTCCATGTTCTTTCTTTTGAGTAATCTCCTGTGCTAAGTCTGTCATTAGATCAAGTTCCGAAATAATAGCATACTAGATGATTAAAAATGCCTAAAAGAAGAGAAGTAGGTATTAAAAACATGTCAGCATGCGTGCCACTTCCTAGTTCATACATATTTATTCTATTTTCTACGAGATGCTAATGACATGCAGACACGTGCTCAAACATTTTCTCTATGAACGGTTGCACTCACACCCTATCGGCCTACACTGCTACACGTAGTTCTTCAAAAATCCTTAAAGAGACTAAGCTAATATATTTTGAGGTTGACAAAATAAAACAAGTGTCTTGATGTCGATATACAATACAATACAAATACAAATGCTTACACATGTACATATACACTCATCCATATACGTACATCTTATCTCTACGAGCACCTTCGAAGGACCGGTGATTTACAACCTACGTGGTGGGCATGCATCGCCACGATGTGAAAGTGAAACGAGCAACGCTTACTCGCTTAGTCCACACATTTTATTATATATACTAGTCAATCAACCCGTGCTTTCGTACGGGTTAGAGTCTTAAATGTATTATGCGTAACCGTACAACATATATAGATCTATTTAGGTTTTTATAATAGCATATCTTGCTACTTTATATGTTTGCTTAATTGATTTAAATAATTTTTGATCGATTGCAAAAATAAGTGATTTTAATATAATTTTGAGAGATTACTTTTATCATATTAACAGTCATAATAACTAAGGTGGGAAACAATTCAAATATAAATTAAAGGGGATACTTGGTATTACCCTATCAAAATAGAAAATGTGAGCAATTAGATATAAATTTAGGATGTTATTTCATATTTTATTTTATATTGGCAGAGTGGGTAATTAATACGTAGTTTTAGGGGTTATTTAATATTATTTTGATAATGGCAAAGGTGGATGATTACTTAATTAGAAAACAGATCTAATGGCTATTACGATTCCAACATGTCAATTGATGATAGGGTATTTTTTATTATTGTGAGAATTTTTATGATTTTATTTTTTTCTAGCACATCTTGTGATGATTGACGTGAAAATTTAAAAAAAAAAGTCTACAAAATATCTATTTCATGGAAATGTTTCTAGCATCTTTAATGAAAAAAAAGACAAAAACTGAAGATAAATTTGAAAATGGAAAAAATCTAAAAAAAAAGAAAATATTTGCTTTCATTGAAAACTGAACTCAAGATCTTTCGTAATGACAGAGGTGGGTAATTACTTAGAAAATATATATAATGAAAAAAAAATGATATTTGCTTTGTTGAGAGTTGAACTCAAAACCTTTCATAATGGCAGAGGTGGGTAATTACTTAGAAAACAGATCTAATGTCTATTAATATTCCAATATGATAATTGATGGTCGGATGTTTCTGATTATTATGAGAATTTATAGAATTTATCTTTTTTTCTAGCGCGCTTTGAAATTGGTGCAACTTTTAGAACCTCCAATTAGTAATAGTAAGATTTGCTTTAAGAGTTTATAAGTACGTTATTACTAAAGTACAAAATACTAGTAATATATGGCCGGGTTGCATGTATTATTCTAGCCTTTTAGTTCTCTTAATCTAACAAATCGTGTAAAAAAACCGTCTATAGTATAAAAAATATGATGTAACACTGTAGACGGAGTGGAGTTTGAAATACGCATCCGATCGGCTGACTTTGGCTCTCATACGAGGAGTGGGAGTCCAATCCTATACCACCGCGCAACGTCCAGAGTCCCACGTATAGTACTATACTGGTGGAGTGGTATCTAGAAGAAATTTCTAATTACAGTGGTAAAACGGTTTCTCACTAGTAGCAGCTTGACTAATTAACGATGACAGAGACAGATTAATTACAGGCATTGTTAATTACGTCTGACGACGACATTCCTGAGCATCATGTGTTTATATATAGAAAGACAACAGTTTCAAACACAGGTCCAAAACAAACCTGTTCAATTGCGTGCGTTGCGTCACGACGTTACTTCGTCTGGAGGAGGAGCTAGGTAGCGCACCCTTCTAGATTGCCGGTATAGTACAGGTAGGTAAACACGCGGGGCGCACGCGCTGCTCGCAGGCAGAATCAATCTAGAAGGCTAATCTCATGCAGATAAACCCCCTGATGACACCGCCCGTGTGTGCCATCGAAGTCCATGTTCATCTAGATGCAGAAGCAAATGATAGGAACCCCCAGAAACATTCTGGAACCTGAAGCTGCCTGCCGAGGTCAGCCCGCTCGCTGTATGCGCGCACCACCGCCGCGCGGTGACACCACAGCTGACGCGCTCTATCGCCGGCTGTCGCCGTCACCGCCGGCCCGGGCTGCTTCCATGGTTTCTCCGTTCCAATCTTGGGGACAAATTAAAGCAAAGCTTATGAAGAAGAAGAGTTGGGACTTGGGACACGCACGCAGCTCCCGCGCCCGCTCCGCGTCCGCGGACAGAATTTTTCGTCCCGGCCGGCGTGGCTCTGCCTCCGCGTCCGCGTGCGCTTTGTGTGGCCACTAGCTCGCGCTGATCGTTCCGTCTCGTTTTTTTCCAGTCGGGGTGAAATTTCTCCCCCCTGGAATGGTCGCCGAGTTCACATTCTGCCCGCGTTGACCGGGCGGCGGGCCGACGACCTGGGCTGGCAGGCTGCCAGTAGTAGGAGGTGCCGAGACTGAGAGACTGCCTGTGCCAGGGCCCAGGGGGCACGGAAAGATTGCGCCGGCAAGCTTTACCTCCTCCTGGTCCACCTCGCCGAGGGCGCGAGATGCCGACATGGTCACGGGGGCACGCAGGGTAGGACGCAGGGCCCGTTCACAAGGTTCCAACCTGGACTGGACCTGGCGCGGCTGGCTGTTCCTTCCAATCCCGAGGACCGGTCCGGCCAACAGCTAGTACGCCTGATGCGGGCTGCTGACCGGAGCTTTGCCCGTGCGCGCGCGCTGTCTGGCGTGGCGGCCAACTTTGACGGCCCGCGCGCCGGGTCTCTAGAAGCAATCCTGGGGGCAGAGCGTGCGTGGAGGGCCCACGCATTGGCCAGTCAAACAAACGCCCCATGCAACGACCAGACCAAGATGCCCTCAACTCCTCAAGTCCACGTCCCCCCAGTGGCGACGCCCCCGCGCCTTATAAAGACCTCCGCGCGACGCCCAGCGGCGGCGGCGCCCGCCACTCGCCTTCGATTCCTTGGTTCGTTTCGCCTCCCGCTGCCGACCCACCCAACAATTTCGCTCCAGGCGGCTCAGGCAGGCGCGAGCTTCGTTCCAGCAAAAGGGGAAAGAAGATCGAGGGCGCAGCTGATCAGGTGAGTCGACGCTGCATTTCCTCCACAAAAGGGGGCTCCTCTCTACTTGATCTTGTTTGAATATGGTTTGGAAATGGGGGAGCCAAATAAGCTGGCAATTCGCTCGCGGTGCTCAGCTGCTTAATCTCTTCATCGTGGTTGTTTACCTGTTCGCCCGTACTCACCGAAGCTTCTGTTCTTGCAGTACAAGTTCAGCCTGGTGGTAGATTCGGCCTGGACCGTCGCCGTCTCTGCGGCGGCAGCTTGGCGAGAATTTCAGCTACAGTTGAGTGCGAACCCGGTCCATTCGGTTGGTTAAGACTTGGGAGGCGGCGTTGAGACCCAGTTGATCCCCGCATAAGCACGCCCATCATCATTAGTTGGGTTTGGTTGATACTGACCGTTCCTTGAGACCTGAGAGAAAGAGAGAGAAGCAGAGAGAAGCAGAGAGAGACGGCGAGGAGGAGGCCGGTGGCACATGGAGGGTTCCAACTCGCACGGCGGGTGTGCCGGCGGCTCGAGCTCGCCGCCGCCGTTCCTGATCAAGACGTACGAGATGGTGGAGGACCCCTCCACCAACCACGTCGTGTCCTGGGCCCCCGGCGGCGCCAGCTTCGTGGTGTGGAACCCGCCGGACTTCTCGCGGGACCTGCTGCCCAAGTACTTCAAGCACAACAACTTCTCCAGCTTCATCAGGCAGCTCAACACCTATGTGAGTGCCTCTCAAACAAATCGTTTTGCTCTTTTTTTTGCGTGTTGACTTCTTTGCACGTTTATTTAGTTGGCGACAACACGTGCTTTGGGTTTCAGCCCTGGAAACAGAGGCCGTCCTTGGGCACATGTTCTTCTCAAATGAAAGAAATCCACTTTCTAACTTCATCTACCGAAACGTTCAGGGTTTTCGAAAGATCGATCCCGAGAGGTGGGAGTTCGCCAACGAGGACTTCATGAGGGGGCACACGCACCTTCTGAAGAATATCCACCGGCGCAAACCCGTGCACAGCCACTCGCTGCAGACGCAGGTGAACGGGCCGCTGGCGGAGTCCGAGAGGCGCGAGTTCGAGGACGAGATCAACAGGCTCAAGTACGAGAAGAGCCTGCTCCTGGCGGACCTGCAGAGGCAGAACCAGCAGCAGTACGGGATCAACTGGCAGATGCAGTCGCTGGAGGAGAGGCTGGTGCAGATGGAGCAGCGTCAGAGGAACATCGTGGCCTCCCTGTGCGACATCCTGCAGAGGCACGGGGTCGTTTCAGGGCCGGCGCTGCAGCAGGCGGACCAGTTCAGCAAGAAGAGGAGGGTCCCCAAGATCGACTTCTTCTTCGTCGACGACGAGCCCATGGCCGAAGAGCAGCAGGTGCCGCTCGTGCAGACACTGGGCGCTGCTGCGGAGACGCTGGGCATGTCGCCGATCCGCCTTCTGAATGCCGAGCCCTTTGAGAAGATGGAGCTGGCCTTGGTGTCGCTGGAGAATTTCTTCCAGAGGGCAGGCCATGCGTCTGCTGAAGACATGTACGCAGGTGCTGCTGAACCCAGCCTTGCTCTCGCTCCTGGAGAGATGCACTCGGCGCCAATGGATACCGATGCCAACCTGCAGTCATCAGCTGGCCAGGATCCCTTTGCTTTGACCGCAGGGCAAGCCCATTCGCCGTGTGCATTGGCAGATTCCCCGAGCTACGCACCGAGCCCCATGTTGCCAATGGCAGAGCTCCATGGATTTGGGCATCGGGCAGCTGAAGCCGATATGAACTCTGACACCAGTACCGGCGACACTTCGCAAGATGAGACCAACAGCGAAACAGAAGGTTCCCATGTACTGGCCACGGAGAACGATGTATTCTGGGAGCGGTTTCTCACAGAAACTCCACGTTACCGTCATGCTGGAGAGGCCCAGTCAGGAAGACATGACGCTGACGACAAGAGTGAGGCAACACAAGCAAAGCAAGAACTGAAGATGGCCCTAGGCTGCAACTATCTTCATCACCAGGACAACGTGGATCAGATCACTCAGCAGATGGGGCAGCTTGATTCATAGTCTACTTGTAAAGATATTCTGCTGTACATTATAGTTTAGGCCACGATAGTTCCTCTTCCTCGAATGCCCTGAGAGTATGGCTAGCTTAGTCTTTTTCTAGCATTTCTTACTGTACAAAGTGAAACTGTTTGCTGGCTTATGTACATTATGTCCTTGTGTTGAAGTCGATTCAGTAGAACTAGAGCAGCTCAGATTTAGTTATTTGCAGCCCTAATATCTTTCTTGTTGTGCACATGCCCGTTATAATAAATCATCAAGACATGCATACAAGACACCTAAAACATCTGGATAACACGACTTCTAACCTGAGTGGACTTGCTGTGACCTCTAATTACCTTAGTCGTTTATGTTATGGTGTAGGGTGGTACTAAATGAAAATGAAACATTAGTGACAACAACGGTATGTCAACGGGAGAACTTTCTTTTCAATTTTTAAAGATATTTCTCACTCTGGGTGTCATGCTAGTACAATCGCCTAAAAAGGGTAACATGTCCAAGGACTAAAGAAAGGGCTAAATTTTTCCACATCATCTAATTGAAGAGGAATGCTTGCGTCTATAGCCTGAAACCTCTTGTTTAGTGCCTTTGGTGAGAACCGTGCAGGCAACCACAACAAACATCTATGTCTACAAGCTCCAGAAAATATAATCTACTGGAGAATTATATATGGTCATTATGTACATCTCAAATGTAACTTGATACCCCACAACCCACTGGATGCATCAAGAATTGCGCATGTGAAGCCAACCATGTCAGGATCAAAGAACTCTCAGCTGTGTTAGAAAGGCGGAACACAGGTCCAGAAAGAGAAGCTGTGGTCCACTGACCCTTTGCAGGTCAAGAAGGTACTTCTCATCCCTTGTTTTGTAAAGCTGCAGTCAGTGGAAGCGTATTAGAAGTTCAGAACTGAATGCATATTCCAAGTATTTGGCCTAATGCTAACGAAAAAGGAGTGAACATAAGAAACTACTCCCTCCACCCACAAAAGAATGAAATCCGAGCATATAAAATTTGTTCACGGAAAAAATGAAATTCTATAGTTGGATCACAAGACATGCATATTCAGCCTACCAAAAAACAAAAGAGTGTCGTGTCTATTGTGTTTTGTTTCTTTTAGCGGCTGTGTATGGAATTAATTACGTGTGGCAAAGGTAGTGGGAGTAGGGGCATATGCAGTATCTTGTTCCATCACTAATCTGCCTGAAAAACTCCAGGATTTCAGTCTTTTGTGGACGCAGGGGCCAGGGAGTATCATTTATGGGATACGTAAATTCCAACCACAAACATGCTTCATCCTAAGGGATGCTGAATATGGTAGCAATACACAAGTAACCTGCCGTGCAAATGCAATCCTAACAAAATTAACTTAGCTTCATAAACATAGCAAATGAAGGATCCAAGGACATATGTCAAGACTTATGCACGGCATTTTTCTTAGGTCTGCACAGCAAATGTTCCAATTAAGATTTGTCTGCAGAGTAATTAAGTGTGTATGATTAAGATTCCAGAATGATACCTGAATCTCAAACTTCACTATTGGGTTTGATTTCTCGATGAGATCATCAGTTTCAATTATAGAAGAGTCCGCGCCAAAGCCATCATTGTTATGCATCATACTCTCAACACAACCAGGACTCCATCTGCACTTCATGTTGTAGTGTCCAATCTTTTTCCAGTAAACATTCAGTTCTTGCAGAGCTTTAAGAACTTCACCTATTATTTCTCGTGGATGGGCTCGAGACTGAAGACAAGTAAAAGTAAATTAATCAAAATAATTCAAGAAAAATGTAATAATAAGAAGAGGTTAACAAGAAAAATACCTGAAGACCAAGGGCCCATTTCCTTTCAGCCGCAAAATGCTGTCTCAAGCCAGACCCTGGAGATTCTGTAAAACCATGTTGGCGAAGTTCAGTTGCTGAAGTTGGCGTTTCAGCAATTACTTGAGAGAAAGAAGACTCCTAGAGATCATATAAAGTAAGACAGGAAATCAGCAAGAAATTTGGAGCATCACTAGTACTTAATAACTCGTAATCGTCAGCTAAAAATACAAAAGACAAAACAGAAATCGTACTCACCATAGATTCTTGAAACTCAGCTCCAAGATATCCACTGGTTGTACGAAGCCTATTGTCCAAGAGTAAATAATACGCAACTGTTGCCTGCACAGCCAAACTGTGTCATGAACTCATGATACCATAGAACAACAGCCAGTAAGGGCAACGGAGTAAAGCAGATACCTCATTCTGCAACCTGTTTTGCAGAGATTCAATTAGCTGATTCTTGTTAAAACCCATCTTAATAACATCGTTAAGAGTTTCCTCGTCGATCTACAAAATTCAAAACAATGCCAAATCATTTCCTGCATACCTACACATAGCTTTCAAAAGTAGAGAAGAAGAGAAGAGAGGGGCAAAATAGGCATTCCATGAAAACAACGGATTTTGAAGTCTGAAAAAAACAATCCAGATGATCAAGTTGATACACAATCATCAATATACCTTTTTAACTTGTTGTGCGGTGTCTGGAGGCGGCACAGCCAAATAGCGTGGAAGTTGAATCTTGAACCACATATGTTCACGGATTTCACGTATTGTAATCCTTTTCATTGGATCAACAACCAGCATTCTTGGAATCAAATCCCTCGCTGATGGTGACAAATGACTAGGAAGGGTATATATTCCACCCTACAATTACATATAAGAATTCACCGGGGTATATAAAATGAAAATAAGGGGGAAGTTTTTTTTTTCAGGTATATGACTCGAGATGCAGCTCACCTTTATTTTCTTAAAAAGGTTTGGAATATTCTCATCGTCAAATGGAAGAGTACCACAGAGAAGAGCATAAAGAATAACACCACAGCTCCACACATCAACTTCGGGACCAGCATATAGTTTACCAGATATGACCTAAAATGAAGGAAGAATCATGTGACACATAACAAGTTATATACTCCCTCTGTTCTTTTTTATTTGTCGCATTTTATTAGTTCAAAAATGAAGTAGCGGACAACAAATATTCAAGAATGGAGGTAGTACTTAAATGCAATTATGAATAATGCTAACTGTACAATCTAGAAGCATACCTCAGGTGCTGCATAATTTGGGCTACCACAACTCGTTTTTAGAAAGTGACCATCACGCATGACATTACTTAAGCCAAAATCAGCAATCTTAACATTGCATTTTGAATCCAAAAGAAGATTCTCTGGCTTTAAATCACGGTGAACCACCATGTTTCTATGGCAATATTCAACACCAGAAATGATCTGCATAAATAAGAAGAAAATTAGTGAACCAAGATCGATGAACAGAATAAATACAAATAATCAATTTGTATATAACTGATATAACACTGTTGGTACAAGCAAGGAGGATAACAGATTTCAGATATTATCTGTTCGCAGAACAACTTATGCCAACCATACTACAGTTTGAGCCGGGAATTACACTGTCCAATCTTTGGAATGAACTTAGTCATATGCAAGAAAGCCACCTGCTGAAAGAAGCGCCGGGCTTCTTCTTCGTGTAGTCTTCCCTTCTCAACGATGTAATCAAACAACTCTCCGGATTTAACATACTCCATAACAACATAAATATCAGCAGGAGTATCTATGACCTCATAAAGGCGTATGATATGAGGATGCATAAACAATCTCAGTATCTTAATTTCTCTCTTCACTGCAGGTACATGATGAAGAACAATTAAATCGAGTACTTCATCAAAATGACATATGAAAATCATAGATTCTGAGCACTTCATCAAAGACCTACAGTACCAAGCACAAGAGCAGACGTCGATACCAAATTTGTAGGCATAAGAACAGACAGCAGCTGGTCATTTGTGGTAAAACATTTTAGACCCTAAAGCGCAAATATGGTCATGCGGTTACTAAGGAATTATATATAAAACTGTAGGATAAGAGCGTGTGCAATCAATCAGCTAGATGGGCTGGCTCCAAAAGGTTGAGAACCACAAACCAACGTTTTGTACAGAAGGCACTGACCTTTCTCTTCCATTTCCATGCTTCTGATCTTCCGGCGATTGAGGATCTTGACTGCCACCTTATGGCCGGTCAATATATGTTCCGCGATCTTCACTTTACCGAACGATCCAATTCCCAGGGTTTTGCCAATTCGGTACCCACTCAAAGGGTTGGCATCTCTTCCAGCTCCTTCCATCTTGTACCTAGTTCAAAGTCGAAAGAAAAAATCAAGTTAAAACCATATGAGCCCGTGAGTGTGAAAAAACACAACGCACTTGATACCATTCAAAGGTTGGATCTAGTAGGCCGTAGGCGACTGAAACAAGTGTGGTTTCGGATCAGTCTAAGCGAACACAAAATTCGCCGCAATTAACCCGTGGAGAGGCGGGAAGGGAACCCAGAACCCCATTGCCGATTCCCCGGGCTGTTCCCGAACTACTCGCACCCGATTGGCAGGTAGAAAACGAGGCTGAAGCGCTCAAACCCCCCGCCACTCACGGACCGCACACCGGAACTGCTGGCGCGCCATCCCATAGGCCCGAGGACCCGGATCTGGAGGGGCTATGCCGGACCAGGAAGCCCTCTCAGCTAGCAACGGGACGCGACACGCGACAGAGCCTAGCTTCAACGCCTAAACACCCAGACACGCATCCCAATCAACGGGCTCGGAGGCGAGGGCAGGGCGAGATGTAGGAAGGCGCGGAGAGGTGAGGCGATGGGACGTAGCGTACCTCGCAGCTGGGGGAGACGGGGCGAGATGGATCCCGCCCGCCGAAGCTGCCGGCGGCGGAGGGAGGGGGGAGGAGGCGCGGCTCGCGGCGGATGCGACGCCTGGAGCTCGGGGACAGAACCCAGAGAGAGAGAGAGAGAGAGGGCGGATTGCGGCGACACACGAGTGACGCCAGAGAGAGAGGAAAGCAAAGGCTCGCGTGGAACCCACATCGCTGGCGGCGGCGCGCGGAGATGCGTGCGCGGGCTTTTGGTGGGGCCGTGGGGGGCCGAGCGTGCGACCACGGACGCGGACGGGGAATGGGAGGCGACGGTTTGCGGTTTGGGTTGGTGGCGTACGCATTCTGGCGTGGGCGCATCAGCGCATGGAATTGGCCGTGCGCGCGGCAATGATTTGGAGAAGATGAATCCTCTCGACGGTTCTTTGCACCGTTCTTTCTGCACTGCGGGTGCGACCGTGCGGGAAACACGCAAGAGCGTAGGCGGACTGAAGAGGGACGGACGTTTTCCCCGCACCCGCACCAGGAACGAACGCAGCCCTTGTACCGTTCCTGCCAGCTGAGGTGAGTACGTGACAGCGACGCGCGCTCAGATCGCGTTCGTGACTCGTGAGGCAAAGGCCGTGTTTAGATCCAAAAAACTTCTCCCAAATTCCACTATGCAAAAAAAAAGATTTTCCATCACATCAAAATGCCGGCACATGCATGGAGTATTAAATGTAGATGAAATAAAAAATTAATTGCACAGTTTAGATGTAATTTGCGAGACGAATTTTTTGAAGATGCAAAGCTTGTCATGTCATGAGATAATTTTGTGCTTTTAGTCACCAAATTCTATTGTCGGGCGATGTGTACATGTGCTAGTGATCACATGACGGGAAAATAGCGGTGATATTTTGCAAGAACATGCAGCTTCTGTTATTTTGTAGGGATATTCTGACAAATTGGTAATCTCTTTCTTATTAATTCTAATACTATATGGGAAGTGATTTGGCTGAAAGTGCTGTTTACAATTGTATTGAGAGTAAGCTAGAGAAGCTATTTTTTCCAACTCCTAGCACCTTACTCCATTTTAAATAATCACTTCACACTGACTCATTCTGAGAGTGATTCTACAAAATGATGTTTTCATCTTGGGGCTGCTTTGGGACCTCTACCAAATAGACCACATACAAGCAACTGCATGTGCTCTGATCATAAAAAATAAAATAACGACGTTCATAATAGAAAATTAAATTATACAGTAGTACTCTAAAAGACTATCAAACAACAACCTCAGTCCCAAACAAGCCATTCAGCGCAAACTGCACGATAAAACGTATCAGAGAACCAAATATCAGAGAATAATCATTTTTTCAAGAACCTTTTTTACTCAAAATTTGGCGATTGGAGTATACATATGTGCACTGCATACCACGAGGTCCTGTTTCCTGGAGACAAACCACATACCTTACTACTTCTATCTCTAACACTCCATTAGTCGCTAATTCAGTATACTTTGAAAAAAAAACATTTGACATGCCTTGCACTGGTAAACGCTGTAACTTCACTGGCAGTCAAAGTTCCCACTCAAACTCATACAGTAACAAAAAAGAATTGAGCTCGCGGCTTCTGATTTGTGGACTTGGCGCCTATAAATCTGCAAAGAAATTTGACGCCGGCCTACTTGAACCCTGACCTTTGCCTGCTTTTTTACTCCTAGATCCTGAACAGCACCCAGACGAGAAGAAACAACTTTCAGCAATACGACACAAAATGTAGGATTATCATGCTAATGATACATCATAGCTCAATCCAATATTACCTTTCGAAGAGGTTGGATCTATGTCTACATCCATGCCGTCATCGTCGTCGTCGTCGTCACTATCATCGCTACCAGATTCAGCCGGTTCATCACCATTTACTACCTGTGGACCACTCAAGAGTTCTTGCAAGTCCCACAGCTGCATACAAACAAGATGTCAAGTCAGACTAATGTCTGGGCACAAGTACAACGAGAAGGAGATAGAGGATGTACACCTTAAGCATTTTATCATGTGAAATGCTGCCTAGATATTTCTTATCGTTTGAGAGAGCTGCATAGCACAAAAAAGTAATGAGACCATGCTGTTTTTTACCAAAATTTTGCAATCAAATGGCCGCACATACCAAGGGCCTCAATGGGATATTCTGAATGTTCAGCGAGTGGTTGTATTATCCTATTAGGCAAGATGCCCACTAATCTACACAAACACAGATTTCATGTTAGAACAGCAATTCAGACTAGCGGGCAATTGTCCAGGCAGAGATTAATTCAAAGCACAGTTATGAGTTCCAAACCTGATCACACCGTCTGAGGCACCAGAAATCAGAGTTTCTTCATCCAGCTAGAACACACACTCAGAATAAGAATGAATACACAAATTGGAAGAAATGACTGTTATCATAAGGTTTAGGTCCCACAAACCTTAAGCATTGTATCAACAGACTGAGTGTGTCCCAGAAAGCGGTCACTAACCACAAATGCACATGTCAGTGAACAACTTTAGACCACATCGCTCGCAAAATTTAGTTGGACGTAAAAAAAGAAAGTGAAAGATGCTAGGTTAATCTTGTTTATGTTTTGTGTGATCGTGGATTGGAGCAAGCATGATGGATCACGCATGCTGGATCAGTGGAGATAATCCAGCATGGATGCTCTGATTAGTGTGCGGCCAAAATTGCATGCAGGAATTAGTGAGGGTGATTCTGCATACATGCAAATTTAGTGTGGCTAAATTAGTGGCTTGAGTGCATGCAGGAATTATTGAAGATGAACCTGCACGTCTATTAATTTAGTGTGGCTAAATTCTGGCTTGAGGATGCACATTTGTGCTATTAAAACAAGTGCAACATTTATAGGTTGAATTGTGCATAAACATTTGTGTTCTTGCTCATTGTTTCATGTGTGTGTCTGTGTGTGTTTCCAACAAAAGAAGCAGATTGTGGCAATATCTCATAGTGGCACCGCATTATTAGGAAATTATTACACATGCTATAGACATCAAGATCCTTCTAATCTAAGAATTTACTAATCACGAATGAACTGTACGAGTTCAGTAAAATTGGCAATGGATCTTTGCAATCAGAATAGTCAATGAAAGTGAATTACACTCGGTCCAATAAAGCCAAATTACTCATAAGAACAAAATTGCTCCAACCAATGATAATTCTCATGGTTATTGTATAGTGTACTGGTAGGAAACAAACAACCACTATTTCAGTATCACAATATCAGAGAACACCACATCCAGTGACCTACTTTGATGGGTACCATGGCATGTCACAAAAACTACTACTGTAGGCAAAACCTTACGCTATATAAATAGCATTAGATAAAATTGGTTTAGTTAATGAAGTTCCATTAAATGTGTCATTATTTCTGCAGCTAGTGTTGAGTGATGAAACCATGGTTACCTGCAATCATTAAAGTATCCCCATGAATATAATAACAGTGCTCCACTTGGAGTTCCACAAACAACCTTTTTACCATTCTGAGAATAACAAAGAACGGTTGAAAATCAATTATAAGGACAGCACGACGGAAATATTGCTCAGCAAAACTATGCCAAAAAAAGCTACCTTCATGACCACCAAGGATAGCAACTCATCTTCTGAAAATTCAGATTGTGATTTTACCTGGTAGTAAATTAGGCACAGTTAGGAGATTGCAAGTTAACTTACAATAATACATCCGTAAATGGTAACTATTGATAAACAAAAATTCTAAAACACGAAATTCAAGGCATTAGAAGCAAGACTTCATGTACACCAAGGGCGACTCACTTTATTCCTACGTAGGTGGTTCACAGACAAAGTGCCATCCCCACTACAAGGAAAAAAGAAGAAGTTTAAGTCTTCTTACCACATCATCAAGCAAAGAATGGATGTCAATAAATTTGACATGCAGAACCATTACAAATAAATACATCTTCAGTGACTCACAGAAGATAAACATTAATAAATTGCATCAATTTGCTTAATAATAATGAAAAAATGAAGTATCATTTCAGTCTAGAACTAAAAACAGGAACCGGAGGATTGGTGATAATCTTTAGTCTTTGCCATGCAGACAACTTGGCACCTGTGTTTGTCTGTTTGATACATCTAAACTGAAAGGAATGTAGTCGTACCTTGTTGCCAGTATCTGATTTGAGTCAGCCACATAGGTCATATCTGAAATGTAATCCTCATGGACATGAAAAGTGTTGCAGCAAGAACGTTCCCGGGTATCCCATACCTAAAATTGAAAGATGTGGATTAAGGTGTCAGACTAGATTTTAACAAACAGAATATAATTGGATCTACAAAATTGTCATCTCATAAGCATCACTTCAATCCACAAACAACAGTGTTATATACATAATCTAATATAAACATGATGAGTGAGGTCATTCCACCGAAATTCATGGAATTAACTAATGATGGACCACCTCATCTAGTATGAGGTGGTTACTCAAACCAAACACATAATTACTGCTTCATACCTTAATGCAGCCTTCATCATCACCTGTGGCGATCGTAGTTTCAGTAAGACAGATGAGGCGGTTTATGCCATCCCTAAAATCAAGTTACAAATTGGCCAACATTTAGTTTCGCAAACAAAGTAAATAAATGGCATAGAAAACTACGAAAACTCACTCATGTGCATCCTCCAAGCGGGCAATGCCCTTGCCTGTTTCTACATCTGAGGCAAGAACTGAGCAATCTGCTGACCCTGATAAAATCACTGAACCAAAACCACGACAGAAAGAAAACCATCAGCACCTGTTTCGAGGATGTAAGTATGCAACAGGATGTATCAAGGCATGTTCCCTCCCAATTAGTTCTAGTTCTGGACTGTCGTTATCAGCATATAGCTGCTAAATTTGCAGCGTTATGCTTGAAGCATAACAAAGTAACCAACAGAGATCAGAATGATCCATGAAATGAAGGGCTACGGGGTTCATGAGTTGGCAGGTGTAACATAATTCAATAACAAAAGGCAACAAGTCATTACCTTTTCCTGAGTCCACAAAGCGAACAGCTCGGCATGACTCCTTGTGAGCTTTTACCGAAAATAACCTTAAAGATCAAGGAAAAACGAACTGTACATCAATCTCTAATATATGGAATGAAGGTTAGAATTGCCATGGCACAACCACACCACATTGACAAACTCCTGAACCAGATAATTCACTAACCACATGAATAGAAACCTTTGCAATTCATAGCAACAGATAGAGACTACAAAGTTCTAAAAAGTGTTGACAACGCCTAGCAAAAACCTAGGCACGCTAGTCTGAAGCTAGAAGCAAACCAACACACAGCGATTTGCATTGGAAGGAAGGCGGAATCCCAAAGTGTGAAATTCAGATAGCACGCGCAATAATAACAGAGCTTCCGTGAATACCTCTCAGGCTGCGACTCCGGCGCGTAGCGGAACCTGTGAAACCAACGAGATTGCAGGTGGTTACTTCGTGGCGGTACGAACAAGCAAGCTAGAGCAGAGAAGTTGATGCGAGACAGGGTTTAGGGTTCGCGGTTCGGAAGGGCGTACAGGCAGAGCTCGCCGGTGATGAGGGAGGTGACGACGAGAGGGGAGGAGGGGTGGAAGTCGAGGTCGAAGGGCATCTCCTCGTGGAGCGCCTCCATCGCGGCGGCTGGCGGCGGCGGCGCGGGTGCGAGAGCCGAGAGGAAACCAGCCGAGGGTGTCTCGGCCTCTCGGGCAGGCTGTAGCAGTAAGACAAGAGAATGCGCGAAGTTTTTAGATAGCTGGGCTGGGCTTGTGTAAACGGGCTCCCAAGTAGGCCTAATCTACTCCTACTCCCATTACGGGCCCATTGAGATCCAATTGCACCTCCAGTTTCCTCTTTTCTTTTTTTTTAAAAAAAAGATCGCATGGCCTGTCGTGTAGTACGCACTTATGATGAGTGGTATTGTCAAAAGAAAACTTATGATGAGTGGTCAGTGTTTTCTCTGCGATAGAAACAAGAGTTGTCATTGCTGACTGGCCGCTGTTCACTGTTGTCTGTAGAGTGTCACTGTAGGTCTCGGCGTTGTGTGAGGAGCAAATTCCTTGTATGCCATCGAAAATTATAACAAGTATCTATGTGCCATTGGAAATTATACGAGTACTTCTATGCCATCATTTTAGAATTTTGAGTTCCTATATGCCATCGCTGTTAGTTTTCCTAGTAACAGCTGTTAGTTGAGGATCGAAAAGACCATTTTGCCCCATGCCTAGAAATTCCCTCCATGCCATTCAGCTATTGTATTCCTTTGAGAACAGAAACAGAATTATGAATGTTGACAAGGGGTTCTTTGTAGATTGACTAAGACACAGGAAAAATAAAGGGAGCTTCCATATCTTTTAGGGGCGTTTGTGCAAAGCGATTTTCTTCAACCTCACGCACATCTGCCTGCTGTTGTGATGCACGATGTCACATGGGGGGAGGAGGCTTCAGCTCGGGGAGGAGAGGGGAAGGGTCGGGCGCGGCTGATACTGGATGAGGAGCCCGCGGCCGCGTTGCCCGGCGGAGGAGCGGGAGGCGGGAACACACGGCGGACGCGGCACGGCGAGCTGAACGCACGGGGGACTGAGGCGCGACGGCCGCCGGAG
Organism: Paspalum notatum; assembly: GCA_022530915.1. Lineage (NCBI taxonomy): Eukaryota > Viridiplantae > Streptophyta > Magnoliopsida > Poales > Poaceae > Paspalum > Paspalum notatum. The sequence goes on from CM039692.1 coordinate 37,437,847, forward strand.
CCGCGCCACGCGCCCAGGACACTCCCTCTCTCGTCACCGCCGCTTCCTGCCCAGCGCTCCCTCCGCCACCGGCTGGGATTGGCCCGAGGCGCGGGCGCGGGCCGACAGGCTGCCGCGTGGCTCCACGCCGCTGCTCCGCGCGCCCGCGCCGCCGATCCGCGCGCCACCGCACGGCCACGCCCGCGCGTCCTCCAGCTCTGCCCTCTCCGCGTCGCGCAGTCGCGGCCGAGGAGGTTGCCGCGCGGCTCTAGGCGGAGGCCGAGGCCGACGGCGGTTGCGGGCGCGCGGCCGTGCGCGACGGCGAGGGTGAGCTGGCCGCGGCGGCGGCGCGCGGGCGTGCGGCCGTGTGCGACGGAGAGCCGCACGCGGCGTCGGGGTGCGGGTGCGCGCATGGCCAGGCGCGACGGCGAGCTGGACACGGCGGCAGGCGCGGCGGTGTGAGAACGATGTGTTTCTGGCCACCAATTCGACCCACACATCAGACGCGCGAGGGCAAAACGGTCATTCTGTAGAAGTATGCCTGCTGGTTAGACGCCGTTGGCCTGCAGAATGACGGCGATGGCAAGTAGGAACTCAAGATTCTAAAACGATGGCATAGAAGTACTTGTATAATTTTCAATGGCACGTAGGTACTTATTATAATTTCTGATGGCACGCAAGTAATTTGCTCTTGTGTGAGTTCTGTGACCCCCGTCAGTCAATGTCCGGAAGCGAAACGCACGGCTGCTGTCTCGCTGGGGACTGGGGGGGAAGAGTACGGCCGTACAAAACAGTGGCAGCAGCCAGCAGGCCAGCAGCGAGCGACCACGTCTCAGGCCCAGGTGTGCCGTCAATCTCCCTGCAAAAGTTGCGGGCAACCACCACATGAAACGACGCACGCAGCGAGCGACGACGAGCCGACGGGCGACGCATCAAAAGGCACACGCCCGCCCGTCCGTCCGTCCACTCACCACCTGACCGCTGGCCATTGCCACACGACCAGCCAGCCAACCCTGAGCGGCGCGGCGTGCCCCCACGTGAGCGCAGCCGGGGTGGCAGCCAGGCGGACCGGGCGCAGCGGCAAAAGCTAGCCTCCTCTCTGTGCCCAAGTACCACACGCCCCGCACGTCCCGCCCCGCCTTTTGGTGCGCACCTGATGAGGACTGCGACTGCGACCACCACCCTGCCCGCCTTGCCTACTACCGTGTCGCCCGTTCTCTTGCCGTCTTGCGGCATCGCCGGCCGCGGCGCCACGCCGCACGTCCACATCGTCTCTCGCACGGCCTCCGTCCCCCGCGCCGGCAGCACCGTGCGCGTCCTTCCCTCGCTCTCGGCGGCAGGCACCGCCCACAGGCACGGCCACGGCGGCGTGTTGAACGAGCGCTTGCCCCTGGACCGGGGCTCGCGTCGCGCGCGCGGCAGGGGCGGATGGGCGCCGGCCGGGCCGGCAGACAGGGACGCCCCCCTGCCCCGCACACGTACAGTGCGGCACTGTGCGCGCTGCTTTCTTTCCTCGCGCCTCCAGAGTCCAGGCAGCCAGGCTGCAGAGCAGCGGCCCAGCCCCCCTCGCACCACCAGTGCGCGTGTGCCGTCGCCCTTTTCGTCAAAGCGGTAGCCGTGGCAGGTAGGAGCACCCCCGCGTCCCTCCGACCGTCTCGGCGTGCGCTACTACGGCGGCGAAGGACGGCGATCGGCGGAGCATGGGCTCGTGAAACGGCAGAGCGAGAGCCAGCGGCGTGCGCGCGTGCGTGCGTACGTCGGTGCGCGAGATGCAGGAACCGGGGAGAGCTCCGCTCTCGGGCCACGGTGAAAAGGCTCGAGCTGGTTTTTACCGCGGGGCTGAGCAGCAGCACTGCTCAATTTTTATATGGTCTCGGAATTTCGGACGGGTAGAGAAAAAGAGAATGGATCTCGGATCTGACAATGCGTCACCTCGCCAATTTGGTAACCAGACTTACAGTACTGGAAAAAAATTGGCTATGGGTGTGGTTAGATCCTTAAAAACTGGCACTGTTCTGAACTGAAAAACACTATAGCACTTTTCGTTTTTTTGTAAATATTGTCCTACCATGGCCTAACTAGACTCAAAAGATTCGTCTCGCAAAGTACATCTAAACTGTACAATTATTTTTTTATTTCATCTATATTTAGTAATCTATGCATGTGCCGGTATTTTGATGTGATGGGAAATTTTCTTTTTCATAGTAAAATTTGGGAGAAATTTTTTAGATCTAAACATGCCCTGTATCCCAGCCGGCAGCTGTCCTGCGACTGCGAGTCTGCGACGATCTGCGCAGAGATCATGCCGCGAACGCGAAATACTTGCCGCCATTACTATCTCTGTTCATGTGCCGCCATTACTATCTCTGTTCATGTGCAGGGCATCGTAGTTTGCATGATCGTCGTCTCTCTAATCAGCGCCATGACCATAGCGTGCAGTGCCGCGGTGGACTAGACAGCGGTAGGCTAGTAGCCTGCCTTGTCGGTATCCTATCCTGTCATTTCTACCGTGAGCAGTTCGTGTCGAGAGCCCAGATGAACCGGATCGGGACATCAATGATTGTACTCCAGGTCATTCGCACTGCAAACCTCAAGTTTATAAATTCTTTCAAACTTTTTGTGTTTGTTTACTTTACTTCATTTTTCTTTTGATAACTACACATGATGGCGCAGCTGAACCTACAATAGGTTGTAAAATTATATCAGCGCACCCTAATCAGGTGGAGATCTGCGCCCTCACCACCTCCACCATCGGATCACCTTCACCAAAAAGGAGGCGCCACTATTGGCCACCACCAGGAGGCCAGCGATCTCTCCGGCCACAGTCGAACTCCAAACTCTAACTTCGCCGGAGTTGTTCAAGAAGGACACCAGTGGCATCTTTCAATTAGCCAGAAGATGCAAGTGTTGAGGAGTCCAAAAACACATGGGTGCTGTTTAGACTTTCTTCATGTAAATGTACCGGTAATTTGTCAACGTAGCTGATCATGTTGGTAAAAAGAGAGGGGGTAGGGTGGCGGGATTATGGTTCGATGGCACGCCGTGGCTTCCGTTGACCTCTGGGGCCCCGCACTGTCTGTACAGGCGAGTAAATGAAGTGAATTGATCCGACAAAGCCCACGTGTGCGCGTGCGCCAATCACGAACAACGCCATCGTTATCTTGACCAAAAAAGTTGCAGCTGCAAACCAAACACAATCAACAGCATCGCAGGTTAAAGCAACACGATTACGTACAGGCGGAATCAGAGATGAACCGACGCAACTATGCAAGCTCATGCCAAAGAATCGCATGCAGACACGCTCGAGAACCACAGTCCGATCAGAGCAAAAGGCAGCAGCACAGCGCTACAGCGGCGGGCCTGAGCAGCCCCGCCGGCCAGCGGCCCCTCGCCACCTCTCCCCCGATCACTCTCCGGACCGAGGTCTCCGCGGCGGCGGACGTTTTGCAGGAGGCGGCGGCGTCGGAGCAGACCCCGACGCCGACATCCGGCACGACGGCTCGGTCGGCGACGCACAGCCCCGGGTTGCCGCTCAGGTCCAGGTTCCGGCCGAGCTGCCTCAGGAACGCGCCGTCGAACGGCACGACGCCGTCCAGGCCGTTCTTGCTGAGGTTGAGGTGGTACATGCGCTTCAGCCGGCTGAGCCCCGCCGGGATCTGCCCGGTGAGGTTGTTGTTCTCCAGCGACAGCGTGGTCAGACTGGAGAGGAGCCCGAAGGTCTCCGGTATGGAGCCGGAGTAGCCGGAGTTGGCCAGCCGGAGCTCCTGGAGCCGCGCGATGTTGCCCAGCTCGGACGGCAGCGGGACACCCATCGGGTTGTTCTCCATGATCAGGTACTGCAGGTCGCGGAGGCCCGAGAGGCCGGCGGGGAGGCGGCCGCGAAGCCCGTTGTTGCTCAGCGCGAGGAAGGTGAGAGCCTTGAGGCGGGTGACGGTGGCCGGGACGCCGCCGTTGAGGTTGTTGGAGCTGAGGTCCAGCTTCTGCAGCTGGGCGAGGTCGCCGAGCTGGCTCGGGATGGGCCCGGACAGGGAGTTGTAGCTGAGGTCGAGGCCGACGAGCCCCCGCAGCTCGCCGAGCCGGCTCGGGATCGGGCCGGTGAGGGAGTTGTAGCTGAGGTCGAGGTGCACGAGGCCGGTGAGCCCGCCGAGGCCCTCCGGCACGTGGCCGCGGATGAGCGCGTTCTGGGACACGGTGAGCACCTGCAGCGACCTGATGCTGGCCAGCTGCGACGGCAGCGTGCCGGACAGCGAGGGGTTGGAGCGCACGCTGAGCTGCTGCAGGCGTGAGGCCGAGAGGTTAGCCGCCGGCGGGAGGGTGAAGGCGGTGATGGCGTCCGGGTTCTTGAAGCACTCGACGAGGAACAGCGCCCGGAGCTCCGGCAGCGCGAACGCGCCGAGCGGGAACGTGGCCGTGTCTTTGCACGTCGGGTTGGGCGACACCCCGAAGTCGAGGCGCGCGACGTGCATGCGCCCCGCCGCGCCGCCGCCGGGCGCCGCGGGCTTGCACTCGAGCCCGGGCCACGGCGAGCTGCAGGGGTCGGCGCCCGCGGCCTCGCGCCAGTCGCGGTCGGAAGACACGGCCTCCATCACGCGCAGCAGCGCCTCCCGCTCGGCGGGGTCCATGGCCGCCGCCGCCGAGTCGGCCCGCAGGGACAGGAGGAGCAGAAGGAGGAAGCGGCGGCACGGGGCGGTGGCGAGGATCCCGGAGGAGGGTGGCGCTGGCGCTGGCGCCATGATGGTCTGCGGCTGCGCCGTGCGGTCGGCCGCGCGCTCGTGTGGCTCCTCTCTGCCCGCTGGGTGTCCGCTGCGCCCTCTGCTGCCGTGCCGTGGCCGGATGGTGTGGTGAGTGGCGTGGCCTCGGGTTTCGCTTTTGGGGTGCCGTCGATGGTTGCTACTGCAAGAGCGGCGCGCGGGAGCGAGGCGGCTGCGTTTATGTCGAATGCGGGTGGTGGGACCCGCGCTACAGCCACAGGGGCATCTGACGTGACGAGACCGGGCCCCAGCTGTCCGTACAGAGGGGGGAGAACACAGTGTGCGCGTGCGTGCGCCTGTTGGCCGATTCCACTGTTGCAAGTAGTAATTGAACCCTGCTGATCGAGCTGACGAGCAACCACATGCTTTGTTTTTTCTCTTTTCACCTGAACGGCTGGACCATACGGTTGATCGCGCCGGTAATCCTTGCGATCACGGACTCACGGTCACCGAGTGTCACCTCCTCCAGCACCCACAGTTCTTCCAAGTTTCCCAACTTCCAAATGGGACCTCGCGTTGCGCTGCGCCCGGAAACGTTGCCCCTTTTTGCCCATCTGGTGCCAGACACGCGGTATGACCTCGCGGCCGGCTTGGCCACTGCAGCTCGCACGCTCTCTGCGCGTACAATGTGCTGCTGTAGAGCCCGTGCGGTCTGCCTTTGACCCTTTGTCGTCTCGGGGACACCGGCCGGAGCTAGGCACACCGGAACGCGCGACAAGCAAAGAAAGCTACAGGGAGTGGAGGCCCGGACGGACGGACGGACGCGGAGACGCCACCGGCTGCGGCCGCCTGATGGAGCGCTCACACGCATGTGGGGAGCAAGAGCTAGGGTTGTAGCCTGTTGGGATGCTGGCCGGGCGGGCCTCGCTGCCTGCCTGCCCCGTTCCCGTCCCGGGGCAGTACTTCGCGTGATCTCTGAATTATTGGAGGACCGGAGCCGGGGCCGGGACAGGGAGGGCGAGGGCGCGAGCCGCAAGTAGAAGAGGGTTCCTTCTCTGTAGTAACCGATGCGTCAGCGGCTCCACAAGCTTTTGGGCGCGAGCGGTGAAACACTCCGGCCGGCCCCAAGCAGCTTCTGCCGGGCAGGCTGGCTGAGTGGCTGACACCAACTATGTTTTTGCTTAGATCACCCTGAGCACCTGAGTTTGAGATGGAACGCAATGATCTGCGCCGGATGGTCTTTCCGGCTCCAAGTAGCTTCTGCCGGGCAGGCTGGCTGACACCTATGTTTTGCTTAGATCACCCTGAGCACCTGAGTTTAAGATGGAACGCAGTGATCTGCGCCGGATGGTCTTGCCCTTGCTGCAGGCTCGGATTCGGAGCTGCGCTCCAGCCTCCAGGCACTGACGGCCTAGCCAGGTCTGGCCTCTGTGTAGGCTACTGCATTGCATGCACTGCTGCGGGAACGCCGGAAAGGAGACTAGTGGATATATGGCGCGCGTCAGTATACAAGGAGGGGATACATGCATACGCGGAGCCCGGAGGTGTAAATGTACACGTCGAATGATGCAGACAGCAGCGACGTCGATCTGGCAGGGGCTTCAAAGTTTCCCAGACAAAACCCCGGCAAAAGAATTGCCGATTGGCAGGGAAAGGAGGATCCAGAGGCGGTACGCTCCCAGGACTCAGGGGTGGCGGAGGCCAATGCGCGGAGGCGGCGGAGCCGAGAGAGAGCCTTTGCGAGCCCAGGGGCCAGGAGTCCAGTCCAGGACAGATGGGTGCACATCACATGCATGCGGCTCCAATCTCCACGGGCCACAGGGACGGCGCACAGTGTGTGCCGGCCGCCCGGCCGGCCCTCGCGAGATGCGTGCTCGTCGCGCGCCGCTCATGCCCGTGCTCAGACCAGACCAGACGGCACAGGAGCGACGAGCGCTCGTGTCGCCGAGCCAGCGCGATGGAGGGTGGGCGGGACGGGGGCCATCATGGCGCCATCATGCGTCGCGTTGCATGCATGCAAGCATGGATCCGTCGGGTGGCGACACCTCCCAGGTGATGTGACGAAAGATACCTGACATCCCCCGCTCCGGCACTGGGCGGGCGGGCGTGGTAGTGGCGGAGATGGTGCGCGCGCCCGCGCGGGGTAAAAGTCGACCGGAAAGCAGCGGCGCTGTGCAGCTGAGATGACCCATCGTCTCGCGCGCGGGCGCCTTGCATGTGCGCCGGCCGGAGGGACAAGGCGCCATGGGCGGCTAGCTGATCCTTGTGGTGCAATCGATCGCCAGCAACAGCGAATCCGTCTACCCCACGGTCGCATTTTTTTCCCCTGCTTCTTCTTCAGAAAACAAATGCCGCCTGCATACCCTACCACCATGATCTTTTTCTGCAGAGAACAAGCAATGCCCCACTCTGATCCGGAGTGAGACACGCTGCGACGACTACAAACATCGCAGGCTCACTACACTCACAGTCGCAGAGTCACAGACTCACAGTAGGGTTATCGGAGTAGACGTGCCATATGCCATGAAACACTTCGATCGTCGAGCGACGCTCCTTCTGCCGCCGCCGCCGCCGCGCCCCCTGCGGCCGTGCAGCGCGAGTGGCTAGCTCGAATGGACCAATCGATCGATCGTCTCGTCTGAACTGAACCCCGGCCGGGAATGTTTTTGTTGTGCACTTGTGCCGCCTCGCTCCGCCCGCTTGCTGCTGAGCCAGGGACTGTTGGGCGGCGAGTAACAGGCCGCGTCATGTGACTCGGACATGCAACAGACTATAGAGCTGAGGGGGCTGATGGCCAGCTCAGCTCAGCCTTTTTACACGGAACCAAAGGCCTGCAATGAACAGATACTTACACATCAGAGCTGGACCAAACGTTCGATATATAAAGTGACTAGGGATGAAAACAGTACAGGAAATTCCCGTACCCACCGAATCCTGCTTTTTCCTGACCGTCTACCGCTTTTTCAGAAAAATCCGAAATCAGAAAAAAAGGAAATAAATATGAAAACAGTACGGAATCAGGGAGAGAGATTTCCTGACCGTATTCTCGGATCCCGTATTTAAGCAGGAACTTCCTGGCAGAAAAACCGTATTCAAGCCTTATGATTCATTCTGTTAGCGTTGTTTATATCCTAGTATATAGATTCCAGATGTTGCTGTGCTATTTAACTGGGCGAGTGGCACTTTAGGTAAGAGTGAGAACTGCAAAACAGAACAGTCTGCTTGCTGCTTGGACTGCCAAAGCGTTATGGCCTCTGGCTTTTGGGCTGAATCGGTCTTTGCCTAAGCGACAATGCAAGCTTGTGCCTGGATATTTTATGCTGCTGTTGCGTCTTCAACACACCACACGGCTATACTATATTATTTTTTGCTATGGGTAGTCATATTTAATAGTTTCATCATATCTATATCTATATATTCCCGATTTTAATTACCGGTTCCCGACCGTTATCGATAGGTGTTCGACCAAATTGTTTCGTTTCCGACATCCCGTATTTCTGATTTCGTTTTCCCGACCGGCTTTCCCGTTCCCGTACCCGGATAAAAATATGAAAACAAAATTGGTTAGAGGTTTTCCCGATTCGATCGTTTTCATCCCTAAGGGGGTGATTGGTTGCCTCGCCGGCCGCACCTAGGCTCACCGCGTGCGTTGACCGCGCCTGCGCGCGTGATTGGTTGCCTGCAGGGTGGGGCGCCGGCCTGCACGGGCGGATGCAGCCTAGGCTGTTTTTCGCCCGCCCGCCTGCATGCGCGGAAACGCGGGGGAGCTGCGTTCCTGGCGGCCCAGGCTGGCGCGAGCTAGGCGCTGGAGCCCCGCCCAACCAATCACGCCCTAACAGAACAACCAGGGCTCGGGTTATATATATCTATATAAACCGCTAAACCAGCTGCAGAGATGCACCCCACCATGCGGACATGCAGAGCGGTGTAGTGTAATCTAGACAGACAGAAAAGTGAACATAAACATATTTGGCCATCTGTGAAGAACCCCCACTGTACGAAACGGCGAGATTGCTTGGGAAAACTTTACGTTTGTCATTTCCGGTGGGGAAATTTCTCGACATGTGATACGCACCGTATCAGGGAGAAAGGAAGTTTCACCAGAATAGAATGTGAGGGGAGCTGCATCGGCAACGGAGAGGAGAGGAAGGCAAAGGGTGACAACTGACAACTCGGTAGCTGAAACTGTACCGGCCGAAAAAAGATGTAGAGTTCACCTGTAGCCTGTGTCCATCCGTCTGCTCAAAGGCATTGCTGATATTAGTCTCTGCGGGGGTGAATAGTCTCTGTTAAGAGTTATGCACAAGGTTAACGCAAGCATATCTGGAACGGCAGAACAGTTTTTAATTTATCCTGTCCGGAAAAGTGCAAATCAAGGTACGTCAGAGAAAGGAGTTGCAGGGTCGCCACCCAATTCGCACCTGATAATGCACATGTTTGTCTCGACGGATTAGACATAGGAGTGGGAGGGTTCGTCCTTTGTATCCTTTGAATCTTTGATACCCATGTGTGCATATAGAAGGTATAGCATTCAGGGTTGTAAAAGATGGGGAAAGTTTGGTCGTTTGGACTTTGACCACGCCGCAACTACCCTCTGAACATCAACGTGCTGGCGGTGCAGCTCTCAGTCGCCAAACCCCTTGGCCAATTTGGGTCGTAAATCAAAGGTTGATCGGCGCAAGACTTTGCTGCGGACAGATATGCTCGTAGATTATCCCAGTTTGCGGTTCCGGCCTTAACTTTGAGCCCCGGGTGGATGAAAGGCCGAACGGCCCAGGGACTTTGCAGCGCAAAGGCTCGTTGGTGCCGGCTATTGGGCTGCACGGTATAACAGAAGCCCAGGATGATTTGGGCTGGTGGCCGTTGGTGCTTTTAGAAAGAAAACTGAGACATGACAAATGCCAAGTGGTGATTGGTGAGGACTATGCCACCGTGGAAAACAGATGTTGTCCGCGGGATGCATTTTTTTTTGCGAGGGCTGGATGTATTGAATCAGAGTTTTAGATATTTTTCTTTCTTATAAACATGAGTACACATATAGATGGGCATGGTTCGGCCCAACGGTTCGCCGAACCAGTACATGAAAATGAACCTAATGGGCTCCATCTCTTATCCATACAGCCTTGGTTCTGTGGATCGAACCCTAGGGTCGAGCGGGTCGACCCTCGCGTCTCGGCGACTGCCGGCTCGGCGGACTCCGCTCCCGAGCGATGGCGACTCCCGACTCAGCGCTCCCGAGCGGAAGGTCTGGCGCGTCGGCCACCGCGCAGAGCCTCGCCGCCTGCGTCTGAGCGAGCGTGGTGGGCTAGTGGCCCTTGTTAGCAAATAATGCAAAACCAGGATCGAACACGAGACACGATTTTACGTGGAAAACCCTTGCGGAAAAAAACCACGAGCGCCAGCCGGCAAAACTCCACTATATCGGAAAGTGTTTACAGAACGTGGGGAATTACAATGAGGCGTCACCTCTCCCCGACGGCTTACAAGATGTATTTATATGGTGGAACACGTGACCTACTTGGGCCACAACATAACGGGCTAAGGCGTCCCTAAAGCCCAACTAGAATTCGGATCAATATCCAACAAACTCCTCCTTGAGACGAATTCCATCTTGCAGCAATGAAGAATCAACAATAATCTTTCTTCAATAATAAATTTTACCGGCACCAAAAGTCACTAGGACTTCACACTTTAATACCAACTAAGCTTGAGCACAGCTCAAACTTAGATGTAGGAACATGCTTTGTCATCATATCAGCAGGATTATCATGAGTGCTTATCTTCCGTACCTTAATGCCACCTTCAGCAATGACACCTCGAATAAAATGATACCTCACATCAATATGCTTTGTTCTCTCATGAAACATCTGATCTTTTGTGAGATAAATAGCACTTTGACTATCACAATGTATGGTAACGCAAGAACAATTAATCCCGCAAAGTTCAGAGTATAAACCTCTCAACCAAATAGCTTCTTTACAAGCTTCAGAAATAGCCATATATTCAGCTTCAGTAGTAGACAAAGCAACAGTAGCTTGTAGACAAGCTTTCCAACTAACAGCACAACCACCAACGATGAAAACATAACCTGTGAGAGACCTCCTTTTATCCAAATCTCCAGCATGATCAGAATCAACATAACCAACAAGTCCATCTCTAGATTTATCAAACTGCAAACAAGCACTAGAAGTACCACGCAGATATCTGAAAATCCACTGAACAGCCCTCCAATGCTCCTTACCAGGATTAGCCATGTATCTACTGACAACACTCAATGCATGAGATAAATCAGGACGAGAACATACCATGGCATACATAAGAGAGCCAACTGCACTGGAATATGGAACTCTAGACATGTACTCAATATCATCATCTGATTGTGGACATAAATCTGAAGATAATCTGAAATGTGCAGCTAATGGAGTACTCACTGGTTTTGCATTATGCATATTAAACCGACGAAGAACCTTTTCAATATAACCTCGCTGACTGAGGTATAACAAACCAGATTTTCTATCTCTGATTATTTCCATACCAAGAATTTTCTTAGCCGCACCTAAGTCCTTCATCTCAAACTCTTTATTTAATTGTGCTTTCAACTTAGCTATTTCTGATTTTTCTTTTGCAGCAATCAACATATCATCAACATATAGAAGCAAATAAATAGCTGAACCATTAACAGTCTTCAAATAAACACAGCTATCATAATCAGACCGCTTGAAACCATTAGAGAGCATAAACGAGTCAAATTTCTTATACCATTGCCTAGGAGATTGCTTCAATCCATAAAGAGATTTCTTTAATTTGCAAACAAGGTTTTCTTTTCCAGGAACAACAAAACCTTCGGGTTGGTCCATATAAATATTTTCATCTAACTCCCCATGCAAGAATGCAGTTTTAACATCTAATTGCTCAAGTTCATAATCATGCATAGCAACAATACTGAGCAACATGCGAATAGAACTATGCTTCACAACTGGGGAAAAAACATCATTAAAATCAATACCAGGAATCTGGATATAGCCCTTAGCAACCAACCTCGCTTTATACCTTGCAGGCTCACTTGGGGAAATACCTTGCTTCCGTTTGAAAATCCATTTACAACGGACAGGCTTTTTATCAATAGGCAATTTTACTAAATCCCAAGTACTATTCTTTTCAAGCGACTCCATCTCATCTTGCATAGCGGTCATCCAATTGTTGCAATCAGCAGAAGTAATAGCCTCAGAATAATTAGAAGGTTCTGTATTACCTTCAATTTCTTCTGCAACACTTAAAGCATAAGCAATATTGCATTCTTCAATTAATCTTCTAACTGGCTTACGAGCCCTGATGGCCCTACTAGCTGCAACAGAATGTTGTGAAGGCTGCACAACAGGAGAAGAATGCTCAACAGAAGACGAATCATCAACAATTGGTGAATTATCAGGAATTTGTGCATCTTGGACAGCAACAGTATCATTCTCTGGTGTATTATCAACATCAATAAAATGCTCCACCTGCACACTTGTTTTCTGCTGTCTCTCAACAGGAGCATCACTAGACAGGTTGTCAGATAACATAGCAGTTTCATTAAAGATAACATTTCTACTAAGCACAACCTTTTGAGTTTGTGGATTCCACAATTTATAACCTTTAACACCAGTTTGATAACCAAGAAAGATGCACTTAACAGCTCTAGGCTCTAATTTTCCATTATCAACGTGAGCATATGCAGTACAACCAAAAACTATCAATTGTGAATAATCAGCAGGTGAACCAGACCATACCTCAATTGGAGTTTTCTTATCAATAGCAATACAGGGTGAACGGTTAATAAGATAGCAAGCAGTGGAAGCAGCCTCAGCCCAAAAACGCCTATTAAGGCCAGCATTGGACAACATGCAACGGGCCCTAGAAATAATAGTTCTGTTCATACGCTCAGCTACACCATTCTGTTGAGGCGTACCAGGAACAGTGTAGTGCCTAACAATGCCTTCAGACTTGCAATAGTCATTAAATTCATCAGAACAGAATTCCATCCCATTATCAGTACGAAGAACTTTAACCTTCCTTTCAGTTTGGTTTTCAACCATAACCTTCCACTGTTTAAATGCTGAAAATGCATCTGATTTATATTTCAAAAAATAAGGCCATACCTTTCTGGAGTAATCATCAATAATTGTCAACATATAACGAGAACCACCATGAGAAGACTTGCGAGACGGTCCCCATAAATCAGAATGCACATAATCAAGAATACATTTACTTGTATGAGTAGAGGTCTTAAACATCACCCTCTTGTGTTTGCCAAACACACAATGCTCACAAAATTTCAACTTACTGATGCTAAGCCCATCAAGAAGTCCTCTCTTACTCAGAACTTCCATGCCATGTTCACTCATGTGACCAAGACGCATATGCCAAAGATTAGTAGCATCAGAATCAGATAATGATTTGGAAATTACAGCAGCATCACCTGTAATTGTAGTACCACGAAGACGGTACAAATTGGCAGATTTTAAATCAGCTTTCATAACAATAAGAGAACCTTTTGACACATTTAGAACTCCACCTCCACCGGAGTATTTATACCCTTTGCCATCAAGAGTACTCAAAGAAATTAAATTCTTAGTCATATCTGGAATGTGACTAACATCAGTCAAAGTTCTGACAATGCCATCATACATCTTAATTTGAACAGATCCAATTCCAACAATTTGACATGGTCTATCATCACCCATTCTAACAGAACCACCAGATTTAACTGAATCATAAGTGATAAACCAATCTCTATTAATGCATATATGAAAGGAAGCACCAGAATCAAGAATCCATTCATCACCATTATTAGCACATCCAGCAAAAGCAACGAGAGTATCACCATCACAATTATCTGAACTAGAAGCAGCAACAGAAGCTTTACCATCATCATTGGATTTATTTTTCTCTCGATATGTGCCAGTTCTCTTTTCTTTATTTTTCAACTTATAGCAATCGGCAATAACATGATTATCCTTTTTGCAATAATAGCAAATTTTATTACCTCTGCCTCTAGATTTTGAACGGCCATGGTGGTCATTAGAACTTTTACCTCTGGAGGTATTATTGGACTTTTTCTCTGTCCGACCACGAGCAGCCAAAGCTTCACCATTGGAAGCAGAACCATCAGAAGACACCATCTGTTTCATTTTCTCCTTGGCTTGCAAGGCCTCACACACATCATTCAACGTGAGAGTATCACGACTATATAATATGGTATCTCTGAAATTTGCAAAAGAACTAGGCAAAGAACATAACAGAATGAGACCGAGATCCTCATCTTCATATTTTACCTCCATAGCCTGAAGGTCAGAAACGATCTCTTTAAAGACCGTCAGATGATTTGGCACAGAACCACCCTCTTGCAACTTGTGCAAAAATAATTTCATCTTCAAATGCATTTTACTGGTAAGATTCTTTGACATACAGATCGACTCCAGCTTAAGCCATAAAGCGGCTGCGGTTTTCTCTTGTAAAACCTCTTGCAAAATATTATTAGATAAATGAAGATGAATTTGAGACAAGGCCTTACGATCTCTTCTCTTCTCCTCATCAGACCAAGAAGTTGAAGCTTTATTGCCGAATTTATCAAGTGCATCATCTAGATCAGCTTGTGACAAAATAGCACGCATCTTAACTTGCCACAGCGAAAATCTTGTATCATAATCTAGCAGCGGAATATCATACTTCATAGAAGCCATTAGACAAAATAACCAGAAGAAATCTGAAAATAAATTGCTGAAATAGAACTTCCTGTGTGCAACAGCTTGTGTGCACCTAGCAGAAATCAGCAAAGAAACTCTCCTGGTAGCCTTTACGTGTGCACGTAGCAAAGAAGACCAATTTGATTTTTTCAACTCACGGCAAGAACAGAACCGACGACTCCTCTTCTTCCTCGATTCGCGTGCAACAGCAGCTCCACCTCACGCACGGTACTTCTCAACGTACGCGAGCAGCAGCAGCAGGGAATAAATGCCTCCAATCCAATCGTGACACCAGCAGCAGGTCTGGTATGAGAGACGAAAGGCAGCAGATCGATCCTCGGCCAGACTTGACAAGAGAACGATCCTCCAACGCGCAACGAGTAAATAATCCGACGACCGCGATTGGTGGGGGGCCGCGGTCAAATCGGCTTCGACGAGATCGGAGAACGCCGCAGACGGATTCCGGCGGCGTGACGAACAGGGACTGGACCCTAATTTTTTTTAACTCTCGTGACCAACTCTGATACCACTTGTTAGCAAATAATGCAAAACCAGGATCGAACACGAGACACGATTTTACGTGGAAAACCCTTGCGGGAAAAAACCACGAGCGCCAGCCGGCAAAACTCCACTATATCGGAAAGTGTTTACAGAACGTGGGGGATTACAATGAGGCGTCACCTCTCCCCGACGGCTTACAAGATGTATTTATATGGTGGAACACGTGACCTACTTGGGCCACAACATAACGGGCTAAGGCGTCCCTAAACCCAACTAGAATTCGGATCAATATCCAACAGCCCTTCCTTTCCCCTTCCCCATCCGCTGCGGCTCCCGGGGCAGCGTCACCCGGGCTCTCCCTCCCGCACAGCGGCGGTGCGCGTTCCTGCGGCCCTAGTGCGCACAGACAAGGTACACATGTATAACATGACAAAAGAATATTAATTTGACAACTTTAGAGTGATCTATGACTAAACAAAAGGTGTGTTTGGTTAATGGCTAAAGTTGCAGTCAAAATTTGGCCATAGAATCTAGTTCAAAAGTGAACTACATTGCCTGTGGCCAATTTTAAGCCACAACTTTAGCCATGGACCAAACAAATTTAGAGTGAGCACATATATATCATGATTCAGTGCAACATACACAGCGTGTAAAAGCCATAGTTTGACAAATTCAGGCCGAAATGTGCAGATCACAACTGATGGATGTAACCGGGAAACATTCTCGCGTCTCAGACGTGCCTGCTGTGCTTTGCATATATGCAAATAGAGCCGCTTCCTTTCCGACGCGGCAACACGGCGTGGGCGCGCGCGTTGGCGTATGGCCTGCGTCGCGGGGAAACGCGCGTGCTCTCCCCGGCGCCGCGTCCGGCGTCCGCGGGGGCAACGGCATCCGCACACTCCCCCGCCGTCCCTTTCGCGACGCGTGTGGGGTTCGTCCAGCGACCCCTACGTCGCCCTCACCCGAAATCCACCCCGATCTAGAGTTTCAGACACACGATCGACTGGCAAATTCCCGGATTAATACCGTCCATTTCTCGGTATATAAGTACGGCTACCCCGGCACACTGAATCGATGTTCCACAGCTCCAGTCCTGGGCTTTATTAGGCCCCTTGCCATCCGGTACACTGTGTTGCGGCGATGGAAGAGCTGGACGAGTGCGAGGTGCTCTGGCCGGAGACCTGGGACAGGGACACTCACGAGCCGCCGCCGTCGCCGGTGCGTGTGCATCCATCCGAGGCGCGGTCTCGCCCCGTGGACGTCCCCTGCCCCAAGGCGGCGGCGGCCCGCTCGTGCCGCGCGAACGGGCCGACGAGGGACGGTGACCACGGCGGCGGCGGGGGCGGCAGCAGTAACGCTATCGTCCCGCCGCACCTGCTGCTGTCCGGCCGGCGGCGGTCGGAGGCAGAGACGGCGTGGACGCTGCGGGCTACGGGCCCGCCCTGCCAGCGGGCGCGCGACCTGCGCCACCTCCGCGACGCCGTGCTGCGGATGACCGGCTTCATCGAAGGCTGACGTCGACCAGCTCCATCGGCGCCGCCGTGAGCTCCTCCTGCACGTGTCGCACTGTACGTGTTCGTATATATATGATCCACTTCAGGAAAACAAAACTGTGTGCTCGTACAAGTAACGGAGGTTGGAAACTGCGTGCATGGTGTACTTGCCATCTGTACGTACTCGCGGTCAAAATGGAAATACTAATTAATAAGTACATGGGGACTACCGATTTGGGTTCTGGATTTGAGCTAGACGTACGACTCTGCCACCTTTCTCTTGACGACTCGGGCACATGAAGATCATGTCTGTCTGTAACACGAAACATGAGGTGAAAATACCTATCTTGCCGTGTGACAATTCTGCAAAGATGAATTTTTTACATGCTAGAAATAGAGTAACAACGGTGTGCAGCTAATCAGCGTTCTACAGTAAAACTGATCTCTCTGCCTCTTCACAATTCGCGTTGGAATGGGAATTGCACGGACGAGCATGGTAGACGACCTGGTCGGAGTGTTTGCCACGTGGCGGCTCACGAGAGGGGTGTACCGCACTCCAGAACAACCGGCCGCCCCCTTCCTTTCTTCCGCGCGGCGTATACCAACACAATGCGCTAATGCTAGCTATTGCAGTCTTCCCACCCAAGGAAGAGTGCTTGTTCGCCAAGACACGCCACCGCATCCTTCTCCTTCCAAAGCACACCGCTATATATTCGTCAGGGCGCCATGGACATCGAGCCCTGCCCGTCACTGACGGCGAGGCCATCATCAGTACCATGGAGGAATTCCAAGAAGCTGAAATCCTATGGCCCGGCTCCAACGGCCATGGTGACAGCAGCAAAGGCAACGCCGCCGCCGCCGCCGACGGTGCGGAGCTTATGATTATGCCTTCAGTTCAACATCGTCCCAAGGCGGCCGAGCCGCGGTCAGCAGCTAAGCCGGTAGAGATCTCGCGCCGGAAGCGGCGGTGCCGCCCCTGGCCGTCGTCAGAGCACGCCGATTTCGATCAAGAAACCGACGCCAGCGACGACGTCGACGAAGAGGGTCGTACTGACGAGGCAAAGGGAGCTACTAGCGGTCTGCTGATCGTGCCGCCGCACGTTCTTGTTGCACGGAGGAGGCTGGCGGGAGGAGGCCGGACGGCGGCGTACTCCATGTGCGCCGGCAAGGGGAGGACGCTCAAAGGACGGGACCTCCGCGATGTCAGGAACCTCGTGCTCAAGATGACCGGTTTCATCGAGAAATGAATTAACATGCAGTGTGTCGTCACTCGTCCTGGCCTAGCATGTTTGCAGCAAGCTGCCATAGCAGAAGAAGGATACAAAATGACCATATTCACTTTGTTGATTCGCTGTAATAATTGCTAGCTCATGTAATGATGTACTATACGCACGTACATAGCTAGCTAGCGATCGAGTAAGAATCAAGTGGTAAAATTTGAAAAGAATTTAAATACTGTCAGATGATATATGTACTGTACTGAATCAATGCTTTATATTTCTGCTCAACACAACATGTCAACATGGGAGCTATTTAATCGGTTCATCATGAAATTCCCGACCTTGTAGCTGACTGGTGTAAACTTTGCACTTGCAGTGCAAATTATAGGATTAATTATGAACGAGGATTGTTAGACTATGTGCAGTAGATTGGGTAAATGGATTCGCTATACACTATAGCGATACTGTTCACAGAGAGATAGTTGGAACAGTAGATACACAATGTATTTGTACATCCTGCTACACATAATCTTATAAAAAAATAATGGAGAAATAATATTATACACACATGCTGGAGGTTTTGATTAGCTAGAATTCTGACATCCTGAGGCGTAGCTTTATTCAGGAAAGCCTTTCAGACTATGTGCAGCAGGATGTGTAAATGCATTGTGTATCTACTATTCAAACTACCTTTCTCTCTGTGAACAGTGTCGCTACAGTGTATAGACAATCTATTTACCCAATCCACTGCACATAGTCTCAGGGAAAATGAGCTGAGCCTATAGACTATAGTTGCAATACTACATCGTCCCACATTTATTACTCCGAAAGAATCTACACAATCTGTAAAAAGCTAAATTAAACCTATACCGATCGAGGAAGTAGTAGGCTCGAAATGGAGTAGTTTATTAGAAAATGATTCTAAAAACGGGGACGCTAGCGTCCGGATGTCCGATGTGAGACGTTCCATCGGACGCTGGGTGAAACATAAAAAATGAACTGCTGAAACATCAATAAAATACTGATGAAACATCAAAATTGTACTATTGCAACATAGATATTTGGAGAAAAAATCCGGATGCAACGTGACGGGTGGTACGTGAAACATGAAAAAATAACTACTAAAACATCAACGAACAACTAAAGGAACATTGAAAATACACTATTGTAACATCGGCATGTATCAATTAACTGAATTGAATGAAAAGTTTGGGTCCACGATTTGGGGAAAAATCTAAACGCGACGCGTCGGGCGGTGCGTAAAACATGAGAAAATAACTACTGAAACATCAACGAACAACTGATGAAACATTGAAAATACACTATTGCAATATTAGCATGTGTGAATTAACTAAATTGAATGAAAAATTTAGATCCGCGAATTTAGTGAGAAATTAAAAAAAACGGATGAAACATTTAGAAAGTACTGTTAAAACATTATAACTTAATTAATGCAATAATTTTAGATAACTATCACCACATTTGGGAAAGGGCATCCAATTTTTTTTCTTCCCATCGGACGTTCTACCCAGAGCGTACCCGTTCTAAAAAAGTAAAGTGCACTGTACACTTAACTGCAGACAAAGAATACTCCAATACAGCCTTGTTTGCATGCCACCCTATGAATCGTGCCTGGTCTACCATTGCTCCCAGAGGGCTGCCTGGGATCGCCGTCCAAAAGAGACTAAGGCTATCCGTAATACCATCCGAGTAAAAATTTTGTCTATCTACTGTTCCTTCACTATTCCAACTATTCATCCCTCTGTCTACAGTAACGCTACAGTGTCAAACAGTGTTATACACAGCCACTTTACTCCTCCATTGGGGATAGTCTAAGGCTGAGCTCAACAGGCCTAAAAGAAACGTCCAAACACTGTTCACGCAGAGAGAATAGTTGTAATAGTGGATGTGCGGGATGGGATAGGCGGGCTGGTGAACATAGTCTAACGGAGTGCCTCGAACCCCTTCTCAAAACACTGTTTTGCACTGTTTAACATAAATACTGCAATGTATATAGAGAGATAAGTGGTTGAAATATTAATACGGAATAAGATTTGAGGAGCCTCGTTGGAGACAGCCTAAGGACAGTCACACACGGTTCGAACTAAAGACGACATGGAAAACTAATAAAGAATTATGCATCATCAAATACTGCATCCAATCAGGTTTTTGAGCAATGCTTACGTGATGCCTCACCGGGTTGATTTGCACTGCAACGTTCTAAGGCTATCCTCAATGAGCTGTCTGTACACTGTAGCGCCACTGTAAACAGAGAGAGGGGTAGTTAGAATAGTGAAAAAATAGTGGATAGACAAGATTTTTAGACAAACCATTGGAGATGGTCTAAGACTTCGTAAAGAACACAACCGTGGTCCGTCCTCCGATCTGGAGGGATCCCAGCTATAAGACTTGTTCACATCCCATTTGGTTTAGATTTTAGAACTTTAGAGATGGGTCCAAGATAAATATAATCTACTATATGGGCATGCTGCTATTTGTGATATGTGATTTATATCTAGTATAGTGTTGGTTTTAGGCATTAAGTTCATTATTAAAGTGCACAAATTCTAAAACAATTTAGTCAGCAGTTCCAAGTTTCGAGTAAAAATTGTGTTTTGTGTTGAATGATAAGATTATTTTTGTGGCGAAGAGCACTAGAGTAACGTCAGGGGGATAATACACTATGCGCTAAAAATATACTATAAGAAAAGGTAGCGTTTTCTTTTTGCATGGAAAGAAAAAGTGAGTGGTTTAATGTCATGTTCAAAATGTCTTAGGGAGTACGATTTAAGACAATCTGCTAGTGGATTTTCTACCAGTCATCCCAGAAACAAAGAGAACATCCCATATTTCTCTCTGGCTCCTATTATGAAACAAAAGCATGGATCCCATCCCAGTTATGCCATGAAGGAATCCGGGATCATCCGTCCCTAAAATAGAAGCAGTAGCCGGTAGTAATCAGACGTGCAACTACAAACAAAACGTTCAATTCCTTTCCAACAATTCCATCTCTTCAATTTGCCTGGGTGGGTTGGCTGATAATTTGGGGTTCCGCAGTTCCGCTAAGCAGCGAAGCCAGGCAGCTTGCGTGTACGAGAGACGCCAGTGATGGATGGATTGAAGGAATGTGTTTCCGGGAATCCAGAAGAAAAGGTCAGGGCTAGCTCTGATAGCAACCGGGCAGGCATGCCGGCATGCGCTTCCATTGTTCCATAGGAATGGAGGATTGTATACTAGTACTCCATAGTTTTTTTCCCTTTATTTTTTTCCTGATGTGAAAACCAGTGTTAGTCTATACGGTAAATAGTAAACAGTCAGTCACCTACTGTTTAGCTATTATTCAGTACTACGTTTAAACGGGTTTAAACGATGTAAATGGCCAATTAAACGGAAACGGTCAGGCACTGTTTAGCGTTTAAACGGTGTGGGTTAAACGACCGTTTAGATCGAACAGTGGTGGAAACAGAACTTTCTTTTTTTGACATGCTGTGGATACAGAACTGTATGAGCTGCAGTGCTGCACAGTAACACTTTCCGCTGAAACTTGGGCCCTGCAGCATCGTGCGCCACCCCTTGCTCTACAAGCTGGCCCAGGGCGTGGCCCAAGATCAGAGGTGCGTAGCCGCCGCATGGGCCCTTTATTGCGTTCACTGGGCCTAGCCCATTTGGCCCATACACTTCTCTAGGAGAGCTGAGACGATCGGCCGGTGAAGAAACCGATTGCTAACGCTCAGACATCAATGGCTTCTCAAAACGAAAGAAAAAAAATTGAAATGGCGATCCATGGACGCTTCCGATGCCGGAAATCCAGGCGCCCGGCTTGCTTGCTTGCCTTAGCCGCAACGCCACACACATACCACTGCAGCAGAAATTAATCCCATGTTGTTCGTCAGGATAAGTAACAACAAGGGTCGCCGTTCCGCACAAACCTCCGAGAGCCTCGTTTGCTGCCCCCGATGCTGAGAAAACTAATCTAGCTAGCAACCCGAAACGCGCGTAGCTTCGCCCTAATTAGCTGCAGTCCTAGCTACCGTTCCGTTTCAAAAATCAGGGTAAACGAAGTCAAACAGCAACACTGTAAAAACGTCGTTATGCAATGTAAAATGTCCAACAATGTTCAGTTGGTTAAAAGTGTTGAGAAAGTCGTCAGAGCAAGCTTGCATTGAGACCGAATCTAATCTACCCGACTTTAATTTATTTGTCTCGCGTTTAGGTTTAGCGACAGTCGGTGCTCGATCGGATGCTGGGAACACTATGGTGATAGATAGCAGCAGGTTCATGGACCCATCCAATGCAGTTGCTCTGGTACGTGCAGTCATTGGCTCATTGTTTGCTTCACCCTTGCAGTACGTCGTCGAAGCCATGCTGCAGTGCGGTTCACTGCTCTGCATTTCTTTACAAACAAACTCTGCTGGTGTGGTAGTATGTCAGACAAAAAAGCATTAACTGCAAATGGAATCTCTCTGACCGCGCTAGCTAGCTCGTTTACGTTAATTAGTTTGTTTGATTGATCGCAAAGCAAACCAGCACAAACCCTAGCTCCCCTCTCTATAAATTAGCGCACCTGTAGTATGTTCCTGCAACGGCTCATCAGTACTCGGTTGTTGCTTTCCAATTTTTATCAGTCCTAGCTCGCTCGCTCTTCTGCTGGGAAGGTAAAGATCGACGATGGCCTCCTCGAAGACCAGTAGCGCCGCCATGGCGGCACTTGTTGCGGCGATCTTCCTCACCGCCGTCCTCCCTTGTCGTGCGTCGTCGTTGGCGACGGTCGACGAGCCAGCCAAGTATAATAAGCCCAGCACGGCTCCCGCGCCCTCGCCGCCGCCGCCGGTCCAGCCGGTGATCGTCGTCCAAGGCGTCATCTACTGCAAGTCCTGCAAGCTCAGGGGCTACAACAGCGGCATGGACGCGTCCCCTCTCCCCAGTGAGTTCCTGACCAACACGCTGCAAATTAAATCACTGACAAGGCTGAAGCCGCCGACATGATGATTTCACCTTGATATATATCCTGTGAATCGATGAATAATGTGTGGATGCATGCAGACGCGACGGCGAGCCTGGTGTGCTACGGCGACGAGGAGAGCAAGTACCGGGTGCTGAACCAGACGAGCACGGCCACCGACAGGAACGGCTACTTCCTGGTGATGGTGTACGACGTGGACATGTTCGACCGCCACAGCTGCAGGCTCTACCTCCGCTCCTCGCCCACGAGGCTCTGCGCCAAGCCATTCATCCCCTCCAACCCCAAGCTCGGGCTCACCCTCGTCAGGGACCAGGCCACCACCGTGCTGCCCAGGGGCGCCCGCGGCGTCTTCCACGCCAAAACCGCGCTCATGTACGAACCGGCCACCGCCGGCAAGTGCCCACCATACTGATCGGCGTGCGTGCATGGACGGATCGGATGGGAAGTGTTGGTGCATGCAAGGGCAGGCAACGTCTGGTCAAGAGTACGTTGATTGTCAGAGGCAAAAATAAGGAGAGGTTTGTGTGGGGGACTAGTGATTGTCACGTAATACGTGCCGTCGTCATTTAGTTGATGCTCCATCGAATATCTGTTTATTACTGTTATCGTTTGAGTCTGAAGTTTCATCGTCTGTGTCAGTAATGTAACAGTTTCTGAGTTCGTCCTGTCTTGGAATGAAAGAGTTTGGGCATCCTTTTGTTGGGTGCAAACTGCTAAGTTAAACAAGTCGTGAAGTTCTTACCTGGTTTATCGTTTACATTAGCGAGACATTCGGACTTCCAAGTAACTGTTCACTCTGTTCGTTGTCTGTTTGACTGTTTCCTCTCTTCGGCTTCTTCCACAGATCAGGAACCCGCTGCCGCGAGAAGATTCGTCTGCTAGGTAAAAATTGGGCCGAGTGGCTCGTGGGTTGTGGCACGGCCTTATCGACTTATCGTGGCCCAATTTTGTGAAGGCCATCATTGCCTTGCCTCACAACCCGTTGACATTCCTTAATAGGCTCCGCATTGGCATTGCAAGCATAAAAGGGAAGCGATTCTAAAAAAAGCATAAAAGGGAAGCAAAAAATTGATTAAGATATCAAAACTCATTATAATCTAACTTGATACGACAAATCTAAATTAAATATTTTCTATAACAGCTTCTAAAAAATGATTAATATCTAGAGAAAAACACCCAAATAATGAGGAAAGCTAAAGGTCAATCGATTGTTTTGTCTATTTGGTCAATCGATTTTTTTATGAGCCATTAGATCTGCATTGGATGGACGGGAATTACAGTGTATGACCATCATAATTACAATGTATGACTATAGAAATTACAGTATATAACTACCGGAGTAATAGTGTATGTCCATCATAATTACAGTGTGTGATTACTGTAATTACAGTGTATTGACACAGGTAGAAGAAGAAGATCTTAGCCGTTAGATCGCGATCTGACGGTCAAAAAAATTCGATTGACGGTCAATCGATTGCTACCTAGACAGACTCGCCAAATAATCTAGGAAATTCCCTAAGGCCTTGTTCGGTTGCTTTGGTTTTGGAGGGGATTTAATCCCTTACTAGTCAAATTTGAATAGAAAGGGACTAAATCCATCCAATCGCCTTGGATTTTCCCCTAACCGAACAAAGCCTAAACATTATAATTGAAGTTCAACCTCATTTTGAAAACCTTTCGCATCAGACACACAAGATGCAACCAACATCAATCTTTGTTGCATTCATATCAGTGACATCTCATATTTTTGTTGCATAAAGATTTCTAAGTACCCTTAGACAACAACTAGAACATTTTGGGGATTTATCAAATTTGTGGAGTTTATTTTTGCTATTTTTCTAGAACTAAATCAAAACATTTGAAGCTTCTAGAGATACATATATGTCCACAAGCTTAAAACATTTTTTTTTTGTTTTTTTCATGTCCCAATCTATATCTAGGGAGTTTTAAGGTTCTTGTGGAAGCCTGAAGATATTCTTCATTGTTTAAAACAATAATATCTGGTGTTTCATCAAGTATATTTTGAAGCTATTCAAGGTTAGGCGTGAAACGAAGCAAGGCTCCAAACAAAGACTCATGTCACATGGATTGGATGGACATGTGTCAAAGTGTAAAATGAATGTTTGCATAGGAGTGAGACCGGGTGGACTGGTTTTTCTCTCTCCCCTTGCCCCTAAAGGATGGTGAAAGTTTCTGATTTTTTGCAGTACTATCAATAAAGGAATCAACCTAATTTAAAGGAAAGTAGTTTCTTAAAACCATACAACTACACTACTCACTCCCAACAAAAGCTCTT
The DNA here is from genome assembly GCA_022530915.1 of Paspalum notatum. Classification (NCBI taxonomy): domain Eukaryota; kingdom Viridiplantae; phylum Streptophyta; class Magnoliopsida; order Poales; family Poaceae; genus Paspalum; species Paspalum notatum. The sequence continues at coordinate 37,462,715 of CM039692.1, forward strand.
AGGACTTTGCTTCGGAATTGAAACTGCATCACTAGCGAACCAAGTTGGTTAGATTCCCTATGATGGAATCCGCCCAACCGAGTTTTTTTTTTTTGTATTTATTCCACAACTTAACATGTGCTCATAGAGTGCGTGCGTGTGTTCATATGGGTGTATCAGTGTGTGAGTGTCTGCAAAACGTTACATCACTAAACAGTACTACATACTTCCTCCGTCCACAAAAGAATAAAATCCTGAGTTTGTCCTAAGTCAAACTATCGCAAGTTTGACCAAATTTATATAGAAATATAATAATATTTATGATATCAATTATGTATGATATGAAAATACATTTCAACACGAATCTAATGATATTAATTTGGTAGCATAATTTTTAATATATTTTGATATAAACTTAGTCAAAGTTACGAAAGTTTGACTTAGGACAAAGCCAAGATTTCATTCTTTTGTGGACGAAAGGAGTAGTTTTTAGTAGGAGTGAACCGGCAACACCACATAATAACTACAATGTTCTTTGGCAAAGATAAAACAGGCGAAAAGCCTCATCCCCCACACAACTGGGGGTACAAGACATCCCCACTCAACTCTCGCACTGCTATGAACAAACAGCTAAAGAAGACTCACCCAAACCCCAACTGTCGACGCTGCACACAAAACCTAGCTCTGAAAATCTTCACATAGCGCAACATCTGCACCATCCCTTTCCTACTACCAAAACCCGTCCTTGGGATATATGGGTCTATAGGAACGGCACGCCATTGTTGCTACTACTTTACTCGCTCGATCTTGCTGCGATCTACCTTTCAGTCACTAATTTACTACTGCAATGCAAAAGATCCCTTGATGAACCCAAGCATTCAGTTACACTGCACACAGCAGCAGCTTACATCCCCGATCGATCGAAATTAAATGGATCCGATGCCTTGAACGCTACGTAGGAGCGATTATTCTGTTGCATCTTGGTTATGCATATATTCACCCCATACGACGTCCTCCATCTGCCGAGACAGGAGGCCCGAAATGCTCAACCGAGGATGGTGATAGCGTGGGCAGAAACAGAGCCTGGGACGACGACGATCCTGCTACCGTTTGCTTGAGCATGCATCGACCTAACTGACATTCTGACCGAAGCTCGTCCTAGACGAATACTCTAGCGCAGAAGGGACACAGAAACTAGCGCACCTGCTGGAACTATGGAAGGAAGAAAGAGTGATCTGGACTGTGATTTTGGAATAATCGCCGAGCAATTAAGAACAGGTGCTTGATGCTGTTAACGAAGCGGGAGTTCGCTTGCAGGGCACTCCAGGGGCCACATGCGAGTTCATCATGCTTGGGCCTCGATTCCCCGTCGAAACCTCGCGATTTCCGCGCAAGTTGAAGGGTCGATCGATGATGGCCGCTGATCCACAGGCCAAAACGGCAATCACGAGCAATAAATATAATCTCGATCACGCGCCGAGCGATCAAATCAGAAGAGCTTAGTTTCTGCCTGCTGCAGAGTGCAGAGTGTGCTGCTGCTGGTACTATAAATTGCCAACCATCTCGCTTCCTGTCTTCGCAACCGATCCTTGTCTTGATCTGCATGCTTCTGAATCTGAACAGTAGCAGGAGCAGCTAGTGTACGCTAGAAGGCTAGATAGACAGATATATCACACGATCGATCGACGATGGCTTTTCTGGTCAAGTACGTGCTGCTCTCCCTCTCCGCCGTGCTCCTCTCCGTCGGCGGCGCCTCCGCCATGGGCCTCCCCCCGCCGCCGCCCATCGTGAACTTCAGCATCGGCGTGCAGGGCGTGGTGTGGTGCAGGTCCTGCCGCTACCCCGGCTACTTCCCGCCCATGGACGCGTCCCCGCTCCCAGGTCGATTTCGTTGTCCATTGTCTGAACATCGATCGAGACATATATCGATCGCGCCATGCCCTGCCGTGCGCTAACTCTTCCGCTTGCATTGCCGCGTGATGTGTGTATATATATATATATATGCAGGCGCGGAGGTGTACCTGCGGTGCAAGCACGGGCGGCGGGCGCTGACGGTGTCGGGGCGGTCGGGCGCCGGCGGCTACTTCCTGATCCAGACGTCGCAGCAGATGTCGGCGTTCACGAGCCAGCAGTGCCGGGTGTACGTGCCGCGGTCGCCGGTGCGCGCCTGCGGGGTGCCCTACTACCCGGCCGGGCGCAAGGGGCTGCCGCTCAAGTTCCAGGAGTTCGTCAAGCGCGACAACGGCCTGCAGGGGATGTACTCCGTCGGCAACCGCCTCTTCCGCCCCAAGTACGCCGGCAAGTGCTACTGATCGATCGTCGTGGTCGATCGAAGACGACGACGATCCGGCGCCTTAATTGGCTACCACCTGTCCACCTGTCCACATGCATAGAGGGGATGCTGCCAAGGACTTGAATAACGTAAAGCATCTAGGTTAATTAATTGGCTCTTGTTTGGAGATTAATTAGCCGGATAATTTTAATACAATAAGTAGTGTTGGTCTTCAACCATTTCTAGAGCGGTTATATATAGGCATGAAAGTAGTTCTTCACTCGCGTGCAGTAATCGTGCTCCTCCGTCAACAACAGCGTGGTTTGATGGATGGAACGAGCACCTGTACGTTTATCATGCAGCTAGCTGTTGTTACTGTAGTTGATAAGCCTTCTGAGTTTCAGTATTACTGTTGTATACGGCATGGCTTAAAAATTTCAGTAGCAGTGTACTCCTCTTATTCTGCATGCATGGGTATCTACCACAGACATTTTGGCGAAGCACTGGCACAGCAACCACAGAGAGAAAGGCCTCCTTGAACGCCAATTTCTTCACCGGACCAGGCTTGCAGAGTGTAGCCTTTTTTTTAGAATTTGCAGTGTAGCTGAAATGGCCGCAAGAAATTGATGGGAAAAAAAAAATCCATCACGGTGCTTCAACCTAACAGCACAAGTCCAAGTTTCGTCTTTAGACTCGATAACCAAAAATAGCGGGTCCTTCAACTTGTGAAACTGGGCATGTTTCGTCATCGGGCCAAACCGACTCTTGTTTCTACTGACGTGGACGCACACTCCACCGCATCATCATGTGCAAGTGTACTCGGATTGGAGCGCGTGCCTCGGCCGGAGGAGCGCGACGGAGCAAGGGCGCAGCCGACCGGCAGCGCAACTGCTCTCGGCGGCCGGCGCGACAAGCGGCTGCGCTCTGCGGTTTGCACTCACCGTCGCCCTCCCCTGCCCCGCATCACCGGCCTCCGCCCACGCTAGACCGCACCATCGGCTCCCGCCTAGTGTCGCCGGCTTCCGCCCGCGCTCTTCTCCTCCCAAGCGAGGCCATGCCGTCGGCGTCTAGCTTCACCCGAACTCGGCCGGGTTGGACTTGGTGGCGCGGGGAGGCGCGTGGCGGCGAGGTAGATGGCTGCGAGCAGCGTGAGGAAGGCAGGAAGCTCAGTGGGGCGCCTGGTCATGTGGGTGCATATATATGTGGACATGCTCACGTGGCGGTGTGCGCGTCCACGTTGACGAAACTGGGATGGGTTTAGCCAGAGGACGAAACGTGTCCGTTTTACAAGTTGAGAAGGACCCGCTATTTATGTTTTTCAAGTCTAGAAACAAAACTTAGATTTCGCTACGTGATAGACTTTTAGGTGTTGCTAAACCCAAATTGGTGGGCCGCAAATAGGAGGAGGAGCCCATCAAATCCCGATACTTGGGCCCTTGATTAAAATCCGCCCATCGAAAAAAAACTAGCGCGATCTCGTGCCTGGATCACCGAATTCGAGCCAACAAGTTTGCAATCGCCAACCGCAAGATGAATCTGCCGCCAGAGTGGTCACAGCGAAGCGACAGGGAAGAGAGCACAAACCCGAGGCACTGAATTTGCAACGGGGAACGGGCAGTCGGGCAGGCAGTGGGCGGCCACGCGCGTGGTGATAGAATCGGCTCGTATATACTACTATCAGTACACGACAGATCTGTGTGTCTACGTTTGGACCGCATCGTGAAGCGGCAGCGGTTTCTGGCACAAACCCACGGCCCGTCTGTGTCATTTGTGTGTAGGCGTTCAGATTCGTCGCATCCTTTCCTCGAGCAGAGTCGTCTGGCTACCGGCTCTGCGATAGCTGTAGCCAGTGGCGTACTGCAGTAGTTCATCAATCATCACCGTGGAACGGAACGGAAACCTTCCATTCCAGAGACGCACGTAGTACGTCGCGATCAGAACCGACGCAAGCGTGCAGTGACTTGGCAACAGCAGCCGAGTGTGAGCTGAGCTGAAGCTCCCGGAGTGCAGACCCACCGAACGGGGAAAAACGGCAGCTGAAACGTCGTTTCGGAAGCGATCCACCGGAAAGGAGGAGAAGTGTGCGGATTGCAACCGATGCACGCGCCGCAGGCTTTGCTTTCTTCAACGCTGTTGCGTTCGCATCAAACCTCATCGACCGACCGATCGACCTGTAAACGTGCGCGCTCACTTGGCGAACACTCCTCTTGCCTGCGTCTGCGTGCCAAATGGCACCAACCAACCGCACCATTTTTTTTTAAGAAAATCACTAGCGTCATCCTGCGAGAAAAGGGCCCGTGGCGTGGCTCCCAGATCCGTGCGGGGGCGTCGGCGTCGTCGTCTCGTTGGCGTCCCCATCACCCGGCGGCCCGGCCGCGTCCAGCCGGCGTCCTTTCCTTTAACCGCCCGCCTGGCCAGTCAGCCGCCGCAGTCACTCGCGAGCGCCAGGCGCCAGCCGAGGAAACCTCGCGCCGCGCAGGCGGAAGTCGGAACGCAGGCAACCGTTCCCCACCTCAAGCGCACCGCCACCGCGTCGTCGTCTCCGCTTGGGACGCGCAAAAAACCACATCGCCTCACATGCTCGCTCGGCTCGGCCGGCGCACCACCACCTAGGCTAGGCAGGCACCTACCCTACACTCCCCCAGTCGTCTCGTCTCCAATTCCCAACCGGCAAATCGCGTCGCCGCCCGCCCCGCCCCGGCCCCCGCCCCCGCCGCGCCGCGCTTCTAACCCCCACCCAACTCCGCCTCTGATCCCGCCCACGCGCGCCCGCACCGGCCGGCCGTGGCCCGCACGTCAATAAGTACCCGCCTCGGTTTCGGCCCCCACGCCTGTGATCCGGGGCCTGTTCCAGCCCGCGGGGCCGCCTCGCCTCTCGTCGCCGACGCCGAATCGGGCGCGGATCTCGCCCGGCGATCCGGCGAGTGGGATGAGAGCGGGGCGCCGGCGATGACCGGCGCGGCGGCCTCGCTGGGGCTGCGGTCCGGGAGCTGCGGCTCCCTCGCGGCGGCGGCCGTCGCCGTCGGCGGGGGCAGGAAGGCGGCCGCCGCGAGGGGGTGGGCGCTGCGCGGGGAGAAGGACCGACTGCAGCTGCTGCACCGCGCGCTGCGGCTCGTCGGCAGACGCAGGGCCGGCGTGCTGCTGCTGCTCGCCGTCGCCTCCGCCGCCGTCTTCTGCTCGCTCTTCGCCGTCGTCAAAGGTTCGCGTCGGTCGTCCCCTGCTCCGCCCTCCGCTCGCTTCCCTCTCTACTGCTGGGCGGACGCGTTTTAGATAGCTTCCCAGGAGTAGTGTGGTGTGTTGGGGGACGGGTCATGCAGCTGGCGTTTTGCAGAATTTGAACGGGTTTGCTACGGTTTAAACAATTGGGGGGCAAATCGTGTGTTCATTCTCCTTGGAGAGGATGCCGTCAAATGCCTGCACCGGTTACATACGCGCCACGCTGATAGTGTGAAGGCCCCCTTCTCACATCGTGGTCCTGGTGTTTCATCGATCGTGCCTATGCATATGGATGTCGCTAGAATGATGGTCAGGGACTTGCGCTCTCAAATGTTTTGGATGATATAGTTTTTCGTTTTTTTTTTTTTCTCAAGGAAATCAGATGGCAGGTGTGAGCTGAGCTCTGTTGCGCCTATCCTGCACGGCCTTTCGTAATCGATTTTGTTGTTGACTGAGACAGCCAAGCATGAGACTTGTGAGCTGATCCAAGCCATCGATGGCCATTTCAGTTTCCTGACCATGTTAAAATGTGGTATCTTCAGGAATTGTTGAACAGACGATTTATATTGGAATGTGCCTTGTTCTTGCAAAGTATAGCCACTGACTGTTGTGCTTATAACTTGTTTCAGATGACGGTAGCTCAATTAGCATTGTGAATAATTACGAAGTCCCAAATCCCTTACAGAAGTCAGTGTATCCCAGCACAACACGGCCTCTAATGATGTCTGGAAACCAATACTCCACCAGTGTTGTCAACAAAATCGACCCTCCAAACCGGCTTCATCTTTCATATGCAAACTTTACGCATCCTTGTGAAGGTTTCTCAGTTCCTCCTCCCCTGGTTGATAAGAAACGCACTGGACCCCGGCGTAAGAATCATTTGTATCTTTCTACTAGCACTGCAAGTTTGTTGTAAACATGTCAATGATATGTGATCTGTCTTTCTCATTTCCCCCTGTAGCATGTCCTGTTTGCTATGTTTCTGTGGATCAGGCGTTTGCATTGATGCCACTACAGGCTTCACCATCGCCAGTCCTAAAGAACTTGAACTATGTATCAGAAGAAGGTATTACTGCAAATTTATCAAATCAGGGCTCTATATTCGGAGGGCGTCTATCCCTGGAGCAGAGAAATCAATCTTTCAACATTAATGAATCAATGACTGTCCACTGTGGGTAGGTTACATGCATCTCCTTGTCCAGACTAAATTTGCGCTTATTTAGTTTCAAACGTGAATACTGAAATAAATGTCCTATACTATTTCTATCAGCTTTGTCAGAGGAAAGAAGCCCGGGCAAGGTACTGGATTCGATATCATGGATGATGATCTGCTAGAGATGGAGCAATGCCGTGAGCTAGTTGTAGCTTCTGCTATTTTTGGTATTAATCACTGTTCACTAATAGTCTTAGATCTATTTGCCTTTAAAAGGTGTCTTAACTATCATTGCAATGAGTTTCTCAGCTCACTGTTTTTATACCTTTGCCCAGGAAATTATGATATGATTCAGCATCCAAGGAACATCAGTGAATTTTCAAAGGCAAACGCATGTTTTTATATGTTTGTAGATGAAGAAACAGAGGCTTATGTCAAGAATTCTAGTTCTTTGTATAATAATAATAAAGTTGGACTGTGGAGGCTAGTGGTTGTCCGGAACCTCCCTTATGAAGACCCAAGACGTACGGGAAAGGTGCCTTTCTTACGAATTGCAATAACTATTAATGTTTTGACCTTGTGATATGTGCACCTACAGTTCTACTATCAGAACTGATTTTAGGAAGCAACAAAAAAATCATTGTTTTCATCATTTTTACCTAATGAATACGAACCTCGTATTCGACAGTGACAGGGAACTTATATAAGCATACAGAGTTTCTTTGGAACAGAAAGAACTACATCGTTCATGTAAATTATACATTAACGCCATTAAGCTTTTATGTATAGCCATAGCTTAAAAATGATATAAAAATTTGGTATAAATTAAGTGCTCAGATGTGCACTCTGAAAAAAATGGATAAACTGATGCAGTCTATGCTTGGCAAACGTATTGATATGCTCTTGAGCTATCCGTCATTTCTTTCTTGTAAATTGTCAATAGATGCTGGCGTATTTAACAGATTTTCATTAGAGGCTCTTTTGCCTTAACTTGGCTACTGAAACCTGAATTTGCTTCAAATAGGGAACTGTTCTACATTTCAGTAGTCGAGGCCACTCATTGTGAAAGGTCACAAATTTCATCTTCCATGTGTTTTGTGGGTGCTGTTTGAAATAATTCCTTCGATATGACTGGAAATTCTTCTGAATATAGGTTTTGCCTCATTTTCTTGAATAGCATGCCTGAACCATGAATAGACTTTTATTTCTTTTCTTTCTTTTCTTTCTTTCTTTCTTCATATTGTGGCTGTTGTTGGGTTTAAACTCTAGCCTACCTTAGGTCCCTAACTTGCTTGCGACTAAAAGGCTTTGTTCTTGTATATTGACTTTAATTGTAGTTCTATTTTAGGAATCGTAATTTGTTATTTTATTTGCATCGGCATGGTTACCTCCTTAACACTAAACTGTTTTTTGATCATATTAAATGGAAGAATGCTTATTTGTGCAGATTCCAAAACTTCTGCTACATAGGCTCTTTCCAAATGTGAGATTTTCAGTTTGGATAGATGCTAAACTTGAGCTTGTTGCGGATCCCTATCTCCTGCTTGAGAGGTATTTTTGATGTAATGACCTTTATGTCTAATATATTTTGATGGTTGCATTCTTAAACATATTTTTTTTTTCAAAGATACATGACTTGTCAAATTGAGGAAAGCTAATTAAATTGGTGCTGTCGTACACCCTAGCCAGTGCACTTTAATTTCTTACAACCACAACATACCATTACTGTAGTAAGCTGGCTACTTTTTTTTTAAAAAAAAATTGCAGTGGGTTTTCCTTGTCTGTATCATATGGAGTACAATTGTTTTTTGTACTGTGTTTATTTGACTGTTCCTGTTGGGCACTTGTGGGTGATGGTATTTAATCTGATTTCTAACCCTACCCATTAGGTTCCTGTGGAGGAAGAATACCACTTTTGCGATCTCTCGGCATTACAAACGCTTTGACGTGTTTGAAGAGGCAGAAGCTAACAAAGCTGCTGGAAAGTATGACAACGCATCAATTGATTACCAAATAGAGTTTTACAGGAACGAGGGCCTAACACATTATTCTCCTGCTAAGCTTCCCATAACAAGTGGTCAGTGATCTCTTCAGATTATGGTAACAAAGCATCAGTCTCTTGCTGAAGTCCTAATATTGGCCCCTTTTGCTTTGCTTGCAGATGTCCCTGAAGGTTGTGTGATCATCAGAGAACACATCCCCGTCACGAACCTCTTCACATGCCTATGGTTCAATGAAGTTGACCGCTTCACCTCCAGGGATCAAATAAGTTTCAGCACCGTACGGGACAAAATCAGGGCAAGAGTTGGCTGGATGCCTGAAATGTTCATGGACTGCGAAAGGCGCAACTTTGTTGTTCAGGTATTGCTGCTGACCCCAATCCATTATGGTCTGCGGCCCTCCCGCACTTTCTTGTTGCACGACTGCCTGACAGTTAGTGCACAACTAAACTAAGAATTAAGTGGCCCTTTATTTTCGGTGTACACCTACCGGCCGCACATGTTGAGCTCACAAGTTCGTCTGTTGCTGTTGACATTGCACCAGGCATACCACAGGGAGCTACTGGAGCAAATGATTGCGTCTGGTAGGAGGCCCCCTTCTGCGACCGACGCACCATCGCGAAAGCTCCGGCCAGGTAGCAGGAAAGCTCCTCCATCGAAGAAGCCCTCCGTGAAGCGGAAAAAGGAGAAGAAATCGAGCTCGAGGCGGCGACTGCCGAAACCCGTCGCCGCGGGGTTAGGTGCCATGTGACGCCAGTTTTCCCCCGTAGCAGAGTCTGGATACTCACACTTATACAGCTGTGTACCGGAATACAAGTTTATTCCATTAGGGCAGGCTGGGGCTTGTAATTGTGCCCCCGCAGAATTTGTTCATAGTTATTCTTCATTGTTGTTGTACATAACAGCGCAAATCAATATTCAATTATGTTCATTGATAGTATTCTCCAGTTATTGTTGCTCGACAAGGGCGCTGCTGACGCTGTTCTCACCGTGTTTTATGATAGTACCCCCAGCGACTAGGCTACGCCTCATCGTTCAAAAAGGTAGCCACGAATTCAAGTGCTGGCTGCTGCACATGCAGTGCAGGCGTGCAGCAAGTGCCAGAGACTGAATTTGCACTTCGAAAAGATAGCCGCGAATTCAAGTGCTGGTTGCTGCACAAACTGGCTAAGATACCAAGACTGAATTTGCATTTCAGAGATGTTTTTTTTTTGCTAAAATAAGTTTAAATTTTTTTTAAAAAAAGCAACGCCCACCGTGGGGCTCGAACCCATGCTAAAATAAGTTTAATTTTTTTTAAAAAAAAGCAACGCCCACCGTGGGGCTCGAACCCACGACCACAAGGTTAAGAGCCTTGCGCTCTACCGACTGAGCTAGACGGGCATTTTTTTCAGTGTCAAATAGAAACCTATATTTCAGTCAACGTTTGAACAACACTATGTTATCTACAAAGCAGGAAGTTACCATAGAAAATTTATGTCGCTATGTAAATATGTCAAAAAAAAATCTCGTTGTGTTCATGTTGGGCATTTCGACCAAGCGCAGTAGATAATGATTTTATAAGGCACCGTTTGGCCAGCACTATTAAATGCCTATGGTAAAAAAAATTGAGGTAGTATTAATTGTAAAGCAGGAAATTTCAAGCAACAAATTATATCATTGTGTGTGTGAATTGAGTGTAGCTCATCATGTTAGGTTTTTTGTGATGGAATCTGGCCATCCGAGTTAAGTCATCAACTATCGCTGTAGTGATGTAAAAAAAGAACCTCGTTTCATGTTACCACTTTAGCACAATTCTTTATACCTCTTCGGTTGCCCAACCAATTGCATGTTTAGAGAGTGCTTAGTGCACATTAATTGTAGCTTTGTATTTTCTTTTTGCGGTGATAGTCATACCCAGTGACGTAGGCTTCCCGCACGTGCGGGGTCTGAGAAAGGGTATCTTTAAGCGTCAGGCCCCGCATAATATGTGTAGGTTGGGGCTCGAACCTAGGATCTTCCGGTTACAGACGATAGCATGTACATGATAAAATGGGTGTGTTTAGATCCCTAAAAACTGGCACTGTTCTGAACTGAAAAGTACTGTAGCACTTTTCGTTTGTTTGTGGTAAATATTGTCCTACCATGGTCTAACTAGGCTCAAAAGATTCGTCTCGCAAAGTACATCTAAACTGTGCAATTATTTTTTTATTTCATCTACATTTAGTACTCCATGCATGTGCCGGCATTTTGATGTGATGGGAAATCTTTTTTTTGCATAGTAAAATTTAGGAGAAGTTTTTTGGATCTAAACAGGGCCAATAGGGAAAAAATCTTATAAATAGGGTACGCACTGCTGCAACTAACCACAGGTCCACCAGCTACGAAAGCAAAAGGTGAAAAGAAACAAGACTGCTAGGGCAGCGTTCAGGCAAGAGGCAAGTAAGCCTATAGGCCATGATAAGTTCACATCCCTCCATATGGTGGTAGCATTGTTGTCTTAGAAGTGTAAACTCAGCACGTGACAAATGTAGAAAGATGGTCATTTTTATATTCAGCTAACAAAATAGCACGAGGGCCTACAGGACGATTACAACATGTTGGTGCCATTCAGCACAAGAATCGCGAGCCAGCCTGACAATAGCTCAGGCATCGCATTGCACTGTCACATTTGGATACTCTGATGATGCATTTGATCGGTTCAGTTTGCACTGAAGCATCAGGCACGGGCTCTAATAGTTTCGACATGAGGGTCAAAATGCAGTGTCCAGTCCCAGATGTCTCACTAATACTACAAACAAATCCTCATCACAAGGCTTCTTCTTCCAGCATGTCCATGAAACATTTTGCATCTGTCTTCAGGAACCGTGCCTTATCAAAGTGCAGCTCATTGGTTGAGGTCGCCTCGAATCGAGCCCACAGTTCCTTCTTTAGAGTGTTTTCTCCAGCCTTCCTTCCCTTCAGGTTCGTGCTTTCCAAGCCTTTCCAGGGGGTACCAAGCAAGGCTTTGCTATGCACAGCAGGGGTTTGGATGGGCTTGTCATCTGAAACATTTTCCTTTCCCTCCATGTTACTTCTTGCCGGAGTAGGAAGTGGCTTATCATCTGGCAGATCCATTAACACACAGGTCTTGAGTGGTGACAGAAACCACTGAAGTGGATCTTGAGCTTCTCTTCTACGGTACGTACTTTCAGTGGATTGTTTGAGCCCATAAATGTCATACCTTGATGCCAGATCCTTTGAGACTTCATCAGATGATTCAAAATTGGCGGATTGATTGAGCCCATAAATGTCATACCTGGATGCCAGATCCTTTGAGACTTCATCAGATGATTCAAGATGTTCATCACTGTGGCTTGGTCCATTGCTGTTAATCTCTTCCTTACTTGAGCCCTCCATTATTGGAGAGAACAACTGCTGTTTGCTAGATAATGCTGTCTTCAGGCATGATCTAGGAAGTGCTCTCATGCTCTTCTGAGTCGAAAGAGTGCAAGGAGAACAGAACCTGTCTTCTAGTGAGCCCTTGTTTGCTGTAGCAACATGAGGTTTAATGATGCCAGTCCTCACTTCCTTTACCTTTACACCTTGCTCTAGATTAGGATGATCATCTTCAGCATTGGCTAGCTTGCAAACAGGTAAATTGGGGAGATTCAACTGGGACGTGCTAGAAGCTGTCTTCATATGAGTTTTTGATGTTGGGCACCTTGATGAGCATGCTTTTGTTTTTGGCAATGGTGTCAAGAGAAAAAGCTGCTTTCCGCTCTCGACCGTGCAAGCCCCAGCACGCCATGAGACAAGTGGTGAAGGTGAGACAATCATGTTGGCATCAGTGAAGTTGCTGCGAGGAGATGCTACATTATCTGTATCAGGTAAGTTGCTGGTGCTGCAGATCAACTTGTCATTCACTTTAGCAACAGAACTTGAGCATGTTCCAGGTGCGTGGATATTTTTGGTTTTCGCTGTATCAGGTAAGTTGTTGGTGCTGCAGATCAACTTGTCATTCACTTTAGCAACGGAACTTGAGCATGTTCCAGGTGCGTGGATATTTTTGGTTTTCGCTGTATCAGGTAAGTTGCTGGTGCTGCAGATCAACTTGTCATTCACTTTAGCAACGGAACTTGAGCATGTTCCAGGTGCATGGATATTTTTGGTTTTCTCCAGATCAGTTTCTAGTGCTTGCTTCAGTCTTGAAGACCATTGCTGCTTACAAGGAAAAAAACATGACGGTAAGGAGAACTGCAACAAAAGGATCCCATGTCTTCAGAATTATAAAGATTCGATTGATAGTGCACACTTTCAAGGAAGCATTTGTGTCTGATAAGAAGCCGTTGAATGATTGTATCTCTAGTTCCCCTCTTTTGGACACAGTTTGGCATCGAATGGCATCAGAGATCAATTCGTCAATCTGACAAACAGAACCCACGAAAACATTAGAAAGAACAAACAATTGAAATGATTATGTTACACAAAAGGAAAACTGACATTTCAAATTATTTTTGGTACCACATATAATCCTGTGATCTAGAAGTGATAAGGTATCAGCAAGACCAACTGATTTATGCAGGAGCGAGCTATGTATCAGTTCAGAAAACACAAAATATTTTGTTTTCTCCTCTTTATTCTATATCTGCAATATTCCAGTTGCTGGTCACAAATTGAGTATACTATAAAACAAAAGGATAAAAGCATCAGGACAGAGGTTTCTTAAACCCCACCTTCCTGAAGCTAATACGCAAGAAACTACTAGTAGCGCACAAGCAGTCAGGCGCTGTCCGTCAATACAGAACATCACCAGAAATTTGCCAACTCAAATCACGACTAATACCCGGTTAATCCCCACCCCCAAGGCATCGGAGGGGATTCAAAGGGATTTTCACTTACAGAGGATGTAATCCCCTCCAAAACCCTCAATCCCCTTAAAACCAAACAAACCCTAAACGCAGGAGAAAACTACCAGAATACGAATCTAGTAGTTATCACCAGATAGTCCGGCCGATATTTCGTGCTGTCAAAGGATGCACAGGTTCCGACATCACGAAATGGACAAATACTGAACGAGATGGGGATCGGAGAGCTAGGGTTCCAGATTTCCAGGGCGGGTGTCGACCTGAGAGACGATGCAGGCGAGGTCGGAGCGGGCGACGAGGAGGCGGTCGAGCGCCTCGTCGGCCGCGGCGGCTGGGGTGGCGGCGGCGTGAGGAGGAGGGGGCTTGCGGTCGCGGAGTAATTCCGACACCTGGCGCGCGATGTTGCCGGAGAGGGCCCGGAGCGGCCGCGGCCGCCGCGCCGTCGACTTGGCTCCAAGGCTCTTCTGCATAGTTGGGAGAGAGGGGCGCAACGGTCGGGAGGGGAAAGGCTCTCTAGAAATGGGGAATTCGAACGTGCTCCCGTCACGTTTTTGAGCACAGAGACCAAGGAGCAAAAGAGGTAAACCCGGGGCCGGGCAGTAGTTTTTTCTCATGCCGAGGGAAGGAACATACAGTAAGTATTCATCTCCCAATAAATTTATTTATTTTTGTTAGGGTAATTTCGATCCATTCCATTTCAATTTTAAAAATTGGATTCAATATTATAAATCATGCGCCCAATGGCGTTTCAAAAAAATTGAGATTTATTTTTAAGAAAATGAAGCGGGTATGGATATACTCTTTTTTTATTTATGCTGTGATCTGTTGGAAAAAACCCGATTCATATTGTCTTTTGGTAAGGAAGGATCTCATGTCCGTTGTAGTCTATCAATAGTCGTATGCTCTATGTGTTAGTACTTCTCTTCCGGTTTTTGTCCCTGCAAAATTTATGATGCTTCCAGCTTTTTAGTACTTGGTTTCTATGTAATGCGAGCAGGGAAAACATTTTCGACGGAAAACCGCCGGTTTTCCGGAAATTTTTCCGTTTCTGGACGACTACGGAAAGTGGAAAACCGGAATTTTCCGGCGGATTCCGTTTCCAAATTCAAAAATTTGAAAAAATTTGTAAAAAATTACAAAAAAATCCGAAAAAAAATATGATAAAAAACTAGATGTTTTTCTGAACCATTAGCACTTGAAATCGTTCAAATCCAAGTTGATTTGGTTGGTTAAATTGACGAATTGGGTTCGGACCCGTTAAGACCCTAAAACCCGTTATATTGAGGGAGCCTTATCCACTCCACCGACGCAGCCGAATCGCACCAGAGCCTTTCACCCGACGCTTTCCTTTCCCCAGCCCTTGCGCTCCCTCGACGATCCACCGCCGCCGCCGCCACATTTCGCCGCGGGGAGGCGGGATTCTGCATTCTCTTGTTGGCTTCATGTGTGCTTTGAACTTATTTGGATCGATAAGCCCATTCATTATGTTGTAATAATTGAACTTTGGACTAATTGTAATAATTTTAATGGACTTTGGACTATGTATGAGTGCACTTTGGACATGAGTTATGTGTTAAATGTTGTGTTTCTAATTGTTTGGTGGAGTTTCATATATTCTATGTACTATGAACTGTCAATGTACACATAATCAGGGGAAACTCTGCCAAAATTTCCAATTTTTACATATGCACATAAATTTCCTTGCTTTTTTCCATCGTTTTCTTCATTTTCCGGTCAAAATCCACGGTTTTCCGACGTAATTTTTCGGAATTCCGACCGGAATTTTCGGTTTTCCGGTTTTGAATTTGAAAACTGCTTCCGTTCAGAAAACACGGAATCCGGCGGAATTCCGTCCGGAATTCCGATTCCGGATGAGTCCGGGATTTGGGAGAAAAACGAAATGGTAATCCCTGAATGCGAGGCCTCTTTGTATTTTTTCCAATGTTTGGCATCATTGATTTTTTGAATTTGATTACTCAATTTATTTAAAATTTTTTTTGACGGTCACCGGAGGGGAGAGCATCCCCACCTGAATTGTATTGATATTTGTGTGGCAAAGCCATACATCAACAACCTCGTTTTTAGAGAACGAGGCAAAACCCTACATCGCTCGGTTAATTAAGGAAAACCGGGCTAAAACCTCGACAACACCTAGCTAAACTAGGTACAAACCCAAGCCCAAGGGTGACTAGTGGCGTACCACAGATAAAACAACACCGTGTCCTAGCACAAGGACAAAATGTGGCTAGACCACAGATAACAACGCGACGCAGGGGCCAACGACAAACTGTCGATCGCCGACTAATGCACACACAAGAACAACATACTCGCCGGTACACCTAAACCATTGCACATCCAGACCGCCCGTCGTGAGTGCGCCGCTCCGCTGCCTTGTGGCCATCTGCCACGCAAACGCGAGTGGGGACTAAGGGTGGCAGGAGGCGCGCCGGCCAAAGCATACCGAACACGATGATCCCCCTTCGAGCCAACGTAACACCCGACGGCTCATCCGGACACCACCCGCCATATGATTTACGTGTTACTGTTAACAAGAGGAGCGCTGACGGAGCAGAGGCGCCAAGCGCGAGCACCGGCCGAAACCACGCAGAAGTTGAAGGTTACCGGTCTTCACCACGGCGGAGGGGTTGGAGCCACAGAAACGACGCCTCCAAGGAGGTTCTCGGCGCCCGCGGACGTCGACATCGTCGTAGAGGCTTTCGCCGATGACCCCGACCCGAGATGCAGCATAGGGGCAAACGACCGGAGAGATCGAGTCGCCTAAGGGAGGGTATGGACACTATCGCAACGCCCCAAGCAGGGTGCGCGGCGCCCGTGGACGTCGCCGTTGCACGGCTTTCGCCAGTGTTGAGCCACGAGCTCAAGGCATCGATCCCTGTGCTGCGAGCGCAAAAGGCGTCCAGGCCGTCAGGCCAGCACCATGGCCGGGAAATTGACGGCAGAGCCCCGGCAACCGGGTACCTGATGGGTGCCATAAGCGGCGGCGAACGCCGGAGGTGGTGGAGTAGCCCAGCTCAGGTTTCTTGGCAGCACAAGCGGTCAGCCGGCCGTCAACAGAACAGGGATCGGCGGCTCATCGTGGCCCGACTCCAGGGGTGCCAGGCCGGCGACGAGAAGCCGGGGTGGTAGTGTAGCCCCATAGCACGGCGAGGAGGAGGGAACGGCGTCGCGAAGTCGCGCTCGCGCACGCCCCACGGCCCGCCGCGCCGCACATCCTCTTGCAGGCAGAGCCATGGAGGGAGGAGCAACCACAGCCGGCAGATCTGGCCGACCGCCGCCGACCCTAGCAGCCACCCGCGCCACCGGACGTGACCTAGGAGCCCCCTGCCTGATCTGCAAGTGGGCGCGCGGATGGCTCCAGACGCACCAGATCCAAGCAGGCAGGTGCCGGATCCAGACCCCGACGCCCCATGGACGGCCGCCGCTGACCGGAGCCGAAGAAACACTAGGAGGAAGAAGAGTTCGGAGAGGGAAGCGCCGAGGAAGTGGAAGAGCCCCGCCACCACCCTCATAGCGGGCAAGCGGACTTCCGCGTGGCAAGCTCCGGTGGTGGCGAGGGTGGATGGGAGGTGGGAGAGGAGCTAGCTACGTGCGCGGCGGCGCCGCCCGAGTCGCCCCTGAGGACGACGCGGGGGCCGGGATCTGTATTTAAAATTTTAGCCCAATACAAAGTTATTTCTATGATTAAAATATGTTAATGCATACAACATAAATATGTATCTATTATTTCGAATGAGATGACTAATAATAGTATGTCACATCTCAAAGAATTGCAATAATAAAATTACAACGTTACATCTCAAAAAGAAAAAAAATTATAGCCACCAAAATTTCCAAGCCGTCATGAAGTGAAGCATTTCTACTCAGGTGAACTACTACGATGATTCTTAAGTTTTGAACTGCCGCGATAAATGCAATATGGGATGTGAAAGAAGCTTGGCACCGATTTTTAGCACCTACTGTACGAAAATTGATGTTCCTTAAGAAAATATAGCACCACAGGGAATTTATAAGCGCAAGTGCACAACTTTTGCTCATATACCGTCCAACGCTAAAAACCGCAAGGTTTGTATGGGCATCGAGCAGAAATCAGTTCAAAACAAACGGTAGGGGAAAAATCAGCTGAACGGCCTTCAGGGGTACCAAAACAGTGGAAGATACCCCTCAAAAAAAAAAAGAAAAAGTGGAAGCAAGGTCCGAGTACAAGGTGCTCGTCAAAATGACGCAACCGTAGACACGCAACGAAACGTGCGATCCCCGCCGCCGCCTCAGTCGCGGAGCACGACGGCCGGGTCCTTGGACGGCGCGGGGTCTCCACCGGGGCGGTCGGCGCCGGGGTCGTCAGGCGCGTCCCCCGGGGCGCCGGAGTCGTGGGAGGAAGAGGAGCCCATGGCCTCCTGGGCCTGGTCGAGGTAGGGCTTGAAGCCGACGCGGAAGGAGAGGTAGCCGAAGGCGACGGCGCCCAGCACCACCACCCCCGACCGCATCGCGTTCTGCCGCGCCCGGCTCCCGGTCGCGCCCATCGCCGACACGTACGGGCGCACGCACCTGGCCTGGGAAGAAAGGACTCGCGTGGACGGTGGGTGGATGGCTGGATGTGGATCCCTCCCTGCCTTGGAGTAGCGCGAGCCTGCAGTTGTGAGAGTTGGATCCCGAGGCTTTCCGCTTCCTCTCGGGCTCTCGGCAGTCGAGAGTCGAGACTCGAGAGAGAGGAATTGAACACTTGCAACAAGCAGCGAGGAAAAAAAGACACGAAATAACAAGCAGCAAATAGCAAGAAAAACAAAAATAATGTTGCTGCCCAGGATCGAACTGGAGACCTTCAGTGTGTAAGACTGACGTGATAACCACTACACCACAGCAACCAGGGTGCCAATGTTACGAAAATATTTCTACTAAGTTATATCTGACGCTTGGTATGTATTTGGGAATCCATGAGGCCATGACTTCCTTTGTAAATAAATTGCAAATATGGCCCTAGTTCTTATATAATTTATCCTCTATCCTAAATATATTTGCAATAAGGATCATATTTGAAAAGTCACAAAAGGATTACTAAATTAAGCAAATTATGTCTCTACAAAACGAAAAGTTCCTGAAAGGTACATTTTGGATATTTGCTTGGTTAGTCATTAGAAATTTTAATGTTCACATAAAATCCTTGGTAAGAACTAAAAGCGACATAAATTGTGAACGCTTATCACATAGAATCGTCTCTATGTTTTGATTCACACCCATTTCCTAGCATATCAATGCACATGCATATACATGGTATATCTTTAAAAGCACAAACCCAATATTTATTAGAACTTCCACAAAAAAGAATAACTAATATAGCGCTATTTGTAGATAAAATTCACTAAACACACATGACCGACGAATAAGTATGATCCAAGCATAAGAACAAACTTTAGTAGACCAATGTATCCTATTTCCTATAATGACCTAGAATTAGTCAAAAATGTAAAGGATTGAGTGAGCACATGCGAGAACATTGTTAGGGGTGGCATTTGAAAAAAAAAAACTTATTGGGCTGACTGTCAAAAATCAATTATTTTCTCTTTTTTGCAATTTCCATTTTTCTAAGTTATAGAAATCACTTAGCCATTTATAACAAAAAAAAACAATACATGCACCAAGCCACTAACCCTTATCTTTGTTTATATTCTGGTGATGAATATATGATTTTTGACCAACTTGAGTTTTTGTTGGTATTGCTATATAACTTAATATGGCTTAATTACGCAGTTGTGCATTATTTATGAGATTACAAATTCCATAAAATACAACTTATAATTTAAAACGGAGGGAGCACCAAATTATAAATTATGGGAAATGGAGCTCGGCTGCTAGGAGGCTAAAACAATTGGAAACCAGGGCGCGGTAAACCCAGCGGAGAGAATTGCTCAACGCCGACAGCGAAGGCCCGTTCCGGCACGGCGACAAGGGAGAACAGTGTCAGCCGCTCGATCGAAATCTCACGGTGGCGGCCCACCGCCGCACCCACCCCACGAGCTCAGCATCGATCCAGCGGACCCACACGACACGACCCCGCGAATCCCGTAACTGCCCATTGGACACAAGGCTAGTGGCGCCACAGCGGCCTCTGCCCCACTTCACCAGCGCGAGGACAGGGAGGTCATTTCCAGCGCTACACTGATGTCGAAAGGATACGGGCTCGAGCAGTCGAGCGGCAGGACTAGGACTACAAGTGCGGCTAGGGTTTGTACATCCTCACACATTTCTTCCCCCCGATTCGTCTCCACCTCCTGCAGCAGCAGCCGCCTCCCGCCGCCGCCGCCAAAACCTTAGCCTCCCGCTCCTTGACCTCGGCAGAGCCATGGCGATGCGGTCCGTCAGTCGGGTCTTGTAGCGAGAAGGGTCAGTTCCCCAGTCCCCACCTACAAATAACGCGAGCGTAGAGTGACCTTTGCCGCCGCCGTCTCCATGGCGACCATGAACCCCTTTGACATCCTCGGCGCCGACGACAACGACGACCCCACGCAGCTGCTGGCCGCTGCCGCGGCGGCGAAGCAGAAGGCCGAGGCGAAGAAGCCGGCGGCGGCGGCGGCGACCGCCGGAAAAGGCGCTCAGCCAGCCCCCGCCAAGTTGCCGACCAAGCCTGCTCCCCCCGCTCAGGCCGGTGAGTTTGGGTTTGCGCTCGCGTGGATGTTGGATCTGGGGTTTAGGATAGGTTTTGTGTGACAATTTTAGGATTTCATGCTGACTTAATTCTGATGTCGTCTTGAGAATTTTTATTTGTGGTGTTCTGAATAGTTAGTCAGATTTTGGCCATTTCTGTCATAAAAGATGATTTTTTTTTGGTGTTCGGAGTGCTTATACCCTACATGTTTCAGTGAAGGAGTTTCGCAGTGGCGCTCCTCCCTCCCGCGGAGGATACGGGCGCGGCGAACGCGGCCGTGGGAGAGGCGGCCGAGGATATGGCCAGAACCGTGACTATGGCAGCGAAGACGCCAATGGGTTTCAGGGAGGATACGGTGCCGGAGGTGGTGCCAGAGCTGGAGGTGAAGAAGGCTCCCAGGACAGAGAGAGGGGCCCTCGGCCACCCTACCGTGGAGCTGGTGGAGGCCGGCGGGGTGGGTACCGTGATGGTGATTTTGGTGATGACTCTGAGAGGCCACCTCGGAGGACCTATGAGCGTCATAGCGGTACTGGTCGTGGGTTTGAAATGAAGCGTGAGGGTTCAGGCCGTGGGAACTGGGGAACTACCACTGATGAAATTATCGCCCAGTAAGATAGCTCTGTTTCGATGCAAGCTGTTGAGGTGTACATCCGTCAAGATGGAGCTTACAAGTTGTGATGTTTGGATGTGCAGGGAAACTGAGGAAGGCCTGAAGCTGGATGAGAAGGCCCCTGTTCCTGAGAAGCAGGGTGCACTGGAGGATACTCCACAGGCAGAGGAGAACAAGGATAACAAGGATGGCACAGCAAATGAGGAAGAAGAGAAGGAAGAAGACAAGGTATACTTCTGCCTGCTGTGCATGCACTCTGAATATAATCTATTTAAATGGAGATGTATGGTTTGGAGTACCTTTTGAATGCAAAATCACAATGTTTATGGTCCTATTCTGTCCTTGTCAGACTTGCAACATGTTCTGTTCCTGCTTTAATCTTAGGCCTAAAGGTTATTATTTGTCTTCAACTTGCTTGTTGTGTGGTGGTAGTTATTTAGCATTTAAACCAACCTGCCATTTGGCCACAATTATTTTCTCAGTGAGTGATATCTGGTACCATACACAATTTATTTGATTAGATTTACAGCAGCCATAGAGTTCATTGGGGTTCATGACGTGCACATTAGTTTTTTCCTATAACTGACAGGATAGTGTGCATGTGTATCAGACTGGAGTTTTCTGGAAGCCTTGAGGTCTGTTTTCCTTTCCTGACATGTATGACCAACCTGAGGGAACACTTATATCAATAGGTGATTAGCGGTAGCTGCAGCAGCATGATCCAGTTCAGTAATTCAACTTTAAATTTCCTATATTTTAAATTTTCTATATTTTAAATTTTAATATTAACTTCCCCTGAATTGTTCTTCCTAGGGTAGTTTTAAGTTGGATGATCATGACACCTTTCCCGCTGGACAGATCATCCACCTTTCCCCCTGGACAGAAGATCTTTCATTTCCATATTTATTTTTGTACTGATATATATTGCCATGTTGATGATGGTCTGACTGAATTATTTGATGATGTAGGAAATGACTCTTGAGGAGTTTGAGAAAATAAGAGAGGAAAAGCGCAAGGCCCTTCTTGCCCTGAAGACTGAAGAGAGAAAGGTTGAAGTTGATAAGGACCTGCAGTCTATGCAGCCGCTTTCGAACAAGAAAGAAAATGATGAGATTTTTGTTAAACTGGTAATTGCCATTATGCCTGTTAATCTTTTCATGTCTTACACAATGTGATAGAGATGTCCAAGCCTGATTAATGATTTGATTGTAGGGTTCTGATAAGGATGCTCTGAAGAAGAAAGAAAATGCAGAACGTGATGAGCGTGCTAAGAAGGTCTTACACCTTTCTCTTTGTGAATTCTTCTTATCAAGATGCTGAAAAATTGCTAAGAAAAGTTTGATCTCCATTTTGGTAAAATTGACAATAGCCACCTAATTTTAGCGGCCTATTTTGGATTACACTATTTACCTGTTTGTCTTGGATTCATCTTGCCGGTCCTCGGTCCTGTGTTTATAACCATGCTATAGTTGTTCTGCTTGGTGCATTCCGTCGATGTCAGGATCTACACTTCCGTTTTTGCTGCTTCTAACTTTGGAACCATTCGCCTCTTTTTTCCAGTCTGTGAGCATCAACGAGTTCCTGAAACCTGCTGAAGGAGAAAGGTTCTATGGTGGCCGCGGTCGTGGCAGGGGCCGCGGTGATCGTGGGGGGTTCAGAGGGGGATATGGTGGGGGTTACCGTGCTCCACCAGCTGCTCCTGCAATTCAAGACCAATCTCAGTTCCCTTCGCTCGGTGGGAATTGAAACACATCTACTGCTTGAAAGCAACATCTACTGCCCTAAAACGCATACCATCTTTGCTGTCAAGGTCGGATTCTGTTCGTCCGTGGATTTCTGTACCCCACTGCTAATCAGACATGATGGCGTCGCATGCTGTTTATCCCCTGCTGTGTCAGTCGACTTTGTATATCAGAGTTGCTTGTCAGAATTTTGTTAGGCTACTATCAGTTGCTGTTTCCTGGAGAACCAGTCATTTCGTGCGAGATACCAGCTTTATTTCTCTTGGTTATATTCGATAATATGCAAAACTTTCGGGAAATCCCTCCTGCAGGTTTTGAGGTATTCTGAAGCCAGACGCTGGGTGCTCGAACCTGGTTCTTGCGGCCATTTGCTTTTAGGCTGCAATTTCTTATCTAGCGATTGACTCCATAAATTTATCATTATCAACGTGCATGGTGGATTACTTGGTGAAGCAGACTCATAATGATGGGGTTTGCCCTTCCATCTTTTAGGCTCCGTACTTTTGTGGTGCGGCATGGAAACGGAATGAACGAATGATGGCTCCACAGGGCGCGTGGAAGAGGCCAGACCCTGTTTGCGTCCGCCTGCTGCTCCACAGGCGCGGAATCGAACATCTAAGGGTCACAGAAGTGGGGCAGCAGCGTGTGTATTCTGAGCATAAAAGGAAGGGGTCATTCCAGCTACGCCATTATAAGATAAGAGAAGACTACAATTCGACAAGAATATATCACAGTAATAAGGGAACCGTAGTCAGCAACAGAACTGTGTGAGTATGTGACTGCTCAAGGAGACATGCCTTCTTGAACAGTTAGGCTTCTACATGCCGTGTTACGTACGTACGTTGTCCCCAACCTCGCAATCTTCTCCGACCGAGTTGGTGATGATTTATCATCTTACATACACTTATGTGCTATGCTTCCTACCTTTTTCATGCTTCATCATCCACGCACGTCCTCTGATCAAATGTTTATACTATATACTACTGTTTACATATCACGTATCTCACATCCGCTGAGATCAGCAGCCTCTTGTCTGAGGCCTGATTGTTTTGATGGTTGATCACACACTTGTCTCCGAAGCTGCCCACTGTCTCATCCCTAAGGGCATCGTTCCCGCTGTAGACGGTGATCAAGGATAAATGGTTGCGCACTTTCTCGTCGTGGCAAACATTCTCCACAAGAGTGCTCTTCCCGATGTGCGTAGGGCCGACGATGGGAAGAACACCCAGATTTTTTTCCAGCGCCCTGATGATCTCAGACTGCAGCAAGAACGCCATGATCGCCTCCTTCTCCATGTGGCGCCCAAACATGCACCTATCCCGTGACAGGTAGACACTGTAAGGCCCCCGTTTGGTTCGTAGGAAGTTCACGGGAATTTTAAAGGAATTGGGTTCCGGAGGAAAGGAAACTGATGGCGGCGTTTGGTACGAAGGAACGAGTTGTTCCGTTTCATAGGAAAGGAAATCGGAGACGAGCAAAACACGGGAATGAAAAAATACACTCCGATCGAAGGGAATCGTCGCTCGCTCGCTCAGCGGGGTGGGCAGTCAGCGGGGCGGCGTCTCCCAGGATGGAGAGGGGAGCAGGGTCGGCGGCGTACCTCACTAGGCCGCCGGTGGCGGCGGCGCTCGAAGCAGGGTCGGCGGCGGTCGGCGGCGTCGCCCGAAGCAGGCAAGGCCAGCGGCGTGGACAGCTGGGCCGTCGCCTGCTGCGGGGGAGGCGGCGGTCGGCGGCGTCGCCCGAAGCAGTCCTCTGGTGGAGGGGCGATGCGGGACTGGTGGCTTGAGAGCTGGGCCGGCGGTGGATGTGTGGAGAAGTGACGGGAGGAAGATGACTACAAGATGACTGACCAGTGGGTCCCACGTGTATATCCTACGTTTTGTATTACTATGATCCAAACAACCCAAAGTTTTCATTCCTGTGTTTTAGATTCCCGTAGTTTTCCATTTTTCACCATCCTCCATTCCTGCGTTTTTTTTCTTTTCTCTGTTTTACATTCTGTGTTCCAAACAGGCCCTGGCGGCACAAGGGAGGGCAGCTCAGATCACCAGGAGCAACACAAACTCCTCCATGTCCTCGCCGCCATGGATTGCTAATTCACTGCTGAAAATTCACTGCTCCTGCCCTGGATTGCTCTACTTAGTAATTTTGATCACCATCTCCTCCCCCGGATTGCTAATTTTGAGCTGTCACAAGAACCCGACGATTTTCACTGGAACCTAACCCAAAATGGAGTGTTTTCGGTGAAATCGTTATACCAAGCCCTTATTCGGGTGGAAGTTCCTAATCTGAATAAAAAAATATGGAAGATTAAAGCACCTCTAAAAGTTAAAATCTTTCTTTGGTATCTCCGCAAAGGCGTGTTACTCACAAAAGATAATTTAGCTAAACGTAAATGGCAAAGAAACAAATCTTGTGTTTTCTGTCATAATGTTGAGACGATAAACCATCTTTTTTTTGAGTGTCGGTTCGCTAGAATAGTTTGGTCTGTCTTTCATTATGCTTCTAACCTTGCTAAACCGATTAATGCCTCCCATTTGTTTGGCTCGTGGATACAAGGTCTTCCTAGCAAAGCATATCGCCTTTCTTGGAGCGGCAGCTTTGTGCTGATCTTTGTGGCTTGGTAGAAATGATTTGGTTTTTGAAAAAAAACTGTTCATCTCCTTTGCAGGTTATCTTTTCAGCAGTCCATTGGGTGCGTTCTTGGACTATCCTTCAGAGAACGGATTTACAGGATCTTGTTATGGAGGCTTCACATCATTTGGTTCGAGTGGCTACGGATATCTTTCCCCATACGCATGGGTGGCGGTCTAGTCTTAGGATTGAGTGACAGATGTTTTTTTTTTAACTTGTTGGCTTTGTGTTCTTGGAACAGAAGCCGTATGACTTGTTTTCTTCCGAGTGTCCTTGACTCTTGAAAGTTAATATATCTTCTTTTTCCAAAAATGTCCTCGCCACCATGATGGCCCCTGTACACAGGGGCGAAGCCAGGCTAGAACGTCGTTGGGGTCAGCTCTATTACATAATGAGGTCAAGCTAATT
Source organism: Paspalum notatum (assembly GCA_022530915.1). Taxonomy (NCBI): domain Eukaryota; kingdom Viridiplantae; phylum Streptophyta; class Magnoliopsida; order Poales; family Poaceae; genus Paspalum; species Paspalum notatum. The sequence continues at coordinate 37,488,216 of CM039692.1, forward strand.
GATGAATAGTAATCTAGTTAAAATTATAAAGGATTTAAGAAATTTATCGGGGTCAGCAAGGGTCTGGCTCCGCCCCTGCCTGTACATCTGGTCCCTCAGGGCCTTGAGCTGCTGCAGCATGTCAGGACTCACGACGTGCCGCCGCTCGGCTTCCTCGACGATCATGTCGCTCCTCATCAGCAGGCGGCGCAGCAGCTGCCCGGTCGCCGTCGGCTGCGTCTTCTTGCACAATGGAGAACAGGAACGATAAGGACTTGGTCACGAGCTCGCTGATGACTGCACTGGAGAACATCTCCATTGCGATCGAGAACCCCACACACCCTTCAATTCTCTCTGAATCTCTGATGCGATGAGATCTACGAGCCTCTTTGCAAAGAAGTCGATCTTGCCAGTAAGCTGCAAAACCTAAATGCCAATGGTCTCACATGCGCGCGCACACGTATTTATAGTAGGGTGGTATTGGTGATTTCCAATACAAAATCTCGCACTTCCCTTGCGGAGCAGCACATCCAGACATGAGATCAATCATTGTTATCCTTGGAACCTCGGTGTCGGCCTCGGCAGCTGGGTTTATGTGATAAATGTCATCTAGCATCAAATACTTGTCAGGTTTCGGTTTGACTAAGCTCCAAGAATATCGGCGGCAATCCTTGGCTCGAATATCATCCATGTATTCACCAATCAAGGAAGTATTCTTTTGAATATACTGCCTCAACCTTGTGAGAATCCTAGACCAAGTTTGGGTGTTGAAATTGGCCCTTAGCAGGATAGCAGCCATCCACGCGGACATGAAAGATCCTTGCAGCACATTTTCCATCTTTGGATGCTGCCTTGGATCATCACTTCCGAAGGTAAGCATCTTGAAGAAGTACCAACTGGCTTCTAGAGATAAGCATTGCAGCCTAAGAGCTTTTGCCGTTGTCCCAAACCTCGTGATGCTCTCGGACCGGCTGGTGATGATGATTCGGCTCCCCTGTGCGGCGGCCATGCTGCTTCTTTCAGGAGAATAGATCCACTCCCACATCTCGTCGTCCACGTCATCTAAGACCTCAATTACAATCAACACCCTTCTCCGAGTCGCTACTGTTTTGATGCTTGATTGCACACTTGTCCCGGAAACAGCACGGCGACGACGACGACTCCTCTTTGACAAGGACATTGCCACTGTAGAACAAGATCATGGAGAAGTGACTGCGGACCCTTTCATCGTCGCAGAAATGCTCCACTAGAGTGGTCTTGTCGATATGTGTCGGCCCGACGATCGGAAGGACACCCAGATTTTTCCCAACAAGCAAGAATTCCAAACATGCAGTTGTCCACAAACAGGTGAGCGCTGTAAGGTTGTTGGCGGTACATGGGAGGGCAGCTCATCAAGAACACAACAAACTCCCTCATGTCGCCGATCATGCATGGCTTCCAGCCTGCGAACCATCTGCCCCAGCTCTCCCACAGATGGCTCCGACGACGACGACGATGACGGGAAGCGCCGCAGACGCTTCGCCGGATGGGACCTGGTGGACGGCGCCGATGCGCGGTGGCTCGCCTCCCCCTCCTCCTCCTCCTTGGCCTCCCCACGGCGGAACCTGACGGTGTCCAAGACGTAGTAGGACCTGAACGCCTCATCCATCAGGACCTTGAGCTGCAGCCGCATGGCCCGGCTCTCGACGTGCCACCGCTGGGCCTCCTCGACGGTGGTGCTGCACCGCAGCAGCAGCTGGTGCAGCCGCCGCTGCAGGACCTCCTCGGCGTCCGGCCGTCAGCAGGCGGATGGATTCTCCTGCTCATGCATGCCAGTGCACTCGCTTTTATATTATCGACTAGCCGGTAGCTCGTGATCGATTCGAATCCGTGTGGTTTCAACGCAGCTGATGGCCGGGGCCAGCTTTGAATCATCTTGCTGCATTCCCACTCTGCGGTCCTGTCACGCTCACCACACTGTACCTTTGAATCATGTTTTATTCGAACCAGTTAAAACATCGGACCTTTTATCCCGCCTTCGAAGGTACAGTGTGGTGACGAGACTCTACGAATAATGCAATGCGTGGAACAAAGGAAACAACACCACATGGGATCGAAATATTTTTTCAGGCAACACCACACTGTAGCACACGTTGTTTCCAGTGGCATTTCAGCATCATTTCTTTGACTATTGTTCTAGAGGAGAGGGGCCCACCTTGGCACTATGTTAGCTCCACCAGTGCTTGACATTCAAGATTACCAATAATATGGTTCAAGTCATCACAGAGCAGCCTGCTAGCCTGCGATATTTCATGCCCAGCCACCCAGGATCTAAAAGTTGATGACGCCCCTGGGCCTGAGTGCTTTGTGTTCATGGGCTGAATACAACAATCGGGCAACTTGTTATGCAAAGTAGACAACCTATTTCCATTATAAAAATGTATTCTACAGAAGTCGAGCCAAGTTTGTCAAAGTAAGACCACATTAGGTAATCATTCAAATTATTAGCAGTTATAGAAGTACCATTTCCATTCTAATCTGCTATGAGAAGTGAGAACCATACCTGGAGCAATCTGCTCTGCTCACTGTGACGAGGATTTCCACCTTTAGGATTAAGCGTGCCACGCTGCTGAAAATCTCAGTAGGCAGCAGCACAGATATACAGGAGTTTGGGCTAAACATCAATTCAGACATGAAAATGCAGGTCAGCACCACCACATTCTCTAGTTATTGAAATTGAAAGAGACAAAAGTATGATTTGATGTTGATATTGATCCCAAATGGGAGAAAACATAATGTTTTGACGAGTTGTCAACAGTCAACACTAGATGCAGAGATCTGGTACTGCACATCTAAGCAAATCAGTGATACTTTTCATGTCACAATAATGCATAATTGATGCATCAACTTGGCACCCTTGGAGTGGTACAGACACCTCGATGTTCTAGAACCAATGAGTTTTATCCTTATTTTTAAGCAAGCAGGCCCATTGAAACACACAAGGTCCAGTCTTTTCAGAAAACAATGTGCGATATCCAATGGCAACAAGCCATGGCTGTTGTACCAAAGACAACGACCCAATTTGTGCATCTACTGATTGATGAGTACATGCCCTCAGAAATTACAGAATACTCCTAGAAGAAAAGGGCACAAACTGGTCAACAGCAAAGATGCTGTAAGGCTGAACTGATAACAGATTACCAATTACTAGAGTATCTCCAAGGACAATAACTAAGCTAGTCCCTAGGATAGGAGGAACCGAGGAAGAGTTAGCTTTGTTTAGGTTATTAACTGGGGATATATATCTTAATGATCACTGTAAGATTTAACTGATGACTTTTAGTACATGTCATGTTTTTAACTTTGATTATCAATATTTAAAAGATTACATGGATTGACATTTTAAGATACATGTTACTCAATTAACCATTGAAGTACTTTTAAAATATTAATTACATTTATTTTAAATGTCATGTTTTTAAAGAAACTGTTGGCCAAAGTTTCACCTTGTAGACTATGTCGAAGTCCTCAACAATTTGTATTTTGAATTGGAGTACTGCTCAGATGGCTAGAGCACAACAGCATGATGGAGGTTCCGGGTTCGGATTCCTTGTCATACACCTTACACAATCCCCTTGTGCAAGAACCACTAATACCGAAGTCCAAATTGTGCAGAAGTATGGACAAATAAACACAAAATAGGAGCTATCCAAGAATAAATACTTAGTTACCAGGGTTTAAGCGTTTGCCGAAAAGAACAGAATTCGACAGGGGAAAAAAGGATTTGAACTGCAGTACCTTCTGAACTGTTCAATACTTGAACATTAATCAGTACAACAAATAACTAAAGTTAAAAAAATACATATAAAGAAAAAGGTTTACCAAAATGTGAACCAACTCAATAGCTAAAGACACCCTCTCGACAGACAATGCACGTGTACCATAATGACAGCGAAACTATACCAGAATACCAGATGTCCCTCCAGAAATGAATGGATAAGAAAAGATGTGAAAATTAATGATAATGAAATACCACCATACCCATATACTGGCAGAAGAAAGAAAAGTTGCTTTTAAAATTTTCTAAACAGATTTGCAGAGATTTCAATAAGTGCTACAACCAAACAAAAATGTTGCAGAGACATTCAGCACCTCTGAACATTTTACACACAAAAAAAATCAGCTAAGAGTAACAGTCCATGGAGTATTATTTTTTTGCTGTCAGCCTTTCAGCAAAATAATAATTATGTGGCTGCTAAAACTACCACAGAACTAGGCTTCATGACATATTTGTGGTAGTATAGCAGGCTGATTTACAGAGTGAACTTGCAAAGCAAACTCATTGGTTATTATAAGATTTCGCATCTTCTGAGGGAACAATGCACCACATTCGATTGTTCAAGTGCCAAAATCTTTCTCTACGAGAAAACAGAACACATAAACACGAAACTCCATCAGATATCACTTTATACACATAAGGCAAGTGGCAAAATCCAACCAACTCCTCTATGGAGATACAGTTTTATTCATTCATCAATCGTTATTTACCTGTATCTGAGCATGGCACAATCAGCAGATAAAACTGTTGATCATAAAAATCATGCTCTACAAAAGAGTTCATCACAGACAAAACCATAGCACACAACAAAGAGGAGTACATCACTATTTGGTACATCACCATTACTATTACTAATTATACAGAGGAAGAGTAGTAGACCTTGAGGAATCGCTCTCAGATGGTGTAGTCCGACCATTGCCGAATGAAGGACGTGTGATCCATGGACTCCCCAGGCATGTCCTCATCATTCTCGCCCACGGCCTTCTTCCCACCGATCAGCCTGGCAGGGTTCCCCACCGCCGTGTTCCTCGCCGGCACATCTATCAGCACCACAGATCCGGCCCCAATCTTAGCCCCGGCACCAATTTTCACGTTACCAAGAATCGTGGCCCCTGCGCCAATCAGCACACCATCCCCAATTTTGGGGTGCCGGTCGCCCACCGCCTTCCCAGTACCCCCCAAGGTGACATGGTGGAGGATGGAGACGTTGTTGCCAACGACGGCCGTCTCGCCGATGACGACGCCGGTGGCGTGGTCTAGGAGGATGCCCTTCCCGACGACGGCGGCGGGGTGTATGTCGACGGCGAAGACATCGGCGACGCGGGACTGGAGCGCGAGCGCGAGGGCGCGGCGCTGCTGCTCCCAGAGCACGTGCGCGATGCGGTGGGCCTGGATGGCGAGGAAGCCCTTGTAGTTGAGGAGGCAGTGCGAGAAGCCGACGCAGGCGGGGTCGCGGGAGCGGACGGCGAGGAGGTCGGCGACGACGGCGGATCGGAGGGAGGGGAGCGCGGTGAGCGTGGCGAGGAAGAGGTCGTAGAGGAGCGTCGAGAGGAGGGTGGAGGAGCAGAGCTTGTTGGCGAGGTGGAAGGAGAGGGACCGGGGCAGGGACGGGTGGGACAGCACGGTGGCGTAGAGGAACGAGGCGAGCGCCGGCTCCGCGTCCGCGTCGCGGCGGGCCTCCGCTTTGATCTGGGTCCACACCCAGGTCTCGTCGTCCTCCGACTCCGGCGGCGGGTACGCCGGCACCACCTCCGCGGGGAGCGCGGGCGGCGGCGGCGGCGGCGGTGGCGAGTGGGACTCCAGGTGGTGGTTGGAGTGGTTCACTGCGCCGCCGCCGCCGGCCTCGTGCACGTGCGGCTGGCCGGCCGGCATCGCGGCGCACGCGGAGCGATCGGGTTGCGGCGGAGCCGAGGAACGCGGGCCACTCGTGAGCGCCGGGCTGCGGCCGGAGCGCAGCGCAGTGCGCAGGGTATATATGCTCAGCAGGGGACAGGTGGGAATATGGGCTTCGGATTGGGCCGTGGCCTCACAAAGCCAGCCCAGAAGACTCTTTCTTCCTGTCTACTACTCTTCTACTGTGACGGCAGCAGGAAAGCCAGAGACCGTGCTACATCAGCGTGTAGCCATGGCAAAATGCAAATGTCAACTCATGCTCATTTTTATCAGTGGTACGTAGATAATGTTATTTTAAGTAGGAGTAGTATATTTGTGGTTTTTGTGCAGTGGCTATGAATCTGGACTCGATAGAGGGAACATACATTCTTTGGGATATTGATGCCCAAATTCATAGCTTCCCATTTCCCAAGGTAAACCCCGGTTTTGTTTCGCTTGGATTGTGTTGCACCAATATGGTGCGGACCAAGGTTTAAATCAAACAGGTCTTGCTTCGTTAGTTTCCTTTTTTCTTAATAACAAGTTGCTGTTAGTTTTCTTTTGCCCATAAACGTAGTAAGTCCAACAAATCCCTGATTTGATGAATGCGGAAAAGGTTACTTTGTAAAAGTTCTTGAAAACGACTACACTATGGTGCTCACAAACACAATACTTGCTAAAACAGCTTGCAGTGAACTTTGGCCGCGACCACAGCTTGCATTCGTCAAAACAAAACCAGTAGCTAAGTGAACTTTGCAATGACAGCAACATAAGAAAACTAGAGGACACTTGACTTTACTTGCGCGAACAGAAGGGGGAAAAAGGCAAAGAAAGGTGCACCACCCTAAAAACTACGTTTTTTATAAGGGGACACATGAACTATTTTAGAATTGGTGTACATGCAGAATTACAAGTACAGCCTAAAAAGATATCCAATTAAAACATCAATCAATTAGGAGGATCCACGATAGAGCCTACGAGATTTGAGCGAAAGTCGTTGTAACGTGGTGAACCCATGACAGAGATGGGTAGAGCCAATGTATATGCAAAAAAAAAAAAAAAAAAAAAAAAAAAACTACATGCATGGAGTTATAGAAAATCGGAAGAAGATATAAATATAGGTCATAACCATCGTGGGCAACGATCTTGAGGCTAGGGACAACTTCTTCAACAAGAAGACAGTAGAGGCAAAGCTTAGACACTGGCTTACACGCTTTCTCCAATTTATATTGCTTTAAGGCTGTCCCCAATAAAGAGCCTCAAATGGTTCCTCAAAATACTGTTTGGCACTGTTTGATATAAATGCTGCACTGTAGACACAGAGAGAAGAGTAGTTAGAATAGTGTTTTGAGAAAGTGGATGAGGAGGACCATTAGGAAGAGCCTAAAGAGAATAGAAAAAAAAAAGGCAAGAAGACGGAAGAGCTGGCTAAGGCAAGTAGGAACGCCTAAAAGGGAGGGAAAGGGATTTAAAATCCTAGCAGGTCATTCACCAAAAACAAAATGTAGTTTATGAGCCACCAATAACTGTATTTGAAGGTTTTTGTTCATAATTTAGTTGACACGTAAAGTTGCTTTGCCTTTACACAAAAATAAAATGATATTTTTACTATTAGAACATTTATCATTTTTTAATATTATATTCCCTCCGTTCTAAATTACTTTTAGAGATTTTGGCCATCTTTATTCTACTCTTACCCTCTTGTGAATCTCCACCAAGGAGGGAAACTCACCTTTATCTCAGACATTTGGGTGGAATCGCCTCGGAAAACCACTTCAGACCCGTCGCTTTTTCATCGTCCAGGAAGGAGCTCTTCGATCTAATCTCCGAGCCTGCAATCTTCAAAACATTTTTCTTTCAAAGCGTAAGCTTGTTTTTTTATTGGGTTTGAACCAAATTGTTGTTTGAAAAAAATGGGATTTAATATATATGTATATTTACTACTTTAACTTTTTAAAAATACATGTTCAACATTTAGGTTGTGCTGTGTTAGCATTTGAACATAAATGTTGAACTTGTTTTTTTTATAAAGTTGAATCAGGTTATGCAAAGTGTTGAGTTACGTTATTTGGAAAGTTGAATGTATAAGAAATAATAAATAAAAATTAATAACAGCTAATGCATCACTATTTAAGGTTAGAAAACAAAAGGGAAAAGGTGGAAAAAAAATGTAAAGAACCAACCTGCAAGAACACAGGGCGTTATTGGGAAATTTCACAGTAGCATTGTTGGACTGATACTGATAATGCCGATATGGGCCTTCTCCTGGGCCGTTGTAGGCCGTGCGACGATGCAGCAAGCATCCCGTGCTCCGGTGCTCGGCGTGGATCTCGGACTCCCGTCGCGTCTGGGCTCTCCCGCGTCGCCTCGCCCTCTCGCTGCAACAGAGCGCCGCCGGCACCGCCCACCGCCGCCGCAAGCGGCCTCCTCAAACGACGGAAATAGGTGCTCCACCTCCAACTTCTCACCCCAATCTCCTCCTCCACCTCATTCCATCCCCTTTTCCCTTCTTGGCTCATGTGTGCTGCCTTATTTTTAGGGTTCCAGCGGCGGCTGCAAGTGGTTCTTCTCTCTACGGCCGGGCGAGCGGAGCGCCTCCAATTATTCATCGTGCGACGAGTACCCATCAGGTTTGCCCTTCCTTTCGTCTCTACGTTTGATTTGGTGGTAATATAGATCTTTGGTAACAGTGCACACGGTTTGTTCCTTTTGTCTTATTCTATCTTTGGTAACAGCCTATCCCAACTTGATTGAAACTAAAAGGCTTTTTGTTTCAGTGTTTCTGATCCTTGGTAGCTGCTATTCTAATTACTTTCTGCACTTGGGTAACTTTACATTACAAGAACGTGTCTGTATCTACGACCGTATGCCATTGTGTTTACTGTTGAAGTGACATCCAGTGCACTCTAATTTCTATGCTCACCAGTGGCATCATCTATCCCTTTGATCTTTGACATTTGCTCATTTCTATCTGCAGGTTGAACTTTTGTGATATCCTTCTGCGCGCCTATCTCCATTACAAGGAAAATGTCAAGCAGAGCTAGTGATGACAGCAGAGAAGCCATAAATGAGCAAGTAATCGCCAACACTTATGCCAATATGCGTACCGAAATGAACCAGCTCTACACCAAGATCACAGAGCTGGAGATGGAGGTCAACGAGCACTCCCTTGTGATTGGTGCGATTGAGCCTCTGGACCCCTCGAGGCGCTGCTACAGGATGATCGGTGGGGTCAAGGACCATCAAGGAGGTCCTGCCAGCTGTGAAGCGCAACAAGGAGGGTCTTGAAGAGGTGATTGCTCGCATGCATGAGGCGCTGGAGAGGAAGAAGAAGGAGATCACTGACTTCGAGATCAAGTACAAGATCAGGATCCAGAAGGCCGACAATGACGCCGAGGAGGAAGGTGTCAAGAAGGAAGGCACCGCGCAGGGAGTCCTCGTTGGTTCTGCCGGACAGTAAAACTTCAGTAGAGTGACCTTCACGCTACTTGTTACTTTATAATGCCCAGATTGCTCTTTGCTAGATGTATGTGTTTTGGTGTTACATGCTTATGTACAACCATCCATTTTGTGCAAAACCCGATACTGTTCTTAGATGAGAATCTCGTTGGGAGCTGATACAGTTTGGCAACTTGCGCAATGGTTTCTGTATCTGTTCTTCAGTTATTGTGGTTATCCAGGTATTTCTTTTGTTGATGGCACGTTGCAAATTTCTAGGGCTAGAATTTATGTCCCCAAGTCCCTTTAACTATGCTGCTGTGGTTATCTGTTCTTCAGTTGCTGTGGTTATCTTCTCATAAACTTTTTGGCTAGTCATCTGTACAACTGCATTTCAATGCTGCTGAAATTTTGTGGTGCTTGGCTGAGCTGATTCAATGTTAGTATGTCTGCATGTTGTTACTTGTCATCTGAGAGAAGGTTTGACTTTTCACCCGTTGCTTTTGCTCGCTCCAATACGGGAGTACCACACGCTTTCCATCATTGAGGAAATATTAAACTAAACATCAAGTTGATAATGCATAACATTTTGAGTCCTACGAGTAAGTAAAAAAAATCCTAAAAACCCATCCTAACCTTGCTATTTGAGACAGCGTGTAGAATCCTTCGAAAACCAAACGCACGCTTCTGAATGCAGCTCGTTCCAATTCGAACAGGCCTGCGCAAGTCGCAACGCCGTCCACTTGACCGCTTCTCTGGCCCGGAGAGTGGAGACCAACCGCTGGTCCGACTGCAGTCGTGGTCCCACGCCCCAAATCAGCGGGTCCCAGTCAGCCAGATAGCGCCGCGGTCTGTTTGGCTGCCTCTCCTCCTCCTTCCTCCGCCTTCCGCGCGCATCGCATGCACGGGACACCCGCCGCCCCACTGCTCGGCCACGCTTCCGTCCCACTCCACTCCGCACCCTTTTTCCAACCGCCGCCCACGCGAAGCCCGGCGCGGCCGCCTCGAGCTCCACCGCTCCTCAGTCCTCACCCTCTCCACGACCTCCTTCTCGGTCCTCAGCGTCCTATGGCGTGCTCGGCTGCGGCGGGCGCCAAGGGGACCGCTCTCCTGTTCCGCCGCCCCGCCCCGTCCTCGATCGCCGGGCGCCACCGCCTGCCCGTGTCCCGCCGGACTCGGCACCGCAACCTCTGGTAAGCTGCTTCTAGTTCTAGCGCGTGAGTGTTCCGTAGGAGCTTCGTGTGGAAGGTGAGACGCTCTTCATGTGTTCGGGGTATTGCTTGTACAACAGTGAGCGTCGGGGTGTGGTTGGGGGTGGTTTGTCCATCGCCTGGTCGTGGCTGGGTAACTATTGCTGTAACTATGTTGTGCGCGCACTTTTCAGTGGCTGTAAACTGTGGGCATCGTCAACCGTGCGTGCACTGTGTGTTTGAAATGGCCTTTCGCAGTCTATGCGGACATTATGATCGCACTGTCTATCCATTTATAGTGTCAGAATATCCAGGCAGCCAGGCTAATCCAGCTGATGTCGTGAAACCATGATCGAATCATCGCCACTCCATTTTCTGACGCCGTTGAGGCTCATTCGAATACTGGTTTAGCTGCTGCAATTTGCAAACTATGTATATACCAGAATCCAACTTCTGTTTCTGATGCTAGGACTGGCGTGCAACCTCCTCAGAAGAGCACACCTAGTGCTAACCATCGTAACAGGGCTAGCATTCAGAGAGATAGAGCAGCAGCTTCCAGTGATGAAGAACAGCAACAGGTATTGCAAAAAATTATCTAGCAATTATGTCTTCCATAAGATGTTTTATAATCTACAGTGCCTGATACCGTGTATTTGTTCCGTGTTTCATATGCCTATCAATTTTAAAGTCAACATTATTAGGAAATATCAACCCTCTTTTGTTGGCCCTTATTTATTTATTTGCTGATGTTATTTAAGGTATTTCGGTTTTGATCTCTTTTCCACAGAAGTATGAAGATGAAAATGGCCTACTAAACATTCAACTGGAAGATTTGGTAGGAATGATACAGAATACCGAGAAGAGTACGGGGTTCCTTCCTCTGAATACTCATATAGTTCTTTATGGTCTACAAATACGAAATATGTAGGTATTTGCATGATGAGCGCTGATTTCAAACTTTATTTGGTTAGATATATTGCTTCTGAATCAAGCTCGGCTTAAGGCAGTGGAACGTGCTGACAGAATTCTTAAAGAGAAGGACGCTTTGCAACAGAAGATAGACATTTTAGAGATGAAGTTATCAGAAACAGGTATACAATCTGAGGTTTCTACCGAAGGAAAGACTGATGCAGAGGGTCTGGAGTTTGATGTCATAAAGGAAGAGAATATGCTACTGAAAGATGACATAAAGTTTCTTAAAGCAACTCTTATTGAGATAACTGAGACAGAGGAGCGTCTATTCAAGTTGGAAAAAGAGCGTGCTCTTTTAGATGCTTCCCTTAGGGAGCTGGAGTGTACATTTATAGCTGCCCAATCTGATATGTTGAATCTTGGTCCTTTGCAACATGATGCATGGTGGGAGAAAGTAGAAAATTTGGAAGAATTGCTTGATTCCACAGCAAACAAAGTCGAGCATGCTGCTCTGATGCTAGAGGGCTACCATGATTTCCAGGATAAGGTTGAGAAACTAGAAGCATCATTGGGAGCAGCAAAAGTATCAGAGTTATGTCTTCATTTGGTTGGTCTTTTGCAGCAAAGGGTAAAATCAGTAGAAGAGCGCTTTGAAGCATGTAATCATGAAATGCATTCTCAAATTGAACTTTATGAACACTCAATAGTGGAGTTTCATGATACTCTCAGTAAACTAATAAAGGAAAGTGAGAAAAAGTCAATGGAGCATTATGCAGAAGGCATGCCATCAGAGTTCTGGAGTAGGATCTCTCTTATGATTGATGGGTGGTCGCTTGAGAAGAAAATATCCATCAATGATGCAAATACGTTGAGAGAAATGGCTTGGAAAAGGGATAATCGCCTTCGGGAAGCATATTTGTCATCCAGAGGAATGGAAGATAGGGAGCTGATAGATAGTTTTCTAAAGATGGCACTACCAGGAACCAGGTACCGCTTTCTCCTTTGCCAATAAGAGGGAAAATATTGTTTATACAACAACCTATGCTTCGGAAAATATTAATCTATAGCATTTGGTATTATTCAATGCAGTTCTGGTCTGCATATTGTCCACATAGCAGCAGAGATGGCTCCTGTTGCTAAGGTGATCCTTGTTATTAATTCAGTTTCCTACCAAGTGTATATGGTTTCATTTTATCATTTGTTGATAAGTTGCTATGTAATATGCTGCATAAAAACTAGGTGCAAATGGAAAATACCTTTTTATAGGTAATGTTGTCCTTTTGATCGTAAAATATCACTTATCCAGTGCTCCATTTAAACTGGAGTAAGTTCTGATAGGGGGAATACCAAACACTCATTTTAACAAGTCGTCTCCAACTCATTCACAAGCAGTGTAAAGGTGCTTCTACTACAAGTTTTTTGAGTCTGTGAAAATATTAAGGAGTGAAGTTTCCAATACCATGGTATATAATTGGTTTTGACATAACCATGGTAATTCCCTTCCCACTAAAGCCATAGTATTCTAGCACTTGTTTGGTTTCATAGTTTTCTTAACTAGCATACCATGGTTTTACTAGTCTCTTGTTCACTTGGATGAGAAAACTTTGGTATGGAGTGAAGTTTATAGTACTCTAAAAATACCATGGTATTGAAAACAAAGTTTTGTAAGAGCAACCAAACACCTTTTGGCTAGAATACTAGACTCCTCATAATACCATGGTATTGCATTGAAACCATGAAAATACATTGCTTCCAAACAGGCCCTAAGGGTTGATTAGAGATAGCAACCAGTATAATACATTATACCCTTAATATTCTCAATTTCTCATAAATTGCTAATTTTCAACAGCCTATAAGAATACATATATTAACCACCACCAATGCGATAATTCACAAACGGGTGATAGTTCACTAACTATTGTTTGTTTTCTATGCTAATTAATTTTCAACCCTGATGGTCATCTTATAGTTTTCTTGTGTGCATGATTCTGTAGGTTGGTGGTCTGGCAGATGTGATATCTGGTCTTGGGAAGGCACTTCAAAAAAAAGGGCACCTAGTGGAGATTATTCTCCCCAAATATGACTGCATGCAGCATAACCAAATTAATAATCTTAAGGTATGTATTTGGTTTGTTAACTCTTATTATATTATCTTATTTTCATCTTTTGCTTGGTTAAGATTGCTGTTCTGTGATTGTGCAGGTTCTAGATGTTGTAGTACAGTCCTACTTTGAGGGAAATATGTTTGCCAACAAAATATGGACTGGGACTGTTGAAGGTTTCAGTCAACACTCATTTATACAATTGTATAAAATTTAATCTACTGTGGCCTAACTAAATTTGTACATGCAGGCCTTCCTGTCTACTTTATCGAGCCACAGCATCCAGGTAAGTTCTTCTGGAGGGCACAGTACTATGGAGAGCATGATGACTTCAAACGGTTTTCCTACTTTAGCCGTGTGGCATTGGAATTGCTTTACCAGTCCAGGAAGAAAGTTGACATAATTCACTGCCATGACTGGCAGACTGCATTTGTTGTAAGATTTAAAGATTATGTTCTGACTGAAAACAGATCTTGTTTTTCTTAGTTTGTTTACTAAGCCGAAGGTATTAAAATGTTCTTTCTGTGTATCGTAAACTCCAGGCACCTCTTTATTGGGATGTATATGCAAATCTGGGTTTTAACTCAGCTAGAATTTGTTTCACCTGTCACAATTTTGAATATCAAGGAACTGCACCGGCTCAGGATTTAGCATACTGTGGCCTTGATGTTGAGCACCTTGATAGACCAGACAGAATGCGGGATAATTCACATGGCAGAATAAATGTTGTTAAGGTATCTAGCTATGGAAAATGTGTGGCAGAAGAGTTTGAAGTAGAGTTCAGCTTTATGGTATCACTAATGCTTTATGCTCTTATCGTGTTCAGGGTGCAATTGTATATTCCAACATTGTCACAACTGTATCACCAACATATGCTCAAGAGGTGCGCTCGGAGGTAATATTTTGACCTTTAGGTCGAGTGTGTCTTCCACTGGATGCAATGCGACTAACATATTGATTTCTGGCCTTTTGCTTGTATGCCGTATAGCACTATATAAATGCTCCGTACCCCTATTTTCCCAAACCCCTTACTGTCAAAACTGTAAATAGTATTATAGAGAGAAAATGCTGTAAATATTCCATTTAGGACTTATTGATGTAATATTATCCACATGTGCAGCATTTCAATGTTTTCTTCTTGATGTTTCTTCATGGACTAAAATTATGGTAGGTCATTACATGGAAGTTTTGCTTACCTGAAACTCAATTTTATTGAACTAATCCGGGCTCCAAAGCAAAGGAAATGGGATAGAGATGAACTGACAAAATGACCCAGAACTACCCATTGGTGTCAACACCTGGACCCTAAGGAGTTTGATAAAGAGGCTGAATGCTTGAAATTTCCTAATTCGGATACACTACCTTACATAATGCCTTAAAATAGTACCATGTATTTTATACAGTATGTCTTAAGATAAATATTATTATGAATGTCATTGAGTTTTACCCCTTTGGGAAATGTATTGCCTCCACGTTTTGTACTGACAAAGTTACTATGTTGCTCAGGGTGGGCGTGGGCTCCAAGATACACTCAAAGTACATTCCAGGAAATTTGTTGGAATACTTAATGGCATTGACACAGATACATGGAATCCTTCCACAGATAGGTTTCTCAAGGTTCAATACAGTGCTAATGATCTATATGGAAAGTCAGCAAACAAAGCAGCTCTCAGGAAGCAGTTAAAGCTGTCATCTACGCATGCTTCCCAACCACTAGTATGTTTTCTTTTCTATCCTCACAACCACCGTAAATCTCCATATGCATAAGCTTATCTTGTACATGATTTGAGCATCTTCCTCTCTCCAAGATTTA
Organism: Paspalum notatum; assembly: GCA_022530915.1. Taxonomy (NCBI): domain Eukaryota; kingdom Viridiplantae; phylum Streptophyta; class Magnoliopsida; order Poales; family Poaceae; genus Paspalum; species Paspalum notatum. Next base: position 37,503,339 of record CM039692.1, read on the forward strand.
CTATAGAATTGAAGTTTCCTCAAACAGGTCGGTTGCATTACGAGGCTAGTTCCTCAAAAGGGTGTACATCTCATCAGGCATGCAATATATAAAACAGCTGAGTTAGGTGGACAGTTTGTTCTGCTGGGTTCAAGTCCAGTACCGCATATTCAGGTGTGTTTCCTTGACAGAGCATTCGTGCAGTTGCAGTTACATTTGGCCAGTCTTGAATCTTGAAAGAAAGGAAAACAGCCTTCAGCTCATCATGAATAGCTTATTAATCATGAAAGGATCATGACCTGGTTGTTGGAAGTACCATATTTCTCTTCTCTTTCTGTCAAACAGCTGTTCGCTTATTGTTGTAACATTTGACAAATTTGTTTTTCATTTGTTTCACAGAGGGAGTTTGAGGGTATTGCAGACCAATTTCAGAACAACAACAATATCAAACTGCTTTTGAAATATGATGATGCTCTATCACATATGATTTTTGCAGCATCAGACATGTTCATTGTTCCTTCTATATTTGAACCATGTGGACTCACTCAGGTATACTTTCTTCATATTAGATCAAATTAATTACCATTTAGCATCATACTAGTGTGTATTAATATGTAAAGGAAATTGCCAAACAAATCATGTTGATTTCGGTATGTTATGGTGTATATCATTTACTGAAGAACCTCCTTAGTCCTTTACCATCTTCATCATCTGTATCATACCTAACTACCTATAAGCTCGTGCCTTTACCTTTTTTTTTCTTTTGATGAATCACTTGTGCTTTTACTTCTACAAAATATCTCCATTGCTAATGTTTTTGTTTGATACTCCCTCTATCCCAGAATATAGCTATGTTTAGCCTTTTTTGGACAGATTAAGAAGAATTGTAAATGGTTAGTGTACTCCAGTACCCCTCATTAAACCAAATACATGCACAATTCATCTATATATATGACAGCAATTCATGTCTTGCATGCCTCAATGCTAAAATATGGAAAGGGTATTGTTATCCATTAACTCATTCAATCAAGCTTGGGAACTCAAATGTAGCTATTAAGGGAAAAATTTTGAACGCTAAATGTAGCTATATTCTGGAATAGAGGGAACAGTTGACTGTGCACTCTTCTGATGTGCAATGCTGACCTATTTTTCATCTACAGATGATAGCTATGCGATATGGTTCTGTGCCAGTTGTTCGGAAAACTGGTGGTTTGAATGACAGGTAAATCGGAGCCAACCATTCACCCAGATGTTAGTGTCACCGTCAAATATGTATTGATTATACCGTGCTGATGTGCTTTATGATTGTAGTGTCTTTGATTTAGATGATGAGACTATACCCGTAGAGCTGCGAAATGGCTTCACCTTTTTGAAGGCTGATGAGAAGGTTGTATCTGTGTACATGCTAACTTGAAATATTGGAATTTAAGATATTTTGGTGGCTGCAGTACAGCTCATACAAGATGTTCATTTTGATAGGGTTTTGATAGTGCACTTGAAAGAGCTTTCAACTACTACCATAGAAAACCTGAAGTCTGGAAACAGCTGGTACAGAAAGATATGAAGATAGATTTCAGTTGGGATACTTCAGCTTCCCAATACGAGGACATCTATCAGAGGGCAGTTGTTCGAGCAAGGGCAGGGGCATAATTCATAAACAGCAGACCATTCTCTGCTGCTTCCATGAATTTCTCCCAGATGCTATGCTTAACCATATGTCCATATGGCAAATATGTTTCTTTCAGCTCTGAATTAAGCATCCGCCGAAGAAGCACGCTGGGCATGGCTACTTGAGTGTACAAACGGCGGCTTGGTGTCACGCGCAGTTCCCAGCGGAGCAGAGAGATAGAAGAAAATGCATAACAGATATTTTCTGAAGCGCACATTTGATCGGGATGTTTGGTGGTGCAGCGAATGTAAGATGCAGAAGCACACGAGATCAGGATGCCAGTGCGAACAAATATCCAGTTATACACGTGATTATGCAGCTCTATCAAGCTGTGAATTGAGATATCAAAATATAGTTTACGTAGTGTTTTAAGTATAAACTAGTGGAATTATACTCTTGCCCGTGAAAATATAGTTTACGTAGTGTTTTAAGTATAAACAGTGTTGCTCCTATCGTTTAAGACGAGAGGGAAAAAATGTGCAGGTGCCTCAACATTACGGTGACCTTGGCATTTTGGACTTGCGCAACCAATAGCTGTCAGTTGGTATCGCATTTCAGAGGCCAACTTAACAGCATGGGGAAAAAAACAAGCAAAGCGACGTTTACAAACCAAATAACAAAGCAAAATCAGGACAACCATCTTCGTTGTGGCACCAAAATATATATGTGAAATGGTAAAAGAGCTAACTATATAAGACAGAGTAAAATGCACCGTTAGTCTAACTTTTCATATTGTATCGGTGGGATCTATCAACTTTCAAAGTGTATTTTAGTTTTCATTAAATTTTTAGATCTATATGCATTATATATATTGAGATGATATAAATATATATTTAGGTCCTCACCACTACCGCCTCAGCCACCGCTAACCTCGCCGGCGCGTCTCGCCTCCGGCCTTCTTGCCTCGTCTCCTCCACCCATCGTCCATCCTCCGTTGGCTGGCTGCCTCCCCTGACCCCCTCTTCTACCTTTTGCGGCACATAAGCTAGGCCTTCACCCCGGCCTTGAACTCCGGTGGAATGCAAAGGCGAGCAGCGGTGGCGAGAGGTCGGGCGCTCCTCTTATCGCGCAAGGAGTCGCGGCTTAGTGTTTCCTTATACTATACAGAGTGAGGAGGGTATTTTACATAAAAACTCTTTTACATAACATTTTATTTTAAAGATTTGCAAACTTATATATGTATGTTTGCGTATAACTTTTTACAACACAAAAAAAATTTATAACGTAACTTTGACACATGAATTTTGCAGACTTTTACCCAAGAATAACGGATCGTTGGAAACCGAAGGAGGGAGAAATCTAACACTCTTCCCCAAAGCTGTTTAAACCTAAATCGTGATTTTTACCCAACCAAAAAACTGTTTTAACCTCTTCCCCAAGCCAAAAAAAACTTTTTACTCTACCTGGCTGGCTATACCTGCCTGGCGCCTGCCATAGGAATAGGAAACACAGGGCCCGAACCCCGAACCCAAGTCGCGCCGCCGCCGCCGCCGTGGTCTCCGATCGCCTCTCCCTCTTTGATCCGTCCCAGGTAAGCACCACCCACACCTCCACCCCGGCGATCGAACCCCTACTTCCGGGATTCCTCCCGCTATCTCGCCTCTCTGTTACGATTCCCCGGCTCCTGTTGGTGGTCATCGCCGCAGGGGTTTCGCGGTCGGAGCAGATCCATGGCGCTGGCGTCGAGGCTGGCGCAGCTGCAGGCCAAGGCGTGCGAGGCAACGCGGTTCGCCGCGCGGCACGGGTGCGCGTACCAGCGGTCCCTCGTGGAGAAGAACAAGAAGTATATCGTGAAGCCGCCCACCATCGAGAAGTGCCAGGAGCTCTCCAAGCAGCTCTTCTACACCCGCCTCGCCAGGTTCGTGTAATCGATCTCCTCCTCATCCCTTCCCCATCCTAGAATCCTGTGGCATATCGTGTGCACCGCACTCCGTGATCTCAATGCAAGGCTTCTGTAGTTCTGTTATAGATGTGTTTACCAGAAAGCCCCCGAGTGTTACCGTCTTGCGATAATTACTAGAGTCGCCGTGGTGCTGTTGTGTTGGGCTGCCAGAATTAGCTCGGATCGCTGTGATTGTAATGTAATGCGACTGGCTGGTTTGAGCACAGGAGTGCTCTTTCTGATAAAGTTTTCAGGTTTTAGACTACTCTTGTTTTAACCTTAACCCGAGACCCCTCACCGAGGAGACCGGAGCTGAAGAAGATGAAGTTAGAGGGTTAGGGTCTCCAGGGTTAGAGGTTGTTGGTGTGGATTCATGGTTGGTGCCTTAGAGGGAAGGCCCGGAGGCAGCGGTGAGGCCTGTTGGCAAGGGTTCCACTGGCCGTGGCGGTGGAGGATGCCAGGATGGCCAGTTGGGAAGGGTCGGCGGCAGGGGCATTGTAGCTGATCAGTTAGTGGCGGCAGTGCCGGATCCGGTTGTGTCGGTGCTGCCTGATCTGGAGGGTGGCATTGGAGGCGGGGTGGCGACGGTTGCAGCAGCGGTGGATCTGGCCACCGGATTGTTAACAAGAGGCCCCTCCCAGCCAGCCTAGCTGCCTCCAATAAAGTTTGAGCTGAAAATTTTGGAGATGATGTATATCTCATTCACCTCAATATCTGAAAGGGTATTGATGAAACCCTGAGCAAGATAACCTGATTATAGTTATGTTATCTAATAATGTGGGTGCTTGGTCATTTGTTTGAATAAACTTACATATCTCATAACTGACAATCTAGCATTGCAGTTTCAGTCTTAACTAGATTTGGAATAAAAGGAAATAGAGTTGTTTGTAAACATATGGGCATTTTCTTGTCATAAAGCATTGCCACTGAAACTGTGTTGTTTTGGACTATATCAGTTGTTTTTACTTTCCTGCGAACTATCCATCATGTCTTTACCTACCTTCTCATTCGACTGATTCTAATCATATTGGGTTTTGCTTGGATAGCAAAAGCAGTTTTTGTTTCTCTGTGTTGCCTTTTGAATCATTTATTGGATATGATATAGCGATGGACTAGGAGTCTAGGATAGTAATTTGACAGTTGTTTTTATCATTAAACTTCAATATGTGATTAGAGAATTTGCCCAACCTGTGCGGGTTTAAATCCTGTAGAGAATTTGCCCATCTGCAATACATATCTTTATTTTTTTGCTCTAAACCTACTAAATCAGCATAGATAGTTTTGGACTTCCGGTGCAACAAATGAAATAGCTATCAGAAGAGATTTGACCATTGCACTTATGCAACTAGATTACTTCATTTATCTGTTTATTATACCATCAGCTGCAACCTTTGAATAATCTTCAATTGTATCTTTGAACTGACACATCTTCCTTGCAGCCTTCCCGGTCGCTATGAAGCTTTCTGGAAAGAGCTTGATCAAGTGAAGCAGCTGTGGAAGAACAGAAATGATCTGAAAGTTGAGCACGCTGGTGTTGCGGCACTCTTCGGCCTTGAGTTGTACGCGTGGTTCTGCGCTGGCGAGGTCGTTGGGAGAGGATTTACTCTCACAGGCTACCATGTCTGAGTGCTAAGCAACACTTTTTGCTGATGAAGATTTGACATCCCATTTTTTGTGACCAGATGCGCAGTTTTGTTCTCTAGATATTTCCTGGTGCCGTATGTTGTGCACGCATCTCGGTGAAACCGGCTTAGTGATATACAATAATCTGCTGCATCATGATTTAAGTCTACGGTGCATTTCTTTTAACATTATATCGGTGTCATTGCTATTTCTTTTGCTGTGTGCCGGCGATGCTGTAGCATGTCATGCGAATTTGTTTTGACTGCCGTGGTTCCCATCGAAATCAAAAGGTGCGGATGGGAGTCATGGGACTGCTGTCTAGGTTCCACTGTCCCAAAATACTGCCGTATTACTCTCTCCGTTTCTTTGTTGTAATTTAGTTAAAAATGAATTAGCAGGCGGCAAATATTCAAGAATGAATGTAGTACCACATTACAGTTCTCATTTGTCTTAATCAAACAACTCTACACGTTTGATGAATTTTATACGAACATCCCCACGGCGCACATATTCCGTCGCGCACGAAAGGCCCGGAATAAAAACCTACAGCCGCTTTGAACAATTGAACTGAATAAACTGAATAATTGAGGCCAAGCCCGCGGCGGCTGATCGGGGAATACATCGCGTCCGCCCGGCGGCTGCTCCGGCCGCCATGTTCGCCGCTGTTCGCCGCCTCCTGTCCTCCCGCGGCCGCGCCTTCGCCTTCGCGGCGGCCACACGGGTGCCCTCTTTCTCCTACTCCAGCTCGGCGGCGTCCGCGTCGCGGCCTCGGTTCCCGACGCCCAAGGAGATCTGCAGGGGCTTGGACGAGTTCGTCGTTGGCCAGGACAAGGCCAAGAAGGTTAACAGCCACACTCGCCAGGCCTCCCTTCTCCTCGCTCCGGCTCCCGATTCCGGGCTGAAGCTGATGCTGACGTGCTGCAGCATCAGTACCTGCTCATGTATTAGCATGAATAGTTTTTTTTTTTTTTTGAAACGAAGCATGAATAGTTTATAATGTTACATGTCGTGTTAGTACGTTCTACGAGTACGATCTGAGCACCATGAAGTCGGATTTGAGCTTTCACGAAATTTCAGCTGTGCCTATGTGAACCGTGAACTTGACTGTGCAGGTGCTCTCTGTTGCTGTGCACAATCACTACAAGCGGATATACAACGAGTCATCAAATAAGTGGTGAGGCTTTGATAACTCAAATCTTTATCATGTTTCTAACCTCGGATTAAAATCTTTGACTGGTGATCAATGTTCCGTGAAAAGCTTGGCTCGTGGTGGTGTTAGTACGAGTGGTGATGACGAGATTGAGCTTGAAAAAAGTAACATCCTTTTGATCGGGCCAACAGGGTCAGGTATCCTGTGCCGATGCATGATCTAGATGATCTATGGCTCGACAGCGGATGTTCTATGCTGATGGCTTTGTTTTTTTTCCTGTATAGGACAGGCAAAACATTGTTAGCAAAAACTTTAGCTCGATATGTGAATGTGCCATTCGTGATTGCTGATGCAACATCAATTACACAGGTATAAAGTATAATCATGGTCGGCATCACACGCATTTTGGAATTTTTATTGATGTATCGTATTGATCCGTCATGTGTTTGTTGCTTTCATTTATACAAAAAGAGATAGGCAAAGAACCACACTGATTCTTCTTGCTACCTTTTTCTTTCTGATACAACAGATTGACTGCTTTTTCAGGCTGGATATTCTGGTGAAGATGTGGAATCTGTAATCTACAAACTTTTAGTGGTATAAATCAACCTACAATGCTTTGATTATTTGTGGCTTGATTTTACTGCAGTGTTGCTACTGTTTGGTATTGCCATCAGCTCTAACTATTGCATATTCTATCATTTTTAAGGAATGTTATAGTCTATCTCGTTCAGGTCAGAAAATATTCCTTCATAATTCCTCTATATTAATGATGGCGATTTGCATGTCTAGCATCTTAAAGGTTTTTTCTTCTGAATGTTAACAATTTTAGTCTTGAATAGTCATTAGGTGTTAGCTTGTCATTTTTTAATGAACTTGGAGATCATTTATTATTTAGCTGACATGTGCTGACACTTAGGCTGCTGACTTCAATGTTGAAGCTGCAGAGCATGGTATTGTGTACATCGATGAAGTTGATAAGCTCACAAAGAAGGTTAATAGACAAATTAGCTCTGATCCTAGCATTGCTGCAACATTAAATGAAGTTAATTCTGCTTACAGTAATCATATCGATTGCTACTTTCAGGATGAATGCCATGAGGGTCGAAGGGATGTATCTGGAGAGGGTGTACAACAAGCATTATTAAAAATATTTGAAGGAACAGTAAGTGGATCTACTAGTTTTATTCACTGCATTGTAAAGTCATATTTGCTTTCAGTAGTCACACGCTCCATCGTTCGAGGAAAACAATATTTGATCAACTGGACATGGCTAACTAAAGTAGACAATTTGGAAGAACAAAGAACTTGACCATGTTTTGCTTCTTCAACCTAAAATTTCATGTCATATCTTTCTATTTTGACCATATGTTGCTTCCTGAACTGTTTCTTGTTGTTTTTATTAGGTCGTCAATGTGCCAAGAAAAAGAAGTCGAGATAATATACCACATGGTTATGTTGATGTAATGGGTTGCACAAACTTCTGCTGAGTCAGAGCAAATAAAATGTGCCTTTTAATTATTTAATTACACAAAAATAATAGGCTCAACCATGATTTATGCGCCAATATGGCAATAATGAAATGTTATGTGCTGTAAGATGCATGTTATTTTGTTTTTCAGGTCAATACAAGGAATATACTTTTTATTTGTGGAGGTGCTTTCTTTGGGTTGGAAAAGATAGTCTCAGAAAGGTCATACAGTTGATATAATTATATAAGAATTTATGCAGCATTAAGAATTATCCTTATCTATCTATCTATTATTTTATGTTTCTGAAAGTATTTTTGTACTGTGCAAGGCATCAACATTGTCCTGTTGGATTTGGCATTCCAATATGTCATGAACTAAGGAACTGCAGCTGGAAAACTGCTCTTCAGGAATCTTGCTCTATTGATAATGTAAGTTCAGTTGTTTTAACGCTTGACAATGTTTGAAACAATTTTTTGTTTGATGATGCATTGATGACAGATAATTTCCAATGATTTCCTGTTAAGGTTGAAAATGATGATCTTATTGCCTACGGCCTGATCCCAGAATTCATTGGGAGGTTGCCAATAACAGTTGCCCTTACCAATCTTAGTGAGGAGCAATTGGTTCAGGTAGTATTTATTTCTTTTAATTTTGTAATCTGAAGCAATATTATTAGAAATTACTCTTCTTATAATTATCTGCCTCCATAAGAATCGTTTGTTTACATCTTATTGATTTCATAAAGATCTTTTTCTGAAGCAATATTATTAGAAATTACTCTTCTTATAATTATCTGCCTCCATAAGAATCGTTTGTTTACATCTTATTGATTTCATAAAGATCTTTTTCTTCTCAAGATGGCCACCACCTCTAAATTATAGATAATTTTTAGGTGCTCTGGGAGCCCAAGAACGCAATAGGAAAGCAATACAAGAAGTTGTTCAAGATGAATGATGTTAGTTTGTGTTTCCTTCTATCGGCAAATAAAGTAATATACTTTCAGTAATATTTTATAACCAACAAATCTGTGTTCATTTTCCCTCTATAAGGTTAAGCTTCATTTCACTGATGATGCTTCGCGATTAATAGCAAAGAAAGCAATCGTAAGAGAAACTGGAGCCCGAGGACTGCGGTCTATAATTGAGGATATTTTGACAGAATCAATGTTTGAGGTTGGCTCCTACTTTAATTTTGTGCTGCCAGGGGGGTGACCCAGTAGTATCAGCCTGGATGATAGCAATTTGGTCGTTCCATTTGCAGATTCCTGATGCTAGAGAGGGGAAAGAGAAGGTAATTGCTGTTCTTGTCGATGAAGAGTCTGTAGGACCACTACACCATCGAGGATGCGGAGCCAAAATTTTCCAGGACGATGGAGCCTTGGAACTGTACATCTACCAGAACAATATCAATCTGCCCGGATTGATTCAGAGCAACCCCAGACGCAGCCGTGTTTTCCGGCTCTGCCTTCTAGTCGCATTATCAGCGACTAAGCTTTGGATTTACCAGACGTTTCCTTGTTTTTTTCCTTGGTTTTCATCGATATATGAATGGATTGTACTGTCGCTGTGCAAACTCAACATTTTTATCCAATGAAGCATTATAAGGTTGATTTTGTGTCAGCTTTGAGATAGCAATAGAATGGCTAGGCCTCATTTTCTGCTTTATTCGATAGTATGCATTGTTGTTAGTGTGAATGGACTTAGCAACAAATAACTCATGCCTTTTACACGATACTAGTTGCTACTGGTAGCAAACACAAACAGTGGCGTTAACACTGGCTAAATAGAAATAACAAACGGTAATTACGCATCAAAGTTCTATAGCCGTTTCTATGCATACATTACGGTCACAATGCCAAGCCAGAAGCACACTAATTTTACCCAAAGTTTGGCATCTCAGAAATCACAAATCAAGCCCTTTATATCAATAATATGAAATGACAAGCTATAGCTTATGACTCTAGTGTCTTGAACAACTTGTGAACAGAACTTTTCTCAGTCATCACAGTTGTCCTTGCTAATCCTCTCCATTTCTTTCTGTAGTTAGTGGACTGCCTTGAAGTGCACCTTCACCAGCTGATCTAAGCCCTAGCTTGCTGAGAAAACCACCATCCAGGGTGTTTGAATCAGAGGCAGGTGCTGCTCCATTCTCCGTCTTCCTTTTATGGGCTAGGATAGCTTCAATGGCAGCAGCACTGGCTTTGGCTGCGGCCTCATCCTTAGCAGCAACCTCTGCCCTCCTCCTCTCCCTCTCTTCCTTGGCAAGAGCCTCTGCCCTCGCCTTCTCTTCCGCAGCACGAGCTTCTGCTTCAGCCTTTTCCCTCTCCACATCCTCATATAACTTGGCAATGCCATCTTCCCTCCCATCTCCATGCAATGCCCCTTCCAAGATCTCCTTCATTCCATCACTGAACACAACCTTCTCATCCAAAAGAATACATTTTGCAACCTTGACAGCGTCATCCAACCGCTCAGCAGCAATATATGCCTTCAGCAGTGTCTCATAGGTTGAGATGCTTGGTTTAATTCTCTTCTTCTTCATCTGATCAAAGTATTCCTGAGCCTTGTCAACCTTACTGAAACCCACCAGGCCATCAACAAGCTTATGATACGCAGTTGCATCAGGCTTCAGCTCCAATTTGTCCATTTTGTCAAAGTAAGAGATACCATCATCGACACGCTTAACGCTGAAGCATGCTTCCATGAGCAGCACATGTGTCTCCTCATCTGCAGCAACACCACACTCAAACATCTCATTGTAGAGCACCTCCACTTCACCTATCAACTGGCTAACCGACAGATGCTGGATCAAATTATTGTAGGATGCCACATCCGGAAGCAGCTTCCATTCCCTTATCCTTCTGAAGACTGCAATTGCATCTTGAAATCTCCCAGAAGCACAATAGGCATCAACCATCACCCTGAAGCTTTTCAGATCAATTGCAATCCGCAAGGGAGGGTCATGCTCACCAAGCATTCTGTCGAACAGCTTGAGTGCATCCTCCAGCCTCCCATTCTGACCAAGTGCATCAACCACCTCATTGTAGCTTTCGGCTCCAAACCTCACCTTCGATTGTGCACCAAGTACCTCGGTGTAGCATTCCATCGCTTTCTCCTCCATTCCCATAAGGAAGTACGCCTTCATGAGACTCCCATACACAATGCCATCAAGAACCGGCTCGCCCCCAATCTTGTCCTTGAGTTCTTGGTATAGCTCCACGGCTTTGGCTCCATCCCCAGCACCCACGAATCCAGCCATTAGGAGGCTGTAGACCTTGGGGTCCGGCCCAACGAACCCAGAGTCGAGCATCTCATCTTTGAGCTCGACGGCATCCGCGAGCCGGCCGTGGTCCGCGACAAGGCACTCGACGACGACGCGGTAGGCCGTCGGGGAAGGCGGCACGGGGGACCCGGGGCGGGCGATGATGCGGAGGTGGTGGAGCGCATCGTCGGCGAGGCGGCGCGCGGCGAGCGCGGACAGGTAGAGCGCGTGCGTGGCCGCGGTGGGCGGGACGGCGGCCTGGAGGGCGAAGCGGTGCAGCGCGAAGAAGTCCTCGAGGCGGCGCGCGCGGAGGAGCGCGGCGAGGACGGCGGTGCAGGTGAAGGACGAGGGGCGGCAGTTGGAGTGGAGAGCGTGGCGGGTGAGGAGCGCCGCCTCTGGGAGGTCGGCCTGCGGGCCCGAGAGGAGCGCGAGGATCCGGTTGTGGAGCGCGAGGCGGGACGGCGCCAGCGTGGGGAGCGGCTCCGCGAGGCGCACGGCGCTCGGGGTGGGCGCGGGGGTGGGGGGCGTCGCGACGAATGCGTCCCGGAGGCGCTCCCGGCGGGAGGCCGCGGCCGAGGCGGCGTCCGCGTGCGCCAGAGGGAAGAGCGCCGGCACCAGGCGGCGCGCCGACAGCGGCTTGGACAGCGACATCTCCCTCCCGCGGTTAGGTGCGGCCGCCGGACGGCGACGAGGGGAGGAGGGTTTTTTGTGGTTTCGGGCTCGGGAGCAGACGGCCGATTTCAGGAGCACCGGACTACCGGAGTAGGAGACGGCTTCTCCATACTACGCCTTCGCCGTATGGAAACGGGGAATCTGGCTCCGTGTTTGTGACAACACTTGCATTTGTTCGAAGTGAATGCTGACAAACTGACATGTTGTTTGACTTGGCATAGTCTACTAAATTAGATCTTTGAGTCACAATTCTGCCTATGTATGGTGCTTGTAGTGATACAAACATTTCAGTTATATTCTTGTAAGACTATTTTTTAGTTGAGGATGACTGAGGTTTAAATCATAAAATACATATGTTGATATGCAGGTTATAGAAAGAAATGAAGAGAGAATAACAAGTTAGCAGCATATTCTGATCTCAACTAGGAATAATAGAAAAAAAATACTAGGACCATACCAGGGCATCGAGAAGAATATCGTCCATTTACGTCACTCAATGGCAGGAAGAAATTGGCATACAACATGTGGAACCCACCGTAAAATTCTACCGGCAGCATTTTCATAAAATCACGTTTTTTTCAATGGAAAGAAACAATTGTTGTTATTATTTTCATTATTCACAGTGACAACAGCAAAGCAGCACCACCCATTTCCCAATCTAACTGGCCCACTAAGCTATGCAGCTCATGTCCGTTTCTGATGTCAGGTTTCTAGATGGAAACAAAATCAAAAGCGAGCCAATCGCCACGCAGCAAAATAAAAATTCAAATCAAATCCACCACCAAGCGGAAACTGAAGCTGAAGCCTTTGGGCTATTTTGCGCTCCCACCCACACGTCCGGCGTCCATTGGCCGCGCCGGTGGCCGCGACGGCGACTCCGACCACCAGAATCTTCGCAGTAATATGCCAGAAACCCCTCGCCGCTTCGTGCTCTGCTCCCGGAAACGCCCCTCCCCGACCAACCCCTCCAGTGACGCCACGCGCCGTGAATGCTCGAAAAGCACAGGGGTATATCTGTACATGGACATGTCGGTTAGCACTAGCAGAACCCAAGCCTCCACCATTCCTCCAGCTCCGCGCGGCGATGCGGAGCAGAAACCATGGTGGTGCTCAGCTCCAGCCGCTTCCTCGCTAGGGCACTGCTCCCGAACCTCCTCCTCGGCCCGGTCTCCAGGTCCCTCAGGCCCGCGCGTAGCTGCAGCCGCGCCGTCCATAGCCTAGCCTCCGCCGCTGGCCCCGCCGCCGATGCCGCCGCGCCGTCGCCGTCGTCGCCGTCCTCGGCCTGGCCGCGGGCGTCGCTCGCCCGGCGCCTGGCCGCGGCGCTGCGGGGAGGACGCGCGGGAGGGGAGCTCCCCGACCTCGCGGCTGCGGCCACAGGCGGGGCGGGGATAGGGACGCTGCTGATGAGCACCACGGCGGCGGCGGTGACCAAGGCGCGGGAGAGCCCCTACCTGCTGGCGCTGGCGGCGAACCCTACGTTTGTATCGGGGCTGGTGGCGTGGGCGGTGGCGCAGGCCGCCAAGGCCCTGCTCACCTCCGTCGTGGAGCGGCGGTGGGACCTGCGGATGCTCTTCAGCTCCGGCGGGATGCCATCCTCGCACACCGCGCTATGCACCGCGCTCACCGCCTCCGTCGCGCTCTGCCATGGTGTCAGCGACGCGCTCTTCCCCGTTTGTCTAGGTTTTACTCTAATTGTTATGTACGACGCCACGGGCGTCAGGCGCCACGCCGGAATGCAGGCCGAGGTGAGATCATGGTTTGGTTGCTGTTTTGTGTTTCGGAATGCATTTTTAGTGTTATTATTATGCAATCCATTTTGGAAATTTATGCTTTCATTGAGCTAGTTTTGTAGTAAGCAGAGGATATACGTGGGGCACAATGTTAGATTGTGTTTTCCATATATCGTTATGACACTTACTGAGCTAGTTTTTTGGTGTCATTAGCTGGACGCCCTACTTCTGAAACAGTTCACTTAAATATCAGGAATGGTTATTTGTTGGTTAATGTGGATTGAGCTTTGATTTCTGGATATATAATATCTCTAACATAAGTAAACTGTGATACTGTTGTCGTGTTATCTGCTTTTTATGTCTTCAATTGTAGGCTACTTGTTGGAGAATGATAATTGTGACACCACACCACTATATGTAGTCATAGTTTAAATTCAGCATATAAACATGGTGACACATTTTGTTAGCTTTGTCAGAGCAAGTTTAGAACTTTGGCTTGGACGTTTGGTGTTGTTCTTCTCACAGAATTTTGTTAACCACATACGTAGCCAGCAGCCCAGCAGCTCATATATTAAAGTGTTGCATCTGTTAGTTAGCCTGTATGCCTGATGTTGCATCACCTGGCAATAGCACACTGACTGGCCTATGGCCCTTTCTGCCTACCTAAAAACGGCAATCCTGTTGTCAGTGATATTGGCTGAGACTCTTGTTATGCCGAGACTGACTCAATTCAGGCACAGCCATCAACCTAGCAACACTTGCTGTCTATGCCTTTCATAACCATTATTGTATTTGGACACTGGAATCAAGTTTAGGGTACTCTTGGCTAGCTTTTGGGATATGATTGAATCACATCAGCCAAGTAAAACATGACATGTTGTGACATTTTTGCATTCCCTGGGTGCTAGTGCTACCCACTGCATGCTTCAAATAAAGGAAGTTTTGTTCTTCAAGCTTCATCGTTACTTGATGTTTGCCCTTCTATCCTTTGCTATACTTTTTTTGTATCATTAACTTATATGTGCTTTACGATGGACACAGGTACTCAATAAGATCGTTGAGGACCTGTTTGAAGGCCATCCGATTAGTGAAAGAAAACTTAAGGAATTGTTAGGACACACTCCGTCACAGGTCTTTGCTGGAGCAATTTTAGGCATCTTGGTGGCCTGGTATTGCTGCCAGGGTTGTATTGTCCCCATTTGATGTTGCTATTGTATGACTGATGGAGAAATGAAATTATTCCACGCGCAGATTTTGCATGTGGCGTAAAACCAGTGTTCCGGGAATATAGTTGACTAGCTTGATCGTTTTCAAGAAGTGAACTATTGCCCCTTCCTTCTCTGTCACTTCCCTGTACATATGTAACTTGATAGTATGAGTGAAACAATTAATGATGTCGATCCTCCCAGGTCTCAATGCCAAGTTGAGGATCAAGTTATTTATGACCCGATTACCTCCCTATTTATCCAGTAATACATGATTTATATACGCATTGTTATGTATGATATGAGCTATCCTGTCACCATTTGTGTATTGAAGAGGCACGCTTGTACATCAGGAACCTGTGCTTTTGGTGTTATATGTCGCTGTTACGCATAAAGTTGATGCCGCTTCTTTTATTGCATCTCGTGAAACTAGTCTGACTTGACACCGATCTTGCTTTTTTTGTGAGGGGCGTTGAAACTGATCCATCACCCTCTGAAGAACATCCATGATGATCACTCTTTGCTTCCTGCAGCCATGCTCTGGTCGCCTGAACTGGGCTGGGTTGGGCTGGTTGGAGGCATTCGGGGACGAGCTCGGTCAATCCAAGTAAAGGCCGGCTCGACTAGTCGAGTTCTTTCCAAAAATTTTCCGACATGAGCAGAGATAGACGGAGCGAAGCTAGGGTTCCAAACTACTCTCGGGCGTCGATTTTTCTCGGTGGGTCAAAGCTGAGCGCTGTTAAAGATTTTTTTTTCTTTTTTGAAGGGGCACTATTAAAGTTGAGGATCCGGCCGTGAACCTGACAGGCTGCTGGTTGAGCGCTGAGCCGCTAACTATAAAAATGACGACCGAGGCGCGGCGGCGTGTGGGTGCGGCCCCATCCTGCGCGTCACATGACAGGAGCGTGCAGTGCAGTTCAGTACAGGCTGTTGTCGCGTTCCAGCTCCACAGTACTCTTATCCGCTTTTGTCGTCCCAGGCCAGCAAGCAGCGTCTCGAATCGGTGTCTACTGCAGCCCGGGAAAAACTGCTTGAAACACGGACCGACATCCCCCGATTTTGGGACGGCAATTGAAGCCGAAACGCTGACCCACACAGCTTTGCCGCGAAACTGGAGTTCGCCATGCCAATTCGGCGAGGACTGCATCTACCTACCTTCGCTAAACCCGTACTGTAATTAAGCAGAGCACGGGGGATGCGATGCGACGATGCCCCGCTGCCGGCCGGTGATACCGATACGGTGGTGCGTTAGAGAGCGACGGGCGAATAAACAAATAACGAGAAAATTTAAACCAGCACGTCAATGAGACAAACTTTCACTACTTCAGAGATTGTTTACTTTATAAAACGCTGCATTGTTTACTGTCCGGTAGCAGGAGCATTTGTCAATCGTCATCGGCTCATCGCCCGTCTTGTGGAGCTGTGGCGTGGTGACTCCATCCGCAGCCGACACCGCGGCCGCGCCCATGCTGCACCGCACCGGGGCTCCAGATCCGGCGCACCCGTGGCGCGCTCCCGCCTCGCAGGGTCCACGCAATCGCCAGCTGTGCGCGCGCGTTTGATTTGACCACGAGCGCCGGAGCGCGCCGTCGCATCGCCATTAAAGATCTCGCACGGGCGCAGCGGCTGGCATCATCACAAAAAGGGAGAGGAGAGGCGTGTGAGGACGCGCACGGGAGCGAGGAGAGACAGATAGGGACAGGTTTCGGGACGGGGTAGTAGATTTCCTTCCCCGCCGGCCAACTAGCGACCCCCTCCGTCTGCTGCTCGAAACTCGCCGGCGCGGCGGGCGCGCGTTCCCCGCCCGTCTCCGTCCCAAGAGCAACAAGAAGGGCTGCGCCGCGAATCGCTCCATGGGCTGCGCGTCGTCGAAGCAGTTCAGCAGGAGCGCGCCGGCGCGCGAGGAGCCCGCCGTGCTGGCGTCCCAGACCTCATGTGAGCGATCGAGCGCGCGAGCAAATTCCATTTCTTTCTTTCTTCCTTCCCCGCGCCCGTGCGCCTCGTGGATTTCCTCGTAGCGCTGACCCTGCGTGTGTTGCGTGTGTGGTGTGGCAACAGTCACGGTGAACGAGGTGGAGGCGCTGTACGAGCTGTACAAGAAGATGAGCTCCTCCATCGTCAACGACGGCCTCATCCACAAGGTCGGTTTTCACTGCATCTACATGGTCTGTAACTGAAAATAACCTGCTTTGTGCTGACGATTCGAGCTGCTCCGTCCGTCTGTGTTGGCCAGGAGGAGTTCCACCTCGCCTTGTTCAGGAACACCCACAGAGCAAACCTCTTCGCGGACAGGGTGAGTGAGCATCACTCATCTCATCTCTCCATTTCTTCGGCTTTTATTGCAGGCAGCACAGGAAATTGAGCTTCTTCGTCACTCAGCACCTCTCTCGATCGACTCGGTTGTTCTTAATTGCTCGCCATACGTTGCAGGTGTTCGATCTCTTCGATCTCAAGCGCAACGGGGTGGTCGATTTCGAGGAGTTCGTGCGCTCGCTCAGCGTGTTCCACCCCAAAGCGCCGACGTCAGACAAGACAGCGTGTACGAACCGTGTACCTCGCTCGTGCGTTGTGTTCATTCGTCTTCTTGTTCTTCTCGTGCGTGCTATGGGGAATTGACATGTTTGGTTTGGGTTTCTCTTCCTCTCTCTATATATGCAGTCGCGTTCAAGCTGTATGATCTGAGGGGCACAGGGTACATCGAGAAAGAAGAGGTGGCTGCTCGTTCGTTCGTTCTCTTGTCTTTTCCAACATATAGCTCAATAGCTGCATTCTAATTTAGTCACCATTTTGTTTTTTGTTCTTTGAAACAGCTTAGGGAGATGGTCTTGGCATTGCTTGACGAGTCTGATCTCCGTCTTTCAGATACCACAGTCGAGACTATTGTCGATAATGTAATTATACCTACCTTCAGTGTTTCTACATTTTTTTTTTTTTTGCAAAGACCATATATTTTTGTTTTTTCATTCTGAGTTTCTAACATGTATCGTGCTGCTCTATTTCTACTGCAGACATTCAGTCAGGCGGACTCGAATGGAGATGGGAGGATAGATCCTGAAGAATGGGAGGAATTTGTGAAGAAGAACCCGGCGGCATTAAGAAACATGTCACTCCCCTATTTGCAGTGAGTAGCGCGTCTCCCCTAGCTAGGAAACTAAACGCTAACATTTCTCAAGTTGTTGGTCTTGACAGTCAAAACAGAAAAGACAGTCAAAAAAGTTGGTCTTGTTCCTTTTCCTTTTTCCAAGCGATCTTTTCTTCATCAACACACAACCAAAAAAACTGATTACCTTCTGAACTGTTACTGGTTGTTCAGGGACATTACCATGGCATTTCCGAGCTTCATAATGTGTTCAGAAGCCGACGACTGAAGTATTTGGCTGTCGCAGCTTACGAGGAAGCACAGCTCCATTCCATCAGCTCGATCCGTTGCTCCTCAGAGCTCCGAATTTGCTGGAGCCAGGGACACAGCGCGAGGCACCGGAGCAGGTTCCAGAATGTAGCGGCTAGCCAGCAACCGATCAAGTGCACGAGGGTTTGTTGCCCATTGCCATACGCTGCAGCCCCTAATCAACAAGATGATGGCGAAAAAAACGAATCCGAGTGGTAAGCTTCAGATAATGACCAGGCAATGGATCTCTGAGGATGTTGTTATTATAAGGAAAGGTCGGAAGAATAACTTGTGGGCAGTTGTTATTGTTGATGAACTCTTTGGCGGTTTGGTGCTGCCGAGGTGTTTTGGCCCTTCTTCCCTGCATGTAGCCGTAACTTGTAAGTAAGCACTAGTCATCTGCTGTTACTGTTCATATGCTATAGATACCAGTTTTGAGGTAAATGATGGTTCCTGCATCTGTCACATTGTCAACGAGCGTCTGTCACATAGTCGAATGGGCTTTGCATGAGCCCGGATGGGAAAATCTGTCCATGGGCCACACACACAACACGTCTTCTCTGTGGCAAGAAGCATCACTGCTTTATTTGATTGAGAGAGAGAGAGAGAGAGAGAGAGAGTACGGGTCTTTCACTGCTTTGACAGTGCCCTGCGATTTACTACAGCAACATATATCTGCAACAGCCCTCCAGATATCAAACTCCCCGGCCTGTGTGCCACCAGAGCATCATCAGGTATACCAGCAACAATTACACCGCACAAGCTAGTAGCTCGTAGTCCCGCCACAGTACCTAAAAGCGACGGCCCGAGCTCGACCGCTGACGAAATCTGCGGGTCTGTTTCAGATTCAGGCACTGGATACGTGCCATTTCAGGCACAGACGGACGGATCCCCATCTTCAGAATAGCGTGGCAGCGAAGAGTGGCCGCAGGACGGCCTTCAGCTTCGTTAGAGGCCGGCGCCGGCGCCGGCGCCGGCCATCCACAGCTGCGCGAACTTGACCTTGGAGACGCTCTGCAGCACCTCGAACGGCGTCACGTCCCCCTTCACCACCACCTTCTTGCTCTCCAGATCCACCTCGAACCATGTCACGCCTGCACGTACAGACAATCAGACATGCCGCACGCAATGCATGATGACCATTCCGATCTCCCGGATAAATCCTGCCTATAGTAGTAAGACAATGGCATTGTCGATCATGGGTTTCTGAATATCCATTGGCAGATGGCAATGGATGCGAGACATCCAGACACACGCCACATGTGCACAGTGCACAGCCCGAGCATGCATGTGCGGAGGCCGCGCCTGCCCTACGTACAGTACTGTCAGTACAGCGTCCGTCGAGCAACAAGGACAGATGGGCGAGCGGCGACGAGATGACAGTTGCCGTGAATGCCTGGGGCCTCTGCCGGAGCCCGGAGGCGTGTGTCCGTGGCCGGGCACGCGACGAGCTCTAGACCAAGAGCTGGAGCTCCTGTGAGCCTGTGACTCTGTCTGCACCAACACGATTCGGCGCCGCGAGCAGTGGTACCGCCGCCGTACCGGTGCCCGACTGCCCGTACTATCGCTATGGCAGTGGCAGTTGCATCCAATGCACTAAATAATTCAGAGCTCTTTCAGCCAGCAATAGTAAATGCCTCTGTTCCTAGCTTCACCATCAATTCGATCCAGATGAATGGATGACGCCCAGCGATAGCTACGGAGATGAGGAATCAGGGCGGTCGTTTTCAGGCCGACTGGGATCAGGGTTAAATACAGCAGCGTCAGGACAGGTTTCAGGGCCGCAGGCGGCGGCAGGACACATGCCGGGAAGGGAAAATGGATCGGTCGATGCCTCCTGCATGATGAAGGCACCGGGGCTCAATGGTGATCGCTCAGCTCGTACGGGTTTTTCTTTCCCTGTTTGAAAGATGCCTATAGCCTGCCCTGTCTGTCCAGCAGTTGAAGCCGCCCGGCTTCCATAATCCAGATCCAAAGATGCCGCTTTTTGCTAAAACCTTTTTACGATCTAAAAGCCGTCTCTTCAAAGCTCAAAGTTTACCAGTTTGTAACTACTAAAAGGTAGCTGATAGACCAGCTTCTACAATGCCACAAGCTATAAGATACAGTAGTAGCTTTCACCATCTACTACTAGAATGGATCTAAACAGGCCCCTACTGCACTGGAGTACTGCGCTGCATGGGGGTATCTAGCCTAGCCGTGGCTAGCTGTCCAAAACTGCACGGCAAGGTCATCCAATCTCTTTTCAAAATGTGGGAACAAGAAATTTTGGCTCTCCAATACAAACACAAAGTGGCCGAAAATTCAGGGACACAAGGGGAAAAGGGCTGTGGTTTACTAGCATCTGACAAGGATAGCCTGAAAAGCTTGGCAAGAGTGACCCTGGAGTTGCATTGGGTTCAGGATGACTACCAAATGATGCGACTTTCATGGTAGCAGTCTAGCAGGCACACTTAACAGTCTGCCGTGAAGATCAGAGTGAAATGCTGCGATTGACAAGCAATACCTTCCATCTTGGAGATGTGCTTCTGAACCTTCTTAGCGCAGCCGTTGCAGTGCATGGACACCCTCAGCTCCACCGTCTGCATCAAGCAGACAAATCAAAGACTGAAGAGAACATCTATACGAGACACGGCGATGGAGTTGGAGTAGGTAGGCACATGATGTGCACGGCGCATTTGCATCCATCCATCCATCCATCCATCCATCCATCCATCCATGGAGGATAACAAGTGAACAACAACAGATCAGCCATGCATGAATGCAATGCGACTATATATGCAAGAAGAGCAGCAGTATGTACCGACCTTGGGCTGTAAATGGAAGCCGAGCGTCCTTGTCCCGTCGACGAGGTCCTTGAGCCGCAGCACCTGGTCCTGCAGCTGCCGCCGGTGATCGCTCGTCACCAGCGCCTCCCGCTCGACGGCCGCCGCCTCCTCGTCCTCCGGCGCGCGCATGCAGACGCAGGCGCCGCACAGGGAGGACTGGAAGCAGTCCAGCACCCTGCCGATGCGCAGCCGCCGCCTCATCGCCGTCGTCGTTCACTCACTCCCCGTCTCACTCGCTGGCACTTCACCACTCTCTCTCTCTCTCTCTCTCTGTCTCTCTCTGTCTACTCCGCTTTCCAAGTCGCGCGCTCTTCTTCGAGCGAAGCAAAGGCTTCGCGAGCTCTTAAAAAGGATAGATGAGGCGAGGCAATGCAATATTCTCCTATTCTGTCGTCGAGATTGGGGGCGAGATCTAGCCACTTATGCCCATGGTAAATGAAGACTTGGTACAGTCGCCATGGGCGCCACGCCTCGGGCCCTGCCGCTGCTGCTGCAAGGGATCGGCGAGGCTGGTACACGAGCAGTAGGTCAGCAGTGGCTACATCTACCCTTGCCAAGTACCAACAGTGCCGGCTCGATCGGTGGTAGGGGCTCGTCTTCCTTGTTCAAATACTACATGAGCAGCAGCAGCTTACGGGCTGCGTGTTAAGGATGACGCTATTTCTGCTGCCGGGAAGCGGGACAGGTTGCCGGGATATCCAAGCTTTTGCCACTTTGGAAGCCGACTCTTCGGTTGGTAGTTTTATTAGCTAGAATGACCTGTATATATTTGCTATAACAGAGAAAAAAATCTACATATTTATCGTTTTTTTGCTAATGTGGTGTGTCAATGTGACTTCAATTGCTAGTTTTAGAATGTTTTTCTATATATTTATCACTCATAAATAAAGATGGCAAAAACTTAAAATATCTAGTACATTGCCAGGCTCTCCATGTGAGAATGTGCTATACCAATTGCTAGTGATGGGATCATTGAACAGTTGTTTGATTGGTCATGCAATGGCCTGGAATTGTGCTCGGAGATGCACTAGATGACTGTGTCTAGAGAACAAAGCTCAAATCATTGGTTCTAAAGAGTGTTCATGCCAGCGAGACACAATGTCGCCAATAATTAATTGGCTGGCCTGACGCCTGAGTGTTTATTAAAGATTCGGATGCAAAGACGGATGCTGGTCCTCCGACAAAGGAACGGCACAGTGGAATCGTAGAGGACAGGGGACTGGCACTGGACCGGCACGAAATCCTGTTGGATCGGTCGGAGGCTCGGTGCACGCCAGCACGGCATCGCACGCCGATGCGGCGCAAGGCCAATAGGGGACTGGGAGTACCAGCGAACAGCGATACGGCATGGCTCGGTCCCTGTTGCAGTAATGCAAATGCAAGGCAGTCTGACAAAATGCAAATGCAATCAAGAGCCTGATGCCTACGGCTGCGTTCACTTATAATTTGCGGCACGTTTATGTGAGGATGTGTCCACCAACACATCTCCAATCTCATTCCGTATCCTTATTACAACTACCCCTCTCACTCCTCAAATCTCGTTCCGTATTTCTATTCCAACTACCCATCTCTTTGTCTACAGTGCAACATTTATATCAAACAATGTCAAACAGTGTTTTGAAACACCCATTTAAAACACCCCATTGAGGATAGCCTGACAATTAAGCTTTCATTGGCTCCAGGCAGGCACTCTCTGATGCCATGGAGTGCGACAGCTCACTAGTCACTCCTACACAAATCGACAAGGTAAGCATGTTCGAAAAGGCACGCAGCACGATGAGCATGATATGCACTGGCGTTTTCGATGGATGGTTTTTGAGTGCCGAGGGTGTGATTTGTCAACATCCCCAAGAAAGATTAACCACCATAAACATTTCAATTATCATAACATACAGATAATAAGTTTACAAGGTTCATAAACAGTCACAAACATAGAGGATCCACGCCAGCCGAGTACTAAGAGCTACGACGGCAGGCAGCCAGGCACAGAAGCAAGCGCACAACCAAAGTACACGGACTGATTTTACCATGGGATACGAGCTTTAGTGAACGGAGGCTTCTCACGATTTCCATCAGACTTCCACGCTTATGGACTGTGTAAGCAATGGGATGACGTTCGGTTATGTGGCAGCGTAGGGCACCATGTAAATCTCACCTGATAAAATTGCAAACACACCAGGGTCAGGCAACGTTGGCTGGCATAGCAAGGACCAAGGATTCAAACGCTTGAAATGCCGACAAGCTCACCTAATAATGTAACAACACCAGCCCGTCAGAATAATCACAGTAAATGACCATAGTGATGGTTTGGACACCTTCAGCTGTCAAACCTGCACATGTGCAGTGTCCAGATTGTGTAATGCAACCGACAGTGTGGATAAGCACTGAAACCAGATCTAAGCTTACTAGCTACTACTAGTATAACACTCTCTCCAGTCAAGTATACTTGACATTCAGAAAGGGAAAGCAAGCTGTTTTTAGCTTGTTTTTGCTGTCTCAAACATCAACTAAACATGACCGGAGGTAGCATCTACGCTAATGAAAATATTTTTCAGGCCTTGGTTCTTCACTACTTCACTGAGAACAGAAAAATATATACAAATTTTTTTTTCCAAAGTCAACCATACAGGATCTGAGGCTGTGCAATAGGAGAAGCTTATGTACCTGGGCATTTTGTGGGTTACAAGATAGCCCAAAGTGCTCGACATCAGGCAGTGAAATGCTGCAAGGACTCAGTAAGGCCTGGATCTTGCACAGGTCCTACTCAGACCCAAAGCAGATAATGAGTCCTCATTATGTACCATCATCACTATGTTCATTGGCCAAAGTTCATCTCCGAGTATCTAGCAAAAAATGGAATTATGTCAACACATAGTGTTAAAGCAGAGAGCAGACAATTAGCATATCAGATATATTTTGTTATTTTTAACATACCGACGAGGTTTATTTTGCCGTTGACTGGGTTCATCACTTGCAACCTCTGCAGAAGGGAGAAAGGTGTCAAAACATTTGTAGGACACAGGCAAGGCAAAGGTAAAAACATATTGAAAATAGATACTGGTGAAGAATTGCAAATACAGTAAAAGGGAATCTAGATCTTTTTACCTGTTATACCTTGGGACTTCAACATAGAAGATGCATTATTTGCAAAGGATTCTCTGCATACAACAGACATATGATGAGACGGAATAATCCATCCTCCTTTAATAACATACGATTGAAATCCAAAAATTCCGTATTGGACCATATCAGAGTATTATAGCCAACATACCTAATAGAATCTGATGAAGATGCTTGTTCTGATGGTCTGGAGTAATAGCTTCCATCCACAGCTATATAAGGTGAACCATAAGGTGCTCCAAGACCGCCAGAGTTACTGGTCAATATTGGTAGCCTAATGTCATTAGAATACAAAAAAACAGAGTTAGGTACTTATGTACAAGCTAATTATGAGTACAATACCAGCACATTCAATTACAAATACAGCGACATCACTCAGTTCGAACTGGTATGTAATTACATAATCATATTAATATCGTTTTAGATCCTGATATGAATGTACAATGATGATGCTTCATGTGGTTAATGTCATTCCATGCTCCCTATATGCAACAGCAAAATACTAATACTAACATAATACAAGCAAACTGCAACAATGTTACAGAAAACAAAGCAAATGTACTTCCAAGAAGTCCAGACTCCAGAGATAACCAAGTCCTTACCAAGTCATCTCTGAATTGCTGAGACCAAGCTGTTGCTGAGACACAAATCCTGGGAGAGCCATACCAATCGAAGGAACACCAGGCCCAGCTGGACGCTGACCTCCAAACTGCATAACTATATACATGAAAGAAAGAATTGATTATCAGATTCAAAGCATATGCAGGCCAAAACTAGTATGGAGAGGAGATATATAAGCAATCAAGTGCCATATAATGGTGTATTCACACTCCGCAAGTTAGTGCCCAGTTACCAAGATACTAATAACCTTGGAAGCACCATGTCAATACGGAATTAAACTCAATTTTCTTTGGAAAAAAATAAATTAACAGTCACCAAAGAGATGATGGAACACGTTTTTTTAAAGAAAGTAGCTTGGCCCTGGATAGGAAACTCAGTTCAGTTGCTTCACTTAACATTAGGAAACTCAGTTCAGTTGCTTCACTTTCTTCAATGGTTTAAGGCAACCTTCAAGTAGTTTTATTTCATTGATAACACTTCACAAAACTGGTAAAGTAGAATTAGACTTACAGGCTGAAATACTTTCCCTCATAATTCACAGTAGCCTGTAGCTCTCTACTCTCTATCAATTAAGTAGAATCTTCAGATGGATTACTCTTTTCTATAATCCATGTTATTGATTTATCATTCATGTTATTAAACTCGTATTTTACTGAGTGACAATACAAACCTGGCAGCAGTGCTGGGGTGCCATGGAAATTTTGATCACCAAGCGTGAGGCCCCTTGCCCCTGTAGCCCCAAGAACATGAGCTCCACCATAAAGAAAAGAAGCACGCTCTTCTCCTTGGTCACCAGGTTGTTCCTTAACCATCAGTCGAGAATCAATTTTGTTTGATCCACTATGTGAAGAAATTTCAGCGTCATCACTCATAATTGTTGATGCAGGTTTCACAGGTGATATTTTATTGCTATTGCCAAATCTTGCACCAAACATCTGGGTCGGTGTCCTGGGCGCAGGTTGTGTAGGTGATCGAACTGTATTTTGTTGAACAATTGGATGTGCAGACCGGACATAATCTTTATTGGCTGGATTAGTGGCTATAGGAAATGAACCATTTGATGATGATGCAGTTGGAAGCAGTGCAGGTCTATTCATTCCCTTCATAGCAGCTTCAACATGCCCAACTGATGGTACAAAGGCCTTCCCTCTCAGTAGGTTATTACTAAGTTGTGCACTCCCTCCTTGACTAACTGGAAATTCTTGATTGGACGGCCTTGAAG
Source organism: Paspalum notatum (assembly GCA_022530915.1). Taxonomy (NCBI): domain Eukaryota; kingdom Viridiplantae; phylum Streptophyta; class Magnoliopsida; order Poales; family Poaceae; genus Paspalum; species Paspalum notatum. The sequence goes on from CM039692.1 coordinate 37,529,161, forward strand.
GGTAAAACGGTGGTGAAGCTGAATTCAAGTTTGAAGCGATGGTTTGCTTAACAGGAGTAACTTGCTCAGGTCGAGAATTTGATGTTTGGGTTTGGTGTTTTCCCGATTTTGGATTCGATGAACTATCTTCAAGACTCTGAGATCTGAAATGTGATAACAGAAACAATGCAAATGTTAGTTATATACCATAAGAAAAGCTTCTAAGACCTAAGACTGCTTAAAAAAAAGACTTCCACTCACTTAGTATTTTGCACTGAAGATACATCAGTGGTACTTCTCAAGCGGGGTTGGTAACGCTTGGAGCCTCTTCCTCGAACTACTCTTGCTGCATTCTGCTGGCTTTTAGCATTGCCGTAGTAAGTGCGAGGTTCTTTCGGGACATTGTCATAATTTTTAACATCATCATAGGAAGCATGAGAGGCTTTTGGAGCTCTATTCTTCCCATTATCGTATGAAGAATGTCGAGCATTTTTGGAGTTATCATGGTAAGCATGAGATTCCTTTGGAATATAAGTGTAGTTCTTGCCACCATCATAATAGTATGACCGATATCGGTTGCCTCTGAAGTAACCACGGCTAATACCACGAGGTCTACCACCAGGTCCAACACCGCGCGCTCTAAAGCCACCTCCCTGCTTTCTTTTTGGCTGAAAGTAGAGATGAAGAGACAGTAACATGTTAAGAAAGATGCATGCATAAATACAGAACACTAACATTTTTTAGGGAAATTCCCCTACTGTGGTGTTTTAAATGTATATTAAAGAAAAAAATAACACTTACATTGTCACCATGAAAATCGTGTAGATCCATCTCATCAAATCTGTCATGGACCCAGGCTTGCTCCTCTTTTGGACTCCACAATCTTTTACTGTTAAACATTCTCCTACATGGGCAATACGGAAACATTAGCCACAATCAAAACCTGAATCATGGTGTTAATGTAGACCGAGCATCGCATCGACATTACTGATGTTAGTGTAGAATATTCATACAAACATAACAAAAGTTCTCTAGTCTGACTGAATTCAGCACACAGTTCACTCACCGGTCAGTCCACTTTTTTCTTACTAAATTTTGCAATATATTTTTTTTAAAAGTAGAAACTTTTTCAAAGTTCCCATCCAGAACTCCATTGTCATCATCTTTACTCACAGTGCTTCAATGATGCAGGATATTATCTCCACTGGTTGAAATTGCAAGCAGCAAGATATATTCCATACTACGCTTCATATCACATTTACCCTGTTTCATAGTTATTCTTGTCTGTTCTCATGCTAACTCTAGATCACTATCCTTTCTTTCTTTTTAGTGAAAATTGCATGGCACTATGTACTGAACTTTTATGCTCCATTTACCGCTCATTAATCAATGCATTATGCACTCAACTTTTATTGTTCCATGTCCTTTTTCTATGGAAATATTGCCCCATGTTTCTATAAACAACAAACTGCTATAAAGTAACTGCTATGCATGCACAAGTTATTACTCCATCATTATTATAGAGAACCCGGGGTAACGCTTATCCTAACTGTTTTCATCTCCTACATGAATGAGTGAAAATTAGACAAATCAACTTCATGTCTGTATCATAGATTTTTTAACAACCTCAGTATAATAACAGTACCTGGAATCTTTTAGTACTTGCAGATTATTACTCATTAGCCAATCTAATACGGCCTTTGGATGACCTCAGATTGAAAGAACAGAAAACAGAATCCCTCATGCTGTAATTAGCATGCATATAAACTAGACTGACAATGCAACTAAGGTAGACCCCCCAAGTGTGTATCTATGGTTCAATTCTCATAGCACCTTGTGAAAATAATAGCAAGATAGGCAACAAACTAACCTTTGGCGTCCACGTCCACGGCCCCGGCCCTCTTGGGAACGGTCGTCGTGCATGTAGAAGGCGCCGGATGTCGGCACAGCGTAGGGCTCGTTCCCCTTCTTCTCCTCATCATCCCCTGGTGCTGCCTTATCCGCCTTTTCAACTTCCCCATCGCCCGCCTCGCCCTCATCCTGACCCGCTGCGGCCACCGCCACGGCATCCACCCCGCGCCGTCGGCCACCCGCTTCCTCGAACTCCTCGTCGTATTCCTCGTACTCTTCCTCGCCTTCCTCGTATGCGCCCTCGTCGTACACCTCCGCAGCGCCCTGCCCGTCGGAATCCGCGTCGGATCCGGCCTTCCTCCGCCTCAAGGGCGTCCCTCCGTCCTCGTCCTCCTCGCCCTCGTCGTCACTCGCCGCGTCGCGGCGCCGCAGTGCCGGGAGGGGCGCGTCGTCGAGGTCGCTCTCGTACTCCACCTCCTCCGCGGCATCCGCCTCCGGCTTCACCTTGTCGGCCATTGGGGCGAGCCGAGAGATCGCGTGTCGGATCAGGCGAATTTGGCGAGATAGGGCTCGCGGTCGGGGAACGATTCGACGGAATTTGGAAGGTTCGAGAGTTGTTCTGGTTTGCTATCCATGGGAAGGAGAGGTTGGGATGAGATTATTTAAAAACGATTTAAAACCATTGAGAGGCCTCTCCAAATCCTCGAAGTGGAGGTGTCCTTTTCCGGACACTGGCCCGACGGGTCCACATTGGGTCCACATTCTTCACTGCACGTGGGCCCTAGTGACTGGTTTCATTTTGCATGTTGGCCCTGGTGACTGGTTTCAGTTTTGATGAAGAGGGTTTTTAAAGCATTGGCGTAAATATTCGTGCAACACGTCCGTGTCATGAGATAACCGCCAAACAATATAAGAGAGAAAAAATATAGTTCAAAGAAGGAGACATGCTTAATTGGCGCCGTTTCTTTTTGTCAATTAAAAAACAAAAAAGTACTCAACTGGTATGGATTTTGATACAGAATGAGGCGATAGAAAAATAAAAAACTAAAGAATGAAAACATTTTTGTTCTATTAGTTTAAGGTCATTTTTAACACTTTCCCACCATTTCCAACATGCATAGTGGATCCAACGTGAGGGGCAATTGAGGCCATCATAGGTAAAAGGGTTTTTTTCTTCTAAAATTTGATATTTTATAGTGTAGATTTTGAAAGTTTGTCGTTGAGGATTTACTAGGGATACTAAATATTTTTATTTTTTAGAGTTTTAAAAAACGTTATGATTTCGTAAAATACTTTGGTTTTAGAAAGAGACGAGGTATTTGGATAGAACAAGAATTGTATAGTTTTAAAAACCATGATATTGCTAAAACTAAAGTATTTTTGAAGTCTTTAACTCTTTTCCTTTAACTAGCAAAATGCCCGTGCGTTGCAACGGAAGAAAAAGATTTTTAAACACCTATAGATCAATACATATAAGAATACCCTCGCAAATAAACTCCATAGCATATTGATTCGAATTTTTCCTTGTTGTGACCGAAATTTAGGTGGTGTCAGTTTGGTAAGAAATATTATTTTTTGTTTTTTCACAGTATATAGAACATAAAAAACGGAGTCCATATACGACATGTGTATCCGTTTTCACGTAGGCTGCTCATTTCATCTGAATTGGGTTTTCGAATAATTTGTAGGCCATATTGTCCTGACGATGTTGGAAAGATTGTTATTTTAACTTTCTATTGATATATAGAACGTCAAAAACAAAGTCATTATGTGATTTGGACATCCGTTTTCGCGTGGACGGCTCCTGCACTCCGGGATCACGAATAAATTTCGCATCATATTATTTTAAAGATTTTCATTGACTGAGACCGAATTTTAAAGTGGTTTTAGTTTGGTTGGAAAGTTTATTATTTTAGCTTTCCATCGATATATAGAACATTAAAAACGGAGTCCGTATGCGACTTGGGCGTCCGTTTTCGCGTGGACTCCTTCTGCAGTCCAAATGTGGTTCGTATTGTACTTGTTATTTGGATTATCGGATACAGGACGGGGAAAGACTGACCAGCCGGGTCTACATGTCATGACGGATTGGAAAACTAAGACCAGAAAACTTTATTTGCTTTAATATTAGGCATAGACTTCAGTTTTGCGTGTTGCTGGGCTTCCAAAAGTACGGTTTTCTAATACCGTGATTTTTCAAAACTGTAACAATCAAACAAGCCCTAAAGCACTCACCCCAATTGTAATCAGTTTTGAGTTTGACCTTTGAGTTCGAGTCCAAACTATACAGACCAGTTCGTTTCGTATCCACTAATAATTCATTATGAGAAAATTTTGCTGCCACCATTTTCTTACACATGGCATCTTATCATACGAAGAAAATTTCAATTTAGAAGACATAGGAACATACAACCCAACAGTTGTGCTATCGCGGCATATGTGGCTTTACAGTTTTGATGCGTGGTGTTGAGCAGGAGAAGGAATTGGCAATTTGGATAAATAGCTATAAAAAAGAATTAAGTACTATGCACGTGCGTGGTAGAAATTACTTTTTATATAAATCTTTTTTTACTGTTTTTATCCACGTGACCACGTGCTTAAGATTAAGGAAAAAAGGAAGTAGTTTAAACTGAAAGGAAATTTAAACTGACCATGCCCCTCCTACACATTTGTAGTCATGAAATTAAGTATAGCAGCCAAATGTAGAAAAAGAAAGAAAAAAATATATTATTATATTTTTCTAGATCCACCATTGTCTATTGGTCTTTTCTAAGAACAATAAATGGGCTGGAGCTTCTGGTCCCGAGGGCAACTCGGACCGCTCCCCGTTAGCCGACCGTCCAATGGCCAGAATGCGGCTGCGGAATGGCGATTGTTATACCAACATTTTTTTTTGCCCACCTCAATTTAAGTCCAAGTCAAACTTTGGATGGGTGTTTGCACATTTTTTTAGATTTATTCTAAAGTTTAACAGTTTTATCCTATTCGTGATGAAAAACTAAACAATATGTATTAACCAAGCTGCAAACAAAACCGTACTAGACCTTTTTCCGTTGAACTGACCAAGCAACGGATGTGGTCTTCAAGTCGTGTGCATCGTCCATTCGGATGCTGATTTAGGTTTGGAAACGTACTGAACATGATATTCTAGATAGAATCGGTCTCTACGCCGCCTTCTATCTTCTCTCCACTAGAAGAGCACGGCATGCGTTCGATGCTTCTCTTCCAAAGTCTTGAGCGTTGAACGAATGCAGACCGTTGTTTCTATCCACTATATATACCGATAGTGCCCTTGGGAGTAGAGACGCGAATTGACAAATTTGACTGAGCCCTCGATCACGGGCTCACGGCTGCTTCGTCTTCTTTGTTAATCTATCAATTCGTTCACAAGTTGCTCAACCAGGAAATTTATTGAATTAACATAGGCGAGATTCACTAGATGACGAGATGTCACATTTTCAGGTTCTTTCCACAAGAAATCAAATAGCTTATCGAGATTTCACGGGAGTTTGACTATCACATTCAAGGATTAATGGAGACCGATCGAGGTCTCCTTTGAATCGCGGTTCTCAAATCATTTATTTTTTCCTATAAACCTGAATTGTATCACGTTAAATTTCTATACAATCCTGATGAAATTTTCACGTTTTAAGGGGGTAGCTCTCTTTGTCAGTGTTTCTTAAAAATGGCTTCAATCCATAAGCCAAAGAAACCGGAAAAACCATGTTTTGACTTCTCTTCTCTGATGTAAAAAAACAACTTCTTCTCTTTATGGCTTCTCCTATGAAGCCTTTTTTTTTAAAAAAATGTTTAGTAAAACTTCACTTAAAACTATGAGAAACCAGAGTTAGAGCCACACAAAAAGCCATGCCAAACGAGAGCCTAAGTTGTGAAATGGAAATAGCTCCCGAATCAAAGATTGATTATTTCATTATTTTTGTTCAGCTAGGAAGTTCCAATACAGAAATTTATTCCTCTTCAATAAGCATCATTTAACCAACACTTGTTTTTCGACAAATTCCGATATTAGTTTACTCTTTCGCTTTTCGTTTAGACCATCCTCAACCATTGCCTAAAAAGACTTGTCTATCCACTATTTCTCCACTATTCCAATTATCTCACTTTCTGTCTACAGTAGCGCTACAGTGTATAGGCAATCTTTTTTCCCAATCTATTGGGGGTAGCCTTATGCTCGCGATCTAATTCCAAAGCTTGCAAGCTTGGACAAGCCCTTTAAACTACACACAAGGGCATTTTTGGTAATCAGCCTTGTCCCCGCCTCCCCGCCTCCCCGCGCAGGCGCACAGGTTAAGCACGGCCGTGGCGTGCTGGACCGGTGCACGGCCGGTCCGGCGGCTAGACGGGCACGTCAGCCGCCAACGAGGCGACCAACTCTTCAAAACCCCTCTTTTCTCTCTCCCTCTGCCAAGAACAGCACGGAGCAAAGCAGGCAGCAAGTCCATCAATCTCCAAAGCATTTTGCTCTGGGCCTTCTCCAATCCACTCGCCGGCCATTTTCACACGGCCCCCCTGTGTTCTTGCAGCTCGATTTTTGTTTCCAAAGCTGCGGGATTTCGTTGGGGGTCGGTCTTATGGGGAGCAGGGTGAAGGAGGATGAGAGGAACGAGAAGATCATCCGGGGCCTGCTCAAGCTCCCCGGAAACCGCCGGTGCATCAACTGCAACAGCCTGGTGAGCTCCCGTTCCTCAGAAATGTTTGATCCTTGTGTGAAGAAACCCAACAGCGGAGAGGAGAGATATCGTGCGGCCTTGCGCAGGTCAGGAGAAGAGGTCTTGGTTGGGATTTGGAGACGACCTGTTGCTTTGTTCTCGGATGCTTATAAAATGGTCCCTCATAGGAGATTGGAATCCTATTGGTGGTTTGCCTTTGTCTTAGCTGGAGGATGGTTGTTTTGGCCAGGCAACTCCTACCTGAATTTATGCGTTCGTGTTTCTGTCAGAAACTGTACTCCTGTCTAAAATCTCCACCTTTCGGTGGTCATGGTTTCAAATTTTAATTTATTTTGCCCACGAGTTCATACATACGAAATTTTTGAATTTGGTACAATAGGTATCATGCCAACGACTTTTAAATTGTTAATTTGAGTTGATTTTCCCCTTCTGTGCATTGCAATAGTTACTTGTGGCTTCAGTTTAGATATTTGCTACTATACATGATCCCAATTTCTGTAGTGAATCTCAGTCACAGGGGAAAAATGTAGTGAATCCAGAAGCTGGTTTCAAGTGGGAAGACTTAACAACATATGATACATCCATTGAACAATGGTGAATTCGAATGGTCATTAATACTGTACAATTTATAAAAATGTTGGTGACCCAGCTTGGCCCTAGTTTCATGTTCTGACCCTGGAGCTGTCTACTAAACATTATTGGATGCTTCATAAACCTTAAATACATTGTTCGTATGAGATATAAAATGCATGATATCTTCTGTGAAATAACCAAAAAGTAATGTTCATTAACAGGGACCGCAATATGTATGCACGAACTTCTCTACTTTCATCTGCACTAATTGCAGCGGAATGCAGTAAGTGGTGATAAGATCTGAATCATATTTTTGTTATTTCTCTCTATATCTGTCTCTCACTTAAAAACTGTAGCACCTTTGCTAGCTCACTGTATTACAACTGTGAACTTCTCATGAATGCACTGCTCATTGCTGAGTTGTTGGCATTTTATAGCCGGGAATTCAGTCATCGTGTAAAATCAATATCAATGGCTAGATTTACTTCTCAAGAAGTTTCTGCTCTTCAGGAAGGGGGCAATGAGGTAGATCTAATATCTTGTGTATAATTTACGAAAATTCTGTGATCTTTTCAATTACCTTTTTCTTTACAACATATATTCCTTTTTCTTTCAGCGTGCTAAGGAAATATATTTCAAACATTGGGACTTCCAAGGCCCTGTTATTGACAGCAGGTTAGTTATCTACTCCAGTCAATTATTTTTTACACATTGTAGTTGTATACTTGAAGTTTAATTGCTGTGTTTTCATTTGTAGCGATGTAGATAGACTCAGAACTTTCATCAAGAATGTATATGTTGAACGGAGATACACAAACCAAAGAATCGGTGATCATCTGCCACAACCTAAGGTATCGATCTGAATTTGTGATCAGTCATAAACTTGAATGTAGTATCCACAGCTTCTCTGTAACCAGATTATTTTAACCCATTACGCATCTGAAAGGTCCAGGGTAATCAAGACTCTTATGGAAACAGCAATACAGATTCATCTCGGGGAGTTATAAGAGATGCATATGGTGGAATTTATGAAAATTATCATGATCTAAAGCGCAGCATAGAAAGTCTCTCAGAAGATCGAAATAATTCTAATGGACATCCAGAGGGTCATACTGTGGACCAAAATAATAGCTCTACAATAGCAAGAGAAAAGGGCAACTTTGGAAGCCAACTGCGTCCAGATGATCTCTCGAAAACTGGTGGAAAGTCAGAAAATGGTCAGAAGGTTGTGATTGCACCAGCTTCTTCTGTGGTACAAGCTTCCAAAGTAACTAATAGTAGTAAGGTGATTCTGCCCATCAAACTTCCTGATCCTCCTAGGTCTCAGAAAGCAACAACTAATACCTCTACTGAAGCACAGGTAATGCATTCTTATAGCTTCCTTTATTTATAATTTGCATTATCTTGTTGTCCGTACTCCGTAGTGTTACTCTTTTCCTCTTAGTGGCTCCAGCTATTGATTTATGTTTGCCATTGGTACACTGAAGCTAGATGAAAATCCACTAATCCTGTATAATTATTTGGCCACAAGCTGAGAACCGAGGGATAACTCGGTTGATAGAGCCTCCATTGAGAGGCCGCCGACCCAGGCTCAAAGCTAGGTGCCCGCAAGTCATGTGAGTACTTAGAGGCAAAGCCAGGGAAATGTCTTTTATTAAAGCTAGCAATAGAAAACAACAGAGACGCTTCACAGCCAGGGTGATGCTAGGTTGATCCACCATGGTGCCAATGCACCAGGGTGAAAAGAGGTCCACTAGACCACTAACTTGGGGTCAAACTCACTATAAATTTTCACAGAATCATATATGTTTGTTTACCTTTGCAATAGGGTCAATTTACAGCTACCTTGGCCCCTGTTCACAGATGATCAATGTTCTAGTTTCTGTAGCGTATGTTTGTACCTGTGGTGCATGGGTGTTTACATTCTCTGCGGATCTGATTTGAAGAAATCACCATAGGGGCATCTAAGAGATTTCCATTTTGTATCTCTTCATTGTTTTTAGAAAAATTTCCTTATTTTAGAATAGTAGTTATGTCTAAATGAACAAAGTTAAAATTGGAAAATAGAACAATAGCCGACCCCTTGGCTTCTCAGTTCATGTGATTCTTCCTTGCCAAATTTATGCATAACAGCAAACAGCTAATGTTTGATTTTGCAGAAACCAACATCTTCTAGGATCGAAGATGCTAAATTAGATGTGCCAAAAAATCTGATTGACTTCGATTCAGATCTGGAACCTCCTCAAGGTGTTATTCAGAATGAAATTCAGAAGGACTCTTCTTTACCTCCAACAGATGTTGAATGGGCAACTTTTGATGTTGTTACTCCCAAAAACACTTCAACCATGCCTTCAACTTCCAGTGCTAATTCTGTAGAGGGCCTAATGTTACAAAACCCTAATTTGGCATCGATACCTCAAATTAGATTTCCAACTGCCAAATCCTTGTCCTTTTCCCAGGCAAATCATGGAAATCAACAGCACCAACATTATTTCTCCCCTGTGAATAATATACACTCCAACAATCCTCTGTTCAACAGAGCTACTAGTGCTCCAGTTAATAGACAGGTTAGTAATGTCCTTTGTGTCAGAAGACACCATCTTTCAGATGGAAAATGTTTTAGAACTATATTCCATTGCATGCATTTTCAGCTATGGAGATCCGCATCACCTGCACCCACAATACAAGGTGGAAGTATTCTTCCTAATAATCAGGTTTCAAATATATCAATAAAAACTCGTGATCCTGCTATAGTATCAGCACCACAACAGCCTGCTGCTGAGGTCACATCTAATGGGAGAAAGGCGCTTCCAGAGGTAATACGTAATGGGTGTGCATGCCTGAACATTTTCTTATGCTCCCATTATTCCTTTTCTTATAAGTATTTTATTCTGAAATCAGGAAATTTTGTAGGACATATTTACAATGAGCTATCGTCCAGTATCTCCAGCCTGGAACTGGCAACCAAATCCTCGTGTAAATATTGAATATGGACATTATAGCACATGTTATCCTGTCAGGATTGTAAATGTATGTGCTGTGGTGTCATATAAATTAACATATTAAGCTTATTATTTTTATTTCCTTAGTTCATACTATTGTTTCCTTTGCAGACAACTCAATTTGCCCATCCATACCCATTAAATCCTGTTAACTTAGCAGGAGGGCCTTCATCAGCTCATACTTCCACCAGAGTACTGCAAATCTCTACCTCTTGTATTAGTAATACATACAGAACAAATAATATTTAGATCATTGAAATCCTCTGGAATTATAAAAAATATAATCTCTTTCTAGCTTTTTGTTGGCTTTGTTTTCTGTCTTTTTTATCAAGCATGATTATTTTTATTTTAGATGGATGAATGTCATTCTTCTGGTCTCTGCATAAGGCATGCACTCAATCATCAAGAATGATTATAAATGCACTATTTATATTACCTCTACTTTTTGCCATTTTTCTGTTTTATTTCTTCTCCTTTTGTTGGATGTTTAAATGCGCTAATTGTGTTACCTCTACGTTTTGCCATTTGTTTTGTTGTATTTCTTCCCCATTCCATGGATTTTTGGTGATTGTAAAATTATAGCCCTTTATCTCCATCATTCATGTGGACATGGTTGCACTCTCCTGTCGTACTTTGATATTCAAGTAGCTCTATCTGTCCGTGTCATTTGCTATAAATTTGTTGTTCTGGTAATGAGGAAATACAAATTCTAAATCGTCATGTTCTATTTCCAGATTCATTATTTTTAGCTAGCTGATCAAAGAAATTATCTGTTGTTTATGAGCAGTTCCCTTCTTTAACTTCTATGCAAGAAGCATTACCAAATATCGGCAGTACAACACTGTTGTCCCGTGCTCCAGGTATGGGATCTGTTGGATCAGATCTGTCACCTCCGCAAGTTCAACTCCTTACATTGACATCAAACAGTAGTAGTTCCTATTCTCTTGGCTTCACTTGATGTCCATTGTGATATTATGATTGATCTTCACATCGTACATTCGTACTGCATTGTGACACATTAACTGGTAAAATAATTTATTTACAGATCAACACATGGTTCAGCAGCATGCAGTTCAAGTACAGAATAATACTTTCCCTACTGGGTAACACCACACCGACCTCTCCCTCAATCTCATTGTCAATCTTTCATACTAATATGTATGGCACTTTTCTAGGGCTACTTTGGTCTTTGGATACGTCCAATCCCATGGGATCGAAGGGGATTGGAGGGGAAATGAACTAAATTCTCTCTCAATTCTCTTCATTCCACTCCAAACCCCATGGGGAATGAATTATCCATACTAGCCCTTATAGTTTTTCTGAAGCCACATCCCTGACCAGTTGTCACTAATCCCCTTCCCTTTTTAATATGTTCTTCCTTTTTCTGTTATTGTAGATATGAAGGAATCAGAGGAATTGCCACAACTGCCATCACATATGGCCCACCTCCTATGGATCGACATTTTGCTGCTCAAAATCAGCAGCCCATGAACCACAATTCTTTAACTCGAGTTGGCGGAAACCCATTTGCTTAGAACTGGTTCTGGTACCTCAGTTCTGTCGTTGTATATAGCTATAGGATTTGATGTTACGTTATGTGATGAGAAAGGTCTAGTGGAATAATGTTGAGGAGCAAGTAGAATCGCAAGGAATAATGTTGTTGGACTTTGTTTCCAGAAGAGAAACGCCCAAAGGGAGTAATGTTTAAGGGAGAGCACCATAATATTATCACAATTAAATTTTGTGGAGTTACATTAGGATCAAATTCATGGATGGCTAAGATGAGTTGTGAAACATAAGATGCAAGCAAACCAAATTAAATTATGTGCTTTTAGTTTTTAAGATATATGAAAAGCTATGAGATGCTCTATCAACGCCAGAAATATAAGGGACTGAGATTATTCTAAATCAAATAATTCTAGCTTTGACTAGAAAGGAACAAAAATATTTATGATATCAAATGAGCATGGTTAGATCCATTATACACTAAATTTTTATGGTTTAGTATGTATTAAAGGTCAATATTTTTTAAAGTTGTTCAACTTTTACAAATGCCATAAGTTGGTCAAACTTAAAAAAAATACTTAAACGTAAGAGAAACCCATCATTGTCCCGTAACCTAATGGTTGCAGCAGCTCGAGCGGCATCTGAGATTCTGGATTTGACTCCCGCTGGGAGCGAATTATTTCGGGATTTAACGCTATACCTGCAGCAATATGATGCGAAGCTATTCCTCCCGGAACGAAAGGATCAAAACCTTCCGCACCCCACGCAGGATTTACAGCTTTTCCAGATAGTTCGTAAGGATCAGACACCCATATCCCAGGGCCAATAAATGAATTCCAAAGATCTTGGGCAAATCCAAAGAAGGTTTTCCCGTCCGCTCATCACAGAATATTTCTAGATCCCAATATACCCAATGCCAGATAGCTGCCAAGAAACACAAGCCAGAAAACACAATATGGGCACCCGCCACACCTTCATAACTCCAAATACCCAGATTCGTTACAATTCCTCCTAAAATACTCCAACCACCCCACGATTGTTTATTAAGCGGTAGGCGAGTCATTAAGTGGTAGGCGAGGGAGGCGACTATGGTGACTTCGTCAATCTCAAGATCTGCCGGTCCAATCTTTCGGAAGTGCTCATAGGGGTAGGGTGTGTGTGCGTATGGTCATAGGGGTGAGTGCGTGCGTGTGTGTCTACGTTTGTACTGTGTTTCTCAAAACAAAACAAAAAAGGTCGCGGGGGCTCCAATTTAGATAAAATTTGCACGATGGATTGGGATTAGCCTTAGACATGGATTCGGATATGCTTATCTAGAGATATATAATCAACTTGGAGACGTATAGGCCAATTAATTTGTTGTGAGACATGGATTCTGAGATTTTCACATGTGCTATATAAAAAATGCATAGACATTGATTGGTAGTTTGACATGCATGCTCACATGGTATTTCTAAGATGCATGGGCATTGATTAATTAGTAATTAGACATGTATATCATCACAGTGTTATATCAAAGAAGAATGGCCGTATGTGCATTGATTAGTAGTTAGATTCAGATTCTTACACGCTATTAAACTGGCATTGATTAGTACTTCCTCCGGGTTCCAAAAATGTGTCGTTTTAGACATCGACAAGGTCTTTCAAACATAAGTTAAGTTTGACCAATGTTTTTGTTAGAATAAAAATAAACATCATAAAAAATTTATACTTTTATAAAAATACTTGTTAAGACAAATTATACATATGACTTTCAACATTTAAAACTAAATCATATAAAAGTTATATATAGTCAAAGTTTTAAAAATTTGACTTCTAACTTCTCTAAAACGACACTCTTTAGGGACCTGGGGGAGTATTTAGATATAGATTTTCTCACATGCTATACTAAGGACCCCCTGAATATTGATTAATTAGTATATATCTAGACATGGATTCCCCCGTACTATACACGCACTAGACATGGATTCCCGCATACTCTATATAAGGATATGTGAAGGTGTGTGGTAGCATCGAGATTGATTTTGAGACATTCGGTTCTAGCAGCACTGAACTAACAATCGTAGTCGTTCAAGCATGGCTGCTAAAGCGAACCTTCGACTTTTGATCTCTGCCTTAGCTTTTATTATGGTTATAGCGCTTGCTCACGGGAGCCCTTACGTTTTCAAAATCCATATTTTTCAAAATTGCATGCCAGTCATAAAAAAGGACCCACCATACACAGGTCCAAGTAAGAAATGCATCAATACCGTGATGAAATCTAACATACGTTCCATTTGCGGCATCCTCAATGAAGACGATGAGAATAAGATAAGCGTCGCGAGGCTTGTTGAGCTCGTGCGCCAGTTTGGACAGATGTCACCCCCGGTCTTAGAAATAAAATCAGATGACACCATATGTGTGATTAGGATCTATTTTTTACACGTATAGCCGACTTCATTAGTGAATATCAATAGACAATGCATTATATAAGCGTATAAAACTTACATTTGATATAAATGTCAATATATCAGACTATAGCGGAACTTCTATCTCGTAACGGAACTCCATCTTCACAGAAAAATTGACTAGGGGCACGTACGTCTAAACACCTTGTAAACTTCTGGATCCACTTTATCTTTATAGCACCATCAACTTGTAGAGAGCAAAGCTATATTTTTGGGGATAGTAAGGGTAAATACATGTCGTATTCAGTAAGTATTCCGTTTAGGATAAAGTGGACTGACTTTACAGTGGACTGACATAGCGGTTGCTTTTAGTTGGTCAACTTTTATTTACTAACAATGAATTAGCATAACCCATCATTCCATCATCATTCCATTATCATACCATCTTTACCATCATTGGCATGAGATCCTTTTCTTTGGAAAACTATAATCTGTGAGGGTCTATGCCGTTTATAACCGTGAGCACGGCTGTTATAACAGTTTTAAACACTCTCGACAGGTTGTACATCTTTACCCACAAGCCATGATTCCCATATGCCAAGAGGTGGCCAAACCTTATATATTCACTGTCCTTTGATGAATCGGCAGGGTTTCATTACGTAACCTTTACAAAATATTTCTAGAGTGTAGTCACCCGTTCCAGGTTTCCATTACCAGGCATAAAAGTCTCCTCCCGAAGGGTGACCGACAAAACCAAATAAATCGAATTGCACCCACTTAGGAGAGCAAGTCTTATACCGAGCAATGCCCCCCTTACGCCATCTTTCAGTTAAGCAAACCACCCGCTCTAGTTTATCTAATTAATCAGTTAAGGGCGTCCCATTCCACCCCTCGTGGTTGTACCGTTTTTCTGGGTGGTCGTTCGGCGAACCGATCCTTAGGGTGAAGTACTCAAGCAAAAACCCACAAAATATGCTCAAGTCCCCATGTTGCAAAGTAACCAAACTTCCATCATCATTATACCATTAATTAATCAAGATTAGCAACATGAGTAAGATTTGTTGAGCGCTAGTATTAATCTACAGCATCACAGCCCTCCTATAGGATAAAATATTGACAGGAAAATAAGTGGCTAGTCATCCTTAGGGTTGAGCATGCTTGATTGTGCGATAAAATAAGTTGTTAATGTGAATAGGACAAATAGATCAAAGAATACTTGACTTATTCCTAATTATATGGGTTTGGATGAAAAAGTCTAGGTGTAGCCCGGCTCCCACTCCTGGCCAGCCTACAAATGGTCAGGCTCCGCATGGCCATTGTTCTCTATTTGCTTGTGTTTGGTTGATGTCCTGTGTAGCCCGTCCAGACGTGGGTCGCGTTTGGTTGCTCTCGTCCGGCCAGCGCTATGTGGATGCCGCTGGCCTCCTCCAACTCCCTCCGCCGGCCTCCTTCACCTCCTTCCGCCGGTTGCTTCCCATCGCCGGCTGCTCCTCTTGCTACCTACCTCGGCGGCTCCTATCTCCACCTGCGCCACCCCGGAGAAGGGAGACGAGGAGGCAGTGCGGCCTTCACGAAGCAGCGGATCCGCGCGCCGCCGGATCGATGGAGGACGGTGCCCCTCGTTGTTATCGCTCCGGTGGGATCCGGCGGGAGAGAGAGGCGCTCCGGTGGGGAGGTGGCGGGCGCTGCCAGAGGGGAGGAGGTAGCGGCGTAGCTCTATGGCAGCTCGAGAAAGGGAGCTCGCCATGACCTCGCCCGTGGAAGATGGCGGTGGAGGAGGTAATCGACGTCGAGGATTTGGGGGAAATAGAAAGGAGCTTGAGGCATCGCCGATGCGTGCGTCGAATTTGAGAGAGATGGACGGGGATGGCCAGCGCACGAGCTCGAGCTTGGGGCGGCAATGGCGGACGGTTTCCAGCGAGGGAGGCGGAGCAAGTGGGAGCAGGAGCCGGGCGGCGGCGGATGTCGAGCCGAGCAACAGCGCACGTCGAGGCGGCGGGAGCCGGGCGGCAGCGCTCGTCGAGCCGAGTGGCAGTGCTCATCGAGGCGTCAGAGAGGTGGTTGCACAACCGGAGCCAAGTGTGCACTGCGGAAGGCTGGCCAGAAACGAAACGCCGATTTGGCCGTTCCCCCGGAGCCACCCGCGGGGGCTCAAGTTGTACAATTTGGGCCGAGCTAGGGGAACGAGGTCTCTGGCCAAACACTGGCCATGTCCTAGCGTGGCCTGGCTAGCGGGCTGGCCAGGCAACCAAACAGCCCCATAGCTGCTCAAATGATCTTCACAAGTAGGTCTTGAAAAGCTTGATCTTCACTCGCACGTACGATACTCATTCTGTACGTGACAACACAAACAACATACAAAACAGACAATCATACATGCATAAGAAACAATACACCAATCAAAGGAAAGGATTTATAAAACACGTGCTCAAAGATAGGGCTCGTCACTACGGTCGTGTGAGCGAAAGAAACACTTAAAACGAAACTAAGGTTGATAAGACACAACTAACGGAACATAGATGGATATTTCAGAGAAATAATCAAGTTAGATTTCATCCAAATTATATTTGAATTAAAAACCGTAGTTGAAACTAACAATATTTTATTTATAAATGTTTGATATTAATTATACTAGTTAAACATTTAGTTTTAGAAAAAAACAAGTACGTGATATCACCTGCTCGGTCTTTTAGCATATAACACGTCCCAACTAAGCAAATTATGATTTGCACATTATAATAGTTAATAAACAAGTTTGCATACTTCTACAAACACCGTCGTGTAACTCATTCATGCTTTAATTAGAAACCAATTATATAATCATTAAGCAAGTTGACATGCATTTAATATAAAGCAAGGTTCAAACCTAATTAGCTTTTATTGTAGAACTATTCGAACAAGAATTAGACAAATTAACATGCGTTTAAGAAAACAGAGACTAAACCCTAAAGATTTTATTTATAAAAATAATAACGAGAATAATATCAATCCAGTTAATGTTTATATATAAAATCAGCCACACATAAATAAAATAAACATGACCACTAAACATAGGTTTCATCATTACGAATCAACACGAAGGGCATAAAACGGATCTAAAACGTTTAAGATATATGGATTAAATATCAAAAGGCATGAACGTGATTAACCGTAGCTGAGAAAAACTAGTAGATGATATTCGTGTGACTTAAAGAACAATGCACGCGATCGAAAAGGTCTAGGAGCAAAGGTTCGATCTAGAACTAGAGGCATAGATTGGATCGTATACTTAGATATAGAAAGATGCATGTGTTACTATAGATATATTATCAAAAGGCGCAGAGAACACATTATATATGTGATCCAGGGATGTGCAAACCTTCTTTTTTCACGAGATGCATCTTCGTGGCTGGTTCTAGTCCACTGGCGTTGCATGCAGGGCTCTGGTCTCGGGTTGGCATGCAGCTTGCACGTACGGAAACTCATCTGGTAGCTAGCTTCCCTGGAGTCAAGTCGCAGGAGACTTGCCCACCGGCCAGCAGAACGTTCATGTGTGCAGGAAGGAGCTTGAGTACATTGCCTAGATGGAGAAGCAAGGCGATGGGCAGGCCAGTCGGCGGATACCGATGGTCAGCTTGCAGGGGCGACGGGGTGCTGCTGTTGTGCGAACGCGACCTGAAGAAGAGGTGGCCCATGGGGCTTAACTCCAGATCTTCAAGTCGTCGAGGTGCTACCAGCTGGTATTGGATGGCCGGCAAAGGGATTGCATGGCGGGCGCACAGCACGAGTGAGAGAGCGGTGAGAGCAGCCGTGGTCGCCGCGGTGGTCGTGCAGCAGCGACGATGCAAGGGATGGGGCGGCGGCAGCTGTTTAGGGAGACGTGAAACCTAGGGCTCTGTGGTCGGCTGCTTATATAGCAGCGGTGTCCGTGGCTTGCGGAAGGAGCAAAGGAAGGCGATGCGGTGGAGTCCGCCTTGGCCCGTCGATCGTGCATGGCCCGCGTGAGCGAGCAGAGCAGGGGCGCAGCAACATAGGGCACGGCACGAGGCCCCGACGAACGGCATGCAAAGGCTTAGGGCAAAGAGGAGACAGCTGTGACCTGGACATACACCTGATGTAGTGAGTGGCCTATCTGGTTTTGAGAATAAGTAAAAAGAATTAGCCTTGGCTGGAGAGTTCTATTAGTAAGCGGATTGATTAGTATAGTAATTCTAATGCTGCTGAGGGAGAGAGACCATATGTCCGTATGAATTACGTGATGAATGGTGGCCCGCTGCTCATGTGTGCGGAAGGGGGCTAGGCTTCGGACGATTCGGCAAAGACGGCACGAGAACGTTAGCCTATTTAGTCACTGTCGGGCTATGATGCTGCGCGGCCTTTGAGGTTTATTGAAATTTCAGCATATTTAAATGGACAAAGTCCATATAAATTCGGAATTATTGATTTTCGGAATTAAAATAATTCTAGAGAAGTCTAGAATCAATATTTAAGGTTCGAAAAATATTTCGATGGTCTCAAACTTTATAGAAAAAAATCCTAGAAATAGTTTTAGGACCTAATGAACCCAAATAAAATATTTGAAGCTCGCGGAAAGATTTTTGAGAGCATCCGATAAATGGACTTTGCTCTAGGAAGAATGGAAAAAAACTTCTAGAAATGTCTTGAAAGTTCCCGAGAAAGGTTACTCGGATTTTAAACGCTTTTAGAAAACTTTTAGCACTCAAAAACACCATGCAAACCAACATGAATGCAACACACATATTGTTATAAGCTAGGATACTTGTTTTGATTTATAAAATATTTATTCCTGTTCTAAAGATCTTGATAAATACAAAACAGTTGGTCAAATTTTAAAATTTAGAAACTCATTGTATTAATTCGAGCCGAAAAATGTCACATTCCAAATTGGAAAATTTGGGGTGTGACAACAGACGTTCGATGCCGGTACAAGATGTGGAACTAGTAAGTCTCTTATGCCTATAGATACCATATAAGAATTGTTTAAACCAATGTATTACTTCATTTTTTTCTTTTGTGTGTAAATCTAGGGCGCATCCTCATATGTGATATGGATTTGTATTTGCAGCTTACATAATTCCAGAACCTCATGGAACTACTCCACCGCCGGCGACACCACATCCATCCACATCCATGAGCTCTCTACTGAACTGATAGAGAATGCTGTAAAGAATAGAATAAATCAATAAATACATATGCATCTTTCGGATCCAAATGTCCTTTTGTCAATATGGCATGAAAGTTGCTTTGACTAAAATAGTCTTCCGATGATTCATCGTGTTGAGACGATGGGCCCGTTGTGTTGAACGCACGGGAGTCTTCAAAACAACACAAAAGGGTCCCCTAAAGACAATTGACCTTCAGAGAACAAAGTAAATGTTTGGCTCCCAAATCTATGAATAGCAGAGAGCATGCAATGATACTTCGGGGACAAGTTTAGTAACCTTATGTTTCATGTTCGTTGTGTCAACAGAGAAAAAAATAGTTAGAATAGTGATAGGGGATAGAAAATGTGAAAACGGTTAGATTCAGTCTAAGCAGCCTTCCAAATTCACTTGCTGTGTATCGGCTGCACGGTTCGTCACAGCGACGGGCCCGTCATGCTCGCGTTCGCCTCCGCTTCGTGTTCCGTGGTGCTCACGCCCCCCACGCGGTCCCCGTACGTGTGAGACTGGACCGCACGATGCTTTGTCGGGGGACCAAGGCCAACAGGGCATATGATTGCTTGATATTTTCCGTCCCGAGATTGCATCGTAAAATGAAACGAAGGTGTCGATTGAAAGTTTACAAACGTAGGTACGTACAGTGTGTTCCATGCTAATCCTCAGGTTAATTAAAAACTAATCGCCAAACTGATTTCATATTGTTCTAACATTTTTCGAACAAAACTAGACTATTTTTGCTATATAAAATTATGTCAGCATAATTTTCCGTGAATAAAATTAGTGTCAGCATAAGTTTTTGTGAATAAAATTTTTTGTCAGCATAAGTTTTTCGTGAATAAAATTATGTCAGCATGTGAATAAATTATGTCAACATGTAAATAAAATTATGTCAGCGTAATTTTTCGTGAATAAAATTATATCAGCGTAATTTTCCGTGAATAAAATTATGTCAGAAAATTATGTCGGCATAATTTTCCGTGAATAAAATTATATTAGCATAATTTTCCGTGAATAAATTAAGTCAGTATGTTAATAAAATTATGTCAGCATAATTTTCCATGAATAAAATTATGTCAGTACGTAAATAAAATTATGTTATCATAATTTTCCATAAATAAAATTATGTCAACAAAATTTTCCGTGAATAAAATTATGTCAGCATAATCATAAAAATATCCGGATAAATTTTCATAAAATAATAGTTAAAAAAAGAGGAAAAAATTTACCTGAGCCGAGCGCCTCGGTCGCTCCTGTGCCCACGCCCCATCGCCTGGGCCCACCCTCCGGGACGGGAACAATTCGCTCGCTCGAATCGAGCGCAGCGAACGCTCGCAAACCGGGATGGCCGGTCCGAAACTCCGAATACAAGAAGGTACGGTGGAAACAAGAAACCAACAACCCACTGCGGCGCGGCCAGATAGGGACGTGCGTGGCAAATGCGAGCAAAGCAAGCGTTGCACAAGCATGGTTGCCGAGACTGTTTTTTACTCTGTCTGTCTCAATGTATACTATATCTTTTTAATTTTTTGACATTAAATTTAATTCACTCATTTTATTAAAAAAATTATCTCTACTTTACTCCCTACATCCAGAATTCACAGGCGTATAACGCTTGGAAAAGCATCCAAGATTGATAGGCGTATAACAATTCCCAGCATAGGAACGTGGAGTACCGAGCCTCGTATTCTGAAGAATAATTTAATGCTGCCGTTCGACGCTTCAGCTGCCAACCGTTCAATCGAGTGCTGGGCTCCTGGCCATCCGTATACTAGTACTACTCCTTTGCTCAAGCTGACCATTCTATATCATCCCTCACCATTCCCTCCTTTGCTGAAGCGTACAATGTTGTGTGTCCCTCCATTAACCACAGCTGTAGACTGATTTTGAACTGTAGACTGATTTTGAGCTGTTCACAGACCAAACCATGTGAAAACAATGCATCTAAAATGAAATCAAGTAGTAATTGTTCTGAGAGCTAGTATTTTCAGTATAGTAGTGAGAGCTGCTTTGAGTATAGTACTGAGAGAACTGAATACATGATCATGCGAGGGAACAAAACAGCACTCACCCTGCTCTCCGAGTGGATGGTCTTCCTGGGCACCATGTCCTTGTTCTTCTTCAACTATCAAAGCAAAAAAGAAAAAGAAAAGACAAATGAGCAATACTCTAGTAGATTTACCGGACTAACTAAAACTGATTTGGATTATCTTACCTTGTACTGCAACATTGTCAGCACATCTTCCATCTGCACCAGCATCATGAGAGACGTCTGCTCCATGGGCGCCCTCTACTTGTTCATTGACATCTAGAACACGACAGGTAAAGAGAAGTTAGTGCATCACTGAAGCTACTATCTACCAAAAAGCTAACACAACTATCTGTCCAAGGAGCAGTATCTTCCAGCTGATGCGCAGGACCCTCCCACACCAAATCGTAATCCAGCTGATGCGCAGGACCCTCCCACTCACGTATGGCATCCCAATCGATGGGTTCATTTAGGTCGATTTGCAGTGGCGCCATGAGTAGTGGCAGAGACTTGAGCAAGAAATACCGAAACATAGGATCGGGTGGTATAAATAGGGCGATTTCGTTTAGCCACGAAACATCAGATGCTTGGGCGCGCGCGGCGAAAGAGGACAGTATGAAAATTTGATTTTTGTTTTTGGCTTGCGCAGGCGATTTCTGTTTTGACGGAAGAGAAGCGATGTTTTCGGCGAGGCGCGGCTCACGCGGGCTAATTCGGCAAGGCGCGCTGCGATTATGCATGCAGCCATGCAGACGTTACAGTCGGCCAGGAAACGAAGCGCCTGCACGCCGCTGAATAAATGAAGGGGCTGCACAGCGTATGTAATTAAAGACTCCTTGGTCTTGGTGATGGCTGCTTATGCGCCTGTGAATTCTGGATGGAGGGAGTACTTATTAAGTCTTTAACACAGCGTTGACGCAAACGGACCACGCCTCCTCCGCGCGCCCTCGCACTTCGCCCACACGCACCACACTCCTCGATCCCCCCGCACCCCCTAGCAATCGCACCCGCCCCCACGATGGAATCGCGTCGCCCGATCTCCGCCATTACCGGGATCTGCTCACCAGGCCGCCATTCCCGCGCCCGACCCAGTCCAAGCGGATCCAGGAAGCCAGATCGACGCCCGACCTCGGACTCACCCTATTCCGACGCGTGCATCCGCGGAGACGCCATCACCCCAGCCTTCGCCGGCCGCTGCCCCGCCCGCACGCCGCCCCCACAGCCTCCGCTCGCGCCGCGGCACATCCACGGCCTCCGCGCGCAGCCGGCGCCGTCGCGGCGCAACCGCGGCCTACACGCGCAGCCAGGCATCGACGCGCGGCCGACGCGCCCCCGACTCGCCCACGCCGCCGACGACGTGTGCACCGACGCCCGATCTGTCTCCACCATCCTATGTTGGTGCGGTAGCCGGATTCCCGCTGGCCGAGGCCAGGGCGAGCCGAGGGCCACCAGCGTTCGTGCCGTCGACGAGGCTGCCGTTGAGGCCGCTGCCTCCGCGGCTGCCGACGCCCCGCTCCCGCCCGCGCAGGTCACCTGCCAGATTGTCGTCGGCTTTGTAGGTTCGTCCTTGTCTTTCTTCCTCCATCGAGTGAATTACTGGTGCTTGTTTATTTGTTCCTCCGGTTTCTTGCGCCTGACAGCGTCCGCTCTCACTTATGATTCGTGCAGCTGCGTGATGGCTTTCGTCGTTGCAGGGGTGGAGTTCGGTAAAAGAATCGTGAGTGCTATGCCTGTTCTTTTCTTGCTTTTCTTGCGTATCGTGATCGGGATGCTTATTAACAATGGCATGCTTATTAACAAGTGCACCTGACTCATATACAGAAATCACGAGGTTATGTCATTGATGGACCTGAACACACAAAAATTTTGGATCATCATGGTGAAGTGGCTTTAAGATTTTCATCTAATCAGTCATTGGCGGTCCAAGTTGATTCAGTCTATAATGGCAATGGAGAAACATCTAGAAAAAAAAAAAGACAATGCACAAAGAAAAAAAAGTTGTATGCACCTTTAGTTCTTCTGTGATGCATAAAGCTTAGATGATTTGCTATAAAAGGTTTTACAGCTTGGTGTTTATTTCTGCCTAGGTAGACTGAATGAACAAGCAGATTTGCTATTGTTCCTTTCCTGCGTTTCTTTTGCATCTCACACCAACCCCTTGGTGATACAGAGAGCGAAGCTGCAAAATCTGTCAGCCTTTGGGGGCAATTTCCATATCCTCTGCTCATGAAACTGTTAGTAAAATTTTCGTGATTCATACCTTTGTTATGTTCTGAATATCTGACAATAGAAGCTGCATTACTGACTGCAACACATGGATTGATCTTGTAGCTCATACAAGACGTGCTCCTTTTTTCTTTCACTATGAACTGTTGTGAGTTAGAGGTCAACTGATTTCATTTGAGCACCGATGTGTTTAAAAGACGTGCTTGCATATTGTGCCATACGCCATATGCTCCGCTGTAATGGATTTTCTTGCTGTATGGGGTAGTTGAAATTGAATTATGTAGTGAATTGATGTATGAAAGTAAGCAAAAATCAATCTAGCATTAGCAAAATGTATATGCAAACATCCATGAATGATCTGGCCAAGAGCTTCATGTTTGCAGGTGTTTTTTCCCTTTGCAATTTGATAATTAATGATATCAGTGTTGCAAAGAGCAATGATGATGGAGTTAATCACGAAATTGTTGATCTTTAATGGCACATCTAAAATAAAACTGTTGTACATGTGGAAGAAATAGTATTGTCACCATGTTGTGTGACACCTGCAAAAATCACGTTTGTGTTCATAAATGTTATCCCGTAGCGAAGCACGGCATAGACCTAGTAATCATTTAATTTTATTGTGATTTAGTTTACCATATAATATACTTTAATTGAAATTTTATTTTTTTAAAACATTGTGAATAAGAGAAGTTGGTAAAAGTGAGTATAAAAAATCAAACGATTTATAAATTAGGACGGAAGGAGTACATAGTCTATATTTCTCTTAGTGCAGAAATGAGAAAGATGGAAGCTTTCGTTTTGTGATGTCTCTGTATCCTGTGAAAGAATTGATAGATTCACTGTGCACTCTACGAATTCTCTACGTACCGACCATTTAGCACTCCCTGTGATTACCATTTTAAAGCACCTGCAAATTAAAGTGATATGGTCTGAGCATTGATACGTTTATCATGTACTCTATGGATTCTACATACCGACCATTGTGCACTCCCTATGATTGCCATTTTAAAGTACCTGCAAAATTGAAGTGATGTGGACTGAGAATTGATATGTTCATCATTTGCTCTACGGATTTTACATACTGACCATTTTGCACTCCTATGCTTACCATTCCAATGTACCTGCAAATGATATGGTCTGGAATTTGGAGAACTCATTCGGTGTCTATTGCGCTAGGTAGGTTTCATATTGTCATTGGCACGATCTAGGGATAGATTGTCCACACATAACAATACTGTGATGCCATAACCATAAGGCACTCTTCACCATCTATCTTGATGTCTATATTTCACAAGTCCACTTTATCTACCGTGCTTATTGTATAGTATTTTGCACATGCAAATGTATGATTCGGTGACCTTGCACATGCTTATCTTTCTTTTTATTTATGTATATAGATATATAGATAGAGACCACTAAGGTCATATCTCAACATGCAAGCTATCCACGTCATCATCCACTAGGACACTCAATTAATGTCTTTCGCCGATCTTCTGTAACTAATAACATCAATGCATGCAAATATTTGTTCTTTCAATCACTTCGTTCGCTATAAAATTCGCGCAACATAAATGCACAGATGATCGATCATTTAAAAATATGTTTAAAAAATAATGTATCCAAAGATGATCAATCATTTAAAAGTCAATCTCTCTCAACTAAGATGAATAAATTATCAAGTATAAACTGTTTAAAAAATAGTACGTTCAAAAATAATGTGTCATAGACAATCAATCATTTAAAAGTCAATCTTTTTCAACCGAGACGAATAAGTTATCAAGTATAATGTGTTTACAAAATAGGACATTCAAAAATAATGTGTTTAAAAAACGTTGTCATGCCAGATGATCAATTATTTAAAAGTCAATTTCTTTAAACTAAGATGAATAAGTTATCAAGTATAATGTGTAAAAAAATGTTCATACAATATACATTAGTATATTTCTACTTTTAAAGTCCACGTCATCTTTTGAATCCACTAATTTAAAAATCATGTCACTTTAAAAATTCTCGTAGCCCCCACAACGTGCCGATTAAGGTGAATCCTACTTTCCACATATTATTTATTTTTCTATTAGCCTAAGTTTTCTACTAATAAAAATTGTCAAATATCTGTTCAATTCACTCACCTCTTTGGTTTACTATATACAACTATATATCTTTTTTTTTCTCACACATACTTATCGTGCTTTAGTCATTGCAATTCATTCAGTAGAAAGTTGAAGTTACTCCTTACATCTCACATTCATTCATGTATTAATGTCGCTACACTTTCTAAATATAAGATTCCGAATTATACGAAGTCACTTGCCTTTTTTACCTAAATAATTGTGTAATATTCCCCTATGCAGGACAGCAAGAGATAAAAGGATAGATAAATGGAGTCCATTGTACACCTCTTTGATTCACGTATTGTTAGAAAGCGCACCCAAAAGTAATAAGTTGTTCACTAGAGATGTGTTGCTCATGCCATAATGAAATATCCACTCCACAAATCTTTTTAGTAGTTTTAATTACATATGTTTGTTAGAATTATTGTTACCCATTGCAGTTCCATTGTGCTATTTTCTCTGCTAAATAAACATTTGAATCAATAATATTTCTTTCTTCAAAAAAAAAAATATTGAAATCACTCTTTAACTCCGGAAGCAACGCGCAGGGAATCACCTAGTTTAATAATAGTTTTCAGACATCTTGCCCTCTTTTAATTATCTAATTTAATAATATTTTTTATTTACACTACAATAATTTTGCTGATAGATGACAGATTTCGTGTGACGTTTTAGAGAAACGTCGTAGTTCTGTAGAATCTATGAGGTTCTCTATTTTAGATGGCATTCTATAACGCATTCTATAACACGAATCGTGTTGTTTGTATTCGATGGATACGCAGCTATGCAAAAATGTCATTGATTCTTATCCGGAAAAATCTTTGGATTTGTTAAGGGTCATAACCTTTCACGTCCATGATTCATGACTGAGCATGACCGGAAAGGCTAACACAAATAGCGATGCATGCCTAAAATGATAGTCTCAAAGAGAAAAATACTTTTAAAATCAGCAAATAATACAAGATGCTCCAATTAATAACCAAGTGAACCGCTTTTCTCCATACAACAAAAAAATATATGCATGTGGTTATTTTTATACTTAAAAGAATAGCATTACTTGATGGGTTTCTTTAGAAGATTGAAGGGAGTATAAGGGGGTATTTCTAAGTAGTCTACAGATTAGCAAAATCTATGTACCAGGAGATAAAGGCAATTTGACCGAATTCTACTAGCACCCAGCAGCTTATCAAAATCATTGTTATGGAAAGCTATGACAATGATGTGTGAGACACTTTACTGGAAATCTGGAATAATTAACTCTTGACAGTAACAGCACGAAATAAAGAGAGGATGAACCAACCAAATCAAGTAGTGGGTTCAAATCATGTAGGGGGGGTCTAGGAGGGTGGGTACATGTGATTAGTTACAGTTCTTGCTTTTTACAGCATGTCAGATAATTATTTGGACTCTGAATACCAAATTAGCAAACCAAGTCTCAGCCATAGCTAATTATTTGTGCCATTGTATAAACAGAGGGGGTACCACTGGCATTTTTTACGAGTACACTGAAGTTAGCTATCTGGTTTGGAGTAAACTCACCGAAGGCATAATTCGCTGACTCACTTGATAAACCATGCGGGACTCAATTTTCTACAGAAAAATATATGTAGTCTACTGGCCTACTGGTATTGCAAGGAAAATTCTGCTGCATAAACTGAACCCAAAACAACTCACAAAAAGTGTGAAGCTCCATTCTTTATTATGTTATAAGAAACAGAGTGATGCGGGCACACCCAATAAAAATTGATAGCTGAGATAGCTATTACCATCAGAAAGTAAACTGCAAACATAGTTGACATGAGAAAAATACCCTTCTCACTCAACTAAGGTATAACAAATCTCTAATCATTATACAGCATTACCTCTTCTCATAGTAAAAACTCCTCACATTGGTTCATCACAGCATGGTCAGGTAGTCCGTACTTAACTGCAAATTCCTAACCATATCATCCCTGCCCATACACATTCAGACTATTAGATTAAGAAGCCTCAGATTTGGCATACCAGGAGTTTTCACCATGTTGGTTTGTCTCTTTTGGGTGGCAAAATTCTTCTTTTGTTGTTTACAGAGTTCGACACGACAATATGAACTAAGATTCAGTTATGCATAATTTACTGGTTAAAAAACAACTAAAAGTGTATCTGCTCAATTCATTGAAGAAACCTGTGTGCAATTAATTTTCATATCAATATTATATATACATATATTAACTATTGTTTTTGTGAGTAGCTTTTGAGAGTTTGAAGTCCGCCACTTTCTCTCGCATTAAGCGGACCTATTTTTCTGCTTATTGTATCGCCTACTCAGTGAGAAATAGCTAACGAGAGCTTCACAATGTGTCAATGTACATGCTTACTGAGAGAGAAAGTTCAGGCTAAGAACTGTCACCATTATTTTGGAAAATAAATTACTTTACCAGTTTATCCTAATTGCCATAGAGTAACTAAATATGTTTCCTAATTCTAAACTTAAATTAGGTAATTATGATTTAGACAAATGGCGAATTTAATTATGACTGCATCCATAGATGCCCGCAGCAGATTTATTCAGATTTGAGAAAAAAAAAAGATTTCAAAAGGGATGGTAATCACCAATGTGGAACAGTGGAAGGATGTTCGGCGGCAGCCTTAAGATTACAAAGCCGATATTCAATACTAAAAAAAGAGGCATTTCCAAAGTTGAACATGTAAATCATAGTATAACGAGTTCACAGTTCATTAGAAAAGTGCCATGGCACAGTTAGTTGCAAACTGATTATAAGACAATTAACCTAAGGGGCTGTTTGGGTCTTTGAATTGGAATTCCATTACAAGAACCACTTGTTCTCCACTAATATGAGAAGAGAAAAGAGAATTTGAGAGCCTTGGGGGGAAGGAGAGCAAGTAGCTAGAAGTCCACAACAATTCCAAACAATTTATGGGTAGACAAAAAGAATTACTTTCTCTTGCATCAATACATATGTGGAATGATGGATTCCATTCCACGTGCATCATTAGCTCAACTAGCTAGTCACATTTCAATTCTCTAAATTCTTAGGAGCCAAACAGCCCCTGACGTTCTTTTCTTCACTTTGTTTTACTTAGCTTCTATCCTACTCACATGAATACTATGGAATCCCTTAATTTGGATACTGTTTGAATCAAAACGATTTTGCAATAGATTGTAGTCATGACTCATAAGAGGACATCTAATATTCATAATAAAAAAATTAACATCCTAGCAGTGCATTGGATGCAGAAAGCTATCCAAATCATGAACCTGCATGTGCATGTGAATACTGAATGGTGAAAAGTGAATGCTCACCATTAACCATGCCTGCAAGTTGCAGGCAGTGCTAGAGACGAACACGTGAGAGAGACGCTGCAGAGTGGCTGCAGCAGACAGCGATGACCGTGAATGGCCCCACCAGTGAAGAAGCAACAGATTAGGAGCAGCAGAAGTTGATACCACACCGCTGCCTGGAGCCTAAGGCTCCCGCTCGGCTGCGCAACAGCGGTCTCCGTGGCCACGGATGTTGAAGCATCAGCGTAGCAGCGGGAGCAGAGGTGACTCGAGCCTCCTGATGCGGTAGAGTTAGGTGGGCAAGGGGTCAGCGAGCAAGCGGGCCTCCGATGCACCAGCAGTGGGTGTAGAGGTGACCGGGGTGCATTGTGCGGATGACGAGTGCGAGCCCTGGGCATCGGTGGCGGTGGATCTACTACCAGTGGATCTAACTCCAAAGAGGAGGGAGACGCCGTGCGGGGGCGGTGGGGGGCTGCAGCAGCGGCCACGTGGGGATCTAACTCCAGAAGCGGCGGCATCTCTATTGCAGACGAAGGGTGGGCGAATGCCACGGGGGCTAGTGGGCGCGGCAGGCGGTGCAGGGTTGGACGAACGCGGATGGGGGGATAGACCGTATGGTGAAATGGGAATGGTATAAATGTTTTAAGTAGTAGAGATATTGGTTTGGTTTCCTATTGGATAACTTGGACATGTTTACATACCGGCGGTGTTGTTGGTGGAACTGTGGAACGCCATGGCACGAAGTAGGGCTGCTGGTCGGCGGGGTAGAACATCGGCTGCTGCCCACGATACATCATCGGTTGACCAAGGTACATCCACTGCGGACGAGGTTGAGATCCCTGTGTGACAATAGCATATATAAGACGCGTTTAGGTAACTTCAATTAATTTTATTTTGGTTTGTTACATAATAGATGTAAGCACTTTGACCTGAGTAGAATCTCCTAGCTGTGCTTGGCTAGGGTACATCCATTGAGGATGTTGCGACTGTTTGTATCATAGCATGGTATATATTAATTACATTGAACATGCATTTTTTGCTCCCCAAATAGTGAAGAATGAAAACATAGTCACCTGGCTTGCATCTCCAAAGGGCGGTGCTTGGGTAAGATAGATCCATTGTTGAGGAGGCTGGGATCCCATCTGGGTCGCATCTTCAACGGGCGAGGCTTGGCCAGAGCAAATTATCCAATTAGGAGGAGGCTGAGAACCCTGAGCATATCCAACTGGTGGTCCTTGCGTGCTAGGAGTGCTGAAATAGTTCGGTGGAACCTACAAAACATGTATAGCAATAGATTAGGTAGTTCGGAGGCACTAAGTGAAACAATCAAAATTTACCTGTGGGAAAAGTTGTGGAGGGCGAAACTCTGGGACATTAGATCCAAGCCTCTGAGACAATTCCTGGTCATTAATTATTACTTAGATCACAATCAAATGTAAATTAGTACAAGACTACATACTGAACATGTCATAGTTCGTACCAGAAGATACATTTTCATGTAATCATTGTCTTCTCGAAGTCTACGAGTTTCCTCTCGTGCTTGGCGAGCTTGTTCTTGGGCTTGGCGAGCTTCTTCTTGAGCTTGGCGAGCTTCTTC
The DNA here is from genome assembly GCA_022530915.1 of Paspalum notatum. NCBI lineage: Eukaryota > Viridiplantae > Streptophyta > Magnoliopsida > Poales > Poaceae > Paspalum > Paspalum notatum. The sequence goes on from CM039692.1 coordinate 37,559,558, forward strand.
TTGTCTCGATCTCGACGCCTGACGACAACTCCCTTGGCCCGTCCCCTGCGGCTTTGGAACACGGTCGTACTCCAAAACACCATCGCCCAACCCCCACCTATGAACATTATATACCATGATTCTAACTTACAACATAAGACATTGAAATAACTTGGAATTCCAAGGTTTGCAAACCTGCCATGTCTTAACCCATCCCCGGCGTGGTATATGGCTTCAATGTCTGGTGGGGCGGCCCTCCAATCAAAGTCCTGTCCATGGCGTTGGATTAGTTGTTCTTTGTACTTCGCCTACAAAACACAGTCATTATTTAATATGCAATTGTCGCTCGATGTTTACTAAATTGTATATACTCACAAGCCTCTCAGTCGCTTGCTCATCACACAAAATCTCTGGATTCTCTGGATTTGGGCCCTGATGCCCCCGAATAAAGACATCCACAAAGCTTGGACGAATGCAAGTTTGAGCCTCCTGCAATGCAAAGTTAGTGACATTGACTTAACAAAATTAAAGTACACAACATGCATACGTACCATGCGTTGTTCCAGGCCAACAAACCCATCCGCTCCGAATTTTTGCTTCCCTGGGTTACGTACTCTGTTACCTCGATTTCTATTCGATGTTTTCTGGAAGTCAGCTGAAGCCCAACGTTCACAGATCCACTTCCATGCTTCAGGATCCTTCATGATCCAATCAACCCCTCCTTGGACAAACTCTTCAGCTGTCAGGTGCATCTGCTTCACATTTGGTGTCCTTTTCATATTCACATTCTTGACCCTTTTGTGGTAATTCACTATCGCTTGTATGCGTGCATTGGTGAAAGAGTCCCTGATGACTTTCGTGGCTGCCCTTTGGAACACTCGTTTGGCAACTTTCTCCTTCTCATAGTCGCCTTCGCCCTCCAAGCGGTATCGTCCCTACATTATCACAAAAGGTAAATAAGGGTCACTGTTATCGAAAGCATATTTCAAATAGTATACAAATTATTAGCCTAGCCAACTCACCCAGAAACCTTTCCACACAGCACCCTGATAGGTGTGGTTACCCACTTCCTGAGCATCTCCTTCCACGTTTTCCTTGAGCCCCCAATGTGCCCAGGTATGGGCCGCTACTCGCTCCCCGTTGCTGAGGGTGACCATGCCAGGGTAGTAGAAGCGGCAAAAGGCACCCAATGCCGAGTTAACCGGCGTACGGTGGCCTTGCCCTGACCAATTCAACTCTCTCCAATGCCTGCAATCAAAGACACTAAATCATATTAATATGTCCGTGTGTGTGTGTATACAATGACATCAACAATTGGTACCTGGATCCAGCTGGCCTAATCACCGATCTGGCCTCTGGGTTACAACGAGGGCGGATGGAGACGGTTTTTCGAAACCTAGTAAATGAGAATCGAACTTATAAATTAGAACAGAACACATAACACTTGCATGTGGAAGTCAGATATGAGTTTTTTAGTATGACTTGTACCTAATTGTGCCAGCTGAAGAAGAAGGTCCGCCAACCTCTACTACATCCTGCATTGGGTTAACTACACCTAAGGCCAGCAACTCTGCATCCGCTGCAGCCTCCTCCTCGGCATCTGCCACCACCTGCTCCTCCTCAGCATCTGCCTCCACATGCTCCTCTTCGGCAGGTGCCTCCACCTGGACCTCCTGCTCTTGTGCCTGCTCCTCCATGAATCTAAGGAGATGCTCATGCCGCTGCCTACTATGCACAGTCCCCCGAAATAAACTTCCAGTTGAGGACTCCGTTCCATCAGAACCCTTACTCCTCGACCTCGACTTATTGAAGGCTTTCTTTGCATGTCGTAACATCTGCACAAATTTAAAAGAGTTTGTTAACATAAGATAGCATACATGAAACAATATTGTGAAACAACGTTACAAAACAACACTACGAAACAACATTAATGACATTAGTCCTAGACTAACCCACGGAATTACATTATGAAATAACATTGATATACGACAGTTGTTCACTAATTTCATCAGCTCTCAAAGTGGCCCACAAAATTAGTCCTAATAACATGCTGCAAACCGACTAATTTAAGTTAGTACTGTATATATGTAAGAGTAATATCCGTGGCCGGTCCTTAAACTATTACTCTATACGTAACCTTCGTGTTGGATGCTCGCTGTTGAGGTCGGGAGTTAGGAGCTGTTTCCGGCGGCGAGGCATCGATGCAAGGGGAGCCGGCTTCAGGACGGCGGTGGTGCCCAGTCCGGCGGCGCGGACTCCGGCCGCCCGGGGTCGGGTGAGGCGGGCTCCGGGGGCGGCGACGGCGCGGCATGCGGTGGCGCGGCCGCAGCGGCGAGGGGAGGTGCGGCCGTGGGTGCTGGTGAGGGACGACGAACTGAGGACGCGCAGCCGCGGCGGCGGTGGCCGCGCGTGGGTGGCGGCGCGCGGTGGGCGGCGGAGGGAGCGCAGGGTGGTGTGACTGTGAGGCCCAATCTGCAAGGGTAGGGACTCCAAAGTCCAAATTCACCTCTGATGGACCATCCAATTTCGTCGGCTGAAGGAAGAAACCGACGAAATTAAAAGGGAACTAATGTTCGTCGGCTCTAGTTGGAACCGACGAATATAGATGGCCCAAGGGCCACGTAACACGTGTCTACTCTTAGTAATTTCGTCGGCCCTGTTGAGCCTGACCAAATTATCAAACCTTCATATTTAACAGCGGCCCAAGTAAGTTGGTCGGACAGTGCACTGGACAGATGAAATTAAATTAAGTTCGTCGGCTACCTATTCAAAACCAAAAAAATTTACTTAAGGCCTTGTTGTGTATAATATTTCACTTGTAGCTAGTTTCCAATTGTAATTTGTTGTGCACAACAAATACACTTGGAATATAATTCGCTGGAACCCACAGGCCACAGCGCCGCTAGCTCCCACCCTCCTCCCGGTAGTGCGCCGCCGAGCATCTCCTCGACGAGGCGAGCCCCGCCTTGCCCCTGCCGCCGGGCGTCACCTCGCCGCCGCAACCGGCCTCGCCTCGCCGCCGCGGCTGGCCTCGCCCCGGCCTCCGACGCCTCCTCGCCGGAACGGACGACCTCGCCTCACCCTGCCGCCGGGCGCCTCCTCGCCAGGGCCGACCTCGCCTCGCCCTAGCCGCCGGGCGCCACCTCGCTGCCGCAGCCAACCGCGCCTCTCCCCCGCCGTCGGGCACAGTGTCGTCCCCTCGACCAGCCCTGTGTCACCTCCCGCCGCAGCCGGGCCCCGGGTCGCCGCTACCGCCGCGACGTCCCGTCCGCTAGGGACGGCGACGATGAAGGCAGCGAGGCGGCCGGGGACGGCAACGACGACGGCACCCACCGACGAGGAAGAGTCCGGGCTTGCGGAGGGGCCGACGGAGGGAGAAGCGGGCCGGCAGAGGATGGGCGTCTCCGACGAGGGAGGGGCGGCCGGCTGTGGCCGATCACCGTCGAGGAAGGAGAGGCGAGCGGCGGCGGGCGGGCGGCGGAGCGAAGGCAGGTGAGTCGCGAGCGGAGGGACTGTCGTTGTGTTTTTTCCTCCAGCTAGGAAGGTGATTATTTTTTTCCGGTGGTTTTGGCGCAAACCGGTGTAAGATAAATGGACTGACCGGTCATCAAAACATCAAATAGAGGTTTGAGTTGGAAAAGTATCCAGGCTTGTAAAATACAATGGTTTTGGATTTATTACCACCCTTCCAAACAGGCCCTAAGTGCAAGTGCATCGGCCGAGAGGGGCCCGACGAAATTACTACCTATAAATTCGTTTTTTTCTTGAGTGAACCTATAAATTCGTTGGTTGGCCACAGGCTGACGAAATGTAAAAAACGATGAACTTTCTTGCGTTTTCTGTAGTTACACTAATCCTCACATTGTTATATCAAAGATGCAAGGCTGCATGCCGTGCATTGATTAGTAGTTAGACTCGGATCCTCACATGCCATTGCACTGACATTGATTAGTGGTTATACATGGATTCTCACATGCTATACCAAAGACTCCTGAACATTGATTAGTCAGTAGCTAGACATGATTCGGTTCTGGCAGCACTAAACTAACAATCATAGTATTTCAGAAATGGCTGCTAAAGCAAACCTTCGACTTTTGATCTCTGCCTTAGCTTTTACTATGCTTATAGCGCTTGGTCACGGGAGCCCTTATGTTTTCAAAATCCATATATTTTCAAAATTGCATGCCACTATGCCAGCCATAAAAAAGGGGTGACATATCGTGTGCAAACCGCTGTTTCTGTGCAACTATGCAAACGGTCAACGTAGTGCATCCAGATTGCATCCTACGGCCGTAGTGGAAGGTGGGGAAGCTGCAATGGATGGTGGGGAAAATTTACAGACAAGCGCTCACCAGGCGATTCAGTCACGTAGTTTTGCAAATCCCCCTTGCCCTCTCCACTTGGCCTCCATTCGCCCCCACCACCGTTCGCACCGAGGCGATTCGTCGCCGTCTCGCCGGCCCAGAAGATTAAGTGATGGCCCCTCGTCCCCGCTGGCCTTGTCGTGCCCTCCGGCCTCTGATCCGGTGGGCAAGTGACCACACCCTCCTCCTTGGCCTAGGATCCGGTGAGCAGGTGTTCACGCCATCTGATGCAATGGGCAGGTGGCCGCGCCCTCCTCCTCGGCCGAATATTCAGAGAAGAACAGACCAATCCTCCTCCTCCTCGGCTCTACTGTTCCTCGTCGCCTCTACTGTTCCTTCGTCAAGTATTTGGTCCCTTCGGTGTGGTGGAACAAGTTCATATGAATTGTCGATCAGATCAAGTGTTGGCTCGGGTGGTATTCCAATCAAAGCATGAAGCTGCAGAAGCCTATGGGGATTTACATGGCCGGAATATTTATGATGGGTGTTGTCAGATGGAGATCAACTGGGGGTTCTCCCAGGAGCATGATGTTTCCATGGTCACAAGGGATGGAAACACAGTGAAAGGTTTGTCATCTGTGCAGTTCTGTTCTGCTTCTGCTGCTTCCACCCTCAATGAGTTCGACCGCAAGAAACGTTCCATGGAGGCAGATGCAATTGTAGCACACATTGAGGCTACTGCTCTGGGACCAGCAACAGGTGGCCCCACCATTGCTGTTCCGCTTGGTGCCTCCGTCTCCGATGCCATCGATCATGACATTGATGATGAAATTCCGGAGTCAGCGGTTGTGACCATTCCCAACGAGTCAGTTACTGGTCCTGAAGTGGTTTATATAGCTTCATACATTGCCCGCATTATGCCCAGTGACATCAACATTGAAGTGGTCGCCGCCTATTCGATGAGGTTTCCTGACTCTGACATTGGCATCCAGGTGCTTGTGAATGACCCAGGGACTGCTCTGACCCTCAAGCAGCCTGTCATACCCACTCTGAGTCTTATGCATCCATGCTCATCATTGTTGTTGCCGGCAAATCAGAGTGCACGCCACTTGTCTGAAAATACAGTACGGATGGAGTGGGTTAAGCCACAGCCATGTCCACCTCCTATACACTGGGAGCTTGCAAGTGGGGATACTAATCTCCGGCCTATGCCATGGCCCTCTTTTGGAACAAGTTGGACCTTGCTGGACATATTCTCATCTGAGGTAATTCATGAGTATTGTCAGGCACGTTGGCACTGGTTCAATATTTCCAACAGTACAGAACTAATTTTAAGGTATCCAGTGTTGTCTCTCCTTGTTTCTTGGTGTGTGATCTTGGGCTGTGGCAAGGCACGTACTGCAATTTTTGTCACTTTTACAGACGACGAGATAGTTCAGGAATTATATTTGGTTGTCAGAAAGAAAGCTTTCATTGGCTTGGTTAGTGTTTTGTTTAAACGGACTTGTGCACTTGCATGGCCGAGGTTCAACTATTCTAGTATCACAATTATTGGTGTTGCCGTTGATTGCTCCCCAAATGGCTTGCAGCATGTTGTGGTGTTGTCCACATGCATGTTTACTGATACTGTACATATGAAATTGGTCAGCTGCATTACTACAGAACAGACCAATCATTCTGTTGTATTGCTGAAGTGTGTTGGAGCTTTATTGAGAAAAATACTAGCAATGCTGAGAGGAAGTATTAGTGAGATCGTAGGCATACGTGAATTGTTGGCACTTGTTGAAGAGTTTGTGGCTGGCAGAAATGATGTGTACTCTAGTAATGGTGGCTTGGGTGTGGCATATTCAGCATTTCATAAGACTCTAGGTTCTTCAAGTCAGAACACAATGTGCAGAATGGACTGCATCCTTGCCCTGGAACTCTCTGTTATTTTTCTTAGGTTATCACATTCAGAGCTTTTTGTTCAAGTGTTGTCAATAAGCTTGGAAGCAAGTGACAGTATTGGAAACATCATATTAGCGTTTGGCATTGAATTGTTCCGAATGACATGGGATCCGGGTGCTAGCACATGGGGTTTGGGCTTCAAAAGTCTATTGTTTTTGAGCACTAATGCATTTGAAGTTCTAGAGAAGGATTGGACTTTCAGTCCTACAACAACCGAGCAAGTTCAGAGCGCATGTTACTACTACTTCGCTTATAGAGTATCACATCAGCACAAGTGGGATGGTGATTTCACTGGCCAAATTAGCGAACGCATGTGGCTGTTCAGTTCAGGCCCATCTAGTTCATTTCAGGTATTGCTAACATGGTGTTTTGCTTACAGCTCGGCATACAGCCTGCTTGATGGATTCCTCTCAAAGCATAAGAAGGAACTTGTGATTGCACTTGACCTCTGTCAGAAGCACAATGCTTTTCTACACTTGCTCCCAGCGCCATTGTTTACGCAGTGCAAATTTCATGAGCTTTATGCAAGTGTATGTGCAGCAACAGAGAAGACCATTAGCAGCAGATCGAAGGATAGCACCAAGGAACTACAGATGCCATGGGACCCTGGTTTAGAAAATCTACATCGACTCGAGGGCGAGTCGATTTTTAAGAAGGGGAGAATGTTAGGGACAGCGGCCCATTGTGTTCAGCAGCCTATGCCGGCCCAAGACAAATCCAATTCTACCAAGAAGCAACAGATGAGGGAGAGGGGTATCGAATATTCAGAGAACAGACCAATCCTCCTCCTCCTCGGCTCTACTGTTCCTCATCGCCTCTACTGTTCTTCTCTCCTACTGACCCTGAATCCTCTCTCGATTGCTACTTGGGTACTCTAGATACTACTGATTCTATCTCTGGTCTCATATTCCTCACTCTGTGCCTGCCTATTCCAACTCTGTCTCCTGTATTCTAGTTTGCTTGCTTGTGCTGTACGTGGGTTCATTTGGTGATTAATCAAGGATTACTAACAATCCGGTTGGTAGGTGACCGCCCCCTTCTCCGCGGCCTCCGATCCAGTGCCTGCTCCTTCCCGACGCCCTGGTGGCCATGCCTCCCTGCCTCCTAGATGTGCGACATGCATCAACTTGGCCCAGATCAACTGGTAGTTCATGGGTGTGGTGACCGAGCTGCTGTAGGTTGCCCCAATGGCCATGCGCAAGCTTTCGCTAACTTGTAGCTTGTACCGTGTGTCTATTTTGCTGTATGTTATATCCTGGTCTTTTAGCTTGTAGCACCGATTTGTAGGTGTGGTCTTCATTTTGCTCTTGCAGCTCGTAGCAGGTATTCATTTGGAGATAGTTCCATGAATGTCTTGTAAAAAATGTTGTAATGATATGGTTGGAATGATCAGACAAAATGACAGAAATTGCATTGTCTTTCTTTGCACATGTTGTCCCTCAAAATACTGGAATTGTAGTTCTCCGACGCACATCATCTGGAGTGTTCAAATTTTGTTGAAACATCATGGTTGGTTGTTTCAGATTTTTTTCTCCTCCAAAGTCTCAACAGTCCGCAAGTTTACTCAGAACAGTCCAGCAGAGAGCTACAGTAAAATGCTGCAGAACAAAGTGATCGGTAGCAATACAGTCTATACAGATCGATCTTTTTGGCAGGTAGCCTGTTACCGCACCTGAGAACATAGATCCTTCATTAAACATGCATGGTTCAAGATAGCACGGAGGATGGTGGCGGACACACTAGGGCGCTAGCATCCAGGACGATGGCGGACGCAGGCTCCGTCGCTCCTCCTCGACAGCCATGGCCATCGGCCGGCTGCGGCACACGGAAGCACCAGGGCACCGGCATCTAGGACGGTTGCGGCGGCCACGGCACCGGAGTTGGTCGTTCCAGGATCGGCGGCGGCCACGAGACTCAATCGCAACTGAAACGACGCGGGTGCGGATGGACTAAGGTCTATGGACGTAGGGGACTAGGGGTTCTTTTACAAAAACAAATCGCTGGATTATTGGATCACCAGGCGCCGGGCGGGCGCTTCTTTGTAAATTTCTCCACCTTCCACTGCAGTCGTAGGATGCAATCTAAACGGATCACATTGACCATTTGCATAGTTGCACACAAGCTGTCGTTTGCACACGATATGTTGCATAAAAAAGAACCAACCATACAAAGCTCCAAGTACAAAATGTGTCAATTCCGTGATGAAATCAAAGAAACCTTCCATTTGCACCATCCTCGATGAAAGTGATGAGCAGGCGATAAGCGTTGCGAGGCCGGCGCAAGATGTGGAACTAGTAAGTGTTTGATACCATATAAGAATTGTTTAAAGTCCCTCCAAAAATTAAAACTTTTCTTTGGCTGATTGAGAATAATATTCTCTTAACTAGAGATAATATGAAAAAAAAGAAATTGGAAAGGGGATACTAAATGCTCATTTTGTGATCAGGAGGAGACCATCGATCACTTTTTCTTTAACTGTCCGTTGGCTAAAGTTGTTTGGGGTACTCTAGCTTTGTGTTTTGATGTTAAATTTATTCCTTGTAATATGGAAGAATGTTGGAAATGGATTAAGGGGTACTTCCCTATTCCTGAGGGATTACATGGTATAGGGATTGAAGCATTTTGCTGGGCGATATGGAAAGCTCGGAATAGAGCATGTTTTGAATATAAAATTGTTAATTCTCCTGTTGAAATTATATGTCATGCGTTGCCTTAATGGACCACTGGGCAGGTTTGAGCAAGCAAGAACTCCAGGAGATGGTCCAGGCGGGGATTCAGGTGCTGTCCCCGGTGACTGCTGCTCTACATCGGCATGAAGAGGGGCCTCGGCGCCTACCTTACCACCAGGATGGAGGAGCGGGAGGGAATGTCTAAGATGTGATGCTTGAATGTGTGCTGTTAAGTGGCAGAGGCTAGGCCTCTCTACGAGATGTAAAAACTCAACAATAGAGGGGTTCTGGATGTCGTTTTTTGTACTGTTAAATTTCTGGGTCTGATAACTCTTCTAGAGGTTAGCCATCTCTTCTTGATGGGTAGTAGGTAGACTTTGTGCGTGCCTCTCTTCCTGCCTCTCAAATTACCTAAGTGAAAGTCTGAATCAGACCAATGGCTCGGGGTTTGAGTGGGTCAGGTTTAGAGAGCAGAGCACCTTCTCTTTTTTAAAAATCCTGGTCTTATCTACTATCTGGTTTCTCTGTATTTCTGTTATGGTTTCATAATAGAAATGGGTTTTCCTCGGTTCAAAAAAAAAACCCAATGCATCACCTCATTTTTTTTCTTTTGTATGTAAATCGAGGGCATCCTCGTATGTGATTTGGGCTTGTATTTGCAGGTTACATAACTCCAGAACTTTCAGGGACTCCGCCGCCGCCGACACCACATCCATCCACGCCAATGAGATCTCTCCTGAGCGGATAGAGAATGCGGTAAAGAATAGAATAAATTAATAAATACATATGCAATCTTTTGGGTCCAAATGTCCTTTTTTGTCAATATGGCATGCAAGTTTCTTCGACTAAAATAGTCCTCTGATGATCCATCATGTTGAGACGATGGGCCCGTTACGTGGAATGCACGGGACGGGAGTGTCTTCAAAGCAACCAGAAAAGGTCCCCTAAAGACAGATGACCGTCAGAGAAGAAATTAAACGTTTGGCTCCCGACGCTACAATAACGGCAGAGATCATGCTTTGAAAGGAAGAGATCACGCTACTTCAGGGACAAGTCTGACGGCAAACTAAACCAATGCAACAAGAGACAAATAGTAACCTTATGTTTCACATTCGTTTTGTCATCAACTGAAATGCCTAGGAGCTCTCGGATATCAATTGAAATTCACATGCTCGATCTGCGTTGTTTAGTGCACCTGCCGCCTCATGGACCACGCACTTCAATTTGTTAATGGCGTAATGTTACACATAATTTTTCCGATGAGACTTCATCAAATCGCCAATGCTGTTCTTTTGTGGTACCAACTGCCTATAGGTCGGATAAACCCCAGTCCTTCTCGCCCGGGCTCTCTGGTCATCACCCGTAGAACAGACTTATCGGCAGCGCGGTTCGTCACAGCGCCGGGCGCGTCCTGCTCGCGTTCACCTACTAGCTAGCCGGCACCGGCAGAACACTCTAGCTAGGGTCGGCATTGTCGAGGTGCCCGCGATGATCCATGCCCCGTGCGCTTCGGCTAGTCACGTGCACAGAGAGGCAAATCAGGTGGCAGTTCGGGCCTACCTGCACATATACCAGGATCGCGTCGGCCGCAGACCCGCTGTATGTACGTTTGAGAAGGTGGAAGGTGACCGATCGATGTGGTGAGGTGCTAGTGCAGAACCTGACGGAAGGATCAACGATGTCCGAATACAAGAGCGCACGGTGGAAACAAGAAACCAACTACCAACTGCCAGATAGGGACGTGCGTGGCGGGGGAAATGCGAGCAAATAAAGCAAGCCTTGCAGAAGGATGGTCACCAAGGCTGTTTCTTTAGATAGTTATAGGTACAAGTCTGTATTTCTCTTGCGTACAGATAAGAAAGAACGAAGGAAGCTTTCGTTTTGTGCTGTCTCTGTATCCCTGTGAAAGAATTCATGGATTTTATCACGAATTCCACATACCGACCGCTTTGCACTCTCTGTGATTACCATTTTAAATTACCTGCATATCAAAGTGATGTGGTTTGAGAATTGATACTTTTATCATCACTATACATGTACTCTACGGGTTCTACGTACCAACCGTTTTGCACTCCCTATGATTATCATTTTAAAGTACCTGCAATTTAAAGAGATATGGACTAAGAATTGATACGGCTATCATTTAGGCGGTGTTTGGATCCAAGGGCTAAAATTTAGTCCGCTTTACATCAGATGTTTCGGTGCTAGTTAGAAGTATTAAATATGGTTTAATTGGAAACTAATTACACAGTTGAATAATTAGGCTTAATCTCATTTGCTAATCATGGATGAATTAGGCTTAATAATTTTGTCTCGCCATTTAGTCCTCATTTGTGTAATTAGTTTTATAATTAGACTTTATTTAATGCTTCTAACTAGCGTCCGAACATCCAATGTGACGAAGACTTAAATTTAGCTCGAGGATCCAAACGGGCTCTTACTCTACGAATTCGACATATATACCGACCATTTTTGCACTCCCTATGATTACCATTCCCAAAGTACCTGCAAATGATATGGTCTGAAATTTGGATAACTCATTTGATGTCTATTGCGCTAGCTAGGTAGGTTTCATATTGTTGCTGGCACGATCTGGGTAGACTATCCACACATAATAATTAATATCGCGATGCCATAAAGCTGGACTCACCAATTTGTCTATCTTACCGTCTATATTTTAAAATCCACTCTACCTACTGTGCTCGTACAATGTTTTGCACACGCAAATGTATGATTTGATGACCTTGCACATGCCTATCTTTCTTTTTACTTATGTAATTTAATAATAGTTTCCAGACATGCTTGCCTTTCTTTTAATTTATATGTTTTAATAATATTTTTTATTTAGACAAAATGCAAATAAATAGCTATATGTCACGATCCTTTACCACCAAACCAAGATTACAAGAGTAATTGATACAATGGCTAGAGAATTGGAGGTAAAGATTGGGAAGAGCAGTAGCAATGGAGGGAGGTTCGGAGTACAGATCGAGGAGGAAGAAGAAGTTTTCAGCTTCTGTCGTTCGATGCCGGTTCCCGTCTTCCCATTCTACTTTTGCATGCTGAATCCATCCTCATCGCTCGGCCCACTGGGCTTGTGGCTCGTATGACAGCCTAGTCTATGACACTATAACCATAACATGAGTGGTTCAATTGGTTCGAAATCTCGCAAATGTAACATCATCAATCTCAATGTTGATCCATTTTGAAGATGTTTACAGGAGATCTATTGTTTTATAGTAGTAGGGAAACCCCATCTGGCATCTATTGCAAGGCAGTAGATATGACAACAGTATTGTTTGGCACAACTTGGCTTCATCCTTCAGGTTTAACACAGCATGAGCGGATGAGCCCCTTTTGCGTCACATACAAAGATCTAATGTCTGCGATTGGGGATAATCTAGGCCCTCCAAATTACGATCGGACGGCATACGTAAGCGAGACCGCATCAGTGTGGTGTAGGGAAGCACTCGAACCCGCGCCTGCAAGTTGCAACAAATCTGGCTGTAAGATCGGCCACCCACTTCCAAGCTCAAAGCACCCCCCGCCGCCGCCGGCGACTATGCCATTGGCGACCCTGCCTTCCTTCTCCTCTGCCGGCGTCCGTCTCCGGCGACCCCCACTCTACCTCTCTTATGTTACGGTCTCTTTCTTTGCTACTCCTTCACTCATCGCTCCCCTCCAGGCCTACCCCATCTAGACTCCTCTCCTCCGCCGCCGCCTCCATATCCGCCGCCTCCGGTACCCTTGGCGGCGGCGCGCATAGAACTGTGTCCGCAGTGCTGGAGATCGTCGGCCCCATCGAGCTCCTCTTCCCGGCCTCTGAGGCGCGCCTGTACGTGCGCCTCGTCCGGCGCTGCGCGCGCGGCGCCCTCGCCGCAGGCGCCGCCGCTGCCCACGCGCACGTACTTAAACGTGGATTCGCGGCCGACGTGCTCGTATCCAGTGTCCTGCTGGACTCCTACGCCAAAGGAGGTTCCCTGGCGGCCGGACGCCAACTGTTCGACGAAATGCCACACAGGGACGTCGTGACCTGGTGCACCGTCATTGCAGCTCACGCCAACCACAGGCTCTTCGTCGAGGCGATTGGGCTGTTCAAGGACCTCTTGTCTTCTGATCAGGTGAAGCCAAACCAGTTTGTCATCTCATCGGTGCTGAACGCCTGTGCAAGGTCTGGTGTCATGGAGCTTGGGCTCATGATGCATGGACTGGTGATCAAGTATGGATTGGGTGTCGATAGATTTGTGGAAGTTGGATTTGTCGACATGTATGCGAAATGTGGCAATGTGGGTGATGCTTTTAGGCTGTTTAATAATATTCCTGTGAAGAGCTCCATTGCTTGGAATGCAATGATCTCTGGTTTTGTTGAGAATCATTGCTTCGTGGAGGCTGCACAACTTTTTCGGGATATGCATAGAGTTGGTATGTCATTGGATGTGGTGACATTGAGGGTGGTAGCTGGTGTTGCTGCTGTTCTGGGAACATTTGATCTTTCCAGGAACATTCATGTTTACGCACTTAAAGTGGGCTTGGGAGTAGATTGTTTTATTGTGTCTGAATTGATCAAGTCAGCCGGGAGGGTAGGTGAAACTCAATACATTGCAAAGCTTTTTGCTGCTGTTAGAAGGCGTGATGCATCTTTATATTCTTTGGCTATCTCAAGCTATCACTCAAACGGTTGTCAGGATGAAGCAGTGAAACTTTCAGAAAAATTTCTTTCTTCAGGTATCAGTTTAAGGGAAGGAGACATGGTTACAGTGGTAGGCGTATGCCAGATAGAAGAGGAGATTCAACAAATTCATGCTTTTACCTTAAAAACTGGAAGCTTCTGTTATACTAATGTAAACAATGCTCTTATATCAGCATATTCTGAACTTGGATCAATGGTATGTGCAGAATCAATCTTCAAAGCAATGCAAGCACCAGACATCGTATCATGGGCTTCAGTCATGGCAGGCTGTGTCAATAACCTTCAATTTGAAACAGCATGCAGTTACTTTAGAGAGTTCAGCAATACTGGAGCACCACTAGATCAGCACTGCATTGCTACCGTTATAAATGCCTGCACAGGTCTTCAGGACATGGACAGGGGAGGGCAGATTCACTCTTTAGCTCTTAAACTTGGGCTGCTGCTAGTTGATTTCGTCAGTGCATCCCTAGTAAACTTGTATGCCAAATGTCGTCATATTGATGGGGCTGTTGAGTTATTCACCCACACATTGTTTCCACGAAATATAGTTGTAACTAATGCTATTCTCTCTGGATATTGCTGGAATTTCCTGCCAGACAAAGCTCTGATGCTCTTTTGCAGGGAATTTCATTTTGGTCTGCATCCTGACCAGTTCACTTGCTCAACTGTTCTCAGTGCATGTGCTGATATAGGAGCAAAGCAGGCTGGTGAGCAGATCCATTGCTACCTTGTAAAGATTGGTTCTGAATACTTTGATGTCATTGTTGGAAATGCTATCATAGACCTTTATGTCAAGTGTGGATGCATTGCCAGTGCTTGTAGATTCTTTCATAGCATGAAGAGTTGGAACATCAGTTCATATGCCATGTTAATGTTGGGTTATATCCAGAACAGATGCAGTGATGAAGCTCTTCAGCTTTTCTCTAAGATGCAGCATAGTGGATTACGTGCAAACCGTGTCACCTTTGCAAGAATCTTACGGGGATGTGCTGATCTATGTGCTATTGATTTGGGAAGGCAACTGCATGCTTCCATAATAAAGATGGGTCTGCTTTCTGATGTATACGTCACAAATGCACTTGTAGGAATGTACAAAAAGTCTGACATTTGGACTGAATCAAGAAGAAACTCTCAAGAAAAGTTGGCAGGAAATATTCAGGAACAGGATAGTATAGATAATTTCAGTTTTGAACAAAAGTATGCAAGCAACACCCTTGAAGAAGTTGGATTGTTCTCATTAGATGATGAGAATGACCATATAACTTTCACCGATGCGCGGAATATCTACATTCATGCTGCTTCACAATTCTATGGAACTCCACTTCCTGCTCATGTGGTTGGACATGAACTTGGGATTAAGACCAACACAGGGAATGAAAGAAATACCAAGCTATTACTAAATTACAATGATGGTGGTTATCAGGGAAATAGATATGGATCTGTTAAGTTATTTTGCTTGTTGCAAGATGGCAGAACAACATCTGATCATTTAGTTCTCGTTGTTTTCAATAACTGTAGAAGTTCAAAGATGAAGGATGCAGGATTTGTTAATGTGAAACCAGTGAAAAGATCTGGTGTTCTCCCTGCATTTGATTTTCCTCCTTGACAAACTATAGTGCAGGATCAGAATTCAGAAATACAAACTGAACCTGTTATTCTTCATTCAGCAAAACTGAACTGCTATCTTAACATATTAGCATGCAAGGAAAGCCAATTATGACCATAGCTTAGAGTCCATATATCAGCAACTTGTCAGATTGACTCATCAAGCGTATGAAGTTCACATGATGCTGGATGGCTCTGGAGTTTATCAGAACATTATCTGACTTGCATAAAACAGGTGGCTAGCACATTTATTTTTCTAGGTACCTGTTTTCACTTTTCAGCATGGTGAACAAGTAATGATTTTGTGACAGTTTCTTTCGTGCAGAAAACACGCTCAAACATGAAGGGGGAAATGGCCTGGGAAAACCAGCTTGAGCTTTGAACAATGATGTGAGTTAATGATCTTAAAGCTTGTTAAACAAAGTTTGACTGTTCCTATGCACATGCTTTTACCTTTTTTCTCTTCCGTGCTATATATCAGGGTCATTTATAGCAAAAGAAGTGCAGTCACTTTTATGCAGTTATTTTTGCATAACTTGCTAATATCCATCAACTTGTTTGGCGTAACTGTGGAATTTTGTCAAAACTTAAAGGCAAGGGAATACCAACCCACGAACACAGTCTTAGATTCTTAAGCAACATTTTCTTATCCGAATTAGCTTTGAGACTTAGATACCGTTTGTGGTTCATTCATCAATGCTGAAACATAGCTTTGAGACTCTTATGCATATCACTGCTTTCGTTTTGCACTCACATCAGTTGGTGTGCCTCTGTCATAGTATTTGTATTCATTACTCAACATCTTGATGAGATATATTCCTTTTGTAGTGCTATGAGAACGTGTTGTTTTCTTCTGCATTACACATAAGGCCTATTAGTTCCTGTATAAATCCAATCTTTAGCAAAATGGAATTGCAGATAAATTTTATGTGGTGGAACTATAGCAAAATACTTTCTTTCTTTCTTGAAATTTCTTGTTATCCATGAAAAGTCCCCATGCCAGGCTCCAAATTCCGGTTTGTCTGACTAACAGGATGTCTTTTTATGTCCGACATATCCATTTCTAGCTTAGTTCATTTTTGTTTCATTTTCATAGGTATTTGCACTTAACCTGCATGAGAAGGATATTATAGCAGAGGGAAAAAAATTGAAGAATGGCGTGCATGTTCACCATATATTCCTCCTGGCTGTCATCTGCAAATTTAACAGCTTCAGGGTAAGATTGTCCAGTCTCCTACAATTGTATATCATTTCTAACCTATATTCTGTCTGAGATTTTTGTGTTATTCCTGGAAGCTCAACTGTAGTTGGCATAACATGATGGATCCAACAACTGTATGATATGCATCATACATGTATTCAGCACTCTGCAATGCCTTCTATTATGCCATTCCATTTGATGGTACTCGATGTCTTGAGTTCTGCAAACCAATAAGATAAAACATCGCATCTGAAACGATACTAAAACTGTTTTATCATATGGCATCGTATGATTGTCTCTCTGAGCCATATTCACTCTGGCATGCTCAGCCAGCATGTCATTTTCTTAGTGAGAGGTTCGCATGGTAATATATTTTGCTTGTTTGTCAGGGGTTGAAAGCAGAATCAAAGATACCTACAGTGCCATCAGAGAAGAAATATGACGGCATTCAAGTGCATGAAGCAAGAAGCATTGAAGCTTGTTTCCATTGCACCATCTAACTGCCAGCACCATATTTTTTTGGTTGGTGCACTGGATTATACTTTTTTTGGTACTGACTTGAGGCTGTAAGCTGTCCATAGTGAGAATAGCTTTAGGTATATATGTACTTGTACCAGTACACAATATATGGCGGATTCAGATGCTATGTTTGAAACCGTTCCGAGCAACAATGTGGATGTCTCATGTCTCCCATCTCATCATTGAGTAGTCCTATCCCAGGTTTGTTCTCTCTACCCTTGGAACTTACGTAGGCCAGATCTTAATGTTTACCTTTCAAAGTTTTTTGATGCCTTTTCTATTCAATTTCTGGCAGACATTTTTATGGATGCTGCTTCTGCTTCGAGAATGCCAACTTATCAAAATGCACCTTGAGCCTGGAGGACGACACGGTTTTGAAAGTTTTGCGCTATTTCAAGCTGTGAAGTCGAAGCTGAGTATGACTAACAGAGACGTTAGCAGAAAGTGCCATCGTGGGCCCTGCGCTTGTTCACTTCTTCAGGGTCCAACTACCCAACCATGGAGGCTCACATTATGTGACTGGTTAGGCAAAATCAATTACGATTTGTTCATTTTTTTCATGTTTGTATTGCGCATGGTAGGAAGAACCGAAGAAGCAATGAATCAGTGCTCCATTCGTCCGAGAGTGGTACTGGTACCACCTCTCACATCTGCATTTTCTTTTTGTGGTCTGAACAAAGCAGTGAAGCCTGCCGGTGCTGGATGCATGATGCCATGGCAACCGCTTCAACAACAACAAAAGAGCCTTTCTATTTCCAAACAAAGCAGTGGTACGCCAGAATTGAAACACAATACGAGCCGTGGAGTAGCAATCGATCTAAGAGAGAGCGCCAACGTATAATAAATAAAGTGCCTTTTTTATTATGAAGAAAATAGGCAATCAAATCTGAGTTGGAAGACTCAAAATCTGGAAGGTTATGATGCACAAGCACACATCTCATTCCAGCTAGTCAAGTCAACCTCACTTCCCCAACGCACTCGATGCAACGACACGATGGATACAACTACATGCATGAATTTAGCTGAGAGCCTGAGACGAGATGACCTGAGTCAGACGAGCCCCTTAAACCGGTACTAACTTTTATGCTCGGTTTAGACGTAGCAGTTTTGAAAAAAACGTAGTTTTAAAAAACCGTAGTTTTAAGATAAAAGACACACAAAACCATGTTTTATGAAAAAAATATATAAAGTGGAGTTTCTAAAAACGCTTCAGTTTTAGCAATACCGCCATGATATTCTTATTACATTCAAACACCCCCGTCTCTTTCTAAAACCAAAAACTAAAATATTTTCTAAAATCATGATATTCTTTCAAAACTTTAAAAGTACTTGGTATCCAAACAAACCTATTCCGTGATTTGCGATGTGGTTTTGGCCTTGCAAATAACATTGGCTCTGCTTATAGAACATCACTCGACACGCAACACTGACCACTGAGGTTTTTTCTAACAACACTTCTCAGATCTCATTTCCTATCACTATTTCAACTACCTCTCTTCTCTCGGTGCATTTGAGGCACCCCACTGGGCATAGCGTGACAGCCGATTTGAGCTCTGTTCGTTCGCTGCGTGAAAAAGATGGGCCCCAGCTGTCTGCCGCTCATCCTATCTGGCCCCACTAGTCAGACACCCATCTTCCTCAAAACCTCTGCGCTTCAAGCCCCCCTTCCTTCGGGGCGACGACACGCTGCGAAGAAATCTCCACCGCGCTCCACGCCTGCTTCGCCGATGCCAGCACACTCGTCCCGCTCCAGCGCCCTCCCCCGCAGCCCGTAGCGCCACGACCCCAGCACCTCGCCTCCTCCCCATGGCGCCCCGCCGGGCCGCCGTATTCGTCGTCGGCGCCGTGGTCCTGGTCCTGCTACTGCTACTGCGCCCTCCTCCCGCCGCGGCGGCGTCCGTGGGGGTGAACTGGGGCACGATGATGTCGCACCCCATCCACCCGTCCGCGGTGATCAAGATGCTGCGCGCCAACGGCATCGACCGAGTGAAGCTCTTCGACGCCGACCCCTGGACGGTGGCCGCGCTCGCCGGGTCGGGCGTCCAGGCCATGCTCGCCGCGCCGAACGACCAGCTCGACTCCCTCGCCCGCGATCCGCGCCGTGCGCGCGACTGGGTCCGCCACAACGTCACCGCCAACCTCAACGCCGGCGTCGACGTCAGGTACCCCACGAACCGCCGCATCTCCAAGCCCCAGGGTTTGTTGTTGCTTTTTAGTAGCATTTAGCACCGCCGTTGCCTCTCGCGCTCGGTGCGCTCGACTGATTATTATTGGGGCGGCGGGATCCGGGATTCCCCTTTCTCATGGGTTTGGTTGGTTTGCGCTAATTGGCTAGAGTTCGGTAGAATTGTGTAGCGAGACGAGTTGCCTTTCGCGCGAGTTCATGTGTGGTCGTGGTACTGGATTACTGTGGTTGAAAGTTGCGTGGATCCAATGATACGTCATGTGTTCTGGTGCGCAGGAAATGTCTGATAGAATGTCACCACAAAAGTGCATGGAGTTCTCTGTACTGATAACTGGAGTTCTGTGTGCTTGTGATTGCTTAGTGTTTGATGAATGGTAGGACTATCATATTATTGCTGTGAGATACGCATGTTTTTGGTTCATGTGAAACGGAGGCAATGCGTGTGCTCTACGTTGTAGTTCAGTTCAGACGTTCAGGTTTCGCTTGCTGGTTTGAATGTGTCTGTTACTACAGGCAAGTTCAGTAGTGCCCTCTCTCTCTATATGTCGGAGGCCATGTGTGGCTGCATGACAATTCATGTTCTATCTTGATTGTAGAGCATCATCAGACTTGCATGCTGGTTCTTTCACATAGGATTAGTAGGTTGTATCATATATGTGCTTTTGCTTTTTATTAGAGGATTGTGCTTTGATTTTTTTTTTATTATAATATGTTGCCTGCAAGTCACACGTGTGCAGCTTGCCATGTCCTTAAGACATAAGAGTGTTTCAAGCATCGTGCATGTGAAATGAAATACCGTTTATTCATAGTAGCATAAGCTATCAGTCAGGCCATATATAGTATGTGAGTAAAACATTGGACTAGGCCCATCAATGGCCAGCCATTGCTATTTATAGTTTTCTAATCACAGGCTGCCAAACAAAGTCAGGATGAAGTTTATGTTTGACATTTTGTGGTAATTTAGATATGTTTTACTGGTGAGTGTATAGAAGAACCATCAAGTGTATATGTTGCATCATAATGTGGTATTTCTGGACTTCAGCACCTCTGCCAAAGAAATTGTAGTACCGTGTTTACTTGTTTAGCTAGTCGACTAGTGGGCTTCGTGCTTTTCTGGACTTCAATGCATCTGCCAGTGAAATTGCAGTACCATGTTTAGCTAGTGGACTAGTGATCTTTTTGCTTTTTATTTCACTAAGTAGCAATTATGTTCTCTTCTGCATGAGTAACAGTTTTTTTTTTTTTACCTTTTTCCTTAAGTCTATCCTTTAAAACTGAAGTGAATATTCATTTTTTCAGATCCACACGGCACAATGGTCATGGTTATGTATCACCACTTCTCATTTTTTTAGTGTAGTCATATTGTGACAGTCCTTATACAGTTATACCCTAATTATATGTCAATTGTTCAGGTATGTGGCTGTTGGCAACGAACCTTTCCTGAGAAGCTACAATGGCAGTTTCATCAACATTACCTTCCCTGCACTCAAGAACATGCAGAGAGCTCTAGATGAGGCTGGCTTTGGCCAACGCATCAAGGTGGTTGTGCCGCTGAATGCTGATATCTACAGCTCCCCTGAGAACAAACCAGTGCCATCTGCTGGGAGTTTCCGCAAGGATATCAATGCCCTCATGGTTGACATTGTTAATTTCCTCCATGCGAATGATGCGCCCTTTGTGGTTAACATCTACCCATTTCTCAGCCTATACCAGAATCCCAATTTCCCGCTGAATTTCTCTTTCTTTGATGGCGCTGTCAAGCCAGTGTATGATCAAGGAATGGTCTACACCAATGTGTTTGATGCCAATTTTGACACTCTTATCTGGTCATTGAAGAAAGCTGGTGTGCCTGACATGAGAATCATTGTTGGTGAAGTTGGCTGGCCAACGGATGGTGATAGGAATGCTAACATCAAATATGCACAGAGGTTCTATAATGGTTTTCTAAAGAAGATGGCCAGAAATGTCGGCACACCTATGAGGCCTGGTCACATGGAAGTTTACTTGTTTGCGTTGATTGATGAAAACCAGAAGAGTGTTCTGCCTGGACACTTTGAGCGTCACTGGGGCCTATTCACATATGATGGAAAACCAAAGTTCTCTATGGATCTCAGTGGAAATGGCAAGGCCAGTTATCTGGCTGAAGTGAAAGGGGTGCAGTACTTGCCACCACAGTGGTGTGTATTCAACAAAGATACAAAGGATAAGTACAGATATCTGCCAGCCTCTGTAAACTATGCATGCTCAAATGCAGATTGTACGCCACTAGGGTATGGGTCCTCATGCAATGGTCTGAGCCATGATGAGAACATATCATATGCATTCAACATCTATTTCCAGACAATGGATCAAGATGTCCGGGCTTGTTCTTTTGGAGGCCTTGCAAAGATCACGACGACGAATGCTTCACAAGGAGGGTGCTTGTTTCCAGTACAGATTCTGAGTGCTTCAGGAAGAGTGGTGCCACTGCTATTTTTGCCTATATCCTTGGTTCTGTTAGTCTCTGTAATCAGTCTACTATAGACATAGAAGGACAGTTGTAAGCACTAAAATATTAGGCATGACAGAGGAAAGACTCTTTTCGAAAGAGGAGTCACTGAAGTTGAAGTTGATGATGAAGACAAAATTGTCGAACCGATTGTTCTCTTTTTGCTGCTGGCACTACCACAGTAGTACCGTACGTGCATAACTGCACTAACTTTGTAGAGAAAGCTACGATCTGGCATCTGTGGTTGGGAGAAACTAGATTTTTTTTTGCTCTACTTTTCAGTTGACAATCATGATTCATACATATCAACAAGTGTAAAGTCCTGAATCTTTTAGGACATCGATTGCTATGCTGGCTGCTGATGTTTTAGTGCAGCATGGCTTTCACTTTCCTTCTCAATACAAAGCACCGATACTTTCTGTTTACTGAACAACAGACTGCCATGCATGTATGAAATGAACACTTCGCGCAGCGCCAGCAGCATGACTGTCCTGGCCTTTATTTGCAGATTTGGTCGGATTTGTGAGTGGAAGAAATATTTTCTGTGTCGTGATAGCCACACTGAATTCTCAAGTGTGATATTCTGTCTGTTCGGTCGTTTCTATAGGGAGGGATGAGAATATACTGCTGATCATTGTTCTTTTTTTTTTTTGGTGCTCTTAGTTTCATTTCTATATGAATTCCCTGTACATACCCATTCCTTTTGTGTTTATACAAAATTACTGATGGGTCGCCTTGATCTTCATTATCGATAACTTCACTAATTTTAGTGTAGTGTGGACGGACAGATACCCGAATCAAGTTGCTGTTTTGTCAATTCGGAATCTTGATTCCGCAGAGGTCCATAATGCACAGTACTTTGCAGTTTGCAATTAAAGCCTCACACAATCCAGTGGGACCTTTGTCCTTGCAGTGGACTTCTTTCATGGAATATTTCAATTATTTCAACGGTATGAAATTCTAGAACCATTTCGCCATTATTGAATATTTGCCTCTCAAGAAAGTTAAAATAAAGAATAAAACCAGATAACGTGTTTTAATTGTCACCTTACATACAAACATTTTTTGAGCTTGTACACCCGAGGAAGTTATACATCTGTTCGCCTTCAACCACCCTTGACCAAAATGAATGAAGACCTTTTAAAAAAAGATTCATGGACTCATGCATAATAAGGACAATTGTTGAGGATGAATCTACAATTCCACAAGGCAAACATCCACCGTGTATTTATACCCGCGCCCCCTCTCCTCCCCGGAACGAGACGAAACCAAGCAACGACCGAAAGACGCGCGCACGAACGGCTCGCGCTGATACCCAGATCCCTCCCATTTCAGGAAAAGCAAAGATTCCGCCGTCCAATCCATTCCCCGGGCCGCCCCGCTGATTCGGGCATGGCGCCGAGCGAGAGCCAGCAGAGCCCGGCCGGGCCCGCGCCGGTCGAGCGGAGCATCCCGGAGGAGGCGCGGCGGCTGCTGCGCGAGCTGGCGGCGGCGTGGGGGGACGTGGCCGGCCGCGGCGGGGAGCCGGAG
This sequence comes from Paspalum notatum, assembly GCA_022530915.1. Classification (NCBI taxonomy): domain Eukaryota; kingdom Viridiplantae; phylum Streptophyta; class Magnoliopsida; order Poales; family Poaceae; genus Paspalum; species Paspalum notatum. The sequence continues at coordinate 37,582,675 of CM039692.1, forward strand.
GTGGTGCCGCTCAAGGGCGCCATGACCAACGAGGTGTACCAGGCGCGGTGGGCTGGCGGCGTTGAGGCGGGAGAGGACGACGACTCGGGGGAGACAAGGGAGGCGCCGCGCAAGGTGCTGGTGCGGGTGTACGGGGAGGGCGTGGACCTCTTCTTCGACAGGGAGGACGAGGTGCGCACGTTCGAGTTCATGTCGCGGCACGGGCACGGGCCGCGCCTCCTCGGCCGCTTCCCCAACGGCCGCGTCGAGGAGTTCATCCACGCCAGGGTGCGCGTTCGCCTGTCTTGTTTCTCTTTCAGCAATTTTGTCTGCTGCCTGCTTCTGGGATCGATCGCTCTTATTTTCTACAATTATTAAATACCCTCGCCATTCTTTTAACTTCCAGGATGATATTTCGTGAATTCTTTTTCGGGAGGAATTTATCTCTTCTCTATAGTCGTTTGGAATCGATTCTTGCGCTACTACTTTTTGGGTGGGTATGTGTATGTAACTTGGAAATGGGAGTCTCACAACGTTATATTAAAGCGTTCCGTTTCATATTAAAGCGTTTGTCCTTCATAGGAAGAGATAACACCACATCGTGGATTGATGTACTAGTAGCTAACAAAATGCTCTCTGTAGATGTGAAACTGTCTTGCTTTGACACATTCCTCCCCTTGACCCCTTATGATGTACTATCATAACTTTCAACGTGTTGGCCTTTGGAATCTTATCCGAAAACGATCATTTTAGGTCTGAAGTCAATGAACTAACCAATATAATAGTAATACCACGGATTTTTTCTACTCTTGTTGAGATTTGCATGGTGTATTTTAAACTGTTTTCTTGATGGCGTCTCTAAGATACTTAGCTATGGCGGAAAACATCGAATTATTTGATTCTGATCTGCAAGACTGATAGGCCGCTGTTGTCACCAGTTGACATTTCTTCTTCCAGATATCTAGTAATTGTAACTTGTAACACTGTAGTATTATCTTTGCCCTAGAATTCAAGACACAAACACTAATAGGTCAACAGTTGAAGATTTTGCACTTGATTACTCAACAAGACTAGATCAGAATGTTGAAGTGAAACGCATTTTCAGGGAGAAAAGATGTGAGGAGAAAGTTGGTTGAAGCATCACACTTTTTATCTCCATTTCTTTGTACCGTTTTGAAAATGAAGCACCCTAGTATCTTTCCTTTGCTAAATACGAAAGACAAAGCATGCAGCATTAGCATTCATATTTACCATGAGATATCTTAGTATGATGTGGATTCCATTTTGTTGGATATATGAAGAAAGTTGATTTAAATGTTCCTTTCAGACACTTTCAGCTGCTGACCTACGTGATCCAGAGATTTCAGCTATTATAGCCTCCAAATTGAGGGAATTTCACAACCTTGACATGCCTGGTCCAAAATCTGTGTTCATTTGGGAAAGATTAAGGTACAACTGACTTTTTCCCTAAACAGCTATTATCTAGTTTAGCATATTGCAAAACGAAAGTTACAATAAAACAATAAAAGGGAAGTGCTGATTGCAACAGTGCTTCATTCCCATTAGGAACTGGCTCAAAACTGCCAAGAGCTTGTGCTCCTCTGATGAAGCCAACGAGTTCTGTTTGGATATCATGGAGGAGGAGATTGCTACGCTGGAGAATGAATTCTCAGGGAAACATGAGTGCATAGGATTTTGCCATAACGACCTCCAGTATGGAAATATCATGATTGATGAAGAGACCAAACTGCTGACCATTATTGTAAGTTCTTGTTCCTTAGCGTATGTTTGGTTCACTAATTCTGTTCTTTCATACATTTTGCAGCATTTCTGATTGACCTCCATGATTTTGTCCGTTCATCTGAACGGGAAGCTTTACTTTTATCTTTAGCTGTCTATCCCATCTGACTGATCTGAATAAGTTGAAGTATATTTCTATGAACTTATGATCTTGCTTTCTCGGGCTCTCGGCTTCTTGCCTAATGCCTTTGCAGGACTATGAGTATGCAAGTTTTAACCCAGTTGCCTATGACATCGCAAACCATTTCTGTGAGATGGCTGCAGACTACCATTCAGAAAAGCCACACGTACTAGACTACAGTAAATATCCAGGTACTAAATATATTGTGCCTTGTTATTTACTACTCCCTCCACATTTAAATATATGTTGTGGTCGGTTTTTTTTTCCACAATTTCAATCATTCGTCTTATTCAAAAATTCAGTGTAAACATGTAAGAAAACAAGTCATACTCAAACTCTCTAAAATGATAAAACAAATCAAAACAAAATAAATAATATTATCTCTGTTCTCGAATATCTGCCGCCGGCTAGTTCATTTTTTGAACTGAAATGGGACAAATAAAAAACAATGGAGGGAGTAACATATATAATTTTGAATAAGACGGATGACCAAAGTTTTAGAAAAAAGTCAAACGTGACTTATATTTTAAACCGGAAGGAGTACCTCTTAGATGTCTTTTTTTCACTAATCCTTGCTTATCTGCTTGTATTGCAACAGATACCGATGATCGGAAGCAATTTGTACAGACATACCTGAGCTCCTTAGGTAACCTCGTGTTTTATCGATTTATACCAACCTTTAGTTTATCGCCTTACCAGTTGTTTTAGGAATACCTCTCTATCAGTTTTACTAAATAAAATCTGTTTCTGGTTCTCTGCAATCCTAGCAAGTGAAGAATCTGATGTGGAGGTAGAGAGCCTGATCAAAAGCATTGAGAAGTACACCCTTGCCAGCCATCTGGTTTGGGGCCTCTGGGGAATAATTTCAGTGGGTTTTGCTCATGCAGTTTCCATTCACTCGCCTTACCTGCAAACCAGATTAGCATGTACGCTATTCAGCTAAAACTTGAATCCTCTTACTGCAGGACCATGTCAATGATATCGACTTTGACTACAAGGAATACGCGAGGCAGAGGTTCAAGCAGTACTGGCTGAAGAAGCCGACGATCTTAACTTCTCGGACTTCTAAATAGATACCGGACATCAGGTCCTGAACCGATGGCCTCTGCTGCACATAGCTTGTCCTGTGTTCTCAACGCATTGCATTGAGACTTGAGGTATATCCTGTCCTGTCCCTGGCGAAACATGTTGTGAAGGAAGGCTGAACCTAGAGGTCAGGTTAGGTACTCAGGGAGATCATCGGGGCTTTATTCGTGAGCTACTTCGGTTGTTCATAGGGTAAGGCGACAGATGTTAATAAAGCCCTGACTGCTTGCCGTATGATGATGGTATGATCACTTAGCGTATGTGCGTGCTTGGTTAGTGGCTAGCTTAGTGCTGCCTTTATGTCTTCAGTGTATGGAAATTATGTGTACATATGGGGCCTCAGATAGAGTTCGTGCAGATTTTTGTACCTCTGAATTCGGTGCATGTTCTTCAACCTTGAGAGAATGGCAGAATCGGTGATACCACAGATAGCAGGAGCTGAATCTAGGAAAATGACGACAACAAAGCAGAATGGCCGGATCAGAAGTACAACACTAGCTACATGCTGAACTTTAGTTTCTCTTGTTATAGTCACAAGATAGCTAGCTCTACAGCTAAAAGTATCCTACTTTATACACACAGTACGTGATCTTCCAGTAGCATTTGCACAGCAAGATTATGCTGCCAGCATTTCATGTCCCTAGAGATTGTCACCAACTCCCCAGAGGCCACACATTCCATTTCCTGGGCCATCTTGAGGCCCTTCACCAGAGTCAAGGGCCTTCTATAGTTTCCATATGAGATAATCCACCAGAGGAACCAAGACAATGATGGCGACAGGTGTAATGACACAAATTATTGGTGCTCTTAGGACTCAACTAGAGAGGTGAACTGCCTTACAATCAAAACCATTTCCAGTACATGCAGCACTATCTGCTAACATGTACATGCCAATGTGATTACCAGAGAAGTTGGCAAATGTGAGGCCAGATATATTGAAGATACCGCAAGGGTTGGGACCATAGAAATCGTTGCTTGAGATATCAAGGTAATTTAATTAACTGAGACCAGAAATTGAAGTGAGCAACCTGAAGTCTTGATAGGGCACCAACATCTACAACACAAAATTAGCTTTGTTAAAATCCACCATGAAATATGTCTTGATAGTGCATTTGTTTCGTACTGGAGACTTAATATATTTTTCTATAAATTTAGTCAAAGGTAGAGAAGTTTGACTTATGACAAAACTAAAATATCCTGCACTTTGGAGCGGACCAAGTACCTTTTTTCAGGATATTTAACCTTTTCACACTCTTTAAGAATGGCACATCCCCAAATATCATCCTATATCATGACTTCATCTTTGCTGAAAATGGCACATGCGTGCTTAATATTTGGGAGTCGATACTCCCTCTGTTCTTTTTATTTGACGCTTTTTAGTTAGAAAAATGAACTAGCCAGTGACATATTCGAGAATGGAGGTAGTATTGGCGAGTGCAGTAGTACACCACTCTTAAGAGTGGCAAATAGTTAACTATCCTATTTTTTAGTAGGCACAATGACTTGCGTTGAATATGAAAATCATGTGTGCAAGCAATATGAAAAGCACACTATTAGAGTCCAGGAAAAATATATTTATCAAGTAATAATAAAAGCTGGTGGCAAATATCATAAACCTGCACTCAAATTATTGTGTAATGCTGCAGATGCTTTCATCTTCCTGCAACATATTATTGTGTCATTGTGCAGGTGCTTTCATCTTCACGCTCAATCATCTTTGTACATCCTAATATTCAGCCTGAGTCTCCGCATGTTCCTGATAGAGTAAAACCCAATCAATGATATAAATCAAATACAGAAAATAATTCTAAGTGATGAGATCTTAAGAAAACCAAAATCGCACAAAAACAACATTACATTTCCCAAGCAGGGTGCCAGAAAGATTCCTTTGCATCAATGGCTCATCCAGCTTGCTGAACAATAATAATGGGTCATCACTTAGGATCAAACTTTAGTCATGCCACCTCTTCCCTTCTGCCCTATTCTTTCTCTATGTTATCGGTCGCCCTCTAGGTCTATTCATGAACCATCAACCCCAATGATGAGGAATACATCACCTTTCTGCACATCAAGTTGAACTTAGATTTCAACTCCTAGATAGAATTCAGTCATCCCTCTTCATTCTTATATTACCTTCAAATAATGAACACCATGGCTTTAGGAATTATTTAATTTATATGAAAAATTGCAAGACGGAATTTACAATCACGCCAAAGAAATAAAATCACTAGAAACTTTAGCAAGTACGGTACAAACATCACAAAAGCTTTGTAGAACACAGGTCATAATACATGGAACTACTGAAATTCCTCTAAAAGTCAAATACAAATTCTTATGGTATGAAGCATGATCATGATCCACACTATCATCCACTAAGATTAATCTAACTTTTCACAGAGCATACTAACATGACAACATAAATTCTTACCATCATTTTTTGTTTCTTGGTGAGAGCTCATGAGCAAAGATATGGTAACATCAATAATATCCATGCATTTTACTGTAATTCTTATCGTGTCAAGCATATGTTTTCTTTGTTATTCACTGAAAGCTATGTGAATTATGGTATTCTGAAAGTCATTGCAGACCCTTTTCCTGCAATATTGCTAGATGAAGTTGCTACAGTTATGACAAATGTTGCATGTGGTATCTTCTGTATCCAATTAATTCCAAACAAAAGATTACCTTCCACCATATAGGTGTACCATGCAAAATCTGTTGCACTATCATTTAATGCAAAATTATCCCACCATCGCTATTTGTCCCCAACGAGGAAAGCTTGTAGCTTGTTGCCACTCTGCACCCAGCTATAGGCTGGATTTTTCTGTACCTTCCTTGATTTCATTAATGTCCTGATCTCATTTGCTTCAGTCCACATCCCAGCCTCAGCATACATGTTTATCAGCAGAGTATAGTAGCCTGAGTGCTCAGGCTTCAACTCAAACAAATGCTCTGCTGCCAGCCGTGCTAATTCAATGTTTCCATGTACACGGCAAGAGCCAAGCAATGCTCCCCAAACATCAGAATTAGCAGGAAAAGGCATGTTTTTTATTATTTCAGCAGATTCACTCAGTTGTCCAGCACGCCCAAGAAGATCTACCATGCAAGCATAGTGCATTTGCTGTGGCTTAATATTCTGAGCAACCATTTGACTGAAGTACTTCTTTCCTCTATCTACAAGCCCACCATGGCTACATGCTGACAACACAGCAATATAAGATACATGGTCATAATCGACACCATCATCCTTCATCAAGTCAAACAATTCAAATGCAGCATCGATTTGACCATGCATCCCGTATCCCAATATCATAATGTTCCATGAAGCTACATCCTTTTCTGTAATCCTATTGAAAATATTTGAAGCGGTGTCAAGCATTCCACCTTTAGTATACAGGTCCAGCAACGAGTTAGCCAGAAAAGGGTGAGCATCTAACGATCTCCTCACTAAAACACCATGGATTTCTTTTCCTTGCTTAAATGCAGAAAGATTAGCACATGCCGAAAGACAACCCATGAAGGAAACAGAATCATACGCAATTCCAGCAGATCTCATCTGCTGAAAGAGATGAAGAGACTCGAAACAGCATGTGCTCTGCGAGTATCCCACAATCAAAGTGTTGTATGACACATCGTCCTTCTCTGACCTGTCAAAGATACTTTGCGCCAAACTCAGTTGCCCACACTTGGCATATACATCAATCAGAGCGTTTGATACAAACAGATCAGACATGAAGCTTCTGCGGATTGACCATGCATGGATCTGCTTCCCCATCTTTAGAGATGTCACCCTCGAACAGGCTGGAAGCAGATTCACTAGGGTGAAAGAATTTGGGCATTCCCCATTCTTCTGCATCTCGATGACAAGCCTGAAAGCCTCATTCTCAGCTCCATTTTGTGCAAGATTTGCAATCATGGCATTCCATGAGACCACATTGTGTGCCTCAATATTTTCAAAGATAGCAGATGCTTTCTCCAAACAACCAAATTTGGCATACATATCCATTAGTGAGTTGGCAATAAAAATATCTGATTCCATTGCTCTCCTTATACTGTACCCATGCACCTCCTTCCCCAAACGAAAATAACCAAGATCAACCAAAGCAGGCAGCAAACTTGATAAGGTAACAGATCCTGGCATGACTCCATGTGCTGACATTACCCTAAACATTTCCAGAACGTTTTCATCAAGCCCTGCATGAACAAAGCAACCAATTGCAGAATTCCAAGAAACCTCATTCCTCTCTTGCATTCCATTAAACACTCGCATCGACGCCTCCAGGTCTCCAAATTTCCCGTACATATCCACCAGCGCGTTCCCAAAGTTCACCGCAGAATCGAGTCCAGATTTCAAGGCCAAACCATGGAGACCCAACCCAAACCCCTCATCCTCCTCTGCTCCGCAGGCAGGCACGACTGACACCAAACTCGCGACATTTACCAGGACCCCGCTCCTCATCATCCCTACCACAGCCCGCTTCGCATCCTCCAACATCCCGTTCGTCAGCAATGCCGAGACAAGTGAGTTCCACGAGACGACGTCCCGTGCAGGCATTTCATCGAACGCCCTGCGCGCGTCCGCCGCGCGGCCGCACGCCGCATAGAACGTGACGAGCGTGTTGCCGGCGAAGACGTCCGCGAGGAGGAGACCCCTCCGGAGAGCGGCGGCGTGGAGCTCGGTGCCCTTGGCTGGGTGCTCCCCCGCGGCCGCGGCGGCGTGCAGGGCGAAGGGGAAGGTGCGGTCGTCCGGGCGGACGCCGGAGCGGACCATGCGGTTGTACACCCGCAGGGCCTCGCAGGGGAGGGCGGCGGAGGCGAGCGCGCGGGAGAGCGAGTTCCAGAGGAATGCGGAGCGGAGGCGGAGCGGGTGGTGGCGCAGGATGAGGCGCGCCGACGGGATGTCGGGCAGCGCGGCGTAGGAGAGGAGCAGCGCGCCGGCGAGCGGGAGGGAGGCGGCGAGGGCGCCGGAGACGAGGGAGGCGGCGTGGGCGCGGCGGAGCAGGAAGCCGCCGCATTGGTGGAGGCGGAGAACGTGCTCGTGGAGGGACGCGGCCGTGAAGGGGGCGGCGGGAGCGGGACATGGCTGCTGCTGCTGCATGAATTGGGTGCTTGGTTGCGGGAGGGACGGCGCCGCCGCCCAACGCGCAGGTTCTGTAGGCCGCGCAAGGGGCGGGCAAGGCCCAAGAGTACCCAAAAATACCCCCGTAAAAAGAAGGCCCAAAATCCTTTGCTAGCCGGCTGCCCTGCTCGGTTGTTCATCTCCACGCCACGACGGCGCGCCGCCGCCCGGAGCCACCGTCCCAGGCGCCAGCCCGGCAGCCCCCGCCTCACGAGCCGACGTCGACCTCCAGCGGCGCTGACTGAGCCGTCCCCGCGGACTCTAAGGAGCGGTCCTCGCCTCCTAGGCTCCTAGGTTCTCCAGCGTCACTGCGCTGCAGCGGGCGCGGAGCCGTCCTCCAGCCTAACGTACTCCATTGGCGGTCGTGCGCCGGCCCACCAGTCCGTGCGACGTCCACCACAGTTCTCCAGACCGCGTTGAAGCCTCGCCGCGACTCCATCCCGCTTGGTACAACCTCAATTGGATCGTTTGCAGTGTAGATTTTGCAAGTTTCAAACTTATTTTTGTTGAGCTGAAGATATTATGGGGCCTCAAATATTTATGTATTGTATGCTTTCTACTTTGGTATTTTTATATACTTGTATATACCGAATTTATTGGTAATTTCGTATTTATATACCGTATTGTGTATTGCATTATAATGAATTGCACATTTGTGATTGACCTAGGACTTCTTTAGGTTAAATCCTGAGTCTACCATTGGAGGGCGGATGGCCAACAGCGAGTATGAGTATGTGAAGAGGGAATTCGAGTATGATCGCCACCTCCCACCCTCTAACTGGATTGTTGTCCGCATCGACGGCTGCCACTTTCACCGGTACACTTTTTATCTTCTTTGTTCTATTTGGTCACCCCCACAAGCTGTGTGCTACTTCATAGTTAGCACAGGCATTTGTTTACTAGTCTAGTAGTTTTTAAACAAGTACATTGGGATGTAATCATTCCAGTTGAGTATCTACCTTTGCTGGATCTGTGTCAATCGTCATTTCCCAGAATTTTGAGTAATTTTTCTTTGTTTTACTATCCATCAATTTCAGTTTCTCTTTCGTAGGTTCTCGAAGATTCACGCCTTTGAGAAACCGAATGATGAGAATGCTCTAAACTTGATGAATGATTGTGCCACTGCGATGCTTGAGAAATTTCCTGACATAGTATTTGCTTATGGTGTTAGTGATGAGTACAGGTATGACATCAGACATCCTTTCATCTAAGTTCCATCAAATTTTACAATATAGAACACTGTAAAAAAAAACTCTGATTTGAATTCATTGGTGCCCATCTTCTGTTTATTTCAATGATAACTGCAGCACATTATTGATTTATTTGGCTAAAGGGCTCGTTGTGTAATTTGTTTAAGAGGTGTGTTGCTATTGAAAGCACTGAATGTTTGTGGGGTGGGCTGATGCATATATAAAATTAAAATTTCTTGGTTATAGTGCATTAATATCTGCTTTAGTATAATAAATTTCTTATGTCCATGTTTACCTTACAGTTTCGTTTTCAGAGAGGAAACACAATTCTATCACAGGCGAGAAAGGTAACTCATTCAGTTTCACCTTTTTCCTGATATTTGGAACATTCATTTGTGCAAAATTGCCTTTTGTTTCTTAACTATGAGAAACTGTCCACGATATCATGATATTGACATCTCTACCAATAACTTCAGCAAAATTCTCTCTTTATGTGTTTCCTACTTCACTTCTGTGTACGTAATGAAGTGGAAAGACTTCTTTCCTAACAAAGAGTTGAAGGAGCCACCGTACTTTGATGCACGAGCTGTATGTTACCCAAATTTGAAGACTATTCGTGATTATTTGGCTTGGAGACAAGTGGACTGTAAGCTACTGGAACTGCAATCAAAATGTTCTTGTATAGCAAACGAATTATAATGTGCAGTTTCTTTTGCACTGAAATTCTACATGAAAATTGCATCATATCCACCAAAGTTCTATAAACTAAGGCTGATATATGTTTGTCAGAATGAACAAAAACTTAGTTACTTGACTGAAGACTGATGCGCATATTCTTTATTTGTACCTTTCAGGCCACATAAATAATCAGTACAACACCTGCTTCTGGATGTTGGTGAAGTCTGGAAAAAGTGAACAAGAGGCTCAGCTAGCTTTGAAGGTTGTATGAATTTTCTTAAGTTGTCTCAGCTACCTTTGAAGGCAATATAAATTTTCTTAAGTTGATGACCTTTCCGTCACAATTGTATGAGTGTTTTGATTCATCTTTTATTCTTCTAGGGAACATTTGCAAAAGACAAGAATGAGCTGCTTGCTCAACAATTTCAAATAAAGTATGATGATGAACCAGCTATGTTCCGCAAAGGATCTAGTGTTTACAGGGAGAAGGTAATGCCGCAAATGTTGTGAGTCATGCAAAGCAACATCTTTATTATAATCATGTATAACTATAGGTAGAAACAACGGTGAAGACTGATGACTATGGGAATCCCATAAAAAGACCACGATTGAAAGTTACAGTGGCACATATTGATATCATAGGGCCTGAGTTTTGGGAAAACCATCAACACATTCTTCGAGAAGGTTAGTCTGAATTATTCTAGTTTCAGCTACCCTTTCAACTCTAGATCAACCTATGAATGTATACAGCATTAACCTAATGGATATGTTTGGGAACAGGAAAATTTATGCTTGAGTTTGTGAAGAAGATTGGCATTGGCCACATGCTTCCACCTTGTAATTGGATTGTTATTCGCATCAATGCCTGCCAATTTGATCAGTGAGGAACCCCTTTTCATCTATCAGGATTAGGTTAATTGCCTTATTAACAGGGCTGGTTCATTTCCCCCCAGATTCTCAATAATGCATTCCTTTGACAAGCCAAATGATGAGACTGCTCTAAGACTGATGAATGCATCTGCATCTTTGATGATGGAGCGATATCCTGACATTGTCTTTGGCTATGGTTTTAGTAACGAGTATAGGTATGCTATACTCCTTCAAATTACTTCCTGTGGAGTTAAAGAACTGATAAAAAAAATGCATTGATTGTATTGGAAGAAAACAAAACATATGTTGTCGATGGCTCAGCTTATTCACATGAACAGAAGTGATCTGAAATAAATATGACCTTGGCATGATAAAGGTTAATAAAATCGCAAGTGAAGCATACAATAAAGCTAGAAATATTTAACATACACTTCTGTTATTGTTGCAGTTTTGTGTTCCATGAGAAGACTGAACTATATCAGAGACAGGAGAGGTGAATGTCATCATTGTGCATGCGTATGTATTTGTAATTTAAGGGGTAAAAATTCTTTGATTGAAACAATGCGAACTTCTTTTGCAGCCAAATCCTTTCGTCATGTTCTTCGTGCTTCACTTCTCTTTACATGACGAAATGGAAGGAGTTCTTCCCCAAAAAGGAATTAGTGCAGACACCCCGCTTTGAGGCGGAGGCTCTGTGTTGCCCAAAACTAAAGATCGTACGTGAATACTTGTCATGGAGGCAAGCAGAGTGTAAGTTATTGTTCCTAAAGAAACAAGCACATCTGAACTTATAGTTTAAAATATGCACATGTAATATGCCTGGATTCATTTGTTCATTTGGATTAGCATGAATTAATTACTTTTCAATGCTTGTATAACTATATGCCATTATATATATGACTTTTCTGGTAATGATATATACTGTTTTTCTATAAGTTCTTTTATAAGGCTGTGATATATATACTGATTGATGTATATGTTCCTTAATTCTATTAAGATATCCTAGTGCAAGAAATTGGCTAGTTCATCAGTTAAATAAACCATAAGAACAAAGACATAAATTGACTCATTTGTATCTGCTAATTTTTAGGTCATGCTGCCAATCAATATGGTACATGTTTTTGGATGCTAGTGAAATCTGGAAAAAGTGAAAAGGAAGCTCATGAGATACTGAAGGTCTTCTTAATGCCTCCTTTTTCCTTGGTCCTGCTTATTTCATACTTTTCTAATTGTCTGCATTAATGTTGTCTGCAGGGAACATTATCAAAAGATAAAAATGAGTTGCTTTTTCACCAATTCCAAATGAACTACAACAATGAACCTGTTATGTTCCGAAAAGGTTCATGTATTTATCAGCAAAAGGTGTTACTGATTTTCTAGAGCCACTTTAGCTGCAGTCTTGTGTTGTTTATGTATGCCCATATTAGCACAATGCAGAAATAATGTGGTTTCAATATGTTATTTCTGGTAATAGAAATTTGATCATTATAAAGTATTTCTAAGTAGGAATCAAATAAAACCACATCGTTGGAATATGGTTAGATTGTTAGACTAATTATTGGTCAAAGATTACGATGTTTGACATTTTGAAATACATGCGCCCCTTTTTTGGGGATGGAGTGAGTATTCAAGATGCCCCTATTTCTATTCTATGCCATTTGAATGGGCCCATCGTAAATGTCTACAGGTGGAAGAACTGTCTGGGGCTGAGGGTGGCAACAATGGCACAAGAGTACGGTGGGATGTGAAAGTGGACCACGTTGACCTCGGACCAGGGTTCTGGCAAAAGCACCCTTTGATAATGACTAATTGTTGACGGTAGTTCACACTGATACATGATTCTCATCAACCACTCTAGATAGATTCCCTGAGAACGTTGTACCGTTGTATGTAATTCTTGTCGACATGTTTAGATAACACAATTGTTTCTCTATTATCCTTAATCATCCATTTTGTTATCAACTTATCATGGTTTTCTCAGTGTGCTTTACCTGGAGCCTTATGTTTTTGTTCTGAGCTGCGAATAGCAACATGTGTCACTACTACACAAGTACACAATGTACTGCCTCAGCTTTAATTTAGTGTGCATATTCTGTTTCTTCAGTACAAGACTTTTGAGCGACTATGTTACTTTATCAATTTGTTATTTTTGTGAAGCAAAATTATATGGACGATTTAGATCCATGATTATTGTTTTAGAGTTAGATTTCATGTTGTAAGCAACTAAACATGCCACTTAGTAGCAACGAGCATGTCAAACGACATGAAATCTAGCATGCGAGTTGCACTGAACCACTGAAACTAGACGCCAGAATCAGCTCACTGAGCCTGGAGTTCCCGTTTGTGCTCTGGTCGTAAGATATTCGCTAGTCGCTACCGTTTATGACGAAGAAACAAGTCCCAAGCTTGTCCTGCAGATTTTGAATCCTGCAGTTGCAGATGTGCAATGCATTTAGCTGAAGTGCAGGTAGGAGCCAAAGCTCAAAAATGCGATCCAGTAGTCAGTCGGGCTAAAAAAAGACGGGGCAAACTTTACATGGCGAACTTGGTTGCATTGCACCGCTCCCCAACTACACGCAGAGACCCAAGTCAGGTATCGGCGTCTGATAGTGTGTGTGCACTTTTTGTGAAAACATTCAGAGAACCTCGTATGTTCAGTGGCATGAAATAGTAAGATCATTTTCATCGGTAGTTGTAATTTTAGGGAAAAAATAGTACTGCTAGTTTCTCTTTTTTTTTATTTAAAATGAATTTTTTGAGGTTAAACCTGATTAGAGGAAAACCAGTAGGTTTCACAATTCGTTTGAAATGAGAAGACTAAATTTTTCCAATTTGATTAGTTGATAAATGTGGCCTATACGGTTTCACAATTCAGGGTCTAAAGTCAAATGACCTTGATAAGTGGAGGTTGGAAAATGGACTGTTCCTTTCTAATATGAAGTTTCTCAAAATTTTAGTGTGTCTTGTAAGTAGATTTGCTACAGAGAACTAAAAAGAATAATTGGGATTTGAGTGAAATTTTCAGAGCAGTAAAAAGGAAAGGCAATAACTCAATTGTATGACAATGACACACACACACCAAACAATCGGTATACACAATTATGGACTTCTAATGAGTTTCTAGTAGCATCAGTCTAGCAAGGACGCAGTGGTTTAGCTTTTTTTTTTTCTTGCTCTGAATAAACGTGGCAATTTTTCAGAAGACACTAACGGTTCCTGTCAATGAAGCATATGTTTTTTTACCACACAAGCGTGCTGCAACAATAATCCATGATAATTCATTGAGTCATTATGCAACCAGAGATTCCCTGATGAGTTGCAACATCTGCGCTGGCATGGCATCACCTCACTTGGAACCATCACCTCACTTGGAACTTGACCATGGTTCAACGACTTTGTTCAGAAAGTCCGTCCGTCTCTGATGATAGGTGGTGCTCAACCTTTGCGTCAGTGAATGTTAGAGTCCTCTGCAGCTTTCTACGGCGAAAAACTTCGACCTCTGCTGCGTAGATTGCAGCCACAGGGCGGTGATCAGAAAGTGTAAGTTCCCCCCTCCTGTACGAAAGTAGCCTGATTCCCTTCCCATATGAGAGGATGCGGTCACACCTGCACACACAGATGAGAGTGTTTGCTTATTGCTGTTGGTATGCTCTGTGGTCAGTGCTGATGTCTAGAATGATTGAAAGAACTAGAATGGATGTGTAGGTATTTATAAGAATAGCATACCATGCAGGAGTTCTTCTCCCAGTTTTACTCTCGTCGCTAACATAGCTTTGTGAGTCAAACTCATATTTATATGTTGGAGGGAAGCTGATAACTCCTTCAAACCAACCATCAAATGTGCATCCTTTCATCAATTCTATTTTCAGCTGTCACAGAAGAAGCATGAGCAAGAAATCCTACAAAAGTAAATTAATTTACTAGGCCATCAAATTACCTGATCCATCTCGAACAATCCATCCCAGTCCTGTTTGGATATTAGTTCATGCGTCCTTTCATAGGGTAAGTTTATCCGATAGTTGAGGTCTCCAAACCATATAATCCTTCTAAAATTTAGTAAAAATATTTAACATGAGAAATCATGTGTCTGCACATAGCATCAGCATGGTATCTCTTTAGTTGTACCCGAATATCTAATGATCACCATGTAATAGTAGATACACATGGATAGTTAGTACCACTTTGGAACATATCACAAATTCCCGGAAGACAGATCAGCCAACTTACTCATGGTCATGTATTCTCATAGGCATGCCTACGATATGGCCTGGGTTAAACACAGTTCTTCGAAATATTTCTTCAACATTTGAATTCCTTTTTAGGTCATCTCCATCTTTTTCACCAGCAGCCAGGTGGCAACAAACAAAGCAGAAAGCTGTCTGATATATTGACATGCTGACTGATATTGATCCCTAAAGCATATTGAAAAAAAATGTCAGCACATAATGGTAGTAACTGAGATAATAACATGGTAACCCGTCAAATCTGAAGATGTTGAACTTAAGGAACAAAATATCAAAGCTGTCAATCAACTTTGCTTAAATGTTCTATTTGCATTTTCAGCGTTCTTGAAAGAACGGAAAGACCAATAGATGCACTCCAATTCTAGTCAGGAGAAATAAAATATGTTATCAAGCCACAAGGATAATATAAGGAAGAATATTAAATTTGGCACTTGCCTTGTTACCAATATAACCCATCGCACCTACACCAACAGTTGATACTCTCAAATTCTGAATGTGCTTCCGAAGGCTTCTCCGAACCCAAATCGAAAGAAATATTCCCACCATTTGCTTGCTTATTATCCGTACAAACTCTGGTATTTTCCTTTTTGCTCTCTTGTCAATGACATCACAGGATAAATCCTCTTCTCGAAAAACTTCAAAATTCTCATCTGTTTTATCTTGAAGTCTACTTACATGGTCTTGCTCAATCAATGGATGAAGTTCCCCGGCACTATCATTGTCAGACTCACTAAGCAATTCATGTTCCATGGAAAGAGCAACATCTGATGGATTAAACCTTGATGTGGAAGGAGGATCACTATGACACTTAAAACTTGATGTATCTGAACAATTCTTATTCAAAGTTTCACGGATGATGTGCTCCCATACTGCAACTGGACGATTGTCTTCAGCACCAAATATATTCCCGGCATTGAGTGGAACAATCTCTTGAAATCTGAAAGATCACCCTAATTTCCATGGTAAATGAAATTCTGTTTTTGAACAAAAAATAGTAAGGAAATACCAATCACATCACTTCCAAATCGTAAACTAGTAACATCTGTACACCAGTTTACATACATAGATACATGTTAAATACTTATTAAGCTGCATGCCATATCCAAATAACTTTTAAACACAACAAGTAATTACGAATCCACTATCCAGTGCATGTTCCCCATATAATTTTGTGGATAATTTTATACTGGATAATTACCCGATAACATAAATATCAGCTGGCTCCTCCACATCCAACCATTCTTCAATATCTAAGTCATTGGGTGGAAATCTGCCTCCAACATTCCATGTCCCTACACACATCCTGCATATTAAACCTATAGATTAGCAACACGTCATCACAAAACTAGCACTTTTTTTTTATACCAGCCTAGTACAAAATTTCTAGTTTAATTATTTACGAATACTAATCTTTTGCAATATTATGTGTATCAGTATGAGAAGAGGAATGAGCAGGAATATCATTTCAACTCAAAGAAATGCTGACAGAAAAATACTGTCAAGACATATAACTAGGCACCAAGCAACAGTACGAGGGACAAGATCTGTAAATTGTACCGGAGTTCTCTAACATCAACGTACTGGGAACGAAGGATCTCTGATCTGTGCCTTCTAAGCCTGTAAGGTACATCATTCATTCTATCACCTACAAGGCACCATTGATTGTGTTAGGATATAAGCAACATGCCAATACAAGATTTATTATCAAACAAGTGTTTGTGCAGAATATACAGGAAAAGAGATAAAAATATAGGGAGAAGCAGAATGTTGTGTCATTTCATATATGAGGCAATCTGTCAACCCATGTCTTAATCAAGCAGAGGCCCTTATGTAATAAAAAATGGACTTCAGAGTAAATCAAAACAAATACTGAAATGAATCCAAGTTTCCTAACTAGATTTCCAGCAGTTATGTTTTTGTTCATTATCATCCATGAATCATTTTGAAATGTTTACCAAGGGCTTTCAAGAAAAGCAGAGTGTTTCTCAAAATGTTTACCAAGAAGAACCAGAAAATCCTCACTAGAGCAGGGTAAATTCAGATTTCAATAAGCTCCAGTTCTTTTCAGGATGATCAGCCGAAGAGGTTGGGGCTACAACTGAGGCAGCAGGAGCTGTCCATTTGGTAAACGAAATGGGAAAAACTCTGCTGTCTCAGCATAATCAAACTAGCATCTCTGTGCCTAGGTGAGTATTTCAATAGCTTTACTGTGTGCCTACTTCCTCGTCTAATAGTCAACTAGATCCAACTCAAAGATGAATATTCATAGAGAAGAAAATTATCATCTGCTCATAAATTACCAGTCGTGCTTGCACCCAATCCACCTAACATCCTTTCTTCGTTACATAGCTCGGGCTTCCAACCAGACATGTCTGCACAAAAGGCATGAAAATACAGCAACCGCGATTTATGAATATTAAATCAATCAATAGCTCTTGGGAAAAAACAATCCAAAAAATTAAGCTATGAATCAGTGACTATAAATATAATGAGGAATTTCTTTCATTAAAAAGAAAAAAATATGTAAAATGTGGGGCACAACCGCACAAGTGCACAACAACCATGAGATGATGAAGTCAAGCAGAAGATGGTCACATCAACATTCCTGAAATTCTGTTTTGTTCCAAAAGATGAAAAGAACAGCCAAAAGTTCCCTTAAAAGGCAAAGGTTAAATATACCAAAAAAAATCTCTGGTGGGAAGAAAGTAGTAGCCAGCTAGCCCCACATCGCAAGATTAAGATACCTCCGTACAATGTCGAATCGATGGCAAACAATGAATAATTACAGTAAGCTAGTAGAGCAGTCATTTTTCTAATCCATTTTTTGAAAGAAAAAAATAAGTCAAGTCACCAGAGCACAAACAGTAGCGTACAAGAAAGAACTTTCATTGCAACATTATGTTGTCTGCTCTGCATTTCCGTCAACGCCTATCGCTCAAACTTCCGAACCAAATTCTCCCCAATTTCGCTCCAAGCAAGAACAAGCTTGAGCAAACAGATCGATTCAGAAATTGAGAACATTGCGCTCAAGAAACAGAAGTGCGGAAAAGAAGAGAGAGGAGGGGGTAAGTAACCTTCGCGGTCGGTATCGCCGTCCGTGGTGTCGCGCTCGTCGGCGCTGAAATCAGAGTCCCCGGACCCCGCACCGATGTTGAGCCACTTGCGGAGTACCACCCTGTTCCACAGCTGCGGCACGCACCCCCAATCCGCACCACAACACAACACAATCTCAGCCCACCTCTGCATCATGAGATCCTTCCGCGCGCAAACCAGAGGCAAGAACAGCAAAAAAAGATCAGAATTTGATCCTAGAAAGCGGAGGCTGAAGAACTTAAAAGAAGAAGCTCCGGACATTATACAACTACCTTCATCTGCATACCGCCGCCGTTACGCAGCGCACGGGAGTCACCAAGCGAAGCGGCCATGGCTTCCTTGTGGTGGGCTCGGCGAGCTGGGGTGAGTAACCGCGGCAAGGAGGAGAGGGAGGAGGAAGAGGACGCCATGCGGCGGACGACTGCTGCGGCTTCCCTACCCAGACGATACACGAGCATGTCTGAAGACGGCAACGTGATGGCCGCTTGGGCCGGAGGTAGACCGAAGAGGCGAAGACCAACGTGTTGGGTTCGTTTGGACTTTGGAGCACACAAATTTCAAAAAACAAATTACAGAAAACAATTCGATTTTATATAGAAATACAGGAATAGAAAAAGATTCCATGTTCCAAACAAACCCATATTCTTAGAACAAATTGCAGAAAACAATTCGATTTTATATAAAAATACAGGAATATAAAAAAGATTCCATGTTCCAAACAAACCCATATTCTTACCACTCTACTGCTCGCCTGTTCCTCCAGTTATTACAAATACTACCTCGATTAAATATGTCAGTATGGAAAGAATAAGAGCACTCTAGTGCGATATAGGCAAACCGTAAAACAAAAGGAGACGATGAGACTATGTGCACTCCTTCCCTCCATCCGTCCCGGTACCTGCATGCCGTAACTCCATAGCGTAAAATCAGCTGCAGCCGGTTACGCTACGCGTCACGGCAAAGCAGCGGAAGGATCCGGTTCCGGCATTCCTGGCGGAAGTACGGATTCACGGCATCGTCTCTCTCTTCGCTGCTTCCACAACGACCTCATCGTTCCCGCGCGGGGGTCACAGAGCTCGGCTGCGCGGAGCTCGGCGGAACACCTCGTCCGCCTCCTCTTCACATCCACCCGTCGCCGCGCTGGCATGGAAGGGTAGAAGCTCGTGGCCACCATGGAGCTGGGAGAGGAGGCCGGCGCGGAAAGGGCGGCATTGGCCGGGGACGGGGCTGCGCCAGGCGGATCTGGCGGGGAGGGTGCGGTTGGCGCGGAGGAGGGGGCTCGGCGGCGTGGAGGCATGGCACGGAGATGGAGGAGGCGGAGGCGCCCGGGCGGGGCGGCGGAGGCTCGGCGGCGCGGAGGCAGAGGAGGAGGCGGCGCGGAGGCGAGGTCGAGCTGCGGTGCCCATGGCAGAGGCGTCGTCGGCCGCTGCGGTCGGGTCGAGGCAGTGAAGCCCTGCGGAGGAGGGGAGGCGGATCCCGGGTGAGGTCGAGCGGCGGCGCCCTGCGCTACAGACTCGGCGGCGGTGGAGGGCAAGTGGGGCGCCGGCGACGGTGGAGAGGGGACGCGGAGGACGCGGCGCGGCGGCGGACATAGCGGGGGAGGAGGAGCAGGCGTGGCGGCGGAGATGCCGCGTAGGAGGCGGAGGCCGGAGGCGCGGGCTCGGCGTTGGCACGGTGCTGGAGCGGCGGAGCGGCAGAGAAGGGGAAGGGGAAAGGTTCTAGAGGCGGGCCCACTTGTAAGTGAGACTACAATAATATTATAGTATATGGAAAAGAAAGATGGTAGTTGTAAATAGGTGAATAAAATATTGAATTATTGGATGTGGAGGAAATATATAGAGTAACAGGAGTGCAGGAGAATTTGATTTGGAGAAAAGAATCTTGCTGACTGGACTAGAATATTCCTTTTGGAGGAGAATTTTAGAGGAATAGGAGCGTAGATAGCCTGAGTATCAACGTTCAAGTGCTCATTGTCAGGGTCAAATTACCGTCAAAAATCAAAGATAGACGATGAGTATTGAGTTGCTTGCGTTTGACTGAAAGTTATATCTCGTTTTGCATCAAACAGAGCACTTGGCTTGACTTTCTATCACTGAAGCATCTGAGGGCCTTTGGATCTTGTTTTCATTTATTTTATTGTTAACATTTATACATAATTGTTGATCGACTAGGTGTCTAAGTTATATATGAAATTCAATGGGAAAAAATGTTACTTCCACATATGAAGTGTTTTAATATTTGGGCACCAAAATTAGGTTGCCTGCAGCAGTTTATAATAACAATTCTTGTTTGGTTCGTTCTGAGGTCTGCTGAATGTACTGCAATTGCTTTCAGCAAAGTCAAGATCCATCTCTATCAGCAAATCCTCTTGGCACGTCTCAAAATCATTGCCTTGCCTTGCAGGGATAATTTAGATAAAAGGAGACAAGTAGATGACTTATCTTGTCTGTTTCGTTCTAAGCCTGAAACTTGTCATCATTTGTTTTTTGAATGTGTTGTAGCTAGACAAATGTGGAAATCTGTCTCTAAAGTTTTGGGATTTGATGTTGGTGCCAATTTTCACTCGGTTGGGCGACTATGGCTTAGTGACAAAAAAGTTTTTAGTTCACAATATTCTGTGCTCAGCTGCCCTGTGGAGCTTGTTTAGCTGATGCGTGGCTGGTGGTTTTTCAGCAGAGGCCGATGGGGGTCTTTGTTTAAGCTGTTGGGTTGCGTTTGGTCTATGGTTGTTGCTGGGGTTCAAATCAACTGTAAACTCGGATAATATCTGTGGTCTTTTGTTAATGCGAAAGGCCGGGGTAAGACCCTTTAACTCTAAAAAAAATCATTGCCTTGCTCTTGATGTATGTTATTAACTATTACGAGACGGTTTATAGTGGTTGGAACGAAATTAGAGAGAACCAGGCGGAACCATTGCGCCACATTGTACCACAAGAAATATGGTGGAAATGCTGCCACATTGTGCCATTGCGCTCTAAATCAACTGTGCTGATTTGTCCCTAAGATGCTAACTTAAGCTATTTTTTTCAATGGACTGGGATCGATACCGATGTAAACCACATTTTAATAATTGTGTCGAAAGTCTTAACCATACGTTTATCTGTCACTCACCACTTAGGTTAGGCTCACCAAAGGGCTCAAATGGGATGCCCATTTCACTATGCTGCGCTGTGTGAATACTGTACAGAGAGACAAGTAATCGGAATAATGAATGGACGGGTTTGAATGGGCGTCCTGGTGAACCTAGCATCACCAAATAAAATCATCGGCCTGATTGCTGCCCTCCCACTTGATTAGCAAGCTTTTCTGAAATCGGCATCGAGAATTGCCTGGTCAGCATAGGCACGCTTGTGACACGTGATGGTTACAGTGCCAAACAGCGCCATACTACTAATTTCTTATTCCACTTCTATTTTCTAGCACTTCTGATTTAACTATTTCCAGTTATTTGGAACAAAGACTTTTTTCTTTCAGAATATATCTCACTATTACTTATCGAAGGTTTAAAAAACATTAATTCCAAAACGCGCTAGAAAAAAAAAGAATAAATCCTAAAAATTCTCACAATAATCAGAAACATCCGACCATCAATTGGCAGATTGAAATATTAATAGCCATTAGATCTATTTTCTAAATAATTAACCACATCTGCCATTACGAAAGGTTACTAAACGAAGGTTCTAAAAAAACACTAATTTCAAAACGCGTTAGAAAAAAGGATAAATCCTAAAAATTCTCACAATAATCAGAAACATCCGACCATCAATTGTCAGATTGAAATATTAATAGCCATTAAATCTATTTTCTAAGTAATTACCCACCTCTGCCGTTACGAAAGGTCTTAGAGTTCAACTCTCGACAAAAGCAAATATGTTCTTCTTTTTTTAGATTTTTTCCATTTTCAAATTTAGTTTCAGTTTTTGTCTTTTTTTCCATTAATGATGCTAGAAACCTTTCTATAAAACGGATATTTTGTAGATTTCTTTTAAAATTTTCACGTCAATCCTCACAAAAAAAACCATACTAATTGAAGGAAAAGAAGCACTAATTTCAAAGCGCGCTAGAAAAAAAGATAAATCCTAAAAAATCTCACAATAATCAGAAACATCCGACCATCAATTGGCAGATTGGATATTAATAGCCATTAAATATATTCTTTTAGTAATTACCCACATCTGCCATTACAAAAGGTCTTGAGTTCAACTCTCGATGAAAGCAAATATCTTCTTCTTTTTTTTTATTTTTCCCATTTTCAAATTTAGCTTCAGTTTTTGTCTTTTTTTCATTAATGATGCTAGAAACCTTTCCGTTTCCATGAAACGGATATTTTGTAGACTCCTTTTGAAATTTTCACATCAATTCTCACAAGATGCGAAAAAAAATAAAATCATACTAATTGAAGCTTCTAAAACAAACACTAATTTCAAAGCGCGCTAGAAAAAAAATAAATCCTAAAAATCTCACAATAATCAGAAGCATCCGACCATCAATTGGCAGATTGGAATATTAATAGCCATTAGATCTATTTTGTAAGTAATTACCCAACTCTGCCATTACGAAAGGTCTTGAGTTCAACTCTCAACGAAAGCAAATATCTTCTCTTTTTTTAGATTTTTCCCATTTTCAAATTTAGCTTCAGTTTTTATCCTTTTTTTCATCAATGATGCTAGAAACATTTCTATGAAACGAATATTTTGTAGACTCTTCAATCCTTACGAGATGCAAAAAATTAAAATCATAGAAATTCTCACAATAATAAAAAAACACCCGATCATCAATTGACAGGTTGGAATCTTAATAGTCATTAGATCTGTTTTCTAAACAATCACACACCTTTGTCATTATCGCTGCCAATATAAAAGAAATTATGATATAACACCCTAAATTTATATCTAATTGCTCACATTTACTATTTTGATGGATAATACCGAATATCCCCCTTTAATTTATTTTTGAATTGTTCACATTAATTATTATGACTGATAGTACAGTGAAAGTAACTCATCAAATTATATTAAAATCATCTACTTTTGCAATCGACCAAAGATTATCTAAATCAATTAAGCATATATATAAAATAGCAAGATTTAAAACTCTAACATGTGCAAAAGCATAGGTCGATTGACTAGATCATTTGGGAAGTGCATTTTATTTCGTGTTCTGGAATAGGGTTTTGAAAACGTTTTCCAAAATCAATCCAATGTGGTACGTACAAGTTAGCTACTACTTCACATTCGTCAATACCTACCTACCTGGTGCCTCGTTTGCTTCGGATTTTCCTTAGTTTTATAGAAAATCTGGCCGTGCGTTTGTGGAGAAAAATGGGTGACGAAGTTGAGGGGTCTTAAAGAGATGTTAGTATGGGATTTGTCTAGCTTTTCTCGGTTTTCTTAGTATTTGTGTGGATTAATTAGTTTTTCTGATGATGAATTCTCTCTCCTGAACATCGATATCGTTTTGGTCTATTCATGCGGAGATGCTGCATACTTCATTTCTTCTATGAACCTCTGAGGCTCTGACTTTCCATACATGAGATTATATCCTGTGAAGTAACATAGCCCACGCCCCACGCAACGATTATATCCTGCTTGGCTGCCTAACTGCGTCTTTTCTCGATGGGGATCGAACACAGGTGCCCCACGCCGATTCAAGGCACTCACCATGGTTCAAGGCGTGCTTCATTATTCAATAAAAAAAACTTGTTTGGATACACTCAATTGTATCTACTGACTACTAGACTACTAACGCCTTGTTTGGGTAACTTCAGATTGGAGTGGTTCGCAGGAATTGGAATGTGTTTAAATCCCAATAGATTAAAATTTCTCTCAATACCTCACAATCCACTCCAATCCACCTCAACCCCCTCAATCCGAAGTTATCCAAACTTATGGATCAATACTTATGGATCGAAGGTTGTTCTTTTTCTCTCTCTCTAAACTCAGTAATTCAGTATCTGCTGTGTAGAGCTCCCTGCAACTTCCCATGGCAGAAAACTTCAACGTCGGCCATATAAACTGCGGTCACGGGGCGATGATCAGAAAACATAAGCTCCGTCCTCTTGTAGGAAAGTTGCCTCATTCCCTTCCCATACGAGAGAATGCGGTCGCACCTGTACAACAAGGTGAGAGTGTTAATTTCCCTAGTGTTATAGGGAACCTCAAGTTCGATGTCTATAACGACTAAATGAACTGGAATGAATCTTATGCAGAACAAATTAAAAAGGTGGACCATACCATGCCGGTGTTCTTCTCCCAGATTCAGTCGCATTACTCACATATTTTTCTGAGTTAAACTCGTATTTGTATGTTGGGGGAAAATTGATGGCTCCTTCAACCCAACCATCAAATGTGCAACCTTTCCCTAGTTCGTTTTTCAGCTGTCACAGAAAGAAGCATGAGCTGGGAACTCTGTGGATGTAATAATTGCACTAGGACATCGAAATCACCTGATCCTTCATGAACAATCCATCCCAATCCTGTTTGGAGATAAGTTCATGTATCCTTTCATATGAAAAGTTGAGCCGATAGTTGAGATCCCCTAACCATATAATCCTCCTGGAAAAAAAGCAAGGTCGTGCATTAACATTTATAGAAGTCTTGGAAATGGCTGAGTCAGTGCAATGTTGGAGCATAGCGCGAAGTACTGCAGACATCAATTAGCCGACTTACTCGTGGTCTTGTATTCTCTGGGGCACGCCTACCATATGAACTGGGTCAAACACTGTTGTTCTACGGATTTCCTCAACATTTGCATTCCTCTTTAGTTCATCTCCATTCTTTTCACCAGCGGAAAGGTGGCAACATACAAAGCAAAAATGAGTCTCATGAATAGACATGCTGACTGATATCGACCCCTGAAGCATATTGAAGGAACAAATGTCAGCGGGTGTTTTATTTAGACAACAAACAAGTATAGCCATGATGATTACAATAGTAAGCAGCTACTCGTTAGCATTTAAGGAAATAAAATAATTTCAAAATGGTAATTTTCTTTCCTTTCAAGAAAGCTCTGCTGCTCTTTTCAATATTCTTGAAAATATGGTAGTACCAGAAATGCATTTTCATACTCCAATTCTCAGGAGAGAAATTTCAAATTAACATTGGCTTTGACTCCAATAAAAGACGGTCACCATGTAACATGAAAAGAAATATTCTTAGATAAGAGAAAATAATCATCAAACTTGCACTTGCCTTGTTACCAATAAAACCCCTCGTACCAACACCTACAATTGATACTCTCAAATTCTGAATGTGCTGCTGCAGACTTCTCCGAACCCATACCGAAAGGAATACTCCGACCATTTGTTTGCTTACTACCCGTACATACTGCGGTCTCTTCTTTTCAACTCTATTATAATTGCTAACACTACAGGCTAAATCCAATGGCTGAAGTCGGCGAGCTGAAATATTTGACTTTGCACTGTCCAACAGATGAAGTTCCCCATCACTATCATTGTTGGATTCACTAAGCAATTCGTTCTCCATTGCAAGAACACAATCAGATGGATTAAACCCTGCTGCTGGAGGAAAGTCACTATAGCATTTAAACTTTGATTTATCTAGGCACTTCTTATTCAAAGTTTCATGGATGATATGCTCCCATACTGCAACTGGACTAGTGTCTTCAGCGCCAATCATATACCCAACTTCTAGTGGAATAACCTCTTGAAATCTGAAAGGTGGCAGTAGTTTTCATGGTAAACAAAACTCTTAATTGCATTGGTACTACATCATGTCATAGCCAAATAGCCTGCTTCCTTATATGTCTGTCACCTTTAGGATACTTATGAGATGAATATGATTGTTATAATTTTCAAATGTAACAAGTTTCCAATTTCCCCAACAGTTTCGGTAGTTTTGAAACCAGTACACCGTATTTTGTCATCATTTGGTGCAATCTGTGCCGCATACCACTATCTTACCAAATTATGCAAAATAAGTTTCATGTGTTTGATTATTTTGTTTTTCCTTTAGAACTCAACTACAGGTTTGGCCCACCTGAAACCAAAGGTTTATTTTTTTTGTTAGCAAAAATTACCCAAGAACATAAATATCAGCTGGCTCATCTATATTCAACCAGTCTTGAATATCCAAGTCACTGGGTGGACATATGCTCCCAACGTTCCATGTTCCTGCACAGATCCTGTGTATTGAAAATTTTGGATTAGATGAAAGAACATCACTCCAAATTACAAACTACTGTTGTAACATGTTTTATTTATTTCAGTAGTGGGGAGGCAAGACACAATAGTTACAAGTCGGGAGTTCAGCTCCCTATTCTCACTAAAAAAATCACCCTTGTGCTATTACAGTGAAATATGTTGTCCACTGACTGTTACAACGAGATATGTAGCCGCATATACCTCTTGGCACTCAGTGGCACGCCCTGGTAGCTTGGGTTCAAGGGGTTTTATCGGTCATGCCAATGAGATATTTCTCTCTCTAAAGAAACCCAGGGCCGAGTTTGTTTAGTTATTTATTTCAGCCTAGTAGCAGTGTTGACTGATGAGTTTGATTATTGTTACTATCTTATATGATGTGTTATCAATGTATCAGGACCTCATGAGTAAGCGAGCAGAAGCGTTGTCACTTCACTAAGAAATTTTAGAAGCAGAATGCTAACAGGGCACTGGATCTGCATGTCTGTACCTGAGTTCTCTAACTTCAATATAATGAGCACGAATGATCTCCGATTTCTGCCTCCTAAGCCTGTATGGTGCAGCCTTCATTTGATTATCTGCGAGCAAAGCAGATTTTGCATTAGGATATAGGGCAAAATGCCAGTCCCAGAACTTTAATCAAGCAGGCGTCGGTAGAATAATGTACGTGTGTGCTAGGCCAAACCTCTGAATTGAAGTATTAGACCCCAGGGTGGAACAAAACTAATACTGAAAGGCATCCAATTTCATTCTGATTTTCCATCAATGCGTGTCACATTTATGTTCATTCATGAATTGTTTTGAAATGTTCATGACAGAAGTTAGCTTGGACTATGCTTTTGCTGCAAAAGCGCTGAAGCAGTTGTTGCTGAGTAGAAACGCTTTCCTTTATACAGTAGTAGTCCATATGGTCCATGTATGCTGAGCTAACAGCACTGCTGGTAGCAGAACAATGAATGACGACCACAATAAATCAGTAAATCGTTAAAGAAAATGAGCATTCAAATCTCCACTCTTTTTATTAGCAGAATATTTTGAACCTCACGTGTCTATCGTTTCGCCACATCTTGGAATTGAATCGGTCTCATTGGACATGATAGAATGTGAATACGGAATCTATGACAATTGGCAGAGATGGAATCGTATTTGAGATATTTTTAAAAGTAGATTAAATGGACGAGGATGGAAGGGAATCCCATTCTACAGGAGTCAAATAAACCTGCCACTGCCAACTCTACTACTCCAGTAACCAGTGATGACTGATGACCGATTATTCAAGAACAACGATCGTAAGAAAATTTATTCAAGAAAAATATGAGATCTTACTAATCTAGATACATGTAAAAAGTGAGGGAGTCAAAGCACCAGGGTCCAAACAGCTAACTAACAACAAACAGCTTTCATGGCAATGTATTGTTTGTCTGTCTGCTCTCGTTTTGCTTCAGACAAGATCAAGCTTGAGGTAAACGTATCAAATTCAAACCACACATTTTATTCAAAAAAACACATAGAGAACAGTTTGTGCTCAAGAAAGGAAGAGAAACGGGGTAAGTGACCTTCAAGGTTGTCGGCCATGCTCGGCGTCCGTGGGGAACCCGCAGGCGGAGCAGCCATGGCTGCCTCTGGGCGTTGTCTTGGCGAGCTTGGCGCCTTGGCCTCGGAGCAATGGCCGGGACGAGGAGAGGAAGAGGACGCGCGAGATGACTGCAGTGGCCCGCCAAGACAAACGACACGAGAAGGGGGTGTGAATAGGATGATGCCCGCTTTGGCCCAAGGATAGCTTTTATGGGTCAGAGTCAGACTAGTTCGATCCGTTTTGTAATTGAAACTATGGTAGATGATACAAAATGTGTATGTTAGGTGCTCTACATTTGCAGACACTATCATACTACTGCTACTGCTACTGCTGCCGCTGCCGCTGCCGCTGCTACACCACCACCACCACCACCACTACAACTACTACTACTACTAATAATAATAATAATGAAAGCATCAAGTTCAAAAATAATAATTAAGGCCTTGTTGTAGAAGAAGCTAAACCTCCTCTGGATCTAGAAAAGGCCCCTGAAAGTCGGTTCACACATATGGGGCATCTCTGTTTTTTTTTCTTTTTTATGGTTCGCTTGGCTCCATTGCTGGGTGCTCGACCGCACTACACTACCAGTGGTCAATGAAAACCTCAGTAGGTAGCTTACTTAAAAATTCTACTATGACATTTTTTTTATGGAGAACTGGCTATCAGATGTCTAAACAAGCATGCTAGCAGTGAATTTCTGCGGCCAAGCTCTTGCAGCACGTGAAAACATGATAGGAACAGATAATCAATGCCATATTGGCATATTACCACGCCGTTCACGTACAATGTCTATTGATCTTTCATTTAGAAAAAAAAATGAGAATGTTTTATTAATCCATCTTATTTTATCTTACTATTACTAATTGGAGGTTCTAAAAGTTGCACCAATTTCAAAGCGCGCTAGAAAAAAAATAAATCTAAGAAATTCTCACAATAATCAGAAACATCCGACCATCAATTGGCAGATTGGAATATTAATAGCCATTAGATCTGTTTTTTAAGTAATTACCCACCTCCATTATGAAAGGTCTTGAGTTCAACTCTCAATAAAAGTAAATATCCTCTTTTTTTTATTATATATATTTTCTAAGTAATTACCCACCTTTGCCATTACGAAAGATCTTGAGTTCAATTCTCAACGAAAGCAAATATCTTTTTTTTAGATTTTTTTTATTTTTAGATTTTTCTTATTTTTAAATTTACCTTTGGTTTTTGTCTTTTTTCCATTAAAGATGCTAGAAATCTTTCCATGAAACAAATATTTCGTAGACTTTTTGAAATTTCCATATCAATCCTCACAGGATGCGCTAGAAAAAAATAAAATTATAGAAATCCTCACAATAATAAAAAATATATCTTATCATCAATTAACATGTTGGAATCTTAATAGCTATTAGATCTGTTTTCTAATTAAGTAATCACCCACCTTTGCCATTATCAAAATAATATTAAATAACCCCTAAAACTACATATTAATTACCCACTCTGCCAATATAAAGGAAAATATGAAATAACATCCTAAATTTATATCTAATTGCTCACATTTGCTATTTTGATAGGATAATACCAAATATCCCTTTAATTTATATTTGAATTGTTCACCTTAGTTATTATGACTGATAATATGATGAAAGTAACCCCTCAAAATTATATTAAAATCACATATTTTTGCAATTGATCAAAGATTATCTAAATCAATTAAGCATACATATAAAATAGCAAGATATGTTATTATAAAAATCTAAGTATAAAAATAGATCTATATATGTTGTACGGTTACGCATAACACATTTAACACTCTAACCCGTGTTTCGTACGGGTTGATTGAATAGTCTGGCTAGTCACGATTCCACGATCTCATCATTGCCAGCTGAGGACAAAAACAGCAAAAATTTCCTGGATTTTAGCACGTGTGCTCATGTGGTATAGCTGTATAGGAGGTTATATATCATATCCATTTTCAGAATAACATACAATAGATAGCAAAAATTTCCTGGATTTTAGCACGTGTGCTCATGTGGTATAGCTGTATAGGAGGTTATATATCATATCCATTTTCAGAATAACATACAATAGATAGCATCTCCTTCTGTGGCTGAGAGTCATAATCCTATCATGAGTATTGCTGGCATTTTTCTTCATGAATTATGGCGGTAATGCTGCCAAAAAATGTGCTTGTGGCAGCTGGCTAATGATGATGTGTTCGCTTTACAGACGGCGCAACTTGACTGACACCACAATGAACTTCTGCAAGCATGCTAACTTAGCACGTGAAAGCACGAAAGAAATACTCCCACCATTTCAAACCGTACGGGTTCTAAATTTTAAATAAATTCATATAACTTTCTGTGTATGTATTTATCACCATTTATATAAATATGGACGAAAAAACTATAAACCTAATAATTAGAAACGGAGAGATTAAATTATACGACAATATATACCAGAATGTAACGACGATCCAGACAACTCAGTCAGCTCCTGCCAGGGGACAAACGTTGCCTTTATTTTTAGGCAATTGCTACGGTATACTGAAACAACTGTGAGCCGTCTATTTTATTAGATCTAAGTGGTTTAAATGAAGTATTACCTCCTAAGAAATAATACTTAAAAATAATTAAAAATTATTTATTAAATACTAATAAAAACGGCAAGGATAATTATTAGTACAACTGCAACTAACCTCGGCATGCATGGAGACTTAGGCGTGGTGGATGGACGGAGACTTGGCGTGCCGGATGGAACGTGATTAACCTGGTCATGCACTGGATCTCTTCCGATGAAACGTGATTGAATGTGTTCGGCATCCCTCGTTCAATTAATTTAAGGCGTGACTCTTAATCTCAATTACCCTTGCAACATATACAATTGATTATATATCAACTTTATCTCCATTAAATAAGTTTCGAGATGCCGTCCTACCAGTGCTACTGCAGCCCCTTCCTTTCGAATCTCAATCGATCCATCTCAAGGGAAAGTCTCTGGCGGCGGAACGACCTCTCTCGCGGATCGGCATCGAACGGGAGCTTGGCACGAGGTCGCAGAGGAAAGGGCAGCGTGGCCACGGAACAGGCGCGGGTCGCGGAACTCAGGAGGTGTGAGGGAGAGAACGTGTCTTTTTTTTCCTATTTTTATCCTTTTATCCATTTAATCAATTATAATAATCACTTTATCTTATGTTCGTTCAATGGTTCAGATTTATTTGAAGTCTTACCTCCTAGGATGTAATTTGTGTACCGTAGCACTATCTTTATTTTTATCCATATCTATGCAGCTGGTTCGTGATATTAAAGAGATCCTTGCTCTGAATCATTTCGCATTACAGCTAAGTACCGCGGGCATCCAATGTTCGGAGCGTTGTTTCCAAGTGAGCTCAGGATTTGGACCTATTTTGCAGGTCAAATTGACCATGATGAAAGTGCCTGATGTATTTTGTTTTCCTTAAGCAAGGTCCATGCTCATAGCTAATCATTGCTTCGCGTTTGAAATATGGTCTTGAATATTAACAGGCGTTTTGATTGCCCCAATGTGCTCACCAAATGATGATGATGTTGGGTTTAGGGCTGGTGCAAGGCTGATAATGACGCTCACTCTGTTTTCAGACAATAAACTAGAATAATTAAAAGATAATAAATTCCTAGTCATGAAGATGCCAGCCTGCCTCATCTAAACCATGTACATTACTACTTACTAGGGCGGAAGGCGCGCTTCGCTGCGCAGCCCATGTCCAAAGTGACGTGACCATACAACCTGATAAACAAAGCAAATACGGGCTAGAATCACATGAAGGGGCGTTCACTAAGATGGGAAACAAATAGAAGCCACAAGAACACCATGGAAGGATTAAGCATGAATTATTATGGCCTCTTGGCAAGAATTCAATGGTCATGAGAAAAAACTGCTATACACTAATTATTTCATGGTATTTCATTAGCAGATGAGTACTATATATGATTACCATGAGCTGTAGTCATTTTCGTAGAAAAAAAAGAACTCTTTCAATAGTATGATATCCCAGTCCTGATTCCTGAACCGACTATATTGCCTCCGTACTGAAAATGAAAAGAACAATTTTACTGCACCTTCACCTGGGCATAAACATTAATACATTATCATTGGAATTTCAGTTACTGGAAAAAAAAACGAATTACTTAAGACTGAATGTGTAGATTTCTGCATGTGGCTTCCAATCCACATGAAACTGAATATGAATACCGTAGCATACAGAGAAGGGTCCAGAACCACATCACCACAGAGGAATCCACGGCAACAAACAAAGTGAAATGTAATGAACCAGTAGCAGCACAGATACATGGCATACAAAAGAAAAGGTGAAGGCAGCCAACCAACCTTCAGAGAGCTTTGGAGCCGAGATGAAGCAAGCACATCCTCTTGCAGTCTTGCTCCCTTCTCCCAAGCAGGCGAGTAGAGACCAACAACAACTAATGGCCGCAAGACATGGAGAGAAACACATACTACCGGCGCTGTAAGATAACAGAAAAGGCCGGCATGCGTCAATCCCGCAAGCCTAGGCCAAATCCAGTGTGGCCACACGCAGCAACAGGTTACAGTAAGAAGAGCGGCGCCCACATAGGAAAGTAGAAGATCACGACGGAAAAGCTCAGGGCCGGCATGCAGCAAAACGTGACAACGCTCCTGCGGCTGCAGCCCAGAATGGCGGAGGCACGGAAAACACCCCCGAGAACCCTAGGGCGACCCAAAGAATGCGGCAGGGAATGTGAGGAGGGCGAGGAGGGAACTGCTACCGGCAGAGCGAAGGAGACGTCGTCCGCGGAGAGGAACATGGCCTGGAGCTCGGGAGCCGACGAAGTGGAGGAGTCGACGCAGCGGAGAGGAAGATGGCCGGGAGCCTGGGAGCCGACGCAGCGGAACGGACGGCCGGGAGCCAAGCGACGCTGGGGCGACGAAACCACGTGGAGAGTCCGCTGTCATTAGCGTGAGATGGACGCTAGCTGTTTCAGTAGCGTGCCGTAGATGAACACATGGACAGATCGATATGCTGAATCAACCAGAAGAGGGGAATGCTACGCACGGTATGAACTTTACTATTATTACGGAGATTGACTAGACCTCATGGAATGGCTGAGGTTATTCCCAGTGCACGATCTCATCCTCATTAATTATGTGCCACGAAGGATTTTTCGATGATGCAGCAAGATATTTAATAAAAAAGAGATGGAAACTGTGTAAAGATACTGCTTTGGTACAATATTTTAGACTATGGTACAAAATTTAATGGTTTGTGTCTATTTTCATAGATATAAACATCACAAAAATTAATTACCTTAGATATTGAAATATGATACTATACATTGTAAAAACTATTTCATACTGATATTATCATTCTTAGATATTGGAGTATGATACCATGCACTGAGAATAGCCTGATGGCTCTTCTTTGAAGCAGGCAAGCGGATGATGCCACAATACTTCTCATTGTCTAAAAACCATGGACACAGACCTGAAACATTCAATGGCCTACTTCTCGCCTGCTACTCCCTCCATTTTTTAAATTCAAAATTTTTTCAAAACTTTGATCCTTCGTCTTGTTCAAATAAAAAAAATACAGAGGAAGTACTTTTTTAAGACTGGGATATCTGTTGACTCAACGAACTGAGATCCCATGGTTGGACGCAGCGGTGCAGAAGGCCAGGTCGCAGGCGGTAGCAAACTAACTGGCCATAGTGCAGGGTGCCAGCGTATAGAACGATGGCAAACAACAGACAGTTTCAAAAAGTTGAAGGAAATCTCAACAGCTCCATAGTGCCAAGCTTTTACCTCAAAACGAGGAGCATATAGCACTATAGCAGCACCAGTCCTCTGTATAAAGAACACAACACAGTGTGGAGCCAATTGCCATACAATGTGGTTGTGGACAGGTCAGTAAAACTGATACATTGGGAAGGTGCAGCAAAAACCAGTGTCTCAAACTTGGATTGGGTTTACGCCCATTTGTCAACGTTCAGTATGCCTGAGAATTCAGAGTTCTGATGTTCATGTGCTTTTTTGGCATGAAACACACACAGAATGCAGGATGGAATCTCAGCCTGACATATTTGCAGTACAACAGAAGCATCCTAGATTATTTTGTCATCAGAGCCTCCTGCTTTTAACGAGAAGATAACTGGGGGTAAAGAAAACAGATGTAAATCACCACGCTCAAGCCTTGTAAACGAACAGACTAATCAGATGGTGTATCCACATCCAAAGCAGCCCCAATGCTTCGCTGTCCTTCCAAAGCTGCAAGTCGCTTTTCAAGGGCTTTGTAGTGAGCGTCGTTAGAGTCTTGGAGACCTTTTATCTGAAGATATGAATTGTAAAGGTCAGATGCATTTCCTTCACCACAGACAGAATCATGCAGTGCGGAGAGGAAGTTAACATAGGCAGAAAGGTTTTATGTGAGACCAGGATAAGAACAATAGATATAGAAAACTTAATATTACAGGTAACAGAAGAATTGGTGATCCTGGGAGACGTGTAATGTGAAAAAGGTAATGGTATCTGTAAATTTCTAGGAAGCTATGAATTTTTGGGAGGCCTTAAACGGAGAGGAATTTGACAACTGACACGTGAAGAGAAACTTGTGCAACTGAAGCAGGATATGAGCTACATCTAAAGCTTACATTTAAAGCAAGAATATGAAATCTGAAGCTTACAGTTAAAGCACTAATGGACTCCTTGAGGGATGTAGTGTCAAAAACATAACTTTCAAAGAGAAACCGCTTGCACAAAACTATAAAACCATACATCAAGTTCCTCTATTTGCACAAAAACATCACAGGTTTTCTCTACATGACTTGGCTCATTTCTATCATATTGCCATGAATGCTTGCTTGCTGAATGTATCTGCTTTTGAGTATCAGAAACATAAAGTGCACAGAAATCTCATACGCTTTCTCTACATAATATCACTCATTTCTATGGGCTATCACATTGGCATGAGTGCTTACTAAATGTATCAGGATTGAGCCTCAGAAACAGGGTAAGTTCTGAAGTTCACAAAAACGCATACTTATGTTTACTCTAAAGAAGGAAAAAACACATACTTTGCATACATACAGGAACAGACGAATGAAACTGAAAACCATAAATATCCTGCATTGATGAATATCATTCCTCTGTCTATGCCTATTCTCAAGTCACATGTAGAAAACTAGTTTAAACTAGTATTATCATGTAACATTATTGGGTTTAAACATTAGATACTGTCTAAAAAATTCAAGATCACACTGCAAATACATGATTATCGTTTAGAACACCGACACATGGTTATCATGTATCTGAAAGGGACTGCAAACACACTGCTTACAGTCACAAAGCGAGCATACAATTCAATAAGAGTTGTGGGTTGCAAATAGTTCTTGAGAAAAACATATTCATTCATTTCTATTTTACATAGAATCTCAAATTGCAGTGAACCAGTGGTACGCAGCCAGAGCAAGATAGAAAGTTGGCCAAAAAATAGTTTGTTTGGCTTTGTCTGTATGCATCTGCATGATCCAATTACTGATATGAGCAATGTATCCCCCACTCTCTCAGAAATCAGAATAGTACATAAGAAGGCACACTTAAGACCAAATGACCACAAACACTTTAGTAGGGAACACCAGAACTGACAAGATAACACTTAAATTTGACATACCACATCATATGATGTGGTGCTGGAAATGCCCATACATCTCCAAGGGACATTACCAGTTCAATTCTGTAGATATTGTACAGTACCAAACATAACTCAAACCAATATGTATAAGTATGAAGCAAATCGAAAGCAACAGGTCAGGGAAACATATATATCCCCATAGTCGGGAAACAATACAGTTCAGGGCCTACGTGCAAGCATCCAATATCTCAACGAAATAATTACGCCAATCCCCTTCCCAGTAATATGGCAAGCACGTGATCTAGATAGAAATGCTACCCTAACCTTGCATCAATCAATCAACACTGGCATTCTTAGTAAAAAACTGAACCATAGGAACCGACACTGGGTCATCAAACGACGCCTAAGAGGCTAAGACATGACGACCTGGCCATAGGCTCGAAGGCACCATCTAGGCGAGGATTTTCCCCCTATCCCCCACCCCCACACGCAACATACTGATGCGCTTCAGACATTGCTGCTCGAGAACCACATCGCCAAGGGCACCAATAGCGATACGCGAGCGAGAATATGAGATCTGAGGCGAAGCGGGGAGAAAGAGGGCGGAGTTCGTACCTTGAGGGCCATGGAGTCGTGGGCGAGCTTGTAGTCCTTGTAGAGAAAGTAGCCCCCGCCGGCCGCGGCGGCCGCCGCGCCGGCGAAGAAGGAGGCCAGCCTCACCCGCAGCATGAACCCCATCCGGGCCCGGGCCTAGCAACCTCCCCCGCCGCCTGGTCGCCTGGTCGGCTTCCTCGTTGGGTTCCTCCTTCCGCCGGTCGGGGATGCGAATGTGAAGGCTTCGTGCGTCCTTGTGCACCGCTTCGGGGGCCACCGTTTCGGGGTGTTCTCCTCGACAGTCTTTGGGAGGGGTCTGCTGCTGGGTCCCGCATGTCAGTGGCGTTTTTGTGTGGCCTGTTAAAGGAGTCAAGCTCTCTTTCTTTTAGCAGGAGAGCATGGCAAAAACTTTTTGCCAAACAACAAATGGATTGGAAGGCACACTACTTATTGCTCTACATTTTGGATCCTAAGGTTTAGAATCATCTTAGTACTATACTAAAAATATGCCCAAAATAACATGCTCTCAAGGGGAACTATTCGAGTATTTTTAGGGATGATGGGAAACGCTCCTACTTCTACCGTAATTTTAACTTTGCTCCAACTTTTTTCAACCAAATGATCTAGCTCTGTGAATTCCATCTAAAAGAATAAAGTAACTCCAGATTTTTCCTGAGAGCTTTTTTTACACATTTCTATCGCATACCGGTTCGTGGATAGAAAAGGCTTCAACCTCCCTCTTGTTGACATTCGTCCTCTCGTCTTCCTCCATTAGTTGCGCCGACAGGGCAGTGAAAGTTGCCTCCGACATTCATCTCTGCATGAATGGATTCTTTGTCACTTCTCCAACATAGCGATAGCAACTTTTCCATACTTCTACACATAACAGATGGACAAGGTCCTCGGGCTTGTGGTTAGGGCCAAGGCTGTGGACAATGGTACAACGATCAAGAAAATGATGATGGATTATTCGTAACAAAACATCCACCTAAAAACTAGAGCTAATTCCCAGGTGGAGTTGCTCCGTGGTGAAGGTGATGGAATGACCTCTCATAAACACAGTGGCGGAGCCAGTCACTTGAATATTTTGGTGTTACGAAAAGCCAATAGGACTAAATTTTTACAGTTTATTTGAATTTCATAAATTTTAGGGTAAAATTTTGGTCCATAGGAGGGGGGCCTTGGCCGCTCCCCGCCCCTCCCTATCTCCGCCCCTGCATAAACACCCCTTTAATTATATGAAAAATAGAAATGTATTATTGTAATTGAAGCGTGCCGGTTTCTCAACACGTGAGCCAATTAATTCAGCAAAAGAAATGAAAAGAAAGAAATGTTGTTTCCTTTTTTTTATCCAAAAGCTAACGAGCACACGTTAACCAAGCCAGTCAGTATAAAATGTGATCCGCCAGAGCGTGGCGCGAGCCAGCAAACAACGGAAGGTGCAACAAAACAAATATCCGGTCCGCTCCGCTCTGGCCGCGCCAACCCGATCCCGAATGAGATAACCCCCCGCTCACAAGTTCGCTCGCTCTCACGCTTGCCTGCCCGGCGCCTGCTCGCGATGCCGCCGCCCTCCCTCGTCTCCCTCCTCCCCGCCGCGTCCATCTCGCCGCGAAGACGCCGAGCGAAGCACCACAAGGCCTCCACCGCGAGCCACATCCTCTTCTCCGGGGGAGCTGTATCCTTCTCGCCGATCCACGCCTCGCCCTCCTCGTCTTCCGGTTCCGGCGGCAGCAGCGGACGCGACGAGCTCCACCTCCTCGAGAAGCCATTCCCCACCGTCACGGAGGATGCCGAGTCCGAGGACGCGTCGGAGCTGGATCCCGCTCCGGCGCTGTCCACGGAGGAAGCGCTCGCGCCCTTCCTCAAGTTCTTCCAGGCCAAGAGCACCGACCCCGACGCGGACGCTGCCGCTGCCGCAGGGGCGCGCGAGCGTGGCGAAGTCACGGAGGAAGCGTCGAAGAGGGACGGACTGTTCACTGACGGCGGGCGTGGGGTCAGGTACTACGACCCCCGGCCCGGGGACTTGGTCGCCGGCGTCGTGGTCCGGAACGACGGGAGGACGCTCGACGTCGACATCGGCGCCGGTGGCGAGCCGGCGCTGATGCTGGCCAAGGAGTCGGCGCCGGTGCCCGGAGAGGAGTTCGGGTACCTGGCCTGCGATGCCGCATCCGAGCGTGCGGCGGAGTTCGCGGCCGAAGGGCGGATCGGCGTCGTGGTCAGCCAGGCCCGAGGAGGAGAGGGAGACGGGGAGGCGACGTTCGTGAGGAGTGGGAAAGAAAAAGGCGCGCCGGTGCTGGGCGCCGGTACGATCGTGTTCGCTGAGGTCCTCGGTCGAACACTTGGCGGGCGGCCGCTGCTGTCCGCGCGCAGGCTGTTCCGGCGCGTCGCGTGGCACAGAGTGAGGCAGGTCCTCTATGCCGCTCCTTTCTTTTGTTGTTGGAAATCCTTGGAGCAATCTCTTACCTATAATTTGGTTGTTCGTTCTTTGCGGAGTTTTCATGCCCTGCCAATTAGGCCTGGAGCATCATCGAACACTACAAACTAGTTGAAACCAATTGCTAGGCACGAGGAATATGTTTGGACATCATGACCAGTTGATCAACTCTAGCAAACTGAATTTCTGCACTCAGAGCTCGAGCTGTTAGAGCATGGTGGATTGTTGATATATCTTAAACAAATTATATCTTATTGTAGTTATTAGGATGGTGGTAAAGTGTGTATAAGAAAGAAATATGTGGGCACTTAATCCTCGATTATGAGTCCTCGCCGTTCATGCAGTTAGGAAAATATACAGACAAGGCCTTTAGACCCCCTATGTTCTTTCAGTTGCTTATGGGATTGCATGAATGAAGAGCACCGCAAACCATTTTCTATGCAAACATTTTTCTTTCACTATGGCTTGTTTTGATGAACGCAGAGATAGCTGTATTGTTAGCTTTGCATTTCTACTGCTTTATGAGAAAGTTTGATCCTGTTTTTTGCATCAATGGCTAACATCCGTGCACACTGATGTACAGATAAAACAGCTAAATGTACCCATCAAGGTCAAAATTTATGAGTGGAATGCTGGTGGCTTACTGTCTAGAATTGAGGTACGAGTGTATATATACTACAATAATTTGTTCAGTTTTGTCATTCTATGGCTAAACTGCATTCCCCTTCTCAGGGCCTTCGGGCATTCCTACCTAAGCCTGAGATGATGACTAGACCAAGAAATTTCACCGACCTGAAGAATAAAGTAAGTTTTGCATCATGTGTATTCTAGAAAATAAGCTCGTATGGTTCTCTGCTGTTCAAGGCTTGGTATATCAGCAGGATTCATGGTTTCAAATTTACCTTTTGAGCTTTTCAAGTATATGTAGTGAGTGTGATTTGTTAGTTCAATTTCTTTTAATACACAGGTTGGTCAAGAAATGCACGTCTGCATCACGAGGATTGATGAAGGGAATAATGAATTGATAATTAGTCAAAAACAAGCGTGGGTGAGTTGGCTACATTGACCTCTGCTAAGAGCTATTTGAAGCATATACCGCATAATCCTTTTGTTTCGCTGTAGCTGTTTGAAGTAGGTATTTCCTATTTAGTAGGTTAACAACTTATCTGGTTGCTTGTAAGCATTAGTTCATGCAAGAAACTTGTCTACTTAAACAGCTGTTTCTGAAGTACTCTCCAAAGTATTTGTATAGCTTTCCAATAGATTTGTAAAAAAAAATAACTTGTATGAGTGAACTTGAACTTTGTTTTGGCTTTTTTTTTTAATTTGCTTACTTGTTTAGGCGTTGACATACCTTAGAGAAGGGACTCTTTTGGAAGGTACAGTCCGCAAGTTGTTTCCATATGGTGCACAAATTAGGATTGGTGAGACTAACAGAGGGTAATATCTCAAGACCCTAGCATGTATTTTACAGATTCATTTCTTCATTTTCTGCCGAAACTAAATGTACTTTCATAACTGCTGCAAGATATTTCCTTACCATTCCATCATTTCATTCAGTAATGCCAAAATTTCCTTTCTGTCCATAGTTCCTGCTAACCACTAACCAGCATGGTCTAGGTCAATCCTATGCACCTCAAGTTCAAAATTTTTCATACTCATGTATGTTTCCATATGCCTTACTCCTTCAGGTATTTACAAGTTAACGCAATATGTATTTGATTTTGATAGTAAATTATATGCAAGTAGTTTTCATAACGCAAATATAATTTTTTGTCTGGATTATTTGAACAAAGGCATGACAGTTAACATGAGGTTTACCAATCGACCTTCATGATGACGCCTTTCATTGCATAGTTTCAAGATGCACCAAGCTCAGGGGGGTCTCTCCAGTGTTAGCCGTCAAACACCCCTTATATTCAGGGCAATTGTCATGTGCTTTAGCGTTTAGCTAAGAGTTTGTCCCCTTACTATACAGGAACCATCTGTCCATGCATCAGAGTTCAGAGTTATGAATAAGTAATTTCAGTTGAGATCTGCTGCGCATGACCATCTGTCTGTCATCTGAATCGTGAGCCATTTTGCATCTTTTGTTATCTCACTCCCAAATATGAATTTGGCAAGTCTGAAATGTTTTGCAGTGGTTTACTGCACATTTCGAACATAACACATGGTCAGCTGAAATCTGTTGCTGATGTGCTGAAAGTTGGCGAGACGGTGAAAGCTCTTGTCATAAAATCAACAACTCCAGACAGAATCGCCCTCAGGTACAGCATAGCAAACTTGCAATACTGCAGCTCATGCATACTGTTTCTCTAATCATATTAAGGTTAAGGTTTGTGTTGTGGAAAAAGTCATATGCTGTTCGATGACATGAGTCTGTGATGTATGTGTTTCGCTTTGTGCAGTACGAAGGACCTCGAGAGCCAACCCGGATTGTTTATCTCTAACAAAGAGGTGAGAACACGCGCGTTCCCAGTCAGGTCATCGCACAGCACCTTCAGTTGCATAACCTTTTCACCGCTCAGGAGTTCTCACACTTATTTCGTTTTCTAAAAAAGGGTTTCTCACTTTTTTTTTCCATTGTTTGTGGCCGCAGAAGGTGTTCGCTGAGGCTGAAGAGATGGCGCAAAGATACCGGGAGCAAATCGCAGAGCCACCTCGGTCAGGGTCAGGTGAGGCTGAAGGCCCCTGCGGTGATGTCGTTCCCTTCGATGACGAAGCCCAGACCTATGCTAACTGGAAGTGGTTGAAGTTCACCAAGCCGGATGAAGTAGTAAACCGTGAATCTAGTTCTGGATCTTGATTGTCACACGGCAGTTGTATAGGAAATTTTTGGTTAATACAATATTCATCCTCCGGCTTCCCCTGTCAGTGCCGTCACAAGATCCAGCTAATTTACTTTTGCAGCGCAATTTGCTCGTCAACGCAGTGGTTCGGCGCCCAGAGTGGGCCTTGGCAAAACCGCAAACGAACCCGCACGCCAGGGGCTTTGGGCCCAGCTTTCTCAATATGGTTCACAAGACACGGGGCTGTTTCGAGCCAATTAGGCCCTCTCTCTCTTTTTTTTTTCTTGGGCCACGGTGCTTTCGCTTTGAACTCTGAACAGTCGCGAACGGCGGCGGTGTCGTCGCTGCACGTTTCAAGCTAGCTATAGCCTATGGGAACGTACGTGTCGTATTGGTTGTGCAGCACTGTGCGCAACCACCTGATGAGCCGTGCCAATACACAGGCCGGGGGTGAAAATGATGGCTCAACTCCCAGCCAATATGCAAGCACTGTGCCCACCGATCGATGCAAGTTTCAGAAGCCACTTTAGGCCTTCTGGCTTCTTCGTCGGCAAACCCCGACGACCACTTGTGTCTAGCTTTGTTACCCACAGAGTGTAAGCAGTCATGCATGCAACCACGACACCCATTATTCTTTGTGGTTCAGCTACTAGCTAGCTTTGTTTGCAAAGCTAGCGGGGAGAGCGAGGCCCCAACCCCTGGCTTGTTGTGTGGTGTGGGTACGTATATGCCTGCAGGCTAACTTTATCTGTGCAGGGATGGAGCTGAGAGAGTCGACAGAAGCCTCTTCGGTTTACCGCAACACATACCGCGCAAACACAGCTCGCCACGCTGGCCCAGATAACGAAGAACAGAACTACTCCAGAATTCCAGATCGAAACCATAGTCTGCCAGGGTCGATAAGGTCAAGGTACGGGGTTGAAAAACGTGGTACGCTACTTGTAAGAGATTTTTAAAGGCGGGATCGAAAAAATGATCCGGTTGGGTCGACCTACCCGGATCGAAAGTCGCGACCATCGACCCCATTTTCTATGACTATGATCGAAACAACAGTTCGTCTGAACGCCTGCCTGCATGGTAATTGGTAACACTTTTTAATAAAGCCCCTGCATCAGGCCCACCCCCATCCCGCGCGCTATTCTCCTCACGAGTCACGAGAGCTAGGTTTCCACGGACTCTAGCTTTCGCGACACCATCTACTAAAACCTTATTAGGTCCGCTTTCCCTTTCACGACGGGGCAGCTCTGGCTGCTTGTTGTATTTACCTTTTCTGTGTCTTAATTTGCACATGAATACACAATTTATCCGGACCCGAACCATGCATGTGCATGCATGCCAATGTCATCAACATACAGTTGATGTATGCGGAATACAATCGCCTCAAGGTGGCTGATGGCTGACCTCGATCTTAAAAAGCATACTAGCGGTATGTAGACATCTAATGTAATGGATAGTGAGCGTCGACGTCGTTTCTTGTCCGGGAAACATTTACCGGGCGGCTAGCTAGCGTGGGTTGCTGGAACAGGAATCTCTGCTCCTCTGAGAGCTGCAGGGCGGGAGGGACGGACGACAGGGGGGACAGGGAAGGACACGCATGCACGAGCGAGGCTGTAGCGTGAATCGCACGCGTGACGTATACACTTGGGATCGACGCATGCAGCACTCTTCACGTTCCCGACAAGACCCGAGGATCGATGGAGTTACCAGACGCAGGCCACAAGGGCTGTGTTTAGATCTAAAGTTTGGAGTCGAAAATCAGACACAATCTGCAAAAATTTGATAAAAAACATCACATCGGACACTGTAGCACACTGTAGCATTTTTCGTTTGTTTGTGGTAAATATTGTCCTACCATGGCCTAACTAGGCTCAAAAGATTCGTCTTGCAAAGTACATCTAAACTGTATAATATAATTATTTTTTGATTTCATCTACATTTAGTACTCTGTGCTGGCATTTTTGATGTGATGGGAAATCTTCTTTTTGCATAGTGAAATTTGGGGAAAAGTTTGGATCTAAACACAGCCAAGAACAGAAAACGCTGCGCCATGAACTCACGTACGTCGTCACGACTGATCCGGTCGTAGTAACTTACAAGCCACAAGAACCGTCGCCGTCGGATCTACTACATACCCCACCGATCGCAGAATCTCGACACCGTGGAGCGCAACATATATAAATTATTACGACGTAAACGTGTACGTCGGTGCGTGCTCATGATGCTGCGTTTTGAATTTGAAAACGGCTCCGCTTTCTGCGTCGACGGATGGATGCCCGACCCAGCCGGCGACCCTGCACCTAATTAAAACGGTGACAGCGGAGTTCCAACTCCATTTATTTAATTATTTGGAACCTAAATCTGTTCCCAACCCAATGCAACGCAGTCACACGTCGCGATTGCCCGCCAGCCACCATGAAAAAAACCCCTCAAAAGGAGCGGCGGCCGGCCGGCCGACACCATGCATATATCCGAGAATGCGATCTTAACTCAATGCAACCGTGTGTGATGTGTGGCGCAGGTCTTGCTTGCGTGTTGGGAGATCCATCGGCTGGCCAGAGCTAGTAGTAGCCTCGCCATTACGTTACCGCCCTCTCCCTGGAGGCCTGGATCCAACACCAGCCAGAACTAGCTCGATCAGAAGCTAATCGCTCATGTAGCCATGTGCAATAATAGCGAGGCCGGCCGAGGCCATCGAGTGCCTAATCACCCTGGCGGACGGCGATTATGATTAGCAGCGATCTAGTTCACCAAATCGATGTGGGGGACGACCGATCGACGTGATCTCGTTCGCCGCGGACATGTGGGCCGTGTGGCCCGATCGAGTCAACACTCGAAAAGCAGGCAGCTGCACCCCTGCACACGCAGTCACGCAGAACGCCTGGAGTGGAGAGATGCACTGATCACGGGTTCGTTCGAAAGGCGGGTCCCCGATCATGCACTGATCATCGGCGCTTTGGGCCTGTGCTTGGCACTAGGGGATGACAGATTCGGTAGTTCGGTTGGTGGCTTTGCTGTCTGATTTGATTAATTTAGGATCTTATATAATAGATCACTCGTTCGGTAATCC
The DNA here is from genome assembly GCA_022530915.1 of Paspalum notatum. Classification (NCBI taxonomy): domain Eukaryota; kingdom Viridiplantae; phylum Streptophyta; class Magnoliopsida; order Poales; family Poaceae; genus Paspalum; species Paspalum notatum. The sequence goes on from CM039692.1 coordinate 37,627,100, forward strand.
TCCTCCAACCCTCCATGTCTTTCTACTAGCGCACTGCCAGCAACCTGCTTCCCAGAGAATTCACCATGTCGCGCATGCTTGGCTCCAAAGAATCTACTAGCACAGCAGTCTGCGCCCGACCCAAGGGAACAATGGCTTCCAATTCACTCATCAATCTCACGGTACAGATTCTACCCCTACGCTGTGCTACGTACGTACTCCCACACGTCCAAGCTATTTAGATCCAAAAAGTGGAGGCGAAATCCGCCAAAATTTGGTTAAAAACATCACATCCGACACTGTAGCGAACTGTAGCACTTTTCATTTGTTTGTGGTAAATATTGTTCTACCATGGTCTAACTAGGCTCAAAAGATTCGTCTCGCAAAGTACATCTAAACTGTACAATTATTTTTTGATTTCATTTACGTTTAGTACTCCATGCATGTGCCGGCATTTTTGATGTGATGGAAAATTTTCTTTTTGCATAGTAGAATTTAGGAAAAAATTTGGATCTAAACACAGCCGTAGGAGCCAGGGACTCGTTTCTTGAACCGCGGGCTCTGGGCGTATGCATATCTCCCAGGGTCAAAACGCGCATGAATTCAGAGCCACGCCCGGAGCCGTTTCTCATCAAACGCTGTCAATGCTAACAGTGGTTTAAGACGCTAATTACCGCACATGTGGTGGGCCCGCTGATCTCTCGCCCACCAGGAGATGGAAACCGACGCTGACATCTGGCCCCACACCAGCGCGACGGCCAGTCCTCCAAGCGCGCTGCGGCATCCGGGGGCGGGTCGACAGCTATCCGGTAACAAAAGACAGAGGCCCTGGTAACTTTTTTGCACCCCGGGAAAAAGTGTCTCTTGACACTGACATGTGGGGCCGGATGCCCCTGACGACCGCGCCCCACCTCCCCAGCCACCTTTTCGCCCTTTTCCCCTCCGAAACGGAGCAGTAATAATAAATCCAGCACCGACGTGCCGCACCACGGATTAGAACCGCCGCTGGGCCCACATGTCACCCACAAAGCCCAGCGGCGCGGGACCCGCACGACGGTTCCGCGCGGGGGGACGAAGCGAAGCGGTTCCGTTGCACGGTGGGCCCCGCGCACTAGCTCAGTCACACTCTCCACTCTCCAGTGGCTCGGCCCCTTTCATTTTTTCCCTTTTTCTTTTTCCGCGCAGCTCATTTTCTTCCCCTCGCCGTCCGTCCCGGCGCAGCGCAGTACAGTGCTACGAGCCAAGGCCAGTAGCCTCCTCCCACACTTCCGCGCTCTCTCTCTCTTCTCTCTCTCTCTCTCTCTCGGATGGTTGTGTAGGCGGGCAGTGGGGGAGGGAGGGAGGGAGGAGAGAGAGAGGGGAGGCTAGGGTTTTGCGCCGCCGCCTTCTCCTTCGTGCCATCATCAGGTGAGCGACGCTTCCTTAGATCCGGCGCGCGTACTCCGGGCCCGCCGCTGTCTAGATCTGCGCTGTTTGGCGGCGCAGGGAGCGGCGTTTCGCGCGCCTATGTGGTGGGTTGGGTGCTTTGGAGCGTGGATTTGGGTTCCTTGGTGCTGCATTTGTGGGAGTTACTCAGCGAGCTCCGTTGAAGCTCAGTGTATTTCTCCCCCCTTTTTTTCTGACTCTCTTGTGAATTTTTTTAACCCGCTGTAAGGGTTGCTTTCGTTGTTGTGGCGGTGTAGTAGGAATCCGGGCTCTGTTTGCTTCATACATTTCCTGTGGGTTTGTGTGGATGGGATTTGGTCGTGGAGTAGATCTGTGCGCTGATGTGCGGTTCCGCTGCAGGCTCTGAGCCCCTCCGGGGTGCGGCGGGGTTAGGCTCCAAATGGGGAAGTCTCCGGCGAAGTGGATCAAGTCCGTGCTCTTCGGGAAGAAGTCGTCGTCCAGGTCCGGCTCCACCAAGGCCAAGGACCTGTCGGTACGTTGCTCTCCTATGTGGTTTCAGAATGCCGTTACGATTTCAATTCTTCCCTGATGAGTAGTGCGGCTCGAGATATGCGGTCCCTGCTGTGGGGGTGGAGATCTGTTCCGCAATTGATGCCTTTTTATTTTCTGCGCGCAGAAGGGTGCGAGTAACAAAGGGTATGCTGCTGCCGGGAAGGAGCAGCCCGCGTTCTCCGAGAGCTCTCCGGTGATCTCGGAGCCAGTGCTTGTTAGCGCCCACAACAATGAGACCGTACCGGAGGTGGCAAAGGGTGAGAATTCCAGCGTGCAAGGTGAAGTGGCAGTGGGCGATGTCAGTCAAGATTTGGAGAAGCAGGCCACTGTGGGGTCTGATGCATCCAATGACGCTGAGAGGTTGAGGGAAGAGCAAGCAGCCGTGAAGGCACAAGCTGCCTTCCGGGGCTATCTGGTAATATATTTTCTGTACTTACTGTTTTGTCTAGCTATGTTCTAATGCTATCTGTCGCTGTTCCAAGTCTCTTATATAGCTGTTCATATAAAAACAACAGGATAAAAAACTTATGTTCTGTACTACTGTGTTATTCATGCCTTCAGCTTTTGATTGTTTCATTTCCAATGCTTCATATGCACAGTACCATACCCCCACCCACCCCCAATATTTCCACAGGACCATATCTCCTATACCCCTTCATTGTTGTGATAAAGTAATTCATAAGTATTCTCGCCATAGATACTTGGTTTACCATGTGTTAATTGTATCGTGGTATTGGTGCAGGCACGACGAGCATTCCGTGCCTTGAAAGGGATCATAAGACTCCAGGCACTGATTCGGGGACATCTTGTAAGGAGGCAAGCTGTTTCAACTCTCCGTGCAACATGGTTGATTGTGAAGTTTCAAGCCCTGGTCCGTGGAAGGAACGTCAGACTCTCACAAGCAGCTATTCAAGCCAGTCAGAAGCTTCTCCAACTGAATTTTGGGGTAAGTATTTTATGTCCTATACCTAATGAATTTATCGTGACAATGTCCCCTTTTCGCACTTTATGGTCTCATTTAATAGCGAGATTACTCGTATGTGTATCAGTGTGTAACATGAACTGTGAAGCCATGGTAAAATCTGAACAGTATTTCTTGAGTGATTGCATACGTTTGTAGGGTTTTAAGTTCACATTGGCACTTGCCTTTATTCTCCTTCCAAGAATTGTTTGGGAAATTTCAATTGATATTTGGTTAATGGGAAGCAAATGTGAAACTAACCTCTGTGCTGAGATGAATAATATATCAAAATTAGATATTTCTAATGAAAGTTATTTGATTTTCGGTGCTGGTGAACACATTGGTTATGTTGTCAACTTGTCATGCATACTATTCGTGTGGCACCGAGAAAGAAGCATCAGATTATCCTTCACTTAGCTAGCCTAGCTCCCTTCTGGATGCCAAAATGCAGAGAAGCTATTATTATGTGTAGTAAACTATAAAGTTGTGTATACTAGGTTTATCTTATCGTATCATCCATTTGCTAATTCTACATGTTTCATCTGTAACTTTCTCGTGCTTCATACATGCCTCATGCAATATTTCTTGGAAATTGGTTTGATCCACTACTTGACGAACCAACCACTGCTTTGCATCAAAGATAAAACTGCATTTTCACCGGCTTATTCGCACGTTTGCAGTCACTTTGGATGTGAGCACTGGCAGTGTCACCCTGTTCTTATTCCTATCTGCCAATGTGGAAAAGCAAACACCATACATGGATGACTATGTCTTCATGTTTGTATTCTGCATTGTTAATTGTTATTCAACTTAAAAAAAATGAAATATTACAGTTGCATATATGGCCGCTGTCCAGAATTTTCCATCTTTTTTATGGTGCCTTTTCTTGTTCTTTTTTTTTTTTTGAATGGCGGTCGAAACTGCATGATTGCCATCTGTGATGTTTAGTTCCATACTTAATGTGAGCCCAACGATTGTGAGTATATGATATTTTCCTTCTTCCAGGGTGCTAAGCCTGATTCATGGAAGGAAAAGTTGTCTTCAAATGCATTTGCTCGCAAGGTAATCTCGAATACAGTTTTACAAGGGCTTGATTGTACAACTCAGAATTCATTAACTGCTGTTTGGCGATTTATGCTAATCAATTTGCTTCTTCTGTGCTGTAGCTTCTATCTTCACCAATTGTCGTTGAGGCTCTTCATTTTCAGTATGATGAGATGGACCCTAATTCAGCCTTCAACTGGTTGGAGAGGTGGACGATAAGTCGTGTCTGGAAGCCCGTTTCTCAGCCAAAGAGAGTTGGCACTGATGCTAAGCCACATACAAGGAAGGCCAGTTATGCAATGGAAACGGAGTCAGCGAAACTAAAGCGCAGTGCACGGAAGAGCTCTGCAACTCCCTTTGAGCCTTCCCAAACAAACACAATAGAAACTGAAAAGACAAAACGGAATCCAAGGAAACTAAGTAGTGCTCCTGCTGATTCAGTGCCTGATGGCCAGTTGACTGAACTTGAGAAGGTGAAACGTAGCCTTAGGAAGGTTACTAATTCCATTCCTGAAACCTCAAAGACAGTTAATCCAACAACTGAGATCCCTGACCACCAAGAGGTCCAATATGAGAGACCACTAAGAAGTGCAAAGCAAGTTCCGATTCGCCATGAGAATCAAGAGCCTCAGAATGTTAATCAAGCGGATAATGCAAAGATGGATATTCTGGTACCTGATATCCAGCATGTGGAGGAAGTTGCTTCAGACCTAGTCATGAACGAAGAAAAAGTTGATGAACCATCTGTTGTTGCTCCAGCAGCTGAAATTATGCCACTGCAAGACATTAACAACGAAGAGAATGCTTTGGTGAATGATATGGAACAGAGATCCAAAGAAGAGCATCCTTCTGCTGAGAGCCTTAAAGGCAGCAAGAGGAGGTCTTCATTCTCAACTAAGCCAGAATTTCCAGAAAATGCCTCCAAAAATTCTCCAGCTCTGCCGAGCTACATGGCTGCAACACAATCTGCGAAGGCAAAACTGCGAGGACAGAGCTCACCAAGACTTAGCTCTGATTCAGCAGAGAAAAATGGCTTCACTCGCCGCCATTCCCTCCCTTCCTCTACTAATGGTAAAATAGTTTCGAACTCTCCACGTACACAAAGGCCAGCTAATGCTGGTGGCAAGGATGGAGCAAAAGGTGACAAGGCCATGTTGTCATCAAGAGATGGGACCGGTAAGTAGAAAAGAAAAACTCTGAAGAGTCATGTTCACATTTTTATGTATCACAAACCTTTCATGATAAGCAGTTATATTGTCTTAAAATCTGCATGGAATATTTGTGCTGTTAAGCTCTTTGAATTAGCAAATGCTGCATGAACTGATAACATCAAGTCTTAACGCATGATACTGATGATAGTTTGCTCTGTAGTAGATGTACATTATATTGTGTCACATCCTTTATGTTTTAGAATGATACTACTTCTCCCTCCACACCCACTTTTATTAGTTTGTGCCACACCCATTTTGTTCTAGAATGGGACTAGGACTACTATGCTGGATTCTGAAATACTCACTCTGTTCCTAAATAAGTTGCCTTTGACTTTTAATTTGATGTTTGACCATTCATGTTATTTTAAAAAACTATGTAAATATCATTTTTTTGTTTGGCTTATCATCATAAATATTTTAAGCATGACTTTTTTTGAGTATCTGCACTATTTCTTTTAATGAGAGTATGAGACTTTATGATTTGGGACGGAGGGGGTACCATTTTTTAAAATGATTTGGAATAATATGGAACTATTTGGTCCTTACATTGCAGCTCACTACAAAAGGTTCTAGTAGAAATTCTGTTGACCAAGTGATTTTTTTAATATATGTTAATGTTTTGGACTTGCTCGTTATCTTGCTCAGTTGGGTCTGACCCCAATTAATTTCGATATTCTAAACGTCTGCAGAGAGACCACTGAAAGCTGAGTGGAGACGGTGAGACGGCAAATCAAACCCCAAATCCTTCATTTGATTAGTGCAACTGTTTGGGTGGATGGATGGCGTCTGCAGTTTGCTCGGATTGTTTTGTTTGTGATGTAAAAAAGATGTGCTCATCATCCTCATCGATGAACAAACCGGCTTTGTTGTGCTGAATCTGCTGCGAGTCGACTTATTTATAGGGTTTTCTGTCCTGCCTTTTGTGATGTATAGCTGAAGTATTGTCCCGGTTTGTTTTGGTTCCGAGATCTCCGAGACATGCATGTTGAGAGAGCTTTTGATGTTACCATGTTAGAGAATGAGAACCTCTATGGATTGAGTTGAACCATCTTATTGCCGTTTGGGCAATCTGGGCTGCGTTTTGACTGACGGCTGTGTGCAATTAAAGGTTACTGTCGTTGCATTTTGGTTCTTGCTATGGCAATCCTGTTCTCGGATAAAACCAGAACAAGCGACAGCTGAACAGGATTGAGAATTCTTCGGTGTCTGCAGGTGTACCACTAGGCGACACTTCTATTTTGTACCCACCCTTCGGATCCACGTTGAGCAGGTTTTAGGTGACAGTGAGATGACCTGGTCAGGGTCAGGGTTTTCTTCCGGATGGAAAGTCTGGTTTTTCGTGCCGGAATTCTGTTTCTGGTCCGAACCGGGAAGGGAATTTCGGTCCGAAAAGCGGTGTTTTTCGGTTCCTAACCTTAAGATATGATGGTCAAATTTTTTGGTCAAACCGTCCGAAAAGCGGTGTTTTTCGGTTCTTAACCCTAAGATATGGTGGTTAAATTTTTTAGTCAAATCAAATTTTTTGCTACAGTAAAATAGAAGGGTGAACCCTAGTTTGGGTGGTCGGTCCACTTTGGCTCTTGCTTTTCGGTGGATAAAAGACAACAAAGAAGGGAATCCACATTGTACATAGGGGGGTGTTTGGATCCAGTGGTTAAACTTTAGTCCGTGTCACATCGGATTGGACACTATTTATAAATATTAAATATGGTTTAATTAAAAAACTAATTACATAGACGAGGACTAAACGACGAGACGAATTTATTAAGCCTAATTAATTTACTATTAACGAATAGTTATTGTAGCATCACATTTGGTAATCATAGATTAATTATGCTTAGCAAATTCATCTCGTCGTTTAGTCCTCATCTGTATAATCAGTTTTATAATTAGATTATATTTAATACTTCTAATCTGCGTCCGAACATTCGATGTGACGAGAGCTAAAAATTAGCTCGCTGATCCAAACAGGCCGGAAGAGCACGAATGTATTATGCTTGTGTTTGCAGTTCATATGTAACATAGCAAACGAGCATAGGTGCTTTGCCAGATGAAAAATGTTTAAAGAACATTGTAGAACAACGTTTCTTGTTTATGGAATAAAATATTCTAGCTTCACTCGTCACAATAAAAAACATACTGAATTTAGAAGAATGATGTTCTATGTTCATGAGAAAAAAACACTACCTTCTCTAAAAAAAATTCTATCTTCATTAAAAAATGTTCTACCTTAAAAAAATAAGTTCCAGATTTAGAGTACATTATTCTATCTCCTTAAGAAGAATGTTCTACTTTTACAAATAAAATATCCCATCTTTGAGAATATTATATATTTATATATGAATGTTATGGTCCGAAACAATGATATTTATATGACTAGTATAGATGTACGTGTAACATGCACATGTTGTGAGCTAATCAAGCAGACAATAGGAAGAAAAAAAATAGAATTAAAAGGAATGAGTCCAGATTGATTAATTAGTGTCATTCCTTTCTCATTAAAACCAAGAGAAAGAACGTAAAAGGTGGGTATGGGTATAAAACGAGGTGAGAAATAAAGAGAGAAAGTGGATGAAACATTTTGTATCTGTACGTTTTGGGCCTTTTCACCCTTTTCCAAACTGCGCAGTGGGGTCAACGTGAGGGGTATACCTATGACTTTATAGGTAAAAAAGATTTTTAGAAAACTCACTCTTTTATAGTGTAGATGTAGATAGATTGGTAAACGCCAACATGATTTAAAACTATAAAAATAGAGAAAACAAAAATAAAAGGAACAAATAAAGATTTTTAAAAATTTCTCTATTAGCGCAACGCCTCTAGCGACTACAAAGTAGATAAAAATACAAATAAAATATTATGAAGAAAGGATATTAATTTGTCTGAATTTTCAGATCTTAACTCATCTTCAAAGGTAGCTCAAATGAAACTCTGTCACGGTACAAACAACAAAAAAGTGCAGAAATTTTATTTGTTTACAACTGTATAACGAATTTCATAATTGCGTGAAAAATAAAGCAAACATAAGAAGCTAAAAGTTTACTAGCTACCTAATAAAACTAAAAAAAGGATACACTTCCGTTTGAAAGGAATAGATGCTCCAATCCATACAATATGGGCATTGCATTTCTTATTCGTTTCATTTTAGCCTGTCCTCCCGTGACTAAGATGCTATGAATATTAGCTCTAGTATATAAAATAGATTAAAAAAACAGAAAACAACCTACGCAACTACATGGCACGCCAACGGAAAAAACAAAACAACGAAGAGAAACAGCAGGCTAAGGTAGAAATCGGAGAAGAAAATATAAAGACATAGAAAATGCTAGAGTTGTTGGGCCAAATAAAAGCCCAAAATCTATCACCTAGGTGGGCCAGATGATTCCGGTGAATTGCAATCACGCAAGCGCGGAACGCGCTCCACGCGCCGGGGTAAACTACGCGCTCCACGGGAGAGCTCCGCCTATCCTTCTACGTGTATTTCACATGTATACTCCGTAATACTCATTTATCCCACATCGCTCGGGCAATTAATTCCTTCGTTACACATAAGGTGCACTTCGAAGATTCCTCCCACCGTGCGGCAAGCATGGTTAGCAAAATCTTTCCAGGCACCTTTCGGTTGCAGGTGACCTCTCAGGTGTAATCTTAATGAAGAAAAATGTACTCATACTATATGATGACGATTCTAACCTCTCCCCACCGTGCGGCAAGTACGGTAAGCAAAAGTCCATATGGTATATGATTGATTCTCAGGCGCGCCATGGCAATTCGGCCCAGGATAGCAGGGTGCCGTTGACCCGTCGTCCTGCAACAGGTACAAGTTCTTCGGGCCCCATGGGGAATAAAAAAATTCATCATTAAAAGATGATGACTGATTACATATGAACAGACATCTGTCTTTGCAGGAGGGCGCCATTTTTTTCTGTGTTTTCTTTTGCGTGCCATGCTTAATTTTGTTGTGTTTTATTTTCTTTTGTGCGGCATATTTGTTAATATTTGTCGAGTATGATATGATGATGATATACAAATTTGTATGCAAAGTGCCACCCCCTTTTATTTTTGTGGTTGGGAATATTTTTATTACTTGAGTTTTTTGTATGTGTTTTTACCGTGGTTTGTACTTTTTTTATTTCTGTATCAAATCGCTAAACAGTTTTGTTATACAGAGTATTATTTATTTTACTATAACTTATACGTACACATACTCTACCCTATGAGCACTTTAAGAAAAGGCGCTAAAAAAGAAATGTCACTATAAAAACCTCGCCATCGATGGACACGTCATCTATAGCTACAAATAATATCACCACAAAGGTTGTTGTAGTTCTACCCCTACTACGGTTCTCCTTTCCTACCGGCGGCTGGCCCATGCTCCCTCCCTACCAGTGGCCCCATACTCCTTCCCCGGTGAGCGGCAGTCTAGAGGGAGGCGTCCAGACCCCGATAACTAGATGGAAGCAGCCAACAAGTTGCAGTCGCTTGCGCCAACCCCCTACATCGGTGCCGTTAGTAATCCTAGGCTAGGGATGGCAACAGGGAAGGTTTCGGGAGGGTGGATCATCTGTGGACCCGCCCTCAAAACCCATGGACAAAACCTGGCCAGCGTCCGAACCCGAGTCCTCTGACAATCGAAGTAATATGGATATGAATAACATTAATTATTAAATTTCGTACCATAATTTTAGAGACAAGCATATGAATGTGATGCGCTCATCTTAAAAATTTGTAAAGGTAAAACATATGTATTGCCACTAAATATTCATGACATGACATTCAAAATCATCTGTTTACTTCTTGCAAGCATCGGTACGGACCACGAGGGGAAAATTAAACCCGCCCCTACTCCTGGGCGTTTTTTTTATTTTTAGATTTTTTATTTTTCGTTTTTACAAAAATATACACCGGTTGGTAACATTTGCAGGGATGGTCGACCGGCGCCCGGGGGCCGGGCGCCAGGGGCCTGGCGCCCGGTGCCCAGGCGCCAGGTGCGCCGCCGTCAACGGGCGACCGACGGACGGAGACGGAACGGGCCTGGCGCCCGGAGCCCCGGCGCCAGGGGCCTGGCGCCCGGAGCCCCGGCGCCAGGCTCTTTTTTTTTTTAATTAGCTCGCTAATCTCACGTTTAATCGCTAATCTCGCTGTTTAATCTCGTGCATCCGATCCGAGTAGATTCTAACCATTTAGCTTCAACCTTGCCTATTATATTAGCATTCTAAATTAGCGCTTCGACCCTTTCACCAGGACCCTTCCAATTTATTTTGACCCCAGTTTATTTTGAAATTACAAGTATTTTGCTCTATTTTTTTCTCCATTTTCTATTTCCTATTTTGCGTATGTTTATTTTGAAATTATAAGTATTTTTAGGTCACGTTGTTCTGCTTCGCGAAGCAGATCTTGTCGGCGCTTTAGCTTATCCTCCCTTCTCTTCAGTTCTAAATACTACTAGATGTAAATATTACTACAATATACTAATAAACATACGCAAAATAGGAAATAGAAAATGGAGAAAGAAAATAGAGCAAAATACTTGTAATTTCAAAATAAACTGGGGTCAAAATAAACTGGAAGGGTCCTGGTGAAAGGGTCGAAGCGCTAATTTAGAATGCTAATATAATAGGCAAGGTTGAAGCTAAATGGTTAGAACCTAACTCGTATCGGATAATCTAACTCGGATCGGATGCACGAGATTAAACAGCGAGATTAGCGATTAAACATGAGATTAGCGAGCTAATTAAAAAAAAAAAGCACCTGGCGCTCCGGGCGCCAGGCCCCTGGCGCCGGGGCTCCGGGCGCCAGGCGTCTCCGTCCTCCGTCTCCGTCCGTCGTCAAGTCCGTCCGCCGTCGTCAAGTCCGTCCGTCGTCAAGTCCGTCGCCCGTTGACGGCCACGCACCTGGCGCCTGGGCACCGGGCGCCAGGCCCCTGGCGCCCGGCCCCCGGGCGCCGGTCGACCAAATGTTACCAACCGGTGTATATTTTTGTAAAAACGAAAAAATAAAAATCTAAAAAATAAAAAAGCGCCTCCTGCTGGCGGGTGCAAAACCCGCAGGGCCCAGCCCAAACCTGCTCCACTGCCATCCCTATCCTAGACCAGTAGGTGCCTATGTGGCATGTGGTAGCTGCAGTGCACAGAAAACCCCCAAGCCCTAGCGACTGCACCTAAAATTCAGTTTGAGAAGGTTCTTAGCTTGGATAGTTGGGTAAGAAATTAGAATGCCCAAGGAATTGTTGGCTATGCTACTGTCCACTATATTGTGTATTGTATGATGAATCGTTGAAAGAGTATTTCAACATATTAGAGGTAAATAATAAAAATGCCTAGGATTTGGAACAACTGATGAAGACGAGCAAAGATATTGTTTTACAATGGCGTTTCTGTATGTTTTTAACTTTACATTATGTAATTATATACCTTTTAAACTATGTTTTTTTGGCGTGTTTTTTCACAGCTCTGTTACAAAGTCGGTCCGAGCTCCGAGGCTTAAATGAATTTGGGTTCCGACACTAGTAGAGGCCATTGTATTATAAGTCAAAATTGTAGAAAAAAGTTAAAACTGGTAAAACAGAACAGCATGTAAAAAACACAGTAGATAAAAGTATAATTATTCATGGAGAGCCAATTTTTACTCAAGAAATTGAAGACACCTACCCAGCTGTTCCCCCCACCAACCATCCTCCTCCTCCCTCCAAGGCTCAAAGAGCACGGCGCGCATCAGGCATCAGCAGCCTGCCGGGGAAGAGAATGGGTCTGTTTGGTTGCAAGTGCAACCATAGCCTGGCTCCCACCCCTGGCCAAGCTAGCTGTGGCCAGGCTCTCCAGGGCCGGTGTCCTCTCACAGCCAGTGTTTGGTTGACATTTTCATGTAGCTCGTCCAGCCGGAGCTCACGTTTGGTTGCTCCCCTCACCTGCCCCTCTTCTTGGCACTCGACGACGAGCCCTTCCTCCACCGAATCCACGCCGCAGTGAGACCCACCGTCGGGCTCCCTCTGCTCGCCGCGGGCGCCGGCGTGGCTCCCCCTCCTCTCGGCGGAGCGGAGCGGAGCGCAGGGAGGAGGAGGAGGGTCGGCGGGATCCACGCGGCGTCGGCGGCGTGGAGACAGAGAGAGCCCCTCCTCCGCCGGATCCGCGCCGTCGCGAGCTCCTTCACTGGATCCACGCCGCCGCGAGCCCTTCCTCCGCCGGGCTCAAGTTCCTCACCGCGGGCGCCGGCATGGCTCCCACTCCTCTCGGTGGAGCGGAGCGGAGCGCAAGGAGGAGGAGGGTCGGCGGGATCCGCGCGGTGTCGGCAACGGGCTTCGTGGGCGGCGACGGCGTCTACCCCACGTCGCAGCGGCGGCGCCTCCCGCCCCTCCTCACGGCCGCGGCGGCGTCTCACGCTTCCCCTCGTCGTGGTGGCGAGTCCCGCTCTCCCTCCCCCTCGTTGCGGCGGCGGCGCCTCCCGCTCCCCTCGTCGACGCAGGGAGGAAAAGGACGGAGAGGCCAAAGACCTCCTCTCGTCGGCGACGGAAAGCAGAGCAGGACGGGCACGAGGGGAGGCCGGGGAGACAGACACACGAGGCGCACTGCTGCCCAAGTTGGCCGGGCCAAGATAGAAACGCCAGATTAGCCGTTCTCGCGGAGCCACCCGAAGGGGCTCAAGTTGCACAGTTGAGGCCAGAGTAGGAGAATAGGGTCTCTGTCCAAACACTGGCCATGTCCTGGCGTGGCCTGGCTAGGCAAACAAACAGCCCCAATATTTCTGGCTTCTTTCTCCTCAAGAAAGCCTCAGGCAGCCCCACACCGCGACGAGATCGAATCAGGCCGTCCATCTCGCATCGTGCGGCGCCGGGCGCCGCCCCCTCGTCTCCCCAATAAATAGCGGGGGTATCCGTCCGGCTCCCTTCCTTTCCACCCCGTTCTCTGGCATTTTCCTTTCCCTTCGCATTTTCCTTCCCTCGCCGCCGGCACCGTCTCCTCCTCCGCCGCCAGCGATGGCCGCCGCGGGACCCGGGCTCTACTCCGAGATCGGGAAGAAGGCCAGAGGTTCGAGCGCCATCCCCTTGCCTCGCGGGATACGGGGGGTTTACTTCTGCTGGGGCCTGGGTTTTTTTTTTCCTTTTACTGTGGTGCTTGTTTGAGCTTGTGGATTGCTAATATTTGTTTGCTGCGGTGGTTTGCTGGTTGGATTCGCAGATCTCCTGTACAAGGACTACCACACGCACCAGAAGTTCACGCTCACCACCTACGCCGCCAACGGAGCTGTAAGTTTTCGAGCTACTATGTCATTTCGTTTGTCTGTGGATCTTAGCTTCAGTGCTCGGCGTGATCTGATGGGAGAGACGGTGGGTGGCTTTGTGCAGTTGGTTCTGGCTTAGATTTCGAGTGGATTGGCTTGTCAAACACCTTGAGATTCGGATGTAGAGGATATGTGATATGTCATATTGTGCCATTACTAGTGCGCGGTTTAATCTTCGGGTGTGTAACATGGGTTGCTTGCCGCTATTACCACTTTGCATATCGTCTCATGTAGGTAGGTTTAGTTCGTGCATGCGCAGTGCTTCCCGGTGGTTCAGTACACGTTCAAATGAATCTTCTAGTCTCTCAATTGCTATGCTGTTTGAAAACTATTTCTGCTTATCCGTGTTTGGATTGCTCAAATTTCTTATGTTGCTTCAACCTTTCAACGAATTTCGTTATGGATTTTCTCATTTATTCAGTGGGTATGTTGTGTATCTAGATGTGGGTAGAGTGGTTATTGGTAGCACTATAGAGTAGAAACATTAGAACGAGATAATGCAGTGTGGTTGTATCTTATAATTATCTAGGAAATGTATTTAGGTTACATTTTACTTCAGCCAGTTGGCTAAAAATTTGACTGGAGAATCCTTATTCTAGTTTATGTGGAGGGGTGAATATTATCTTAAGCCGTGATGTGTCCTTGACTCCTTGGCCATTGACTTGTTTAAATCTGTTTATCACTGTTTATTACGGAACTTGAACAAATTGTGGATTGCCTCTTTGCTAACCATATGCCTTCGTGAACTACACACCAGCTATTTCATATGCACTGCTTTATTTTTCTATTCCTCCTGCTCCTTTCATTTAGACTTGATTTTTGGACTATAAGCTTCATGTGCCTTCACTCTGCAGTTTCTTGGATGCATGTCTAGCATGCACAATATGCTACCTAACTGTATAATTATCTGCCTTTTGATATCTGCCCTACTCTGAAGGCAGGAGTTGATTTTACAGTTAGTTGTTGCTGGTGTTAATTGTTTTTATCCTATAGACTTGTACTGATGGGTGCTTGTGGATGTTGTGCATGCCAATTGCAAGGCTGCTACTGCATTGCATGTCCTAATTCATGTAGATCTTTGTGTTTTCTTCTGATGTTTCTTTGTCAATCTAATCTTTTGGATATAAATTGTTGCACTGTCTGAATAATTTTTTTTCCTCCAAGGCCGTGTGTTTTTAATCTATAGACTTGTACTGATGGGTGCTTGAAGATGTTGTGCATGCCAATTGCAAGGCTGCTACTGCATTTGCATGTCCTGATCCATGTAGATCTTTGGGTTTTCTTCTGATGTTTCTTTGTCAATCTAATCTTTTGGATATCGATTGTTGCACTGTCTGAATATTTTTTCTCCAAGGCCGTGTTAGTAATGGTCACTAATGCTGTGTGTAGGCCATTACTGCTGCTGGCACGAGGAAAGATGAAGCTGTCTTTACTGAAATCCAGAGCCAACTGAAGCACAACAATGTGACGGTGGATGTGAAAGCAACTTCTGAGTCAAATGTAAGTTCAAACATCCATTATTAGTTGCCTCTTATCATGCCTTTCACTGATTTTAAAATTCCTGTGACAGCTGTCACCATTTCTGTACAATGATCAATGTTTTTACCTTTCACCAGGTGATAACTACATTCACTGTTCATGAGCTGGGCACGCCAGGCCTGAAAGCAATTTTATGCATTCCTTTTCCCTACCAGAAATCTGCTAAGGTAAACACCTTTGTTTTTCTAGGTCAAGTAAATTCAGTACTGAAATCACACACTTATTGAATCTCCTTTCTCATTTCTGTTTTCAGGCAGAACTCCAGTACTTGCATCACCATGCTGGCGTCGCAGCAAGTGTTGGCCTGAATGCAAACCCTCTCGTGAACCTTTCTGGTGTATTTGGAACTAAAGCTCTTGCTGTCGGTGCTGATGCTGCATTTGATACTTCATCTGGGGACTTAACCAAATACAATGCTGGACTGAGCTACACTACTGAGGACTTTGTTGCTGCAGCGACTCTGTAAGTGGTTTCTCTTAATGATTAATATTTCCTGTTTGTAACTGTGAATATGTTGTATCCTAGGGATCCCATTTATCCTTAGCAGCCAGGAGTCTCTCTAAAGAGTTGTGAGGAGTGTCAAAGAGCATGCCTAGTTTCTGCTGCTTTTACTATCTTTCATGTGATGTAGATGCTAACATAATATCATTGGCAGCACACATTTTGACAAATGTGCAACCAACCTAAATAATTTAGGGTACAACACTAATGTGCCTTTGCATTTCAGGAACAACAAGGGCGACAGCCTTGCTGCTTCCTACTACCACTCGGTGAATCCTACCACAGCTGTTGGAGGAGAGCTGGCTCACAGCTTCTCGACCAATGAGAACACCCTCACCTTTGGGACGCAGCATGCCCTGGACCCTCTGACCACTGTGAAGGCGCGCTTCAACAACTTCGGCATGGCAAGTGCACTGCTCCAGCATGAGTGGAGACCCAAGTCACTGATCACCTTCTCCACGGAGGTTGACATCAAGGCCATCGAGAAGAGCTCCAAGTTCGGGCTCTCCCTGGTCCTCAAGCCTTGAGGCCAGCAGCTTCATGTTTTAGGAGTTAGCTTTTGAGATGTCAGCAGCTGAAGTCCAGCAAACAAGCTCGGACTAAACTTGTAGGCTCATCTTTGATTCGGGGGCATCTTGATCCCACAAACTCATTCGTTGCCTGTTCCCTGTTTGGGACTACTTGAGGGGTTTCTGTTACAAGTTAATTTGTGCCAACTATCGCCATTCACGGGCTTTTTGGTGGAAAAATCATGTGCGGACATCATAGTCTGAAGTTGTCTATGTTTGGATTATGTTTGTTTGGCTCATCCTTTTCAACCTCAGACAAGACCAGTATAACTTGATCGAGATTTCTCTGGTTGTCGTTATTTGATTGCTTCTTGATTTATAGCCATTCTATTGTCTCTTAACCGTGTTCTTCAAATTCTACCTGCATATTTTTACTGATTAGTCTTGATGACGTTCTAAAGTTGCTTCCTTATAAAATGATGTATTTATTTTTAAAAATTGATGTTCCATGTCATTTTTTTTACTTGGCGAAACCAAGTGCAGAAACCAACAAACAGAAAGTGCAGCTGTGATACACCTTGAATTAACCTTTCTTGATGAATGCAAAGTCTGGAGGGAAACTCAATTGGAAGATTGAAATTTACATAAAGAAGTTTACTCTATCCCAGCAAAATTCTGGGGCAAAACTATTGCAGCGATGGCATGTTCCCAAAACCACTCCAATTATCCAACCTCCCGCCGTCCTCATAGCACGCCATTTCTCCATGAAATCCAGCATTTCGCGCATGGACGTGGCCACTGCCCGACGAGAAGAGATCACACATGTCCGGAGCCTCTCCCTGGAAGAAGTTGTGGTACTCGTAGGCGTCTCCTGGATGAGCCGCCGCCGCCGCCTCCTCCTCCCTGATGCCCAGCCCGGCCTCCTCGGCGTCAGAGTTCTTCTCAACCAGCTGCCTGAACATGGACGACTTGAGCAGGAGGCTGAGCGCGGTGGAGCCGCCTCTCTTCCTCATGGCGCCGGGAGACGCCATGGAGGTCTCCTGGCCGCCGCTGCCCCCGTGGTCTAGCAGAAACGGGGTGCTGCGTGGGAGCATCTGGGTCTCTGCCGGGAGGAGCTGGTCGGCCGGAGCTGCCTGCATCACAAGAGCTTCTGGGTTGAAGCTGGCCGGAGCGCTGGGTTTCAGCCATGTGATGTAGGACCTCAGGTCGAAGTTAGTGACGGCGTTCACGCCTTTGTACTCTATCGCCGCGATGTCGTAGGCGCGGGCGGCTTCTTCTTGAGTGCCTGGAACGTGATCGTTCAACTTCAATATGAGAGTTGCATACATTCTTGTAGTAGAAGAGATGGGAAGTAGGAATTGTGTTGGTGTGCTCACTGTAAGTTCCTAGGTAGAGGTACTTGTTCCCGAAAACGCGCCCGATCCTGGCTTCCCATCTTCCATTCTGATGATGCCTGAAGCATTTATTTGTGCACCGTCTTGAGCATTCGATGAATAGATGCAGATGTAATGTTGGAACTATATGTTTATGGGTAAATTGAAGCGTTTTTGGTCAAAAATATACTATACCTGGCAACCCCTCGGTACTTGGACACGCCTCTTGAAAAGCCACTGCTCTTCCTGTGATCACGATAATCTTAGTTGAGAATCTGAGGTGCAACATTTTACTTTAACAAATTTTCAGGGACAAAAGTATATATGCACCTCCTCAGTGACGCAAGGTACTCTTCCTTTGTAAGGTTCTCCATTATCTTCAGCTCCTTCTCATAGTCCATGACCTGAGACATGCCAAACCAAGATAGTCACTAACACTGTCATGCAAAATGGCAGACTTCACTAGTCCATCTGTCCATTGCTGCTTGCAAACCGAAGCAATCTGTCACTAGTGAATTTTTACAGTACAGTAAAGCTGTTATACCGGGAAGTTTGTGTAGGTGGTCGGCCCCCAGTACTTGAGCGCAGCAAGGTCGTAGGCCCTTGCAGCTGCGTCCTCCTCATCGTACGCTCCCAGATAGACTGTCAAAGCATCAAAGAACATGTTCAGTCGGTCATCTGTTCTTGAATTTTTATTGGTGCAGTACTGTATTTTTTTTTGGGGCATTTCTGAAGAAAGGAGCACCTACCCTGTTTGCCCTTCTTCCTCTGTGTCGGGTTCCAGGAGTTCTTGTCCCAGAGGTGCGCTTCGAAACGGCCTGTCCATCGATGCCTGCATCATCATGGCACGAAACGGAAACACGCATGCTGCTGGTTACAGTCTCGTCAAGAAACACACGCAGCCACCACATCACATACATGTTGGGCTCTGTACCTGCTGACCCCACGGAACCTGGAGCTCCTCTTGACGGTGATGCTCGGCAGCGGCTTGCCAATGCCGCTGCCGTTGGCGCCGCCGCCGATGGGCGCGAGCAGCGCCGGCTCCCTCCTCCTCCTCCTCACCACCACCTGCTGCGTCCCGGTCCCCTCGCCGCCTTCCTGCTGCCCGCCGATGACCACGGCTGGAGCCACCACCCCTGACGCGTAGCTCTCGATCTCGCTCTTCACCATCATCATCCCGCTCTCCATTGTCAATCTGCGAGCTAGGCCGGTGAGTGATAGTGAGTGAGACGCCGGAATTGAACCTGCCGGTGCGCGCTTATATATACCAGCCGCGCTATCGTCTCGCCCGGTGGTGACAGGCTTTGGCGGCTGGGCGCACGACACGGCGGTTGATGATTTCCATGGCGCGCCGCGACACGCCCCGCCTGTCTTACCTATGCCGATTTGTCCGCTGTCCCGTTTGGAAACATCGAGTTCAGCAGCTGCTCTGTCCGGTGGCGGCTGAGGACAACCGAAATAACGAACGCGCCAGAAGCAAAGCGTGCTCCTCTTCCTTTTCTTTTTTGGTTTCCTGCGTTTTCCTTGACAGCACATTTGCGTTTCCAACATGCTGCAACAAGAAGGCGCGCATCATTCCGCAGGTGAGTCCAAAGCCACGGTTTGGCGCCGCGTCAGGGCGCGACAAGAGAGCGGCTACCGCCGAGCTGAGAAACCTGTGCTGGGGCTTTTGGACGCAGGGGCGGGGAGGTGACGTACCGTCAAGTCTCTTGTACGGCTCATCCGTGACCACACACACGCCCTGCCTTAGATTAATGGTTGAGCTCAACAACTGCAACTCTCATCCTCGTGTAGTCGTGTGCATGCTCGCTTGCTTGATCGCGCGATGCTGACTCGCGAGGGAACGACACCAGATCTCTCGGCGACTCCGCCGGCTGGCGCAGGCACGGTGACGTGGGGTGCGACACTGCAGGTGCTCTGTTAATCTGTTGTCTTGGGAGTGCCGTTAGTTCAACTGGCACGCCGTGCATACGGTCGGCTTGACCGGCCGCGTTCAGTTGCTACAGAGCTTGTTCCATCAAGTAATAAGGGTGCAACTAAAGTTATCTTGAATGAACCGATCTAATGTGTTCAGTCCAGGGGAGTCAAGTGGTAAATTACAGACTTATCATTTTATTGTGTCTCTGGAGGGTGCAGAGAATGCCTAGACGGACAGATTATTCAACGCACTTAGCTCGTTCACAGTTCCTAAACCACACACTCCGGTCTCGTCAGCTTCTCTTCCCCTTTTATTCACCCATGCAATGGTCTCTCTTCTCTTCTAGCCAGCGAGCCAGCCTGCTGCCCTCCCGCAGATCAAGTCGCGGAAGGAAGCGTCCAGTTCTTGGGCACGGGGCCGATGTCGTATATGATCTCCCTGTGGCAGGACCAAACAAGCTTGATGGCTTCCGGAGTTCCGATCCCTGCACCTCGCGGATCACCGGCCGGTCCGAACCTGAATTTGCAACAAAATGGAAATGTCAGGCTGTCACGATTCATATATGCTGGTATAATCGTACATGTCCGGATAGCTTTGGGTCTTGGCTCACCAGTGGTTCTGTGGAGCACCGGTGGTCCTTGCTCGAATCCCAGCATAGGTGGTTCCGTTAACAGATCTCCCCAACACGTCCTGAAAAATTAAACAGAGGATAATGTTCTGAAGTGGTTCGAGTGCTCAGTTATTTACGACACACTTCTAAAGGATCCTGAGAATATGCTGAAGAAATCCCAGCTTATCAGACGAGAGAAAAAAAAAATGAAATATGAATGGACCAGCAGAGAACAAAGCTAACTCACCTGCAGGAATAATGGGTCGTTTGAAACTACTGCAGCCGTCAGATGCGCATTCATCCTTTCACAGGCCTCTAAGACCAATTCAAGCTGATCCTCATAGTATTCTGTAACCACCTGGAATATGAAATCAGAATAGAATAGGTCAGTTTATCGCCACAGAACAACTATTCAAAACAAATCAGCACTAGTAGAATACACCAAAACTAGTTTTGTTTCATTCAGTCTAGGATAAAATGGATGCATGGCTGAGCTCTAAACATAATGCAGAGTTGTAATACATAATCAAGAACGCATGCTATTCAGCTACCCCAGATCCATCTACATTATATGCATGCGGAATAAGTTAGTAGTACTAGTGTCAGGAATGCCAGGGCCACGATTGAATATTGCTGTATCCCGTTTCATTACGATAACATAATTGCATCCAGGGTCTATTACCTGGAAAGGACCAAATATCTCCTTTGTCACAATCTCGAAATTCCCACTTTTTAGAATTTCTTCTAGAGGAACAAATACAGCAGTTGGCTTCATGGCACCATAAATTTCTGGAATTGAGTGATTCTCCAAAGGTTCACCACCAAACAAAACCTTGGATCCTGGTATTTTGAGAAGGCTGTTCATGTGCTCAGTCATGGCTTTGGTAGTAACCTGGATCAGGAAAGAGCAATATATTAATTAATTCTATGAAGAAACAGAGAAGTGCTTATGCTGCTCATCAAGTTGTGAAACCATATAAATACTTGACACAAAAAAATAGTGATGAATATCCGCACGTTCTTTTTCTCACACATTGACCTTTTAGATGAAAACCTGTACTGCGCACAAACCGTTTCCATTCTGCCTTCCAACTACAAACTTGCCTAACCAGCTCAAATAACAATCCATCTGCTACAACCTATAAGACTTTCCTTAGCTACATTAGATTGTAACTCATGCATTATATAACTTGCTGAGTGTTGTTAAGGCTATTGAAGCCCATAATATTGTTGGCCCATGTGGCCCATCTCCTAGTCATATTTGGTCTCCTTTCCCTTCCTCTCTAGGTGTGTGGACAGAACACTCTCTTCCACCTCAAGCCACTCCAAGGTATGTCACAAGTGTAACTTGCCTACCAAACTCAACTTACAGCCCATCTGCTATAATCTCCAATACTTATCTCTAAATAAACTAACTACTAGAGACTTATTTTGATGCCTTTTCATCGCTGGTATTCTTTACCCACAAAGGCGTCCACAACATGCTTGATTAATATTTGAACTACTATTTACTCCCAAAATAACACCATTTCATTTTAGTTAAAGAACAATATGTGACTACTGTGTTGAATTATCCACTTACTGTAAGAACTGGACCAATTGTCAAATCTTCAAGTTTCCTTCTCTCAGAAAGTTTCTTCATTTTCTCAAGCAGCCCACTAGAAGACCAATTCTGCAAGTGAAAGCAAGTTATGCAAAAAAAAAAAAGATAGATAGAGAGAGAGAGAACAAAGATGCAGAGTAATTTGAATGCAATTTAAAATATCATAAGGCACTTGAGATCTCAAATACTACTAGCTTGACCAAGACATCAAGCACCAAAAGATATCAACAATTGGGACCCCAAGTCATAGATCGACCAATCAAGAAACATTGTGGGCGTCATATGGGATGAACCCACTCCACAATCACAACCCAAGACCATTAGCAAAGTAAGGCAGATTAGGCGGTCATAGTTTTTACCTTGTGCATGAATAGAACAGACTGAGCAGAGCACTTCTGACCACTACAAGCATAAGCATCCTGGTCGCAAACCCATGCAATATAATCAACCTGTTTGGTAACAAGCCACAAATTCCAGTCAAACCATAATTCTGACTGCGAACATATGATTTTAGATGTTGAACAGAAAATATGAGACGAGACCTCTTGAACATCTGGACCAAGAATTTTCCAGTCAAAACCCGCATCCTCCAACTTGATCCGGCCTTTCAAATCAGAGGCCAATTTCTCTGCTACCCGTGAGCTCCCAGTGAAAAGGGTCATTTTTGGATTTGCCTACATGAAATCACACAAAAAAGCATGAGATCTGCCACCTAAAAGCAGAGTTAAGTCGGGTTGGTCGACAAGAACTTTTGGCACAGAATAAATAGACTAGCAGATGCATATTATCCCTATAAAAAGAATGCATACCAATTAGGAAAAAAAAGTTGAAGTGGATTGGTCAAGCAACATACTGGTGATTATCAATAAGATGAGCAACTTTTGTTTCTTAAACAAATAAAAAGGGGAAAACAGGCACGTGTTTGTCACAGAATGGAGCAGTAAGTAAACAAAACAAAAAAAAAATGTTCAGAGCTTCAAATAATCAAGTTTGTGATCCCAAAGCAACTTTCTTTATAATAGTAACAGTGAAAATGTGTTGCTTTATCTAGTTATTACTCTACCTTCTTGGAACATGTACTAGCAAGTTTAGAATAGCCATTCATACCTCTAGCAGAAGCTTGTTCATTGTGACACCATCAGAATTTATGAAATCCATATCCTCCGCTGGCAATCCACAATCATGAAGCAACCTGATCATTTGTTCCATCACAATGCTAACCTTGCTGTCAACTTTGAGGACTGGTTTATTTCCCATGTATAGTGCTCCCATTACTTGTAGTAAGGGAATCTCCAACGGAAAGTTGAATGGTGTGATAATTGCAACCTGCACAAGTTCTAGATCATATTAGCTCTAACATGCCATGAATTTGAATGAGAGAAAAACAATTCTGTGTGTTATACAGCATAGGATAGAACTACATTGTCAGCTAACAACTAGCCTGTGACAGTTTGGAACATCAAACTGAATGTGTTAACTGCTAATGCTAAGCAATACAGTCATGGCATTGGCAGCAGCCATTTAACTAGCATAGTAAAAGTTTGCCACCAGGTTCCAATTCCAGCTAACATTTAGCGAAATTTTGTTGAAAAACATGCCCGCAGAGGAAAAAAGGCTAATAACTTCCAAAGTTAGATTGGAATTATAACTCAAAAGGAACAATGACTTGTCACCAAAGATGTCTGATCCATAAATGAACTTGAAGCTCTAGAAAATTATTCGAAAAATAATAAGATTTATTTAACATGGATTTTTTTTCCATTTTCTCTAGAAACTAGAGACAAAAATATCCAAGAAATTTCAAAAACAATTTTTTTTCCCAGAAGAGGCTGTTAAGAACACTGACCGGACCATATGGCCAACGGTAGCCATTACTTCTTTGTCCAAGATGGTTGCCAGGTACAGCAAATGACCTTGCCAGAAAACGTACCTGTTACAACAAACAAAGAGAATATTGAATAATGAGGAGATAAGAGTAAAATTATTTCAATCTACAAACTGAATTATTTCAATCTGTAGAATGCAGGGTAGATCATTTTGAATCAGTGTGCTCCCAACGCACTACGACAATAAGGTTAACACTAATGGATAGATTATGATATATATAGTAGCTTTTGTTGTCACGCAGGTGAAGAAATCTTGTCACCAGAATATACCCCAAAAAATATAGGCTGAAATACCTGATCTCCACAAAAATTTTCCAAGAACTTTTGAGAAACTTGAACTTCTGCAAGAGCTTGTTGGTAGCTCTTTGGAGATACCCTCTGGATAAGTTTAGCAAAGAAATCTGAGACCTGCATTGAGCATTTGGAGAACAATGAGCACAAAACCATAAAAGGAAATATATACGAGAATAGTGTTAAACGCATCTATTCTCGACATGACTTGTACTGCAATGTTAAAGTATTTCACAAGGCAGGTCCATCCAAGCATACTAGCATCATCTGCAGAATATCTATAGTGATAAAAGAGAGTTAAATATTTTACTATCAAGACGTCATACCATATGTTGACCCAGCATATGTGCAGCTTTTGCAGATATATCTCCATACATGAGGTACCTGCATAATTGAGTTTCTTGAGAAAGGCAAGAATATTATGATAAATAATAATTTGAAACTTGGAGACCATGAAAAGTAAAATTCATCGAGGTTTGTGAATTTATGATGTATAAAACTATTTTTATGCTATATATCTAGGGATACCATGCAACATTGTTTGCAGCATAGCATAAACTTGAATGACCACGTAAAGAGTAACAAACAACTTCAGATATGATTTTCAATGAGAGATTCAGACGACAGAGGGTATATAAGTGGATCTGAGTTAATAAAAGTTTAAGGTAGATTGTTCTTTTTTTTGGGGAACAAAAAGAAGTTAGCTTTGAAACACGGTTCAAAATACAAGATAGCTAAACACACCTCTCTGGAGCTTTAAGTGGGTTGTGAAGTCCATGCTTTGGGCATTTAGATAAACTCTCCACAAATGGCTACAGATAAAAATAATAATAAAATCACAAACTGTATGAGAACATACTCAGAGGACATCTCAAAGAAACAATACCTCCATCCTCACATAGCAATACGATTAATTGATAATGCCAAACAGGTTTAGATACAACTTCTCAATGGACAACAGTTCTATCCTATACATACCCTCACCAAAATAAGCAGCAGGTGCAAAATCAAGTTACATGTAACAAAGTCAACAGTTTATACTTTTCGTTTAAGGAAAGTTGAAAAGATTAAGTGAAGTTGAATTATGTCTTTTTTCATGAACACAAAATGGAAAAAATATAAGAGAAGCATCCCTAATTATACCTTTATCTCTGTCCCCTGAACCTCAGCGACTTTGATGAATTTGTCACCATTTAAGGGATCAACTAGCCAGTTGCTGTTAGCAGATGCTGTCCAGCTGCCCTGCACTGAACCATTGTGATCGAGACAGAGACAACTTGAGATTAGAATGTCATTGCTGTGCATTTAAATGAAAAGATAAATAACATATTTACTTCAGTGACAAGTGACAACTGTTTGAACTGATAAACAGGACCCTAAGCATTGGTTTGGAAAACGGAAATAGCCACAAGCAGAGCTCTCACCGAAATTCTGCACTTCCGCAGGGCTGGAACCTGAAACCTCTTGGGGCGACACCGTTGCGAACGACGGCGTGTGCAGCCACCTGCGAATCCTCCAAGCAGTCAGTCGCGGGCGCAAGTGAACTCACCAGTCACCATCCACAGCCAGCCAGTGCGGCCTCGAGTGGCAGCAACTCGGGCACAGCACAAGCACGGCCCCGAACAACCCTGACAGGCACGCAACGCAAACCTACGGCCACACGGCACGCAGGGCACTGCCTAGTCAGGTCAGGCAACGGCGCCTCGATACCACGCACGATCCACCACCGCGCAACTACAGATCCCGGAAAGGGAAACAAAAAAAATGGGAGCGCGGAGCGAGGCGGATCACCTGGACACGCAGGCGAGCGGAGCGGATCGAGTGGCGGCTGCGGCGAGGTGCCGCCGGGAGAGGAGGCGGCTCATCAGCGTCGACGGCGGCGGGTGGCTGCGTCCGCGGCTTCGCTACGCTTCTCACTTGGATCGTTGAGGGAGTGGGCTTGTTGGGCTCGTTCTCTGCAGTGTGCTCGTGGTGTCGTGAACTCGTGTATCGCTGCGGGCGCTTTTAACTTTCCACGGCAGCTTGGGGCTCTGCCTCTCTGCGTGAGGGCCCGCGTGCTCCGCCATCAAGGGCTGCCGCGTGGTGATCAGGACATCGGGTTGCGCACGGATCCCCAAAGATCTGCCCACAAGGGACTGACAACTCACCTTATCTTCCATGTGCACGACTGACGGCGACAAATGGGTCAAAGGGTATCTCTTTTGTTAAATTGAATGATTTTTGGCCCGTTATAAAACAAATTTACTGTACTTGATGTTCCCACCATAAAAAAACAAAGCATTCCGAAGTTTTGCTAAGAAATTAGTCCAATGTTAAAAATACTTCACTTCATAATTTTCACGTGAAGACCTTTTCCTTCGTCAGGTACGATCATGCTTCGACATGAGAGGCATACGCGCTCTTTTCTTTATTCTATTTTTCTCGCTAGGTTTTGGAATGGAGTTTTAGAGAGACGTACCAAGAGTATGGTTGGAGAACGTTCCTCGCGACTTAGGTTAGAGTAGAGGCCAGGTCTTTTCCATATTTGCAGCTACTTCGTCGTGATGTACCATCCTAACCATGTAGACGAGGGCCTATTGTTGGACAAACAAGCCTAGCAAAGGCCCAACCCGTAAAATGGTCGGTCCATATAGGGCGAGTGATTGAAGTTTTTTTTAAAAAAAATCAACCGCGTCAAATAAAAAAGAACGGAGGGAGTATATTCTACCATTGTGATTCTATACATCATGTGACAATTGCACTTTGTTTTCTATAATGATATATGACATGCTGGGTACAAGTAATTACTAATCAATGAAAACTAAGACCAAGTATTACATAAAACCTGATATAATATGGAATCACTTTCACTTTGTTTTTGAGAAGTAATTTTGTTTTCTGTAATGATATATGACATGTTAGGTACAAGTAATTTACCAAATACTGAAAGCCAAGACCAACTATTACATAAAACCTGATAAAATATGGGATCATTTTAACTTTATTTTTGAGAAGCAGATATAGTTTTTTGTTTCTTGTGAACGAAGAACATGGTTAATCTATTGACCTTGATTGCTTCTTGTACATTCTTTGCTTAATAAGCTGTAACACCCCGAAATTTGACCCTAAGAAATTATCCTCTAATCTCTCGTCTAAATTCAAAATATGATTTTGAAAAGCTCGTTTGAGTGAAGTGTACCTTTATGAGCTCACCAAAAAAATCATCTCAATTTCTTCTACAAATATTTCTGATAATCTCTCCCCAAAAATCTCTCCAAATTCCAATACCAAGATCCTTTCAAATTCTATAGTCCGAATTCAAATCAGAAAAATGGGAAAAACCTTTTCTTTCCTAATCAGGCCGCAGCCCATCCTCCCTCCCCTTTCGGCCTGCCTCACCGCGGCCCAACTCTCTCCTCTCTCTCCCTTTTCCCGCGTGGGCCAAGCCACCCCGGCCCATTCGCCCTTCTCCTCTCCCCAGCCCAAGACGAGCAGCAGCCCAGCCGGCCACCTCCTTCCTCCTTTCCCCTTCCCTGCTCCTCGCCACGCAAGCAAAGCCGCCGACGCCGCTGCGCGACACCGGCCGCCCGCGCACCGCTAGCACACGCAGCGCCGCGCGCCCGCCAGGCCCCCCTGACGCTGCGCCGCGCCGCGCTGGGCCCCTGCGCCGCCCCTGCCTGCGCCCGTCTGCGCCCACAGCCAGGCCCCTACTGCGCGACATCGCTCGCCTGCGCCGTGCCCAGCAGACCGCCGCTCCGCGCCACGCCGCGCCACCGGCCCCTACGTGACGTCGGCTACGCCTGCACGCCACGCCGCGCCCGGACCCCTGCGCCGCACCTCGCCACGCTCGCCCCCTGCCCCGCCGCGCGCGCGCACTCTGCTCCCCGTGCCGGACACCCCCCTCACGCACGCGCCGTGCCGCACCGCTACCCGACGCGGCGCTGCACCAGCACCGCGCACACCACGCCGTGCCAAGGCACCCCGCGACGCTGCGTCGCTGCACCCTGCCGCCTGTGTGCGCACGCCACTACGCGACACCCGCGCGTGCCGCGTCGCACCATGTCGCGCCCCTGTCCGGCACCCGTCGCGCCTATAAGACGGGGCCGCCAGCTCCTCTTTCCCTCCTTCTCCTTCCCTCTCTCGCCGCGCCGCTCTCACCCGTGTGAGCCGCGCCGACGTTGCGAGTCCTGCACCGTCCACCACGCGCGTCTCCGCCGCGGCTCGCCTCGGTCCATTGCCGAAGCCGCCCGCCGCGGACGACGTCTGCCCCGCTCCGGTGAACGCCGCCGACGCCGCGCGCTAGAAATTCTCCACCCACATACCACCTCGGTCCAATTCCTCGGACATACACCTCCACACCATTGCCACCTACTTCCGCCCGGCCTCAATTTCCTCTTCCGTCGCTCCTGCCGCGCTCTCCACGCGCGCCCGAGGCCGGCGGCCATGGCGCCCGTGGACACCCCCACTCCGCGCGCCTTCCCCTGCTCGGAACCCCCGGGATGGGTTCGCCTCAGTCTCCCCTTCGCGGCGCTGCTCTCGGAGTCGCGACCGGAGGCCGGGAGCTTCCGCTCCGGCGAGCTCCGGCGAGCGAGCCCGGCGGCGACCGGGCGAGCGCTCTGGTCGAGCGAGCCGCTCGCCCTGCGCCTGCCTGCTCCTCCCCTGGCTAGATGGGCCGGCCCAAGGCCCCTAGTGCTCGCGGGCCAAAAGAGAAAAAGAAGAGAAAAGAAGAAGAAAAAGGGAGAAAAAGAGAAGGGCCCTGTGGGCCGAATCCCTTCCACAGGCCCAAGTTCGTTTTTCAGCTCGGGCCGGAACCAGAGTTGCCACCCAAAGTCTGTTCCACCCCCCTGAACTGTCCAGGCAGTTCCAATCTACCCCCTTAACATGAAATACTCCATATCTTTTCCGTTCTAGCTCCGATTTATGTAATTCTTGTACCGAAATACTCTGTAAAATAAGCTCTATCTATTCATATACTTATTGTAATATCCTCACATACTCCGCCGACCACGACACACGAAGATTCGCGGTCTACGTCATTTTGGGTCGACCCGCGACGACGGAACTAGGGCACCTGTGGCAAGCCACTTGTGCATTAGTTCCGCCCTCGCCGATCGGTTCACTGAAGACCCGGTTTGGTTGAACCGAACCGGACGGTTGCCAAACTCTACCCCTGTCCCCGTAATGCGGACGACAGGTGGGGATGGTTGACACCGTCCGAGTTCGTCGCTCTCTCCCTCACCGCGATGTAAGCCCATCGCGCTACGAGAGTAGACCGAGCCCAACGGAAGGAAGAGTTGGACCGCACGTGCCAGAGTTGGCCCGTGTCGTCTCTCTCTTCTTCAAATTAATCTTTAATGCCGACATGCTGTCCCCATGCTGCCGGAAAATCCGTCTCATAGGCCCGGCATGGATGGCACTAAAGATCAAACTTTTGATACCAAAAAGGAGGGGGGGCAAACGTGCCATTTATCCGTTGGACTCCCGTTCTATTCACATGCAAAACCATAAGGACATCTTTAGCTCCACAAAACCCATATCATGATAAGCTCAGAATGTACCTTGATTTGGTGTGTTTTGCTTGTCTGTACGTGTAGGCTTTCTCGGAGAGCCGTTCGGTTCCGTCTCTGAAATGGTTTACTCAGGGACCGGAACAGGAGTCTAATGATGCAACAACCGTCGTACCGGCTACCTCGACGAAATGAATGCAAGTCCACTGGAATCCTCACTTGATGCATAAATTACTCAGTTTTTATATACACATCCTATTGCCTTGTATAATGATAAAACTTGCATGTTTTGCTGGCTAAGGTAAACATAGTAGGATATAGCCTCCCGAGCCACTTTAGATGTAGTGCGCTTAGGTGGATTGCTCACTCAATTATATACATTAGTATTGATGAAAATAATGGGAATATGGTGATGGGTTGAACGGGTGTTTTCAATAAAACATGGGGTAAGACCCTGGCAGACGACTTCGGTTGTTGAAGCCACTGAGGGGTAGAAACCCCGGGGATACGTTATCACGGATGCCCCGGAGTCCGGTCCTTGTTGCGAGGACTGGACTGGTGTTGGCTCAGATAATGAGCATGTGTGGGAGCTCTACCCTTAAGGACCGAGTTGACGTTTCATCTTGCCTAACTCATTTAGTGCAACCACTTGAGGTTGTATGTGGCAACCCTCGGTTAGAACCCGCTTTGGACAAACCAGGCGTAAGCCGGTGTGCTGGGATGCATGAGAGATTGGGAAAGGGGCGCGGTTGCATGGCTGCGGTCAGGGGTCAACAGTCGCGTGGCTGCGGGTCTGAGCGACAGGAGGTCCCGCGTCTCTCATGGCTGAAGTCTGGGGGCGTCTTGCGGGGGGAAAACCGGCGAGCGGAAAGGGGCCACATGACGATGTGTGTCCTGGACCAAACTTGTGGGTAAAGTGTGCACCTCTGGCCAGAGTATAATTAAATCTATCATGATAGTCCGCTGTCCACTGGTATGGACAAACGAGTTACGGCTTGGTTTCGGAAACTAGCATCTTATAAAAAGTGGGTTGGGATGGGGTCAAAATGATGGTTTTGAGGCAGCTGCGGTTGCCGAGGAGGTGTGTGTGTGGAAAATGTGATGGCCCGTGAGCCATGAGCCGCGATGAACCGGCAAGTCCAGTGGCAACCTCTTTTGGGATAAAGATGTTTTCTCAATTAAAACTGAGAACTAAGGAAACCTGCATATCAAATGTTTTACTGCAAATTTACCTTCAGCTCCAGATATATCTTGCATATAGTGATATCTTATATCCCCTCTTCCTATGGAAGAAGGTGGACTTGCGGAGTACGTATGTACTCACCTTTGCTTTGTTGTTGGTTTACAGAGCAAAGAAGATCATGGACGTGTGAGGGTTACGGTCTGCTTCCCAACTATGTGTTGTGGGAAAGAATGGGTCGCGCTTTAAAGTTTTCCGCTGCAGTGTTTTCGGGCTGCGCCCCGTTTGGTCTGTCTCGTTAGGGCGGATCTGTATACATCTGATGTACAAATGTGATTACCATAACTCCTGAGAATGGTAATAATACACATTTTAGTCCTGCTTAAGGGCTTTAAGGGCTGGGACGCTTCATAAGCTTAGGAAATGTGTTGCCTTCGGTGTTGTGTTTTCTTTGCTTAATGATATCCTATGACGAATTAAATATCAATTCTGAGTTTCTGACAGTTACTTCGCTCATGTCACTATGTGCTTTTAGTTCATACCTTTTGTTATGGAAACCCTTAGATAAGCTGGCTGTATCAAGGTCATACTGGTTGTACCATACTGAAATTTTCTTTTTAACAATTCCTTTTCTCTATGAAAGCTTCAGTTTAGACTCTTATGATCAATTTTATCCTTATTTATTCACCATCTACAGTTATTGTGGTGTAGTTTTTGTCTAAATCTTGTGGTCAGCATCTTGTAGATGCATTACCCTTTGTCTCAGCATGCCCCTTTTGTTTTATCAAATTTATTCATGGAATCTTAGTTTTGATGCATATGCATCTCAGGCTCTGATTTGCTTTTGTCATGCCAATGCAGGGGCGGATTCAGCGTGGGGGGCTAGGGGTGCTCCCCCACGCGATCAATAGAAGCCCCCTACAATATTTATATATGAATAAAAAATAGGTAGAAAATGTGAAAAAATAGAAAAGAAAGAGGGAAAAATGAGAGAGAAAGATGAAAATGAGCACCCCCTAATTTTACATCCTAGATCCGCCACCGCGCCAATGCATATACAGTTTTTCTTCTACTTTGAGTATCACCTTTTATTTATAATTGTAACACTGTGCCCCTGCAAATGTTCCAAGTGCTCCAGTCCTGGAAGCTATGCTGGCTACATCACCAAGATCGACGAAAACTATTTCAATATCATTCACTGCTGACACAGGTAAAACATTTGAATATTCATCATATCGTTTTCTAACACAGAGAAATCTTCATCTTTGTTTCTGTTCATCGCTAGGCAACGGCAAGGCGGCCGCCATGAGTTCCCAGTCTTCCAGCGTGATTCTGCTCCACTTCCGGCATCTGGATCGCTTCCTCAAGCGGCAGGGTCTCCACAAGATTGCCCGACATCCGCCCCTACTTCCTCGTGTGATTGCTTTATTCTTTTCATATTTCATATTTAACCTAAACTCCTCCATGGGACGGGATTTTCAGGTTGGAGAAGGAATCCCTAGCGTACCTCGAGGCCGCGCATCTACGGAAGCTGGTGAAGATCGGAAATTGGGACACCACTTGGGCCTACCTGCGCCCCTTCTCGCCTGCCACTCCATTACCTCGATGCGGAAAGGCTGTCTCCAACAGCACTCCTCAAATCCCATTCTTTATGACTGTTACAACTACTTTCTTCTCTGTCTACAGAGTGCAGCATTTATGTCAAACAATACAAAACAGTATTTTAGAAAATCCCTTTAGGGATTCCCATTGCGTACAGCCTAACGCCAGCGAGCTCTTCTGGTACGGTGGTCATGCAGTGACGACTTCCGCAGCAAGTTCCCACGGCTTGCCAAGTGTCATGACTTCGCAGAGGTCGTGCAGCGTCATGAACAGTACCACTCCATGGCCTCTGAACAAGTCAGTCAGGTACGGTGTGATTTAGACCAACCCATAGCCAAACATACTGCATAACTGCCTGCCTGCGAATCATCAGGGGTTTGGTTTGTGCTTGCACTGCAGGGCATCTCTCGACTGGGAGGCAATGAAGCTCAACCTTGGAGAAGCTGCTTCATCTATGTCCTGACCTTGAACGCAGCTTCAGAATGCGAGAGCCACGACGCATGCCCAAGCCATCGGAAATAACTCCTCTCACGTTTGGGTACCTGCTCTTTCTTTCTCTTAACTTCTTGTCCCAGTTCAGTACATTGTATGGCTATTTTCCACATTGCCCTCGTTCAGTCTGCGGGGTTCTCGCAGGCATCAAAGGACGGAAGAGGATGGACCAAAAACCAGCAGCATGTGAACTCGCACTTTTCCTTCTACGAAAGAGGTGCTGCTAGCACATACAAATACTCATTTTGCCATCAATATTTGCTTCAGTCAGTCTAAATGTTCTTGTGTGGTAGTACATATTTTCAGGCCTCCCTCCAGTCAGGAGATAAATCACTCTAGCGAGTCAGGTTTGCATTCAGTCCATGTCATTTTTACAACCCGGCTGCTTATTTTTTGTTAGACTTCATATTCAGTAGCCAGACCTAAGTTGTTCTGATGCGTGTTGATTATACTTCATGGTTACCAATCTTCTCCTTATTAGTTGTAATAACCTTGTCAGGCATTTCTAGTGCTACACTTTTGCAGCCAAAGGAAGCTGAAAATGCCTGTGATATTTCCTTGCTGGGTTGTGTCAGTGTCTAAGGGCCCAAGGGCCCATATGTAATGCACTTAGACTGGGCTCACCAGTGAGCCTATCCCACCCCGCCCATCCACTATTCTAACTACTCCTCTCTCTGTCTACAGTGCTAAACAGTGTATGGGCACCTTCATTTGGGCCTTCTAGTGAGCCCAGTCTTACAACATGGTGTCAGAGCCGGTTGAGGCGCTGAGGCCGCAATTCTAGCCGGCGGCGGTGGAGCAGGCGGAGCCGGTGACGCGGCCTGCGGCGAGGCGAGGTCCGGCTGCGGTGGCACGGTCGGAGGCATAGGGAGGCAGCGACCGGTCGCGGCGAGGTCGGACGCACAGGGAGGCGGCGACCGACGGCTCGCCCTGCGGCGAGGCGAGGAGGCGGCTGCGGTGGCGCGAGGAGGAAGCGGAAGGGCGGCGTAGCCTGCGGCGAGGAGACCCGAGACCCCCGAGGCGCACAGATCAAGGCCGAGTAGAGGTCCGCGACGGCAACGAGCAGCGAGGCTGTACGGCGGCCATTGGGGCAGGACTGCGCGCTGCTGGTCTTCTTCAAGAAACAGAGGAGGCAAGCTGCAAGCAGGTACATAGGGCTTGCAAGCAGTGCGTGTTCCATTGTTGTGGGTGGCAGTGCGTGCGGTGTGCCCTCGGTCGAAACCATCGCTGGTGGCGCGTGTATCGACTCTCCAAAATCACGGCCGTGGATCAGTTATTCTGTTTCCGATCCGGACGAGGATACCTTCCCGATCCGGACCAGGATACCTGCGGGGATTTCTGATCTATATATAGCAAAGGCGTTAATCCGTTGGCACAATCAGAAGCACGGTTCTTTGGCTCACGCCTCACAGTCCAATCTTTCGTACAATCCGCGTGCCCTGCCTGTTCTAGCAGGAACAAGCCCTAGCCACCAATCTGATCTCGCGCATGGACTCCACGGCGGCGGACGACGTGCGCCAAGCGAAGAAGAAGCGACCAAGGCTAACACCATCGCCTGGCGACGACGTCGACATGATCAGCGGCCTCGACGACGACGTGCTTCTTCAAATCCTCAGGATGGTGGCCGACGCGAGGGACGCGGCGCGCACCAGCGCGCTCTCACGGCGTTGGCTCGGTCTCTGGACACGCGTTGCCGCGCTACGCTTCGCCTCTCGTCCGGTGTTTGACACAGCCGCCGCCAGAGTCGCCGAACTGTGCGCCGCCTTGAAGGCGTACGCTTCCGTCGTCAACGACGTGCTTGCCCAGCGGCGTACCCGATCCGACTTCACCGTCGAGAGCCTGACCATCTCTTATACCATGGATCTTAAGTTGATGAACACAAAGGATGTGGAAAAGTTGAGTCTGGCGTCCGCCCATGCCACGCGAGGCTGGATGCAGCACGCCGGCGCCTTTCGGCAAGGTCTCAAGGATTTCACCGTGGACATGGATCTGCCTCGTTGCCATGCTATTGATTTTTATGATTCTGAGGAGGAGGAAGAGGAAGAGGAAGACTGGAAGAGGATCGCCATAGTGACGAGGAGGATCGTCCCGTGGTGGTGCTTCTTGACAAGCTTCCTAGTTGTCTGGAGATTCACTTAGCGTTAGGCGACGCAAGACTCCGGCTCCCCACCGCCATGAGATTCACATCACTCATCAATCTCTCGCTCGAAAGGATTGGGATCGAAAATCATGGTGCTCTTCACCTCCTTGCCCGCTTTGTGTCGTCAGTGTGTTGCCCGCATCTGCAGAAGCTGCGTATGGTCAGAATATGGTTTCCTAATTCCATGGAAGAGGAGAAGATAATGCAGCTAGAGGCCGATGAGCTATTGGAGTTATGGGTAGAGAACGTCTACGTGCAGACGTGGGAGCTCAAGACTCCCATGCTCCGGAGTTTCCACATTGACAAATGCTACGACATCGATGAGCTTAGACTCTCGGCTCCGAAGCTGGAAGAATTTGAATTCCTTCAACAAGTATCGTCGCCCAAAAGGCTTGAGGTCAATGACGAATTGTCATGCGTGCGGAACCTCAAGATCGGTCATGGTTTTTTGATTTGTCCGGACAAGATTCAAGACGATATAAACGCCAATGTTCTCCTCCTCAAGCAATGCAGCTCGGTCACATGCCTTGACGTGACACTTGGAGGCATGGACGTGATACAAAGTTGGGTACCACAACTCCCTAGTATCACATCTTTGACGGTTACTATTTTTCTGAATACATTTCGGCATCATGACTATAGAGCTAGCGTGGGAAGCCTCCTTTCTCAATTTAACAATCTCAGAAGCCTCAACTTACGTTTACACTCGTTTGACAGAATGTTGGTGAGTACCTATTTATATCCCATATAGCTCAGTATTTACTTAGTTTTTCCATAGATGATTCATCTCTTAAATCTATTTGGACTAAACACGCGTTTGTTTATCTGTGTTGCAGTCCAATAATCTCAAATGCCATCACCAAGATGACTGGACACTGCGTGATGCCGCCATTGCTCACCTACTGGAATTAGAGCTTACCGGATTGAGAGGAACTGATTGTGAACTTTGGTTCATGAAAGCTGTGATCGCAAGTGCCAAAAGACTCTGCAAAGTGGCTATAAGCTTCCATCCAAAATGCCCACATCAAGATAACATGGATGCATTTGAGCGCATGCTACTCGATGAAGGAATGCGGACTTCACATCGTGACACATTTATGCTTAAAACCTGCAAAACTTGTAAAATAATGTGAGGTGGAACAAAACTTCACAAGATTTACTTGTAAAAAAGGAACTTCACAAGACTTCTGTTGGAACGAAAAACAAAGATTTTTTTTTTGTTTGTGCATTACAAATATATATTATATCATAAGTTGTTTTTGTTATCAGGACTATTATGTCGTAATTAACTCGCAACTAATGTCGCACTAGCAAAGTGTCCGTGCTTTGCTACGAAACATTATCAACCAGCCATATCAATCACTTTATCACTTATTGTCAGAGTATTATCTTGACCATTCGTTTCATTAAACTGATGATTCGGTGCGGAAGGGATTTGATTTAATTAGCAAAGCTCTGTTCTTACTAATTTGCTGCTTTACCTCCGCTCATCGTCAACCGTCGTGGCACAATGGTACGTGCAGCACTGGGCCGGCTCCCACGTTGAGCAGCCACTGCACGGGATGGGCAATGATGGCCCACGGTGGCTAGAGCCGCTGGGGAGGGCGCCGGTTGGATCTCTGGACCCTGTGGCCCATGGGCTGATCGCGTCATGGCTCTCGCTCGACGTTCCGCTGTGGAGGCCGCTTGCCAATCCGGCAATCCCACTCGGCAGCTTGGGGCTCTGCCTCTCTGCGTGAGGGCCCGCGTGCTCCGCCATCAAGGGCAGCCGCGTGGTGATCAGGAGTCAGAGTGTGTTCGATTCCTGCGTTAACGCTGCCGCAACAGAAGTTTTTGGAGCACCGACCGCACGCTATTTCCATCGTACGGTGAGGAGCTAAGCCTGACACTGTTGCGGGAGAGTTAACGCTACCGCCGAACACTCTCAGGATATCGGGTTGCGCGCGGATCCCAAGATCTGGCCCACAAGGGACTGGACAACTCACCTTATCATCCATGTGCACGACTGACGGCGGCAAATGGGTGAATGGTAGTATCTCTTTTGTTAGACCATCCCAATAGGATGCTCCATTGTCTATTTTTATTTCTTCACTATTCTTATTGTATTTTTCGTTGCATAAAGATTAACAATAATTAGACATCAAATGTTTGTTTAAATTAAATTAGGTTCACGTTATTGTGCACTTAACGCCACAGATCCAATCCATACCAAAATAGAATAGAAATGGAGGAGACTTGGTTAAGGCTTTCATTAGCCGTGTGGGTTGCCTACTGCATGGCGGTGCAAGCTCAAATTGCTCTTCGGTTCCTGTGTTTTCATAGGCCGCAGCCTGTTATATATCCTGGTGTGGACTATTGAATCACATGGACTTTCGGCCTATAGACTATTGATTCGCATACATTTTTGGCCTACATATTGATAGCTGATCCTGGGCGTTGAAACTTTGACGTGGAGAACGTATTAGTGCTGAGTAGGGGTTATAAAATTTCTACAATCTTGGGGGTGCCATGGATGTGAGGGTGAGACGGCAAAAGCACCAGCTAGAGGAAGAAGATGCGCCTGAATTGTGCGGCAACGCGTGACCGGTACCTATCTAGCCGCCCATGCTCCGTACCGTTTGCTTCAACAGTCAACACCCTCCTCTCAAGCTCCCTGTGCTGCGTGGCATCAACCTGAGCTCACAAGGTTCGGCCCATCCTTGTTGACACTAGGCCAAATTTAGCCCATGAGTGTACATCGCGTCACCAGTTCTGTGGCCCAACATTTTTGAACTTTGAGCGTTCCACATGCTAAGCTCAAAGTTCGAACGAGTACCACGTTGCCCTCGGTCCAAACCATCGCCGGTGGCGCGTGTCTCGACTCTCCATCTCCAAAATCACGGCCGTGGATCAGTTGCCGGCGCGCACGGGCACGACAAGTGAGGCCACTCAGACCGCAAGAGCCCCAGATCAAATCTCGCCCGCGCCCCCAGCTTTTCCCAACGCCCTTGCTCCTTTCTCTCCTCCGCTTCCCGTGCACCTCGTGATCGATACTCTACAAGATAAGGAGGGGAGGAAGAAAAGGCAAGGGAAGAAGTGATCGCCGACTCGCCGCCGCTGGTTTGCTCTCCAGCGGTCCACCAATGGAGCCGTGGCGGAGGCGGACGCTGCTCAAGGTCATCGTCCTCGGCGACAGCGGGTCAGTACGCCCACGGGCTGCCGCCGCAGTGCCGTTTTTTCACCTTTCGTTTCTCGCCCTTCTATTTCTCGCTCTTTAACTTGGTGGGATTGGTTTTGACGAGTGCAGGGTGGGCAAGACGTCGCTGATGAACCAGTATCCTTCGTCGTTGGTCACGTTCTTCAGAATTTTAGTTAACTGATGGTGTTTTTTTTTTTTCCTGCTTCATCCGTTCAGTTGATCTGTTGATCTTGTGCTTAAGAAAAAGGGTCGATTCTTCAGAGTTGAAAAGCTGTACTAAGCATAGTATGCTTCACCCATGAAAGTGTCTCCTCTAGGTGCTGGACCTGTTGAAAGATGCTTAGATTTGCTTGACAATGATTAGATATGTGAACAAAAAGTTCAGCCAGCAGTACAAGGCGACAATCGGTGCCGATTTCCTCACCAAAGAGGTCCCCATTGACGACAGGCTTGTCACCTTACAGGTGATCCTTTTGTGCTGTTTTGGGTTAAATCTTGCGCCACCGAGACGAAACGGACCGTGCAGCGGTCGACCGGTCGTCATTATGTTTTGTTCTGATGCAGATATGGGACACGGCAGGGCAGGAGAGGTTCCAGAGTCTTGGCGTAGCGTTCTACAGGGGTGCCGATTGCTGTGTGCTAGTTTATGATGTCAATGCTAAGAGAAGCTTTAATACGCTCAATACCTGGCATGATGAGTTCCTCAACCAAGTAAGTCGCTTTTATCTTGTACTGCCATCTTTGTGTCTGATTAAGACAGCAGGTATAAAAAAGATATCATTAGCAAACAGCTTGACGCGATGTTGTGCCCACATATTCCACAAGTATGAAGTATGTATCCTTTTGGTTTTCAGTCTGCAACGGTAGCTACTTAATTATGGACTTAAGGCCCTTTGCCGTTGAGACAGATAATCCCGATATGATTGGTATACTCATCTACAGCAAGTTCATTTCAGTTTGTGAATACTTCATTGTTTTTCCTCCAAAAACAAATGCATTGGTTATGATGTTCATTTTACTGCATCATTGACTTGTCTGATGCAGTATTTAAATTAACCGAATCCACTGAATTTCTGTTTTCGCTGCTTAGAACAGAGCATGGCATCTGAAGAGTTCACATCTATCCTTTTCAGGCTAGCCCATCAGATCCCAAAAATTTCCCGTTCATTCTGGTCGGGAACAAGATTGATTTAGATGGTGGAAACAAGCGAATGGTTAGTTTCCTAACGTGCAAACTTTCATATATAAGTTTTGAAATATTCTACAATCTCCTTACGGGCTCCCTGCAGGTTTCAGAGAAGAAAGCAAGGGAATGGTGTGCCTCCAAGGGCGATATTCCATATTTTGAGACCTCTGCAAAAGAGGATCACAATGTTGACACTGCTTTTCTATGCATTGCCAAGCTCGCTTTGGATCATGAGCATGACCAAGACATGTAAGTAAAAGCGTCTTCAATTTTCTGTTCAGATCGTTACAAGGTTCAATCCATGTTGTTTTCTGTCTTGTGGCCCCAAGACTCAAGATGCATATTTGCAGTTATAGGTTCTAGTAGAAATGGTGCATCTTACTGTGACCTTTTGAAAAATAGCAACAAAAAAATTTTTTGCATAGATGTAGGAGGCAGGCTATGCTCAATTCGTGCAGTTTGCCAGATTCTGGCAGCTCCCAGATTGATTTGATGTTCTAATCATATGCATTATATGTTTCTTTTTCTGTCCCCAGTTACTTCAAGACAGTTGCAGAACAAGTCCCGAATACTGAACAGACAAGCGGATGTGCTTGCTAGGAGTTCGGCATTTCTTGGCACTTTACTGTATACAATAAGTTCGCACACACATACCTAGCAGCGGTTTAACAAGCTTGTGTAATTGTAATTACAGCATTAGTGGCTGTGTTATTGTCCGATACCTTTACAGCGGGGTGTTTGCAACTGCAAGTTGTGCTTGCCACTTGTTCAGTTGTTCTCCCAGGACAATAAAACCCACACACTTGCAGACTCCTCGTCAGCTGTAACATGTAGTATTACTTTTCAAACTGCAGATTCCTACTGCTTGATTCCTCACCTCTTCGCTGCGTGTCCTATCAGAGTGTGTGTGTGCACGGTTCACCTGGGCACCTGGCAGATGATGGTACATGCACATGTGTGATGGTTCAACTCCAAGACTTTTCAGACCTGGTCTTGCTGAATGGAACGTTCAAGCCCCTGCTCTGTGTGGTCAGAAAGCAATCCATGTTCCGCGATCTTGAAACCTGCTGGGTGTACCTGGTTGGGAAACCACGAGGCAGGAGTTTGCCCACGACGACGCGCGCGACAGCGACGCCGTCTTGCACGGCGTCTGCCACCCAGTCGTCAGTCGCCAGTCGCTTCAACACTGGCGCGGCAGTGGAGCTGCAGCTGCCAGGTCGTCGCCTCGCATCGGCGAGTTCGGCCGGGAGGGGGCGAAAAGGCCGCGCCGGACAAGGCTTGACCCCGCGCTTCCTGGACCCTGCTGACCGCCTTCTCGGATCCTGCCGAGTTGCCGGCGAGAAGGTTCGGAAACGGGCCCGCGAGGTCAAACTCCTGATGCGACGCCGGGTTGTCGCCGTCCGCGGGCATGCCGCCGGAGTCAGCGCTCGCGACGCACCCGCACCACTAGGGATTCAGCTCGCTGACGAGTGAGGAGTGACTGGGATGCCGCGGCATGGCTCTACGCTGCCATGTGTATGCGCGCGCGCGGCGACGTCTGGTGTGGCGGCGTGGCGCGGTTCAGTTCACGAATGAGCTTCTGATATGCCAGAACGCCGGATACTGCTGACTGATGAAGCCCACAGGACACTGGACGACTGGACGTAGTTCTTTGTTTCGACTTTTTTTAAGCCTTTTGTCTCAGAAACAGAACTTGCAGGATGTGTGCACGCAAGGGAGAACGGTTGTCGAATTTAATTGCGTATGCGAACTCCAAATTACGTCTCTCCAGTTCTATCCCAACCATAAAAAAACGCTTAATATTTTTTTAACGTAAACCACTGAATTTTGTATTCATCTGCGTACATGCTAAAAATGCATGTCAAGGTACATGGAGCAGCACAGGAATTTCACAGCATACTAAAAAAATGCAATATTGTGATTACATGCATGTCAATATGACCATCGTGTGCTACATGTCACACATGCTATAAACTCGGATCAGTTTGTGAGGTTCTTAAGATAAAACCTGCTTAGCCGCATGAGTCTCTTACTAATATGGGGTCTAATTGTCTTTAGAGAGTGTTTTGTAAAAAAAAAAAACATTTAACTTGTGCTGCAGTAAAAAGTATTCATCCGATCATTTAAAGATGTAAACTAGTCTTTGCGGGACATTTTGTCATATAAATAGAGAAAAAAAGAAGTATTTTTCTCAGAAAGAACAATGGCTAGAAAACTTATTGTAATTTTGCTTCCCGTTTCACAAAACAACTACTACCTCCGTATTTAAATATAAGTCACGGTTGACTTTTTTTTAAAACTTCAATCGCTCGTCTTATTCAAAAAATTTATAATTTATTTTGTTGTGATTTGTTTTATCATTGTATATAGTTTAAGCATGACTAGTTTTTCTTACTAGTTTACACACATTTTTTGAATACGACGAAGCTTCGAAGTTTTGAAAAAAAAAAGTCAACACGACTTATATTAAATACGGAGGGAGTATTATTTTCAGATGAAAGGGGAATATCTTTTTTTTTTATCACATCGTTTTCTACTCCATCCGTTCCTAGATATAGTTAAGATTAATTTTATCTAAAGTCAAAACCCTTTGACTTTGACCAATTTTTATTTAAAACTGCACCAACATCTACAAATCAGATTATTTCTATTTAATCAACCGTGAAATATATATTGATTGCGTACGTATTTATTTGATTTTATACATGCTAATATTTTCCCTAAAATCTCAGTTTAGATCAAAGTTAAAGTAAAACTAAAATTAATTTGGAAGAGGGAGTTTTAAAATCTAAAAACATTCCCACATACTTTCTGTAACCACTAAATGTTTAATGCAATTTTTTGACAAAACTTTGGATAAAGTTGGAACTTCAGTTAGGTATACTTTAGTGATCTGAGGGCTACAGAAATACAAAAGGATCGAGGTAATAAGATTCTTCGCGGATTTTATATTATTCTCGCGCCGGCATGGCTGTAAGCTCGACGGGGAATAACCGAATAATATGACCTCAGTACCGTACCATTTGTGCTGTGAGAGAATCAGAGAAAGAGATGGATTTCAGCTGGATAGGCGTGGGGGTCACCGCCTTGTAGGCTTTATATGTCGTAGTAGTACTACTGCAGATGAATACATGATACTACATGCATGCATGTAGGAAATGGTTGAGAGCGACAGATGATGCTGGATTGCTGATTTCGTTGTCAGCATGTACCAAACACAGTAGCAATAATCACATTATCCTGTGCTAAAAGAGTTTCGCGGTGCCTTCTTAACGGCACGTGCTTGATTATCCAAACAAACAGGCTGTAGATAGGGACAAAAAAGGGGGCACTTAATTAATTTGTGGTCACGTACTGAGTTTAAGATATCGTGGACAGTCACTAAAAGCCCTTCTAGATCCACCAAGGCACCTTGAAAGAAGCTGCAAATTAAACAAGGGGAAAGCTCCCCACTTTTGGTCATATTCTCAATGACCCTCCCTTGTTTGGTATTAATAAATTTGATTGGCACAGGAGCAGGTGATGCTTTAACAGAGTTCGTTGCTTCGGCGGATGTCTGTGAGATGCATACAGTACAAGCTTTTCTTTTCTTTATTTAAATCGGCATGTACTAGAGCTTGATGCTATATATAATATATTTGCCCATTCAAATCAAGACAGAGACGTCCCACTTGCAGTCATTCTTGTTTGATCAGTTTTGATCGCTTTGCAAATTAAATAGAGAGTTATTAGATAAACAACAGCTTGTCAATTCACTTATTATCGGTATTATATTGTTGGCTATTTCAGAGAGGTTTAAATTGGTCTGCCATTCATTTGCTGCCCTAGGCGGGACATATACTCCGTACTAATGACGCCACAATAGGTATGGTAGCATCTCGAGCCGTCGAGCGCTTAGCTAGCTGCTGCGGATACGTTTTTTCGGTACGCATCCGCTTACATCAACACATCCATGCTCGCCGCCCACATCAACCTATAAAGCTATTTTTCAAAGGCAAAGGCCTCCCGAAGTAGATTTTGACCCCATTTTTTCCTTTCTTACAACAATATGTACTCCTATCGATTAGACAGTTATGTAATTAGTATCATCTCGAAGCCACTTTAATTAAATACAGAT
Source organism: Paspalum notatum (assembly GCA_022530915.1). Classification (NCBI taxonomy): domain Eukaryota; kingdom Viridiplantae; phylum Streptophyta; class Magnoliopsida; order Poales; family Poaceae; genus Paspalum; species Paspalum notatum. Next base: position 37,670,121 of record CM039692.1, read on the forward strand.
CGCAACTTTATGCACTAAAAGTGCATATAATATGGTAGATTATTGGCGCATAAAGTTTGGTCCCCCTAGCGAGTGTAAATAAGCTAGCCTTTGCACGGAGTGCGTGAGAACATGCTATCTTGGTACCGGCGATTAGCACGTAGCTACCCCTAGTGGTGTGGTGTCTCTTTCCCTCCAGTAGCCCTCATTTCTCGCTGATTGAACGCGCGACGACAAAGCAGTGTATACGTGCCCAAGATGACGTGCTCCGGCGCTGCGTGCGGCGCTGACAACCAGCCGCGTTCATTCGTGGCAGGTTCCGGCGGAGGGCAACCGCGCGCGCGTGACCCAACTTGATTTGCGCGCGCGTGGGCGTGGATGCCCCCACCCATCATCCGCTGAGCTGCGCCACGGACGCCGCGCGGCGGCCAAGAGCGAGACTGCGAGAGCGAGAGCGGCGACGTCCCCACACGATATGATGGGTCGAATCACATTCACACATGCGGTGCAAGTGGTGTGGATAATTATCCGATCCGATCCGAATTTTAATTATGCGGATATAGAGGAGAAATTTTTATATCCATGCGGATATAGATAATCCGAATCCGATTTACACGTGGATACGGAGTAGGACATGGTATCACCAAAATCCGACAGATATGGAGTATCCGATATTTAAATGCGGATTATCCGATGTTTATAATAGAATAATCTGATTAGTTTGACAAGTACATTAAAGTCAACGACGATTGATTCGTGCCAAAAATACCGTCACTATTATTTTTTTTATTACTGATATTTAAACTATGATGAAATAGTTATACTTTAATTTATAATTTGTTGATCATTGAAAAAAAAGCTATATGTAACGTGTACTGTCCAATATTTTTAAATCCGCTTCCGCTCTGACACCGATCCGATTCCGCACAATTTTCGATATACAAAAAAATCCGTATCCATATCCGTAACCGAGTAATATCCGCTCCGCTCCGAATCCGACAAAAAAAATAGACTTAAAATATAAAAAAAAACATTATCCGTTCCGATCCGATCCGTTTGCGTTCCTATTCACAGTCACACACCACACCAAAAGGCCCGGCACTTATCAACGGCCCGGAAAGGAACGGAGGCCGACGGGGGCGACGTGACGTGACCCCTGGCGCGCGCCGCGCCGCTGTCCCGCCGTCCTGTTGCTGCTACGTCGTACGTGCGCCGGCCGTGCCGTGCGCGCCGCGGGGGGAGGCTTCCAAGAAGAGAGGAAGCGGCGGTCGGATCGGGCCGAATCGCACGGGCAGCTGTCGTCTCCCGATCTGGGTTAAATACGGGTGGCCCGTGGCCGCGGGGGACGGAGGGAGGGAGCGAGCGCGGGTGGAAGCTTCTGAAATCAGGAAACGGGGCCCGGGGTTGCTTGGTGTGTCGTTTGGATGGGTCTGTCCTCACTCACTCACTCACCACTCAGCAGAACCAGATGATACGCCCGCCCACACGTAGTTGTGGAATTTTATAAAGTTGTCATTGCAAAATTTATAGTCCGCAATTTGAAAGTATGAATATCATTAGTCATAAAAAAGCATACAAAATCGTAGAGAAATTGTATGGTACCATGCTTTCCTCTGCAATTGATGAATATTACTAGCCACAAAAAATAAATAAGTGATGACATGGTTTGTGAATCGGTGGGCTTTTAAGGTGAAACTCTTCCACGAAATTATAGAGAAATCTATTAGTGCGGGACTTTATTATATCTTTAGACACATAAGTCATCCGAGGAGCACAATCTTTTGACAAATTATTGGATGCTTTGTTTAATAGAACTAATAGCTAATAATCCCCAATGAACTACTAGCATGCTAATAAAAAAAGCATTATCTTGCTTTAAATTAGTCTAGCTGATAGCACAAAAGCCATCCGCCATTCTGTTGGCTTCTCCCAAGTCCCAACTGGTTTGGTTTCGACAATTAAATTAGCCCCGTTAGATCCACATTAGTATCTTTCAGCGGTGCACTTGTTCCATAATTAGAACGGCTAGAGTAGATAGTCACTATTGGTGTGATAGTAAGGTGTCTTTTAATACAAGTTTAATACTAAAAAGGATTAAAGTTTAGCCATCAAAGTTCTGTCCATTTGCATCTAAACATAACATACAACTAGTGATGGACTAAACTTTAGCTGATCCTTGGACTAAACATTAATCCATTAGTCCAAAAAGTGAGCTGAGTGGACTAATCTCAATTCATAGTGCAATTAATAGATTAACTGACTATTAGCACTTACTATTCAAACACCCCATGGTTAATGTGAGCGAACTAAATTTTAGCCAGTTAAACTTTAGCTACAACTACACTTTAATTAGGTCTAATTTATTCAATTAGGCCCTAAAGATGTAGGGGAATAGTTAGTTTGAGTTCAGCAAATCGTCTATCACATCGTCTATATTCAAACTGCACTCTTATTTACAATGTAGGTATAGTGTTATTTTCACAATCTACTGGACTTGGTCTTAATTGCACGCTTTTGTACTGCCATATATTCATGATGCTTCCCTTTATGCGTACGTGTATTCTCATGAGTATATATTATCCAGCCATCACAGAAAATATGTCCACCTATAGGAGTAATCTCGTATCATGAGTACGTACTATGAGATTATATGACGACGTAAGACTATCCACAGTGGAGCGTCTATATGGATTGTCTATAGTACCGTTTGACACTGTAGCGCTACTATAGACAGAGAGGAGTGACAAAGAAAAATGTAGTTGGAATAGTGGATGAATAGTGATAGGCAAGATTTTACTCCTCCCGCTGGAGATGGTCAAACAGCCGCATATAAGCGAAAAAGGCAACTAATTAAAGTTTTACGCTGCACATAAACGCATATAGGCGAAAAAGGCAACTAATTAAAGTTTTACGCTGCACATAAACGCATATAGGCGAAAAAGGCAACTAATTAAAGTTTTACGCTGCACATAAACCCTTTGACAGTGCTTTCTGGCACCGCCGTCTGATTGCAATAAAGCACACAGCAAACTTAACCAAAACCCCGACTCGTTCCCAGAAATTTAGCGAAAACGACCTGACTTGATTGCCACTAGTTTGTTCACGTCTCCAATGGTCGCGTGCTGCGTTTGTCTCACTCGCCGGGGTGCGCTGCACTGAACACCCCGATATATCGACCCACCCGTCAGAGTCAGACCAGTTGCGTCCGCCGCCTCGCAACCCTTTAACGCAGGGCCCGTTTCGACGGCCATCCGGGTTGGCAGAAATGGCGATCAATAGGTATAGGTGTCAACGTGCGCGTCCTGAGGCAGCTGCTAGCCCCTGGCCCTGACATGACGCACGCCGGCTGCCCGCCGGCGCCAGCGACGGCCGGTCTGCCGCGACGGCGACACGTGCATCTGCACCCGCCCGCCCGCCCGCCCAGCCGACGCTGCTAATACGCACATGTGCCCGCCGCCACGCGCCACCACGGGCCATCGGGGTCGACCGATCTCCGCTCGATCCCCGGCCGGCGACCGCCGCCGCCGCCGCTGTGTGCCTGCCTCCCGTTCCCGTGGCCGTGAGCTAGGTCACTTGGAAAGTCTCCGAGAACTGCACGGGATCGAGTCCCTGCGCGGAAGTCGGCAGGACCCGGACGTGCTGGCGCAACAGCCGGCCGCTCGAGCCAGATACAGGGCAGATTCGGCGGCGACGACGACGGGGACTGATCCACAGCGACGATGGATCGGCGACGCCTCGCCTGGCACCGAGCGTGGGAATAAATTTACCACACAGGAAGGAAGCTGCGCAGAATCAGACGTCCATGCACGGCTTCTAGACCGCGCCCCGCGGGAGATCCCTTCGCTGCTGCGCACGTTTTGGCGCTGGCCTGCTAGTTTTGAAATGGATGAAGGCGACGTGCATCGATCCGAGTTCTATACTCTACATTACATATGCAAGTGAAAACGGCGACCTTCTTGATAGTATATGAAATGAAAAAGACGCCGTTTTGAATCGGACATCGGAGCTTCAGCTTCGCTCGAATGATTGTACTTGTGTGGGGCCGCCCGCAGGAGGGGATCGAACGACGGCGAACGGTGGTCCTAGGGAAGTGACACCGTATACCATTGAAATTGTAGGTTAACTGCATTTACCAATAATAATATATAACCATTCCACGTATACGTACTTTGCTTCTAACTTATGCTCTTTGTTTTTTTCGAAACCTAGTACATACACGTACTCACATATGCATGTTACTCACCCTATAAATACGCACGCAAACGTCCTATCTCTATGACTTAGTAGCATCTCTGTATGACTAAGATGGACCGTATCTTGAGATTAACAAAATTACCACAAAAGTAACCCTTTAACGCACATGTAAATTACACCCTTGTGAATAGGCCCTCCAGTATTCCCCTCCCCTGATGCAAAATTGCAAATCATGTCCGAGTCCATCGCCTCCATGGCTGCCGAGTCTATCATCTATCATGGTCCAAGTGAGTCTCCTCTACTAATATGACGTACCTTGTATATTGTTGCTATCCTAGTGTTGCTATCCCTGTGATCAGATCAGACTAACCGTAAGCAGCTAGTGCGCAGAGTTTATTACATTATTATTCCCAGGCGGCACATGGTGCAATTCACCCATCCATAGGATGCGTACCATCGTGTCCTCTTGTCTCTCACCAACCAATTCCACTGCTCCATGAGCGCGCGTAGTCCATAAACCCCGCAGTGCACAGGCAAAAGGGAATTAATTGAAAACGGCTTGTTGAATCGGGCGGACCGGCGTGACACGATTCCCTGCGGCTGCAGATGGAGAGGCCCACCCCCACGGCAGTAGTACTACGTGGCGAAGACCCTTCAAGCCGTGGCTCCGCAGACATTTCTGCCCCTGCTATAAGTGGCACGCCCGCCTCGGCCCGGGCGGGCAAGCGGCGACCCTCGCCTCGCGCGCAGCAGCTCCGAACCTTCTCCCGGCCCAGGAAGCTCACCGGGAAGCCCGAAGCCGTCCAAATCCCCCAAGATCACACACACACACACATCCCCCGCCACCTCCCGCTACAAATCCACCCGCCGAGCCATCGGTATCCCTCGCTCCCCATGCACACCGGCAGCTCGATCTTCCGAGCTAGTACTATAAATACAAAGCTTCCCCGGCGGTGGTCTCGCCGGCCATGGCGGCAGTCGGAGCGCGCCCAGTGCTGTACCACCACCCGGCGCCGGCAGGCGACGCCGCCGCCTCCATGTCCTCGTACTTCTCCCACGGAGGAAGCTCCACCTCCAGCAGCTCCGCCTCCAGCTTCTCCGCCGCGCTCGCCGCCGCCGCCGTGCCCGCGCCGCCGACGCTCGCCGAGCACTTCGACATCTCCGAGTTCCTCTTCGACGACGGCGCGGGCGCGGGAGTGGTAGCCGCGCCGCCGGGCGTGTTCCCCGCGGCGCCCGATGGCACGCCCCCGCCCGCCGTGCCCGACGGCGCCGCCGTTGCTGCTGCTGGTGCACTCAGCGCAGCCGCCGCGCATCATCCCGCTAGGTGAGTAGTGATGAGTAGCGTGGTGCGTCACTTGGCACCTAGCCGTGTTTGGGGTTTTCAGCTACCTCTATTGGGGTGGGGCTCCCAAGTCTCTGAACCGGCTGCGCTCTTTGGATTATTGGGCATTTCAGGAGCGGCGCCGCGGCGGAGGCGGTGCCGGAGCGGCCGCGGACGGGGCGGATCGCGTTCCGGACGAGGTCGGAGATCGAGATTCTGGACGACGGCTACAAGTGGAGGAAGTACGGCAAGAAGTCCGTCAAGAACAGCCCCAACCCAAGGTAAATCAACTGACCAACCAGTGATCATTCAGAACTACTGTTCGTTGTTCATCCTGATCTTCATTCCCAACACATGCACCATCGACAATAAATTATCGAGTCTGTCCAGCAATATATATGATGATCCACTAGCGTCCAGCTAGCTAGCACATCACAATTACTCGCCGGCCGGTACATTTCGCGGTCCGGCTACCTCCTGCAGTTATCTCTTGTCGATCGACCGACTGACGATGCATATATCTGCCTGACGTGTGTGTACGTTGCGTGCGCGCGCAGGAACTACTACCGCTGCTCGACGGAAGGGTGCAACGTGAAGAAGAGGGTGGAGCGGGACAAGGACGACCCCAGCTACGTGGTGACGACGTACGAGGGGACGCACAACCACGTGAGCCCCAGCACGGTGTACTACGCCAGCCAGGACGCCGCCTCCGGCCGCTTCTTCGTCGCCGGCACGCAGCCGCCGGCCTCCTTCAATTAATCCGATCGAGATCCTCCGGCTCCGGCGGGTCGCTTCGTTCCAGCGGCGGGAAGGTGTGTTTGTGCGTGTCCCCGAGCTAGCCAGGCACTAGCTGATACCTGATAGTGGGTATAGTATAGTTGGTTGTAGTAGGATAGGTGACGACCTGGGTCGGTTTCTCGAGGTGGATCATCTGGGATCCAGCACCCTCTTTTCCCCCGTCGTCCTTTTCCTCTTTCGATCATGGAAAGGCCCGGCGGCTGGCCGTTTGCTGCCAAATTGTCTGGGAAATGTAGCATATAAATATAGATGCAATAAGATGTACAGAGGATGTCTCGCATGCTTGTTCCGACCTGATCGCTTTTAGATGCAACAGATTTTCTCGGAGTCAATTCATCCTAAGTCTAACCAAGTTTATACTTAAAAGACATAGTATTAACATCTAGTACATAAAAAAATTACAAAGATATATTTCATAATAGATCTAATAGTGCGCACTTGATATTGAAAATGTTTTTTTTTCTATAAACTAAGTCAAATTCATTAGGGTGGTACCATTTAGGACAAATTCAAAATATTCATTAGATCGCATATACATGCAACAAACCGAGCAAGGCAATTACACAGACGATATGTATGTCTATTTCCTAATCATAACGAATTGAATAATCAAATGAATAAACGTTGGGGGAAGATCGAAGATATAGGAAAATGATTTCGTTGTACTCCTTTCATTTTATATTGGATCTAACATCTGATTGAGGGGGATTGGAATGGATTGAAGGGATTGAGGAGGATTTTTGATATATTGGAAATTTAAGCACACCCCAATCCCTTGAAACCACTCCAATCCGATGTTACCCAAACAAGGCCTAAGTGTGTCGCCCTCGTTGTAATGGGTCCACTAGAACATCTCCCCTTTTGTGTTTAATTTGCACGGCACAAGTTGCACCACATCGTTATCTACTTATATTATTATTAGTACGTTCAAAATAGACTTTTGTTCTACTTCTCTGTGTTATATTATTTGTACGAGGCCCTTCTGCGACACTGCTGAAAAAGGAAGAAAAAGAAGCTTATTAGAACTACTATTAACCAGGACAATTACAGTGCAGTACTCTTTATTTGTGCAAAGAAGGGTTCCATCATGAGAGAAAAAAATATTCGGTACCTGGTTGCTGGTTCCATCATGTGTGTGTATGAAATTTCTGTGTATCTAATGGTGACTGCTATTTTGCATTAAACTCTCCCACATGAATCTCTCTTTTTATCTCTTGAAAATTGCTTAAACCCCCCTAACCCTGGCATTGGATATTTATTGGATGAGTTTAGATTGTTTGATTGCGCGTTTGCACAAGATACTTCACCTTTGTTGCCTATGCAACCATTGGACATACCCAAACTATGTCGAGTGATAAAAATGCAAGCCACTTTTAGATAAAGGATTCAATCTGGTCTCCACGTTCAAAGTGGATATTTACAGCCAACAAGTACATGAGTTCTTAGACTCAAAACCTTGAGGATCATAGAACAACAAGGTAAAAAAAATGCAAATCATACTCAAACTACACATTTAGTGATAAACTAAATCCAAACAAAATAATATATGATGCAATTTTTTGAATAAGACAAATAATTAAAATAGTATATATAAAAATGTTACCTGTGTCATATATTTATGAATTTGGGTAGTATTATCAGAATTTCGTTTAAGAAAGTTTTGGATGATGATAGCGCAAAATGCGTGGTTTTGAGAATAGTTTAGCTGGTGATTTGTTGACTTGCTGTAATCATATTTGGAAATTTTGAGATTATTATTTGCTTCCGGCACGCTGACACGTACGCCAACGGCTCCCTACGGGCACGGGCGCACACCCACACCGCAACAATTCGCTATCCTTCCCCCTCCTCCGGTCCTCCCAGTTCCCGGTCTTCAGGCGAATGCAACGGCGGCGGTGGTGCAGATGGGGGTGGCTCCCGCCGCTCCGAATCGTGCGCTCATGCCCCGAGCCATCAGCCATTCAGCTCCCCGCCACCTCCACCTCCCCCACTCCAGCGCCAAAAATAGATAGGGGGAATGAGGAATCGCCTCTGGCGCCTGCTTCGCGCTCCCATTCCCCCCTCCGCCTCCCTTTCCCCGCTGGCTCCGCTGGCATCGCGCTCCTCCGCACGCACGAACGCGTTCGACACGGACCGCACCGGGTACCCTGTACCCCCGGCTGTTCCCCACGCGTCGCGGCGCGGCGAGGCAATCGGCGAGCGGCCCAAGGGAGGGAGACAACGCCGCCGCCGCCGACGCCGACCCCGATTCAACCTCGACGACGACGACCGCCGTAGTGTTTTGGCGAGATCACGTGACTAATGGTACGTGTTTCACATTTTATGCTCTCGATTTCATATGAACCTAGAGTTCCATTGCTGTTGGCGGCGGCTTGGTGCCGTGTGCCGTCTGCGCGCGCCCCGTCGTCCAGTTTTACCGAGTCGAACCGGGTTAATGAAGGACATACATCGTCGTGGGTATTGATTGTGTACTCGTTTTGTGCGCGCGAGGTGAACTCGGCGGATTCTGTTCCTCTGTGGTAGCGAGAGAGGTTCGGTAGGTTGTGGAGGATTTGGTGTACTGGTGACCCACTTGGTGGGAATTTCAATTTCCCCAGTACACTGGATCATCAGCCTCATTTGATGTAAGTTGTGTAGAGTAGTTGAATTGTTTGATTTGAGTATTCAGACTATCAGTAAGTGGAACCACATGATAGAATGCACTTTCAGTGAAAACCCAAAACACTTTGCTCTCACTGCCGTTGGTCCAATTTGATGAGATGCATCTATGTTCCCAGGTGCTACTTGTATTGCGGTGTGGACTTAAGTTTATCCTTAACTGAAATTTAGTCTGGCAATGAAATTAACAATAATACTAGTAGTTCATAGTCTCATGTAACTGCCTTGAAACCAGGTCAAGTATCACTAGTCAATACTATCGTGGGCAGCCGTTTCTTCAAAAAAAAAAAAAAAAAAAAAAAAAATCGTGGGCAGCCGCACCCGTTGAACTGAATGCTAGTATTTTCTTGTTCATGGCTGGCTGTTGTTTTACTTAATCTCTGCCCTGGATTTTCTGACACAACGTACTGCATTATTCCTATTCTATTTTAACAATATAACCCAATTTCTTAGAGCATGTCTTTCATGTTTATGTTCTGACTTAAGTTTTTTGGCCCAATATGATTCTTTATGATTTGGCCGTTTTCTTGATTTCAACCTTCTTTTCACATTTGACATGACATCTATAGGTTCAGCCAATTTCAGCAATGATCCATGCATCACACTTTGCTATGTGTCATTCATTATAATATAATATGCCATATTTTCCTAACTATTTAAATTGTTTTGTCCGTTGGCTGGAACTTTATACAGAAATGCATGATTTTCAGACATGGTGGAGGTTTTGACTTGTTTTCTCTGCAGGCTGCCACATTGAAAATTGTTGTAGGCTCACATATATGGCTCGAGGATAAAGATCTAGCCTGGATTGATGGTGAGGTTTTCCAAATTGAAGGTCGAAATGCTCACGTCCGTGCTACCAATGGAAAGATGGTACGTCTGATGTTGCTTGTTAATCTCATTTGGTTGATGGTTCGATTGTTATCGGTTTGTGCATAATAGGACTCGTTTAATTCGGGCCTTGGTCCTATAGCTGTCATTCTAGTACCTCTAATAGGACTCGTTTAATTCGGGCCTTGGTCCTATAGCTGTCATTCTAGTACCTCTCTCTCTTTCTCCCTCTCCCTCCCTCTCCCTCTCCCTCTCTCTCCCTCCCTCTCATACACACTCGCGCGCACACTCAATGCTAAATAAATGTTCATGCCATACGATCAAGTTTCTATCCACAATTGCATTAATAACATCATAGATAGCAAAACTTTATTATGACGTACGATGGTCCTCTATGCAGCATGGTAGACAGAGGTTATGGACGCTGTGATTTCTCATGGAGGTACTCTACATGATTTTGAATTTAATGAAAATCAAATGGATGTACTATTTACTAAATTTAAGAGTTGATTTCACAAAACTACAATTACAATACCTCTTTAAAGAATGATATAATTAGAAAGGAATGTTCGTATTTTTGTGTGAGGGGCATCAGGGTATGCAAATTTGCCCCTATTTATTTTGGTTCAATAGGCCTATCTATATTCATCTGCTATCTGCTGTGTTGACTGTGTCATTTTTTCTATTCCATGATATCAGATTACTGTGAGCATATCAGACATTCATCCAAAGGACACAGAAGTGCCATCTGATGGCATTGATGACATGACACGGCTATCATACTTGCATGAGCCTGGTGTTCTAAATAATCTCTCTGTTCGATATGCAAAAAATATAATCTATGTGAGTATTTGTTCGCTCAATCTTGTTATCACTTGAAAAATGATCAGAGCAAAACGACTTTGTTGTTTCCCTTTTTTTCTAATTGTTCTTTTTTGAGTTCCAGACCTATACTGGCAATATACTTATTGCAATTAATCCATTCCAAAGGCTTCCCCATCTTTCTGAACCTCATACTATGGAGAAGTACAAAGGTGCAAATTTTGGTGAGCTAGACCCTCATGTGTTTGCAATTGCTGATGTTTCTTACAGGTGAATGCCTACATCAACAGTGGTGAATGCTTTCTTAGAATGCAGTAAAATGTGGCATTGGTATTGATGGAATCTTTTGTGACATTGTTTCGAATAAGGAAACAGGCAGATGATGAATGAGGGAAAGAGCAACTCCATTTTGGTGAGCGGTGAAAGTGGTGCTGGTAAAACTGAAACCACAAAGATGCTTATGAGATATCTTGCCTTTTTGGGTGGGCGGTCTAGAACAGTAGGAAGGACAGTTGAACAACAAGTTTTAGAAGTAAGTTAGGAATCGTAATTTTCTTACAGGATTTGTTTATAACAATGTCATTCATGCCTAAAAGGCAGTGGAGTCTACTCCATGTCCAAAAGGCAGATGAGGCTTTAAAAGTAACGTGACATGTGCATATGTGGTTTCACTTAACCAGTATGTTTTATTTAATTATGTTTTGCATGCAGTCAAATCCAGTCCTTGAAGCCTTTGGCAATGCAAAGACCGTTCGTAACAACAACTCAAGGTGATGTCTTTACACTATTTTGAGTCTTGGAAGAGCACATTAAACTCTTTCAGTATGGAATAGAAGTAAATCTTCATATTTGAAGAAACAATACATATTTCCTCAAACACTTTTTTTTTGTTTTTTATGATACGATGAAGTCGATTTGGCAAATTCGTTGAAATCCAATTTGACAAAAGTGGGAAGATATCAGGTGCTGCCATTAGAACTTACTTGCTTGAAAGATCGCGTGTTTGCCAAATCAATAGCCCAGAGAGAAACTACCATTGTTTTTACTTCCTATGCGCAGCACCATCAGAGGTAATTTTCCTTGTTAAATATGGTTGGCCTTGTCACTGATTCATTTTCTGATGAATAGACCCTGCTGGCAGGATATCAAAAGGTACAAGCTTGCTGACCCGTCATCATTTCACTATCTCAACCAATCTACGTGCATTAAACTTGACGAAATTAGTGATGCTAAGGAGTATCTTGCAACAAGAAGTGCGATGAATACAGTTGGCATTACTGAGCAGGAACAGGTTTCTGTTATGAATCTTTCAACCCATTGTGGAACATGTGGATGTGAATATAACTTTTTTAAGTAGCATGTTGATTTTGCAGGAGGCTACATTCCGGGTAGTTGCTGCTGTACTCCACCTTGGGAACATCAGTTTTGTGAAAGGGAGAGAGGTAGATTCATCTGTAATAAAGGATGAGAAAGCTAGGTTCCATCTTAATGCTGCAGCAGAGCTCTTGATGTATGCCTAATATTTCCTCCTTTTGTCTACAAATTCCGTTCACTTTCTTTCTTTCTTGTAAAAGATAGAACAGGGAAATGAGTACGGTAAGGACCTAAAGTAGTGTATTACATAGCGGGCTATAGGATTTAGCGGCAGGCTTCTCCAGCTGCTATCAGCACTGCTATAGCTTGCTATCTAAAACACCCAACCCTAATATGATGTATATTCACATTTATAATCTTACAGGTGTGATTGTGGGAATCTGGAGAACGCATTAATAAAGAGGAAAATAAATACACCAGAAGGAGTTATAACCACAACAGTTGATCCCAATTCCGCTACTGTTAGCAGGGATGGCTTAGCAAAGCAAATATATTCTCAGTTGTTTGACTGGTAGTGAATATGGCTGTGTACTTCATTTCTAAATGATCTATGCAGTGCACCCTTATAAGTGTATGTGGTTGTACCATGTGCAGGCTTGTAAACAGACTAAATGCATCCATAGGACAAGATACATCCTCCGACAGATTGATTGGAGTGCTTGATATCTATGGTTTTGAAAGTTTTAAGACTAACAGGTAAATTATTAACTAAATATGATTTCATTGTACAATTTAAGACCATACGGATGTCTCCTGTCTTTAACGCCTTATCGTACTATGGAAACAGCTTTGAGCAATTATGCATCAATTTCACTAACGAAAAACTCCAACAGCATTTTAACCAGGTACTTATGGAAGAAATATTTGGATGTTCATATTTCTCTTTGCTTCTATGGTTGGTAAAAGAGTTTGTATTTTTTTTGGCAGAATGTCTTCAAAATGGAGCAGGAAGAGTACAACAGGGAGCAGATCGACTGGAGTTACATAGAATTTGTTGACAACCAAGATGTTCTGGACTTGATTGAGAAGGTGTGTGGTGCTCTTTTCTGTTTTTACTTAAGCTGCTTAGCCTTGTATCTTTCCAGTAATATAATGGTTTGCTACCACTAAGACTTCACTGGGTTTTTTATATGGCTTGTGGAATTTGGTAGGGAATAATGTTAGATGAATGTGTCTCAACTCAGTTCCAACAGGAGGCTTGGCTTGTGGAATTGGGTAGGGAATAAGGTTAGATGAATGTGTCTCAACTCAGTTCCAGCAGGAGGCTTTGACCTGCCTAGATGGACCTATGAGCTTTAATTCTTGCTTGAAATCATAGCCAGCTTGCTGCAACTTATCCTTTAACTTGAGGCAAAGCAACTGTTAATAAAATATCTAACTGAGGGAAAAGCTGCTTATCCTTATGACTTTGTGCACTATGGAAGGTTGTGGGCACTATGGAAGGTGTGGTGGTGCTTTTTGACTGCTGCTGACCGTGACCAGCTCTTTGAGAATAGGCATTCCCTCAAACTCACCCTAAACACTTTTAGAAAAAAAATATTATCATTCAATAGTCAATACTCTAGTACCGTATGGCCTATGAATGGGCAATTTTGTAGTTTCATGAATATGGTGCTGTTATCTGTCTCTTCTCATCAAAAGTCAGTGAAGTATAATGTCAGTGAGTATAGTGCTGCTATGTGAAATAGCGCTACAATATTTACGCAATATGTTTGCTCTGAACAATTCTGGGTACTTTAGTTTGTGGATCTGTGCTCTTGGAGCTATTTGGTATTTTCTAGCCTATCATTATAAGCACTTATAAGCACAAGAGGTGTTGTGCATGGAAGTGGTTTTTCCACAGCATGTGGTAGTCATCTAAAAAAATTAAATGCTGTGCACAGTGCTAGGGGCTAATGTAAATGTGTATTCTCATTATACTTTTATATCGAATTTTCTTTTATAAGGTTTACTGTTATAATCCCCCTCTCTATTTGCAGAAACCTGGTGGAATTATTGCACTTCTTGATGAAGCTTGGTGAGTCTGAACTTGTATGCATGAAATGTAAAAGGCACCTTGTAAATTGTTTCTTTCAGGCTTCAGAGCACTATTTATTTCTATTTCTGAATCAGTTCTTCTAATGGAAGTTCTTTTGTTTTTGGTTTATCCTTTGTCCACCAGTATGTTTCCTAAATGTACCCATGAATCATTTTCTCAGAAGCTGTATGAGAAATTCAGGAATAGCAAAAGATTTAGCAAACCAAAGCTTTCTCGCACTGCATTTACCATACAACATTATGCGGGTGAAGTAAGCATTTTTCACAACATAGCATTCTTGTCAGTACATTTGGTGGAGTGCATTCCTTTCAATTTCATGTCTTTTTCCAGGTAACTTATCAATCTGATCATTTCCTGGACAAAAACAGAGACTATGTAGTTGTAGAACATCAAGAATTACTTAATGCTTCGAAGTGCTCATTTGTGTCAGGGTTATTCCCATCAGTACTAGAGGAGAACACAAAAGCATCAAAGTCTTCCATTGCTACTCGCTTCAAGGTGTCATTCATTCATTCTCGTACTCAATTATTATGCCTGCAATTCCTTACCAAGTCGATTGGACAAAAGTTCCTTACCAAAGAACCATTTTTTCACTTGAAGTTTGGCTATGGTTCTTTTTTCCTTGAACACGCAGGAGAGTTGCATATTATTATATTAAGAAGAAAGTATAAAGGGTTAGAAACACCAACAACAACATACACAACCAAGGAAAATGACCACAGACTAAACACTATCTCGCCTAGGAAACCATATAGGACCTGACCATGTCCATCACATTAGCCACCATTTGGCACATGGGTGAGGAAATAGAAACCCCTTGGGCCGCAGCCAACCTCCAAAAATGTAGCTCTTCCCTTGCAGAAAGCTGGACACCATTCAGACTAGGCTGAATACCATAGAAAACACAGCCATTGCGATGGTTCCAAATTGACCAAGCTCCTAAGATGATGAGAGAGTTGAGTCCTTGTCCAGCCTGAGTGTCCATTTTCTCAATTGTCTGAGCCCACCAATCATCAAAAACGGTATCATCAGGCCATGGGGATGTGGATTCGAGGCCGACCCCCTTGAAGAGATTGAGCCAGACTTGCTGAGAGAATACACATGACACCAGCAGGTGTTCCATCGTCTCCTCAAACTGATCTCAAAGTGAGCAAAGTGCTGGGTGTGATAGTCCTGTGAATAGGAAAAGAAGCACACGGTCCATCAGGGTCAGTTTTTTTTCTAACCAGAGCCATCCCATCTGGAGGGCCCAACCCAAATGCTGTAGACTTGATATTCCCAGACCACCAAGCTCTGGCAGCCAGGTAAATATAGGCCAAACCACCAAACAATGGCCACCCTTCGCATCCCACCTCTCCAAAGGAAACCTCTCCTGATTTTATCATGGCTTTGAGCGCCTAGGGTGGTAGAAGTAAAGATCAAGTGAACAATTATTTTTCTGCCAGCCTTTGTTGAAGACCAGCCTTCCAACCAGGAAGTTGCGCAGCAATCCAATTAATGATAGGTTGGATTTGGGCACGTGTCAATTTGCGCAAGGATAAAGGAACTCCAAGGTACTTACATGGGAATCTGAGAGCTGTCATGGGAGATATTCCTGGCAGCTGTCTCTTAGTCAGAACATTGTATGGGGAAAACACTGCTCTTCTGCACATTAGTTCTCAGGCCCAAAGCTTCCCCAAAAGGCTGGAGGGTGTCCAGACTCTAGAGTAACCTCCATATCAGAGGCAGCAGTGCAAAGAAATAAAACCATGTTGTCGTCATATTAAAAAAACCAGATGCATGACTCTGCTACCTAGGGGTTGTAGCAGGCCTTCTGACTTTGGTTCTCTTTTTATTTGAAGCTTGGTCCCAACTCTAGAGTTTAGGGTATGTACTTCAGATTCTTTTTTTTTATGGTTCTTCTGGTGTATGCTTTTATCAAAATGTGTTTACGAGTCTATTTCCTTCCGCATATTCAAGAAAACAAACTTTTGGTGCAATACAACAGCTTTCACACACACACAGGGAGGGAGGGAGACCCCAGACCATTTTTAGTTGCCTTGTCATGGTTAGATTTAGGTAGGTGAGGGCCAGATTATAAACCTTTGTGTTCCGAACTAGTGCCTCTGAGTTAACCCTTTTGCATGAAGTGAGGATGAAGATAAGAACCTAAGAAGCGCTATGCATTTGAGGGCTCGCCTATTGGGTGAACTGAACTGTAGTGGATTTTGGACTTGGGATGTTGCAGAAATGTAACTTTATTGCAGAGTATGAAATGTCATATATAGAAATAAATGCGTATTGCTTGATAGAGAAAGTGAAGAGAATATATAAGTTTTTTTCCACTACCGAGTTATGTTTCATCTAAAATTGTTGGTATTGTGGGATAGGGTCATTTATATCTGATACTTTGTGCAACTCTCAGTGGCAACTCCAAGAACTAATGGAGACTTTGAGTTCTACGGAACCACACTACATTAGATGTATTAAGCCCAATAATCATCTTAAGCCTACTATGTTTGAGAATATCAATGTTCTGCAGCAACTTCGGTGTTCAGTAAGCAGTATATCACCCATGGCAAATTTTTGAGAGAAAATCAGCACCATTGCGTACTCTAATGTTTTGTTGTCATTTCAGGGTGTTCTAGAAGCTATTAGAATCAGCTGTGCTGGATATCCTACAAGAAAAATATTTCATGAATTTTTCTGTCGGTTTTGCATTCTTGTTCCTGGCCTTATCATGGAAAGGTTAGTGCTCAGTTTGATAAAAAAAATAATCCCCTATATCTGCTAAATTTGCCAGTTCTGTCCTTTTATAACTCCTTTATTGTATGATAGAAACAATGAAAAGGCGGCCTGCCAAAGGATTTTGGACAAGCTGGGACTCCAGGGTTATCAGGTGAAGCATGCTATAATAATCTTCCTTTATACTGTATGTGTTATATGCCTACATTCTTTTCATTTCTAAATAACCCAAAAAAAAAATCAGTCAAGTAAAAAAAGCACAATGTTTGCTCTTGTTGAGTAGCTATAGCCTATGAGGTGGTAAATAATAAAGGTTCACGTGTAGCATGACATCAAGATTATTTCTCCAGAATATTTTATGGAACTGAAAAGTTTTGGCTCACACCTCTGAAAATTCAACTGCTAACTTTTGAACCACTCCATCAGCCGCTATTACTCTTTTGTTTTCAATCTTTTTCTGTTGCCAACAAGCACACCATGCAATACCTAACTACAGTACCTCTTTGTGGTGCGTTCTTTTGTACAGTTGCATGCGGAAATGTCTGCTTGCAGCATATCGAGATATGATATTTTCTTGCAATATTTTGAGCTATTGATGCCCATGACAGATTGGAAGAACAAAGGTATTCCTGAGAGCTGGTCAGATGGCTGAATTAGATGCTAGAAGAACTGAAGTGCGAAATAAAGCAGCTAGAGCCATTCAGAGTAGATTTCGCACTCATGTTGCTCGAGAGCAATTCCTCATATTACTCAAGACATCAGTATCTTTTCAATCTTTTGTTAGAGGTAAGTTGTTGTTAGTTGGCATCACAAGCGGAAACAATGTCCATAGCTCAGCTGGCCATATATTTACAATACCATTATCTATTGCAGTGATATTGGCCTGCAAGTTACGTGTTTTCCTCAGAAAACAAGCTGCAGCTCTTCAAATACAGAAAAGTTATCGCTGCTATTTTGCTTGGAAGTGTTATTCTGAGCTATGCTCTTCAGCCGTTACATTGCAGACAGTATTAAGGGCATTTGGTGCTTATAATGAATACATTATCAGAAAACAAAATAAAGCCTGTATTCATATCCAGGTATATCACAGATTCATTCTCTTCTTTTTCTGAAGGGAAGGTTGGTTATAACCTCCAAGTTACAGATCCATAGTTTACTTGTGCATTTCTGAACTGCCACTCTGAGAATGGTTGCCTGCAGGCTCGGTGGCGTTGCCATATAGACTATTCGAATTATCTTAAAATGAAGAGGTCAGTATTAATTTGTCAGTGTGCGTTGAGAAGACGGAATGCTAGAAGAGAACTCAGAAAACTCAAAATGGTGCTTAAGCAATTTGATCATTATCATGTTGATTCTGTATTTCACTTTTACACCCTTTTATTTGTTGTATTTTGATACATTTTATAGGCTGCGAGGGACACAGAAGCCCTGAAGGCAGAGAAGGAGAAACTTGAGGTGCATGTGGAAGAGCTCACTAACTGTTTGGGCTTGGAAAAGAAACTTAGGGTAGACACTGCTCTTGAACTAAGATAATGTGGATAGATTAACTGGTGAATTTTTGCTCACATAGTATCACTTTTCAGACTAATCTAGAGAAGAACAAAGCAGGAGAAATTTCCAAACTGCAGGCTGCTCTTCGTGAGATGGAGCAGCGGGTGTCTGAAGCCACAGAGATGCGGGAAAGAGAATTAGCCACAAAGGTTATTGAAGAAGCTTTAGCTCAAGAAAGAGAAAAGATCGCTTTATTGACTACTGAAATTGAGGAATTGAAGGTACTTTTTTGCCAAGTCAACTTATGAAATTTACAAAGTGTGTAGATATTTGCAAGGATTTGGGTATTCCACCGTTATTTTAATCTAAAATCAAATATTTTTACAGCATTTATTAAATGTAAATGGTAAAAAATAATAGCATGTTTGATTTGAGTCTAATGGTAGAAGTAATTTATTTACAGGGGCTCTGATATGTGGCATGATGTTTTCTTTTTATGGATGGCTGACTTTGGCAGGTACTAGTATTAAGAGAACGAGAAGAAAACAGTGCAACTAAGAGCACACTTATTGTTGCTCAGGAAGAAAATGATGCACTGAATAAGAAAATTGTGGTTGCAGATGCAAACATGGAGCAGCTTAGTGATACTGTAAAGAGGTTTGCTCATGACTTGAGACCTTAGCAGACTGTCATGTTTCTTTGGCTCCAACCAAGGCGTTTCGAATATTAAAGTTCTTTAAGGATCCAATAGTAAAAACTGGTGTCACTTTCAGAATAGGACCACATAATTTCGAAACCTTTCACTAGAACAAAACGTATCCTTTAACACTGCTGCTTTCATTCAAATGTCTGGCAATGTAATCTTCTGAAACCCTCAGATGCAATTTGTTCCACAAAAACATTCAATGGGCATATGTACCACATGGACGCTGATGCAGTCACAAATTTTAAATGTTGATGTTCCATACTACCAGGATCTGATTTAGTGTTGCTATACTAATATAACAGTTGGACATTCTAGATCTGTTGGTTCATTGAATTATATGTTTGGCACTGGTAATTGCAGTTTCAGATTAGCAGTACCACAGTAGAACATAATGAAATATCAAAGCTCCTTTTCCATGTTAAAATTCAGGTTATAAGTAATAAGAACTATGGTTTTCAGCTGAAAGGTATTAACACGAAGTAATAAGGTCACACTAGCTGAAACTCAAAAGTGAAATGAAGCACTAGCAAGGAAATCAAATACTCTCTGTCACGCCTAGTTCCATGTGTACTGTAGAACGTGGCAGTACTTTTGTGTACCATACTTGACCATAATCAAGTAAATCCAGTCTTTTCCGTTCTATTTTGGAGATGCAACTTTCTTCCTATCTATTGAATACAGATTTGAAGAGAATCTGGCAGAATTGCAGTCTTCACTGATGATAGAAAAGGAACAAAACATGGGAGCTAGAAGGGAACTAAGTGAAGAACACCAGAGGGTTGAAGAACTACTGAGACAAATTGCAGATGCTAACGGAAAATCCACAGAGCTTCAGACTGCTGTGCAAAGGTCATTTTAGTTTAGTAAGAAATATAAGCTTTGTCCTACACCCATAATCTTAACAAAATTTCAGTAATATTATATAAGAAATTCTTGGAAACCACATAGGATTGTAGGACCATTTGGTTGACTTAAAGTTCATTTTATTTTCTTCTTCGTGAACACAGGCTGCAAGAAAGCTTAATTGAGGGAGAAGCTGTTTTGCTTACAGAAAGACAAGAAAGTGAAGCAACCAAGAAATTACTCGCTGAAGCTCATGCAGAAATTGAGGAACTGCTCAACAAAATTCGAGTAGCTGAACATGACATTAGTAACTTCCAAGACAACATCCGAAGGTGACTCCTCAAATTGCTTTTTCATGTCCTTGATTTCAGTTCATGCTTGACTTCAGTCCTAAACTCCGTCCAATTTTGGTACTATCATAATCTTAAAACAACATGGCTGATCATTCTTTTCAATTAACTTAGACTTGAAAAATGTTCCAACAACATTGGAGACTTAATTGTTAGCTGAAAAACAACAAAGTACTGCTGAAGATATTAGCAGATTCCAATAGGACAAATGATCTGCTTCAAGACTCTATGAAAAGGTTGATTTCACATGTTACATCAAGAGTTAAACTGACCGATAGTCAGCAACTATAGGGGTATTTTGAGCACTTTGGATTTGGATGACACATTTCACAGCTCACAAGTTAAAGGACCTAGAAATGCAATTTTAGAGTTCATGGACCTAAGTGGCACACCATAATAAGTTTATGGACTGCTGGTGTATTAAATTCTTACATTAATCACTCGATGTTACCATACTTCAAGCATCGATGATAGTATGATTTGTTTTTCTTTTTTTTCAAAGGAATGTGAATAATTGGCGTTCTAGTTAATTAACATGTACACAAATTACTGCTACTGCCCCCATCTTGATGCAAATTGTAGTGACTTAAAACAGCAAAGGAATTTCTATAGGTTCATTATCTACACCTTTGAAAATAAAGGATTAAAAAAATATATTATAGCACTGCAGGAGAAGAGAGTCATGGCAATGATGTTTACATATAGATTACTGATCATTGTTTTGTGTGAATTCTGTTGTGCCCTTTTGGCATGTTTTTAGCTATGTTTGGGGTTTCACATTTTATTGCCCCTGTGCCGTAAGGGGGGCAGTAGCCAATACTTTTGGTTGGTCGGGTTGCTCTGTTTTATTCTGTGAGAATTTTTTTTTTTCAAAGTTAAAGTTGGCAACAGCCCATTTGATGGGTTGGTGGGAGTGAGTTTTGTGTGTGTGTTGGGGTGTTGTAAAGGGTTCCTTCTTAATACAAAAGATATGCATCTCTCCTGCATGTTTGAGAGGGAAAAACAATTCAGCTTTAGAAGTTTTGCCTACTGAATACAGGTGTGAGGAAAATGCAACCACAAGGGACGCCTTATATGCAGCAGAAAGGAAAGAGCATGATCAAACCAAGCAAGCACTTTCCAAATTTCAGGAAAGAAATTGGGAATTGCTCAGGAAAGTTGATGATAGTGAGAAAACAATAAATAAGATGCTGGAGAACGCACAGAGGTTCTTATCTTGCTGCCACTATTTATAGAGCTGAGCTTTCTTTACTCCAGCAAAATGTAGTATCTGCAACTTAAGATAGCTACTCCAGTCTTAACTTTGTGAGTTAACACATACTTCCTTTTCTTTGGCTTATCCAGACTTGAGAAGCATGCAACCGCAAGGGAATCTTTGCTGCTTAAGACAAAGCAAAATCTTGACTGCAGAACAAAAGAACTTACTGAAGCTCAAGGGAGAAACCGAGATTTAATGACAAGTTTTGAGGATTCAGCTAAAAAAATCAATATGCTTGAGGATTCAGTTAAAAGGTTAGGTTTCATTTGTTACAAGTATTTGTGATCTGCCCATTGCTTGAGGATTTTTTTTCCTTCTCTTTGCATGTAGACTAGAAGAATGCACAGCAAAGAAAGACTCATTATTGGACGTAGAAAGACAAGAAAACAAAACAACCAAAGAAGAACTGGCCAATGCCCAAAAAAGTATCAGTGAATTAGTACACGAGTCACACCAGTCCCAAGAAACCAGAAAACAATTGGAAGATACCATTAAGAGGTCTGATGCTTTCTCTTCAGGGGATACATGTCCCAATTTCTTTCGTGATATCATCATTACACTGTGATAGTAACCTTTGATTGTGAATTTTAAAGGTTTGAAGCAGATGCTACTGCCAGAGACACACTATTGTTATCAGAGAAACAAGCACATGAGACGACCAAGAAAGTCCTAACTGAAACTCAATGGAGAAATGGAGAGTTAATCACGAAAATTCAGGATTGTGATAAAAATATTCTTCAGCTTCAGCTAACTGTTGAGAGGTCCATAATCATTCCTTATTGTCTAGCTAGCAACCTCTAGGCCCATGAATTGCATCAGAGGATTATCCATATTATTTTTTGAATCAACTCAATATTTCGATCCTGAGTACAGGCTTCAGGAAAACGCATCCACTACAGAGGTTTTGCTGTTGAGAGAAAGAGAACAAAACAATGCAACCATGAAGACACAAGCTGAAAGTCAAGAAAGAAATTTGCAGTTACTAAAGAAGCTTGAGGATGTTGACAAAAAAATTGGTCTTCTTCAAGGCAGCGTACAAAGGTACTTTGCTTTTGTTTATATAGCTGCGTCTGACTCTGGGAATGCTTACTTATAGTTAGCGCGTGCTTATGTAAATGTAGATACTCCTGCTTGACATAATAACTGTCGATCCCTTTCAGGCTTGGTGATAATACAGCGAAAGACACTTTGCTGCTATCTGAGAGACATGAGAAGGATGCACTGAAGAAAGCACTTACTGAGAGTGAATACAAAAATGAAGAGTTACTGATGAAAACAGAAGAAGCCAACAAAAAAGTTGAGCATCTTCAAAACACTATAAATTCGTATGTACCTTCAATAAAGCTTTATGGATATTATATTACAAGTACGGCCTATAGTTCTCCCTTGTCAATGTTTGATGTTCTTTTTTTCCTTAAAAAGAAGTTCAGAAACTAAAACAAAGGTAATTTCCTACATGTTTTTGCATGTTTCAAATGAGCACCCTACACCCTACTTTACTAAAAGTTTCTAATTAGCCGCATACTACCTTTTTTAATCTTCCCATGTTACAAGGTAGTACCGGCATGTGGTTGCATACCAAATATTGTGGCTATTTGTCTGCACAGGCTGTTAATAGAGCACCTAGTTTTCACGTTATACTAATTGTAGTATTACCTCCTCCCATGAATACGCTTTTACGTCATATTAATGACCAGAGGGAGTATGCCAATTATCTGTCATGATCAGACACTCTTATGTCAGACTAACTTCTACATAGCATTAGGATGGATCAAGGTCACTGTTCTAAAAAGAAATATGTGCAAAGAGAATTATTGATGGAAGAAAGTAAAAATAGAAGTGCATTTGTGAATATCTGAGATATGTTGAGACTTCATGTGGCATCATAAAATACCTAGATTTTGTGCATTTCTCCTTTTATGCTTAAACATAAGCCTTATATTTCTTCCTATTGTCCATTATTACTCTTCAACATTATGAAGTTGCAACTGCTGTTCTTGCCCCCAAACAGGCTTAAGGATAACATGGCAGCTTCTTTGGAAGCTGAAAGGCAAGAAAATGGAACAATCAGGAGGTCCCTTGTTGAAGCTCAGGAGAGAAATGACGTATTGTTTAAGAAAGTTAGGGATAGCGAATACAGGGCCCACCAGCTTCAAGACACTGTCCAAAAGTTGGCATCTTATCTTTTCTCTAATTGTCAACTGCAGGACCATCATTACCAATCATTCTATCATCCTTTTGGATACTAATGTCTTCAATATTAGGCTTCAAGTAGATGCCATATCAAGATTGTCTAACTTTGTAATGGAGAAACAAGAAGATGATGGCGTGAAAAATGCACATACTGAAGCTCATGGAACAAATGAAGATCTAATCAGGAGAAATGAAGACCTCCTAAAAAGAAATGATGACTTGGTCAAGAAAATTGAAGATTCTGGTATTCTTGTTACTCAGCTTCGTGAGAACTTAGAAAGGTATCTTACCTAGACAAATAACTTTCTATTGTTGAGATTAGTTTAAATTGTCTACATCTTCCTACTGTTTGTGACCAATTTTTAATTGTTTTCTGTCCTTCCACGAACACAGGTTAGAAGGAAAAGCTGCCAACTTAGAGGCCGAAAATCAAGTTCTTCACCAACAAGCAATTGCAACTCCTCCATCTACAGCCAAGTCTTCTCAAGCTGCATGCTCTAAAATCAGTATGATCCATGTAATATATCTTCAGTAGAGCTCAATTCGAATTTTTGATAATATTCTAATCTGAACTGGTAGATACATTTCAACAGAGATGTCAAGAAAATGGTCCTATTTTAAATGGCAACGTAGCATATGCTGAAATGAAGTCAATCGATCCAACTGAAACAAGACCTTCAATGGTAGTTTAACCAAGTATATGGCTGCATGTCATTCATTTTTCTCAAACACAGCCGCATGTCATTTTGATTTATTATATGAACTAATTGAGCTGTCACATATTTTATTTTGAAAATGCAGGGTAGTTCCCCTGATTTGATTAACCATAAGGATTATGAAAATGGGCAACGGTTGCTTAATGAAGTATATCAGGTGTGTTCACTATTATCTACTTGCTAAATCTATCATAAACCCTCAACATTGAGTGATGAATTGCAGCTTCGTTTATTTTTCATACCCTTCTCAGCACCACCAACCCCAGAATCATCAGCAGTTATTGCTGAAGTACATTACCCAGTATCTTGGGTTCTCTGGCAGCAAACCTATTGCTGCTCCTCTTATATACTACTGCCTTCTCCAGTGGAGATCTTTTGAAGAAGCAAAGACAGGTGTCTTTGACAGTATTATACAAATTATAAACTCCGCAACTGAGGTTTGTAGCACTTCTCTAGAGTTTCTTTAAACTCCTTATGCTGTAATGCTTACTCCAGTAGCTCATACTCTGCACCTTGTAATTCTATATGATACAGCTTTATGAATCCAATTTTCCAGTACATGTAATATTAATCGATGTTCTTACTTCAAGGCTCAACATGATACAAGAGGCCTGGCCTATTGGTTATCCAACTTGTCCACATTGTCAGTTCTCCTGCAACGCTCATTCAAAGCCGCTAGGACAACAGTATCAACTCCACATAGACGAAGATTTTCCTGTGAGAGGATTTTTCAGGCCAATCAAACTTCAGGCAGTGGACTTGCTTATTTCAGTGCTCAATCAGTGGATGGAGCTAGTGGGTTTCACCTAATCGAAGCAAAATATCCAGCCTTGCTCTTCAAACAACAGTTAGTGGATCAGATTGAAAAGGTATATGGAGTGATAAGCGACAAAATGAAGAAGGAGCTAAACCCATTACTTGAGTTGTGCATACAGGTACCACATTTCTTCATCAAAGGAATCATCCACTGTCACAAACTTTGCCCATTGAAAATCTGAGGCATTTCTAAATCTTTAGGATCCAAGAACTTCTTACTCGAATCAAGCAAAGGCCTTGCTGTCTCCTGCTGGTAGCTTGGGCCAACAGGGCCAACTCATGCATTGGCTGAGCATTGTGAAGACCTTCAACAGCTATTTGCATGTTCTCAGAGCCAATCATGTAGGTGCTGAATGAACACTATCATCACTGCCGTATCCATTTATAGTATTATAAAAACAATGTCATAATGTGCACATTTTGTAGGTTCCCTCAATTTTGGTCCACAAATTGCTTGCACAAATATTTTCTATGGTCAATGTGCAATTATTTAACAGGCAAGTTTATTTTGGTTGTCCAGTTGCCCTATCATATTTTCTTGCTACAAGTCTTAACAACTCGCTTCAATTCCCGGGTCGTTCTCTTCTATTTGAAAACAGGCTCCTCTTGCGGCGTGAGTGTTGTTCCTTTAGTAACGGACAATACATCAAAGATGGGCTAACTCAACTAAAACATTGGTGCAATGACGTCAGTCAAGAGGTGGTTCACTTATCAATTATTCTGATACCTCCATTCCAAATTGTAAGGGGGTTTGAGCCCTCATTTTCTCCGTCCATATTTATATGGATGTTGAGGAATCTAGACACATAAAGAAACCATATACATGGAATATTGCATGAATCTATCTAAAGCCTAGAACTTACAATTTGGAATTGAGAGAGTAGTAGAATACATCTTAAGGGTATGTTTGGGAATAAATTACTTTTATAGTTTTAAGACAATACTGCGGTATTTGAGAATACCATGGTATTTGGACCAAAAGGTGTTTGGGAAAACTATGTACTCCCTCCGTATTTAAATATAAGTCACAGTTGACTTTTTTTTTTTAATTTCAATCACTCATTTTATTCAAAAAATTTACGTAAACATACAAAGAAACAAGTCATGCTTAAACTCTATATTATGATAAAACAAATCACAACGAGATAAATGATAATTCATCAAATTTTTTGAATAAGACAAACGATCGAAGTTTTGAAAAAAAAAAGTCAACCGCGACTTATATTTAAATATGGAGAGAGTATCTAAAACCATGGTATTACCAATATCATGGTATTTTTAGAGTATAAAAAACTAGTTTCCATTGTGGGAAGGAAGTGAGGCCAAATACTATGTCTCTAAACATGTGCTAGATAGACCATGGTATTGTAAAACTATGATTTTATCATGACATTTGATAGACCATAGTATTGTAAAACTATGGTTTTGAAAACTTTGTGGTTAATGTTTAACAAACCCAATCTTAGAAAACATTATGCCCAAGCTAACAACATGGACCCCTTGGAGTGCCATGTTGTCCTCACCCCCCACCACTTCGCATAGGAAATCTGGATCTATATGTGGGCCCAGTTTGTCAGCCTAGGTTTGGATTTGATTAAGATTTAAGATGGTATTTCATATTTCATGAAACCTGGGATATCTCAGGTTTTGAAACTATGACCATAGAACTTGTGTTTTTCTGTAACTTGCTCATTTAAAAGAAATTCTGTAAATTCTTTAAAATTATTATTTGTATTGACCCAGTTTGCAGATTCTGCTTGGGTGGCACTGAGGCATATAAGACAAGCAGTTGACTTCGTGGTTTGTATCATTTTTCCCTTAAGAAGCGAACCTTTGTGACTCATGTACACAAAGTCACAAACTGAACAAATATTCCCCCCCTACCTCTTTCATTCATCAGGTAATTTCTCTGAAGCCAATAAGGACATGGGAAAAGATACGCAATGATATTTGCCCGGTTGGTGGTTGCTTTGCTCAAGAATATTGTGTCATTTTTTGCTTAGCTATTCGCACTCATTTAGCTATTTTTGTTAGGCTCTCAGTTTGCAGCAGCTAGAGCGGATAGTTGGTATGTATTGGGACGACTTAAATGGCACCAACGTAACTTCAGCCGAGGTAAGAATAGGCTTGAGTCCATTTAGTCTTACATTGTATGTTTTGCAATGCTAGTGACCTTTATTTAATTTCCTTTATACTCATAGTTCATATCAAGTATGAGAGCTATGTTACGTGAAGAATCAAATAGCGTCTCCAGCTTTTCAGTCCTGTTGGACGATGATTCCAGGTCTATTCCCTGATAATTTTTGGCTAGTGTTCATGCCCCCCAAATGCTATATGCTCAGTTACACTCAATGTTGCATCTCTCTTCGCAGCATACCCTTTTCACTTGAAGATATTGCAAAGTCGATGCCAAACATTGAGGAGATGTCAGTTAATGACCTGCTACCTTTTATCCGCGAGAACCAAAGCTTTTCGTTTATATTGTAGTAGAGAAAATGTGTAGCAATCTCTTAGCTTCCCGTTGTATGAAATTGCAAACCTGGTATTCTTTTTTTTCTTTTAGTTCTGATCTCGCTGATTTGTTAAGAAAATCAGGTTTCCTTTGTTCGTCCTCCCCTTAAACCCTGGGAACACTACACACGCACAGCACATTGCACACTGGAGTTGCATACAGAATTGGATACGGCCAGTTGGGTAGACCTTGAATCATAAAGGTAACAATATGTTAATTTTAGTGACTGTCTCAGCCGCTTGGCTCTTTACAAGTTCTATCATACAGCATTACAAGTGGTATACCAAGTGCCAGGGCTCATGGTAAAAGCTAGTTGAGAGCACATTCTAGCCACCAGAATCCAGAACGGGGTTTAGGAATATAACCCTCTATAGATGGAAAATGCATCTAGCATATACATGTACAATTCTCAAGGCCCAACAAAAAAAACTGTGGGTCAAGTCTCATGCGGACGACCAACTAGGAGTATGAACTCTTTGGACATATCATGGTCAGCTACTCAGATGGATCTTGCCCATGTTATGAGTTGTTTTTTAGCTTCTTTCGAGATTTCAAGTCGACCACAATGACAGTGACATTGTCTTCGGTACCCTTCTTCAGTGCAAGCCTCATGAGATAATCAGCCGCGGCTTGTGCAGCAGGGTCAGTTGATTCATCACCCTCATCACATAATGATGCTGTAACATCATTGTTCTTGTGCCACAACTGGATTTGTCGCCGCGCAACTTTGCATGCCTCTTCATTCGACACAACGTCCCACAGCCCATCACTTGCGAGAATGAGGCAGTCATCATCTTTTGCCCTGGGAACGATCGTAACTTCTGGTTTTGGAATGACAAATGGTTTCAAATATCGGTCCCCTGCAACAATTGTTTCCAAGTTGAAGTTAGCAGAAGGTTGCAAAATTTGGACAAATGCTATCCACAACCCACAGGGAAGTCAGCTGAACTGTTGGTTCAACTAAAATTTCAGGTGAAATTGGAGGAACAATATTGTCCAGGTGTTAACACAATGGTGTAGCTGATATGAAGCTGCCAATGAGTGTGAACAATTCCAACCAAGATCCATTGTTAGCCATGGTCCAAGCTGCAAGTGCCACTTGCATGAATCATGACATATATAGGTACCTTTGTTGCGTCGATAAAAGATGGCTTTTCTACTTTGGAGATGTAACTTCCTTTTCCTAATCACATCTGCATTCTGAGTTCTATCATAGAAATATGCTTAAGCTCATTTTACAACTTCATTGATAGGATTAGGGCCAATATCCAGGCAGTCAAGTCCCATAACATGATTTAAGAGAGTATTAAGTCTAACATGCTTCCTATCTCGGATAAAAACAAGCTGTTTAAGTCAAATTGCTGATAGAGTTAGTATTTTTTTTAATATGTGAAACGACTATCACATGGTAAGCGAAAACAAGGGCAACTTCTAGAAAAAAACTGCCCAGTTCAATACGAAAAAAAAACTCATCAAGATGCTTCCCTAGATCGCAAAAATAACAATAACACCCTAACACTAATTCCTAGAACAACTTGTTGCACAGATTTGATCTTAGAACTTCCACTAAGTCCTACTCCATCAAACTGAGGTACTGTTCATCTGCAGGACATGTTTCACGGTATTTTCATGTTGCAACAACTATAATCTCCAGCCAAATGAAGAAGAAACAGCCAGTTTAGTTCAGGAATCCATATACATACCAATCGATCGTGACATAGCGAGTATACCGGAGACCCGGTAACCGTTCCATTGGATGACCTTTCCTCCCTGGGCCTCGATCCTTGCCCGCTCATCCTTCCTGTCAGGCTGAAGCAACGTGTGTCAATGGCATGATGAACCCCAGACGCATCGTGACTCAAACAGAAAAGGGAAGAAAAACTAACCTTGTGATCAATCGACAGAGGTACGGGCTCCTTTCCGCGGCAGAGAACGACACGTGAATCCCCACAGTTGGCGACCACCACGTGTGACGAGCACACGACGGCGACCACCGCCGTGGAGCCGACGTTCTCGGCGGCCACCGGCCGGGCCTCTTGGACGCCGCCGACGAGCCTGCTCGCCCGCCCTGACACCTCGTCATCTACCCTCTGGAAACATTTGCTGAACAGCTCGTCCCAGCGCTCCGTCATGTCCGCCTCGCCCATCTCCCCCAAATCCTCGCCGAGCAGCCTCAGCTCCTGGCTCAGGAGCGCCTGGAGCCTCTGCCGGCAGTAGTTGGCCACCTGTTGCAGCAAGAAGCAGCCACGGATCGTCAAATCACGCGCGCGGCGAATGGATCGAGCGCGTTCCATATATCCCAAGTGTCCCGAGCCGCGCGCGTACCTCGGCGCCGCCGTGGCCGTCGAAGACCCCGAAGAGGTGCGCCGGCAGGCGGAGCGCGTCGGCGTCGAGGCCCAGGCCGTCGAGGTCCCGGCGGCTGGCGAGCAGGCGCACCGGCACGCCCGCGAAGCGCGGCGCCGCGGCGCAGGCGTCCTCCATCTCGGCGCTGCGGCCGCGCGTGGACGCGCAGCCCCAGACGGGCGCGCAGTCCATGAGGTACACGCTCCGCTTATTGCCCCCGGCGGCCTTGCCCTCGGCGCCGGCGCCGGCGGCGAGATCCAGCTTCTCGACCCCCGCGCATTCCGCCGCGGCGCACGCCGCCTCTTCCTCCACGCAGATCGCCGCCGCCGCCGCCATCACGAAACCAGCTCTCCCTTCCCGCCAACTTCGCGCTCTCACACACACACACACCCGCCCACCGCGCCGCCGAAGAACCACCGCCACGGGACACGAGAGACGGAGCGAGCGAGCTCAACACACAGCGCGCGCGCACCCGAGACGCGACGGGATGCGGCGGGCCTTTGGAGCAGGGGGTAAAGACAGGAAGATGGGGTAGGGCAGGGTACAGTCCAGTCTCTCGGTGAGGTGGGGGAGTGGATGACGAAGAGGTCGGAGGAGGGTGGTGCGCGCGCGCGCGTGGGGAGAGGGAAAGAGAAAGAGAGAGAGAGAGACGAGAGGGAGCCAAGGGAGGGGAAAGAAAGGGGGCGAGGGGCAGAGAAGGGGGGAGAAGGAAGCGAGGTGGGAGGAGGGGATTGGGCGAGGGGTGAGGGGCCGCGCCGTAGCGAGCAGGTCTCCCCGTGGGGAGGGTCCGCGTGGCGCTTGATATTATTATTATCTGTGGCGTCCCCCGCGCCCGTCCCCGGTTTCTGCTACACCTGTTGCGCTCCCACTCGCTCTCGCATGTGGATCGCTGCGACGCGTGGTGACCACCACTTCGTGCCGGCTTGTCACTGGCATCCTGACTGCGGGTCTTGTCCTGTGCTGCATACTGTTCGATTTTCGCAAGAAACCTGACGCCTGGAGGGCTGGAGTACGGGGTTCCTTCCCAACTTTCATTGACAGGTAGGAGTACCGAGTACGTACGTAGCGGAACTGTTTCGGTGTTTCCGGACCCTGGTTGTTCCGCTACACGTTAGTACGACAATATTGTAGGTACGCGGTATTAGATGACTTTATCTATAAACGCATCATTTGTCTAGAATAATTCAGAGATTTACGATCTCGGGTCCCTTTTCGAACGCATGAAAAATTGTTTGTTTCTGCGTTTTTTATATAAAATTAAATTGTTTTTCTATGAACCGTGAAAATTATGCGTTCTAAATGGGGTCTCAAGGTAGGATGGATTTATTCTAAGATCTACGCTCTCAAGGTCCTTTTCGGTTCCAGTTTTTTTATGCAATGTTAGTACCAAAAGCAAAACTATCTTAAATTTGATCGAACTTTATAGAATATAAATTCCTACAAAGTTCACTACGAATCGCTCGGTATAAAGAAATGCTAGTGTTCTTTTGCACTCAAAGATGGCTTGATCTAATACACGGTATACACCTCGTTAGGTTAATTTTATTATAGTGTAGTAGTATTTCGGAAGACCATCCATATCATTCGTAAACCATTTCCTCACCGAGCCCGCAAGATCTCAAGATATATCCCGACGTTGATCGCTCGAGGGAGCCTCCAGGGGACCCGCAGCACCTGCCGTGTAGACTTGTACTAGTAGGAATAACCCTGACAAAGCCAAATAAACAGTACCAGGCGGGAAGGGACCACGTGTCCGCCCGCGCCGCGCGTGTAAACCTGGCGCGGTGCCCCTAGCCCCCCTACCAAATCTCCCTCCCTCTATCCTTTCCGCCCTCTCCTGCCCGCCGCATGACACGTTGCGCCTGCCGTCCGGTGAGCGCCCGCCCGCCCCCCCGAGCTCGCATCTTTCCGGGCCCCGCGGCCCCCACCCCCCTCTGCCGCTTTGCTTTCCGTGTGCCCCCTGCATGCCACTTTCCGCCGGCGGCCCGCCCGTCGGCCGACGCCGGCTGTGGACGCTCTTCCCGGCTGCGCGTACGTGTGTGCCGGATCGTATTCCTAGCAGCGGCGGCGGCTGGTGGAGGAGCGGAGAGGCGTGGAGTGAGCGGGCGCGTACGCACGCACGACACGCAGCACGGGGGGGGGGGGGGGTCACGAGCGCCGAGCGAGGGCTCCAGAAGCAGGGCATCGTGGCGCACTTTTCCCTGTGCCTGGAATGGAAACGTCGTCCCCACCACCTGACCATGGCGCTGCCGGGGCGACCGACGGGTCGCCGCGACGGTTTCCGTTCCACTCCCGCCGGGTTTGACGACGACCTGGCCACTTCCCTCGGATTCCGACAGGGCTGGGCCCGGTCCAATTAATCAATCATTGACGGGCCGAGGTCGAGGCCGATGACCTGTCGGGCGATCCCCCCTGCTGCTGCTGGTCCACCCCTAAGGGACACTTGGCGCCCGTCCGTTCCAGCACGAGTACAGATGCCAAATGCCATGCCGCCGCTTTTACCCGCAGCTGTACCTGTAGCCGCTGTAGCTGCACATCCTTTTATTTTTCTCCCTTCCGTTCCGTGACCGTGGCAGGCAAAACAGACCACCAGTCCAGGCATCTTCTTCATGAATCGACGACGACGACTCGCTTCCCTTTCTCAGAGGCGGAAAATTCGACGCTACTAGTAGCAGCTGATAAAGCCGGTCCGGGACGGGGAGGAGCTGGCGCGCGTGCTGGCCGGGGACGGACGGGCGGATAGGGGGAGAGATTGTGTGTATCGGGAACCCGTCGCCGTCGCCGTCGGTTACGTGCTCCCGGCCGTGGAGCCTAGCCATTGGGCCAGGTGTCCAGGGCCACCTTTTGTACGTGCGAAGAAAGCTGGCAGGGGCCAGCACCCTCTCTCTTTATCGCCTGCCTCTGTGGGCGCGCGCCACACGTAGCTCTCCCCCACCTCTCTCGTACGCGCCGTGAGGAGCAGCTCGCCTAGCGACGCCATCTCGCCACGCACGCACGTATAGCGTGCAGCCGTGCAGCGCATTTTTGTTTTCTTTTCTTGAGCAGAGAGAGTAGACTAGCAGGGGAGAGTTGGCGAACCGCTCGAGCTAGGCGAGGAGGAGAGGTATCCGTCCGAGACGCACGCGGAACATGCCACCACCGGCACCTGCAGCGAGCCTCCAACGGCTGCGATGATTCGTCTGCTTGCGCCCCCAGCTAACCGAGAAGAGGGAGCGGAGATGGAGACACGTCGAGGCTCAAAAAGGTCCCCCCGGGTTCGGCGGAAAGGCTCGGACGCCGAGCCGTGCACGGCATGGAGCGCGGAGACGTGGCGGCCGGCGCGCTCCGAGGTGGGGCTGGTCGTTGGGCGTTGGAGCGTGCTGGCGTGTGTGTGTGCGGTGGCCTGGTGGGTTGGGAACTTGGGATGGTGGTGGTGTCTGGTGGGGAGGTCTGCTGTTCGCTCGCGCGTGCGGGCGGACGGGCGTTGGGCACTTGGGCCGGGCGGCATGTGGTGTGCTGTTCTGGCCTTTGGGCTCTGTGTTGGACGTCCTTCTGATACTCGCATTTTTCCTTTTCGAATTATGACAGCAATAAAGAAAGACAACCATTTTAAATTCGAACTAAGAAATCGTTTGACTCGGCTTAGCTCATCTCGGCATCTTTTCTGTTCTCAGGCAGCCAGGTAACAAGGCTCAGGCAGGTCAATTGCCCATCGCCTGAGACTTGTTCTTAATAGCACAAACCACAAACACAAGTTTGAACTCACCCCGTTTCTAATAATAATGCAATGCTCAGTCCGGTGTGCCATGAATGTACTGTTGTTCCAAATACAAGGGCCTAGGGCATGATTTGTGCAAAATGTGGTCTTGCATCTTTGGATAGCAGCACCGACGTTGAGAGGCAAGACGAAGGTCAAATCCGCTGCACTGTAACTCTGTACACCACCTGCAACCCCTTCTACCGTTTTGGACCGCACGTGAAATCCGGGTCCGTTACCAAGTTGATAGTGAGCTCAGGGTTTGGACCATGCAGCTCAAAGATTACCTGAAGAAAACAAGATAACGTTGCATACGTTAGCTCCTCCATCGTCTACTGAACGCCTAACTATTCTGAATATAACTCTGTTAAGGCGCTAAAATCTATTCCTAAATTTTGTTGAGCAATTCTTTCATTCCTTTCATTTTGAAAATATGGATTACAACAATCAACAATAAGAATTACCGGCTTATGCTAGATCTTTATTTCAAAAAAAATACTTTTGGTGCAAAGAAATGTGTGAATCAATGCAGTGCATACAATAGTGTTGTCCCCAAGTCTGAGTAATGGCGCTGGAACATAAAGGGCACATTGTGGTCCACGTGCCTGAAAAGAACAGTTCAGTTTCAGCTCAAATGAGCAAACCATAGATTCTTTATCAAGAATAATATATATAACTGGAATTATTGCAGAATAGAATTCTCAGGAATTTACCGGCCAAAATCTTCCGATGTTGAAGTTGTTCACAAAAGCAACACCCTTGTTCCAACCACGAAATGATATGAACGTATCCTTTATCTCACTCTCAGAGTCAATATGGAAATGGCCTTCATAAAATTTTGGCACTGAAGAAATGCCTTCTGTTATAAGATGATGCAAGCATATTGAGTTCTAAAGAAGCATGTTTTTCAAAACATAAATCAGAAATGACATACAAGTAGAAAACAAACACAGGAACATGTTGATTACCAAAAAAGAAAGAAAATATACAATTCAATAGTTATTCAATTTATGTGTAGCTCAACAAAAAGGAATATAAGGAAATGATATGGTTTTTTTACGATAATTTTCTTATTTTTTCGTTGACTGGTACAGAAAGGGCTCCAGTACCAAGCTAACTTGTCCCAATTCAAAACGAATGGAGCCGATCAAGCGTTTAGATTCAGAAAGTGATGATCCTTATGACTACCATGTGAACAAATCTGGATGTCTTCATATAATTGCACTTTCCTAGTTAGTATGGCAAAATCGATGTAAAAATGCAATCATGCTATTTCAAATATAGTTAATCTCACTCCTAAGATCACTAATATCCTATTATCCTATAACTGAGCTGTTGCTCATGCCATAAGCCTATGATGAACCATAAATTGTGCCTGGATATTTTACAAAGACCACAGCTGCATTAAAAGTAATTATCTGACAATTTCACTATTTGCAGATTAGTTGGATGTAGAGACTTACCATTTGAAGAGAATGACGATTCCTGCAATTTCTTTTCTGAGTCACCATGAATGGACATTTTACTGACTCCAACATCAGGCATTTGAGTGATTAGTTGAAGTTTTGGAAGTTTGTCCAGAAGTTTGTCCAGTGAATTGAATGTAAGTGGATACATTTTCCAGTGACGGAGAGTAACACCATCTATTTGAATAGGAGATAGTATGCCCTGTATTCAAAGCTGGGTACTAATCAGCACAATAGCCTTATATAACTATGATAAATACAGATGATGTAACAACAGAGAGGCAATGTGGTACTTACCTTCCGGTCAAAAATATATGGCCCATAATTTACACGACCCATATTTTCTACCTGTAGAAAAAATGATTGCCGGTAAGAACATTTGTGTTCAAAAGGAAATCTGGACAAATACTTACTGCATTCTTTCTTCAGTTGATGTTTAAAGTTCCTTTTGATATAATTCGCTAAAATTTGAGTCAACTAACATAATTGTAAAGTTTTAATACTCTAGAAAGAAAAGTTCTGAAGGAGATGCAAGGAAAATTACCAGGATATATAAGCTGGTATTAGATGAACATTTTAAGTTTGGTATTTCTAGTTCATTACTAGACCATCTTTCAATTACACCAGCATATATTGTGTTTCTGACACCATCAGCTGAGCAAGACACAAACACTTGAGCTCTGTCATGTACCTGCAGTAACCCAGAATTTACACCTTAGAAGAGATGGATTGTCTTTCATGCCAAGAAAATCAAAGAGTATTTCTTCTTCTTAATACAAAGATACGTTGCTCTCCCACATGTTCAACAAAAGAAAATCAAAGAGGAAGGCGACCTTTGGAATTGATAGGATGCTTGATGGAAGTCTCCCTTGATACTCTGATATGTACAATAGAAATCCAAACATCTAATAAAACAAACCCATCACAGATACATGAAATGTAAATTTACTTGAAGAGTTCAGTAAGGAGAATGGGAATGCACATATAATTAGACTTGTCGATACCTGGCCTATCTGTTCCATATAAAGTGGATGCTCTGAAACAACAGCTTTCAAAGGATCGCTGATATAATCAATGATGTCAAACAAAGAAGCAACCTTTTGTAATTTCACAAGCCCGTAGCTTGCTTTTTCAATGTCAGAAGGAAGTGGATGAAGGGGAGTTCCAGTGCATTCATGTATTACTGTTCTCAGTGCTGCTAGATAACACCAATTGCAATGAGGAATCAAAACAGAAACAGCAGTGGTTAACAAATAAGTTATTTAGGGAATTTGCATACACATCATGCATAGATTAGTATCTGACATTTTTTTTTCAAAAACAATTGGATATTCCATTTTTATCTCATGCTGAATGTTAGCAAGGAGAGACAAAAAGCCCCGTTCGCCTATACGGACATTTAGCCCATTTAAACACTGTTTAAACACTAAACAGTGGCAGACCGTTTCCGTTTAATTGGCTATTACGGCCGTTTAGCACCGAATAATGGCTAAACAATATGTGACCGTCTGTTTACCGTTTAGCCTTTGGGCTAACACTGACAAAAAAGTGGTCCAAAAAAATTCTTATTTCATGCAAAATAAGTGAATATTTAAAAATTGGAATATATCACAGCATGCCTTTGTACTTTGAATTATGCACATCTCCATGCTCCTTAATTGGTGCATCCTGCCCAGTAAAGAGGTCATGTAAATAAGTTGACTTGCGAAAATGGATCAACAAATGAAAGAAATCATATGGAGTGGTACTTGCATAGTCATAAGAAGTGAGGTCTGGCTTGTAATCAGATTCATCTTGGCCAGTATTTGCACCATTATAAAATCCAAAATTGGTCCCACCATGAGCCATCTGGACAATCTCATGAAGAAATACAGTTAATATAGACCTAGACTACAAATGCAATGCATTGATGAATGAGCTCCAGTGACAGACATAAAGGACAGCTGAACCATTGTGGCATAAAATTTTTCTGAGGGCTTTAGCTGTACTAGTAGCATCTGTTGTTGCGATCCTTTCACCCCAGTGTGTTAACCATCCAGTATAAAATTCCCTGAAAGGTAAGAGGCACCAACATTTGGTAAAGTCACATCCAAAAAATACATGACAGAAACTTGACATTATTTGTATAGCTAACTTACGAACTTAAAGGGGCTGATTTTCCTGGCAAGTTGTATTTCTTCTGTAATCTGAATATGGGCCATGGATCGGATCCAGTTTCAAAATCAACAGCTGCACAACAGTGATATTATTATTTGCGGATGTGATTAACTGAGGAAAGTCAGTGCAAAATATATAAGTTCGTAAAGTTAGAAACTTAGGCATGCCGCATATGAAGAAAATTGGTTGTTTACTGAAGGCAACAAATTATCTACATCATTGCAGAATTAAGTTACCAGCAAAAACACCATCTTGAGGAATTGATCCATTCTTTAAATTACCCACAGCACCCCCATCAGTTGTGTAGCTGAAAGATGAGTTAAGCATACACGTAATCATGACTTCAGTAACTAGAATAAATCATATAAACATCAATTGGATGACCGCATCTATGGAACACTTGAAGATAGCAGAACCCTAAGAAGTCTAGACTATGTTTTCCTCTTTATATTTTTGTCACTGAATGATGCTATTGTGTTGGTGCATGTAATGTGTCTACAAGCACTTGAAGTTGCATTAAAATGCTCTTATATATACTGTTTGAGCAATCTAACAGTTCAATATACACAATTGCCTTATACTGAATGATAAACATGTGGGTGGTAGCATTTCATCCAAATTCTTATAGCATCCCCACCATCAACTCCACACACTGCAGTAAATATTTGTAGAATTTCGTAAGGACTAGACAACAAGGGCGGTTGCGGGTATGGTTAAGATATCCAATCACACACCCATCTTTTGCATAAAGGCACTGATGCATGGATGCTGCCTCAATGCTACTGTACCAAACTTCAAGTATCCCATACTAACACAAATTGTAAAGCCAGTTACAAAATGGACATAACTGCAAATGTTGAGAAGAAACTGCACTGATTTTTAAGTTGTAGCTAAAAGTATGAGCAGATAGAACTGCGTACAGAATAATGTCGCTTCCAAGATATCTTCTGGCAAGTTGAACAAGGTAATGGAGGTAATTCTTGTCATCTCCAAATGAACCAAATTCATTTTCAATCTGCCAGACAGGCTATAGAATTAGGCTCTTCTACATATAAAAAAGCCAGATATACTAGAAAAAATGAACAGGACCCAGGAAAGCAACTTAAACCCTGGTGAACTTACCTGGACCATAATAATTGGACCTCCATTGTTGTATAACAATGGTGCCACTTTTGGAAGTAGTATTCCCCACCATCTCTCGACCTGGAAAACATGGTAATGCTGGTCAAATTATCTCCAGAGATATCTAAAACCAGTGTTATATACACTAAGACTGATCGTGTTTTGGTCAGAATACCAAGGAAAGATATGTCGAATCTGATGATCGCAGTTTAAGGGCAGGTTCTATGGTGAGCAACCAAGGTGGAAAACCTCCTAAGTCCCATTCTGCAGGGCACACATTACAAATCACAAATCTTAACCAGGCATATGCACTATCACAATCCAACAAACTTTGAAACTGATGAACATTCTGCATACTATACATGGTCTCAAAATGTAAAATCGAGTCATCCATTTTACAAATAAGTGGAGGAAGGCTTTATTTCTTCTTCCACAGATTCAACGATCTATCTTTTACATACTATTGAAAACCTAGAAGTGGCTCTTCTAACTTTCATAATGAATAATTTGAAGTTCATTAATCCTCTGCAGCAATAACTATTCTCTTTCTTCATTGCAGCATATAGATACAAGTATATCTTCAGTCATTGGCATGCTGAGCACATGAAGTTTTAATACGAATGTCAACTTACCTCCACAAATGTATGGACCTACACGAAGCATGACCAGCATTTCTAGTTCCTGAGCAAGTCTCAGATATGATTCAATATCCGCGAAGCCCTTGAATTCCCAGCTCTGCGGTTCAGGTTCATGCAAATTCCAAGGTACATACGTTTGAATTGTGTTCAAGCCTAGTGCTTTTGCTCTTAAAAGGCGATCCTTCCAGTACTGCAAGCACCAGTGGATTGCAAAAGGTCATCATGATGTTATAATAAGAACATGTCGGCATAAGTTGTACCTAGTTACACGCTTTTCATTCATATTGACGAAATAAATAAAATAATTTCATGTCCACAGGATTCTTTGGCCATTTTGCAAGTCGGTGTCGAGCATGTTTAATTATATGAGCCAAGGTCGTCCAGTACTTTGATAACATTTCGGAAGTTTCAAAGTCCAAACTACTGGGAGTACTGCTCATACGCATTTGGAGTACAGAGCACTGACGGATGTTTCAATTGCCGAAACTCTTCGATCTACCAACAACCCAACACACTGCTTCTCGCGTAGATGGATTGACTCCAGCCGAAGCAGTTATAAATTGGTTCAACACCAGTCTATCAGATGGCAACCCCACTGTGACTCCTCTGGACTGAAGCAACGGAAAGAGTAGCCATCTAAACAGCTGCTCCAAAAAAAATTAAATCTCACCTCAGGAACAATGCGGAAGTAGTGCACGTCGCCGCCGACGATCTGGAACGGTGTGCCATCCTTCCGAAAGGTGTCGTTCTCGATCCAAAACCTTCTCGACGCCTCACCACCGCCGACCTAACACCCAGCCACCCACACGCACCGACACGACAAAGGAG
The DNA here is from genome assembly GCA_022530915.1 of Paspalum notatum. Lineage (NCBI taxonomy): Eukaryota > Viridiplantae > Streptophyta > Magnoliopsida > Poales > Poaceae > Paspalum > Paspalum notatum. The sequence continues at coordinate 37,710,035 of CM039692.1, forward strand.
TGCCAGCGAGTCAGAACGGGCTCGACAAGCCGGGACATCGGACCCCGATCGGCGGCGAGATGCCAGAGGAGCGTACGTACCAAGGAGGCGAGTGCGAGACACAGGTGGAGCGCCAGGAGAATGTTCAGGAAGTGGAAGGCTCCGCCGGAGGCCATCCTGAACTCCTTAAGCTCCCGCTGCCAGGCTCCTCTCCGCCTCCGCCTTGGAGGTCGCACTTGTACCACCGGAAGCGTGCCTTACGAGCCACGCCCCAATTCCACGCGCCGCGGGTTGCCGTGGCCGTGAGCAGGACGCCCTTCTGATCACGACCCTCGCGCCGTCGCGCGCACGACGGGAAGCAGAGAGGCGAGCCGACGGGTTGGCTCCGGACAGTGGACGCGGCCGACGGTGGGTTGAGGAGAGTGACCTCGTGCACAACTGTGATGTGGTTTTGGGCAGCGGTCCTTGCAGTTGCAGTGGTGTGGTCAGTCGCTCGGCCCGCCGGCGGATTCGGGAGACCGGAGACGAGACGTAGCGGCGGCCCCGGCGCGCAGGTGGCGGTGGTTGGCCCTGTCGCCGGTGCCCCGGTGAGAGCGATGGCCGTGGGCCCGTGTCCTCTGTAGGTAGACCTGGTAGAGGTGCGCGAGCGCGAGCCGCGAAGCTGTGGGCCATGCTGGACGATGTTGACCTGGTATGCGCATTCAGAACCGTTCGATCTTGAGTGCAGGCAGATCTGTACCGTCCAGAGAGGCCTCTCCTCTTCTTCCTCTGCTCGAGCTCGACTCCTTTCCTTTCGCCTCTGCTCGCAACCGCAAGCTACCCTCATCACTCATCAGCGCGCGCCCCTCCGGCGACACGCGTATCTTGTAGCCAAGTGCGCTTCGGGGCAAGGCAAGCTAGTGGGGATTGGGGGATTGAGGGCTCATCGGTCACCTGCCCTCCGCGATGTCCATGCCGCCGCAGAAATCCCCGCAGTCCCCAGGTACGAGGTTCCCTGCGGCCCGTGCGATCTCGAGCAAGGGTTCCTCTGGTGACTGAATTCCTACCGATCTGTTCCTTTGTGCCGTGGTTATGTGATTGATGGTATGTTATAGGCTATAGCTTGGGACTGGAATTTGCAATATCAATTCCAGTAATGCATTTTATCAAAAAAAAAAAAAAAAAACTCCAGATATGCATGGCGGACTTCAGGATTTTAGTTTACTCATTCTTGAGATTTAATCGGGTTTGGAGCGCTAAAAAACATATGTTGGCCACTTCCCTACAGTTTCACTTTGGGTTGGTATAGGTCAGGTTATGAGTATGCACTGGGTTAAACAGGCTAATTTTGAGCCGCTCTCTAAAGTGTATATCTGTATTCTGCACTTTCGTATGTACTGGATGACAATGACATTGTTGTTTTCAATTGTTATTTCGTTCTCTGATTTGTACTTGCATGATGGATTGATGCTTTGAACATGTGGACTACAGTTACTTGTGAACAAAGAGTTATAGTTTCAAATGAGCATGGGGAGAAGCTTGTTGGTTTGTTACATCAAACAAGTTCAAAGAAACTTGTGATCCTTTGCCATGGATTCCGAGCCACAAAGGCAAGTCCGTACCATCTGTAGGAAACTTGTGCAGTTATGTTTATTGTCTTATTCCTCTACTTGTGTTGCTGTCTCTAGGAAAAGCTAGTTTAATGAGATATTTAGTATCTGATTCTCTTTTATACGAATTCCCTGTGCGTGTACTTTATGAGGACACCAACTGAAGTGATAAATAGGAGTATACATCTAATTGTTTAGGCGACATCAAAGATCTATGTCTCCATACTTGGTCTGCTAAAAGCCTAAAATTATTCTTTTGGGTGGGGATGGAGTGAGTTATTGCTTTTTTTTTTCTTTCCTTTGAAGATGTAATACTTTCTAGATGCTTCAACAGCCTTGAACCAACTGTTTTTCTTTCTTTCTCTCTTTCCTCCTTTTTTTGTTCTTTTGAAAGCTTTTTAAAAAATCTGTGGTGTATTTTACTATACAAATGTGATATAGATACACAAATTAAAGTGAAATAGGTCTTGATCGTTTTATTATAAGAAATGGGCAACAGTAACACCCTTCTGCATGTCACAACAATGATGTGTATGTTCTCAATGTATGGCGACAGTAACATTGACAAAGCCTTTTAATCACGAAAAACTTGGGGGGTAGACTGGAGATAATATCCTACAGTGGGGTCACAAAATAGGGCAGAAAGGGAAAGTTAATATATTTCAAGTTTTTAACTTTATCAGTTGAGCTTTATACTATTACTGTCGCTATTAATTTTGAACAAAGCTTTCAGGATGACAGCATCTTGATTGACCTTGTTGATGCCTTCACAAAGGAAGGAATTAGTGCTTTCCGCTTTGATTTTTCTGGAAACGGGTAAGCACCATGTAGTGGATTTGTGATCATGGCATAGATCATAGCATGATATCGCATGTCTTGGTAGACTTTTACCCATGTCAGCAAGTAGCTACAGCCATCATTCTCCCATTAAATTTCTAGTTGACTAATTTTCGTTCTGACAGCCACATTGGATTTATCTTCCAGTGTTACACTTACTGCTCTTTCTATTTTAAAGGGAAAGTGAAGGTGAATTCCAGTATGGAAGCTACAGAAAAGAGGCAGCTGATTTGCGTTCTGTAGTATTATATTTCTCAAAACAGAAATACGACATAATTGCCCTTGTTGGACATAGCAAAGGTAGGTAAGGTGCTGATATATGCATGTATTAATCTATTAAGATGTCCTGTTGTGTTGATGCCAATTATGCGCAGTATATGTTCATGCTTAAAGAATTGCATTACATGAATAGTTGACATCAAAAGTTGGTAGGGATGCAAAATTCAACTACTGCTTTCTGGTTATGTTGCTTCGTGGAAGGACAAGTTGAGGAAAATTCACTATGACTGAAAGTAATCACTTTTAGGTGGTTAGTGTGTCGTACCTACCGTGTATATGCATTCTGATCTCCTTTCCTTGGTTTCGGTAAATCATATGTCAGGGCATCTTGATTGTAGCCAGTAGCCACTATTGCTCATGGGAGAATTATTTCTACCTTTTCATTTTCTCCTACTGTTCAAACTTCAAAGTAAATGGCAAAGCCTGCATGATCATTCCTTTTCTGTTGATGTGCTTTCATCTTTGTGAGTAATAGATTGTTTCATCCATGCTTTTCATCCAGATAACACAATCTGCATTCTATTGTCTTACTACTTGTGTCCCTTACCTTCAGGAGGAAATGCTGTGCTTCTATATGCGTCCAGGTACAATGATGTCCCCATCATTGTGAACATTTCTGGTCGCTTTGCATTAGAGCGAGGTATTGATGGGCGCCTTGGGAAGAATTTCATGCAGAGAATAAACAAGGATGGATACATTGATGTCAAGAATAAAAAAGGTCTGGCCTTTCGTTATCTGATATGAGGCATTCTTCCTCTTTCATCTTTCAGGTCTCTGGTCCAATGGGATATTGCTAAATTATCCAATTAATTAGCGCAGGGTCAAACAAGAATCTGGTCTAGCGGCAATTTTGGAACTATCAACAGTTAAAACTATAGGGTCGGTAGTTCTGCTCACTCTTTCCAAGACAGGACACATGCCAATGTAGTGGAACAATTACTAAGTGGACAGCAGCACTTAACCCTTATACTTCTGTTGGAATGCCTTAGCTATACCACTGGCATTCTGGCGTCTTGCGCTAGGCCTTGATGGTTAATCATTTAACAGGATTAATGCCGATAATCGCTTTATTCTTTTTTTAGGTTGGCTACAGATATTTACAAGCTAGTCTACTGGGCAGGTAGAAACTTAGCCACAAAAATATAAATTGGCCTTGTTTGTAGGGAAGAGAGTCCCGGCCTAAGTTGGCTGTGATGATGCGTGAGATCACCGCAAACATCAATACAGGATGGCAGGATTCATTGTAAAAATCAACCCCATTGCATTGTTTTGTGGCTGTGCAGGGGAGCTGGAGTACCGGGTCTCAAAAGCAAGCCTGGAAGATCGGCTGAGCACCGATACCCTTCTTTCCAGCCGTGCCATAAGCAAAGACTGCAGGTACACCTCTTACGCCTCCATTGAAGGCCTACTATCAGTATGCGATATGTCCCTTCTTCTGTACTTCTGTTGATGGGAAAACTGCCGTGGTGTCTGTGCAGGGTTCTCACGATCCACGGCGCCAGAGACGAGATCGTCCCGGCGGAGGACGCCCGGCAGTTCGCGGCGCACATCCCCAACCATGAGCTGCGCATCATGGCCGAGGCCAACCACCGGTACACCGGCCATGAAGCGGAGCTGACCTCCCTCGTCCTGGACTTCGTCAGGCCCCATCTCCATCTCCATAGCGCATCGCGCTTGCGTCCAAAATTGTAGAACGACCCCGACCATCTGTGAACTGAAACAAGCCTGATAAAAATCATTTTGTTGTTCCGGTCCCATCCAAATGGATATATATGGTGTCAGTGCAGTGCGTTATCCAGAACTTGGGTTGCTAGAAGAACTGTCCGAGTCAGCGTGACTCACTGGCTCAGGCTCTCTGGAAAAGCATCTATACAATCCGTTCATCACCGCATGGCCACACAAACTGGTCCACACGTCAGTCTCCTGCCCCACGGTAACAGTGACATGTGGGCCCCGCGTGGCAGAACCTTTGCCCTTTCCCATGGTGGATAGGATCGGACGTGAGCCATGGGCATTGGGCACGGAGGACACGCAAGGCGAAGGCCATCCCGATGAGCTCACCGAGCCCAACCGACTCGGCTACTAGTGGACGCGGTCGAGCCCAGCCCGGAACGATGCGATGCGATGCGATGCACGCACGCTCGCCCAGTCGAGTAGTAGCAGGCTAGTAGTAGCAGTGTCGTTCAGAGGGTGCTCTGGACGCCGCGCCCCCAGACAGGCCACAGCGAAGGGAGGAGGGCGAGCTGGTGAGTCCAAGGGGGGAGGGGAGGGCAGGCGGATGAGCGAGGAGGCGGCGGCGGCGCGGGCGGGAGTGGAGGAGTCGATCGGGCGGCGGCGGGGGGAGAGGGATGGGCGCGGCAGCGGCGGGGGAGCGGGGCTGGCGGCGGCGGGGCGGGTGTGGGAGTTCGAGCGGGATCTGGTGGCGGGGGCCGTGATGGGCGGCGCGGTGCACACGGTGGTGGCGCCCATCGAGCGCGTCAAGCTGCTGCTGCAGACGCAGGACGGCAACGCCGCGCTGCTGGGCCGGGCGCGCAGGTTCCGCGGCTTCGCCGACTGCGTCGCGCGCACCGTCCGGGACGAAGGGGTGCTCTCGCTCTGGCGCGGCAACGGCACCGCCGTCATCCGGTACTACCCCTCCGTCGCCCTCAACTTCTCGCTCAAGGTTCCTTCCCTTCCCGAACCTTCCTCCATCGCCCGCTTTCTCTTCGCCTTTCGTTTCCATCCAGCGATTCGTGCAGTGCATTACATGCGGATTACATACAGCGAGTATGCAACTGTCATTTCCTTGGGGTGGTGTCCACTACTGGATCAGATGCAACCGTGTGATTATTTTGTTCTAGGTTCGCTGTTCCATTCCTTGCGTCATCCGTGCGCTTGCTGTATTAATGATGTCAGTCTGTCAGGAGTGTGGAAAGGGAGATGGAAAGGTTGGTGGTTGCTTGGTTTAGGGGCTTTGGTTGGGAGGCATGAATGCTATCCTTGTTTATGCTTTGCCGCGTGCGGTGTGAGTGAAAGAAGAATATTAGGTCGCCTGCTGATGGTTTTGTCGATCTTTGTCGGCCAGGGATGAGATTTGATGGGATTTTGCTTTCTACAAGCATATGTTTGCCATCACAAATGGCAAAAGAAGAATGGGAGAATAAAGGGATCGTGTCTTGTCATAGAGAGCACTAGATACTACCAGCAAGTAAACTTGGATATTGAACGGTGTCTTTTGGGCATATATTCTTGCACTTTTTAGACTCATTGTATACATTGAACTTGGGAGTCATCTTTTTCCTGTCGAGGATCAGGTGTTAAGGGATGATTCAGGTGCACAATTCTAATGATCGGTCCCTGTCTGGGATGGTATTATGCTAATATTGTTATGTTGCCACTTCTTTTTGGGCTGACCTACGTTGAATATTTGGTCTCATGGCTCCATCAAAATTGTTCAACTCGAAAAAAAAAAAAAAAACTCTGGATTCTATTCCTCGCTTCGTTGGATTTTGATTCATCATTGTTTGTCTTGACGTATAATTTAATGGCATCAATTTCTAAACTAATTGGGCATGATAGTTTATTATGAAAGATTGGTTGCTGAAGATCAGATCTGTCGATCAGCTTTTGCACAAGACGACAATGTTTAAGACAGCAGCTTCAATGAATAATAGATTTCTGGATATAGTTTCTGGAGCATCTATTGGGCTTTGCATTTGTTTTGGAAGGTAGCGAATGACAGATTCATAGTGTCATATTTTGATACTTTATTACAAATAGTGTAACGGGTTTTGGAAGGTATGTCGTGTTTGTGTCATCATGTTGTGCGTCGACTTTATGACCGTTTCTCACTATGTAAGTCCATAGTAGACATGATATCTGTGTTGACTGTGACCAATAGTTTTGCTTACCAATACATGAATGCATTTGCCATTCTTTGTCTTCACAAAGTTTTGATGAATATGTTCATGATATTGTAATACTAATATATGTTTCTCACACACAAGTGACTGTTAGCTGTGGAGGATCATCAGAACTCAGATGGTTATCTCTAATCTCTTACCATTATTCTTGCAGGATCTGTACAGGAGCATTCTGAAAGATGCCGGAACCTCATCAGACAATAAGTTCACTTCTATTGCTCTTACCAACTTCTTTGCTGGTGCTGCTGCCGGATGCACTACCTTGGTCCTCATCTATCCGCTCGACATTGCTCACACTCGTCTTGCAGCCGATATTGGCCGGACGGACACGCGCCAGTTCAGAGGAATTCGCCACTTCATCCAAACCATCTACAAGAAGAACGGTGTCCGGGGCATCTATAGAGGATTGCCAGCATCTCTCCAGGGCATGGTGGTTCACCGGGGCCTGTATTTTGGTGGCTTCGACACTGCCAAGGATGTCCTGGTGCCTCTGGAATCCCCCTTGTGGCAGCGCTGGGTAGCAGCACAGGCAGTCACTTCCATGGCAGGGCTCATCTCCTACCCGCTGGACACCGTGAGGCGGAGGATGATGATGCAGTCGGGGATGGACGTGCAGATGTACAGCAGCACCCTCGACTGCTGGAGGAAGATATATAAGCTGGAGGGGGTCAAATCGTTCTACCGCGGGGCGCTGTCTAACATGTTTAGGAGCACTGGTGCAGCCGCCATACTTGTTTTGTATGATGAGGTCAAGAAGTTCATGGACAGGGGTAGGTTGTAACAGCTATAGAGGAATTTTTGGATTCAACATGGGGAGTGGGATTAGGCCAAAGGTACAGGTAGCAGCAGCTCGAGCATTTTGCAACTGGATAGTTTCCTCCTTACTAACCAGTTCGATGTGACTGAGCCTCACAGCTCTGAACAATGTGGCTTGTTAATTTCACCGCATGGTAGCTCATGTTCTTTTGCCTGTGTGCTGATACGTATTCGATGTCCCAGCATACCATCAACAATTTATCACTGCTTTATAAAAAAACAAATTAACACTGCTACCTCAGTATAAACGTGTCTGGTACTGTTTTCTGGCAGGGTACAAAACTACAAAAACGAAATGAGTTTCATTAACGTCTCTTCCTTCCTGTCGATTCTTTGATAGTTGGTTCTATAAACTTTTCTTAGCAAACGTCTGCGCCATCGCACTAGATTCTTTCTAGCGTCGGGTCGCATCGGAATCCACATCGGCTATGGTCTTTGTTCCAAACTTCCAATGAACATTCACCTGAAGCCAAATAGTTGTAGCGTTTAAACAAGCAAAATGGCAATCCATAGTCTCCAAACAGTTGCATCGTTTAAACAAGCCAAATTGCCAAGTAGATGAACAGCGCAATGACGGTGCAGAACTGGACTTTGGAACTTGGAAGCCGCTGAATTGCAACGGTTCAAAAGGACTCTCCCTCCGTCCCAATCGTAAATAGTTTTATACCTCACCTTAACTAAATTCTTTATTCCTCTGTATATGTGTTCAATGTGTCTAATCCATCAACATCTATATGAATATAGACATAAAAAGAAGAGCTAAAACCCCTTACAGACAGAGTAAAACTTTAACAACCTGTCCCACGGTCAGGTCAGTTCTTTTCCTATTTATTTAGATCAAGACGAGGACATGAGTCCATGGTTCAAAGACAACATTTGCCAAGTCTTAAGTGCAACATAATAACCATTATGTAAATCACGTGGAAGATGCAATTCGCAAATATTTTCAGGCAAAAGGCTATGCTTTCCCCTAGAGCAAAATTTCTCCGCAACACGCTTGATGGAAGTACAGCACACTATGCCGGTGGTATGTGCAATAAGATATACCAGACCGGCAACAATGATCACACAAAGCATAAGCAGAGCACATAATATTTGAAACCCAATACATCAAGTGACAAAACTACCAACATATAACACCATGTCCCAGAAAAATCCCCCACCGATTCTACAGAACCGACACACACCAAGGGCTCCACAAAACCAACTCAATGGAACAAGACTTGCATCATTCCAATCCACTGTCTGCAAATATTTGATGGCAGCACCTCACTGCTGCTTGCACTCCGCAGGTCGTTCACCCTGCTGCCCTTCCCCTCCAGCAGCTCCCTTGGTCTTCTGTTTCAAAGAGGAAAGCAAAAAATGTAAGAGATGCGTTTTGGATGCAAGAAAGGCATATATAGGCTATTCCTCCTTAAAGAAAAGCTATCATACCTTTGTATCGTAATCATCACCACTTTCCTCGTCCTCTTCGTCTTCATCGTCATCGTCTTCATCATCGTCCTCATCACCCTCTATAATGCCTTCGAAGTCCTCATCTTGAGCGGCCTCTCCAGTGAACCATGACACAGCATGTGGGATGATCTTGTCTCTGATGGTAGATCTGGCAGATATAGAAGTGTAATTTAAAACTAGTGAAACAAAACTCCAAATCTGAGCAGTAACAGATTTACTGAATGCACAACAACAGCATGGTCTATAACAGAGCTGCAGCAACTTCATTTTAAAAAGGGCATACCCAATATCATAATCTTGCTCCATCTGGTTCTGTAACTGTTCAGCCTATTAAAAAAGAAACATCAAGTCAAGTTCAAATAATGTTCATGCATGCATGTTTAACCACAGGAGCATGTGCAGAAAAGCTATGCTTACTGTATCCTCATCAATTTCCTCATCATCGTCAGGGACTTGAGGTGGACTGAAGAAGTTGAAGAAGCTCTCACAGTCTTCAGTTTTTGTGATAGGTTTAGTGTTCTTTGACCCCTTCCTCGGCTTCTTTTTAAGCACCTTTTGTGTCAAGCACTTCCCAGGATACCATTCAATTTCAGTGCTGAAAAGTAAGAATCAATCATTATATGCACTAATGAAAATTTTCTATTCACCTGAAACTGAAATAAAATTTAACTTCATGAGTACAAGTATTAGTTACCCAATGGCTTTCTCTAGAATTGGCTCATCCTCATCGATCATGTGATATGTTTTCGTAAGTACTGAATTCTTAAAGAATGGATTTGTATCAAAGTAAAATTCAAGCTTAAAACCCTTCGGCTCGCTAATCCTGTACCACTTGATGTCCTTGAGGTACTTAAGAGCTTCCTCATCCCTCTCCTGGATCTGAAAATTCAAGGGCCACAATTATTTACAGCCAGCAAAAGAGAAGCTTATGTAAAAATGAAAATCACAGCAAGTTGGAGCAGAGTATTGACAGTTCTCCAACGCAAAACATTGCATAAAAATACAAGGCTTTACCTCCTCAGCCAGGATTTCGTGGTTCTTCATTGCATTAAGCCAGAAAGCTGGCACCCCTTTTTCTTCTGCAGGGAAGCATTACGATTTAAGAAAAAGGAGGATATATTCCATCTTTAATACAGATTTTTTTCTCATAATCAGAAACCCAAGAGATCTCAATACAGGTGGAATCCATGTTCACCTTTTTTCTCAGCAGTCGTTTCATCTCCAGTCTTTTGTTCTGCAGGGGTTTCATCTGCACTTTCTGTGACACCTTCCACCTCGATGACACCATTGACAACTTCATATCGCTGTCAATGCCAAATCCAAAAAAAAAAAAAAAACAATCAGATGGATTAAGGCTCATGGCATCAAATAGAATGCAGTACTATTGAAGGGAAAATGCCTGTATTACGTGAAGCATGCCCAAATATATAATCCATCTCTAGTCTAGCAGCTATTGCTATGGTAGACTTGAGTTTCTCAGAACAGTTCAGAAATTGAAAATATATAAAATTTGGCAAATGGCATATAACAGAAGACAACATATGCAAATCTATCATTGTATCAGTTAATGAACCAACCTACCTTTGTGTAAAGTGGTTCGTACAATTTCTGATACTTAGCTTCAAGTGCAGCTCTCTCCTCAAAAAACTTTGCCTCAAGTTCATCATGTTGGCCCTAGAAGGCAATATACATTGGTCATGACTCATGAACTCGCCACAAAATATATCTAGAGCATCGTATGTTTCAAATTGTACTCCCTAAGTGATTACTGTAATATAGAATCATATGATAAGCAAGAAGCCATATATATATTTTGACAAAGTAGAACCAGTCCAATCACATAAACATAATAAGAGAAATATCAACTAGTAAGGAGCAAAACCTCACGTCAAGAACAGGGGTTTTCAGATTGCCAGATTTAGATGGTGTTTGCTTCATCATGTGGTAACGTAAATGGAAATGTAATCGGATAACACCGTGATCAGAGATTGGATGGTTGATTGCCGGTATTGTTTGGTTTGACCATGTAAGCGGTCTTGCATGCACCGAACTGGCAGTGTACTACTTGGATGCCTTCGATGGGGTCTGGGATGGCAACGGATTTCTGATTACATTGAAGAAGGGGCATTATCAAGTCTGTATTCAACTGGGAACTGATTGCACGTTAACCGATTACAGATGCTTCCAAACAAACGAATGCAACAGTAATGTGTATGCTCTGTAATAATTGGATTACGTTACAATGCAGTGAACCAAACATCATCTCAATTATTACAAGGATAGAGTGTACAGCTATCATACTATTTCCCAAATTCTCCAACAAAATCCCACACTAGCATCCAGCAAAAAAAATTAAAGCTAGCAACTAGGCATTCATATGCACTCCCTCCATCCCAAGTTGTAAAGGGTTTTGACCTCCATTTTCTCAGTCTATGTTTATATGACTACTCATGAATCTATACACATACAAAAACACATATATGGAACATTGTGTGAATCTAATCAACGCCTAGAACCCCTTGCAGTTTGGGATGGAGGGAGTACCATCCAGTGGATGAGACATGAAACAACAGGGTGACACAAAACATTCACAGTGCCTGGCATTTCACCAGAATCGCCACTTATAATAATAAAAGGCAAGCCAGCGAGCACGAGCTGTTAACAACCGTGCAACCAAATAGTATTCAACAGTGTCCTTGCTCCTATTATGGTTGGAATTTCTGGTGCTAGTGCATACCATCCCGTACCGTTTAGAAGAAGTAGCAACAGTCACAGAACACATCCTTGATTAGACGACAATAATGATACAGGAACACAGTTTCCTACCGAAGCATGCTACAACCGCAGAAACCATCACAAAAACAACGGTGTATCACAAGGGCAAGCATCTCATACCTGGATCTCCCTGAGCTTCTCAACGCGCTTCCTGACCTTGGGCTCGAGGCTATCGAGCACGTCCATATGCCGCGAGGCCAATCCCTCTAGCGTGTTCTACACGAGAAAAACACCGAATCAGCGTAGGATAGGCTCACCGGGAAAAAAAAAACTCAAAACCGACCACAACCACGCCCAAAACCCAACGAAAAAACAGGTAACCGCCGCCATAATGCAGTAGAAACCTCACCTTGATCGACGCCACGAGGTTAGCCTTGTCCTCAGCGCTGAGCTCTGCATCAACCACCGCGAAACCAATCAGGCACCGCGCCGCAGAAAACAGTACCAGCGAATGGGTAGAAATCGAGGGGGAGCATCAACGAACCGGCCGAGTTGGGGATGGCGGCGCCGATGCCGGAGAGGTCGAGGGAGTCCTTGCCGTCGCTCATGGCTGCTGAGAGAGGGCCGCGCAAGGCTATGGAAGCTTCGTGGAGGATTTGGGGAGGCGGCGAGGGGAGGAGAAACCCTAGCGGCGGCGGGAGGAGGCGCGCTGGGTTGAGTGGAGAGGGGGAGGGGGTGGCGGAGGAGGGGATAAAAAAAGAGTGGGGAATTGAGGGCTCCAATTTATAGCGGGCGCGTGGGAACTCGGGAAGTCGTGGGGGGAAGCGCCGCCGCGCCGGTTTGGTTTGGAGTTTGGACTCGCGAGCGGCGCCGCGGTCGGGGGTGAGGGACAGATAGCATCTCTGGACCCACCTGTAAGAAAGCGGGGGTGCTGGAATATTCCTACACGATGTCGAGACGAGAGGTTAGGCTGCTGTCACCACACGTGTGTCAAAATAAAATAAAATCTCAAAACACTGTTTTGCATCGTAGACAGAGAAAAGTAGCTAGAAATGTTTTGCACTATAGACAGAGAGATAGTTGAAACAGTGGATAGGCGGGGTTAGATATGCTCACCGGTGACAGCAGCTTTAGTTGATCACGGTCCTTGTGCTACAAAAATTCCCCAAAAAATATTGTGTAAAATCATCTACTATCCCGCTTTTGTGCTAGCTATTTAAAAGGAATTTCAGTACAAATTTATAAAATCATCTACTATTGTGTAAAAGGAATTTCCATGAGGAGGAAGGCTTCCTCTTAATGCGTGGATGGGGTTTTGTTTTTGTATAAGAAGGCATGGGAAAGTATCAAGGAAATGCTATGTTGGAGCATTAATTGTCATTAATATTAACGGTTTCTGTTTTATTCGGGTGGTTTCTCTACAAGGGGTGGAGATGATCCAATACTTTTTCATCCGTTGACAAAGCATCGTACCATCTATTTAGCTCGAAGACTACGGAATGCGTATTAAATGGTTATATAGACCTTAGCTGCACCATAGTTTAACTCTTTTTGACGAATGAAGCATCTACCAGGCTGAGCCTACGAGCATGTACATCGCATGCACTACAATATATACTCTATTGATCTACAAATATGCTTGTACGGTATTTTGTACATTTTCTATAAACGGTCTGATAACTTCAGTCTAAGTCTGGGGCACATTAACAATATCATTTAACCACACCAACCTGTCCATAGATCGCTCGCGCCGTGATCCACGCTTGAGTAGGAAGGCCGGAATCACTTTGTACGAAAGTGTTAGGCAAAAACTGTGGGGCTTGGTAAGTTTTTTCAGACGGGAGGGAGTACTGTATCGTATCCGTGCGGTGATCACGGTCCAAGGCCACGATGCTCTCCTTGCTTGGAAGCGGGTCCTTTCCGTGCCCGCGGATTCTCCCCGCCGTCGGACTCCCAGCCCAGGGCCACCAGCCGAAGCCACCAGGGGGCAAAGCAATCCTTTCCGTGCAGGCCGGGGAGCGCACGGGTCCGTGCCGTGCGCGGACGCCTTGTTCCGCTGCTCCCACGCGCTGCCCGCGAGACAGCGACGGGCGGAAGATGCTGCGCTGGCAGGTCAGTCGAGCAGTCACTCGTTGCCTTCCGTGCTCCGTCATGCGGGGGCCGATCCCTGCCTTGAATGACGCCCCCCATCAATGCGCTATGGCAGAACGCCACCGCACGTGAACCGTGAACGAGCCAGATCGCGGAGCAAGAGCAATGGTGGTCCATCCATCAGCGAGTCTTCGACCCACGACGGCGATCGACCCCGTACGTGCGTGCGTGAGGAGGAGAGAGCGAGGGCACTTCAATGCCCTTGTCGGTGCACACAGTGCTCGTCAGTGTATACTAGTACACTGTAGGAAAACTGGGAGTATAGCATTTCCACCGGTCACATTTCAGTATCCTACTGTTTTTTTTCTTTTTCAAACGAGCAGGATATTGCTCTAATTTTTTATATATATGTATATATATAAATATTTGAAGAACAGGCGGCTCAAAAATCGTCCAGCCGTCTCTCTCCAGCTCAGCCTCAGCCACGCGCGCACAAGGGCGCCACGACCACGAGCCGGTGTGTCGGTCAGCCGACCAGGCCCTTCATGCAGTAGACGCCGAGCACGAACCAGGCGAGCAGGAGCAGCGTGAAGGCGGCCATGCCCAGGAGGAACGACCAGCCGGCCATCAGCACGCCGACGCAGGAGACGGCGGCGAAGGGGAGGAAGGACCGGACGGCGGCCGTCCGGTCCACCCAGCGGCCGCGCAGCCAGACGAGCGCCGCCAGGTTCAGCACGTTCCACCCCGCGTGGCCGCCGTAGGCCAGCCGGTTCAGGCAGTCCGCCACGAACGAGTGGCTGTTGCAGGTGAAGAGGTTGTAGCACTTGTGCTCGAAGCGCCGCGCGCCCGACCGCAGCGCGTCGTCCCACGACATCGCCGTCCCGGCCTCCGAGTGCTCGTGGGACCGCGCGCACACGTGCGCCGCGAGGTTGGCGGGGAAGCAGCACTGGAGGATCACAAGAAGCCATGCAGCGGGTGAGGACCAAACTCAAACACTCGGGTTCAGATGTTCAGGCTTGAATGAAGATGCTGAAGAAACAACATATAACGTATGCGCAAAAGAGAATTGGAGTAGGCTGTCAGGGAAAGATGACCAGCTTGGCAGCTTGGGCGAAAAAATCAGTCTTGTTTTGATGGAAATTAATCTAATCCCGCATTTGAGCATGGACATATACTGAATGTTTGGATGACAGAAGTATGGAGTAGTTTTGTACTACATAACAGAAATGTGGAGTATACTGAATATCACAACTACACCATGTTAATATAAAACTCAACACCGTGGAGTATGCCAGGAAATGCGGCGAGGAGGCAGAGTCAGCAACTCCGCATGCTCTCTGATTTCGGAAAGCTAGCATGTGTAGTTCTCACTTGAAATCTTAATACAAAACACAAATCTGGGAGATTGAGCAAAGTGCATACCTTCTCCCGGTCAAGCTGCAGGCACCTGGCAGCAGAACCATAAGCAAGATCATCCACACTCACCAAATTTGAACCTGCAAAGTCCAAGACAGTCCCATCCTCCCGGGCAATACCTACATGGCCAATGTAGGGAGCCAGCCAGGAAACTACCGGGAGAGGAGTCCACACGATGCAACAAGGGAACCTTGCTCTCTTTGGGTCTACTTCCCCGAGAGGCCACAACTCCTGCATCTCATCATTTGAACTGAACACTGCATCATCAGGAGCTGCTTCAAGCTCCATTGAAGGCAACGCTTTCGGTTACACAGATGCTCTTTATGCTATTATAAACATAGTCTGCTATTGTTGACTTCCATGTGATGGTGGTCTCACAACCTAGAACAAGATTAAGCACCACTTCAGCTATGCAAATTAGTTAACTTGCATGCTCATAGTACATTCTACTCTATACAAACAGGCAAAAATGATGTCCACATAATATCTGGCACTTCAGTAGCTTTATGGAAACAATGGCGCCTTTTCTTTTTCGGAAGATGTCAATATAGGAATTAAAGTGTTATATATGCAAAGAAAAAAGGTAGCCGCAAATCTTCAGAGATCAGTATGATAATGACAAGTCAACAAAATGCCAAACACTGGCTAAAAGGGTAAAAAGCAGTAGGACTTAGGTCATTAGGATGACAGCTAGCATTTAATTTCCTTTTCATCGTGGAGATAATCATGTTTTTGCTATAGAGGTGATAATTTTGGTACGTGTAACACAACACACCAGCCAGGATTTCAGAGTTTCAGGCTGGCGTGAGCTGCTTTTGCATGCCATTTTCAGTTTTTCACTAATCCGCACCCGCTGGGCACTCATTTCTGCTATGAAAATCAATCCCCGGCGCGCTCATTATGCCATCGCCCATCGCTTTCTTTTTGATCGGCTACACACGCAAACAGGGTTCAGATATTTTGTGGCGCTGCACAGCGAACTCCTGTTTCTCTGGGGAAAGGGCAACGTGAACTGCAAACTGGCCTAAAATCCCGAATCTCTGACGAGAACATCTTGCAACTCAGCAGAAGAAATTAAATACGCTAAACAATCTTGCAAACTGCACACCGTTTTCGATATATGACTATGAGAACCCCATCACACTCAACTTCTCTTTGCACAAGAGCAAGAGCAACACTGTTGCCAGAACCCACGCACATCTCCGACTTTCCGAGAGCAACGAACGATCCAAAGATCCTAGCGCCATCGCTCTAGTTACCAGAAACGCACCGAACGAAAGCCCCCAATCCCAAACCAAACGAGAACGTCCCTCGTCGAATCGCCGCTCACCTCAAGCCACAATCCCAGCAACGCAGCAACGCGAACCGACGCCAGTCGCCAAGCACGACGGAGCGGTGGAAGGGGGGAAAAGACGAAGACCTGAGCTGTGATTCGATCGGGGAGCGGTGAAGCTAGCGAATGGAGCTCACCAGAAGAAGCAGATGGATCCTCCGCAGCAGCCGCATTGGGCTGGTGGACTGGTTTGGGACGCCACGCCACTGCCGCTGTCGCAGTGCAGGTCAAGCGTTTGACGCATTGGGGAGGCGCGGCAGCTGTTGTTTATGGCGTGCCGGGGGACGGGGGGGATGAGGAAAGGCGGGGAAGGTGCATGCACCTGGGGGAGCGGGTGGCAGAGGCTACGCTCACCCCGGCCGCTTCGCACCCTTAGCATGACGTGTGGGTCCCGATGTCGGGACATGCCTGGTGGATTATGGTTTCTTTTCCCTTATTTTTCTCTTTGGCTATGTTTAGATCCAAACTTTCCCCCAAATTCTACTATGCAAAAAGAAGATTCTCCATCACATCAAAAATACCGGCACATGCATGAAGTACTAAACGTAGATGAAATCAAAAAATAATTGTACAGTTTAGATGTACTTTGCGAGACGAATCTTTTGAGCCTAGTTAGGCCATGGTAGGACAATATTTACCACAAACAAACGAAAAGTGCTACAGTGCGCTACAGTGTCGGATGTGATGTTTTTGGCCAAATTTTGGCAGATTTCGTCTGCTTTTCGCCTCCACTTTTTGGATCTAAACACAGCCTTTATATATAATATATTGTGGGCCCATGTGGTTGGTCCGGACGCGGCGGATCGGTATGAGCCCACGATCTGCCGTTGGTTTGGGCTGTTGCGTTGGATGAGCGGTCTGGATTTGGAGCCGTAGCGTTCAATGAGATCGGTTGCGCAAGTGCTGATGTCGATAGGAAACCGTAGTACCACACCTAAATTGACTGAGGGCTTGTTTGAGACCAAAGGTTTCTAAAACCAAAACCATGGTTTTAAAATACTGTGGTATATTTTAATTGTGATATGAATACCACAGTTTTTACATACTATAATAATTTTACAGTTTTTCTTAAAACCACGATGTGTTTGGTTCTGCAGTTTTCTCCTTGCTCTCTCCCGCTTCCATTTCCTTTTTCCTCTCCCGGAGACTATCCCCGGCGCTCCTGGCCCGCCCCGCCCGGCTCCATCCGGCGCCCCGCGCCGGATCCCCGCACGCGCGCCGCCTCCCCTCTCCGGCTGGCGACGCGCCCCGCGGGCGAGCTCAAGGAGGGCTCAGACGCGGGAGGCGTGGCCGTCCACGCGCCTAGCCCCGCTTCGGCCGGCGACGCGCCCCTCCTCCAGGCCGCCGAATTGAACCGCCTCTAGGAGGAGGAGGAGGTTGGCAACGCGCTAGCCCCACCGGGGAGAAGACCGGCGGCGTCGCCCACGGGGAGGAGGCGGCCCGCGCGCGTCGTGCCCCGCCGAGGAGAAGGCTGGCGGCGTCGCCGTGGGGGAGGAGGCGGGCTACGCGCGTCTGGCCATGCCGAGGAGAAGGCCGGCGGCATCGCCTTGGGAGGAGCCGGGCCGCGCGCGTCGGGCCCCGCCGGGGAGAAGGTCGGCGGCTCTGGCGACGCCTCCCGGGGAGGAGGCCCGGGGCGGCGGGGCTGACGGTGGAACGCGGGCGTCGGGCGGGCGGTTTGGGGAAAGGGCGCCGGACGAGGGAGAAACGCGCGGAGAGAGCAAAACCAAAGAAAACTTTGGTCCTGGGTGGAGTATTCTATACTCCAAAAATACTGTAGTTTTGCCTAAACCATGGTATCTAAAACTATGTTTTGGGAAGGCCAACCAAACACCTTTGAACCCAAAATACTACAGTATTCATCAATACTATGGTTTTGCTTCAATACTCCAAAAATACTTTGCTATCAAAAATGGCCTAATGCTGCTCTCACCACAGGGTCCAAAAGAAGAGCTCAAAACACTATTTTGCACTGTAAACAGAGAGAAAAGGTAGTTAGAATATTGGATGGACGGGGTTGAATAGGCACTCTGGTGAACATAGCCTAACAGAATCTTAACACGTGTGTGGGATAAAAGCGTGGCAATGGGCAAACCGCCCTAGGGTGTTACGGTGGGTTTAGCTCGTTTAAACTCGTTTAAATGACTAACAATTAGTTTCTCCCTCCCTCCTACAATAAGTGCTGTTTTAGGATTTTTAGAATAAATTAAGGGTGGTGGAATATGACGCATGTGCCCCTAGTTTCTTTCCTTTTTGTGGTGTTTGCATGTATGCATGCAGATATAAACTTTTTTTTAAAGGCAACCAATGTCTTAAAACATCACTTATTATGAGACAAATTTTGGATCATAAAATAACACTTATCGTGGGACAGAGGAGTACATGCAACCGATACGTATTATGAGATAATTGATTGGACAATATAAAAGGAAAAATTTAAAAAAAACTCGTTTGTTTGACATTCTTTCGTTAATTCTGAGAGAATGAAAATAACATGTGGGTATGGTATAAAATGAAGTGAGAAACTAAAAGGTCAAAGAGTGAAAATATTTTTCTTTATTTATTTTGGACTCTTTTCAACCCCTGCGGGTTGGGACCGATGTGAGTACATTGGGACATCGTTGGTAAAAGAGATTTTCCTAAAACTCGTTCTTTTATACCATATATAATAGATAGATAGTATAGCCTATAATAGATAGATGGATGGATGAATGGACGTAGACGTAGACAAACGAAAGCCAGTTCAGGCAATAAACGAATGGTTTGACTATTCATACGGCAAAAGATAGTAACAATAGGTTAAAAATGGTACAACAGGATGGCACCGAACGTTGTTGGGAGGGCGGAATGTATTTTAGCGCACCCTCTTAAAGTCTTACCACAAACGCTATATAGATAGCATACGCTACTTATATTTTTGAATTATTTGTTGTCTACTATTTTATTTTAAAACTAAAACGCGATAAATAATAAAAAAAAATGGAGAGGGTATGCTAGAACATTTGATCTTTTACGTGAGAACGATGTCTAGGATGCACTCAGAGAGAGCTGGCTGCGACGACGTTGCAGAAGCCAACTACTCCAACTCGCAAAACATTTTTAATTTTGTCTTAAATCAAAATTCTTTAAATTTTAATAAATTCATAGATAAATGTACGGCCGTGAATAATTAGTTTTATTAATTCCACTAAAAAATATGTCTTGATCCTACATTTATTTGGCACTATACATGTTAATGTATTTTTCCTTCAAAATTTAGTTAATATTAATCTTTTGATATTAGAAATAGTGCTTGATCCAAACATCTAACAAATTAAAAGTAAGCCTGCTTGTTAAATAAAGCAGATTTGATGGAGAGGCTCATCACATGCAAAGCATCGTCTACAGCTAGCACAATTAGCGTAGGACTAGACCAACATGCGTGTCATCTCCTCTATCTCCGCGTATGGCTTTTGGGCAAAATTCTATCAGAAAACCGTATTAAAAGTAGAGTGAATCGGCAGCAGCTAAGGTAGGACGTTCGGCTGATTAATTATTGTTGGAACTTGGAAAAGTAACAATTTGGTTAGCGGAGCGGCAGAGCGTGGCAGCATACCGTCCGCCTATAGGTAAAGCTTGAAGCTTTCTGTGATAACTCAAATCAAGTAGTATAGTTTGCTTTATGGAAAGATGTTTTGAGTCGTGTCGATATATCTCTGTTTTCTTTTAGATATTTACACACCCTTTGATATATATAAGAATAGTTGATAATCTATGTTTTATAGCAATATTAAAATCGCATCCCCTTTACGAAAGAAACAAGAAGTTAACCCTTCGGTTGTAGAATCCGCTTGTTGCTTCTTTTCCAACTGCCGTAGAATCTTGGCATCTTGTACAAACTATTAATCAAGTGTCACGACATAAATGGCATTTTGAGTGCTCAAAATCCCATTTATCAAGTGTCACGGCATAAATGGGCCTATAGAGGTGGGGGTGCTGCATGGTTGCACGCTTGCTAGTGGGCCGTAAGCCCATGTAGAACCGAACAAAAATCTCACGAGCTATTGGACTGGATGCACCCAGTTCCGTCGCCGGCGCGCGGCGGCCACGCAAACGCCGACGACGCCACAGCGCCGAGCCCGTTGCTTCCCGGCGCACAACACCCCGCTCCGCCGCTCGCCTTCCCTTCCACATGGCTGCTCCCTTCTGCTCCCCTCCCCTCCAAGCGCGCCTCCTCCCGCTCCCGCTCCCGCTCCCGCTCCCGCTGCCCCCAAACCCCGTCCCCGCTCTCCGGCGGTCCCCTCGGCCTCCGCGCCACCGCCGCTTCGCGAAGCCGCCTTCGCGAAACGGGAGCTCCTCCTCGCCGGAGACAGAGTGGTGCCCGGTGCCGCCGGAGCAGCGTCCGGTGAACGAGTACGAGGCGCTCGCGTCCTCCCTGCCCTTCTCCTGGGCGGCGGGGGACCTCCGCGTCTACTGCTCCCGCCTCGCGCTCACGGGCGCCGCCGTCGCGCTCTTCGTCGGGCTCCCCGTCGCCGCCTTCGGAGGCCGCGGCGGGGCTGGCGGCGACGCCGTGCACCTCGCGCTCGGGGCCACGGGGTCCGGGATCCTCGCCGTCACGCTCGCGGTCGTGCGGATGTACCTCGGCTGGGCCTACGTCGGCAACCGCTTGCTTAGCGCCACAGTGGAGTGTGAGGAATGCAAATTTGTTATCCTTTATGCTATAGTCTGCATTGTATTAGTCTGAAATCTGTATACTATTTGATGCAGATGAGGAGACGGGATGGTATGATGGGCAGGTGAGATGCTTCTGCTGATCGCGTTATTTCTGGTTGGTTTTGATCCTAATGACACGATTCACTAAAAATCTGAAACTTCCTTGGCTGATATTGAACTATGGGAGATGAGGTACTACGTGTCAGGTAGTATAGTCTTGCTCTCGTACTTGTTAACAGGGATACCATCAAGAGCTGACTTGTTTGGTTAGGCCTTTATTTTTTTGGGGTGAAACAAACATTTAGCGAAAGAGTCAATCACTCAGTCGTTAATATAGCTAGTGCCAAAGAAACTACTTTTGCAATTGTTTCTCATTTGCTCATATTTACCAAGCCTGACAACTGACATTATTGGTGTTCAATCCATAGAAAGTGGTGAGGTGTTGATCTGCTGCTGTTTCATATTACAGCAAGCGAGCAACGGCGTATAATTCCCAAGTTATTTTCGTCCTTTATAACGTGTAGAGAGTTGCCTCACAAAGGAAAAGAAAACATGCCTCACAATGGAAAAGAAAACATGTACTCAAACATTCTTAAGATGCCTATAGAAATTGGCTTCTCGTTTAGTCTACATTTTTGTATGCATGGAATTCAACATTCTTAGCTCATCATCAGGAACCAGAATTTGCTCTTGCTGCTAACGCCAATTCTTACTCTTGGCAGATATGGGTTAAAACACCAGAAGTTTTAGCTCGGGATCGGCTTTTAGGCTCATTTTCTGTAAGTTGTTCCTATTAACTTCTTAAATGTCACAATATTTTGTTAACGTTTAGCTTTTTATGTGCTTTGTTTTCTATTGAGTATCAACCCTATTCCATAAAGCTTATGAAATAAATATTGAATAGTACTCTGTACATGCACATGGCATGAGCTGTGAAAATCCTTCAGAGAATATGATCATGTGAAGATTCCACGATCTGGATCTACTTTTGTGGGTATTATCTGGCACAGACCTTTCTATGAAAAATCCTATTAGAAATGGCCATGCCAAAAAAAAAAAAACATCATAGCATAATTATGAAGAATCTTTTTCGTGGCTGCTAAGCATTCATTTTCCTATTGTGCTCCAGGTTAAGCCTGTGCTGAACAGAGTGAAGTTTACCTTGGTAGGGCTGGCAGGCTCCCTGATCCTTTGCATTCTTCTTTACGTCAATACTGAGAAGCCAAAGGAACCGTATGAATATACCAGTGGAAGGGCTATCCCTGGAGTGTACAGTGACACCGCCGCAAGGTCATTTGAGCCTGATGCATTCTGTGGGGAACCCGATCTGTCGTGACAACGCAAAGCGTGGAGCATGGAAGGTTTTTAGATGATAGAAAAGATGGTCTCACTGGATATACTGAACGGGTTCTACTTTATCTTAATGTGTTGCCTATGTAAATGGTGTTCCTGAACGAGGTTTTGGTCCACCAGACCAGGGTAATGTAAATATGTGGCCATTCTTAGTACTGAGTACTGACATTTGGGGGTAAAGGTTCTTGTGAAAAATGATGTTGTTAGGTCTAAGGCTGTTTTCAACCGAGCGCATATAGTACAAAATAGACGCTGTTATCGACCGCTAAAATTCTGTTCTATCGACCCCGTTCTCCTGATGTGAAGGTGAAGCTGGCCTCCTGTGACTGTGAAGCAGCCAAAGCATCACTGGGGCATGTCCAGGAAGCTACGGAAAAATCACGGCAGCCGAGCCGAGGAATTTCACACGATAAAACGCGGTCGTAAATTGTGTGGTGGAATTGTATAAATAGATTGGCCAGACTGTAGGACAAAACCGTTTTTTGTTTTTTCCTGAGATGCCCCTGTCTGCGACCAAATAATCTCCAAATTTGAAAAGAAATGGAGGGCACTTTTCTGTCAGAAAAGAATGTTTGAGACCCCGAACCCGGAAGGAGAAGAACCGAAGAAGAAGAAAAAAGGAAATCAATGTCCGTGCCGTGCTGCTTCGGGTCAAACATGCCGTCGGCGCCGTCCCTGTTGGAAGCCATGGCCCCTCGGTCCAAACTATAAAGAGCAAGGGCCAAAACGCCGCCGCACCCAGATCACTCGGTGCCGTCCGCCTCTCCCCCCTTGGCCGGGCTTGGTCGTCGCACACCGCCTCCCCCAGTACTACTACCCCACAAAGCAGCTCGTCGCTAAGACAGCGAAGCAGCTCTGGCTTATTGCAACCTGCCCGCTTAATCGCGCGTTAATTACCCGCTAATCCACCGCCGGCCGGCTGGCGGCTCGCATTCCTCGCTTAATTAATCGGCTAGTGAAGCTGATCCAGCTCGGGCGGGCTTAGAGTTGGAGGGACGCAGCCAGAGAGAGAGGTTCCGCGCGGCGCAGCCCGGGATCCGATCGGGCGGTGCGGTCGATGCCACGGCCGGTGGCGGGTGGCAGGGCATGGCTGGCCTGGCTGCACGGCGAGGAGCAGCTATGAGGCCGCCGAGCAGCGGCATGCGCGCGGCGGTCGCGCGGTCGCCCGCCGCCTCGTTCCTGCTGTCGGCAGCGGCGGCGGCGGCGCTGGTCGGAGGGTTCTACTTCTGGCTGGTGGTCTCGTCGTTCCGGCTCCCCGACTCTGGCGCCGCCGGCTGCCGCCCCGATGGCGAGGGCTCGTGGGCGGTCGGGATGTTCTACGGCAGCAGCCCCCTTGAGCTCCGCCCCATCGAGCTGGTGAGTGTTTCGTGGTACACTGTGCTGCCTGCTGAAGTGCTTAGTGGATACTTACACTGATGGCGGTGTGTGATTTTGACTGGGCAGGAAGGGAGAAGCAACGACAACAGCTCGGCGTGGCCGGTGGCGAACCCCGTGCTGACCTGCGCAACCCCGACGGAGGCGGGGTACCCGAGCAACTTCGTCGCCGACCCGTTCCTCTACGTCGAGGTGAGGCACTGCTGCTCTTCCCTGGGGCTGGGGGTGGAATTCTGCTTCTTCTGGATGTAGGGGTGATTTGCGAAATAGCTAAGCTATCAGCTATCTGAGCAAACGGTCGAGCAAAGTAAATTCAGGCTCGCTGATTGAATCCATGATGTCAACACATTCCTGAGCACCCATGCAGGAGGTGATTGTGTGAGGGCTTGAATTCTGGTTTTCGAATGCTTGATGGAGGCAACTTGCTCAGATACATACTCTTAAGCTGGTTGCCTACTAGTATGTGAAAACAAAGTGTAAATGTCTTGTCTCAGCTGAGGCATACAAAGTTAGGTCCAGCATCTACTGGTTTCGACTCTATGATACGCAGCATGTAAGCATGGTTCGTAACGAGTTACTAGCCTATAATGGAGATAGTGCCTAGGGAATTTTAGTTGAGGGAAGGATTCTGTTCTAGCTGATCAAAACCCGAAGCCGAAATGTGATTTGCTTAGGTACTTTGGAAATTTGAAACTATTAATGAGATATTGGTTTGTAAAATGGTCCCATTGCCACCGTCTACTTGATAATAGCACTTTGCCTTGATTGAATATGTATAAACAAACAGGAGTATTTTTTTTTTCAAATGCTATTTATCAACCTAAATGCTATTTATCAACCTAAATCCAATGAGTAGGATTCTTTAAGTTAAGATACTACTTTCTAGGCTTGCATTTTCCCCTGTTAGTGTGACATGCCCTCTTCTGATCTTTTTCTGGACTTCCCAATCTAATATGGCTCTATGCATCTCTTAGGGGGATACACTATTTCTTTTCTTTGAAACAAAAACAACAACATCAATGCAAGGCGATATTGGTGTTGCAAGAAGCGTTGATCGAGGTGCAACATGGGAGTTTCTTGGCATTGCTTTAGATGAGGCATGGCATCTGTCATATCCTTTTGTGTTCAAATACGAGAATGAGGTAAGTTCTTAACTTCTTATCTATTACTTGAGACATAACAATTTCTGTATATATCAATGTACCGACTCTTTCTCTCTCTCAGATTTATATGATGCCAGAGGGAAACAAAAAGAAGGAGCTGCGCCTTTATCGTGCTATGAAGTTCCCTCTTGAATGGACATTGGAAAAGGTTCTTGTCAATAAGCCACTTATCGATGCCTCATTGGTCCAATTTGAGGGATACTGGTGGCTATTTGCCTCTGATTTTACACGATATGGTGTTGAGAAGAACGCAGAGCTTGAGATTTGGTACAGTAACTCCCCTCTTGGTCCTTGGACTGAGCACAAGAAAAACCCTATCTACAAATCAGACAAAAGTTTGGGAGCTCGAAATGGTGGGAGACTCTTCATTTATGAAGGGTCATTATATCGGCCTGGCCAGGATTGCAGTGGCACCTATGGCCGGAGGGTTAAGTTGTACAAAGTTGAAAAGCTAAGCAAGGAAGAATACAAAGAGGTCCCTGTAAAACTTGGAATTGAGGAGCCAAAGAAAGGGAGAAATGCATGGAATGGCATGAGGTACCATCACATGGATGCGCAACCACTTGCATCTGGTGGATGGATTGCTGTAATGGATGGTGATCGAGTCCCTTCAGGCGATTCAACCAGACGTTCTCTCTTAGGTTCTGTAGCTTTCCTGTTGGCCAGTGCCTTTGTCATTTTTGTAGGTTTTATGAAAGGTGCAATCAGTTGCAACGTCCCTCTAAGTTTCTGGGTTCCTCTGACGAGAAGAACTGAATTATCCCGTGTCTTGCCCATGTACCGCTTCAACCAGAAAGTTCGCAGATATTCTACCAGTATTAGCAGATATATCTCTGCTACCAAAACAAAGCTCAGTGAAAAGACTTGGTCCAACATGATATTCTTTTGTGTGGTTGCCTTTTTCGGTATCGTGAACGTCTGCATTGCTGTGCATTTCTTATGTGGTGGCAATGGTGCTGAAGAAGCGTACACATATCAAGGGCAACACTCTCAGTTCACAATGGTCACAATGACATATGAAGCCCGTCTCTGGAATTTGAAACTATTTGTTGAACACTACTCCAGATGTGAGTCAGTCAGGGAGATAGTTGTTGTCTGGAACAAAGGTAACCCCCCAAGTAGTGACGCATTTGACTCTACTGTTCCTGTCAGGATACGAGTTGAAGAGATCAATTCTCTTAACAACAGATTTAGGGTTGATCCTCGGATAAATACCCGAGCTGTTTTTGAACTGGATGATGATATCATGATGACTTGCACTGACTTAGAGAAAGGGTTTAAGGTCTGGAGAGAACACCCTGAGCGTATGGTTGGTTTTTACCCCCGGATGATAGATGGTGACCCTATGCAATATAGGAATGAGAGATATGCTAGGGGCAAGAACGGCTACAATCTGATACTCACAGGTGCTGCCTTCATGGACAGTGAGTTTGCTTTCAAGACGTACTGGAGCGAGGAAGCTCGTGAAGGGAGGGACTATGTGCACAAAAACTTCAACTGTGAGGACCTGCTCATGAATTTCCTGTACGCGAATGCAAGCTCTGCGAGGACTGTGGAGTATGTGCATCCAGCATGGGCTATCGACACATCCAAGTTTTCCTCTGTCGCCATTAGCCGAGACACTCAGAAGCATTATGATATCAGGACAAATTGCCTGGCGAAGTTTTCCTCCATATATGGCCCCCTCCCTAAGAAATGGGAGTTCGGCATGCGGGAAGATGGTTGGGACAAATAGGCTGGCAAGGGCGGTATACGCAGCGACCAATATGTCTGCGGTGAAGATTATTTGTTGATCCCATGGAAAGTTTTGTAGCATGGGGAGGAGTTTATAGCTCTTTTGGTAGAAGTTCCCTGGTTTGCAATGTGCCTATTAGGCTAGAAACTTAAAACTGTGTAGACCAGGATGGATCATTGTTCAGAACTTGAAAACAGGAGTTTGGAAACTGCATACTGGGGAAGTTCAGATTGTCGGGTTCCCTTACCTCTGTAGCTCGTGTACATGCCTTCCTTTCTAAGATTGGGCTAGCGTACTGCATACTGGGTGCGATTATTTTCCTCCTTTGACCCTTTTTGTACCATACGAATCTTTTAACAGCTCTTACTCTTACTGTTTCAGTTTCTTGAAGCCTTTCTCAATCTTTGGTTCACCAGTACATTGTATCGTGGCTCGTTGTCCGCCCCCAGTGTTTTCTGTTTCCCGAGATCCGCGATGTTGTTTTACCGTACTCCGGTTGCCACCTAACAGCATCGTTTTCCAGCTAGACCATGCTTTGACCGGTCAGGATGCGCAAAAATCGCGAGAAAATTCCACATATAGGAGAACGGAGATGGTCACAGGTGACAAGAAAATTTCAGAAACCGACAGAATCTGTGTGGACTGTGGAGGGAGAAAGGAGAATGAAATAACGCGGCGCGGCGCGTCATCCTCACGCCTCGCCGAAGGAAGCGGGGTGCGCGCCGCCGTCGCTCTCCGTTGACGTACACGCCACGCCGTCCTTCCACAAAAGCGCCTGCAGTGCAGGCAGCCTCACCCGCCTCCAGCCGGCCGTGTTGACTGTTGAACGGGGAAGGGGGGATAAAAATACCCGGTGCTATTTGTGAGTACTTGGACCGTGTCTAATAATCGTGATTCGTGGATCCAAACCAGATGTTAAAAAAAAATGTAAACGGGAAGGGGGCGCATTTGTAAATAGTCGGATCGCGATCGAAGCCAAGAGGTTAATATGGCAATTTTGGGAGGGGCTTTAGGACCTCGGTCCAGAATGGGGGTCAATTCTGCAAAATGTTTGCTGCGGGCGACCGCCGTGAGGCCCGGCCTCATCTCCATGCACATCCACGCTTGCTCGCCCCTCGCTTGAATTCACGCGTCCGGTCGTCACCTCGAAATAGCTCGCCTCGCCCTCGCTTGCCGCCGCCGCTAGCAACGCGGCTTTGGAATTGGATCATTGGATGGGTGCTTACCATCTCTAGCATTCGATTTGCTCTGCTAGTGAAGCTCGATAGGGGAAATCCAGGCTTCCTTCTAGCTACAGCTGCAGATGGCGCCCGCCGCAGCCAAACATACATTGGTGAATGGAACTAGTAATAACAAATTCCCTTGATCCCCCTCAACACTAATGGATTGGGACTATTGGAGAGTTTGTCCTCTATGCAAATCATTATCTAAAGTTTGCATACTTCATACTTCAAAAACGAGATGAGAAGATCTACAAGCATGAACGGACGAACTAACATGCGTGATATAAGTTTTGAAACTTGATGCACCAATTTCTCATCAAAGTATCAAACACAACTGATTTACCTAGCCTCAGACATACTGAAACACTGACCAAAAGTTGAGTTACAACAGGTAATTAAATAATCTAAGTGAGGGCGCCACCACAGCTTTCATTGCTCCGTTGCACATCAAGCATTCAAGGTTATTTCTTCTTCCCCCCGGCCTTTGTTTTCTTGTTCGCAGCTGCCTTGGTTGTTTTATCCGAAGTTTCCTTCATTTGGTAACAGACTTTCATTAGCTAAAGCATTGATATGCAAACGAAAGAATTGCCCTATAGTGCAGCTACATGAGCAACACATAATTTCACACGAAAATATGCTGCTATAAGTCATGGAGGGGAAAATAGGATGCACGGCCATAATATGGCATATAGTACAATATAGCACTGACTAGCAAAATACACCTTCTACTGATCTAATTTATACCTGGTCTGCATATATTGACATGCTCTATCCATAATTACTGACCACAAGGCTAAGAATGATATGTAAGCATGAGGGATGGGGTGACACTTTGTCAGAGGTACCTTCCGTTTCAGCGGTGCTGATGTGGTGGCAACTGGTTTGAAAAAGGACTCGAGTCTGATCACGTGAAGTCAGCAATTAGTACAGTAAAATCAACTTCAACAAGCAAAATATGCACACAGGCACTTTGTAGAAGATGTACAGTGATACTCACCTTCCTTGGGATGATTTATTCTTGGCAGATTTGATCTTCTCTATGGCCTACACAAAACACAAGAAAATCAGTGATGACAAAAAATGGTTGGAGAACAGAACAGTGAGAAACAAAAGAAAAGTGCATACCTTTGTCACACGGTCTTCATTGAAGCCATTATCTTTTACCAGAAAACTTATGAGACCCTGGAAAGAGGCGAGGAGCAATGGGTACATGTACATTCAAGATGCATGAACAGAATTTGAAGGTAAGCAAGCAAAGTCAGTACATATACCTCCTCATCAGGTGCAGTCCATTTTAGCTCAGGAATATCCAATGTAACATCAGGTTCCTTGAACAAGCGTCGAGCTTCTTGGTAAGGCCAGTCCTCAGGAATTTGATATCTGCAGCAAACATGTAGAAAAATTACACAGAATCAAACAGCAAACAGTTTCCTTTCACATAACCAATAAAACATCCAAAAGGAATGTCATTGGTTGATAAAGGCAAAGTACAGTATTGTGGTGGAAAATGGACTGCTCCTAAGGCTGTCTCCAGCAATGGAAGACCAAAACAAATTGTGGGGCCAGTGTACAGTAACAAACACCCCCCATCCCCTGTACGTATCCCATCCCGCAGCGCAGTCGAGGGACCTGTCCCATGTCCCCTACTGTCTCTAGCGCAGGCGATAGCAGGCGATTGTGCACTGTGGTCCCACAATTTATATTTTGGTCCTCCATTTGCTCCTCATTGCTGGAGACAGCCTAAGGCTACTAGGAGAATAGGTAAATTTCGAAATATTTTAAAGGAACTAACCTGTCTTTATTAAGATTCTCCAAAATGCTTTCTATGGACCCGTGTTGACGAATAAGCTTCAGAGCTGTTTGCCCCCCAATACCTAATGGACAAATAAAGATGCAGAGTTAGAAAAATGCAGTTTCACAAGTTTTCAGAAATGCAAACAAATTGTGGATTATAACATGATATAGAATTGATATAGCATACCTTTGATGCTATCACAATAGTCACATCCACAGAGGATGCACAAATCAATGAATTGGTCCATGGTGAGTTCAAGCTCCTCCAATACCTGCAACATAAGAATTGGTGAGAATATATGCAACATGAAGGTAATTATTGAGCACATAACATCAATGCACACTTTGGCAACATCGAATTCCATCACAGGTATTTTCTTGGAACTTGGATCCATCAAATGACGAAGGAACCGCTTAGACCCAAAAGTAAGAGAGTCCATATCTTCCGAAGCAACAGCATACACCTATAAAATAGATAGGAATAAGTAAATATTGGGAAAGCATGGAAACAAGAAGGTGAAGATCCTTGAGAAAGATACCTTGTCATCTTTGCAAAGGGCTGCACATTCTGCTTCTGCTTCACAAGGTGCCTATTAGTCCAGAAAGGCAGAGTTCATTGAACTAGAATTGACACAACACATGATAAATCATAGCCTTTATGCTAGCATCATTCTTTCGAACAGTACGACTATATTCTAAGCCATCCCCTTATATTAGGATGGTACAAAGGAAAACTGACTTCACCTCTACAACAGGAACACCCATAAGTCTCAATAGTCGTTTACAGTCATCGTTGTGCTGCCTTGTGACCTGTTCATAAAGGCAGGGAACAAGATGAGTGCTGGAGCTTACTCTGAGCACAAAAAGATCTTGCATCTTACAAATAATTTTGACATGTGTGCTGTAAACCATAACCTAGAAATCATAAAACAAAGAAATTACCTTTACAGTCCTCTTGCT
The DNA here is from genome assembly GCA_022530915.1 of Paspalum notatum. NCBI lineage: Eukaryota > Viridiplantae > Streptophyta > Magnoliopsida > Poales > Poaceae > Paspalum > Paspalum notatum. Next base: position 37,740,738 of record CM039692.1, read on the forward strand.
GAATTTTTCGATCGCATCCTTGTCTCCTTCCTAAAAAAAACATGGGCCATCTTCCTTTAGGATCCAGAAATAGAATTCGTTGAAACAACAAAATATCATACCGATAATCGAGCAAACTTTGATCAAGAAAATTACCTCTACTGCCTCAGTCAGATCGTTAGTAGCATCCTCTCTCTTTGAGTACCTGTGAAGAATAGTACACTAGCGATAAGAAAAGAATTTGAAGGACATATGGTATACAAGCAAGTCTATAAATAATATAGGAATAAGCAAAGGGTGAAAGATGTATATCATGCCTTTTAGCAAGCTCTTGTTTCTTCAGATCCGGGGGCTTGCCATCAAAAACATAACTGCACAAACAATGAAGGGATACTTTTAGAAGGGGCCATATGAAATGAGGGGGTACATTTAGAAGGGTTCAAGGGGCCATATGATTTGCACATGTTTATATCAAATAATACAGTGGCAATAAATGAAAGAGATTCGTGTTTACACTGGCTTGATTCCCGCCTCCAGCAACCTTATTGTCCGGTTGAACATACCTTGCAGGTGACTGTCGAACAATTAATAGCTTTTTTAGAAAAATACTAGTACTAGAAATATACTGAGTACAGCTTCGAGTTATTAAGCACGCTTGAAAGGTTATTTATCTGTACCTAGTGACTTCACCAGCTTCGTTTGTGAGAGTTTCCATACCTGTCCTTCCAACTACAATCTGTTCAAGGAAGTATAAGAAACCTGTCCCAATTTTCATGGAAGTACTAGCATCTCATGACACACAGAATACATACAACCAATGCAATTTTCTATCATCTTTTATTTTATTTGAACAAGCAACTAGTTTGGACTAAGAAAAAAAGGGAGGTTAAGGACAATGTAATTGCTCTGCTTTTGCACACTCACTTGGATAATTTTGCCAGTTCATTTGGACATCTGAATAGAGAGGATGTAGGAACCTTAATTGTCCAGAAACCCCACAATAAGCAATAAGAAAACCATTAGGAGGTTTAAGCACGCTAAACCCTAAACCCAATTTAAGGAGCAACATTTCCAAGCCGCTCCTGAAACATGCGCACAAGACGCAAATAACGACATAGGAATAATGCAATCATGTCTACAAAACAAGCACTAACAAAGGCAGCGCCGTCCAAGCACAGGGCGGCAAGGACGAGAAATGAGGAGTAGCGCTGGAGCGCAACACACCAGGAACTGGTAGATGCTCATGCTGGCGTCGACGGCGATTTTGCGGCCGAAATAGCTCTCGAACTTCTGCTCCTTCATCGCCTTGGGCGCATTGTCCGCCAGCAGTTTCGTCAAACCCTACACACACCGAGACAGCCCATCAACTGATTTGCCACAAAACAGCAACAGCTCCAGAATCCAAAGGAAGGCCGAGGGAGGAAGGATCCCCCCGCGCGCACTCACCTTGATGCCCATCTCGTCTGCGAGCGGCGGCTGCGGCGCACGGCGGGCGGTGGCGGAGCCGGAGTGGCGCAAGAACCCGCGAGTTGCTTCGGTTTTTCGTTTCCCCCTTTCGACCGGCCGGTTTTGTGTTTTCGCGGCGCGGAGACCGCACACATGGGCCGTAACAGGCCGGCACAGGTACATGTGAGCCCAGTCGACCCAACTATCCATCCACACGGCGACCAAACGCGACGGCCCATCAAGAAGCCTCGCGTCTCCGCCGCATCCAGCACCGGCGGCGAGCGCCGCGACGCGGGATTGCAAGAGCGCCGGAAGAGGAGGAGACGGCGATGTCGAGTCGGTTTTGGAGGTGGTACGCGGACCGGCAATTCCACAAGTGGGAGAAGACGGTGGTGTGGGACATGGTGGAGCCCTACCGCCCGCCGCGTTCCTTCGGGCCACTCGTCGGCACCTACGTCGCCGCCTTCTACACCGGCGTCGTCGGCGCCGCCGTCACCGAGCAGCTTTACAAGGTCAGCCAGCCTCCGCGCCTCGTTCCTTCATCTCCGGCCTTTGGCCCTTGCTCCTTTCCCGCCAGCTACCGGCACTGCGGCGCCGCGCCCACCAGGTGCTCGCTGGAATGCTTGCCCGAGAAACTGCATCAGTGGCGTGGCGGCGCGCACATTGCGATAATGTGTTGTAGTTGCAATCGCCCAGTCGCTTGATATGATACGGAATCCAGTGCGAATAATTTTTTTTTCGGTGATTATGTGTTGAACTTGCTAACTCCCCATTTCCCCATTTCGTAGGAGAAGTACTGGGAGGATCACCCCGGAGAGGCCGTGCCGATCATGCCGCCCAAGTTCTACTGGGGGCCATGGAGGGTGATGAACGGAGAAGTTCCCCGCTTCATCCAGCAGCCCGATGAGGCAAAGACGGCGTAGGAGCTTCAAGCTTTGCTGAAACCCGTTTCATTTCCTGGTCGAATGATTTGCGTGGTCTTGGAATACTAGTCTGTATCTATGATTATTCAAGTGAAAAAATAGTCTAAGCAAACAAAGTTAATCTTTTTTGCTGAACATCACCGCTGTTTCCCTCTCATGGCATTCTTTCCGTGATAGTAGCTGTGAGCCGTCTGTTGTCGCTGTGTGTTCAAACTGCGGGAAATCAGACAGGAGGTTGTAGTTCTTGTGAATGCCGAGAACTCGAGACCGTGACAGGACAAAATAAACTGTGGTCGTAAAAGGGCACAGTAAAATTCAGCTCCTTCGACAGTAACAAGTTGCTACATGTTTTAAGATAGAATCTACAAAAATGCAGGTCATAAATCAGCCCTGGCTACATGCCTACATCACCATCGAAACCTATATCAAAAATAACATCTAGGCGCCAGTTTTGCACCTCGTTTCAAAGGAACTATTATATGTATCCGCTAGGAAAAAGTTCGTTCCCAGTTTGAAAAGTGCTGGTCTTTCATGCAACAAATCAAATCATACATCGCGCCTAATTCTCCTCAAAATTCCATTCCACTCATCTGTGGCATACGGCTGGCTATTCTGGCCTTTGTTGCTGGGAGCTCAGAAACAGCAGCTTCTGTGGTTGTCATCAGCAAGGAAACACTGCAAGACAGTCGACAGCAACACAACTTTGTAAACAAGTTCGATCATTTTAGTGCCACAAATGGGATAGGGGCAATGTTCTTGAAAATTTACCTTGCAGCATCTTGAAGTGCAGTGCGGATCACCTTTACAGGATCGATGATGCCAGCCTTGATCATGTCAACATACTCACCTGAAGTTGGCAAAATTCGTGAATTGATTACTGATCTACTAAGGATCATTATGGTGCTGGAGAAATTTGGGTGGCCTTTATCAGGGGTGTCTTAGCAATGGTGGCGTACTTGACAGAACATGGTTTTTATTGGATCGGCTCAAATTTAGAATGAATAGTTCAAACATAGTAAAACAGCACAGACCTTTTGCTGCATCATAGCCCAAACTAAGGTCCTCTTGTCCAATTAGCTTCCCAATGACTATGGCCCCATCAATCCCAGCATTTGCAGCTATGGTCATCAAGGGAGCCTGCAGAAAACCCAGGGGTCATTTTAGGTTCAAGAGACAAAAACCCAGTGCATTAAGCTACATGGTTAGTACAAGAACCAACCTTCAAAGCATTCTTGATAATTTGAACTCCAATCTTTTCATCCTCGTTTGCTGTTGTAATCTTGTCAAGCTCCTTGGTGGCATACAGAAGGGCGACTCCACCACCTGTGAAGATATACGAACCAAACGAACACATACTATAAGGTCATGTTGCACAGGGTAAAATAAAACCAAATTATGAAAATAGCACGTGCAAAATAGGATGTTAGGTTGCTCAAGAAAGTTCTGCAACCTGGCACGATGCCCTCCTCCACAGCAGCCCTTGCAGCATTTAGAGCATCTGTTACCCTATCCTTCTTCTCACCAACTTCAGCTTCACTAGCTCCACCAATCTGCAATTTAAGCGCATATACTGAAACAGACTAGAACAGGAACTTCACCCACACATCACTATCGGCAATGTAACAAACCTTGAGGACAGCAACACCTCCAGATAACTTTGATAAACGCTCTTGGGCCTTTTCTTTATCAAACATAGCGGTGCTTGCATCAATTGATTCTCTGAGCTGTCAAGGACATCAGAACAATGGCATTCTAGTTGAAAGAGCTTCCTTCTAGTATTATTCAGGTCACGTTGAGATTCAATGACAAAATGTGATAATTCTCACAGTACCTGTTGGCACCTCTCCTCTATCTGCTGTTTGTCACCTCCACCATCCAGGATGATAGTATCATCAAGCGACACAGTAACCTATGAAGAAGAATGTGACTTTCAGGAACTCAGGCACAACAATTTATAAAAGCTGACAAACCTTTTTAGCAGTCCCAAGCATTTGTAATTGGACTTTGCCAAGATCAAGGCCCCGTTCCTCGCTAATAACCTTGAAACCAAAATAACGTGTGAAAGTCAATTTGATGCATAGAAATAGAAATGTAGTTCACGTTAAGAAACTCTAAATTATTGGTTACTGGTCAAAAATAGCTAACCTCTCCTCCAGTCACCACAGCCATATCATCCAGATTGTGCCTTCTGTTATCACCAAATCCAGGAGCTTTGACAGCACATACCTACATTTGACGACTGGTAATTAGTAGAAGAATTTACATGAATAAGCTTCAAAGTGAGAACAGTTAGTGCTTAGATATAATTCAATGGCTTGTGAAGGGGAAGAAGTACTACACATGAGGCTGCTCTCTGGTTGAAAAGGCAGAAAGAAGACATAGAAAAGGACTTGCTTTCATGCAAGACTGCAGATTGTCAAGTCGCTTATACAAGCATTTCACTACAACATATATCAGACCATGAGGAAACAATTAATATCACCTTGAGTCCAGAGCGATGCTTGTTCAGTACAAGCATTGACAGAGCTTCTCCTTCTACATCCTCAGCAACTATGAGAAGAGGCCTGCGATTCTACATAGACCAATTACCACTCATCAGATGTTAATTTTATATAGCATATCACTGAAAGCTGATACATAAATGAAGAAAGTTACCTTGATAGAAATTTCTAATGCAGGAAGGAGAGAATTCATGTCTGAGATTTTCTTGTCATGGATAAGAATCAGAGGTTTCTCCATCTCCTGCACAGGTATAAAATAGACAATTGACGTTAACAGTAATTTCAGACCATTGATATAGATTCTTCCGATCTGTCGATATGCATCTCATCGTCAATGTTTTTGTCTACTATTTTCAGACCTTTACCAGGACAAAAGATATCAAAGGTACCCCAAAATTTAAGGACGAGTAAACACATATGAAACATTTGCAAACGAAATTTAATAGCCAATTAATGATTATACAGAAGTTCCTGAGCACCAAAAAGAACAAACAAACTGCATCCTTCAACTTCCCTAGTAGTTTACATATATTTCTACGGTTTCTACCTGTGTGGCAATAACAAAATCAAAGCAAGAGGAACCGAGTCTGAGGTCACGGTTCGTTCCATTACCAAGTGCCAACTTTACCTTGCCCAAGAAAGAAGGGAGGGACAAAGAAAACAAAGATGACAAAGGGAACCAAACAGTCACTGAAAAAAGAGTTCAGACATAATTCATGTTGAATTAACGGGTTCAACTTGGAAATGCAGACTTACACATTTCTGAGTCTTCTCATCAGTCACAAAGTAAGGAGATATGTATCCCCTGGACAGCTTCATTCCCTGTACTGCTTCGAGCTCATTGTCCAATGTTTTGCCATCCTGCCCATTACCAAGAATAAGTTGCAGTGCAACACAAGGACTGTTATACATAAAGATGCTAACAACAAAAAGAAGCACTCAGCACTCACGATGATAGTGATGACTCCATCCTTTCCAACTTTTTCCATCGCCTTTGATATCAGATCTCCAATTTCCTTTTCACCATTTGCAGAAATGGTTGCTACCTGGTTTACAAGAGGAAAATGAAACTAAGCATGCTTAGTAGAATTTCAGTTAAAATGTCAAAAGATAGTTACAGGTACTGGCATAGAATTACACTGATGGTTGCTGATTGTTTACTACAGCAGATGCAAGTAAAAACTATAGCAAAGGTACACAACAAACTTCAATAAATGGCTCATAGTAACAGGTAATTGGAGTTGAAGGGATCAAATAAATCACCTACCCCTACAGTCAAGGGTATCTCACCTGGTTTATTTCTTCTGGGGAATTAATCTTCCAAGCTTTGCTTTTGAGGTGAGCAGTGATAGCATTGATGGCCTTGTTTATACCATTGCGCAAGTCCATAACATTGACGCCTGCTGCCACAGCCTTGCATCCTTCCGTGAGGATTGCCTGTGTGAGTACAGTTGCACAAGTCGTACCTGTTGCCCCATCAAATCAGAAATTAATTGAGTGGCACTCAATATTCTATTCAAGGTTTCAGGCAAGTAGTCCCCCATGCTTTCTAGGATTGGTATAGAATCTTGGTTTGGTTAAAAACTTCGCACTGCTGCTATGTACCATTTGATGTATTACAAGACAGCCTATAGCAAAATTTGGTAGGCCCCTCCCATTTTATGTTTCTCAAAACAGGTATTGGCAAAATCCATTTCAGAAACTAAGTGAACCTTTCAAGAATATCTAAGTTACCTACATGCTCCATCAATAGGGCGTCTCATCAACCTAAGACCCATCAACCTCAGGAATAAGTTCTGAAAAGCCTCAACTACAATTCAACTTGGACATGAATTGGATTTGGAAGTATGTGAAATACAGTATTCCTCCACTCTAAAATACAGTTCACTTTCTCTATGTCCTACTCCTAAGTCAAAACGTTCTAGCGTTGACCACGTTTTTAGAGAAAAATGTATTAACAGCTACAATGCCAAATAGATGCATTTCATGGTGACTATAATCAAACTAATTTGAGGCTATAGATGTCTATGTTTTCTTTTTCTAAACACTGGCTCAATGTTAGACACATTTGACTTAGGACAAAGCCAAATTGAAATGTAATTTGGAACGGAGGAGTGGTAGTTGGCACAGTGATTTCAGTGCAGTTCGACAATGCATAAAATGTGAAAAGAATGTTAATTCAGGAAGCAAATCTAGTTGGTCCAAAAATAACAGTAACACCAAGAAACTACAGCCACACAGAGTATGAGCCCCTAAGTTACCGAGCATAGCATTCCAGCTAACAGAAATCAATTTAATGAATTGGTCTGCGTCATCGGAATTTCTCTGTCCTGACGGCACAAACATGATGGGCAAGACCGCAAGACCAAGCATCGTGATTATCACCATTGTTGGCATCAAAATCAGATAAGAAACCAGAGATTATGATGGGTGCTATATTCAACATCATAACAGGCTGTTCAAATGGAGATGACAAGCACAGTAATTTCCCCAAGCCATGGGTCCTTTACCATCCCCTGCAGCCTTGTTCGTAGCTTCAGCAACTTGCTTCACCAGGTTCGCCCCAACATTCCTGGCACTATCCTCGAACTCAACGCTCTTCGCAACTGTGACCCCATCCTTGGTGATTTTAGGACCTTTATAGGACCCCTCGATAATCACGGTGCGCCCCTGCAACACAAGCAAGCAAGCAGCCCACTCAATCGAACGCAAAAGCCCAGGGATCCCACTAGATCCACGCCAATCGCCGCCCGAGGCCCCGACCGACGCCAGGCTGCTCAGAGGCAAAGCGAGGGAGCACGAACCTTGGGGCCCATGGTGACCTTGACGGCGTCAGCGAGGTCGTTGACGCCCTGCAGCATGGCGGCGCGGGCGCCGATGCCGAAGGCCACCTCCTTCGCCGCATACCCACGCGCCCACAGACGCTGCGGCTCCCCGCCGCCGCCCCGCAAGAGCTGCTTGCGCAGCGCCGAGGAGGACCTCGAAATGGCCGTCGCCGCCGCCCGGTACATGGTCGCGCTCCTGTGGCCTGCGGCGGCTCCTGCTCGTTGGTTGCTTGCGGTTTTTCGCGTCGGTCGGGAGGAGGGTTTTAGAGGAACAGGGGTTTGGGTTTCGGGAAGCTTCGGCTCCACCACCGGGAGATCCGCAGCGGCACAGGGGGACGAGAGGAACCCGCATCGTCCGTCATCTCTGCCGTCCGGTACAAATCGTGAGGCTGAGCCGCTGAGTTCCCCGCAACTGTTGTGTCACAGCCTCACAGGTAATGGAGATGCATTGTTCAAACTCCATTTATTTGCATTGCATGTACAATGTTTTTTTTTACCCCTATATGTGTACTATCCAGTGAGCTTAGTCTAAGCCAGATAAATTTCCAGCTGTACAAAATCAAAATGCAAACATCGATCTCGTTGCATAGACACCTAAGCTAGATCGAACTGTAGCAATTGCACCATATCCTTTTCTTGCTCCAATAAATAGGATTATTTGCCATTTTTAGATGTCCTGCAACTTTGTGATATGGGGTCACTTTGATATTTTGTTTGTAAAAAATTGGAACCGCCAAAATTTATATTTTTTGATGTTTTGCATCACTTAATTGTATAGTAATGTTGTTAAATAAAGACATTCTTTATTTCATTATTGATTTTGGTTTCCCAATGTAAAGTTTGTAGGTATGAGGCCTTTGCTTTGCTCAAGAACAAGGTCCTCAAAGAGTCTAGCATTTCTAAAGTTATTGGAAAATACCTTAGGCCTTGTTGGAGCTGGTTTTGATAGAGGTGTGATGAATCAAAGACCATACATTCTACCTAGTTCTAGGATCGAAATTTTGTGTGTTGTCGGCATTGGATCCCCAATCGTTCTTCTTCTACCATTTGCAATATCCCATCGTTACCACCAATTGGCTAATGCGGTCATAGATGGCTTCGAAATCTATATCGACCCCACTACATGGTGTTCCAATCTTTTGCGTGAGCAATATTTTTTTTCACAGTTAGAAGACTCGTGTGTACAAAAGAATGCTCATTGTATTCCATCTTATTATAAATTTAAGTCATCTTATCTTTGTACATATGAATTATGAATATAGATAAAACTAAAAGAAGTCTTTGAATTTGCATCCTTACAGTTTCTACAACGTCTTCTTTAGACTACATACGACTTTATAGAAGTATAGTATTGCCTACTGTTAGACCTATGTGAGTTTGATTCTCTTCACATCTTATTTTGACTATGTTATGATTCATTTTCTCAAATCATTTTTTGCCAGTCCACTGGAAGATTTATAGATGCACCTCCGTCGCCACCCTAGCCCAAGAGGCCTAGGAAGCTGAAGGGATCTGACTGATAGTGCTGTTCAAAAAGCACGGATGAAGACTTTTCTGTAGAAACTATCAGGTATGCCATATCATCATATACTGAATTGAAATTAAATATTTTCTCGGTTACTCATCAGTTCCCGTCTCATAGCTTAAGATTGAACTCGCGAATTGCTTTTTTGAATACTGTATGACTTCAGGCTTACAGCTAGAGATGAACTAGAACTAATTAGGTGAGTTCAGGCCTCTGTGGAAGTCTGTCAGTGGCCAGTCTTGCATCAGCTTTCGTGGCTAGATGTGCTTGCCCTGTCTTCTTCGGTGCGTAATCCAATACCAAAGGAATGGACGGCCAGTCGGCGACGACGACTATCGGTGTCTTGACAGTAGTTGGTCGCCAGTAATCCAATATAATAACCTTGTGAAACCAAACTCACACTGTACTACCTAGGTAGAAATCATTTCATGAAAAGCTGAGAATCACCACTCTGATAGGGTTTCTTTCAGACAACCGGATCTTTGATGAGGTGACCATCTGACCGCCGGTGGAAGTCCGTTGATCAGAGACGTCTGCTATTCCGGTGCGCCTCATGTGTCACAAACGCCCGGAAGCAACGGGGCGGGGGCATCGATCGATGAGGTCTATCTACGCTTCGGCCGCTCACGGGGACAGGAGACCGACGTCTCCGGCTCGACCTGCCCGTGTCGGAGAGCGACGGGCGCGACGCCGTGCGTAGCCACGTCTCGGTGGCTGCTGTTCTGTCGTCCCTCCCTGGCTGGCTCCCGGTCCCGGCCGTCCGCCTCGACCGCTCGTCGCTGCTCAAACCCAGACCCAGCGTTGAAGTTTACGCCATCGGTGGCCGCGGAAATGCCTGGAATACGCTTGTGGATTTCAGGCGGTGCTTGAGGACGTGAGGTCGGCAGGAGAGGAGAGCATGAAACGGAACTGACCGGGACAGGCGCGTCACGTCGCGGACGGCGGTTTCTGGGCAAGGATTGCACCTGGATCGTCATGCTCGTGCATGGCTTGCTGACGGCCAGTGATTTCCAACGCGGCAACGCGCCGGCGGAGGTTGCGGTGCCGCCGTCGCCGGTGCGTTCTTGGAGGCGTTTGCGCACCCGTGGTCTGTGGATGGCGATCTACTAGGAGAATGTATTATTAGAGCAGTCGGTTCTGTTGCTGAATTGAATTCACAGCGGTGGCCAGTGGCCACTGCTACAATCCCCTGGCCTGGCGCGTCAAGGACAGGAGATAGACATGGTCAGTGGTCAACGGAGTAGTTGGGATAGACACGGCCGCCCGTCGATGACGGTCGATTGGATTTTTCCCCTGAAAGCACTCGATCGGTTGGATTTCGGAACCGTTTCTCGTGCCTCGTCCTGATGAGTTACGGTGCGATTGCGTACGTGTCGCATCTCACGGAGGCTGTTGACGAGTGCACAGTACGCAGGCGCAGGGCTGTCGCATCGCATCCCGAGCGAACGGAAAGCGACGTCGACGGCGGCTGGACGGCCGGACGTACTGTGAATCGGATTCAGAGACGTACTGCTATGCAGAGAATCCAGACTCGTTTCTAGGAGTACTGCCGTTTTCATTCGATCCACCCCCTGGAAACGTGAGTGGAAGAAGAAGCAATCATCGTTGCATGGGCCACCGTGCAATCTTCCCATGATCCCATACTCGCTCGTGCTTCCTCCACCGGCCCGGCACACTTGTAAATTTTCAAGGTCGACAGGGAGAGGGAGAGCGGCGGAAAGATCAGGCCATGCCCATAGGGACGGATAAAGTAGACGTTCTATAGCGCTACCGTAAACAGAAAAAAAAATAGTGCGCTACCGTAAACAGAGAAAAAAATAGTTCGAATAGTGATATAGACATTGCCTTTTACTGCTGGGACAGCCTCAGCGAAGCAGCGGGACTCTTGACGCCCCAACAACCAGAGAGACACCATTCCCACTCGACCTCACTGTTCACTCATCAACACCTTCTGCGTACTATGATTCAGAATTAACAAACTGAAAAATTAGCAATTCTCACGGTGATTAAAACAAACAGTCCAAAAAACTTGCCACCACTGAGTGTACTATGACTCACACCCTAGTGATTGCTGAGCCAAGACTAGATTTTACTACTAGTAGTATTTTTTTTTCCTAAACAAAAGCTAGCTAGCCAGTTCCGATCCTGCATGCACATGGATCTTCTCCTTGTAGTTGAGCAGCTACTGCTTGCCGCCGGCGCCGCCGCGGCCGAGCATCTCCTTGTAGTTGAGCAGCGAGTTGAGCCGCTGCAGCTGCAGCTGCTGCCTGAACTTGTTGATGAAGTCGTCGGCGCGCGCGTCCACGCCGTGGTCCGCCTCGGCCTCCTCCACGACGCTCGAGCTCGACTTGCTCATCCTCGGCTCCCTCTTGCCTGGCTCCCGCGCGGGCTCCGACCGGCTCCGGCCGTAGTGCGCCTCGTGCTTCTTCTCCTTCTCGTCGGCGGCCGGGGTAGGCGTCTCGGCCGCGGCGGCGGCGGCGGCGGGGAGGTCGGGGCCGAGGTCGCCGGACCGGAACCGGTACAGGCCGAAGGAGCGGAGGCGGTCCAGCACGGACGACGTGCGCGGCAGCGGCGCGGGCTCCGGAGGCGGGACGTACTCTTCTTGTTCTCGGTGGTGGTGCTGCACCTGCTGCTGCCTGAAACTGTCGATGAATGCCTCCGCCCGCGCGTCGACGCCCTCCGCCAGGCTCGGGGCGCCGGCCTTCCTCGCCGCCGAGCTCGACTTGGCTATTCTTGATGACTTCGCCTCCTGTTTCTTCTCCTTCCTGCCCTGCTGCTCCCGCGCCGGCTCGGACCGGCTCCTGTCGTAGTGCGCGTGCTGCTTCTCGCCCGCCACCGCCAGGGTGGCGGCGGCGGCGGGTTGCTCTGGAGCGAGGAAGCCGTAGAGGCCGAAGGAGCGGAGGCGGTCCAGGACGGACGACGTGCGCTGCAGCGGCGCGGGTGCCGCCGGCGCCCGTACCGGAGGAACGTATTCTTCTTCTTCCTGGTAGTGCTGGTACTCCCGCTGCAGCGGCGACGGTTCCCGCCTGAATCTGCCGACGGCGGTTTCCTCCGCCCTCGCCCCCACGTAGTCGTTCTCGGCAACCGCCTCCTCGACCACCCGCGCCGGCGCCCGCGCGGCCTGCGATCTCCTCACCTCCCGCGCCGCCGGCCTCCTCTCCTCCTCCCGCGCGGGCGACAGAGGCGCCGCCGGCTCCGACCGGCTCCTGGCGTAGTGCGGCTGCTCCGGCTCCACCACCGGCGCGAACGCATCGTGCGCGTGGTTCGGCGGCCCCGCCGCGCCGTACTCGGGCGGGAAGTCGCCGGAGCGGAAGCGGTAGAGGCCGAACGACCTGAGCCGGTCGAGAACAGAGGACGTGCGCGCGAGCGGCGGCGGCGCGTACATCGCCTGCTCCTGCGGGTAGTAGTGGTGGTACTCCTGCTGCTGCTGCGGGTGCAGCGGGTCGTGGTGGAGGTGGCCGTCGTCGTGGTAGTGGAACTGGTAGTAGCGCTCCCGGCGGCGGCGCTGCTGGGTGGCGCGGGAGGTGAGCGCGATGGTGCCGATGACGAGGTTGACGACGAGGAAGAGCGTGGCCGGGGTGAAGAACCCCCGGATCGACGCCCACGCGCCGAGCGTCGGCGCGGCGTCGGCGCCGTCCATCTGCGCGGCTCTGGCCTCTGGCTGTGCGCCCGAGCGAAGGACGGCCGGTGGATCGTGGGCAGGGAGGGAGAGTGGGAGGTTGGATTGGAGTCTGCAGAAACCGCAGGTGGGTGGTGGGGGAATTGGCGTCCAAGCGTTAAATGGAGGGTGGCGCCAAGCGGAGGGGGAACATGGCCGTGGATGGGCTGCGGCTGACTTGGGGTGTGTTTAGAATCCAAAAAGTTCTCTTAAATTTCACTATGCAAAAATAAGATTTTCTGTCACATCAAAATGTCGGCATATGTATGGAGTACTAAATGTAGATGAAATAAAAAAATAATTGTACAGTTTAGATGTACTTTACGAGACGAATCTTTTGAGCCTAGTTAGACCATGATAAAACAATATTTACCACAAACAAACGAAACGTGCTACAGTGCTTTTCAGTTCGGAACAGTACCAATTTTAGGGTTCTAAACACACCCTTGGTGGGTGGAAAACGTGGGAATCCAAGTGCCGGCGTGCCGCCCCCTCGTGGCGCCGGCGCGCGAGCCGACCCGCCGGGATTGCAGGCCAGGTGATGCCAATGCCGTGGCCCGTGGCAACCACATCTTGTCATCTTCACTTCTTCGCTCCGCGGGCGGCGGGCGCGTGACTTCAAGTCTTGGACACCCACACGGCCACACGGCTTCGTACAGTCAATTCAGTACAGTACGTACAGTGGAGGCTTTGGATTTTGGCCTCCATTGCTCCGAGCAAGTTTTTTTTTTTTTTTTTTTTTGCCTCTCTCTCGCTCGGTGACGTTCCTAAGAATTTGTCGCTTCGCCGTGGTCCAAATTTCCATCGACGTGTAGAGTGCCGTGTAGGTAGGCTACCCAGGTAGCCCACGTTGGGATTAGGTTGGGTGATGTTATTCTTTTTTAATTATATTATTATCCACGCATCCAGGTGACATGAGGACTGACGACTGAGGCCGAGTAGCTTCTCGGCCTTGGGGCAACGCCGCACCGGTGTGAAAGGGTGTGGTTAGTATCCCAATTTTTTCTCAAAATTCACTATGTAAAAAGAAAATTTCCCGTCACATCAAAATGCCGGCACATGTATAGAATACTAAATGTAGATGAAATAAAAAAATAATTGCACAGTTTAGATGTACTTTGCGAGACGAATCTTTTGAGCCTAGTTAGACCATAGTAGGACAATATTTACCACAAACAAACGAAAAATGCTACAGTGTTTCTACAGTGCTTTTCAGTTCGGAACAGTGTTTTTTCAACCATCTAAACACACCCAAAGATGAAAACCTTCTTCTCCAACGAGCGACAGTTGCGGTCTCGGCTTAGAACAAGTTGGTGGTAGGGCACGAGTACACGACTGAGATGGCGGGCTCGGGGAGTCGGGATCACAGGGCTGCGGGACGCTATCACGCTAGTCGCTACCCGTGGTCGTACCGTTAGTCTAGCGGTAAACTATAGGCTGCGTTTAGATACAAACTTTTTTTCCAAATTTCACTATATAAAAAAAAAATTTTCCATCACATCAAAATGCCGGCACATGCATGGAGTACTAAATGTAGATAAAATAAAAAATTAATTGCACAGTTTAGATGTACTTTGCGAGACGAATCTTTTGAGCCTAGTTAGACCATAGTAGAACAATATTTACCATAAACAAACAAAAAGTGCTACAGTGTATATTTCAACGCTACAGTGCATTTCAGTCCTAATTTCAGCGGATCTAAACACAGCCATAAACTTCTCTTAAAGTGGCGTAGATCATTATTGGAAAACGATGTTTTTCCATACAATTTTGATAAAAAGTTTTTTAAAAGAAAAAAACATAGGGTGTGTTTAGATGGTTGAAAAAAATAATGTTTCGAACTGAAAAGTACTGTAGAACCATTGTAGCACTTTTCGTTTGTTTGTGGTAAATATTGTCCTCCTATGGTCTAACTAGGCTCAAAAGATTCGTCTCGCAAAGTACATCTAAACTGTGCAATTATTTTTTTATTTCATCTACATTTAGTATTCCATGCATGTGCCGGCATTATGATGTGACGGAAAATCTTCTTTTTGCATAGTGAATTTTAGGAGAAATTTGGGGTACTAAACAGGGCCATAGCAGCAAAAATCGATGGCCACCGGGTAGCAAGTATCAACCAATAACCCGGTGGCGGGTAGCTATGGGATGATGTTGCACAAAGAGGCGGCCAATTCGGAGAAGCATGCACAGTAGGAAATCGCTGAAGGAAAAAAAAAAACTAGGCTACATCGAGTGGGATTCGCTGGGTACTCATTCGTTGTTGGAAGAAGCTAAACATACTTTAATTTCATGCTTCTGAAGATTAGCAATTCATTTTCTGTTAATCTTGTCGATGGACAAATCCCCCGACCTCGGATGAAAATCCGAATGTTCTAGGATTTCTCATTTCTTCCACCCCTCGTTTGCTATGCCAAACCATTCCGGCGTGTCGCGGCATATTTGCGTCCTTGCGGTTCTCAATGTAATTCATCGTACTGTCCACACTCATAGGACTCTATCTACCCACTTTAAAAGAGAATATTCCGTTCAGTCATCACAATTTTGAAATACAGTCAACAAATCTCCACGCTCATACAACTCTATATCTCTCACTCTATACCAAATGTTCCACTTTTTTAATATTTACCCCCATCCCCTCCCTCCTCTCTCCATCTCCACCTCCATCTACCACGCGCCTCTTCTCCCCTTCCTCTTCACCGACGTGCGGGCGCCGCCTCTCCTCTCTTCCGTCGGCCACCGCGCGCCCGGCTCTCCTCTCCCCCTCCGGCCCCCACCTGGCCCTCCTCTCCCCCTCCGGCCGCCGCGTGCCCAACCCGCTCCGGCCGCCTTGAGCTCCCCTGCCTCCTTCCTCTCCTCCTCTTCCCCACCAACGGCCGCCGGCTTGAGCTCCTCCGCCGCCGCCGGCTCGAGCTTCTCCGCCGCCGGCCTCGAGCTCGCCGGCCTCTCTTCCTCCCCGCCCTCGTCGCCGCGCCGCCGGAGGGAGCCATAGAGCTCCACCGCGCCGCCGGCCCTCTCCTCCTCCTCATCGCCCGCTGCCGTAGGGAGCCGGCGTCTTCTACCGCCGCCGGATCTGGAGCGAGGAGGTGCCCTCCTCGTCGACCGCCGCCGAAGGGAGCCGGCATCCTCTACCCCACCTCGCCTACGCCCTCTCCTCCGCCGCGCCGCCCTCATCCGACCCACCGGTGCCGCCGCCGCCGCATCTTCTGTGCAAGGGCACCAACACCGGCCGTTGCTCTCCGCCAAAGCCGCGTCCGACGTGGAGGAGAGAGGGGAGGATGGCGCGCCTTCCGTACGAAGCTGCATATGGCGTGCGAGTTGTCCTCGGGAAGTATGCAGCGCGATTTACCGTCCCCCGTTGCAGGCGTTTTTTTGCTTCCGTCGACGCTATCTTGCATGCCGTCTGGTTTGCCGCGCGCAAGTGTAGACAGCCTCATTTGGTCTTGCTCAAAGCGTGGGCCCACCTCCAACACCATGCTGGCTCCAAATCGAAACTCAGGAAGTCAAAGGCCTCATTTGCAGTAAAATTATGTTTTTTTTCCTTCTGTTTTTGTGTAAAATTCTGGTATTCCATAAACGAGATCTAGACCTCAACCTCTCCATTTATTTATATCCACTCGTGTGACAAAGTAGGAGGTGTAGCCTACTCCTACATTTTAGTAGGACCCGGTGATTTGTCATCACCCCTAACTAGTTTGACCTTTTTGTCATAGAACTATCACCGTGATCCCAGCATCAGCGAAAACAAAAAAACGCAAGGCAGCCTGAGGATTTGGAGCGTATGGAAAACTTGACACGGTTTACACCACATGCCCGCACTCCACGTGTCTCCATGCCCTATTAACAGTTGACATTTCTGCGGAGGACCCGATCGACAGAATGGTAGCCGATGAGCCGATGACAGATGAGACGCTTCCGCAGGAGGGAGATGCACATCGCATGCATGGACGGGGGCACGGGGCCGTCCAGCCTGCCCGACGCACATGGGCTCCCCTCCGCTCATCAAGCCGACTCGATTACATTGATTGATTTCGAGCCCACCCGACACGTGCCGTCACGTGCGCTACCTGCCTTGACGTACCAGTGTGGACTGGACTCCCCCTGCAGGTCAACGGTCGATCGGCCTGCGTGTGAGCGCGATTAATAATCATCACATTTCGCGTCCAACGCTGTCAAGCCACCTAAGAAAGCAGATAAGCGCCGTCGCCAAACTGCTCTGCTAATCTTTCATTTTTCTCCGGATGGTCGCTCTCACACACGATAGCGTATCGACACGGATGTAAACGGTCGCTCTCACAGACAAGATAATGCATGCCGGTCGCGCCAAACATCTTGCATGCGTACTCACGATGCACAGAGCCAACTCTTGGAGAGAAGACGAGAGATCCAGCAGCGGATCGAGGAGACGACAGACGAGCGATGCGACCGTAGCATGCCATGCGTCGTGAAAACTTCGCGTCCGTCTTTTGGTTTCGGTTTTGCAGCGTGTGCCATACCGCCATGTGCGTACTCCTACAGTCCTACCACACGTCAATCCCGAGGCTACCTCAGCGTTGAGTCTGCTCCGCTCACGGCTTCCCTCGCGATCGCCGGCGTGTCGTATCAGCCCCGTCGCCGGGACCGGCACACGAGAAGAACTCGAGACCCAAAACATGGAGTGGAGGCCCGGACCACCGCCGTACCAAACTCCCTGACGTCTGGGCCCAATTTCTACTGGACCTACCCCAACGCGGCAGCAACAGGCATCTTGGGCCCAGATTCCCAGAAAAGCACCCTCCTTTCTCGAGGCCCAACGCGCGGAAACCCAGCGAGCGAGCACCGTCGTGCTCCTCGCACACAGGCCCACGGCTCCAGCCTGCTAACTGTTCGCCTGGCCGCATGACACGTGGGCCCAGTGCTCCCCGGCCCACATGCCGGTCTCGTGGATCCCGTGGCCCCGCCCCGCCGCCGCCTTTGCCGGTTGCTGCTCGCCGCCGTTCGAAATTTGAATCCCCGCGAGCGACGAACGGTTTCCTCCCTCCTCTCCTCCCCACCGTCGTGGCGTCGTGGCCGAAAAGGACAACGGCTACCTCCTCCACTACCCTCACGGCACCACTACTTTCCCGGTCACTTCTCCTTCCTTTTTGTCGCGTCCCGTCTCGCCTCGCCTCGCCTTCTCCCTCCTCCCCCCAGTCCCCCAGTCCCCCCACTCCCCCACTGCCCACGCAAGCGCAACCAAGCGGAAGCTTCTGTGGGGGCAGAGGAACGAAGCTTGCGTCAATGGGGGCGTCGGGGAAGTGGATCAAGTCGCTGGTGGCCCTGAAGACGTCGGCGGGGCTGCACAGGGGTGGGGGCAAGTGGACCCGTCTGTGGCGGAGCTCCTCCTCCTCGGCCGCGTCCGGGGCCAGCGCCGGCGACGCCAGCGCGCTGGCGTCCGAGGCGTCTTCCGCGTCGGCGGACTCGTTCAGCTCCGTCATCGCGGCCGTGGTCCGCGCGCCGCCCAGGGATTTCCGCCTCATCAGGCAGGAATGGGCCGCCGTCCGCATCCAGACCGCCTTCCGCGCATTCTTGGTACTTCAATCTTCCCGAATTCCTTTTCCAGTTGCTGGTACTACGACTCCGGTCGGATGTGATCTTGACTACTATTGATGTGCGTACGCGTGCGCGTGTGAGCAGGCGAGGCGGGCATTGAAGGCGCTGAGGGGGATCGTGCGGCTGCAGGCGCTCGTGCGCGGCCGCCTCGTGCGGAAGCAGCTGGCCGTCACGCTCAAGTGCATGCACGCGCTGCTGCGGGTGCAGGAACGCGTCCGGGAGCACCGGGCGCGCTCCTCCTCTCGCAGCCACGGTTCACAGGACGCGCTCAACGGCGGCCGTGCCTCTTCTACCATAGGCGCTGAGGTATATGGAACGAAACATCACGTCCTTTCCTGCTTTTTGAATTATATTCGGTTCTGCAATGTTTATCATTTCTGGGGAACAAATTGCCAAAGTTAGACCCAAAATGGTTGATGCTTAGTTGCCTAGAACTTCCCTTTGTGTTGATACCGACTACCGAGTCGAAAGCTAAATGTCACCTGTGGCTGCGAGCCAGCGATGCAATGATGGAATTCGGTTGACAGTGTTGTTGGAGTGTCAAAGGCTCTCTACGTGTGTAAAACGGTGTCACATGGGCATGTGGTTGAATCCCATGATTCTCTCCCACTCAGATTTTATTACCAATTTGCTCAAAATAAAGAAAAAAAATTATATTAAAATATCACTCTAACTTCAGTTTGAAATTGATGCTTCAACACTTAAAAAACGCCCTTTGAATTCTAGTCCCCCTGAGTTATCCATAGAATAGGGAAACTGGTAAGCTTCGAATTTTGATTCCCCGTTGTGCTACTGTTAATATATTCGTTATTTGAAAGCTTTTCGTATGTGTGTTTCTTGTGCACTGCTTTACTTATGGAGAAAGGGATGTGAGAGTTGATATGGTGGGCCAGTTTTATTTGAAAGGGACTTGTAGAAGTAAGAATGATATGGACAATTAAGCTTCTTTTATTTTTAGTAATGATTGAGTCCATTAAGATTTTGTTTCTTGCTCTTTCACATTGACAATGCGTGTTTGAAACAATATATTGTAATGGCACTGTTAGGTAAGGAAAAAGCCCATGGTGATAACATCAATAATGCCTTTTACAATTAGGTCTTGCCAATCCAAGTTTCATGTTCAGACTACAGTTGAATTTATGAATAAAAGAGAATGAGTTCATGCTACAGTCTACTGTTCCACGAATTTTGGTTAGATGAGCAGCATATACTGGAGTAGGAATGTGATGGCGCAATGATTTCTTGACGTTTGTCATATTGCAGGAACAATGGTGCGACCGTCACGGCTCTGTTGACGAAGTAAGGTCAAAGTTACACATGAAGCATGAAGGTGCAGCAAAGAGAGAAAGGGCGATTGCCTATTCTCTTTCTCATCAGGTACATGCTGCAGGATACCTTTGTCATATTGCATCCCTTGGTTGCATTGTCATTATTTTAACATGTCGATCGCATACTCCTATCAGCCTCGGGGTCCAAAGCACAGTGGAAGACCAAGCTCTCCTGCTATCTGTGTCAGACGCCATGAGCCTAGTAGGTGCGATCACAATTTGAGCTATTTAGAAGGATGGATGGCGACAAAACCTTGGGAGACCAGACTTATGGAGCGAGATCGTACCGACTCGCAGCTTGCAAAGAATTGTGAGAAGCACTCGCAGCTTGCCAAGAACTGCGAGGAGCTGAACTTGGCTGCCTCGAAACTTTCTGATGATAGCTCAGTGAGAGTCAGAAGAAACAACGTCACAACCAGGGTAGCAGCAAAGCCTCCCTCAGTGCTGCAAGCTTCTTCTTCTGACTTTGTGTTCGACGAGAGTTCTCCGTCGACATCATCGTTGTCTGCTACCAACACCATCTTAGCATCAGAAGCAAGATCCGACAGCGGCAATGTCGGAGGACCAAACTACATGAGCCTGACCAAGTCTGCCAGAGCAAGGCTGAATGGCTGCAGCAGCAGCACCCACAGAGGGTCATTCCAGCGACAACGATCCGGGGACATGTCAAGGGTGGCTCTCTCTTCAATCGACACCCAGAGCAACGCTGGCTCCGAGATTTCGGTCACCTCAAGGAGGCTGAACAGCATGTCCTTGAAAGGCCGGAGCATGACGAGGAGCTTGGACAAGGAGAACGACGATTGATCTTTGGCTACTTGATCATTTGACAAATTTGTCTTAACCATATATGTTTCTTCCGGCTGTGATACATGCCGGTTTGTTAGTGTCAAATTGTACACATCCAATCGATGTCCAGTTCCTAGTTTGCTTCCACCGATAATTTATGTACTTAATTAGCTTTTAGATTAAGGACACTTGTCAAAAGCTTAGGCCGAATCGTGCTGGATGTTGACGGTATCTCAAGTTGGGTTACCAAAAGCAAGCCTGAATATGATTCTAAGGCCTGTTTGGTCTCGCTGGGTTAAACTAGTTGGGGCTACAAAATTCTAGCCCCAAAAAAGCTTCTCTTTTGAGGTTACAAAATTCTAGCCAGTTTGAACACTTTAGCCCAACTTTAGTCCTCCTGTTTGGATACTTTAGCCTGTTTTTAACCCGTTTTGCACTATCCCAAAGGATACAAACAGGCCCTAAATACTCTGGGAAGATGTTCAGTTCCTAGTTTGCATCCCTAGGTTGAAATGTCATTATCATATAACTTGTGTAATGTGTATTAGACCATCCCCAACCCACGACTAAAATTCTTGTCTATTCCACTATTTCTCCACTATTCCAACTAACTCTCCCTGTCTAACAGTAACAGTAGCGCTACCTCCTCCTTCCGGCCTCGGGGGTCCAAAGCACAGTGGAAGACCAAGCTCTCCTGCAAGCTGTGTCCGACGCCATGAGCCTATTATGTGCGATCACAACTTGAGCTACTTAGAAGAATGGGTGGTCGCCACAAAACTTTGGGAAACAAGACTTGTAGAGCGAGATCGTGCTGCCTCCAAGCTTTCTGATGCTAGCTCAGTGAGAATCAGAAGAAACAATGTCACAACCAGGGTAGCAGCAAAGCCTCCCTCATCAGTGCTGCAAGCTTCTTCTTCTTCTGACTGGAATGATTTTTTTATTGAACGATTTTCATAGTGAGAAATATGTTACCCTCGTGCTACCGCTACTTTATTTGCATCCCTTTTTCGTAGGATAGTAGCTGATCGCAATAATTTCATCAGACAAGACAATGGGACGAGCAGCATGTACTCCCTCCAAAAAAAATCACTGTTTTGAATTTCCATGCACAATTAATAGCTCGTTTTATTCAAAAAAATTGTTAATATTACTTATTTTTTATTGATTGCGTTCGAAATCATATTCTAAACGTAATCATAAAAAATAAATAATAATATTATTTTTTCAAATAATACGAGAGATTAACCATGTACGAAATTCTAAGCAAGTGATTTTTTTTTGGACGTAGGGAGTAATGTAGGCCACAATTTTGACGTTCCTGTGTGCGTGCATGACAAAACTGCTGGCTGAGCAGCACTTTGATCTTTTTTTTTTTTTCAATCTTACTATTACTAGTTAAAGGTTATAAAAAACCACTACTTTCAACGCGCGTTAAAAAAATAAATCCTAAAAATTCTCACAATAATAAAAACACCCGACCATCGATTGACAGATTGGAATATTGATAGCTATTATATCTGTTTTCTAAATAATTACCCACCTTTGCCATTTTGAAAGGTCTTGAGTTTAATTTTCAACGAAAGCAAATATCTTTTTCTTTTTTTAGTTTTTTTTCGATTTTTAAAATTACCTTCAGTTTCACCTCTGCCGTCATAAAAGGTCTTGAGTTCAATTCTCAAGAAAAGCAAATATCTTTTTCTTTTTATTAGATTTTTCCCATTTTAAAAATTACCTTCAGTTTTTGTCTATTTTTCCCATTAAATATCCTAGAAACCTTTCCATAAAATAGATATTTTTTTGCCTAATCTTACTATTACTAATTGTAAATTTCTTTTTAATTTTCCACATCAATCCTCACAAGATTCACTGGAAAAAAATAAAATCATAAAAATTTTCACAAAAATAAAAAAATAGTTTGGAATCTTAAAAGCCATTAGATCTGTTTTCTAAATAATCACACACCTTTGTCATTATCAAAACAATATTAAATAATCCATAAAACTACATATTAATTATCCACTCTGCCAGCGGGGCAAGGACACGTTATACCAAGGTTGATTATTCCGGCCACGGTATACCAGTTGTTTGGGGAAGACAGCGAAGGTACATGGGCTGATATGGGCCGATGGATGCAATTTTTTTCCTTGTTATAAGAAGGAAAAACTCCACCGGACCCCCCTGAACTATTGCTCGTTTTTGCATGACCTCCCCGCCTCCCTCCGTCTCTCTCGCTCGCCCTCCGTCGCCACCTCCCTCTCCTTCGGCGCCGGTCGCCGCACCGCCGGATCTGAGCCGTCCCCGCGCCGGCCAACCGCGCTGTCTCCCTGCTGCACCGACCACTCCTCCCCCACGTCTCTTGCTCCTCCTTCCACCACCGCCGGGGTCAAAACACCCATCTCCAAGGGTGATGAATCAGAAACATTCATCCCAAGGGTACTTATGCTGTTTGAGGTTCTTCATTGGTATGAAAAAAGTTTGAAAATCTTCGAAACTCCTCACCCATTTGGTGCAGTAACGCGCCAGGGAGCATCGGGTGCGCTCCTCCTCGCGGAGCCACGGTTCCCAGGACGCGCTCAACGGCCGTTCCACTTCTACCATAGGCACGAGGTATATGGAACGAAACATCACGCCCTTTTCTGCTTTAGTGCTTTTTGAATTTTTGGTTCTGCAACGTTTGCTATTTCGAGGGAACAAATTGCCAAAGTTAGACCCAAAATGGCTGATGCTTACTTGCCTAGAACTTCCCTTCGTGTTGATACCGAGTCGAAAGCTAAATGTCACCTGCTGCTGCGATGCAATGATGGAATTCCGTTGACAGTGTTGTTGGAGTGTCATAGGCTCTCTATTTCCTGCGGCTGCCATGCAATGATGAAGTGAAAAACGGTGTCACATGGACGTGTGGTTGAATTCCATGATTGCCTCCCACTCAGATTGTATTACCAATTTTCTCAAAGTAAAGATAAAGAATATATTGTTATACTAAAGCTTACTCTAACTTTAATTTGAAATTGATTGTTCAATGCATTAAAAAAACACCCCTTGAATTTTGGATCCCCAAGTTATCCCTAGAATTTAGAGATCTTTAGGGGAACTAGTAAATTTCAAAATTTGAATCCCCATTGTGCTACTGTTAATATTTTCGTTATTTGAAAGATTTTCGTATATGTTTTTTTGTGCACTGCTTTACTTATGGAGAAAGGGATGTGAGAGTTGATATGGTGGGCCACTTTTATTTGAAAGGGACTTGTATCAGTAAGAATGACATGGACAATTAAGCTTCCTTTATTTGGACTAATGATTGAGTCCATTAAGATTTTGTTTCTTGCTCATTCACATTGACAACGCGTGTTTGAATCAATATATTGTAATGGCACTGTTAGGTAAGGAAAACCCTATGGTGATAACAGCAATAATGCCTTTTACAATTAGGTCTTGCCAACCCAAGTTTCATGTTCAGAATACAGTTGAATTTATAAATAAAATAGAATGACTTCAGACTACAGTATGCTTTTTCCATGATTTTTGGCTGATTAGATGAGCAGCGCACTAGAGTAGGAATGTGATGGCCCAAAGGTTTCTTGACGTCTGTCATATTGCAGGAACAATGGTGCGACCGTCAAGGTTCTGTTGATGAAGTAAGGTCAAAGTTACACATGGAGCATGAAAGTGCAGCAAAGAGTGAAAGGGCGATTGCCTATTCTCTTTCTAACCAGGTAATTGTTGTAGGGTACCTTTGTCATTCTGCAGTACTACTGCATCCCTTGGTTGAATTGTCATTATCGTAACATGTCGATCACATACTCCTTTCAGCCTCGGGGTCCAAAGCACAGTGGAACTGTGGAAGATCAAGCTCTCCTGCTATCTGTGTCAGACGCCATGAGCCTAGTAGGTGCGACCACAACTTGAGCTACTTAGAAGTTAGAAGGATGGATGGCGACAAAACCTTGGTAGACAAGGCTTATGGAGCGAGATCATCTATCATACTGACTAGCAGCTTGCGAAAGAACTGCGAGGAGCTGAACTTGGCTGCCTCCAAGCTTTCTGATGCTAGCTCAGTGAAAATCAGAAGAAACAATGTCACAACCAGGGTAGCAGCAAAGCCTCCCTCAGTGCTGCAAGCTTCTTCTTTTTCTGACTTTGTGTGCGACGAGAGCTCTCCGTCCACATCATCGGTGTCTGCAGCAATGTCGGTGACCAAGTCTGCCAGAGCAAGGCTGAATAATGGCCTCAGCAGCAGCAGCCACAGAGGGTCGTTCCAGCGACAACGATCCGGGGACATGTCAAGGGTGGCTCTGTCTTCAATGGACAGGCAGAGCAACGCTAGCTCCGATATTTCGGTCTGAACAGCATGTCCTTGAAAGTCCGGAGCATGGCGACGAGCTTGGGCAAGGAGATTGACGATTGATCTTTTGCTCCTTTGATCAATTGACAGACATGTCTTAACCATATATGTTTCTTCCCGCTGTCATACATGCTGGTTTGTCAGTGTCAATTGTACACATCCAATCGATGTTCAGTTCCTATTTTGCTTCCACCGATAAATTATGTACTTATTTAGCTTCTAGATTAAGGACACTTGTCAAAAGCTTAAGCCGAGGCGTGCTGGATGCTGACAGTATCTCAAGTTGGGTTACCAAAAGCAAGCCTGAATATGGTACTAGTGCTCTGGGAAGATGTGAATGACGCGAGGCTCATCTTGTCTGTTCCTGACACAATCGTGCGTCCTCTTCCCTGAAGATCTCATGACATGTCCCGAGCGACCGTCCAATCGCGCAAAGAACTCGCCCAAACCATTCCGATTGGCCGCCGCATGCATGATGGCCATCACCGGAATCGACCGGCAAACATCTGCTCTGCACAGCACCGGAATCGACTTGTTTAATCTCCCGCGTTTGTTTGACCAGAGCCCGGATTAGACTAATCCGCTCCACATTGCTTGTCAAAATCCGGGCTTTTTTTTTTTGTTGTTGTATCTGTAGCGGTCGATAGAATATGGGGAAGAAATCCGCGGCCGATGGGATTTTGCTGCGCCGCTGCGGCTGCGGCGCTCCTCCTCCTCCTCTTCCTCTAGTGCTGTACCACTCCTGGGCAGTGCAGTATTGCACAGGCTGCGGAAAGGGACGTGGCGAAAGCTACGGTTTTTTTCTGCCGGAACCCATGGCGTTAACCGTGTCCAACTCCGGTAATTTCTTTCTGGTGGTGGTCTGGACGCCTGGTGTGGTGCCCCTGTGAAAGATTGCAGCGTTGCAGAGCGTGGTTTGGGGCGAGCAGAGGGAAGGAGGGAGGGAGGAGACACGAGCGGATGGTCCAGACGCGGGCAACAGTGCCGGCGCCATGCATGCCGCCATCGAGAGGCAAGCGAGGCCGGACAGGGCAAAGATTCTCCGGGACGGTGAGGGGGACAATTCAGAGTTACGGGGCTTTGCCGGGAGGGCCCGGCCGCGGTGGTGATCGCCGAAAATGACAGCGGCGGACGAGGTGGGGTGGGGTGCGGTGCGCTCGGGGGGTTGGGTGTTTGACCCACCGGAAATTAAAAGGAGGGGACGCGATCGATTACATCACTGGCCTTAATGCCGCCATCACTTGGGAGCAGCTGCAGCTCTGCCGAGAGAGAGAGAGAGAGAGAGGGTGCTGCTGCCTGCTGCCTGCTGCCTGCGCTGAAGATAACGCACGCGCAGCCAAACACGACACCACCGTCAGGCTCTCAGAGCTAGTACTCCCAGTCGTCCCAGCTAGCTCCTCCTAGGCAGCTTCGTGGCCGGCCGGCATGGGCGACGGAGCGGCGGCGGTGCCGAGCAGGTTCCGTACCATCTGCGTCTTCTGCGGCAGCAACGCCGGCCGCCGCAAGGTGTACGCCGACGCCGCCCTCGAGCTCGGCCACGAGCTGGTGAGTTCGTTCGTTCGTGCACACGGTGGAAGGGACCGCGCCCCCGCCGGCCACCGTCGTTGTCGTCGTCGTTTCTCCTTTTGAGTAGTTCTTGGTTGGTGACCGTCGTGTGTTCTAGGTGCGGAGGGGCATCAGCCTGGTCTATGGCGGGGGCAGCATCGGCCTGATGGGCGTGATTGCGCAGACCGTTCGCGATGGCGGCTGCCATGTCCTCGGGTAGCTAGCAGCTGCACTTGCGATTTCACCTTTGTCTGATTTTTTTTGCCCTTTTCTCCTGCACCCTTTTCGAGCACTCTACCTGACGTAGAGAGCCGGTGTTCCTGTCTGCCTTTTGTTCACAGGGTGATTCCTAAAGCGCTGATGCCTATCGAGGTATGTTGAAACTACAAATTTCTTTATCTCCACTGATACTTATGGAGTATATATATGTAATTTTTCTTTTCTCTGAGCAATCTGTTCACGATCTGGAACTTACCTCTTCCGGCCTTGCTGCTGTAGCTTAGGGCAATATGCAATGATTTGCGTTTTGTTGCGATCCGTGTAGCAGTTTTGGGGTCAAATTTAAGCACGTCCCATTCGCAATTCAGCTTCAGCTATATGGTTTCCCTGAGCGGCTGAGCTTTCTTTTCTGTCCTGTCGTACCGTTTGGTCGCCCTTTTTAATCCTTCTCCACGACCGCAAGCAGGCCACCCATTGTACTTCGTCGTGAAACAAATGGGCTCATAAGTCATACCTCGTCAGCTACTAGGCCTACTAGGTACTACGACAGTTTGGAGTTGTAGGTTCAGTTGCTGCCTGATTTCACGTGCCAACTA
Organism: Paspalum notatum; assembly: GCA_022530915.1. NCBI lineage: Eukaryota > Viridiplantae > Streptophyta > Magnoliopsida > Poales > Poaceae > Paspalum > Paspalum notatum. The sequence continues at coordinate 37,767,982 of CM039692.1, forward strand.
GGCTCTGCCAACTGATTTTATCTGGTGTGACCATGAACTGAAGTCCCCAGCCATTCAGAAGTCCAGATTTCACAGCTGTGTTTGCTTGGACGGGTGATGGGGGATTTGGATGTAAAAAAAACAGGGGCATTGTTCAGTCTGTATTCTTAACATTTGCACACGGTCCTCTCGTGGCAGATATCAGGAGAAAGTGTGGGGGAGGTGAAGGTTGTAGCTGACATGCATCAGAGGAAAGCCGAGATGGCTCGCCAATCTGAAGCCTTCATCGCCCTTCCAGGTGTGGTGCCAGACCAACGTTCAGTCATTTTCCCTGCTACCATAATCTAATAATCGATCGATCACGGTGATAGTCCAACAGAAGTTGCCTGGAATTTCTATCAGGGGGGTACGGGACGATGGAGGAGTTGCTGGAGATGATAACCTGGTGCCAGCTTGGGATTCATGACAAGCCTGTAAGTGCATTGACACATACTGTACTGTTCTAGATAAGATACATACACTGGACAGGTTCTGCAAGGAGTTCTTTTCAACCTCTTCAATTTTTTTTAAAAAAAAACACTAATCTCTTGAAAAAGGGAGTTCTTTTCAAACAGACTAATGGTCTCTCGCTGCAGGTTGGATTGCTGAACGTGGACGGCTACTACGATCCGCTGCTTGCGCTGTTCGAGAAAGGCGCAACGGAAGGTTTCATCAACCCTGATTGCAAGCAAATATTTGTGTCCGCACCCACCGCAAGCGAGCTGCTGACGAAGATGGAGGTAACAACAACCTGACTGAACCTGCCTGAACATCCACTCCATCTATATATCCTCAAGCCGCCATACACGTCTTCAGGCTTCCAACCGTTGTTGTGTAATTGTGTTCTTGTCTGTGTTCAGCAACACACTCGGTTGCACCAGGAGGTAGCCCCAGCAACGAGCTGGGAGATCTCGGAGCTCGGCTACGGGAAAGGCGCCGGCGACGGCGCCGCCCCGGCAGCAGAGGAGTCGTAGCGCCCCCGCTAATATTTCCTGGAGCTACGAACGAAGAAGCTCTCCGCTGATGAATGGTGATGCATTATTATATTTGATTTTTTTTTTCTCTCTATGCTATTGCTACTGCTTCGTCAAGTCTCTCCCAAATTAAATCACGCCAGCTGGTCGGTGCCGGCTCGATCGAGGATGCCAAGAAGTCGACCCCTGGTCTGGTCGCCGCCGCCGTTGGATGGCAATTTGAAGTTTGATTGCTCGGTTCGCTCGCTGTGTACGTGAGCTGGTGTGTGTGTGGTCCTCCGGTCGTGGAAACGGGAACGGAATCCTGGGCACAGCACAGCACAGCCGGGGACGTCACAGGTGACCGAGCCGGCACCATGCAGTGATTGTGATCTGATTGGGCTTGTACTCATTGCTGCCTGGAGAACTTTTGGTTAGAAAACGATGATGATGCTTGGTGCCTGGGTGGATGGATGGATTCGTGATCTTTTTGTGCTCGTCCGGGGATAACGCCGCTTTACCTTTTCGGGAGCGGAGGGAGGGAGAGGGAGGGGGGGAGCCACGCCACAGCCCACGGGCACTCAGCCATGGGCGCCGCGTGTCCCGTCTTTGGCTGATGACAACGTGCACGACAACTTGCTGGGGGATTTGCTCGGGACGGGACCCGGGGTGCCGGAAGTGCGCCTTGCGATTTCAGGATCTGGGTCTGACGTGACTCAGCGTGAGGTGACCTAGCAGCGCCTAGGCTTGGGATTCCGGACCGGCGGAGTAGCCGACCGACCGACCGATCGCCGCCACAGGCGAGTCAGGCACGGCGGCGGGCGGCGTCACCAGCCGCCCGTACCGCTGGCCTGGACCGCCAGCCACTCGCTCGATCGGTTTGGGCTCTGGATCGCTCGCCAGATAATTTGGGTGGGCCGGTGAAGCAAACTCCGTCGTCTCCTACCAGAAACTTTGTGGAAGGCCCAGTAAATTCACTCGCGTGATGACTGTAGTGTCCGGTCGACGTGCCGGCGCGCGGCGGCCGGCCTCTACGTTCCGGCAACTATAGATGTCCTATATACTCTCCCTAGGCATAGCGTTAACAGGCAGTGCATACACACAGCTCACTTAATAACTCTTCAACCAAAATCATCACTGTGCATATATACTCGTATACGGCCGGCCACAGCTCGATCACAAGCATCACACCATGCACTGCATTGACGCATGGTAATGGACCGCTGGTGATGACTAATGAGACCACGGGCCGCCGGGCGCACAGGCCCGGGCACCAGGAGGCAGGAGCACGAAGGCCGCCGCATCGGAGCCCTGTTGCTACCAGCAGGCATGGCGGTGCATGCATGCACCGGAACCGGATGGGATAGGAGGGACCTGGCGCGTGCGTGCACGAGGGTTCGAGCCCCACGCGCGCCCGTACATGGCGCTACTGTGCATGCACCGTGCACAGCAGGCGTCAGGGGCGACTGATCCAGTGAGGTGCGTGTGGTAGTGTGGTCCGTCGATCAGGTCGGGACCAGATAGATCCAGGGACCGTACGTCGTCTGTTCTCCCGTGGATCTCCATCTTGCTACAGTGTACCGTGATGCCCAATTAAGTTCGTTGCCGAGGCTCTCTCTCCCAGTGTTATGTTTCCCAGAACCTCGCCCGGCAAACCTAGCGCCGCGCTGTTTAGCATTCCATCTGTCTGTACGTAAAGTCGCCACGCGCGCGTCAGGTAAGAATCGGGACATTATGCGTAGCAGACTACAGACCGCGAACATGCTGATGACATTGACACAAGAGCATTGAGCTCTCCGTCGTCACACAAAAGCACCCCGACCGTGTCTGCGACGCCAAAACCATTATAGCCTCTAATTTCGCACTGCATTTCTCTTTTCTGTCCTAGATTATAAAGAGTTCTACTAGATTTATTTATTACTCTCTGTGTTTATTCATCAGCATTCATACGAATGTAAACGAGATGAATAGAATGAAGGTTAACTCTTAATTTACAATTTGGGATAGAGAGAGTATCATCGTACATTTAGGATTTAAGCGGAGACTATTAGTGTGGTCATTTTGTAGGGACGGATAGTAGGCTGTTCCATACAGTACCTTTCTATTTTTTTAATACTCAGATAAGAATAAGAACCGGATCAAACGGGTCCAGTGGTGTGCACGCCTGTCCTGGATGGCACATAGCACTATGCCACTATGCTATGAAGTTGTATAAGTACAGGTAGTCAGGTAGTGTATTCGGTACTCAATGTATATTCCCAACTTAACCCAGGGGTGAGAGCTCTTTAGGGAACTGGATCCGAACCATGTCTACCTTTTCCCCTACTGAAAATACACTAGTACTGTTCACCGTTTTACCTTTACCAGGATATTACAGCTAACTATTTAGCAAATATGCACGCATGCATGATGACAGCAGTTCTGTTTACAAGCTCCAAGGCAGCAAATAGCAGTAGTGCTATATATATCCTTAGGTTCAATATTATGTCTGTAGACTCTGTATCATTCGCTATCTATCTATTTATCGTGTTCTTTGTTCTTTTCGATAAGGGGACGTACACTTTATCTTGCAATCGGTTTGCACATCCTCATCAGTGTGGTCCTCTCTCGGTATCATGCACACACAGGCTACTTCAATTGCTCCTTTTGCTTCCTCGAATCAAAGAAAATTCTATTAAATAGAATATATTCACACTTGATTTATTTTGTCTCGCTGCTTTATCTATGCATCTTGCTGAATTTTGTATTCATATCTATACACAGTGCATCTATTTCAGAGATATGCCATAGTCTACCCTTTAATAATATATCTTCCTTCTCCAAAAATTGTCATAGTGTACAATATATTATCATTTTGTTTTTATGTTAGAACAGAAAATAAAATATATTCTTAGTGGACCAGCTAACACCTATATATATACTCCTATGTGGTTATCCATTATGAGTTCATCCCATGAATTTTGATAGAATAACTCCAATTCTAATGGTAATAACTATTAACTACTAGTGAGAAATAAAGTGGTGATGAATCAATCTATTCTACTATACAAACCATATATATGAAAACATGAATGCGAAGATGGATCATTGTATATCTCAAATCTCAAATCAAACACCCTATGCATGCATAGATTTCATCTAGCTGGATATCTTTTTTTAAGAAAAAACAAGGCTTATAAATCACGCAGAAGCTATTTACACACCAATACATTGTCCCGTACTCCCATATTATCATTGGCCTTACCATGTGACGAAACCCTGCCATAAAACTCCAAAGTTCCATGCGATGCACCAACCAATAGTGTCCAATACCAAGAAAGAAGCAGCCAAATTACCTCAGCGCAATAGACAAAATAGAGGCTGTGATATTAATAATTTTACCTTTTTCATCAAGATCCTTTCTCCCTTTGTTGTCTAATCTTGAAACAAACCTAAGGAAACTTCAAATGTGTCCTTTGCAACGGAGGAGCTTGAAGGGAATATTTAGGAATTAGGATTGGATTCTACTAGTTTTTTTTTTTCCTATAGAGTCTTTTGGAGAACATTACTTTTCTCTTAGTCGAAGGAAGTTTTATTAACATAAAGTTCTAGTCTCTATAAAAGGCCGTACGCACAAGCAATATGTAGAAAAAAGAAAGAAGAATGATACCCAATACGCTCTAAAAAACTAGAATCCCAGACTTGACATATAACTTGAATTATTTATCAGAGAGAGTTTGATGTGGCTGCACATATTTTCAAGTAGCATGAAGATGACAAACCCCTCGAGCTTCTCCTACCTGAGGAATAGTGCATCTAAAGCATTCCATGTGTTTCTGAACATTATTGGAAAGCATTGGAACAATAGTTTCTTCCTTCTATCGATTGGAGGATTAACGAGGTCAAACATCGTGTTTACAAATTTCTTGAGATGTCCAGTACACAATAAGTTTCTCTCTGTTCCCTTTTCTATGGAGCTCTTCCTGCAAAAAAAAAAAAAAAAGGATGACAAGGGGAAAATCATGTGCTTTCTTTGTAACACATCGAAATTGCTTTTCTTTACAATCCATACATTGTATGCTAAAAAATAATTCATATGTCTTGCATTCTTGCAGTATTCAACATTACTTTATCCCTACTTCTAGGTTGTCCCAAAGGAGGGCAAAACATTTTTCCACTAGAAAAAAAAGGAAAACAAGAAAAATATTTTTTGAACTCTTGCTTCGTCAGCCCCACAAAAAACCAAGAATGTTACTACCAGAGAATTCAGGGGTCCCTTTAACATTTACAAGGGAAAAAATTACCTGAGGTGTGGGTCTCGTCACCATTTGAGTGCAGGCAAATGCAATTGTTAGTTGGTAGTTTCCTCAAAAAAAAAAATTGTTAGTTGGTACCTGTGAGTTGTAACAGTGCTGACCCTTTGTTGTCCCCTATCACCCCCTAACGGCAAGTACCCCCACAAGATGAAGGAAAGCTCGCCTTTTCCTACCGAAAAAAGGAAACAAATTTGGCCAGGGCTACAGCCCAGGCTGTCTATAAAAGACGCTCATCGGCACAGCCATCCACAGGTAGATCGAGGACCATCCTTACCTACTCTGCACCGATGCATAATTCGTCCCCTACACTGCAAACTTCAGAGTCCGTCAGTCACAGATAGGTGCAGCCAGGGCAGGCGCCCTGAACCTGAGTCACCAATTCATCAGTCAAGCCGCCACCGCGAGGCAGGTACTGATGACGTACAGTCTTGCTGAAAGATTATCTCCTTTCTTCTGCTTCGCTCTGTGTTTTATTACTGCTTCAAATCGGCTCACGAATTTAGCAAAAGTAATGTACTACTATGCGAATCGGCTCAAGATCTTGTACTGACAAAGTTGTAATCTTTTTGCAGCAGTAAATCTCTATCAAATCTTGTTGCCTGAGCAGCGACACGCCGGCGGTGCAGACCATGGACGCCTTGCAGTATGCAGCACAGCCATGCCTGCCAAGCCGCGTGAGCGAGGACAGCCTCCTCAGTGCTTTTCTAGGCGGCGGATTCGACCTCCGTTCTGATGATCATGGTGGTCTCGACCTGCCCTCGCCGTACCTGGTCCAGGACCTCATGCACTGCCACGACGGCGCGAGTCTTTCCGACGGCGTGCCAGCAAGCTTCATGGGCACGGACGCGGCGGATATGCTCCCGAGCGTCGCCTGCGCACTGGACGGCAGCCTGCTTGACACGTTCGGCTATGTCCCGAACGTCGTCGCCGAGGAGCCCGTGCAGGCCGCCGCGTCGAACAACGCCTTCTCCGGATATAGCAGCACCACGGGCGGCAACGGCAACATCTCCTCCGGCGAATCCAACACGTGCGGCGGCGGCGGCGGCGGCGGAGGGCACGACACGGAGGTTGCGTCGCCGTGCGCCTTGGCGCGGTCAGCGCTGCTTCAGGCAACGACGGCGTCGGAAGCAACGGCGGCGCAGGCAGCAGCAGCCCAGCGGCGTGGCGCAAAGCGTGACGCCGCGACGTCGTCGTCGTCGACCAGCGTCACGTTCGCCGGCGGGCAGGGCCAGCACCAAGCTGAAGGAGGGTTGGCTGACTCAGAGGCGATAGCGCAGGTTAAGGAGATGATCTACCGCGCGGCGGCGATGCGGCCGGTGCACCAGCTCGTCTGCGGCGGGACCGGCGCCGAGCCGTCGTCGTCCCAGAACAAGCCGAGGCGGCGCAAGAACGTGCGGATCTCGAACGACCCGCAGACGGTGGCGGCGCGGCTGCGGCGGGAGAGGGTGAGCGAGCGCCTGCGCGTGCTGCAGCGCCTGGTGCCGGGGGGCAGCAGGATGGACACGGCGTCCATGCTCGACGAGGCGGCCAGCTACCTCAAGTTCCTCAAGTCGCAGGTCAAGGCACTGGAGAGCGCAAACCCTAGCTCTGGTATCTACCACAACAGCAGCTTGCAACAGAGTTACACGGCCAGCCTTGGTGGTGGTGGCACGGTACTTGCCTTTGGAAGAGATGACGATGGCGCCATTGGTGGTGGCTACTTAAAATCCAACGGCACATGCAGTTATAGCGTAGTAGCACGTAGATGCAACGATGGATATGTCAGTGAAGTATGAGACAGCTACTGTCCTTATTTTTTTAGGTCATAATGAAGTGTTTACTTTGTTTATGAGGAATAATCCAAGCGTTTTAGCTTTCTTCACTGAATAATCTGAATCAAAGCAGAGAGAATTACTTCTCTCTCCCCTTCATTTCTTTTCTCCGTCCCGGTGAAAGACGCAGAAATTCGTGGCCGCATGCATTTGACCATACTTGTCCTCCTTGTCAACGACACTTCAATAAACACGAATGCTATACCTCAATGGATTGTTTTGGCTATCTCTAATACTCAAAACAATTTTAACCAATATAGCAATGCCACATGACCCTTCTTCCCCAACTCCAGCAACCAAGGTTGGGTTCAGAGTTCGGGTAAGGTTACTTGTGTCGTCTCTAGCTTTAGAAGGGGTGCAAGGAATTGAAGGCCGTCATCCCAGCGGCAGTGGTAGATCGAGGAGGCAGGGCACCGCCTGACCACGGGTGGCGGAGAAGGGCGTTGGGCTGGTGCCGGTGGCGGGGGGGAGGGGGTGCGTCGACTCCACCTCGGTTAGCGGTGGCAGCGAAGGCAGTGCCAGAGGTGGCAGTGACGCTGCGAAGTTGGGGGAGGCAGGCGTAGCCACCCTTGCGCCGGCAAAACTGGGTTAGCATGGGAGGGGAGGCGGCAGAGGATCTGACATCGGTATCTGCCAGAGATACGGTTAGAGGACGAGGCGGGGCAACGATAAGGAGGCGTGGTGTGGGGCGGTTATATCTGCTTGTGGCAACAAGATATAAGCAACAAGATATTCATAAATGTACGACGCGGTTGATGGTTTTCTAAAATTTCAATCTTTTGTCTTATTAAAAAACTTGTTCAAACATGTAAAAATATGAATCGTAGAGAAATTTGATTTAGTGATAGATCAAATGACCACAAAATAAATGTTAGCTTATAGAACTTTTTAAATAAAACGAATACTCAAAAATTTAGAACAAATCAACTGTGAACGGATGAAGTATTTTTAATATAAATGCAGTTGAAGTTATATGACTTGACTGAGCTAGAATTTTACTGTTTTCTGAACGGAGGAGGGTGTAGATGCGATTTGATTCACCGCAGAGGGCCGATTCTTCCTCCAGCCTCGCGAATACGCACGGAAATAGCCTGAAAAATCCTCCCCCGATCCCTTGCCTTGCACTCTTTTATCCTACGCTTTGCGCGATCAGCGACCACCACTGCGGTCGCTGCCGCCACTTTTGCCTTGCCGCACGATCCACCCGCCGGGTTCGCCGCCGGTTGCCCCCTGCCGCCGTAAATCCCCTCCAGCCGTGGCCAGGGGACCGCGCGCCAGAAATTCTGATGCGGATCCCTCTATTTCGCCGCACCGGTTGCCGCAATCGCAAGCCCAGACCACCGGATAAGCCCGCCACCGCCGCTTTCCGCCCAATTCCCCGCCGCCGGCTTAGATCTAGAAAGGGTTCGTGCTTGCGCCGCAGGTTGCGCGCGTCCTGCAGTGACGACCGCCTCAGCGACCTCACCGACGACCTACTGCAACTCATCTTGCGCCGCCTCGACACCCGCACGGTGCTAGCCACCGCGACATTGTCGAGGCGTTGGGCCTACCTTCCCCACGGCGTCGACGCGCTTGATTTCAGGGTCAGCGACATACTCCCAGCGCGCTACTACAAGTGCATTTGTGTCCACGGTGAAGCCTGTCGTTATGCTAATGGTTTCGACGTCAATCTGGAGATGATTTGCGCCAATATGGCGCGTTACCAGCGCCGAGCTATGCGCGCTATGGCCACGTCCATGAACAACCTCCTCGATGCGGATGATGCTCAAGATAGTGGAGATCTAGGTCTCCGAAGTGTCCATACGCTGAGGCTTGAGATCTTTGCTACCCCGTGTTCACCCAGCATCAACCGATTGATAGCGAAGGCTATTGATTCGTGGGGTGTCAAGGATCTGGAGGTTTCAGCTAAGCATATATTCCGGCGACGTGATGCACACAGTTTCCCTCAGCGTGGTCTCTGCAGCGACCCACACAAGTCCCGACTAAGAAGTTTGAAACTTGCCAACTGCTATATTCCGCCATTGGAGGGCTTCCATGCCCTCACCAATCTGGTCCTGCAAGATTTACCAAGGTCCACTCCAACCTCATCCTATGAGGCTATTTTCACCCTGTGCCCTCAGCTACAATCACTGCATCTCAAGTCCTGCTCGTTTCATATGGGTACTGTGGCCATCGACGCCCCCAGATCAGAGATTAAAGAGCTTACCCTGGAGGATTGCTGGTTCGGGCTGATCAAGCTGTACACTCTACCAATGCTTGAGCGCATGGCTGTTGTGGAAACTAGCGTGAGCTACAAGCTTAGCTCCTTTCCTTACCTAACACACTTGAATCTCACCATACGCCATGGTGTCACAAAAAGCCGTTCTTGCCGTGTCAAAAATGATTTTGACCTCGATTGGTATCTTGGAGATGCCCCAGGAATAACAGACCTTGTCACACGCTTCACTGGATATGATAGATGGTTTAAGCCTTCGAGCCCCACATTGTTTTTACCTAAACTTAGGAGGCTTCTGATTGCTGATGTTCCTTCATCCTGGGATGTCTCTTGGCCTCGCCTCCTAATTGAGGCGGCGCCATGCCTCGAGATCCTTCACATCCATATTGCCCCATGGGAGGAGGAGCCTTGTGATGACATTTTGTGGCAGCCCCCTGAGTTCTGTCATAGCCAGCTAAAGGAGTTGATGATAATTGGTTTTGAGGGAACAGAGAGGCAGATTTACTTTGTCAACTTTGTTAATAAAGTATCGACGGCGTTGCAGCTTGTTTCCTTGTACAAAAATGGGCATGTTCAGGATCGGGGACATTGGGACTGGGATATGGTGACACAGAAATACCAGTGGGGCAGTGAGGAGAGAATCAAAATACTGAACCAGAATGCTCCTTGCGCAGCTACTCCCGTTCGACTAGTTCTGGAGTAACCTCATGCATGAGTTGAAATGCGTAAGTTATATATTCAAAGATTCTTGCTCCCAGTTTTTATGTAATTTATAAATTTCATGGTGTTCTGGAGTGATCTCTTGTTTGTGCATGTTGAATAAGCTACATAAGTTATATTTATGCATAATTTGTGCTCCCAATTTAATTAATTGATGTAATACATAACTACATAAGCCTCTTACTACTCAGTTGATACACCTTTGTACTCCCTCCTATTTCTTTTGTATGACACTGGCTAGCTCAAAAATGAGCTCACCAGCGACATACATATGCTACCGGAGGCAGTACTATGTAGCACGTGAACTTGCAGATCAACTGCTGCAGATGCTAGCCTGTTTATTTTCTTCTCTATTGTTCTGCGGTGTACGTTTTTGCATCATATAGGCATTTTGAGAAAAAAAAATACCAGCAGTTCCAGTCTGATATGTGAAGAGATGCATACGAAATTTGCCTTTCGGCAATTCCGTACTTCTCTACGGAGTACCAAAGAATGCATCTGCCACTGCAGTGGCTCTGTACCATTTTAGGGTTTTAACAGCAATGTTTTACCATAGTGAATTTCTCTAGTTTTCATCTCAGCACATCCATACAAAATAGCTTGAAGTAAGAGTTGATAGGACCACAATAAAATTGGCAAGATTCATCTGTGGTGTTGACTTTCTAACTTCCTATGTAGTCCAGGCTACGCAATAAGCAGAAATTGACTCTATAAGTTCAGAGCCTCCAGAGGGAGGGTGAACTCTGGATCTCATTTGCCATCGTTTCAATTTTCAAATATTTTATTCAGTTGTCTATCATTGTTCTGGTTTGATATGGAGAATCACTTATGAATAATTGCTGAAATAACCCTTATTTATGATTATTTTTTCTTTTGCTTCGTGACAGTGTGCTCATGGATGTAATTTGAACTCATTTCAGATCATGGAAATCTCAAACAAAAATTACGGATTGGAGCAAGCCGAACTATAGTGAAGCATTTTGCGCACCGTAACTGTGTAGCTTCTGCTTTCCATTGCAAAATCTCTGCTGCAATGGGAATTCGAAGCTGTATTTATTGTGCTATATTTATCATAAAAAAATAACTGCCTCCGTTCTCAAATATTTGCCATCCGCTGGTTCATTTTTTTGAACTAAGTAGTTCTGGAGTAGTTGCCAACTCTTGTGAGTTGAATAAAACACATAACTTATTTATGCATGCTTGTGTTCCCAATTTATCAATTCAAAGCCTGTGCTCAGTTGATCCACTTTATTTCTGTTCTATGGATCGCATGAACTTATTGATCAATGTCATGCATATGCTCTCTTGTTTATCTTCCCTTTTTATGCAATTGTGCTTTATATCATGTAGCCAATTTAGACCCACTTTCTGTTGTTCCAGTCAGTGTGACGCGAAGAGGAATGTATGTACATTTTCAGCAACACTTGTATTCTATCGAATGATGTATCTTATTTTTCTTGTATTGTTTAGATGTGTTAATGGCTACTGGCAATAATGTTTCGAAGGAATGCATGTATGTTCTCAATAGCGGGAGTGCTGGACTAATAGCACAGCTAAACAACCTTGATTTATGAGCCTATAGTGGCATGATCACAGAATTGATAGGATCGTCTCTATTCTGTTGACTTACCAACATTCCAACTTTCCATTCAGTCATCAATGTTGCAATGATCTGTAAATGCACTGAGAATAAAATAGTTTGCAGTTGATGCATTCCATGAAGGATTTCGCCATTACTCATGCTGCCACTGCCATTTGGTTGGCTATTACAGTATTTAGATTGACTGTCTTTTTTTACATTACTCATGAAGTATTTAGATTATCTATACTCTTTTTCTTCATTTCTTTTAGGAGCGCAATTCATTTTCGTCAATCATCATCTTGAATGTTGCAGAAGATGCAAAGATAGAATAATCTTGCTTTGCAATGGCGTGCTCGGCCCGACTGCTGCAGCGGCGACTCGTGCTGTCCTGGCCCAGTGCACCAGCACCGTTTCATTTCAGAGGACTCTCTATTTTCTCTTTCTTTATTTTTTTACTCTCTAGCTCATGTAAATAGAGGGTTCTGCCTTCACTTCTCTCTATCGCTGCTGGCCACCGCCCTCTCACCGGCCTCGCTAGGAAGGAGGGCACATCTCTCATAATTGGCCGCACATCAGAGCCCAGCGTGGTCACGCGCGGCCCTTCCTTGTGCCGTTGCACCTTTCCTTGTGCCGCCACACGCCGGACCTTCTGTGCGCCGTCAGACGATCCTCCGCGCGGGCCAATCCTTGCGCGCTGCTCGCCGAAGCCCTCCCGTGTGGCCACGCACAGTCGCACCGCATGCTGGTCGCTACGCTGTCGCGAGCCGGCCTTCCATTGCATTGTCACCTGCTCAGACCTCCTTCCCGCAACGCTAGCGAGACGGCGATCATCCTTGTCATGCTTCCCACCTCTTCCGTTCAGGGCAGCAACATTGGGAGGAGGGAAAGTGGGAAAAAGAGAGAAAATAAGAAGAGTTTCCGAAACGAAAAAGTTTATTGTTTCGATATGAAATATTCTTATACATACGAACTGAATGTGAAATACATGCTAATTTAGTGTCAAATATCGAAACCTCTCTGTCCATCCGGGGCACCCAGCCTGGTCGAATGTCATGGACAAGCTGGAGGGGACTGCGTCAAGAGGTTAAGGAAGCGTATTTTAAGGTAGTCGTCTTCGAATGGATGAAAGAGTCTCTACGAGACTGAGTAGCGGGTTGTGTTATAACCCCACGCCACGCCGTGTCTCTGGATGTTCATTTTTTGGCTAATGAAGAAACTCGTGAACTCGAGAGGGGACTAACCTGTCCTCGTTCTCTACCTATCTCTCTGTATCGCTCACGTCCCGGCGATCGCCGGCGGCCAGGGGAGGTTACATCGAAGCGATGCCGCTCTAGTCCCCCGCCGCCGCCTGAGCGCCTCGATCGCCGTCCTGCCGTCCGGCTGCCCTGCGCCCGCTCCCCGGTTCCCCTTCATTTCCGGCCGCCTGCCTCCCTGCGTCCGCTCCTCTGTTCCGGCCGGCCGCCTCCCTGCGTCCGCTCCTCGGCTCCCCTTGCATCTCCGCGGCTAGCGCATCGGTGAACACTTCCTCCTCGCATCTCTGTTCTCTTTTCCTGATCTTTTTTTTTTTTGAGAGGCTCTTTTCCTGACCTTTGCTTCTAAGGAAGTCGATTGCAAAGTTACATGATACAAAATTTGGTGGATCTGTTGTGTTCTTGACTCAGATTGTAGGGTATTCCTGGGAATACACAGGAATCACTATAGATCCGCCCCTGGTTGATCCTTTCCTTGCATATGGTGTCCTGCTCATATCCGATTTGTTGTCGCTCTCTCAAATTTCCCTTTTTCCATTTGATTATTGAATTTGCAATAACGGAAAATTGGGTATAATACACTACAGTGCCGATATTGTACATTTGATTGATTGCTTGTTATCTTCAAAATTACTCCAGTTATGAGTTGTGTTGAGCTAAAATTTCATTTTTTTAGTTCAATTTCTTTTAACTTCTCCTGATTTGACATGGATTCAATCAGAAAACCAGTAGCTCACCATTTTTTTCTTTTTAATAAACAAGCTCGTTTTGTCCCCGGCTTTCCCTTGTTGATTTGATGAAACAGTTAAAGTTGAATTGATATTAGGGGTCACCCCGTTTATCACGGAGATTGATCGGTCACTGGAATCATTCTATCCGTTTCCAAAAATCCTTTTATAAGAATTCTTTTTTCTTTTTGTGTGTGAAATGACTCTAATTGAACAGATATTCTTTTGGGCAAAACACAGTACATAAATGTGTCCATGTCAATCAGCCTCCTGCCTTTCAGTTTCTCCTTTGTTTGGTTTTGCATCGATCCATGCAAATAAGTAAATTGGAGGACTTTCCCTCTGATCTTGAGAATATTTTCTGGATTAGCTGATCTGAAGTTGATTTTCACAGCATTTTTTCGTTCAATTAACAGTATAATTACTCCAGTTTCACTGCGATTTCATCCCTTGTCTACCTTGGAATTTCAGCTCGTCGGGAAATGGAGAAAGAGGCCAGGAACCACTACCACACGCGGGGCTCGTCACGCGGTGGTGGCGGGGGCACGGCGTCTGAGCGCGACATGCTGCTGCAGTGGGGCAACCGAAAGCGACTGCGCTGCGTCAAGGTGCAGCGGCGCGACGTCGAGGCCGCCGCCACCGCAGCAGCCGAGAAGGCCGCCATTGGCCAGCGCCGCGCCGCTGCCGCGGCAGCCGCAGCTGCTGCGCAGCACCACCCAACTGGCCATGCCCACCACCGCGTCCTCAGGTCCGTGCCTTTCTGCTCTTCTCTGAATTTCTTTTTTATCATTCCCGGCACCGATGTGCACGTTGGCGTTGCGTGTGCTCTCTGCATGATTTCTTTGGTCTGGTGGCTATTCATTAAACTAGCGCCCATTTTTGTTGGGCTATTAGGCAAAGCAACAGCTGGCTATCACGTGATGTCGTCCTGGGCACGTGCCATCGATCAGAGGAGCAGAGGCCTGATCTGATTTGGTTTTGGTTTGGAGAGAAACTCAATTTGAATGAAGGGTGGACATCAAATTCGAAGATGTGGTCTGTCTTTTTCCTCAAGAACTGAAAATAGCAAAGTTGCTAGTTTTCTGACGGAGGGGCCTGCATGTTGGGCAAAGCTGTGATGGTTTTGGTTTTGTTGGGCAGCCATGATTGCCTGATTGGCATTGGTTGGCTTATTGTGGTGATTGGTCCAACTTTCTCTTCTTCCAGAATATTGAGTAGTCCGTGTCCAGTACTACTGAAGTTGGTATGGATGCCTAGGTGTTCTAGTTCTTTACCCCGTTTGAATCTTAATTTATTGGTCAGTTACTGATCTGGTTCATTACCTGTTATATTGGTCGGTGTTTCCTTGCAACACTTAAATTGGGCCTGGCCACCTGGGACTTCTCTTTTCATTTTTCACATCACATGACTTGCCTGACATTTTACTGGTACAGTTTTCTCAAACTGATCCGCAATTTTGCTTCAATGAAATTATTTGCGAAAAAATACAATATGAGACTGGTGTCAATAGTTATCAATCTCTTAAAAAAGCTTGTCAGAATTATGATAGGTGTTCTTTGATGGCTGAATATTCAGCACCTAGGTGCCCTCATCTATTACTATCTTTGGAGCCTGGAGTCACATCATATGAACTATATTTTGTTGACTAATTTTGGATTCAGAAGAATACCCCAATTTTATCTTCGTCAGTCACCACCACACATAAAGTGGATGGTGAGGGCTTGCTCATTAATTGCTCTCACCCTTTTCCTCTTCTCCTTGAATTCATAGTTTTTTTTACCTGGACAGAACGAAGCGTTGATATAGGTAACTGGTGGAAGTTTTTGCCTTCTATATTACACCTTCCCCTAAATTGGAGGTGAATCATGAATTTTTGCAGTCTCCATATTTCCAAATTTTGATAATGTTTTTAAGTTAGTTGCATGAAAGTTCAAAAATCTAGCATTCCATTCTCAATTCTCATCTTTTAATTGTAACCATTTTAATGTTCTTTCTTCCTGTCAGAAGATTGGAAACTACAGTCGACACTTAAAACCTAATCCATGCGCCCTTTTCGCGTAAGAAATAATAAATTCATGCATTCTTTGTTAACGGGAAAAGCATACACAGTATTGCTTATAAATACTCCATTATGAGAACACCATGCCACCATGAGCGATTCTGTTCAATGTGTTTCTTCTCTATCCCTTTTTTTTTGGGGGGCTAGCCCTTATGACTTATGAGCAACAAGATGATTTTTGCTGGATGGATTCAAGCAAATCAGGCATTTTTTTATGTATGGTTTCTAATCTATGCAGTTATTGAATTTGTAGGAACTCGGAAGAGTTTCCAATCATGAAATCACCAGCACAGCAACAACAGAACAATGGGATACACACGGTTGCTTCACCAGATAGGGACCGCCACGGAAGAGGTAACAACGGAGCTACACAGACCTTTCCAGATGACAAGAAAGGCTCTTCGTCAGGGAGTGAGGGGTCCATCTGGCCGAAGTTTGCAATCACCTTGTCAAACAGGGAAAAGGAAGAGGATTTCCTGGCGTTCAAAGGATCCAAGCTGCCTCAAAGACCCAAGAAAAGAGCCAAGGTCATCCAGAGAACCGTCAATGTATGACCCTCTCATATTAACTTCTGATAATAAATTATTTTTCTTTAAGTTGAATGCAATCAATTCACATCAATGTGCATAGGATCCTATGTTGCAGTCCATGGTGATCCGGTCGTCATGAAATTTCCACTGGCAATGGCCTAATGAAAAAATATACCTTACTTCATGCTGAAAGATTCCAAACTCAAAATGGCCAAATACCAGTAGACGGCAGTAGTTTACTCTTCGTTAAGAAATCAGTACTATAATTCAAATTAGGGTTATCTCTGAAATTATTGGATTTACTGGCCCTATATAGAATTTGAGATATGTGTTTTAATAGATTCAGCCATACAGGGCATCATGTCACATGGACCGTAGTCCCGCTTCTGCGCAGGCTGTCCCTCGACCACAGGAGACCTGCAAATAAATTATCACCCTCTGGATTCCTCCATATACCTGCGGACTTAATTTGTTTGCCAAGAAACACCCATAATAACACCACAGCATGCTTCTGTCAGAAGCAAATAAGTTTATTTAAAAGATTATGCCTCCCATCTGGCTGTATCCTCAATGCTTGATGAGTTGCATTTCTGGTCCCTGCTACTATTAAATGGCAGCCCCTGTCACTTTTGTTCAAAAAAAAAAAAAAAACAGCTAGCACTTTTATCTGAAACAGCAGAACTAATTTACTACTAGTCTTGATGTCATGAGACAATGTTGCAATCTTTGTATTGTTTAGATAAATGCTACTGGTATTGGCGAAGAGTTTTTTTTTTCTAATACTACTCTTGTGCAATTTTAAGTTAAGAAAACTTTGCTGTCACAGTTTGTTTATATGTTTCTCTTGAGGCTTGCATATGAGGAAAAAAATCACCATTCTGTTATTCCTTCCTAAGTTTTCCTCATCTTTTGCAGTTTGTATGCCCAGGAACGTGGCTATGTGATTTGACTCTTGAAAGATATGAAGTCAGAGAGAAGAAGGTTTCCAAGAAGGTGGGTGGAGAGTGTCTCCTGTACTGTCCCACATGAGGTGCTCCCGTGCTCCCATTTCAGGAAAAAACATAAAAAGTGCATGCAAAATCAAAATATGAATGGATAGGTGATATGATGATCCATGTTCATGCAAAGTTTGAGATTGAACAACAAATCTGTATATCAGGAAAAAAATCAGAACACAAACTTTTCGGGTCTGGTGCATTTTGATTTTGTCCTTTTAACTACAAACTTTGCATGAACATGTATGAGTGCATCATCTATCCATTGATATTTTTTCACGCACTTTTTTATGTTTTCTTCGAAATAGGAGCAGGGAGCACTTCATGTAGTGGGGGCGCCTGCATATCAATATCAATTTTAGACCTGTAGCTCGCTCTACAAATCCTATATTACACCTTGATGGAATCCAGTCGCCTCAGATTTGAACTGATTTTGCAGCGCCCCAGGGGATTGAAAGCTATGCATGACATGGATAGTGACTCGGAATAAAAGGAAAAGATCACTGGACATGAGAAGCTGAATATTAGAAGGAAGGCGAGCACAGATGCAACGGATGGAGATCGACAGTAAAGCGTTCTGATGGAATGATTTGTCAGGTCACTGCTTCTCGCCATTGCTAGTGGAGATGAACTTGTCCCAGAGGAACCTCTGGAGATCAGAGGATAACCGAAATGCCAGGAGGCATCACCGAAGAACAGAGAGGGAGCTGCAGGAACTGGAATTTTATGAACATTAGCAACTATTCAGTTCCCTGTAAAGCAGCAACGCGGCTCTGCTAGCCTCTGATGTTAATACTGCTCGAGTACATTTGACACTGCCAAATACCAACGTGATGGCGGAGCTGAGCTCGCCATTCCTGGCGCGTGTAGTTTGCCCGGTGTCTGACAATAAACTCTCTCTCTTTTTTCCCCATCTTGTGCTATTGTGTTCAGCGTCAGTGGATCAGGTAATAACACAAATGACTGTGCCTCTTGTGTAATTCAGGACAGTCAGACTTGTAAATTCTGTTCTTCTAGTATCTATTTTTTTTTACACATTAATTGCTTTCTGTTGTAGAGTAATAAACTCATTGGTATATATGCGGGTGGTCCTGGCTCCCGCATGCCCCACATGAGCCAGTGGCTGGCGCGCTTGCAAAGCAACCGGCTGGACCGCTGCGCGGCCGCAAGCCGCCCACCAAACGGCGTAGGCGCGCGCTGCGTGATTGACTGATTGGAGTGTCGTGGCCAGCCGAGCCGCCGTTCGTCGCTTCGTTGTGCGTTGCGGTGGCGGTGCGGCTGAACGCACAGGCGTGGCGAACGTCGGAGAGCGACGAGCAAAGCTAGCATGAACAAGCACGCGTTGTTGTTTTTGTCTTGTTTTTTTTTGGAAGGTGTCTTTGTTAGATAAAAGAAAAGAAGAAATCACGCGTTGGTTCCTCATGCAGTCATGCTCCCCCTGAATCCAAATGGACTAATTTTGATCAATAATCAGCTGTGAAACAGCCGGATTCACAGATGATCAGCTGAGAGCACCAAAATGATTTAAAATACGATCAGCTCAACAGAACAAAAGAGAAGAAAAGGGGGCAGATTAAGGTTGCATTATTTGCGCGCATATGTGCTTTACAGCAGAGGGAGGGAGAGGTGCTTTGCTAACCCCTAGCCTGCTTTAGTTTTATGCTTTGGCCCCCTTTTTTTCATCTCAGATAAAAGCGTCGCTTTTCTCTACGAATGAGATGCAGATACCCCGCCAAAGCGCGATACGTAGATACGTGGCTTCCACTTTGTAAAGTAAAAAGAATGCCACCACAAGCTTCAGCTTCGCGAGGGAAAAGTAAATCAGGATGGTGCGCAAGCATTTTCTCATGATCAAATGGAATTTAATCTCTCGTGCTTGAAACATCATCATAATCAGGGCAAACATGATAATCTTCACTCTGGCCCAATGCGCCTACAGAAAATGGTCTTGGTCTCCGAACGAATAAAATTCCATGGGTACAGGTAATGGAACAAAACGCAGGTCAGAATGGAACACAAGGCGAACAGAAGATGCAGAGGACATCCATCTTGACAGGCAGCACACACTGACACACACACACAGCAGCAGCAGCAGAGCTCCCCGTCGACGAGACATCAAAACCAAGAAGATGCAACGCCGGCGGGGTCGACTCGACGCATCAGTGGCGCAGGTTGCCGAGGAGGAGCGCCACGGCGGGGCAGAGGACGGCGGCCACGAGCGACGAGGAGACGGCCGCGGCGCCGGAGGTGGGGCTGGGCGCCGGAGCGTCGGCCGCGAAGGCGACGCCGGCGAAGGAGGACACGGCGACGGCCGCGACGACGGCGGCGCGCAACATCTTGGAGGCCATGACGACGACGGGCGGTGTGAAGTGAAGCTAACAGAGGATCTTGCGCTGTGAGCCTGCAGGGAAATAATGCAAGGATTCGTGAGAGGTGAGGGGAGGTGAGAGCGTGTCTTATAGGTGGTGAGCGGCGAGAGAATGTTGGGTCCCCCACGTTCACAGTCTGGCCGGCCGATTATTTCCATCAGCCAGCTCATAATTAGTGGCAGCCCATGATTAGTTGCTGTTTTCAGTGACACAGATCAAGCTAGGATGAGTGGATTTCGGATGTTTCTAATAGAAAATTTTGAAACTGCTTTTAAAGTTGGCAGCCAAAGTAAGAAACGGGGAATGGTGGTTTGGACACCAGACAGCAATACACCACATCAGAGGATTTGATTAGTTCTTGATGATCTCCAGCAAAGCACAGATCAGCAGGGCTTTAGGTTGCAGTACAGTCTGGTTCGATGAGGCCAGTGCATGCTTTGCATACACCAAGCCACCAAGGGCCAAAGGTAGGGCTGGATAACGGGCTCGGCTCGGTCTGGCTCGTTAGGATAACGAGCCAGCTCGGCTCGGCTCGTTATGCAAGCGAGCTAGAACCCAGGCTCGGCTCGGCTCGTTTGCCGGCTCGAGCTGGCTCGTTAGGCTCGCGAGCTGGCTCGACAACACAGCACAGTAGGGACATCAATGTATTGAGCTCAGTATTACATACTAAAAATCAAACAAAAATGATAGAATATTGCATTGTATGAGCTCATCACTGGATACAAAATAAAAATGCATCATTGCATGAGATTAACACAAGAACTAACATCAATAGATAATATCACTGCAACTGCAAGTATGCATTAGATCCACGTCCTCCTTCTCCTTCTCCATCCTTGAGGAGTGGGCGTGTGGCTGGGGACTGGGGAGTGCTCGCGTCACGTGCAGGAGCAGGGCGGCAGGGCCTCAGAGCGACGGCGGAGAGCGGAGGCGCTGGGGCGCTGGGCGGAGGCCGGAGAGCGGAGGCGCTGGGCGGAGAGGGAGACTCGGAGTCGGAGAGCGGAGACGGCGGAACTGGGGAAGCGCCGAAGCGGCAGCGCTGGGCGGCTGGCGGCGGCCGACTGGGTTGGGGACTGGAGAAGATTGGGGAATTTAGGGTTAGAATGTCTGGGGATTGGGTTGGGCACTTGGGCTACTTGGGCTTCGGTAGGCCTTCTCTAGTGGGTTCGCAGGCTTGGCCTGCATAGCTTATAGCTGCCGAGCTCGTTAAGCTCGCGAGCAGCTCGCGAGCCAGCTCGGCTCGGCTCGATATATTAATGAGCTAAAAGTCCAGCTCGGCTCGTTACAAAATTCAAACGAGCCGATCCGAGCCGAGCCGAGCCTTCCACGAGTCGAGCGAGCTAACGAGTCTCGAGCTTTTCGTCCAGCCCTAGCCAAAGGGGGCTGTCAGTCTGCTCATTTAGTTCTTGGCAAAAAAAACTGAAATTTGTAAGGAAAGCAAAGGATTGTCTACACATCTACGCGATGGCTCAAGAATGTAAACTTGTAAAAGAGTACAGCAGATAGACGGCAGGATGTCACAAAGATGTGCAAGTTGAGCTACCAGTAGTACAAATGAAAAGGTGAATATTTGATGCCCTGTCACATACAGGTATTTCTTGAAGCCACAGGTGCCATAATAACCGCAAATGTGGTGAAAGCATGTACCTGAAGTTTCAGAAAATGACAGGTACCTCCTATCTGCTTCATTTCTTTTCCGGACATGGAATATTTTGTTCTGATAATATATGATGTTTTACTAATCCTACAAAATTTAGTTGTGTGTATTATTGGCTTCTTTTGAACTTTATGCACGCTGTCAGCTAAGATTCTCTTGTCCTGTTGGTTCAGTGGCACCCAACTAGCTCCCCATATAATGATTATTGGACACACCACAAATATATCCTTGTAACGGTGTGGTGCCATGGGCATTTAACATTTAGTACATGCTAATTTGGCTGGTTGAATCCAAAAGAAAATGGGTGCACGTTTATCAGAGATGCTGACAATAAATCAGTTTGCTTTGGCTGTGATAATAAAAGAAAAACGAATTCTTCAACAAAAGTCTCCCAGGACAAACCGTTTGTATATTTTTCTCCTGCTTTATCCAACGAGATAGGCACTACCTTCAGATAATTAAAAAAATTATTCAGCATGAGTGATTCTTCCTTACCAATGATGCTGTCAGCTCAATGGCATCCTATTCTCCATTCACATGACCATCTATCAGAGAACCCATACCTTTCATGTCTGTCCCATATTGCCACAACATAGATTGACCAGATGAGTCACCATCAGAAGTAAAAGAACCAAAGCCTTGTGAGCTTGGATTGTAAGCGAGCAGTGTAATCGTTGTACCTTCCTTTTTCTTGAAGGTAACTTCATAGGTAGTTTCTCAATAAAAGACATTTTTTCCAGGGGCATGCTAAAACTGAACTGATGCAACTTTCACTCAAGAAATCAAACACTGCCTAAATTACCCATAATTTCAAGATTCTTCAGAGACTTCTCGCTGAAGGACAAAATGCTCTTGCGCAACATCCTTGTCTTTCCAGAAAGCAGTATACCGATCTCATAGGGTATCTAATTCTGATACCCAGTTATCCCCCCATCCTGCTGAAACTTTAAAAGAGTAACAGGTTTTGGTTTGTTGTGCAATTTCTTCAATAGCACTGTTTATCTATAAGCACACTTGCTCTTGAAGAACCTTTAGCTGCACATCATACCACTTGTGTAGCTCTGCAGACCACTGGAAGCAAGCATGGTACGACTGGCTTTACTCCACCAGTATTCTGTTCATTTGCTTTTCATTCTCGCAGATAGGAATTATCTGCGCTCTCGCGTGTCGTCTCTCCATAAATCATCTTGAAAAGTCTGAACACCAAACTGCACGAGTGTTTCAGCAGCAGCAGCAGGCTCAGAGGAAGATGGTGGTGTCCAAGAAGTTCATGAAAGTTGGTCCATGGGGCGGCGCCGGAGGGCACCCGTGGGACGACGGCGGCCACAGCGGCATCCGCAGCATCACCGTGTCCTACGACCGGCGGTGCATGGAGTCCATCAGGGTGGAGTACGATAGGGACGGCCTCGCCGTCCCCGGTGAGCGACACGGAGGAGCCGGCCCCAATCACTCGACTCACCAGGCACGTTCACCAATCACCACCTGTCAGTAACTTTGCACTTGCACAGATGGGTTTTCTGAACATTGCAGCGCATCTGCAGATCATTCTGAGCTTCCCGGACGAGCACCTGACCACCGTGAGCGGGCACTACGCCCCGATCGCGCACGGCGGCTCGCCGGTGATCCGGTCGCTGACGTTCCGGACCAACCAGCAGAGGGCGCACGGGCCGTTCGGCGTGGAGGAGGGCACGCCGTTCACGTTCCCGGTGGACGGAGGGGCCGTCGTCGGGTTCTGGGGGCGGAGCGGCTGGCAGCTCGACGCCGTCGGCCTCTACGTCGCGCCGCTGCGCCCCGAGACGATGTACGACAGGGTGCAGAAGCTCGGACTCACAGCTTACCGGACGGTCTGGCAGATGATCGGCTCTCAGCAGCAGCAAGAGCCGGGGAAACAACTGAACGCCAGCAACTCTATAATAATTCACAAGACGTAGCGGTCGTTGCCGCTCGCCAGTCGTCAGTGTATATTTAGAACATTGCCTAGCTGCAAGTCTGGCAGCACATGTATAACTTCCAAAAATAACAGTTCCATGAAAACCAAGAGAACGGGGCTTCAGTATTACGCAACATGATTTGATTGCAAGGAAATGGGCGAGAAAGCAATCCCTCTACCATAGGTCCTATAGGCCTCCAGCGTGCATACATAGGGTGTGTTTAGATCCTGAAAACTAGCATTGTTCTGAATTGAAAAGTACTGCAGCACTTTTCGTTTGTTTGTGGTAAATATTGTATTACTATGGTCTAACTAGGCTCAAAAGATTCGTCTCGCAAAGTACATCTAAACTGTGCAATTATTTTTTTATTTCATCTACATTTAGTACTCCATGCATGTGCCGGCATTTTAATGTGATGAAGAATCTTTTTTTTTGCATAGTAGAATTTGAAAAAAACTTTTTGAATCTAAACAGGCCTATAGTGTGATTGGATGTCTTCTCTGGGCAGCCTGCACGTGAAAACCAGGGCTCCGCGAGCTTGTTTCGCACGCAGAGAGCTGGAGAAACGAAATCAAAATCCGTTTCCCAAGAGCCAGGCTGAGGGCAAAGTTTTGCATCCTTAGGCTGTCCGCAATGGAAATCCCTAAAGGAGTTCTCTAAAACACTGTTTTGCACTGTTTGACATAAATGCTGCACTGTAGACAAAGAAAAAAATAGTTAAAATAATGATAGAGAATAAAATTTAAGGAGTGCTGTTGGAGACAGCCTTAGACACCAAACATGCAGAAATTTGCTCGTGGGAATCAGCAGACAGCCGTACAGACATCCAAACAAGAGAAAAGTTGCTCCCGTGAACCAAGATGGGGGAATCCAGCCTACCAAACCCAGCCTACCAAACACGCTAATAGTGGTAGGAATGGCAAAACCAAACTCTACCTTGATATGTGATTAATTGACCTCGGCAACGCAAATGAAGCTGCAAGCTTTGCACCACGGTTTGACTAGCATCAAAAGGTACCAGACAACAAGCTCTTGGGAGTCTCAAAACCAAGATCTAGAAAAGTTTTGCAAACAAAGCAGCAATCATCAAACGCCATGCAATTTGTGATTATGGAACGACATAACAGCAGCTTAACATGGTTTGCTCTAGTTCTAACAATTCACTTCAAGTCTCAAAACTGTTGGAACAATAGATAATATAAGATGGGACTACAGCACCAACAGGTCCCTCAACAAAACACAAGCTTAATGCTTAGGCTGCCTGTTCTTCTTCTTGACACCAGACTTGGCGACCTGGAGGCTGCGGTACACTGAGCTCAACCTAGCAAGGGCTGGCTTGGTCAGGTCGGGCCTGTAGTAGTTGTCGCTAACCTGCACAGTAAACAAAATGCAAATTAGAACATGCAATGATAACATGGGATCAACAAGTTATAAGACAATCAGGAATCAATAGGCTTTAGGGCGATAAAACTGAAGGCAGTACTATTAGTGTTCCTTTAGAAGGGGCAGTAAGACCTCAATCATCATACAAGACACAGGAATCTGCAGGTTTAGCTCAGAAGCCAAGCGTATCAGCTTATATTTCATTGAAGAACCAGTTGATCAGTTGGTCTTCTTACAAGTTATGGCTCATCACAGCTACACCTTGGATCAGCTAGGGAACTCAAAACATATAAAAGAGAATCTAACAACAAAAGTCATGTAGCATCATGCAAGCAAGAGAGAAAATGACTATATTTCAAACATACAATGCTCAGAAAATCACCATCACAAAACGAACAGTTTCAGCGTATAAAACCAATATAAAATATTTCAGCTCAGAAGCCAAGCGTATCAGCTATATTTCATCGAAGAGCCAGTTGATCAGTTGGCCTTCTTACTTGTTATGGCTCATCACAGCAACAAATAACAGGAAGAACATATGGAAACAAATATTGTATGCCTATGAAGCAAAGAATTACGCATTACAGGATATAGCGGAACAAGCAGGATCAATTACAGCATAGACAAACAAGTAATATAATGCATTTCCATGTGATAGTACCTGGTTCTTCACAGCCTTGGCCATCTTGCGGAAGTCCTTGCGCATCACAGACTTGTGGCTGAGCTTAGCGGGTGTGTTCTGCTTCTTGGTCTTGGTCGTCGAAAGGACAACAGCCGAATCCTTTCCAGCAGCCGGCTGGATAGTCACGGTCTTGTTGTTTGCCAGGCCTAATGAGGGAACAAAAGAGGAACATCAGTCAGCACTTGCACAAAGACTTATTCATTGTGTATGCACAACAATTCAGAAACTGTGCTGGGAGTAGCATACCAGAGTACTTGTAGGAGTGGACGTTGTAGAGGTTGTTCGGCTCCTTGGTGAACTGTACCTTGGCATTGCCGTTGCCGAACTGCTTCACAAGGAAGGCGTTGTTCTTCCTCACAACCTGCCAGATCAGATCCCCTGGAACCGTCGCCATTTCCCTTCGCCTACAAGATCGATAAGGGTAGTACGTCAGATACTGAGATACCGTATCGAAGCAAACAAGAAAAAAAAACTAACCATCTCACTATCCGCAGAGAACTAGTACTTAAAATTGCAGTAGCGGCGCTAATTTCTAGCGATTGATAGCCCTACGCGTTATCTTGCTAACAGATCCAACTAAGCGAAGACTAAAATTTCAATAAACATTAACAACGACAAATCATGCACACTAGATCAGAATTTCTGAGCCGAATCATGCATATACACTTCGAATAGTGAAACAATAACCGCGTAGGTGACCGCTAAATTAGCATCAAGTTGAACCGCGCAAACTTAACCATGAAACAGAACGGAGCAGACGCTACCAGAGCTAGCAAATTATTGACGCGTGCCATGAGAAGGCGATCTCCACTTACCGGAGATGAGGTGCCTCGGCGTCGCCTCTCTCGCTCTGGTACGGGGTTGGGGTGGCGGCTGCGGAAGGCCGGGCTCCTCGGTGCCCCGCTTGTTTTATACCTGGGGCGTGCTCGTAAACCCTAGGGTTGGCAAGCGCTTCCTCCTGGGCTTATTTGGGCCAACCTTTTCTAACGGGTTGAAACAACGGCCCAACAGCACGTGCCCCTTGTCTGGCTTTCCTGTCACGCTGGTGCCCAACAACGTGTACACCAATGTTCCGCGGACTCGCCGAGGTCTGAGTGGAATGCTCCAGCGCCGCGCGGCACCGTGGAGGCAGAACTGCTGAAGCGCGGTCGAAGTCAAAACATCACTACACGCAGAAGCGCCTGGTGTCACGGTGGTCTCACGCAAGCACACAACTGCACAAAGATCACAGAACAGGCAGCTCGTGGCATTCTGATTTCTGATATGCGGCAAGCATGATTCAAACGGCAGTGACATTCTATCAATTTTTTCGAGAAGTAAAAAAACCAAAACTGTCACAACGCAGTATGATGGAGTTCAGGTACAATGATTATTTCGCTGATATCATCTAGTAGAGTTCAACATCGCGACTCTGGAGAGCCATCCAATCTGGTTGCCAGAAAACATGGGGCAGAAAAATGTGGGACAACATTGACAACAGAAAAAAAAAAGCATGCGATTTCGCTACTTTTTCTTCCCGGTGACACCTGCAACCACCTGCAGAAGTATCAAAAGATTAAAATCTTGTCCCAGCTGTTTACAATCACAGGATAACATGTCAATAGCCGAGGGTAGGGTAGTACTTCGGCTGCATTGTTTAAACGGATAAAAATCAGGAAATGCTGGTGAAGAACTATGGCAATTCCTCAAGTTTGACAGCACAAGGAAACGATCATGCAACAAGAAGTTTAAACAGATGCCCTTGGCAATTTATGCTGGCAAAAGAGTAATGTATTTAGATTTTAGAATTCGTTTTCTGGCATTTTCTTTCTGTAAAGTTACCTGAGGCCCAGGAATGACCAAACAGATAGTTGTTTCTTCTATCAAAGATGAACTGGAAATTCATTTGGTAAGGATTGGGTTATGCAAAATAAACATTCTGAATTGGGAAATGGTAACAAATTGAATGGGAGCAACATGATTGTTTATGAACTACTTCATCCAGACAGAATTAGTTGGTGTTCTGACAACAAAAAAACTAACTGAATGAAGGTCAATTTGATAGTCTGAAACGTCTTCTATTTATGATTGGAGGTAGTAGAAAGCAGCACACATGAAACAACCCAAAAATGGGGGAAATCACATACATCATTAAGAGGTGGTGGTGGGACTTTTTCTGCAGTCTCCCATGAATCCAAGATTGGCCGAACAACTGCTGGAAGAAAGAGACCTGAAATTGCACATTATAAGGTCAGCTCAAATCATTTGTCAGAAGGAAAACTAATGGCAGGAATGCTAACTTTTCCTGGTTAGAAATCTGTTCAAATGTGTGTTCGCAGAAATAAAAACTGCTATTGTTTCTTTCTAAAACGCCAAAGCGCATAACAACACCTCCTATCTGTTTGTCAACTATGAAATACGAACCGTTGCAAAATATCAAATTGAATAAGAACATTTTGCTCGTGAGCATAGCAGTGCCGCTACTTAGATTCTGGTGTTCTATGCTCGATATTTACAGACACTGTGCATTCGATCTCACCACTTTTGGGCTGATGATTTCCTGGTATACACTACAAATAAGAAGAATTGAGTGCCTTGTGCTTGTGATGCTCCATAATAAATTTTAACTACCATGGTTGCTAGCAAAATTCATCCAGCTGCCACACAGAAATGTCAACCTGAGATGCACTCTTTGCCTGGTGTCCACCAATAGCAACAGATTCTGAGGATCAACTCAGGAAATTTATAACCTTTTCTAGGTCATAAAAACAAACGTTTCTCTCAATTATGGACAGTCTTAGGTACAATACAATTGGGTTTCTCAGAAACAAACAAAATTAACCATTCGATAAACGGGTCAAAAGTAAACTTGACAAATGCTATTCCTTCTACTATACAAGAGGATTAGTCCACAGACAGAGTTTGTATCTCATGTGGCATCAACACTCTTCTTTGGGGTATCCATTGGCTTATTTCTACAGGCTATATTGATTTTCAATGCTAATTTATTATTGGTAGAGACCTCTTTGCTGGCAATCGTATCTTTTCAAAAGCCGCAAACAAATAGCACACATCATAATGTGATCAATCCACAAGCAAAGCGCATTTATCATTTAAATGCGATTATGGAGGAAGATGGGAAACCCAGCAACGCATGACTATATGAGTTCTAACTATATATTTCGGAGTAAGATCGTAAGACTTCTTATGGCACTCATCTGTCCCAACAAAATATAGTAGATTCTACATGAAACATTTTTCAAACAAATCAGAAATGGACATCTGAAATGCCTAGTGTGCATACAAGTACACATTCAACTCAAGCTGGTGCAGGATTAACATATTGTGTCTTCTGTTACAGCGAGCTCTCAAGTGCCTTCTTTTTTCTACATACTACTACGAAGTTAATACTGGGAATTCCTTAATGTTGTAGTCAACTATCTGTGTAGAACAAGGAACAGCTGACTCTTATCTTGAGCGGGGAGATGTTTGGTCCCTGAGTTACGAAATAGCTGAATCATATGCCATTTCCCATGGGCAGCAGAGCTACTGAACAGCTGAATCATGCTGCAGTGCTTGAGATTTGGAATCCTGGATCTAATGAATTGCAGCAAGCGAGAAGGCCATCGAAACGTTAGCCCAGCCTGCCGGTCCCTGGAAATCAAGTGTAGCCTTCCCAGACCGAGCCTTACGATGCTACCCAGGACCAGGGCGCACCAGGAGCGATGGGTCCTGAGTCCGGAAGGTCCCTAACTGCGGGCGCGCATCTAGTAGGGATTGCGTCGGGTGCGTAGAAACGGAGGGCGCGTACCGAATCCGGCGATGAGGCAGGAGGCTGCGACGACAGGCTCCTTCACCACGAAGACCTTGAGCTTCTCCATCACGCCCATGGCTGCCTGCCGCTCCTCCACTTCGCCTTCGCCGCCGTCGTCGCTGGAGACGAGACGAGAGAGATGGGTCGAGTCGAGTCGAGTGCTCTTCGATCTGCGTACGCTGGGCCCGCGTCTTGTGCCAAGACCTCCACGCCCGGCCCGTTTACAGAGATGGGCCACGGCTCATTTTCCGGTTGGGCTGAGGCCCAAACAGATTACAGATGGCCTTGGCGGCATATTCCCTAGTTGCCGATTGGCATATCCCCCCGCGCGCGCGAATATTTTGCCGGGACGAGCGAATCTACCGTCGCTGCGCCGCTTTCTCGCTTCGCCTTCGCCTTTGCACCGCACGCACGGCCACCCTTCTCTGTTCTCCCTTCCGGCCTCTCCTCCTCTTCACCATGTTATCTTGCTCCAGGCACATGGACATAGAAGCGCTTCCTCCTCGCCGGCCTCCTCTCGCATGTGTCTTGTTCGACTACGCCGTGGCCGGTGGGTCTTCGCCGGGCGCCGGCGGTGCGGCCGTCCACCGTGATCGTTGCCAAGGTTAGTTCTGTCACCCGCCCGCCCTGTCGCGTGCCTGAATCATCGGTTCATTCTGAGTTCTTTTTGTGAGATGGTGTTTGATTAGTCGCCGGCCTTTCCGGTTTGCGTCTAGGCAAGGGTGGCCGGTCACCGGCCTGCTTTCTGGCTTTGTGTTCGTGTTGGTGTCCTATGCAGTCTTATCGTATATTATGTCCGCTATTGCAGCACGCCATGATGATATGATGCAACCGATCGATTACGTTTATCAGTTTATGGTAGGTAGTTCGGAACTGGCGTGACATTTTTTTATCTGTTTGGTCATGTCGCCTCACGCCTAACAACGTTCGTTGCGATCGTTTAACTCGGGATTCAGAATTCAGAGTCGAACCTTGACAAGATGGAAGCATGCGACCAGACCACCACGCGCTAGCTCGCGTGGCATGGCGAATCGACGATGCACACGCTAGTTCTCTTGCTCGTTTTTCATTAACCAGGACATGCAGGATAGGGAATGAGCCAATGAGGGGGAACGTGCCGCGGTTCGTTCAGACCAGATGAGGCTATCCACTGTGGTTTCTCAAAAGGGACTCATCAAAACACTGTTTACATAAATGTTGTAGTTTAGATAGGAGAGTAGTTGAAATAGTGACAGAGAGTAGGATTTAAACAGTGCCATAGTGGATAGCCTGCCTAAGAAGAAACACAAGGACAGGGGGACGGAGGTCACAGGGCCGTCGTTCGTGCTAACTACTTTAGAAACTCAATTAGGCCTCAACGCAGGCGCGCCGCCCCAGCCTAAATGTCTGGGTCACAGGTGCAAGGTGTCGTAGGTGTTAAACATTGTTAAATTCAATTGCTACGGGTGACTGGCTGTCTGCTACCCTCGTACTCTCTTCAATTTTGTTACCCTAGCTGATCCTCGTACTCTCTTCAATTTCGTTACATTATTACACTAGCTGATGTACACCTGCTGTGTTGATTGGCATTACCGTCGTTTGTATATCGTGCAGGAAACAAGATGCTCAGCGACACCACGAGGAAATATAAAGCAACAAAGGAATGGATTTACAATCTCAGTATGATACAGGAGCACGGTGGCTGCGCCGGCGCAGCATGTGGCCGTGAAATAGATACAAGTTACAGATACTCTTAAGAAGGTACTCTTGAGAGGTAACGTACATCACCCGTGCCCTGGGACACTTCTGTCCAGGCGCGCACCAATGGTTTCTTCAACGTTCTTGTGTCGTATTATTCTGCTGCTAAGAGCAGGCGTTTCCTCATAAAATTTCACATGTTTTGGAGATGCTACTCTAAAATCGTCATCTCCGGTGTACTGGGGAGAAGTGAGGTATCATCTCGACTCCCACAAGGTATCAAGAATAGTTTACATGTTTTTGGCTCTGCAAGATCAGAGGAAGTTCAGTAAGTGCAAAGCTACAGCAGACAGTTTGTTTAGCAGGCATTGCAAGGGAGCAGGAAGGGCGTCTTTTTTACCTTCAAGACTCAATTGCTGCAACCCTTACTGGCTTCATTACCTTTACAATGTTCCTCATGTGCTCAAACGCCATCACTATCACCCCTATGAGATAAAGAAAGCTTAGTTGCAGCTTGCCAAGGAAGTTATAGACTGCTACGGCGGCATTTGCACCTTCATCCGTTTGCATTGTGACAGTGATGGGTCTTGTGGAAATGAGCGCTCCAGATTCTGATGAGGATGAAGCGTAAGAGATGTGCTCTGTAACAATAAGCCTTGAAGAAAAATCGGAGAAGCTTCTAAGCTTACCCGAATCGCTCTCTGGCTGAGCCGACCACTCTTCAGGTTTCATTGCATATTTGGTGGCCTTTATAAGATCCATAAGTGCATTGTTCACCTGAAACACATACAAGGTTACATGAATTCTACTGTGCTATTGTGTAGACTGTTGACAAGGGAGGAAAGCAAAAACCAGTAAGCTCATTGAGATGGGATTGAGAAAACTGAGACAAATATGTCAATGGCACAGTACACTGGTTGGTTTGCTCTCCACTTATCTCTACAAAGATATAGTCATATGCTCGTTCAATTGTTCTTAAAAGTCCTCGTGGTGTGTCTATTGTTGTGCACATATTTTCTGCTAACTAGCCATAGCTTGAGTATGCAAAGGCTTACAGATTTAGTTACTTGAAACAACATTCCAAGAAAGCTGTCTGTTATATATTGGTAAAGCAGTTGAGCCTAGCGTTGACAACCTCCACATATTTAGGAGTAATTTAAGTCTGCAATTTCACATCACTACTTCAGAAAATTCCTAGAAGCCCAGTACCATGGTTGCTTGGTTCCTGGTACAGAATATTTTGCTGAGAGCATGATGAGACACATGCCCTGATACTTGGGGCAACATGGATACTAGAATTCCGTTGTCCTCTGCCAAACCCTAGTAACAGAGAACAGTCGTCTTCAAAAGTAATGTATTTGGTTGCAGTTTTTGGTGATGAATGATGCTTTCATCTTAGTTCACTCGGCAACGCTGGAATATATGCACAAGTTGCAACAGAAGTTTCCTATTCAATCCTCCTTCCTAGTTTGGTTAGACAAAAGTTAAGTAATAGCTAGCTTAATCAGGGGAAGCTTGCAGAGAGCCATGACTTCTGATGTTACCATCGTTGGTGCTACTTTTGGGTTATCCACCACGATGCAGCAGCATAAGCGAAAAAGCAAAAACAATCAGTAATACAAAATGTCCTTTAACATTTCAGTGGCACATGTGGCTGTTTTGCCAAAAGTTCGTGCTTTACCTCATCTAGTCTTTCATGGCTGACTAGATGTGCTCCATGAAGTTCTACCATTCTAGCAGCAGGAAGAAGCCTTTCTGCTAGACGTTTTGCATGGCACAATTGTGCAATGATATCGTACCTGCATTTATATGATGTAAGACACCCGAAATGGATTCATAATATTTTTAAATAAGAATATCCACTGTTAACGAAATTAACCTTCCATGAATAACTGATATTAGAAAACCAGCAGTTCGTATTGTATCTAGTTCCTTAGTAGTCATATTGTGAGTCCAGCACGCATTAACCTGCCCTTCAAAACCACAGTTAGATTGCATCCCCGTTGATGATATGCCTTTCACATATTCCTACAATCAACACAGTACAGATTAACCTTCCATGTATATAGGATGCTAAATGTATATCTTGGTTTCAGTGCATCTACTAATATAATCATATTCTACAAAAAAAAAAGAAAAAAAAAAGAGGGGGGATGTAGAACATAATGCCAAATTCACAACAGAAGACAACCTAGTCAAAATGGCAAGGATAATGCCAGGCAAACATTAAGTATGTAAAAAGAACACATCATCCATACGACCAAAATCAATGTTTCATGAGAGTGTGTGTTCGGAAAGCAGATGCCAAAATAGAAGCTATGCCATCAACAGCACGTTGTGTTACAATTTTATAAAGCATCATTAGAAATCACTCACCTGATAGAGGATCATTCTCCTAGTGCACGATCCGACAGTCTCATCGAGGTATTCCTGCATAGGAGCATTGTTAAATCCAAACATGTCAACAATGAAGCAGTAAATCTGAAAAGAAAAATGAAACAAACAGGGAACGATAAATGGATGCATTGTTAATTCCTTACCTTTGTATAGTGGGTCTCCAAGTCCACAAGAGCTCTTTCCTCTGGAGTTCTCGCCCTTAAGAAACGGAATGCAAGAGATAGCATCTGCCCGTCCAACTACAGAAGCAAGAAAAAAAAAACCCTTAACTTGTAGTGCAAATGGTAGGAAAAATTGTTGGTGCCTCTTGTAGCATTTCCTTTGTACTCCCTCCAGCCAGTAATTGTAAAATATCAAAATTGTAGTACCTTTGGGAAGCACTGGAAGCCACCTCCAGTGACATTAAGCATTGCTAGTGAGCACAGCCTGTGAGGTGCCATTGCGGCTAGCTTGCAAGCAATCATCGCACCTGGTAGCACAGAGCAACATGGTCAATGCCTAGCGCTCACAAACGTTGAATGCAGGGTCAAAAGAACAGAAAGGCACAGCACATCAAGGCGGACTAACCCATGGAGTGGCCAAAGACGTGGGCTTTCTTCCACCCCAAATGATCCATCAAGGCCAAGGCGTCCTGCGCCATGATCGCCGTCCTGCCAGGGATGAGAGAACATGTTTCATATCAATTATGTACGGAGTATATATATAATATAATATATTCAAGAAGCACCGCCCATTTTGACTTTTTCCAACACATTAGCTTTTAATGGAAGATATTCCCTTTCTTTCTTCCCCATCACTCATTTTCTCGTGAAAGCCATTGTGCCAGGAAAACGAGTGAAATTTTTGGATCCTTTTTTCCTCGTCGAAAGCTACATGAAGCTGCTATCGTCCACCAGATCCCCCACATGTACGATCGTTCAGAATCTCAAGGGCAGCAGCTAGGCAATCCTATCGTATCTACCACCGACCGATCAAACACGGGGAGGGATTTGGATCTGTGGGAGGAGCCGGTGAGGGGATTGGGGAGCGGGAACTCACGAGTAGTGGGATTTGTTGGGGGGCACGGAGCTGCGGCCGACGCCGCGGTTGTCGAAGCAGCAGACCTCGATGCCATCGCCGCCGGGCCCCTCCCCCTCCGCGGGCGCCGCCTCCGCCGCGCCGGCGGCGCCGACGCCGGCCTCCTCGTCCGGCCGCGGGGGCTCGTCGTCGGCGGGCTCCAGCGACCCGGTCAGCCCCTTTATCTGCGGGCCCCACGAGTCGTGCGTCCCCGCCAATCCTTTGGTTCCGATCCAAACCAAACGCCAGACCGTTTCTCAGCGAAAAGTAGAGGAAGATGAAGAAAAAAAAAGTAATCTTTGCCTGAGCAGGCAGAGTTTGCGAGCGAGATTATTGGCTGGCGTGCGTACCGATGATGAGCAGCACCTTGGTGGCGCCGCGGCCGTAGCGGCGGTAGAAGAGGCGCACGCCCTCCCACTTGTCGCCGTCCGCGTACCTGTCCACCTCGCAGTAAGGCATTGCTGCTCCTGCGCGCCGGCCGGCGACTCTCCCACCTCCTCCTCCCTCTGATTCAACTAGCTTCTCGTTCTCGCCGCCGGCGACTCTCCCCTCTCTTCCTAATCCAGGCAGCTAGCTTGCCGTTATCACCGAGCAATTGGGAAGAGAAACGCGCAGGGGGAAAACGAGGGGTTGGGAGCCGAGCTTCGGCGGAACGGGGCGGTTATTTATAGCCGCCGCGGGAATGGGAACGGCGCGAGCCGCCCGCGAGGAAGGCGGATGCGGGTCCGGAGCCCGGGAACACGTGGATGGATGGGCCGGCGGATATGAGCGGGACGACGACACGTCGGCGGGCGCGTCGCCGTCTGCTGAGTCAAACCGGCCTGTCTGCGCCTCGAGTACTCGAGGACGAATAGAAATTTGTGAGGGTGAGGTCCATGTTTCTCGGGGCGTTTGATCGCCGGCTTTTTTTCTTTTTGCTGCCCGCCGAGTCGGACTCGCCGGATAACGAAGGGAGCAGCAGCGATCGTGTTCGGTGTCCGTGTGGAGATAATAGAATCCGTGACCGTGTTGGATTTGGAATTTCGGATCGGAGCACGGAAGCTTTGTACACTGTGTTTTTCGTCGTCACGAGCTTGATGGTGGTGTGATTTGATGAGAGTCGAGAGGAGAGGGACACTGACGAATCCTGTTATCCTGGAACAGAGGGAATCCGTTCCATTGGACGGCCAGCTTTCACCGCAACAGATCAGGCCGGATCGCGGGTCTGCATCAGAGCAATTCGCCCGGGATTTGTGTTTTTTAAACAAGTGAACAACAAGTAGCTTCGAAATGGGTATAAAATACAGGATGGGACTTCAGTTTTCTGACAGGAGAAAAGGCTGAGAGGATTTCGATTGCTGAATGCCGAAAATTTGTAAGAGATAAACACATACGCAAAGGATGGGATACTCGCAAAAAAAAAAAAAGGAAACGATACATGCAAGGAAATTGCGTTGCGAATTTGTGCACACCGTCGCGGCAACATTCATGTGATGCGCGTGCGTGCGGGTGCGCAGGCGCACGGGCACAGTGCGCGCTGACGCGGCTGTCCGATCAGGGTGGGCGTCGCCGCCCGCGCACCGTCCCTGTCGTCCGCTGCTGGGGCCGGGCGGCCGCTCGGTGCCGGTGTTGCCTGTTGGTGTGGTGGTGGTTGCTGGTGCTGGCCGCACAGGGCGGTGCCGCGCGGTGATCCATCAGCTATAGCTCTGCTCAGCTGACGCGATCCGCCAGGACCCAGTCCCCGGCCGAATCCTTGACGCTCGCGGCGCGGCGCGGCGGTTCGTGCTTTGCGTGCGGAGCGTCCAAGCAGATCACCCACCGAACCGTACTGCGGCGCGGTGGCGCCTCTTGCGTGCGCTGGCGCCGGGGTCGTCTCCACTGCAGTCCGGGTTTTTTTTGGGTAGGCTTCCGACTAAGCAAACAAGCTTATTTCTAGCGCAAACTGCTGTCTGAAACGTCAATCCTTTGCATTCAGAGGCCAATCCTTTGCATTCAGAGGTCAATCCTTTCCATCCACTGACCCACGAGTTCCTTCCTGCGTCGTGAGTTGCCCCATGTGATGTGAAGCCACGTCCCGCGGCAACGGAGCATGCATGGTATCCATTATCCAATCGGGATTTCGGGCGACGTGAAGTGGCTCCGACTCCCGATCAACACCACGAAATCCTCGAATCCTTCCAAACGATTTATTCAGTTTCCAGAGGGCGGGGCACGGACGTGGGCGGCGGGGAGCCGCTCGTGCAGGGAGCAGTTGGGCGGCACCTCGGCTCGCGTCAGGCGCCACGTCCACGGCTCGTGATGATGAGGGAAAGGCTTTGGATGGAGGCCTTCCTGAAGCGACGGGCCATCTCGCCTAAACTACACACGCGTTTGGCCGCGCTCGGCTATAACCGACCCGTGCTAATTTATTCGATCGTGCGGGGGCGGCGGTGTGGTCGAGGAGCCTAGTCACGGCCTGGATGAGAGCATTTGCCCACCGTCACGCGCAGCGACGACGACCAGGCCGGAGGGAGGCTCGAGATGAAGCTCAACTGCTGAAGCCGTCTCCTTTGACCCTGCAGAGGGCAGACCCAGCTGGAGCAGGCGATGCCGATGCCTGCCTTTGCTGAATCAAAGACCCCGATTCGCGGGCATGTTTTTTTTTTCTTTTTCTTTCTCTGGAATCACAGTTGATGACACAGAAAATGTGATGAGAAACAATAATTAAAGGGGTTCTCTGACCGGTTCAGAAAAGGGGAAGCGAAATGGCACACAGCGGAACAAGGCAAGGGCACAGGTTCTGATCTGATCGTGAGCCGAGCAGCCGGCAAACGGAAGCCTGACGTATACGTAGCACAGTTTGCGGCCTCGAGACTTTCAGGTGTTCTGGGACTTCTTTTTTGTTTCCCAGAGATTCAGGGAGCTTCCTTTTCTATTGATGAGCTGTGGATGTGATCTCTACAGTCTACAGCACTACACGGAGCCGAGCCGAAGCTGCTGAGACTCGAGAGAGGCTCAGATAAGGCTTCCGAGTCGTTGCGTGCCTGTAAACACGCATCTGCAGACGGCCGGGGATGGATGGACAAACTTGCACGGTCGTTCATGATTAGGAGTTGGTGATATAAATAACATCTCAAGCCAACGTTTAGCACGTCACCAGTCACCAGAGAGAGATTCAGATATGGACCAAGTTTCGAGCTGGCTGCCAGACAGACATATCTCGGGGTTATGACTTATGATCTGTGCCATCTGAGGTCACAACAATGGGAGACTGTGTAACTGCGAGATGGGCTCGACCTGAAAAGGAAATTTTACAGCGATCTCACTGAGAGCATTATTGTTGATTTTTTGGAGCCTGCGTAAGAAATGAAGAGCCTGTTTTCAAAGTAGTAAGTCAGAAGACATGTGGTTACATACTGAGAGAAAATCTGCTGACACAACTAGAAAAACATTTAACTTGTCTGAGTATTATTATGTTATTTACGTAAATACAAAAATTTAACCGAACAACTCAATTCAGTGGCCCATTGGTAGAGCTTGAAGCAAAATATAGGGGATCCAAAGACCATCAAGATATGGCACCTCAACTATGGACAATGCTTAGTTTTTGAACCAAATGTTGTTTTTATGGTTTTGAATGATAACTCATAGGAGAAAAATACTCGAACACCTCAAACATTTGGAAAAACTTGGAGATGTGTATTAGAACACGAGGAACCCCACAAAAATAACTAGATCTCACAAAGGAAGCTCAAGAAGTTCCGAACCAGAAAGTGCTCTTACAATTACAAAGGGATTTCTAATGCATGGACATTTCGGCTACAACTCAGTTTTTGGGTGGCTATACTCATCAAATATGACATTATCAATATGGTTTTTAAGCAAATTTCTAAGCGCTCGTTATATTTTTCTATTTAATAAATGTTCTAAATTTTATGAAATTTATTCCTTGGGCATTAGGGACTGTTTGGCCCTTGGCTAAAATGTGCCAAAGCCAAAAAATTTTATAGATTTTGACTGCGTTAAATCTATATTAAATTTTGGCCAACCAACACA
Organism: Paspalum notatum; assembly: GCA_022530915.1. Lineage (NCBI taxonomy): Eukaryota > Viridiplantae > Streptophyta > Magnoliopsida > Poales > Poaceae > Paspalum > Paspalum notatum. The sequence continues at coordinate 37,806,097 of CM039692.1, forward strand.
CTTCTCATTGACATAGCTTGTTTGGGTCTTAAATAAACCACATGAATAAAAATATGTTGATCGGTCAAAATTGATGGATATTCAAAACGGTCAAAATGTGCCAATTTTTTGTCTTTGGCACATTTTGGCCAAGAACCAAGCATCTTTACATTTTTTTTAGGTGCTAAATTTTTTATTTAAATTCAAAACCGCAATGGGAATAGAAAAACTACTCTAGCAGGTGAAAACTAAACGGTTTGAGAGCTTAATTAGATAAACAAACGAGATGAGGGGCTAAGTGGATTTCTCTTTCTCCATGTATACCTACATGTTTCCATTTTTAAATACCATTTTCTTCATTAAGCTAAAATAATTTATATTAGCTGAAGAAAATATACAATTCGGGCAGAACAAAAATATAAACATATCAACATAACAAAATGATTATATTGGTTAAACAAATATGTATTTCATGTGGAACAAAATAGTATGCAAAGAGGATTTTTTTTACACCTCTAATAGAATCATACAATTTGGAATGATACACCATGAACAAAAAACTACTAGTATACCGATAGAATAAAAGAATTAGTTCAACAAATCATTTAGTTCAAATGGACACAAGAAATATAAAACGAGTATAAATTTTCTGCACCACAAGCAAAACATACAAATATGGCTACCCAAATCATACAATTAAAGGGGCAAATATTTACACATTTGTAGAAATTTGACAAGCAACAAAAACAAAATAGTTGTACACCATGAACAAATTATTTGAACTCACAAATAAACATACATACGTATAGAACAAAATGCACGATTTCACGGAATAAATATATTTACAACTAAAACAAATATATAGACTCAACGGTCAACATTTTATACACCTAGAAAAAAATTATAAGACTCATAAGGCGTGGCAATAGCTATTCTCTTTGTGAAACATAATATAAAATTCATGGTATGAAAAATCTAAAAACAAATCATGAAACTATTTTTAAAATAAATAGAATAATATGAAACTGTTTACATTGAAAGGAAATAAATAAAACAACAAAATAAAATAAAAGAATATAACAACGAGGGAATCCAGCACGGGCCAATGCTAACGGGCCAAGAAAGACGTGGTGGCTGTGTGTTGGGCGGATTGGCGCACAACTCCACATCTCCAAGTCGGGGCGCGGAAAAACCGAAACATGGCAACCTCAAAGGTGGATCACAAGCAATACTAGGGTTGGGCTGATAGTGATGAAAAATACATACCAGTACTATTCAATGTAATGATACACTGCATTGGAACAAAAGATAATGAGATAAAGTGCATTCATCAAGTGCACAATGGACCAGATGCTTGTCTTCTACAATTTAGACTTAATCTTGTATCCCATCATTACATTGGACCAAAATTTAGTGAAAACAACAAGGCTAGATTTGACCATTCTTATCAGTAAAACAAAAACTGGTTCAGACTGTGACACAACCTTTTGAGATCTAAATTTGTTCAGTTATAGCCTTTTGAATCTTTGACTGTGTATGAGGAACACTATGGTCTATGGCTATGGCCCTAATGTAGTATTCCAAGAGGATGCAAAAGAAGCATATATCCAAGAAAAATGCACCTTGAAAAAATAAGCTATCCAAGGAAAAAAAGAAGCTTAAATTACAGTAAGCAATCGTATCTAAATTGGTATCATAAATCATTGATATCACTCCATCACTTGTTATAGAGGATGATAAATTTTAGCTGCAAGAAACAAATACTTTGCAAGTTATATAAGTAGTAGAGTTTTTCATAAGTATGACGGTGCTGCAGAAGTTGCCAAACAGGCTGGAGAAGCTATGCAGTGTTGGAAGAATCTGTTTGCGACACACAGAATTCTGATGTTGATAATACCATAAATCCTACAAAGGTAAAAACTCATGTGCAAGAGGCTGATGGCATGTTTGTGTGTGTGTGTGTAATGATACCAAAACAAATTGACTGGTGGGGGTTAAGATCGCCCCCACATCATTTGAATTAAAAAGTCATGAAACACTGGTCTGGAGAAAGGGGCGAACTCTTGAGTATTTTTGGGGGGAATTGTTTCCTACATTAATTTTCCTGTTAGAACTCGCGTATAACCAAAAAGAGAAATCCGCATGTGAATAGTTGTGGGTGCAACTGTTTGTATCTGATTAGAACTATCAAGTATTCATACGCTGATTTGTCCCTTTTTTTTCCTTGAAAAAATTTCTTTTGAATGTCAAATATTTTCATGGTCTATCCACCATATTTTTGGTTGAATTTTTTATGCATATTTAGGGTTGCTACTATGTGTTGGTAGCATGGTAACTCCTAACCCGCTGGCGCCATCTGAACTTTTCCCCACTTCGAGCATGGTATAAGCAAAGATAAATGTTCAACTTTTGCATCTGGGGAACTCACAAATGACCCTATACTGCCCAAGGATCATGAATGGGGTGGTTTGTATTTCCTGAACCATGATACATTATACTCAGCAGCAATGTTCTAGTTTTCCTGTTTGAAATCCTCATTAAGCTGATTGTTTCTGGAAGCTGAATGCTATCTTGCATCACTAGGTGAAATTTTGGAAGACGCCAATGCTGATCCAGAAAACCTTTCTGACATTGACGATGTAGAGGTGCTTTCTCAATGAGTTCTTTTTATATTAGGTTTCAGGATTTATATTCTATGTCGCTTGTAGTTAGTGGTAGGGTGATGACCAAACAGGCCTTTGCAATTTGTTTGATTCTATCTATTGATTTTTATAGGTTGATGGGTACCTTCACAATGAGGAAGAAACACAATATAAAACGATTATCTGGGAGGAAATGAACAAAGAGTACCTTGAGGTGATGTCGTAATGATAACTCTATCGACGTGACACATTTTCTCATCCTGACCAGAGGATGCTACTACCTGTTGTTTGGTTTTACAGGAACAAGCAGCAAAGGAAGCTTTGGCAGCTGAGTTGGCAGCTAGAGGTGTTGTGGTGGAAGTGGGAAAGAAGAAAGTAAGAAACACCTTTTTTGCATTCAACTTCCTATGTATCGTTGCACATTTGTTACCATTTAAAGTTGAGTTGGATGATTATCTATGGATATTCAAACATAGAAACGAAGACGTAATGAAGACAACAAGAGCTCAACACCAGCTGAAACACCAGCAGAAGCAACGTACAACATGCTGAAACGAAAGTTTAACCACCTGTGCTCTGTCATACATCCAAAATAAATTTGTCCTTTGGGGACTGCAAGTACATTTTGGATCTGGTGTGCAAACTAGCTGAAATTTAATATTTCACGTCCCTTCTCCCAGGGACTTGGTTCAAAGGTCAGTGAAGGAGCTGTTGGCGAATTATATAAGGTATGACTATTTGTTTATATTTGAATCATAAGAAATATATAATTCATATCCTGCTGCAAGTTGAATGATTTGTATATAGTATATACTGAACTATTCTGCAGAAATGCTAAGTTTCTTTAACAATTCTTGGCTGCTTAGCTAATTTTATTTTAGAAAAACTAAATGAACTGGCAGTATGACTATGTAATTTCCTATTATGCTATTTTTTTGTGATTCAACGGTGATTGATTCTGCGAGCAGAGTAAAGGTGAGAATGGCAGCGGAAATGAGAAAGAAGGCATGGACTTTGACGCACAATATGGAGAAGACAATGGTGATGGGGAAACATACGGTCATTGCTACTACAACTATGACGGCAAGCTGATCAAAATGACATTTTGGAATAAGCTGGAACTCAACTGGGAAGAGATCATGGGCAAGATTCTTCATCTGAGTTTCGACGATTACTGTGCAGTTATTGGATAGTCAACATAGTTTTGCTTGTATGATGTTTGAAGCTTAGGTTCAGCCAGGTTGTTCATCATCTGCAAGCCCTCTGTGCTCAAGGGCCTAAAAGGCATTGTACATCAACCCCCAAAAGATTATAAGTTGTAGCATTGTGTTTATTTACCATCTTACACAAAAAGGCATCCATTTCGGCTGTCCGAAATTCATGTGCAACTGATCGACTTACAAAGTGACAAGGGTGTGCATACGCGCATGGGATCAAACCATTCTACTTCTAGACTCCTAGTCATTACAGGAGATGGTTGCTGGAGCTTCATCGACGACCACCGGACGTTTACCGGTCTAGTGTCCATTCCCTGGCTTCCTTCGTGGATCATGTTTTGAGTTGGACCCACCATAGTCGTAATCCTGAATTTCCGTCAGGAGCCTCCTGCTGTGTCTCTGCATTTGGGGAGGGTGAAGAGAGGTGGAACTGTCACTAAACGATCTAAGTTTTTGAAAAAAGTTTTTTACGCAAACAAACTACAATCCAGTGATCGAACTGTAGCAAACTCAGTATATGTTTTCTAAAAAGACAACTTTAACCGGAATGGAACTAAAAAAGTGTAGAGACCAGCATGAGTGCATGACCACGCACTATGAAGTTTTTCTGTAGTCTCCCGCCCCTTATAAAATCAGAACACATGTCACAGAGCTGGTATGGATATTAGAGATAAAAAAATCTCAAAACAACATGTTTAACTATTAATTTCATAAGCTAATTTTCCCAATAAGTAGTAGTGTAGTACTACCTCCTCCGTTCTCAAATGTTTGTTGTCGTCTAAGTTTAATTTTAAACCAAGAGGCGTCGAACTCATTAGTTCTTGTCCGACGCCTGTGAGACACATGGTGTCGCCGGGTTAAATTGATTAAACATAATTATAGGTTAAATTATCTTTGTCATAGGTTATACTTCTCTAACTAAATTTATAGAAAAGAAAATCATATTAGCATCGCCTGCAATGCCAAATGAGTGAGCTACCAAAATATAGTATGTTTTATGGTGGATTCAATTGAACTAATTTGGTGTTGCAGATGCTGGTGCATTTTTCTATAATAAAACTAGTCAATGGAACAGAGACAGTAGTAATAGGTACATCTTAAACACGATCTGAACTGTCTCACTTTTTTGAGAGAAAAGAAAAGAAAATAAAACTAACTCTTCAATTTCTGTCTGTCCTTTTTCGACCAAGAGATTAGCAGATGCAGACCTGTACGACTCCCAAAGCATCTCCACCGTGTACTTGTGCTGCCGCTGCAGTTTGCCCTGCACTCAAACGATGACAGGAATAGACATGCACGGCTAAGCATAATCGGTGAGGGAAACACACAGCTGAAAACACAATCAAGGAGACGGAACGCGAAGTAGCGTACCTGGAGCTGCGCTGAGCAACAGAAAAAACACAAGGATAACGGTGATGGTGAGCCTGCGTTTAGGCATTGCTAGCTGCTCTAGGTGGCGGCCTTCGTTATGCAGCATGTACAGGATGACTCTGGGGGGGTTGAGGCGATTAATAGAACGCACAAATGGCCCCCTTTTTATATGCGAAGGATAGGCTGCTCGTAGAGATGCCTGGAGAGGGCAGCAGCACCAGCTGTCGAAGCTTTTGCAATAGTGTGCCACCAATGCAATGACCTGATGCTCTGCTCACTGCTCTACGTAGGGTAGCGATGAAAAGGAAAGCCAATACGGGCTGGCTCCGGGGACAAGGTCAACTATGATTCGCATGCAGACTTGCAGAGGGCACTTTGATTATATTTCTTCAGAATGATATATACTACTACTGTACTAGTAGTTCTTCACTAGCCCCCCACAGGTTAAGACAAGCCAAAAAGGCAGATCACTGTGAATGAGCTGCTCTGTGGAAACGTGCAATGTCCCGTGCCGTCCGTTCAAAGAAGATCGAAAAGGAAAGAACTGTTCATGGCGATGATCATATGCTTTTGACGTGTATCTGGGCTGTGCGGCTGCAGGAAGCGGCACATTCAGGTTCAGCTCACTGTACCACACCATTTGGATGCTGGCGCAGTGGTGCACGCACATTGCAGGCTCGAGCAGTGCGCGCGCGCGCGGCATAGTGACACTTCGATTTGCACAATGCAACGCTAGCATACGTAGCTATCAAACCCTGCCGCCGCCTACGGCTGGCGCTGGCGACGCGCACGGGCGCGGAGGACGACGGGAGGGACGGCGACGAGTGCTACTAGTGCAGCCGGAGCCGGAGCACGCGGCGGCGCCCACTACCACAGCGCGGAGCAACTAGCGCACCGTCGTCGTCGCCGCTGACCGGTTGCTCTTTCGTGGACTCGTGGTCGTGGGTGGCCGGTGGCCGGCCTAAAAGATCGCTGCGGCGGGGGGGGGGGGGGGGGGGGGCGGCTGGCGACCCCCCATGGCCATCATCACGGTCGCAGAAGCTCGCGGGCTTTAGTGGAGGTTGCAGATCGCATTGCACAATGCACATGGGCGACCGAACTGTGGTGTGTCTCGTGCGAGATGAGGTGACCCGGCCGGAGGAGAAGGAAAGCGGAGGAGATGGAGGAGCGGAGGTGCAGGGTGACGGCAGGCGCAACGATCCCTTGCATGTGTGCAGCGATGGGGATTACTACACCGCTTCATACTCATCTCACACAGCTCGATCTGCTTTGGGCGGTGAGATCTTACCGTGTGGTGTGCTTCCATGTGTGCAGTGTGCTCCGGTGTACAAGTGGTGTATGATTGTGTTGTGGGACTCGGAAGCAACCGTGTCCACTGAATTTGCCATGCATGATGCATCCTGCGTGGGCAGACATTTTTTATGTTTGCTGGGCTCTTGGCGGTTGTGCGTGGTACGAGATCGACTGGACTTTAAACCAGCCCAAAATAGACAAAAGTCTATATTACCTCCTCCTCGATGTATAGTTAAGTTTTTTTCTCGTGCTCAGAGGCCATGCTCACCAAGGCGCCGTGCGGGCACTGTGCGCAGAGAAGAGTTTGAAATATGGATGGTGGTATGGACCGGTTGGTGAGGATAGCCTAATAATACTATGCAGCATGCCCCTCCACTGCTCCAAAATATGTTTAGGTTAGAGCAAAATATGCTACATGTTCTTAAATTTGTATAGATGTGTCATCTCGACCCTACCCAAAATGCATATCACAATTCCCAAATTGTGTTTGGGTTTCACCTAGGTCCAAACGGGTATCAAAACATCTATGTCATGCCTGTTCGATGACCTTGTTGAAAATTTGTACGCCTTATTTTTGGGACAGAAGGAGCAACACACACTCACCCTGAAATCCTGAATAGGTGCACGCACACCTTTATCCTATAAACACTTCCAAAAGACTAAATCGGCAAATCTTAAAACTAATAATATCACCACAAGTGTCTTATCGTTGCCTCGGTGTCCATGGATATGCCAACTACGTCAAATAACAACACATTTCGTTTTTAAAAAATCTAGAAAAATATCAAAACATAAATGGATAGCTCCACCACAAGAAAACCTAACCAAGTAGTTATGACAATTTGTCCATTGAGAAATTGTCGAGCCCCTTATAAAAAGTGTATACTCCATCCAAAATATTATATAGTCTGCTTTGGTTTTGTTTCAAGTTTACATAGAAAGGAACTAGTTATAGCATAAATTTACTTTTCTTAAATCCATTACAAAAACATGTTTTTGCAAAAGCGTTTATTATAAACGGCATTTTTTTAAAATTGGTATGGGTTTAAATTAGAAAAAAAATCTATAATAAATAGTATAATTTAAAACAAAAGGATCCGACGCACACACGAACAAGATATTGGGCGTATGAAATTTACCGTCCTTCTAGCGGCTGGCGCCTTGCCTTTGCCGTATTTTGTCTACCGGTACCAGTCAATCGGATCATTAACGCCGCGCGCACCCGTCCCGGGAACTTTCTAATGATCTGTCATTTGAGCGCGAGGTTTCAGTAACACACCCTCTGACACACTGTCTTCTCTCCTACGTTGTTTATCTGTGGCTGTGTTTAGAACCCCAATTTCTCTCCAAAATTTCCAAAATTCCCATCACATCGAAGCATTAAATGTACCAAAAAACGCATGTCCGGAGTATGAAATGCAGGTAAAAACAAAAACTAATTGCACAGTTTAGATGTACGTTACGAGACGAATCTTTTGAGCCTAGTTAGACAATAGTAGGATAATATTTACCACAAACAAACAAAACGTACTACAGTGCTTTTCAGTTTGAAACAGTGTCAGTTTTCAGGGTTCTAAACACACCCTGTGTTGCCATTGTCAGAGCCTCAGAGGCTCCCCTGATCGCCGTCCTTTTTCCTGACTGTCCCTCGTGGCTGCGTCACCGACTCACCACATCCGGCACCTCACCAAATCGAAGCGAAACACTGCACGTCCATTCGTCGAAGCGCGCGCGCTCCGCCCAAGTGTAAAATTCACGTCGGCGCCACGTCTGCCTACCGATCTAGCCAGCTGCTCACCGTCGCACCGATCGAGCTGCAGGCAGCCCCGCAGGAAAGCCGCATCCAACTTGTACTCACCACCACAAGCATCTTTCATATCCATCTCGATGAGATCGTCTTCATCATCGGCGGCCACGTGCACGGCGGGGTCTCTAGTTTATTCATCTCTCTCGCCTGGCTTTTTGCGAACGATCGAAGCCGGTAGTGTCGGCATGCGCTGGGTGACCGGCGTCCATGGCCATGGCGGCGAATCAGCTCCGTCTACATGGGCAGGCTTCGCGAAGGTACGGACCTGTGACACAACGCGTGTCCTCGCGACGTGGCCGTCATGTAGGAGCCCCGGCGCGCTACGTGTCCGATCCCCTGGGGCCGTCTCGCAGCGGCAGCTTATAAATATCGCCTGCTGTAAAGCCCCCTACCCCATCAGTAGGTGATCAAGTTTCAGACTTTCAGCTAAAGCATCATTCGTCAGTGCTAGCCAAGTGAGCATCGGCCATCAGCTCGTGTTTTAATTAGTTCCCGAGCTTAGTTCGAGAAAGAGACCATGGCTTCCCAGCAGGACAAGGCCAGCTACCAAGCCGGCGAGACCAAGGCCCGCACCGAGGTACGGCGACCATCGACCATCTCCGGCCATCGGCCGGCGATGATCTCCGTCGTCTTCTCGTGACAAACCTTGCAGCAGCTGCTGATCACGCAGTTTAACTAAATCCATCACCCTGATCACGATGTGCAGGAGAAGACCGGGCAGGCGGTGGGGGCGACCAAGGAGACGGCGCAGCAGGCCAAGGACCGGGCGTCGGACGCGGCGGGGAAGGGCCAGGACGCCAAGGAGGCGACGAAGCAGAAGGCGTCCGACACCGGCAGCTACCTGGGCCAGAAGACGGACGAGGCGAAGCACGAGGCCGGGGAGACCACGGAGGCCACCAAGCAGAAGGCCGGCGAGACCACGGAGGCCGCCAAGCAGAAGGCCGGGGAGACCACGGAGGCCGCCAAGCAGAAGACGGCCGACGCCATGGAGGCCGCCAAGCAGAAGGCCACGGAGGCCAGCCAGTATGCCAAGGACAGCGCCGTCGCCGGCAAGGACAAGTCCGGCAGCGTCATCCAGCAGGTACATCAGATCACCCATGGCCATTCCACGCACCACGGATGCTGATATATACGAGCTCAGCTCACCATGGTGGCATGGTTTATCACTCACTCCTAATTTCTCTGCTTGCGATTTCCACAGGCCGCTGATCAGGTGAAGAGCGCGGCGGTGGGCGCCAAGGACGCGGTGGCGAGCACGCTGGGGTTGGGCGGTGAAAACAAGCAGGGCGGCACCGGCAACGACGCCAAGGACTCCTCGACCATCACCAGTGATCACTAGACGCACGCACTTCGCACTGTGATCCTTGGGTCCCGTTTGCTTGTTCATGAGTCCAGTACTCTTTCGGTTGTCATGATTTCTACGAATTCGGTGCTGTAATGTAAGTTTGGCGTTGCTGTATTTGCGTCATCAAGTGTATCTGTAAACAAGTCGGGTGTGGGAGTGCCAGACGAGCGATCTTGGTGCTCGTCAGGCTTCTCTCGCCTGTCTTTTTTTTTTCTTTCCAATGGTGTAATAAAGTTGGTAAAGCCTAATATATGTATAGGCTTATGGCGTATATGTATGTTTTGTGATTTTCAGTATGTTGTTGCTCTTGTCTCATCTCATGTGGAATGACCTTATCTGGCTGATCGACGCAATTCTCGTAAATGTAAAGAATGCAAAGGGCTACTCAGTCCAAAGATAACAGGACAATGCCAGTGATCTGCTGAACAACGGTCGTCGATGTATCTTGGAAAATCAAGGGACCTTGATTCCTGTGTAGCCGTACTGTAGTAGTAGTAGTGCCCCGTGTGTGCCGCAAGACGGAGTGTGGGCCTGGAACAGGAACAGCTTTTTTTTTACTATCCAATACTGCAGGGAATTCAGAACCAAGAATAGCTTTATCTACAACCATTCATTTATCTACAACCATCCATATGTTAAAATTTTTTGGGCAGTCGCTGAACACAGTCTTGAGGCTGACCCGACCCCAACGGTACTCCTCATCCCATTTCTCAAAACACTATTTCAACTATTTTTCTCTCTGTCTACAGTACAGCATTTATGTTAAACAGTGTTTAGAGACATCCCAACAGCATTTATGTTAAACAGTGTTTAGGGACATCCCATTGGGGACAGGCTCATGACAGACGTGTGCCGCAGCCTGTATCAGTGGGTCTACACTGGATGTTGGATCGCGCGATCTTTAGGAATGCATGCATGTTTTCGCTGGTTTCTTCAGAGACGTTGCAACCGTGTGTGTCGTTCACGGGTACGAGTAGAGACTCCAAACTCAACTTGTGGTAGGCTGAGCAGGTCCATCCGTCCTTTTTTTTTCGAGGAAATTAGAATTCCATTAAACTGAATGTGCTGGTAGATCCCCAGCAACAATGTCCTCAAGGCCCGGAGGATACATCCCCAAATCCGCTAGACTATGAGCTAGCTTGTTACATACACGCGGACAATGTTGAACACAACATGAAATGAAACTAGAGGAAATTACACTCTTGATTTCATGGATCAGACCACCCATAGCTGAAAGCGTGTAGTCCCTGCTCTTCACTGCTTCGACCACCATCATTGAGTCGGTCTCAATCACCACCTTACCCACACCTTTGCTGCTTCTGTCACTCCCATTAGACAAGCCATCACCTCTGCATGGAAAGGATCCAGTGCTTGTGTCAATCTGCCAGCACCAGCCAAGATCACTTCGCCATCTGTGTCTCTGAGTACAAATCCCCAGCCACCATTCTTAGCAGTAAGACCCGTCCGTATTCACCTTGATTACTTCTCCTTCAGGTGGCGACCACCTTTGTGCCCTCGGCCTATCTGACACTTCTCCCGAACGTGTTGTTTCATTGATCAGCCCGAACTCGTGCACTAGAGAAGCAGTGATGAAAGCCAGTTCAGAAGCCGATAGCTCCTTCTCCCCTTCCCTTCTACGATTACGCTCATTCCACCAATTCCACATCAGCGTAATGATCATCAGCCTCTTCTTCTCCTCCATGTGCAGAATATCATTGACTAACTCAACTGCAGAATGGCCCCTACAGAGCCTCTCCCTCTCCTCATCGAGACCAACAGCTTGCCATATTTCTCGTACTGTCTTGCAGTGCAGGAACAGTGACCCCCATCCCCCGCCTGGTAGTTACAGACAACACATTTTGTGTCCATATCCATCCCTCTTCGCAAGAGGTTTGTTCGCACCGCTAGGCTATCGTGTGCTAGACGCCAGCAAAAATGCTTAATCTTCCCCGGTAGTTTCAAGTTCCATAACTTTTTCCACATTCATGCTCCTCCATCATCATTCCACCTGAACTGGATGCTATGCCTCGTATGCTGTTTTTCCGTTGAGCGTTCTGCTGGACTCTATATGCAGATTTGACGGTGAACACCCCTCTTCTATCCTCATGCCACGCAGGGATGTCATTCATGCCCACATGTACTGGAATTGCTTCAATGGCCTTCATGTCATCCTCACAGAAGGTTTGTTTTTTTTTTTGAACAAGAAATGGCAGGTGTTCTGCCTTTGCATTAAAGTAGGAGCAAGAGTACAGGAACTACAAGAGATAAGAAAAAATGAAATGCCCTAGGCAGAAGAGCAGCCCAGGCCTGTATAGGCACTGACAACCATCTAATCTACAGTAAAATGCCCTTGATGCACCAGACTGAAATTGTGTATATCTTGTGCTACTAAGAATTGCAGTTCATTGACAGTCAAAGATTTGTTGTTGAAAACTCTCTGACACCGCTCTTTCCAGATGTTCCAAGCAGTATAAATTACTATCTGAATCTCATCCTTCTCACTTGTTGATTGACCAAGGCTTTTCCCCTGGTTGGTTACTGCTGACCACCATTTGGAGATGTTGCTGATCTGTTGAGCGTTTGTTAGTAAACTAGATACCCCAAATCTCTGAGCCACTTTGACAGAAGGTTTGTTTCAGCAGCTCTATGTCCCACGTCCCCGTGTATGGATCAATTAGCTCATCTACGTGAGATAGCAGTGTGTTCGCACTGATCGGTCTCCTGTTGGATCGATTGGTCCATCCGTCCTTAGGCTAAACCTAAGGGATCCCTCAAATCCATCCCCCATACACCGTAGACAGTAAATGCGTGCACTGTAGACAGAATGAGAGGTAGTTGAAATAATGATAGGGAATGAGAAATAGAGGAATGGTTGGATTCAACCTTATGTACCTGGCTACCTGCACAGTTTTTTCATGCAGCGAAAACTAATCTATGGTGTTTGGCGGGAGAGACACAGGATCAAGTCGGCGGCCGACAGAAACGCCTGGTCGTGGTATCGTTATCGTTGAAACCGATCGGCGGTTCGCAGTGATCTTGGCTGAAGTCAAGGCCAAAGCGATGTGTTGCCGATCACCGGCCCGCATCACAGCCATCAGCCAAGCATCTGAATCTCATTGACATGCTACTAAAATTGTTCTGAAGCCGCAGATTCCGGATGAAAATATCTCCGTCCCCGTTGAATTTCAAGACCATTGGATGAGGACCCAGAGCTCCACGTCGTTCTTCGATACCCTCTCTTCTTCCTCCTCCGTCCTCTAGACATACATCCAGACATACATATATAGAAGTTCCAAAACATATCTCTACCCTTTTAAAAGTATGGATTGTTTCCCTACTCTTCCCATCTGCGTTCCGCTCTCCCGCACCAATTCGCCACCGCCTCTGCGATCTCCACCGGCGCCTCCCTGATTCAAAATCGAAGCTTTATAGTATCCCCACCGCCTCTCTCCACTGCTCCCTCAAATCTCAATCCCCACATCCCTCTCCCATCTCCCTCTCGGTCTCTCCTGCTCCCACGTCCGGGCTGGACAGGACGCCCGTGGCGGCCGGCCCGCCGCAGCCAGGCGCCTCCCCTGTGGCACGCCGCCGCCAACCCCGTTGTCCGCACCCCTTCGTCCGCCACTCCGCCCCCTGCGGTCCGTCGCCTCCCCCAACCGCCCTCTCCCGCTTCCACCGCCTTCGCTCCTCGCTCCCACCGCCCTCGCTCCTCGCCCCCACCAACCTCAGTCCGCGCGGATCCGCCGACGCCGCCAACTCCTCCTCTACCTCGCGCTGCCTACCTGCTGGGTTCTCCCGAACGCCATCCACGAGGCCACGCCACTGCCGCCGCCGCCGAGAGACGACCAACGGGGAGGAGGACGCGGGGCAGGCGGCAGGAGACAGGTGATGCGGAGATGACGAACAGGGAGGAGGACGCGGGCCGCCGACGGCGGATCCGCTCACCTGGTCGGAGGTGGCCGTCGTGCGGCGGCCACAGCTCTCGCGTGCCACGTGCGTCGCCCTCACGCCGCTGCTGCGGACTCCCGGCCCAGCTTGCCCCCACGAGATGAGTACCACCTCAGCCCCTCCTAGCCCCACTCACCGCCGTGCCCCTCGCACTCGCGCCCTCGAGCCCTGGCGGATCCCCCTCGCCTGCACGCGACGGCCGCCGCTCCCGCGCGTGCCCTCTTGCCTGCGCCCACTGCCACCCTGCGCCGCCTCACCTACGCCTCCACGCAACGCCCCTCAGTCCCTCAGCTCCACTGTCACGCCGCCGCCCGCGCGAGGCCCGATTCACATCATTAGCACCCGGCCACCGGTCCATCCGGCCTCCCGCTGTTGGAGTTCGCGCGTCCAGGTTCAGCTCCAAGCGATGTTGGCAAAGTAGAGAGGGTGGCCAGGTTCCCTGTGGCAACTTCGACCTCCCCTTTCCATGGACTAAGATGGTGATTTTTTCTTTTGTTTTCCTGTTAATCTATTAACCACAAAGTGATGCTTGTTCTGGTTCATCGGTTTCAATGTGTCTGAATGCTGAAGGCCTCCGGTGGCAGTTTTTTCAGATTCTTGTGTTCAGTTATGTATGTCATGATTCAGGAGCCACTAGAACAGCTAGCACATAACCTTATTTTTCTAGGTCTTTTCAGTTCAGATTCAAATGTTCCTGATAGCCATTTGGCCCAGAGGGTATGCATTGCCCAAACAACACTAATACATTGATCTCTGAATTTGCCAGGGGTTGGCTTAACTTTATTCATATGAAATCTATCACTGGAGCACCATCACAGTTCAGCATCACCAAATTGCATATATATGGCCTGCTGTACGATTTGAGCTTGCACCTCCATGATGCCTAATTCTGTATACAGAAGCAATAATTCTCTCTGATGGTCAGAAGAGGAGAACATTTTTAATTCTTTTCTTGCTTAGCTACAATACTCGCGTGATTTCTTTTAAGACAACACTTGTTTCTTTTTGGTAGATAATCTCAAATCACGAATGTTGTGTTTTTGGATGATATGTCAAATGTGCAGATGCTTTAGATAATCTCAAATCACGAATCTTGTATTTCTTTATAACCATATTTATGTTTACCTGGCTCTCTGTTCCTTGGTACACATTTTCACTGCTGCGAAGGTAAATTAAGAAAATTTCCCACTACCTCTCCAAGTCGGATGTTTTGTTCTTATTTCAAAATCTTTTTGACGAATTTTGAAAGGCAGCTTAAGTGTGCAGGACCTGGAAGGAAACAAACTGGTTGCTCTGGCTAAACTCTGCCCAATCTTGAAGTGACTTTAGAGAATAGAAATAAAAAAAAACTTTTTGCTCCGTATCACCATTGTTTTCTGCATATTACCAGACAATTTACAGTTTGCTTATTGAGGAGCGAGGACTGCAATGCAGCCCAAGTGAAAATTCACCTCTTCACATTCATGCAATTAACTTGTGTGTATTACTCTTCTGATATGTTATATGTAGGTGACTCAGGGAATTCTGCAGAGAGCAGCAAGTGACATTCTCCGAGCACCGAGAGACTTAACGATGAATAATTCTCGTGAAAGGATTGAGGTGGCAGTGGCAGTCTACCATTATCTTGATGTATACTAGTAGACTAAACGAAAGCTGGGTGAGATCAAATTCTCCAAGCTACTGGTCAGCGGTCACTCATGATTGAGTAAGGTGCATGTGCTAGCTGCTGCTGGCCTGAGTTCCATGGGGCTTTGTTTGTTGAATTATTTGTGCCACTGTGTACAAGAAATTAATGAATGAGTTAATATTAAAAAAATGCTGTTATTGAACACCTAAATGAGAGTACTCGAGAAAGATTTCTTGCTAGAAATTATACTAGATGAATAAATAGATGTTGTGATATTTGTCTATTGTGGTCATAGCTTATTGCTGCAGTGAGGCGTGTTTCACTCGTACATTTTTTTCTCCGTACCTATAAGATGGATATCCTAATATATCAGGTTATTTGCATCTTAAAAAGTAGTTTTTGTCCCGTGGCAACGCACGGGCAAACTACTAGTACATATACATAGAAGAACGTAGGATTTTCAAAACACACACACAAATTTCCTCCAACAGAAATATCAAGAGGCCCTTTAGAAGCCATGATGCTCAACGCACACAAAAGAACAATAGAATCAGAACATCCGTAGTTGTTTCTATTAAATTTTGTAACATATGAATCTCATAAAATATGTGTTTGTATAATACCCGGGAAAATCATATGTTGTTCTCCCGATGAAACCCATTTTAAACAGGTATTATTTTCAATTTTTTAATTTCTCGGTGTTTTTATCGGCTTTTCATTTTCAAACAGGGACGCAATCAAAATTTATCGAAATACATTTGGAAAGGTCGTCCCTGCTCCACGTACCCCGTGCTCTGGAACGGCTTGCAAGTAGCCAGCCAGCCTGGCAGCCTGTGAGCGTGTGTCTCCGCTCAGGCCCACAACGAGCCTGGAATGGGCCGGCCCAGCTCCGTCAGATCTGATTCCTGGTCCCACCTGCAGCCGCACTGCATTCATAACCCCACCACACGGGACACGCTGTCCTGGGCCCAACACCGCAGCGAGACACGCCGCACAAGCCACGCCAGACGCCGACGTGACGGAGCCGTTCCCAAAAACGGTACGGGCTCCGCACCCACCAGCCCACCTCCGCTCCGCGGCTCCGCCCGAAACCCCAGCCGATCGGCGGCGGCAGCGGCCGGCGGCGGCGGAGATGTCGCTGACCTCGGTGAAGATCGGCGAGGAGGTGTGGCTCACGTGCCTCTCCCATGCCCTCACCACCGAGACCGAGGAGGTCATGGGCCTCCTCCTCGGCGACGTCGAGGTCCGTCGCGCCCCACCTAACCCCATTTCTGTCCCCCTATCAGGAATGCTCGGATGTTTTGATTTTCTCCTCTCACCACGGGATCATGGCTGATTTCGCTTGCCTACCTGTAGCCCTCGAGCAAGGGCGGCGCTACCGCCATGATATGGGGAGCGTCGCCGCAGATGAGGTGCGAGCGGAAGAAGGACCGCGTCGAGGTCAACCCCGAGCTTCTCGCCGCCGCGTCCGCCCAAGCCGAGATATCCTGCCCCTCGTTTTTTTAGATTCTGTTGTTCCCTTGGTTTTGGTTTTGGTTTTGGTGTCTTGTGTTTTTTGGGTTGGACTTAACTCTGTTTCGCACAAAATGACGGAGATTATCAAGAGAAATACGAGGGTGATCGGATGGTACCACTCGCACCCACATATCACTGTTCTGCCGTCCCATGTAGGTAAGCAATTCACACACGGGTGATTCATTTTGTGCCTAGGGTTGCACACTTGGAATTCCCGCACACTTGCATTTCAACGAGCTTAAGTGCCCTCTGGTCGCTTGATGTTGCCATTTATTTGTCTCATAAGATAGCTGCAATGCTGTCAAATTATGCTTGGTTCACACACATGGCGATGGTTTTTTTGTGAGTATTCTCAAAAGTTTTAAGTGATCTACCCTACAAAGGAACCAACTGATGTCCACTTGCCATTTCTGATAACGGATGCCAAGTATGGTTTCTGATAGCTATGCTTTTGAGTACTCAAATTTGGGAATATGCTAAAATTAGACATGTAGCTCTACTCCAGAGCTTCATGATGACAGTGACCTATAAATCCTTCATTGCAAAGCCAGGGGGTCCATCTGTTGACCATTTCATGGTGGCTGTGGTGGCCTGTAGAATTCACTAGTGCTCTTCATTCTCTTTTGAGATGTTGCTCATCTACCATAAATTCAAACTTTATTTTATATTTTAACCCCATGAACCCCATTTTTTCAGATGTTCGTACCCAAGCAATGTTTCAATTGCTGGATACAGGCTTTGTGGGGTTGATATTTTCTTGTTTCAGCGAAGATGCTCAAAAGGTACAAATGCTTATGAACTCCATCTAAATAACATGTTTATGTCCTGTTTGTAGCACATGTACACGCATTAGTCTTGATGAACTGGATTTTGATATGCACGCAGGTTGGAAAAATCCAAGTGATTGCCTTTCAGTCACAGGGCAGACAACAGCATGCCCTTCCTCTTGCCATTGCTCCAGTCATTGACCTTGATTCATCCAAGAGTTCCTCAGATAATGCATTAGCTTCACATTCTGCATTGGTTGAAGGCATGGAACAGGACACAGGGGATTCCTGGGCTTCAAAGAATGATAAGGTTTAGTTCGTCAATACTGCATGTATTTACCGAATTTATTTCATGATATTTTCTGGTATATCTGTATTCTATGCATGATTCAAGCATTTCTCCATGCTTTCCTTACTAGAAGGGGAATGTTTAAAACTACAAATCATGCTTGAAGGCTTGGGGGTGGGGACTAATCGTTCAAGCATCAAGCTTTAACAGTTGTTAACATATAATTGTTTGTGGAATTGAATATGTGCTGTTGATTGTAAGCATTGTGTTTAGGGCTTTTTTGTTTGAAATCATTTTATGGATACGGGAGTCTGTCCCAGTTTTGAACATTGGCTCACGTTAATCTGTTAAGTGAGATTATTGCCCTCCTGTTTGTCTCCAGAAGCTCCGGGGAGATTACATCCTATTTAAATCTTCTGGTTTAGTTCGATTAATTTGTTAATAGGCATTATATGGTTCTTGCTTGGATGGCCGCCCCACCACTCAAGAAGTGTTCACTGTTGATTAGGAAAGTTTCAGTTATAGACCTAAATTTTTTTTGTAAGCATTGAATTGTTCTCTGATCTTGTCGAATTTATATTCTGCCTTCAGTCGCATGTTTAGATGTTGCCATTGTACAAATAAGTAATTGATGCCCTCTGTGATTACTATTTTTGTTGCTTCGTTCCACTTAGCTCAGTAAAATTGTAAATCATATTTGTCTGACCCTTCTCTGGACCCCGCTCAAGCGGCAGCACATGCACCAGGCTGCCCTTTTTC
Source organism: Paspalum notatum (assembly GCA_022530915.1). NCBI lineage: Eukaryota > Viridiplantae > Streptophyta > Magnoliopsida > Poales > Poaceae > Paspalum > Paspalum notatum. The sequence goes on from CM039692.1 coordinate 37,824,656, forward strand.
ATTGGCTCATTGCTAATATGCCTTTGATGATCAGTTTAGATTGTGTTTGTTTTCACTTCTGAGCCCTTCTGTAAGAGATACAGTTAATTTATGCCATTTTATGTGTGCCTACTTTCGACTTAATAGTATATTGATAAACTAACTGAACATATTTCTGTTTATAATAGGCCTGGGGAAAATCTCCGGATATGGATTTCTACTCTCATCCTGACACAAATCATTCAGCAAAGCATCAATCAGGAGAAAACACTCTTGTTCTGTACAATCCTGGTAACACACAAGAAGCATCTATTGACCCATATGATTCAGATATGACTCCAAGCATCCAGGAGGCTTTGCACCGGTCAAATATGGACGTAAGGTATCCAAATAATGAGTTATCTAAATTTTGTTGTTTTGTTGAAAAGTTTCACTAACAGTTGATGTGTAGATTTAGAATCCTAAGTAATATGCACTGTCTTGTACTTTGAGATTACCTTTTGTATGCTGTAGTGCTGTACCAAGCCTTTGTCGGGGAGTGATCGGGGAAGAGTCGAGTACTGACTCTGCTTTCCATAAGGATCTACCTGAGCCTTTCAAATTACCTTTTGAATAAAAGATGACATTTTGAAGTTAGGATGGTCAGTGTTGGTATGCATGCCCCCCATCACCCAAGATTCTAGTCCTCTTTGGCTCAAACATGGGTGGCTTTTGTGCATTATTAATTGCACATGTACTTATACAGTATACACTACCAGTTTTTACCCCCTTTGACCCCAATTTAGGGGCCTTTCTTCTCAATCCAGAGATACCTAATTTTCCTAATAGGTATTCATGTTTCTTAAATTAACAAATCTCCTTCATGGCTTTTGAAAAAAAAAAGAAGATAAACAAACCTCTCTGTATATGGTTACTGTAGAACTAATTGTGTAGTGGCTTGTGTTTTTTCTTGCAACCATATTGATGATTCCATGATGCTTTCTTAACACTGGATCATTTTAATAAAGGGCGTACCCAGTGCCGTAGGCTTCGCGCGCTGAGCGGGGTCTGGGGAAGGGTATCTTTAAACGCCAGGCCTTACCTGCATAATATGCATTATGCAGAGGCTGGGGCTCGAACCCGGGACCTTCCGGTTACAGACGGTAGGCTCTACCGCTGCACCAGGCCCGCCCTTCAACACTGGATCATTTTAATGCAATAAATAAATACCATCAATAGAATGTGCTCTAGTGTTGTTCTATGTGTGTTTTCCTATACATTCTTGCTGTAGTCACATGATGTATCGCATGAGATCAAGGATATTTAAGTTTATTGTGTCCGATAAGTTCAGGACAAAACTTGATGTTCCCGTGTATGATAAATATTCGTGGATGGATTTACCAAAAGCACAATGGTTTAATAGAACCAACTAATCCTGTCCTTTTTTTGTCTATAGCGGTGCAGAGTATGTACGGAAGGAGGTGCCACTTATTGTGCTCCCTACAAGACACCTGTTGAAACTGGATACCACAATGACCTCTTACTGTGATATGCAACGGGTTCTTTTTGAAGAGGAGCAATCTGCATATAATCAAGCTATGCAACAGAATATTTGGTAAATCAAGTTCCTCAATGACAATAGTAACACAATAAAAATCCCGTGCTTTCTTCTATGGTAAACATAATACATTCTATTTGCAGTGATGGGAAAATTCACCCCCTTACCTCTATTCACCATACATCTACATACAACTCTTCTCTCTGCAAACTAATGGAGTATTGGTGAGAACACGGTTTTTTGTCACATTTATGCCAAATATACTGCATAATGTCTGTTAATTTATCTGCTTCGCATTTTGTTGGCTAGTTTGAGTCCAGCTGTAACTGCTCTTCAGGATCGCCTGAAGGAAAATGAACTTCGGGTAAGTGGCTTGTATCTTTTGACAGTGCTTTGGCTTTGTAAGGGACTAACATTGACCTCGCGTGTGAATTGTGACCAGCTATCTATGTTACAAGAGGAGTATAAACAACTTGATGCTGAGATGCAGAGCATGAGAAATGATTCTCCCCGTCGCTTAATGAACCATGGGGCTGGTGGCAGCAGTTCTCCAATGGCTCAGACCAGGCATCCTTTCTCCAACCATGGGAGCCCTAGAAGCCCGAGCGGCAGTGGCTGGAGGAGGGTTTGATAATCCTGCTCCATTGCTACCTGTGCTACGGTGATGAATATAGTTCGTTGTGGCTTAAGTGAATGGCTCCTGAAACCCCAGATGTTTGACGGACGAAGGGCGGCAAACAATGGCACCGCACCTGCACTGTACATACCCATTACCTCAACGATGTGCTGTTGTGGAAGCTGCCAGGAGTCTCGTTTTTATTTGTAGTATTGGGTTCCTTGTCCTTTCCACTCCATAGCTGGCCCTGGCCTGAGCTTTGTAGCCTGTACACTGTAGACTCTGTACTAGAGGTTTTCTGAAACTGCTGTGGCCAAGACGGATGTTCATGGGGCAGGCAAAGACGAAGGTTGTCTTTGCTTTGTAATTGGAAACGGCTTTTGTAGCAATCCTTTTGCTTGAAATGCTACAGCTCTAGGCTACAACCACACCTTGCTTAAGACGGTGCCAAAGCTCTGTTTCAGAGAGTAGACGTCGACTGGAAATCTTAGTGTAGAATATAAAAAGTACGATGCATGGTGTATCCTATTGTGGGCTTATCTGTTTGGCAAAAGCAGTACCGGAATGATTGAACTCCCAGCGGGGTGGGAAGATCATTCTGTCTTGTGTGGTGTGGACGCGTTCGAAACTTCTCTCAAGGGGAAGTGACGCGTCAGAACTCAGAAAGGGTAGACGCTCAACCAGTTCGGACCAGGGACTCCACTCAAATGGACTAGCAGTCAGGTCAGGTAGGCCCCCGTGCCTTGCAACCCGTACGATGGCGATGGACCTGAGAAAATCGACACGGCACAAAAGAAGCAGCTATCGATTGAACGCCTGATGCTGTGATGCACCATAGGGTCGCTTGTGTCCAAAGTTGAGAATGAGAGAGGGCCGGGGGACCAACCGACCAATCCAGCCATCCAGGTCCAGTTGGTAGCTGTCGAGGCCCCACTGTTCAGGTCTTCAGGATACACGTGTTTCTAGCTCGACCACGCGTGGTGATCGGGCATGTATGTAGCATGTACCGAACGTACGCCCCATTCCATTTCTTTGCCATCCAGCGGACGACACTGTTATTTTGATTGCCCCATGAGTCATGACTGAGTGCGTCGCTAGTTTAGTTGTTCGGAGAGTAAAGCACACATTGTCAGGTTGACCGTGACCAAAGCTCCCAGTCCCTTCCATTCCATGGAGTCGGTGCACGTTCTTGGACCACCAGCTCCGGTCGTACGTACCACCACACCACTGCCCCGGTCCGGCTGCTGCCTCCTGTTGACACAAGAAGCCGTGACCGTGAGGCTCAGTCAGCCTCTCCTTCCTTGAACAGGTGAACGCGTCGCCGCCTGCTGCCTGCTCCCTCCACACGCGGACGGGCGCCCCGGCAGGTCCCGAATCGCAGCGGCCGCCGCGCGCAAGCAAACGAGGCAGGTGAATCACCCGGTCAGCAAGCGATCAGAGTATCATTATCGCAAGAAGAAAACCGCGGCCATTTCAATCCGTGCCCCCAGTCAAACGCGCGCGTCCCTTTCGATCGGGCGGCTCCCTCGCCTTCGTCCATGCCACGCCCGCACATAAAGTTGTTTTCTTGATCGCATTCGCAGCCTCGCAAGTCGCAACCGCCCCCCGGTCGGCGACGACGGCTGCTACGTTCCCCCCTGTCCTCGCTTCATTGACTACCTTGCCCAGTTGCCCTTGCCGCCGTACCTGCACGCCAAAGTTCAACGCCGGCCGGCTCGCCGCTCGCCTGAACCGCCACAGGCCACTGCTTCTCTCTCTCTCTCTTTCTCTCCGGCCGGCAGGAGAGGTGCTCTTCCTCCGTCCGTGCATGGCGGGGCTGCAGCGGTCGAGCGAGACGTTCCGGCGGTCGGGCTCGTCGGGGCTGGTGTGGGACGACAAGAACTTCTCCGGGGAGATCAGGCCGGCGGGCGGCGACGACGCGGCGCCGTCCGTGGAGCGCAGCCGGTCCGCGGGGCGCGCGCACGCCGGGTACAGGGCCACGGGCCGCGTGCCGCCCGCGGTCGACCCGCCCTCGCCGCGCGTCGCCGTCTGTGGCTTCTGCAGGTTCTTCGGTGCCGGCAAGGGCAAGGACGGTGGCAACGGGAAGGCCAAGGGCAGGCGCCACTGAGGCACTGATGATCTTGTACTCCGTTTCCAGGCTTCCAGCAGCATCGATCGGATTGTACTCGGAATTTGGTAGCTTTTGTTGATTAGTTCTGTTCCTCTTCCTCTTGTGAGTAGTGGTCTCATCTCATGTCCAGGTTCCGCGGAGATCGAGGATTATAGTTGTTGAGCTGATCGTGCAGAGTACAATTGTACAAGTGAATAGATATAGGTGTCGGCAGTCTGTCAGTGTGCTCTCATGAATTTCATTGTGCGGCTTGCTCTCTGGTCTTCCTTCTGCGACGAACTCGATCGAGGTTTGGATGGAACACAAAGTTTCACGTAAAAAAAAAATGTTCAATTCATGTAGGATTATAGGAGGAGCAGATCACAGATCGATGTATTCACATACCCCAGCAGGAAATAATTAGTCGACCAGGCTGCTCGCCAACTTGTGCCGATTGGCAATTTTCAGAAGCTTCGCTTGTTTGGCTGTTTCTGAAATTTGGAGTCGCGAACAATGTTTCTTCAGGCTTGATGGCTTGTTGCGTCTCTTGTTACGCATGGAATCGGTCGTCGCCTTCCACACTCTTCTGCCGCACGCCACTGGCCATCGCGGCCGGCTGCTTTCTTTGACGAGTTGAAAAAACGGACTTCAATTCAGCTGAAATTCCGCTCATCAGCGTTTCCTGTAATCATAGAGATCTAGTTCAGACATTGGCACCATATATATCCAGACTTTCTAACGAAGTACAAATTTCTAAAAACGAAAGATTTTAGGAATCCTTGGAAATTACGCTTCCTCAGCTGAGTAAGTGTCAGGCTTTCAGGCCTTCAGCACCGAGCCGCCAGATATGATTTCATTTCTGCCTAGAATGCAGTTGGATTGATATAATTGGAGGCATAACTGCCCTATATAACTCTCGTTTTAAAGAAAGCCAGAAGCCTAAAAGGTTAGTTTCTGTTCTGAGGAAGAAAAAAAGGTACTTGTATCTTATGGCAAGCATGCTTTGATGCAGTGGAACGAAGAAAAATTGCAAATACCCATCTACAAGTCAGGTAGGTTTTTAAATGTATCCACATGTATTTCAATTTTCAGCTCCCTTCTGAATTCCTTGCATGTAATTCCTCTAAGCTTTAATTGTTTTCATTTTTTTCATATTCCTTCTATGCCCGTAGGCCACCTGATGTAGTTACTACTATTGCGCCAAAAGCTCACTCGATTAGAAGAACGGAAGAATCATGTAGGGCAGTGATTATACCCAAAATCGAGGGGGGCGGTCTGTATGCTGAACACTCCAAACTGTGATAAAATCTTTGCCAAGCTTGTTAGTGATAAAAAGAAGTAACCCCGTGAAGCTGCAACAACTAATTGGTGGGTCAACGTTAACGGACATACTCCGTAGGTGGTATTCAAAACACATGAAACTTACGTGTATTATTAGACAAAGGCCTCAATCCAGTTCCTGCGCTGCAGAAAAAAGAAAGCCGAAAGAAATTAAGTCCCTGCGTCAGTGCTGAAAAAGGTACAGTACTCTGTTGTTAGATCGGGATCACCAGACAGGGCATATGGAGGTGCAAAACACTGTTTGCGCACTGCAGACAGAGAAAATGGTAGTTAGAATAGTGCGGATGCACTCTTTTTCCCCTAGCTGGTGACCCCAGCCTTAGCAGTTGGTTGCTGGTGAAGCCAGTACTGAAGGGAATTTAAAACCAAGAGAGTGTCTAGAGCTTCGGCGCGCTGCGTGCAGCTCCGCCCGCTCCCCGCCGGCGGCCGCCCGATGCGGCGATGTGCGGACGCCGCGCGCGCGGGAGCCGCTTCGAGCGGCAGCGAGGGCGCGCCGCTCCGTCCTGGAAGCAGCTCCGCGTGGCCCTGTCGGCTGGCCGCCTCCGCGGAAGCGCCGGCCCCCGCCGCCGCCGGCCGACGCGTGCCCACGTGGGCCCTGGCGCGGCGATGCGGGGTGGAGGTGGCGGTCGTTCGTTGGCCGCCGGACCACCTGCCCCGTCCTCGTCTCCTGTTGTCGACAGTGCCGCCGTCCTCACGCCCTGTGCCGGCACAGCGGAGTGGTTGGGCGGCCTCGGCACCATAAGAGTGCTTGCCGGCCGGCGGTCTGTCTTCTCTCTTGCTACCGCGGCTCGCATTGTGTCTCTTCCCTCCCTGGGGCTTTTCCTCTTCTTTTGTTGTTTGGCCGCTGGCAGGCTAGGGTTTCGTCGTCGGCCGTGCTGTGCCGGTCCGGCGCCTATGGCCAGATCCGGTGCCTCCGGGTACGGATTCACCCCTCCCTCTACTGGATCTGTGCGTCATCCCACGCGGCGGCGTGTGCTGTGCCCCGGAACGGTGCCGGGGCGAGTCGGCTTTCCCCGGCCGCTGGCGATACGGTCGTGGGCCTGACCCTCGGCGGGCACCAGAGGCCGACCGTAGCGCTTCCGCGCAGCGGAGTGGACCAGGACGCAACCGGCGTGCGAGTGGTTCCACTGCCGGTGCTGGGCCTGCGGCCGAGCGACATGCTCCCTATCACCGTTGCCGGAGCATGCTCGATTTCACCGACCTCGGCCTCGCCGTGAGCCTGGACGTCGCCATCCATTGCGTAATGAACAAACGTACAAACTGCACGCTAATAAAAATCGTTTGAATGCCGCCGGGAGTCGCTCTTTTTTTTAGCTTCGTGATTCTCTTTTATGGATCAGATTAGGCATCATTGCATTCATAAAAGGATTCTCTTTTTCAGTTTCACTCATACGGCATCATGGAATAAAGGTTTCATAATAGTATTTCATAAATGTGAAATTCCACAATCACTGGAATGGCAAATAGCGAACCTGAAAATAATGCCGTATTGCCGTTATATTTCCTTCTATCGAATTATCGATGATTGTCCAATGGCTGCTTTTGGAGAGATGGAAAAGTGTGAGGTACTGATTTGGACAGGCAAAAGGCAGGCAGCATGTCTGATGGTAGCAATGCTGGCCAAAAAGGTCAAAAGAACAAGGACTGGGGAGTCATTCTAGTCTTGCTGGAGGAACAAAAGATGTTGTGGATTGCCTCAGATACTAGTCAGGTTGATGATGGGCGCAAGTTGCAGTGTTCTACTCCGAGGTGCTGTGCTGGAGGCCCCGTTTGGATCCACCCAACTAAACTTTAGCTCTCTACTTTTAACTGTTTTTAGCTACTTGAGATTCAAACAGATGAGCTAAAAGTGCCAAGATAAAGTTTAGCTTTTTATTTTTCTTTAGCTGGCCAAGGGGTGCTAAACCCAGCTAAGAGTGGTGCAAGATGACCATTTTTCACCCCTTGCTCTCCCCACTCCTTCTCTCTCCCCGCGCCATTTCTCCCCACCCCTTCTCTCTCCCGGCGCCTCGCCGGCCCATTCCCGCGCCTCGCCGCCGGCGGCTCCTCCACCGCCGCCCTCCCTGCGCCTCGCCCCTCGCCGGCGTCCTCGTCCTCCTCCGTCGCAGCCTCCTCCCCCGCCGCGCCTCGTCGGCGGCTCCTCCCTCGCCGCGCGCACCTCCCTGGCGGCCCCTCCCCGCGCCTCGCCGGTGGCCCCTCCCCGCGCGCGTCTCCCCGCGCCTCGCCGGCGATGGGCAGATCCACCTGCGCCGCCGTGCTAGGCGGCCGGTGGAGGCGAGGGGTGCGGCGGCCGCCGGTGGACGAGATCCGGCCCTCGCCGCCGCGCCTCGGAGACGGAGACGGCCGCGCGAGCGGAGGCGGGAGAGGTGCCGAGGGTATGAATGTCTTTTTTTTACCTATGGGTTAAAGTTTAGCTGAGGATCCAAACAGCCCATGGACTAAAGTTTAGTCCCCAGCTAAACCAGAGCTAAAGTTTAGATGTGAGCTAAAGTTTAGCACATGGGATCCAAACATGGCATAAATACAACACTACGCCATTTTAATCCATCCAAAAAGTAATAACTCTCGCAGCCTTCATGGCATGTAAACCATCCAAGTAACCGCGCAAAGGAAAGGACCTTTCCGCTTCAGTTTTACCGTAATCTAATCAGATTCAGATGCCGCGTGATCCCATTCTGCCGGCCTCACACTTGCCCACCCCAGCATGAATCGCGAGGTCTTCCCATCGCCAATCACGGACGCTTTCCCCCAATCCGCAGGTGGCTACAGTCGTTTCCCCCCTTTCGCCACATGCAGAAACCTCGTTTCCGTCACGCATCATTTCACCGGCCTCCCGCCGGGAAGGAAAAGGCAGGCCACCGGCCGGCCGGTCTGGCCCCGGCCACCGCCGTGGTAGCGGTACAAAAGGCCGGCCGCACATGCATGCTAGTAGGACCTGCTAGGTGTCCTGCTGCTGCCGCTGCCACACCACCACCTGTTTCTTCCAGCACCCGCTTCACTCTTCAATCCCCCGCGTCCTCTCCTCTCCCCGAGCCCCGAGGCCGTTCGGTGCCTGGCTGCCTCTGGCCTCTGCTGTGCCTGTGCGCCAGCGCCACCGCGCGGAGCTCTCCAGGAGGCAGCCGGCCGGCGGGGGGCAAGAATGGCCGTGTGCTCGGCGCTGGCGGCTCTGGCGGCGGCCCTGCTCCTCCTCCTGTGCGGCGGCGGCGCGGAGGCCCGCGTCCTCCTCTCGCTCGACGACTTCGGCGCCGTCGGCGACGGCATTGCCAACGACACCCAGGTACGTCCTCCTCGCTCGGTCTCGCCAGCCGGCCACCAAGAAACGTCGATCACGTACGATCGATGACCATGGCTGCCATGTTCCGGAACGGAATGAATCTCTCTCAGGCTTTCCTGGACGCGTGGACGGCGGCGTGCAGCTCCGGCGAGCAGGCCGTCGTCGCCGTGCCGGCCGGCAAGGCGTACCGGATCTGGCCGGTGCAGCTGTCCGGGCCCTGCAAGAAGAAGCTCAAGCTGCTGGTACGTTCGCACGGACTGTCCGGGGCCGGGGGCCCGTCGTTCGTGTCGCACTCCTCGTTTGTTTCCATTCCACGCGGCTGGCTGAGTGTAGTTGCTGTTACGGCCGTTTGCGCGCTAGATTTCCGGCGCGATCGTGGCGCCGGCGAGCCCCGACGAGTGGGCCGGGCGGGACCCGATGAAGTGGCTCTACATCTACGGCGTCGACGGCCTGTCCGTCAGCGGCGGTGGCACCATCGACGGCATGGGGCAGCAGTGGTGGGCCAGCACCTGCAAGCTCAAGAAGACCCCGGTAATAACTCATCAGCTGGTCCGGCCGGTTTAACCACCGGCCACCCACCCACCTCTCTGAGCTCTGCACTTTCCGCACTAAAGCTACTTCAATTATCTGAACCGTGTGTCTTTGCTCTGCCTGTGCTGCTGCAGCCTTGCTACTCGGGGCCTCGCCCAAAGGTGAGGAGTGCAGACAATGCTCTTTTGTTCTTCGGAGTTACAGACATTCTTGAAGTACGCCGGCGGCGAGGCGAGGGGATGGTCGCCGGTGAAGCCTGATCCTTTGGTTCGATCTGTCGTTGCATGCAGACGGTGCACTTCGAGGAGTGCCGGGGCGTGAGCGTGCAGGGCGTGACGCTGCAGAACGGGCAGCAGTTCCACCTCACGTTCACGCGCTGCTCCGACGTGAAGGCCAGCTTCCTCCGGGTGATGGCGCCGGCGGACAGCCCCAACACCGACGGCGTCCATCTCAATGACTCCTCCCACGTCCGCATCACCGATAACCTAATCTCCACAGGTACGTTCCGTTACGAAGGCATCTATCATTAGCACGTGACAACGTGGATGTCTCGTTGGTATAGCTAGGAGTATATTTTTCTTCCACGAGATAAGGTTATAGCCGACGACGGCTGACCGGACAAAGTCTCTTGTCAACATCATGCCGCCCTGACACTGACACCGATGCTGATGCAGTCAGAGTCCAAAAATGCTGCTGCTGATAATGTTCCCATTGGTTCCTTGCATCAACGAAATTTCCAAAGAATCCATTTCAAGAGTGTTCGCGGCTGCTACTAGCATTTGACAATAGTTCGCACTTCCCAGGTGATGATTGCATCTCAATGGTCGGCAACTGCTCCGACGTCCGCGTAAAAGACATCTCATGTGGTCCTGGCCATGGTATCAGGTGACGGCACTCACTGCAGAGACTACTTCTACTCTATTCCTCTAGTCTTCGTTCCAGGATCTGATCGGAACGTGTCTGTCATTGTCAGCATCGGAAGCCTCGGCAAGAACCGAACCACCGACATGGTCGAGAACGTGAGGGTGGACACCTGCTTGCTCACCAACACGACCAACGGTGTACGGATCAAGACCTGGCAGGTAACACCGTAGTGGCAGCACCACACGTAGACCTCCAGCTCCACTCCGGCACGGACAAGTGGACAGCCCTGTCAGATTCTTCAGAGCAGCACCTGTGTTCACTTGCTGCTTGGTTTCAGGGAGGCATGGGGTTCGCGCGGGACCTCCGGTTCGACAGCATCCTGATGAAGAACGTCTCCAACCCCATCATCATCGACCAGTACTACTGCGACCAGCCCATGCCCTGCGCCAACCAGGCACGCCGCCATTTCTGAACGAACCTCCAGTGCACATTGTTTCAGTCGTCTATCTCGTGGCTGAACTTACTCTGAATCCTGAACAACCCAACTCTGCATGTGTTGTAACTGAAATCGTGTCGTCGTGCAGACGCAGGCGGTGGAGGTGCGCAAGGTGGGGTTCGCCGACATCCGGGGAACGTCGGCGACGGCGCAGGCGATCAGCATCGCGTGCAGCGACACCGTGCCGTGCCGGGAGCTGGAGCTCAAGAACGTCAACCTCACGAGGGAGGGCGGCGGCCAGGCCACCGCATTCTGCTACCGGGCGTCGGGGAAGAGCGCCGGCGCCGTGGTCCCGCCGTCCTGCCTCTCCAAGTAACGAACCCACCCGTGAGTCGCCGGCGGTGAGCGGAAAGACGCCGCGACGCCGGCGGTCAGTCAGTCAGTCAGCTCTTGTTTCGGAGAAGCAGTGAGCGAAGCACGTCTACGGAGAGATTGAACTTGCAGCTTCGACTTGTCGTTTCAAAACTCGTCGATTGTACACGGCATGATTGGTGACGGGAATTGAAGGAACCACACCGGGGGAAAAAAGCATATACATAATGATTGCTTTCGAAAAGTGCGTTGATCTGATGGGTTTTTTCGGTGCAGGTCGGGTGGTTAAATCCGTCGATATGCTCATACGAGATTGTCAGGCTAGGTGAGCAAATACAGTCTCTCTCTTAGAAACAAATGGGCCAGCAGCCAGAGCCAGCTAAAGCCCATTACCAATGGCCCAAATAACGCTTCGATAGCCCTCTTCTTCCTCGTCTAGTTTCCAAACCGGCTGATAGAGCAGCAATGGCGGACGCATGATAGTTTCAAAAAAAAAAAAATGGCGGACACCAGATAGTTTCAATAATAGTAATAAATAAATGGCGGACGCCAGATAAGGTGTGCTACTTTTTAAAGAATAAATGATGCCTATTCACAAGAACTCACAGAATCGAGGTATGGTGAGCGCCATACGTCGCCATAACGAGTTCACCGCCCCTGTATAGTACGTGGTTTTGTTATAAATTAAAATGAATGGTTAAACATTATAAATACTAACCTTCGTGTACAAATACTTGGCAACTTTGACCAATGCACGCTTACCAACCAAGGCGTGCTACTTTTTAAAGAATAAAATGACCAAAACGCCCTTGTAAAGATACTTTGTTTTATTTCTAGAATGTTCTCTTAAAAGCTTTTGTAAGGACAAAATAGAAATATATATTTCGGGAAGCATGGAGTGCCAAAGTATTTGGAAACAAAAAAAAAGGTAAAAATTGACAAGTATTTGCGAACGGAGCTTAGTTTAGTATCAGATTTGTTTCTCACTATGTAACTGATTTTTTTTGTGCATCGGTCGCATTTCTAGGCCGTGTGATGAAGATCCGTTGGAGTGTATTAAACTATGTGTTTTTTGGGTCTATGTCGACTAATGCATAAATTTATATAAATGTTAGCGGTCTCAAATACTCCACTAAAATTCTTGATGCAGAATCACGACGGTGCTGAACCCTTTTTGTACTCACTTTAGTTTTTATTTCAAATAAAATTTTCTCCAACTTTGATTAAGTATTTTTTAAAATATTGAAATCTACAGTGCCATGATAAATACAGAGTTACCTAGAGAAACTAATTTCAGATTGTGGGTTTTGGCAAATTTTCTATAACTTTGTCTAAGTCAGAGAAATTTTTCTTAGCATGAAACAAAATTGATCTTAAATTAGAAGGGAGGTAATACCGTTTCAATTTTGCTGGATTGCCGATTAGATGAGCTTGGCGCATCCTCGAGTGTGTCCAGAGTCCAGACTACTGCAAAACCGGATCTTGTTCCGACCCCTGGGCTTTGACGGTTTGTAGATTCAGACATCGTGGCACCGTGCTCGACAGCGCACCTGTACCAACCTAGTCTTGGCCGTTCTGACACACCCACCAGCGCGCGCACCCCCAATCCGCCCTCGGTGCTCATTGCTCAGCACGCTCAAGCACGCAGACCCAAGTTTGTGGCGGTGGCAGTGCGCCAGTGCCAGTGGCACTCGCCCCTGCTCGCTCGGACGCTTTGTCCAGTGATGGTGCGGGGAGCGCGAAGGCCGCCGGCCGTGCAGCCTGTGCTCGCTGTGGCCGTCGTCATCGCGGTTCTCCTGCCGGGCGCCGCCGAGTCCCGCATCCTCCTCACGCTCCACGACTTCGGCGCCGTCGGCGACGGCGTCACGGACGACACCAAGGTTGGTACTCCCGCAACACTGTTGTTGCCCGGCTCGTCCGTGTGTCGCCGCCGGCCTCCCATTGGCCGCCAGCCACTGCGACTGACTAGCATGTGCCACCGTCTCTTCCTCAAGGAAGGCCTTCGCCGACGCTTGGGCGGCCGCGTGCGCCGCCGAGGACGACGTCATCCTCAACGTGCCCGCCGGTGGGACCTTCCAGATCCGGCCGCTCACGCTCGCCGGCCCCTGCAGCGACGACAACGAGATCAAGCTGCTCGTAAGTGCGCGCAACGCAAGCGTATCTCTCTGTTCACGCAGATTAGTCAATTCAATTTTTCTTTTTTCCTCTTTGCAATGTCTCAGGTTTCTGGGAACATCGTCGCGCCGGAGAGCCCCGACGAGTGGGGGCACGGCCAGCGCAGCCACTGGCTCCACTTCCACAAGGTCCAGGACCTGACGGTGACCGGCGGGGGCATCATCGACGGCCGGGGGCATCGGTGGTGGGCGCAGTCGTCCTGCCAGGCCCTGCCCCAACACCCCCTCCACCACAAGAAGGTAACCGGGTGTTGGCTTGGCTAATGAGAGTGACGACAAGAACAGACTACTAACCGAGCACTCTGCTCGTGCTCCTCTGCAGAACTGCGCCGTGCAGCCTGCTCCTAAGGTGAGCTTTACGCGCGCCGTTCGATTGGAGGAGATGGGTGAAATGGGATTCAGCCACCGCCGGTTAGGAGCAGGAGCAGCATCACCGTATTCTGGTCTTCCATCTGCAGGCTCTTCACTTCGAGGATTGCGAGGGGATCAGCGTGAAGGGCATCACCCTGCAGAACAGCCAGCAGCACCACCTGACGTTCACACGGAGCTCCAACGTCGAGGCCCAGTACCTGAGGGTGACCTCGCCGGAGTACAGCGTCAACACCAACGGCGTCCACCTCGTTGACTCGTACAATGTCCACGTCATGGATAGCCTCATCTCCACAGGTACGTGTGTAATGTAGTCCTTTCTGCTGTAGTTGTAGGCTTGCAGTTCTTCGTTTCCCTGCAATACGCAGTTTCAGAGAATCAGAACACATTCAGTAGACGGGAATGGATTAGAGATTCAGTAGATCGAACGCTGCAAACTGAAAGCAGTTGAGCTGTGTCCTGTGTGTGGGAGCCAAGCCTTACATGGCTGAAACATGGGGCGTTGCTAATTTGTTAAGCATGAGCAGGTGACGATTGCGTCTCCATAGTGGGCAACTGCACCGATGTTCGTCTAAGAGCCCTCTCATGTGGACCTGGCCATGGTATCAGGTACAGTAACTGACTAACAGGTTGCCTCTTCAGATTTCCATGTCCTCACATATTCGTCAATTGCTAGCACCGTACAGCTAACAGTGACCCATTGCGATCAGTATTGGAACCTTAGGAGTAGACAGCTCCGTTGACTATGTGGAGAAGATCAAAATTGACACCTTGTTCATCTCAAACGCCGAGAACGGTGTGCGCATAAGGACCACAAAGGTAGCTGCATCTGCCCATTTGTCCACATGAATTAGAACAGCCATATGTGCAGTGTTAGGAATGCAGGAATTCAGGTGAAGAAAGTGTAAAACGTGTGCGACCTATGCCGTTTCAGAATGGCGTCGGTGGTTTCGCCCGCAAGGTGAACTTCGAGAGCGTCGTGATGAGGAACGTCACCAACCCCATCATCGTCGATCAGGGAAACTCCGACCATCTGCTGGGTTCATCTGAAGCACCGGTACACACACTGAGCTTACTTCTTCCAGCCTTTCACGCAGCATGTGTGTGTCTGTGAGCTTATGCTGAGAATTTTCACCGCCCAGCAGACTGCAGCGACGACAGCGGTGCAGGTAGAGAAGATCAACTACATCGACATCACGGGCACGTCGGCGTCCAAGCACGCCATCAGGTTCTCGTGCAGCGACGCAGAGCCGTGCAGGCACCTGACGCTCGACAACGTGAACCTGACCCGGGTGGACGGGGGCAAGGCCTCGTCCTACTGCCGCAAGGCGTTCGGCAGGAGCATCGGCACCGTCATCCCGGAGTCCTGCCTCTCCGAGGAGGACTTCGTCCAGCGCGTCGCGCAGCGCTCTGAAGAAGACGAAGAAGAGGACTAGATTTTGTGATATTGTGGCAACTCGTATCTGGCAAGTTATAATGTTGTTGTTCTGCTGCGGATCTCTGATAGTTGCTTTCGATTTTGAAACTGGTGTTCGTTTTCTCTGTACCCGTAGTCATCTAGTAGTTGTGCAGATGTCTGTGTGAACAGAAGAAACCATGTTGCTGCCAACTTTAGTTTTCTGTAATCCGATACGTTTTCAGCTATGACTGCTAGGAATATCTTTCTGTGATTAATGAGGCTAAAATGCTAAATTAGCTTCTTCTTTTTTTTTGTGAAAGATCCAGATTCTTGCGATGGGGACATGAACGCCCATTTCTGAACGTATCAGAATAGCTGATCGGTAGGCCTGAATGCTTATGTGGATCGATCACCCTACTGACAACGAAGCAAATGCCAATTTGGCAACACGAGCTATGTTTAAGGTGAGCCTAATAAAACCAAGGGCGAGAGACCATGGCGGGGAACCACCAAAGCCAAAGAGAAGCCATGGCCAAGAAACGGCGACTCCTCCCATTCGCCTCTCCTATATAAACCAGACACTATTCGGAGGCAGAAACCATCAACCTGCTGTACTCTCTCAGCCTTCGTGTCCGTTTCTTCTATATAGGCCGCCCTCTACCCTTCTCACCAAGACCATCATCGAGAGGGCGGTCGCGAGAAACGAGCACCACAGACACCATGGCGCGGTTCATCGTCGCCTCCCTCATCCTCGTCCTCGCCTTCGCGGCCGCCGTCGTCGATGGTCGCATGCCCAGGAGCAGATCCGGGGTCCGTGAGCTGATCGGCGTGGACGCGTGCCAGAAGACATGCGAGCAGGTATAGGTGGATCCATTCCTTGCGAATATATGCAAAGTTCATATAAATAGGTGGATCCGATCCATCAACCGTCATCCATGGTTCCTTCTGCTGCAGGTGCACTTCAGGACGATGTGCGACAGCTTGACGAAGCTCCCCCAGGTGACGACGCCGCGGGAGCTGCTGCTGGCGTCGATGCGCGTGGCGGCGGAGAAGGCGAAGGAGGCCAAGAGCCGGGTGGACGCGTACGCGGCGACGTGGCACGGGGGCAGGCCCATGGACTCCATCCTCCAGAGCTGCAGCGGCGGCTACGACAGCATGGTGCAGAACCTGGCGGACCTGCAGCAGCGGATCCCGGCGCAGGGCGCCCACTTCGACTTCGACCTCAACAACGCCGTGTCGGGCGTCCTCACCAGCGCCAGCGACTGCGACAACGCCTTCCAGGACTTCCCCGACGTCGAGTCGCCCTTCGCCGCCGTGCAGCGCAACGTCTACCGCCTCGCCGACAACGTCCTCAACATCGCCGTCGTCGTCCTGCAGGCGGAGGAGCACGCGCACTAGCCGCGAGCTGGCTGGCTGGCAGTGGCAGGTTGTAAGGGCAGGGGTGGGATGGTGTTGTACCGATCTCCCGCCGGCCGCACCTGAATATATATGAACAAAGGCTTTGAGAAAAAAACAATAGTGCTGCTGTATGTAGCTAGTAAGTGTAACTTGATGAGGTTACTAACACGGAATCTCAGGTTGAGCTGCTAACATATGCATCGATCTCGAGTACTCCCAATGCTATGCTCATCGCTGTCCAAAACACGGTACAACGCATCGCAGTGAGGAGTTTAAAAATATGAATGATGATGGTAGCTTGAGGGAGTAGGGAAGACATAATCATTCCCATCTCCGGAACAATCAACCTATTCCATACCATGCATCAAACAAAATACTACGTATTGAGGAGTGAAAAGACAATGACAATCCATTTTTTTTCAAATCAAACACGCCGTTGGTCACTTCCAATACTTAATGGCAATTGGCGGACGCTATGTGTTCTCTCCTTCTCTAGCGAGCTCTTGGATTTAGGATTTTACTGTCTGGGCTTAGAAACATTATAAAAAGGTATGCGAGTTTAAAGGGGCCGTCGGGGAGCTCGCTAGCTTGGTGGTGGTGGGTGCCATGGTGATGGAGGACGGAGATTGGAAGCGAGGGTGTCAACCATAATGTTAAGGTCGTCATAGCGTATAATATGAACGTGTAAAACATTATAAATACACTGTCAAATGAAGTTTGAAATTTAGAGTAGATGGATCGATCCTCAGCCTAATTAGGGGTGTTTGGATCTAGAGGCTAAAATTTAGCTCACGTTACATCGGATATTTCGATACTAGTGAAAAGTACTCCCTCCGTCCACGAAAGAATGAAATCCTGAGTTTGTCCTAAGTCAAACTATCGTAAGTTTGACCAAGTTTATATAAAAATGTAATAACATTTATGATATCAATTATGTATGATATGAAAATACATTTCAACACGAATCTAATGATACTAATTTGGTAGCATAATATTTAATATATTTTGATATAAATTTGGTCAAAGTTAAGAAAGTTTGACTTAGCACAAAGCCAGGATTTCATTCTTTTGTGGACGGAGGGAGTATTAAATATGGTTTAATTATAAAACAAATTACACGGTTGAGAACTAAACGGCGAGACGAATTTATGAAACCTACAATTAGACTATATTTAATGTTTTTAATTAGCGTCCAACGTGACCGGGGCTAAATTTAGCCCAAAAATCTAAACGGGGCCTAATTTGGATGATCAACCGGTAAGAATTGACAAAAGAAATTTGGTGGGTGGAGCTTATCCCGAAGGCCATACCAGCCATGCAGCCATGTCAGGGTAGCAAGCAGCAACATGCTGGACGATGGAGGCCCACTGGCCCAGCCCAATTTCTCCCCGTTCACCCGGCGTTGCGGCTGCGCTTCCCCCTCTCTCGGTAGGCCCCGTAGCGACGACTGGACACCGCCGCCGCGGCCACCGCCGCCCTGCCCTCTCTCTCTCGTTTCAGCGACTGGACACCGCCACCGCCGCCGTACCCTCTCTCTCGTGGCAGCGCCTGGACACGGCCGTCGCCCTACGCCAGGTCTTCGTCGGGCTCTTCGCTGGCGACGAGCACCCACCAGGTATGCCCACCCCTTCTCTCCCCTTCCTGCTGTTCGAAACTGTGCACCCAAATCCTAACCTGAGCAATTTGGCAATTTGTATTCGGATCTGATCTAATTATTAGTGCATACATGGATTATGTCTACCGACTTCGATCCTTTTTTTTTGCATAAAATTATCGGGTGTCCATGTGTACACCCCATGTCCTTTACTGGGTCTCCCCTGACTAATCTTCGCTTCAGTTCCAGTAGTTCAGTATTAGTCCGTGCTTTTGCAAAGTGCTGCCCCAGTGAGGACCAATTGCCCATGCTTCTACTAAAATTCTGTGCCCTGACCTCACTTATGGTCCTAGGACATTTTTTTTAAAGTTTTGAGGGCATGTAATAACGATGGCATGGTTTAAAACAGTCGCCCAAATCAATGTTGAGAGAAGGACAAAGATATGGATCTGCCTGTAATTGAGATAAATAAGAAAAGAGCGATGGAGGGAACGTGTGCGCGCTCAGTGCTTGCGCTGCCAGTTGGAGATCAACTTATGGCTGAGAAGAATTTTATCTCTGACCAGGTAAGCAACCAAAATCCAAATTATGAATGATGAAAATTTCTGATAAGCAAATTAAAATTCTACCTGTTCTTTATGAAATCGAATTGCAACTATCTTATTCATCCTAACATTGCAGGTATATGAAGCACACAAGACAGCAGAAAAGGAATCAGATGTGGCAATGGCAGCAGAGGAGGTAAGGGAAACCATGAGTTATAATCGTAAGCAGCAATAAACTATGGGAAACCTGAAATCAGGTGTGCAAATGCTTCATGATACTTCTTCCATTGTCCCAGATAATGCACTGGATAGTTGGAATCATTTTTATCGAAATGTTCTCCTCCACACATGTAGTGAAAATACTGGAAATATATATGACATCATTTAAAGGTTTCCAGACATTTAAATGTAAGAGAACAATAATCTTCAAGTATCAAAAGCTGACATTTTTAACATATGCAAAAAACGAATATAAACGAAATAGATTCGGTAGAAAGATATGAATCATGATTGCTGCTGAACTTAGGCAGGAGAATTGGGAAATCTCAGGGTGTTTTAGCTTTAGATTGTGGATTCTGGTTCCAAATGCTGAAGCTAAAGCAAAGAGGTCATTATTTGTAAAATAAATTCTTAGACTCCCAACTCCTCTAGAGCACAATCCACAAGCTATATCAGCTTTTGAGAATCCAAACATAAAACTGTTATGGATTGGAATGGCTGCACAATTGTATTGAAGTCCCACTTTGGGAATCCACTTCATCAAAGGAAAAAAGTCCCACTATGGGAAAATGTACAAGTATATGTTACATATGCAAGAAGGTCCCTACACTATTAGGAAAGAACAAAAGACATATCTACGATAGACCTATAGAGATACACATCTAACAGAAACAAACATGCCCTTAAAACTGAAGAGAAGCTTACAGGTTTGATTTCACATGATTTACTACATCAAAGAAACTGTATAGATTAACCAAAGATGACTAAATTCCAGGGACACTTTTTTCAGCAGGTACCTGTTTTCCCATTGAATTGTACTGAAGGTAATACTTTGTCAGAAATACAGGGACCTGAAGTTGCTGAGACGTCTGCTCAGGTAAAGCGTATTACGGAATTATATTGCATATCTAAATTGTTGGACGTTATTTTTTCTTTGGAAGTTATAAATGTTTTGAAATTACAGGATCCGGAGCAAGACGGTAAGTACCAGTACCATGTCTCAAATGATGAAGAGGATGAAGACTTCAGTGAGTGCCAAAAAGATATAGCTGAAGCAGAAGTCGATGGTGATGAAGACTACTTTTTTCCAAGTGTAGAAGATGTAGAAAAGGCTAGGGCTCCACAGGTTGGAATGGTATTTCCGACGCTAGAAGATGCTCACCATTTTCTCAATGTCTATGCGCTACTTACTGGATTCTCAGTGAAGAAAGGATGTAATTACAGACACAAGAAAGTAACATTTGTTTGCAATAAAAGTAGAAAGACGAAAGTGAATGAAACAAGACAGAGGAAAAGGAGACGCAATGTCATTGAGAGAACAGGATGCCAAATGAAGGTGCTTGTGAAACTTGTTGAAGGGAGATGGGAGATTAAAACGGTAAACAATGAACATAACCATCCACTTGTGAGCTCACCTTCACTGTCCACATTCTTTATCAGCCACAGGCACATGTCTGAGGAAGAAAGGATCTTCTCAAAAATTTTGCAAGAAAGCAGAGTTACGCCGTCACAAATAATGAAAATTTTCAAGAAACTAAGGAGCAGATTAAAGTACATACCTATCAGGAAAGTGGATGCCAATAAATTAAAATGGTCTGGCAATCAGATGGAGAATAGAAATATGGATATAGAGATCACACTAGAACATATTAGAAGATTTCAAATGGATCAACCTGGGTTCTTCTACACTATAAAGACCGATGAGCGTAACATTGTCAGGGGTATCTTTTGGACAGATGCACGAGCTAGACTTGATTATGCTTTATATGGGGATTTTGTCTTGTTTGACACGAGTTACACCACTTACGAACACAACATGCTGTTTGCGCCATTGATTGGAATTAATGGGCATGGTAAGGCAATTGTTTTCAGTTGGGCTTTGCTTGAAAATGAGACAGGAGATAAGGCAGAGACGTTCTCCTGGTTATTCAGGACATTCTTGGATGTGATGAATGGCAAGAAACCCAGTATAATGATCACAGATCAGGATTCAGCTATGACCAAATCAGTTGCCGAGGTATTCCCTACTGTTTTTCATAGGTTCAGCATGTGGCATGTGATGAGGAAAGCTAGGGAAATATTTGAAGATTTTATGGAAAAAGGACCTGTAATGGAAGCTGAGCTGATGAATCTGATTACAAATTGTTTAACCGTCGAAGAATTTGAGGATGGATGGAAAACAATGCTTGCAAAATACGATGCCCCACCAAATGAAGACTTAAATCTCATGTATCAGACAAGATTAATGTGGGTGCCAGTTTACTTCAAGCATGCCTTTTGTCCATTTATACGATCCACTGGACATAGTGAGAGCACAAACAAAATCTTCAAGGGTCATAGTCTGCTGAAGGATGCCATCGAAAACTTCCTCCATCAGTATGACATCTTCCAGAAGGAGGTTGTTAGTGCTGAAGATGGATATAGACTCGAGTCTACACAGAGAAAGCCAATGTACTGCACAAGGCAACCAATAGAAAGGCATGCTGAAGAAATTTACACCATGGGTATGTTCTTGAAATTCCAGAAAGAGCTACTTGATGCATCAGCTTTCAATGTCTTTGAAATAGAAAGGGGCAGAATCTATGCAGTGAAGAAAACACTGGACTATGAGGAGGCTGAATTTCCTAGAGACTCCTTTTCTGTAGAACTCGACCTGGGGAACAACATGTTCAACTGCATATGTTCGAAATTCGAACGAGATGGAATACTTTGTTGCCATGTTCTGAGGATTTTCACGCAGTTTGGGATTAACAGGATACCTGAACACTATATTAAACCAAGGTGGACAAAGAAGTTCAGAGAGCAGGAGTTACAGAAGCACCACAACGCGGAAAATACCAGATCAAATGTTTCATAGAATGCCTTGTGATGGGCTATGCTAATGTAAACAAGGGCAGTAGTTTGTGTTAGGCAAATCATTTTTCATTATTCGGATAGTTTGTGCTAGAAGTGGTTAGTTAGACAAGTACTCTCTCTGCCCTAAATTATAAAGGGTTATATCTTCGTGCAATGTTTCATATGTGTGTGTCTTTTTACCCCTCTGTTTCCATAATAACATCTGTTTTAGAAATTTTCAGACAGTTTTAAGTGTAGATAGGCATTCACGCATGTGTCTTTGGTCTACTCAATCTCCCACTTCCATTAGAAGTTGCGCCAATTATGCATGCATATATGCAGATCAATTGACCCAACAATTTGGAATGGTTTATAGGACAACGCGTTTGGTTCGGTGATCTTGTCGATCTGGCATGCAGTTCCTAAAAATTTGATTTGGTGCCTTCACGAGGAACGATACGGTTACCGATCGGAAGATTTCAGACCCATCTTCCCGCAAACCATACAGGCTGGTAGAGTTGAAGGCAAAATGTCGAGTTAACTAAAAGTCAGCATAAGTGGAACGGCACGCGTACTTCATCTTTTCTCTACTACCTCTTAAGTCAGCAAGGAGGGTGTCCACCATGCCCCCGCCCGTGCAATCCGCGCCCCGGACTCCGCCATCCCCGCCCTCCCGTGCGCCCCCACGGCCGAGATGCCCACCTCCCCATGTCCTGCGTCCAGCGCCCCGCTCCATCACGCTCGTCAAACCTAACCGCAGGCCGCCGTATCGCGCGCTCCCCCAAGCTTCGCGCCCCCTTCCCATCGCCCCCTCCCCCGCCGGGCTCGGCAGCGGCGGCTGCACATCGGCTTGGCGCGTGGTGGTGCCGATGCCCTTGGTCTTCCTCTCCACCTTCCCCTTCTTCGTAGCCGCTGCCCCCTCGACCGCCGGGTGCCGGCGTGGCTGTCCACGGGCCGTCGTTGTCGGCGCCCCTCTCTCCCTCCGATCGCCCTCTCCCCTGCCAAGCTCGTGCAGCCACTGCGGTGTCCCACGGCATGATGACGGCGGGAGATGCCCGGCACACAGGCGAGCGGCGCGGCGCGGGCGAGCGCCCCACCGGCTGCCGTCGCTCCTCGTCCCCACGATGTCCTCGCGCACGGCAACGACGGCGGTGGCCCAGCGCGCGGGCGAGCGCCCCTCCTCTCCCATCTCCCTGCTCACCTTTCCTTGGTATGGATCGACGGAGGAACGGGGCAATCTCCAAATGGGCACTCACCGTATCTAGCATCAGGCAGAGAGAACGGTCGATTGTGGCTCTTTCAGATCCTCAGCTTTCGGTGAAAAGAGGCAAGTTGTCCTCTTTCCAATTCATAGAAATTTGTACGGCTCTAGAAATATCTGTACTGGTTTGATTGAATTTTATATATCGTTTGCTAGATATGTGCAATGAATTATTCTGATCAGGGACATGCCAATATTCAATGTCTCCTCTTTTGAAATGTTCTCTGTTCTGATCAGCTTCCTAGGGACATGCTGCTTTCCGTGGATATGTACACTTTTCAAGGCTATGGAGAAGCAATAATTGATTTGATTCTAAATGTATATCTAGCTCCAGCATCAGGTCCGCTGCTGTCCTGCCATGAGCATTGACAGTAGAAACTGAACTTACAATAGCCTTTCGCTGCACCATGGAGTATATATACGGTAGTATGCTACTAACTTCTCATACTCCTTCTATCAAAGCATGCTATCCTGTACCAAATCTTTAAAATGGTTCCGCTCTAGGAGTTTAAATCAGAAGTGCATAAACCTGCTCTGCTTCATATGACCACATCTTAGTATCATATTGTTTCATTGATGGCGAGATGCATACCCAATCAAAATTTTGAATTGCTGAGTTTCTTTTGGTTGATTTTATAATTTTTGTTTTAGTTTCTGAATGTGTCTTATCGTTTCAGCTTTGCGTCATTGGCACTTTATGGTACGCAACTCGTAATTTCAGTTTTCAGGTGGGCTAGGATCCTTCGCATATGCTAGATGTGATCATTACTAGGTATTTTGTTTTCAATTTGTTTCTTAATATTCCATTTAGAATTTATTGTATGGCGAAATGAGTGTTTGCCCCTTGCATATAATATAGTGGTGCGATTTGTTTCAAGTTCAAGATTGCCAAGTAGTTTTTAGATTTAACCTGGGGGTGCTTTACATTTTTTGGTGAATCATATGGTTTATTCCATCTATGCATTTTATAGGGTTTAGTTCTGTATTTTCATTTATTTTTAATAATTGGTAGAAAAACAGCTTCAATGATTGTATTACGAACTAGATGTTTTGTTGTCATTATCTGATCAATAATTTGTTTCTAGATGCTTTGCTCTCTGTATGTTGGCAACTGCAATTGTTTGCCTGCTCAGCTCAAGCATCGCAAAAATGTGTTGCTTCATTCTGCTTGGTTTATGTTCTCAACTAATGCCAAATCAATTTACCAAAGCTTAGTACAAAGCAAGGATGACGAAAAGAAATTGTTGCTTATTTCATTAAATTTCATTTTAGATCACTACTTGCAGTTCAGATAACAAACGTTCAGTTTGCCAAATCCGATTGAACGTTGACATCTCATCTTCCTAAGCTCTTGTATACCCAGCTCATCTCCTCCAGTTTACTGACATATAATCAATGTCTTACCGTCAACCATCAAATTTTATAATCTGAAATTGTTTCGAAAAAATACAATGCAGAGCTAACTTTCAGAGTGTTTTTGTTGGTATCCACTTCATCTCTTTTGATTCATTTCAAACCTGTTAACAAATGTATATAATAGGACCTTTTCATAGATTTATTCAATGCTTTTTATATTTAAACATTGATTTTGTGTTAATTCTCTCAACTTCAAAATGCTATGAATCTTTACGTGCCTGATCTTCTTTTATTTGAGTTCCCTAGCTAGCCTCCTATCATGGCATTGCTACCACCATGGTTAATCTGATGTCGTCGATTGTAACTCCTTTGTCCACAGGATTGGCCGGATTTCTCGCCGTGGGCCTGTTACTGACGTGGACACACTTTGCTAATCATCTCCTTCCTCTCCGCCATCTGGTAATTCTCTTCGTGAACCTGTGCAGTTCTATGAGTACAGGACCTGAGTGAATTTCTTCATTTCTGTTAAATAATGGCTATTTGTTACCACAGTCAGTTACCTTTTTCTTTGATGCAGTACTCACTCCAAGTCCGAACTT
Organism: Paspalum notatum; assembly: GCA_022530915.1. Lineage (NCBI taxonomy): Eukaryota > Viridiplantae > Streptophyta > Magnoliopsida > Poales > Poaceae > Paspalum > Paspalum notatum. The sequence continues at coordinate 37,849,444 of CM039692.1, forward strand.
CTTATCGTTTTGGACAACGATTGAGTCAACCATTTTAAACTTTGACTATAAATAACTTTTAAATTATTTGATTTTGAAATTTTAACGCCATATCATTAGATTTGTTTTAAAAAATACTTTCACAAAAACATAAATTTGGTAGGATATTCTTTTATATTCTAATAGAAGCATTGGTCAAAACTATGTTTTGTAGACCGTGTCATTGTCTAAAACGACAAGAATTTCAGACCTTGTTCCATTAAGATTGTTTTTAGTTTTAGGCCCTGCCATGATGACAAGCTATGTATGTCATGAGATGGAACTTTTTACTATGAGAAATTTTCTCTTAGGACCCTTGTCATGCTATCGTTACAGTGTTAGAGTTTCGACTAGCCAACTGCGAATTATCTACTGTCCTTAATTTCGATTGATTTTTTCTTCCTTCGTGACTATATATGAACACTCTTTTTCATCTATTGATGCCACCAGATTGCGCTTCAATCTTTTTACCTTTTTTTTCTAGGATAGCGGTTGGAGGGCTTGTAACTGTTTTGCATCGGGCTTTAATATGAAATCCATCACCCTTAGGAAATATCACTAAAATCCTTTACATTGTTGTCTTGGCATTGCAGGTATGTTGTCAATCAACTGCTAGCACTTCTGTAACTGGAAAAGATAATTATTAGGATTCTATGGTAGAACACTTTTTTGGTTATACAATCTGAGATACTTTTCACCATCGATGAGTACCTGAAGCCCCTTAGTTCTTGTCCAGATTAGGCAAGCTATCAACTCCTGTCCAAGGTGAGCAGGCTGTTAAGGCAGGACATGGTCTAAGACAATTGTTGGCTTTCAAACACTTTCTACGCTTGTCTTGCTTATAGTGGGGGAGCGAGCTGAACTGGCAACTAAAAGTCTAAAAATAATATGCATTATGAACTAATATAGTGTTATACAATTTGTGTATATGAAAAGTTTATTACTGCTTGTTTGTGTTGTGTAGATATATACTCTTTGACACTTGTATTAGAGGGCTCAATATTTTTGAAGAATAACCTAGAGTGTCACGAAAAGTGATTATAATTAGCAGGCCTGGTAACAAGCTATTTTCTGGTGACGTGTGCTTCGGTAGCTTGGAGAGTTGGTATTCTGTGAAATTGATGCATATGATTTTTAATGTGATGTGAAAGTAGTAGCATCAATGTGGGCAAATTTACACCTACTCTAAATAGGAATCAACTTTGATTCCGCTTGTGTTTTAGAAACCATAGAAAAAGCACTTAAATTTTGGAAAAAAAGATGCATATGTGTGGTTGATGTACATGTGAAAGTAGTAGCATTATGATCACCATGTGACATCTACGAAACCACATTTGTATTGATAGTTGTCGTCTCCGTAGCGAAGCACGGGCATAGACCTAGTTTTATTAGAATTACGCATACTTCATCTTAACGCTTCAGGTCGGTGAAACACGCAAAAGATAGCAGAGCAGGAATCAGAGGGCTGGAGGACCCGTTATGGTCCACGCCACACCTAAGCCTAGCAAAGGCCCATTATTTCCTCTTTTCTTTTTCGCTCAGCCCAGCGGCCCAGCCTTCTCCGCGGCCTTTTCCTGCTGATCGAGGCCTTCCGGCGCTGCCTCAGTGCCTCCAGTCTGACTCCACCCTTTGCGCCGCTCTCCTCCCTCACGAGGTGACGCCTGCCCCGGCGCCGGCGCCCCGCCGTAGCGTGCGCCCGGCCGCCCGTACCTTAGCTAAGCGCATGCGCCGCACAGGCGCCTCCGTGCCCTGGACTCCTTTGGTGGCGCCGCACCAGCTTCGCTGCTGCAGTGCTCCTCCTGCTGCTGCGGCCCTGCCCCTGCGTCGGCGTGACCTAGCCTCGCGACTGCAAGTCTCCAGCAGGTATTGGCACAGCATTAACACGCCCACTGTTCTTTACAGCTTAATAGGGAAAAAAATCAGGCGATGTAGGCAAACGCTTTCCAATGTCTTCTTAAAATCCATGAACCAGTAATTCAGATTTTCCTTGCAATATTCTCTCGGATCCACTCCATATAGTGTGCGATTGTATTAATCAGACTCATGTCTTTTTGGGCTCGCGTATCAGTTGACTGGTTATTCATTTTGTACCATTGCTTTCTCTTGCAGGTTAACGAACTGATTGAAGACTATGTTAATGTATCATAAATAATCCTGCAACGTTTATCCTGGTATCTGTATATTATTATTTTTGTTGAAGATTATTATTTTTAGAATGGCTGCTTGTGTTCCAGCTGATGCCAAACTTCTGACCAAATTTGTCTTACAGACTACAGTCCCTCAAATAATAGCCAACACCAAGGAAATGATGATTTGGTGGAGCAATGTATGCCTCTGATAGTTCTTACTTTGCATCGGTACATACAAATTACAGATGAAACTTCCAGTACTGCCTTCAAGCTCAATCACAAACTTTTCAGCATGGTAATATCAAAATCCACATACTATCGCACCTTATTTTTGGTTCGTTCTCTGTCTAGAGTCAGATATGGCAATGGAGGTCTGTGAAAGAAATGTGGTCGTACTGTTAACTAGCTATGAACTTAAAAGTATTTATGAGTTATGAAATACCTGCAATGAGTGCAAATGTTCCAAGTAGTGTATTTTTTGCATTGTTCTAGGTGATGCATTGGATTGTTTTACTTATTTCACTTAGTCCTTTTTTTTTTCATGTTATAACAAAAACATTGCAACATAGGAAGCTATTCAAAGGTTACGTCATTTGAATAAAAAATGCAGAAGTAAGTTTCAAATGAACAAAACCTTGATATTTTAATATATGCAGAATACAAGCAGAGGGGACGCCGATTTGGAAGAAAGATGTGGAACCATGCTTGCTCCTGAACATGAGGGTGGAGAACATGGAAATCTTACAACTGAAGAAAGCTTGCAGGTGTGATATATGATCTCATTGGTTGTTCACAAACTCAAAAAATTGTATAGTATAAACAATGAAGACTAAATTGCAGTGGTGTTCAATTTCAGAAGTCACCTATTTTCCTAGGGAATGATATTGAAACAAACAAGCGATCAGAAATACAGGCCCTGGAAGCTGGTGAGACATTTGTTCAGGTACGTGCAGCCGAAAATTCATCTCACAATTAATACCGTTAAAAGATTTTCTTGAAAGCTATAAACATTTTTTATTACAGGAACCAGAGCAAGAGAATGGGACTTTTGCCATAAATGAAGGAGATGAAGACCTCAATGACTACCAAAAAGATCATGGTGAAGCGGAAGTTGATGGTGATGAAGAATATATGTTCCCAAGTTCAGAAGAAATGGAGAAGGCCAAGCCTCCCGAGGTTGGCATGGTATTTTCCACGCTACAAGATGCTTATCGGTTTATCAGTGTCTATGGGCAAGTTACTGGATTTGCAGTGAAAAAAGGAACAAATTACAAGCACAAGAAGATAAGATTTGTGTGCAATAAAAGTAGGAAAACAAAAGAGACTGATACTAGACAGAGGAAGAGGAGAAGAGATGCTATTGAGCAAACTCAATGCCCCATGAAGGTGGTTGTGAAACTTGTTGAAGAAAAATGGGTGATTATAGCAGCTATGAATGAGCATAACCACCCACTTTGGTGTTCGCCATTGTTGACCAGATTTTTCATGAGCCACAAAGACATGTCGGAGGAAGAGAGACATTTATCAAAAATATTGCAACAAAGTAGAATTAAACCAACAACAATAATGGATATTTTCCGGAAATTGCAGGGGAGATTCAAGAATATGCATGTCAACAACTTGAAACACTCTGATAAACTGATGAAAACTAGGAATACAGATATTGGAAGCACACTAGAGCATGTGAGAAGATTGCAAAAGGAGCAACCTGGGTTCTACTATGCTGTGAAAACTGATGAAGATAGCACTATAAGAAGTATCTTTTGGACAGATGCACGAGCTAAACTTGATTACGCTTTATATGGGGATTTCATTCATTTTAATGCGACTTATAGAACCAATGCATACAACATGCCATTTGCATCATTAATTGGAATTAATGGGCATGGTAAGCCAACTGTTTTCGGTTGGGCTTTGCTTGAAAATGATGAGGCACATACATTCTCTTGGTTATTCAGGACATTCTTGGATGTTATGGATGGCAAGGAACCAAGTATTATAATGACACATCAGGATTCGGCTATGCAGAAATCAATTGCTGAGGTATTCCCCACAGTTTTTCATCGGTTCAGCATGTGGCATGTAATGAGGGAAGCTGCTGCCGAAATTGGAGGTTTTATGGTGAACAGACCTGGAATGGAAGCTGAGTTGACACATCTTATTAAGAATTCTTTAACTACTGAAGTATTTGAGAACGGTTGGGAAGCAATGGTTGAGAAATATACTGCAGACTTAAATGCACACTTGAAGCTCATGTATTGGACAAGATCTATGTGGGTGCCAGTTTACTTCAAACATGTGTTTTGCCCATTTATACGTTCCTTTGGACATTGTGAGAGCACAAATTCAATCTTTAAGGACTATGTTTTGCAAGAGGATACCATAGAAACATTCATCAGTCAGTATAACATTTTCCAAGAGGAGGCTATTAGCATTGACAGACCTCAGTCAACTCCGCAAAAGCCAGTGTACTGTACTAGGCAACTAATAGAAAGGCATGCGTCAGAAATTTACACAGCTGGGCTGTTCTTGAAATTTCAGAAAGAGCTACTTGATGCATCAGCTTTCAATGTTTTTGAAAAGGAAAAGGAAAGAATTTATATTGTGAAGAAAGTTTTGGAGTATGAGGATGCTGAATTTGTCAATGATTCCTTCCCTGTTGAAGTTGACATGAAAAACAAGACATTTAATTGCATATGTTCGAAGTTTGAACGAGATGGAATACTTTGTTGTCATGTTCTAAGGCTTTTCACACAATTTGGAATTAATGAGATACCTCAACACTACATCAAGCGAAGGTGGACAAAGAAGTTTAGAGAGCAGGAGTTACATAAACTTTGCATGCAAAAGACAGGATCAAATGCTTCTCAAAATGCACTAAGATGTGCTATGCTGATGAATAAGACGGTAGAAATTTGCATTTCTGTAAGCAAGGATCCAAATCAAAGTCAAATATTCTTGGAAGAGCTTGAAAGGATTCAGCAGAAGCTGCCGAGCAGTGGCTGAGGACACGAATGAATGCACTGCTACTCAAGCAAACAAATGCAAGCAAAGTAAATGAATAGCGAGGAAAAGATGGAGCACCTACACAAGAAGATATCTTGTGCATGATCAATACATGCAAATACTGTAGCACGTAGCTCCAAATCATTTTTTATTTGCTGGGTTGTTTAGGTGACGAGTAGTTGGTTTGTGTTTTTATATGTTATATAAGGCATTAGTTAGAAGTAAATAGTTTGAGGTGAAAAATACATTGCTCTGAAGGAGACTTGAAGACTCCCTGCCCAAAACCTCTTGGGGTGCATGCCCATGTGAATGGATAACATGTCACTGCCAATGTAGCGCTTCACTGGAGTGGACCTTTGTCTAGTTCCGAGCAGTGAGCTGAAATGGAGTCGTCATTCGGTTCAAACAGAAAGATCGTGCCGAGTCCAGCATAGCGTCCATCTTATACACGCTCAGTTGGAGACAACGTGATCCCTCCTCTTTTCCAATTGTACTTCTGCGCCACAAACAAATAAATACAACTCACATTACCTAAACCAAGCAAATAAAAAGGTAAAAAGTTGCATAACTCACTAGTCCTTCTGTGATAGCCTGCCAATGGTTTGGACCAAACCGGATGGAATGGACTGGTTTTCTGGTATGGGCTGAATTAGTTTGGGCAAAAATGGGTGGAGTAGCGAGATGGGCTGGTTCGGTTGGGCCAACAGCTCGATAGAATGGTTTGGTTTGGTCTCCAACCCATCTAAGCAGAGAACGGAAGAGACGACGCAGCCGCGCCTCCGCTCTCCGCTCGTCCGCTCCCGGTGCGGCTCCCGCTCGGGGACCGGCGCCGCCCCTACTCCCGCTCCCGCTCTCGCTCCCACTCCGGCGACGGCGCCGCCCCCGCTCCGTCGACCAGCGCGGCTCCCGCTCCGGCGACCGGCGCCGCCCCGCTCCGGCTCCCGCTCCGTCGACCGGCGCCGCCCCGCTCCGGCTCCCGCTCCGTCGACCGGCGCCGCCCTGCTCTGGCGACCGCCGCCGCCCCCGCTCCGGCTCTTCCTCCGGCGACCGGCGCGTGCGAATCAAAGGTCTGTTCGTGCAACCATATTCTTCGTTGGTTTGAGGATGCAAGCGGCTTAGGTTGGTTTGGTTTTGAATGCATATCGTTTGGTTTGGTGCTGATGGCATAAATACATTTGGTTTGGTTTGGTTCGGTTTTGGTGTGGGCATCGCCCCAGGCTGCCGCGGCGGCCCAGCCTTCTCTGTGGTGTGGGCCTTCTTCTGCTCGGATCGAGGCCTTCCCGACCCCAACTCCGACACGGCCGTGAACCCGTCCCCGTCCCCGTCATGGATTCTCCAGCCGTCCAGCGCCGCCGTGGATAGACACTCTAGCAAGCCCCCTCGCGCCGTCTGCCCCTTCTCCGAACAGCTGCGCGGCGACGCACCCTAGCGGGGAGCAATCTCCTCTCCCCGCCACCAGTCTGCACCACGCAGGAGCCCGTGGAACTGTTGAAGAGCTGAAGAGGAACGAGTGGCAACGGCACAACGCCCCCCGCCTTCGCATCTTGGAGCGGCTCTGGGGCCAAGTCGCCGCCTGCTTTCCCAGCGTCTGCCCGCTCAATTGGTGCACCGCTGTGGATCTAGCTGGTAGGCCCATGCCTCTTTCTCCACTCACAATGCTACTTGAATTCCAATTGAGGTTGATAGAATATGCATAATTCGGATCTGGGATGATAGGTAGTTGTGGCGTAGCTGCAATGTCTTTAGGTTAATATGCTGTACAATGTTATTGGCCGTACAAATAACTAAAGATAAAACAAAATTATTCTGGTGTGTGTCTGAAGTTTTGAGGAACCGAAACGCCAGCTATGATGCATTTACCAACTGTTAAATTAGTGGATTGTGTTTCTATCAAGTGCTTAGATTGACATTTATGCATGCCTGAACTAATTCAAATTTGTTGAATTTAAAATATAATATGAGGCCATTGTAATATTTTTGTCGTGCTTCTGGTTAGTTTTACTTATCGGTCAAATGGCTTGGCAAATTTTATATATTTATACACTGAATTGCACATTACGCTATTGGTTAGGCCTGCCCTGAAGATGGCGGCAGCAATGTCACAGCTGGACAACGAGACCGTACGCGGCATGGCCATCGGTGCTGTCTTCACCGACTATGTGGGTTCCCTTACTAAAATCCCTAACTCACCTTTCCTTCGGTGGTGTCCACCTCGCACTAATTCGCTGTGGCATCTGCTCAAATACGGCTGCAGGCTGGGAAGATAAACTGCCTTGACTTCCACCGCAAGGAGGATCTCCTCGTCACCTCCAGTGATGACGACTCCATCCGTCTCTACAACATCACCAGCGCAACGTGAGTATACTGGCCTCGCTTTGTTTCTCCTAGCCGCCTTTTATGCAGCTGGATTATGATGTGTGAGATTGCCATATATGGTTGAGAAATGTGTTGGTTCTCCTGATTTATTTCAATGAAAAATGTTTTGAGAAGTGATTTGTGGGAGTACCCTGCTGCCAAGAGATTCCAGATTGTCTTGTGTTGATGGTAGAACCAATATTGCTGCGCGTTATGACCTCACAACCGTACCTGATGGGTTGATACAGCATGTTGGCCAATGGCCAGTTTAATCCTTTTGATAAATATATACATCAATCCATCCTTAGTGTTGCTCTTCTGTCATGTTGACCATATGCTAGAGATATATTGTACTCGTGCTGTCAGGCAACTGTTTCTCACTCTTGATGTTTTATGAATTCCACGGGCCGTCCAGCAGTTAAGTATTGATGAACTTATTTTCTGTAGTGCTGTTATGTCCGCTATGGTTGATAAAATTTTGCTCTGTTTGTTTCATGTACTGCAAATGGATCTGGAGCTCAATGGTCACAGTGCTTTATTAGCACCTCTAGCTCTTGGGTTCGGTTCCTCACATGAGCGAATTTCAGGGCTAGTTAAAAAAGTTACTTGCTGACCCCTTGGTTAACACATGTGAAAAAAAATGACCTATGGTGGGTGGACCCTCATGTAAGGGCTAGGGGTCTCAAGGCACAGATTAAGGCACAAACCATGGGTAGCTGATCCATGTGTCAAGGAGCCAGGGCTTGTGGCCTTTCTGGGTCGGTTTGACTGAGGATTTTTCTTAGTTCAAAACCACATGGGCAGTCTTTCCCTCACCAGCCAAGTTTCATGTACTTCATCTAAGTATTAGTAGCCGAGTTTCATGTACTTCATCAAAGTATTAGCAAGTCACCATTTAAGATTTCTATCTGCAACAGCTGTAATAATCAGTGCTAGAACTTGCTGACTATTGTTTCAGGTTATTAAAGACTACATATCATAGGAAACATGGTGCTGACCGTGTCTGTTTTACTCATCATCCAAGTTCTATCTTATGCTCATCAAGATACAATCTAGAGTCTGCAGAATCACTTCGTTATCTGTCATTGTATGACAATCGTTGCTTAAGATACTTCAAAGGGCACAAAGACAGGTTTGTTTGTTTATTTCCTCTGCATTTCTTGTTGTAACAAAAGATTCAGAGGGAAAGATGCTGAGAGGTATTCCTTTTATCATCTCAGGGTTGTTTCATTATGCATGTCACCTGTCAACGATAGCTTCATGTCAGGATCACTTGATCATAGTGTCAGAATATGGGATCTTCGCGTAAATGCTTGTCAGGTTAGCTACCGATCTTCAGAAGAAATCTGTTAATAGCAACAATATATCTTAAGTTTACATTTATCAGATGAAAAATACCATTTACCTTCTAAGCTCATCTATGCTTACTCGTTAATCATTCAGGGGATACTAAAACTGCGTGGCAGGCCTTCTGTTGCATATGATCAGCAGGGACTTGTTTTTGCTGTAGCGATGGAAGGGGGCGCTATTAAGTTATTTGATTCCCGGTCATATGATAAGGTATGTAGTGGACATAATACAGAACGGCCTATATTTGTGGTCGCCGTTTTGAGACCTCGTTTCTGGCATTTGCTTGCTGTCTGTGAACTTGTATTCTGTAGCTAGTGCTATTCTGACTGTATTGTTTGCTGCACTTGGTACCTTTTGGGCGGGAGGTTCCCTGTCTTTTGTTGGTTTCTGGACTTGTATCGTGTGCTGGTTTCCCCACCCTGACTTTTTGAATACATACTGTATGCTTCTATAAAAGCTGGGTTTTACCTTTGTTGAAAAAAATGGGCCATATGTTTATAGGTGTGAAATATTTACCTCGGGAATGAAATACAATTTCAGGGTCCTTTTGACACTTTCTTGGTCGGTGGAGATACAGCTGAAGTTTCTGACATCAAATTTAGCAATGACGGCAAGTCTATGCTTTTGACAACAACTAACAACCATATATATGTTCTGGATGCATATGGAGGTGATAAGGTCAGTTAGATTATCTTCTTTTTTCCTCTTCAGATACTAATCCTTATGGAGCACAATTTTCTCGTCTTATGTTAGCTACCCTTACATCCAGTTGCTAACATCATGATGTAATTCGCAGAGGTGTGGCTTTAGTTTAGAGCCATCTCCCAATGTAACAAATGAAGCTGCTTTCACTCCGGATGGTCAATATATAATTTCAGGTAAAACTACATTCTGATACATATTTTAGTTCATAAGAAAAATAAGGTCTAAAAGGGTGTTAAAATTATAAAAGCATAGCCAACTTATGTCTTTTTGAATTTACGAAGTTATCTAACAAGTAACAAGAATTCACGAGGCTGCTCACTGGTCACCAGGTTAGGGAGGTGTAATTTTGGTCTAGTCTTGGCCGTTCTCTTGCTGTTTAAGAGAGAGGAGGGTTGGCAGAGAGCTGTAATTTTTTGTCTAGTCTTGGCCGTTCTCTCCTGTTATAGAGGAGGGTTACTTTTGCCACTGGCCAATCATGCAGATATCAATGTTTTATTAGCATGATGGCTTCACTTCACAAGAACATGAATTGTTTTTTTCCCTACGATTTTTTTTCCAAGAATGAGTTTGTTTCCCAAATTTGTGCCATGTTTCATGATTTTTTGAGTGCTGGAAATGTGTTTTTCGAGTCAGTTTCTATGTTTCAAGCCTAGGTGGTCGTTTCCACTACATATCCTCACCCCCCCCCCCCCCCCCCCCGCCCCGCACATCACTACTGCATGTGTAAAGACTTGTATAGATGCTCATGTGAATGAACCTTGGAAATTTGACTGTAAAGGATGTTTTTCTTAGAACAGCTACCTATTGCATCATGAAGTTGCTGTTGAAAAATATGTTTGGTTTTGCAGGATCTGGTGATGGAACCCTGCACGCTTGGAACATCAATACAGTGCAAGAGGTGCTTTTCTTCAATTTGAGCTTTAAATGTGGTGTTACTATTATTCTTAGTGTCAGATTTCTTTTGCAGGTTGCTTGTTGGAACAGTCACATTGGTCCGGTCACAGCATTGAAGTGGGCCCCTCGTCGAGCGATGTTTGCAACTGCATCAACAGCCCTAACTTTCTGGATTCCCGGCCAATCGAATTAGATTTTGGTGCCTGGGGAAAAGGATGGAAATTCAGATGTGCGTACCTGGCAATTGTTTATATGATGTTCTTTCGTGCAAATAGCAGGCCGTATGTCTTGTTTTATTACCATATGGCACAGTTCCAGACAGATAGTCGTTGTAGGGCTCCCTTTCTTAATTATGTGCAAATAGCAGGCCGTATGTCTTGTTTTATTACCATGTGGCACAGTTCCAGACAGATAGTCGTTGTAGGGCTCCCTTTCTTAATTATGTGTAATAGACACTTGCATGTTATTTTACGGTGATTATTGTTAACGCAAAGCTGTCTTCGAGGTCCCTTGGGCGAGTTGGCTCCGGGCGAGTTCGGGGCACAACGGCCGTAAGTCTGGTGTGAGGGCAGGGTTCAACTTTCCGAACGGGAAATACCGGTTCCGGTCATTTTTTTTTCGTTTTGGCGCCTGTTCGCAAAGCGATTTCCAATCCGAATTTGGATAGAAACTGGTAATATTTTTAAAAATAAATTTCAAGTCAAAATTAGATTTCGTCTACAGTAAAACTCAGCCCGAATTTGGATAGATACTGGTCTAATACTGAAATAAATTTCATGTCAAAATTAGGTTTCGGCTACAGTAAAACTCAGCTGAGGACTGAGGAGTGGGGTAGGGACGACACGGTGGAAGAGTAGGTGAAACAGGCACCGACACCACTGTTGAGGCGTGGGTGGGTTAATAAAACGGCAAATTCGCAGCAGCCGTCGGATGGCGAATGGCGATCGTCCGGCGTTGGAACTCCGATTGCACCGACACCACTGTTGACGAGTGATGCAGAGTATGTGTGTGTGGATTAGCAAGTTGACCAAAGAGGTGTAGACAAAAACCCGGGAGGCCGAGACAAGCTAATAACGACCGCCGCGCCGACCGGAACGCGACCCGTCTCCCCTCGCCACGCTATTCCCCGCCTGGTGCCTATCCGCCGCTTTTTGCCCCCGGGCGGCCCTCTTCCGCCCGCCCGGAACTTCGCCGCTGCGCTCCCGCAACCTCCGCCGCCCACCGGGGCCTCCACCGAGTCCGAATTTGGGCTTCGAGGTTTGGAGTCCGAATGGCACGAATCTAGGCTTCAGGGTCGGATTCTACGATGCTCCGGCCCCTTAATATACAGCCGAGGTCAGCTTTTCTGGACCTGAAGCGGACAGGAAGGGGAATCGATCGAGAACGGAGGTTTTCCCCAACCACATCACCCCAGTCGAAGCAACCTCCGTCAGCCATAACAATTGTCGCCGCCGGCCTTTTGGATCGATCTTATTTTCTGTTGGTAAGCAGCTCTACTAGATTTCCTTGCTGGGTTGTTCTATATTTTCATTTTACCTCATCCACCATCTGTCCAATTTCCCTACTGTTCCTTCTTCACTAAAACAGTGCACATGGTTGTTCACTAGACAAACAAAGCTGAACATTTTTCATGTTTTCCCTTCTCTCTGCAGATCGTCCCGTCGAATTAGCCTAATCGCCTTGGACATTGCGTGGGTGACATGGTGCTGTGCAACAAACGGAGGATTGTGGAGCCATCAGGTGGTACGGTACTGTGGCCAAGCGAGATGACGGTCGGTCCCTGCAACAAGAGGAGGAAGGTCATGCCATCCAGTATCGTAGCAGCGCTGCCAGATGAGATCATGACCGATGTGTTCCTACGGCTTCCCATCAAATCCATCCTCCGCTTCCGGGCTGTCTGCCGGTCCTGTGATGCACTGCTCTCGTCCGAGGAATTCTGCACACTTCACATGGCGGCAACTGAGGTGGCACCAACACCCCCGAAGCTGATGTTTGTCTCGCCTACAGCCAAGTTTGACTCCACTGCAGTTTACTCCTGCTCACTACTGGGCCATGAAGATGACCTATTGTTCACCCTCGACAATGCCTGTGGCAACTTTGTGGATGTGGCACCTGCACCATGCCGTGGCCTCACCCTTCTGTATGATGCTGTTGCGCCGGCATACTACGTCTGCAATGCAGCCACCCGGGCAGTCACACGGCTTCCACCGTGCCAAGATGTACGATGCGCCACTGCTGGTCTCGGGTTCGATACGAGGACCAATGAGTACAAGGTGGTGAGGCTTCGCCATGGGAATCAGGAACAACATTTATTCTGTGAGATTTACACGCTCGGCAGTGACCATGGGGATCATTGGAGGCCTGTTGCTGGTGGAGTACCCTTTAGATTCTCCAAATTTGCTGATTCGGCTATTTCGAACGCGGTGCACTACAAAATGCAACCACTGTTTCTAGATGGTTTTCTGCATTGGGTGATCAACCATTCATTTTTTGCCAAAGTTCCAAGGGCCGGTGTCTTATCCTTTTCTCTCACAAGCGAGACGTTCAGCTGGGTCCGATCCCCACCCTTTTTTGTATCATCACAAGTCCACTTAGTAGAGCTTGATAGTCATTTGTGTATGATCCGAGACCTTCGTTCTAACTTGCCTGCTGGTGGCTTGCTTGAGATTTGGAAGCTTAAGGACTACAGCTCTGGTGATTGGTCACTGAATCATCGAATTGATTTGTCAGAGCATGTGTCAAGTGACTTCCTTGAGCCACGGGTTGTGAAAGTCATCGGTTCCTTTGGTAATAGCAATTCAAGTAAGAGAATAATCATCGCAACATCCAAGCATAAGGTTTTTGCCTATGACCCAATGTCCAAGACCCTGGAAACCATTCACTCGACCATGGCGATTCAGTCATCTCATCAAATTGAGCCCTCTGATATACGATTCAGTTTACTGATGAGACAGAGCCTTGTGCCAGTGCATAAGACAAAGGAAGAGATAGCCCTCTCATGTCCATTAGCTAAGGTAACTAGAGAGATCCTACTGCGACTTCCAGCTGAATCAGTACATGAGTTCAAACTTGTCTGTAAGCAATGGCTCAGATTGATTACAAGTGAGAGCTTTTCTCATGCATATCTTCTGCATAGGAACATGGACAAAAGGCTGAAGATCATGCTTGTTGGAAAAGGCAGTGGACAAACAGGCTTCAGTTTTGTCCCCTTAAACAAATGGCTTCAAAAGGCAACGGATCAAGATACATTATTTGACATAAAGGTTGTTTGCTCCAAGCCTTGCCATGGGTTGAATCTGGTAAGCATTGAGAAAAAGGACTATCTGTACAACCCATGTATAGGTTTTCAAAGGATCTACCATAACGAATGGCCGGTTTATCACAGAAGGTGGAACGTTCCGGCTGATTGCTTTCGACATGAAAACAATCCTTTTGCATTTGGCAGTAAGAATGTTGGTTTGGGGTTCAACCTGTTAACTCAGGAGCATGTTGTTGTGGAAATTTCCTTTCAGTTGAAGGACTACAATTCCCGTCAATATTACTTAGCATGTTCCATGTGGTATGCTGACTATGGGTTCCGACATCTCCCTCCACCACCTCTTCCTGTGAATAACATGCCTCCTGCCTATCTGGATGGAATGATGTACTGGATGAGTGAACCAAGGTTAGGTGACAGTAATAAGCGAGCCATTATCTCTTTCAACATCGCCACTCGCATTTTTGATGTTATTCCTTGCCCTTCGCGTGTTGAGACATGGAAGAGCAACAGTCTTGATCATGCATTTGTCGTAGAACTTGAGGGGGTCCTATGTGTTGTTCTAGCAGACCTAATTGCTGATGAGTTGGACATATGGAAGTGGGAGCTTGGTCAATGGGATAGAAAATATACAATCTATTTGAAATCTTGGGCTGACTACTCTCCTAGGACAAATATTGTGGTGCCTTTGGCAATTGACCCAGCAGACCGGAGGGTGCTACTAAGTACTGGTAGGAAGCTAGGCTTATACGATCCATTGAAACAAACAATTGAAAACTATTTCACCCTTGATCAAGAGCCACTTTTCACACCCAAAAAGCAAGCATCGTGCCTTGGAGTTCTTCCGGAATTTCGTATCGCCCAATGCACACATAATGACAATAGCTCCTCTCAATGGAAACCATCTCTGGACTGGTACGAGTCCACTCAGAGTTCTGGTGCTTCACATGGGGAGAATTTATCACCCTGCAACGACCAATCTAAAGAGGAGTTAAATAGAATGAGTTGTATGCCCCTGGTTCCTATGTTATATGAGGAGAGCCTACAACATTATCCTGCTCGACCGAAACGTAGACATTTGATGTTGATGCCTTTTCAGTAATCGTTGACACTTGCAGCGTTGGAGCATGCTGGCTGTGTTGGGCATATTTGGCTTTGCAATGTACAAGTTCGCTATTTTCTGTTTTATCGATGAATATCTTTGACCAATGAGCATTTCCTTTCTATGTATCTACTCGTTGTAAGAGTGCAAGACTGGATGGTTCTTTTATTATTTATAATTAGTTCTATAATGTTAATTTAAAGCAGGGCCGATTGCTTTAGTCGTTTTTTATTCTTCTATTTGAATTTTACTAGTGTGCTTACTGCTTGTCTTACTGAAACACCGCAATCAATTTATCACGATGTAGCTGCTGCGTTTATTCAAGATAGAGATTTGAGAACATGCCCTCCATGCGCAAGAGAATGACGTACACAGCTCAGCGAGCGTTCTTTCATTCTTTACTTGAAAACCTGGGCGTGGCACACCTTTTAGGTAGCAGCTTCCTCTTCTAAATGCAGGCAAACAACCCCAGAACTTAGGCATTGCAGATACTTGGTTACTTGGTATGTTTCACGGATTCTTTGTGATCGCTCTAAAATTGTCGAGGCTCTGGGGAACTCATGTGAAGGCGTTTTTGGCAGGGAAGTGCCAGCAGAACCGTGCAAGCTCCAAAACCAATATTGTAGCCTTCACTCTGCACAACATGTGTATGGAATCAAACAACATGACGTCGTAGTAGAGATCCATCTTCTAGAAACTCGCAGGTTGAATTTCCAACTGCTATCTCCTTTTGCCTGTTCCATTTTAGCTCCAGGAGACACCTCAGCGAATCCAGTTGCTGAAATTTTTCATGATAAAATAAGATCCATAGATAGAGAAATCCCCGGTCCGCTCCCAAGTTGGGTTAGGAGAAGATCCGTTGCATTCGCGGAACGTGCTCACAAGGCGCTCGTCCGCCCGTGCATAGCCGCGCGCCAGCCTTATCGTGCTCTCCAAGAGGTGAAAGTGAACCCACACGACGCGCTGCGTACGGCTGCGACTCGACTCCAGGGGCTTCGGGTCCGCTCGGCCGCGCCCGCTGAAATGAGGCTATGTTCTCTCTGGCGGAGAGAATAATCGCGGAGTGGATCAGCCTCAGGTGGGCCGTCAAGCACTCAAGCCCACACAAAAACAGTGTTCTGGCACCATGACTTATTAATTATTATCTTGGCAAATTTGGACATAGTAGTAAACGTTTAACTTGAGCAGTAATTGTTCGTAACACCTGCAATGGCAAAGGGCAAATCACAGTCTTGATCAGATTACTCCAGTATTTCGCCCACAATAGTAGATGACTTAAAATACAACGACAACAACCACAGAGTCTTGATCAGATTACTCCAGATGTTGCAAACAAAACAATTAACAAACAATCACATTCAGCAACGGCAAAAGGGCAAATCACAGTGTGACAATTATTTTTAAACAACTGGACAAAGTTGAGGAGAGAAATGATTCAGAATTTGAACTTGAATGTCCAAGTGGGTAACAACAGATTGCTATTAGCACTATGCATTCAGAAAGCACAAATGCAAGGACACCACATAGCACAGAGCAAACAGAAGCAGAACAAAATAGAACAGAATATGTTGCAACTTCCGAATTAAACCGAAACAGCATCGCCACCCAAAGTTCCATCGAGATTTCATTGACCACGCACCAGTGCGATACTACATTTCATCAGGCGACATGAACATCCATCTATCCGACTACCAAAATTTCATATCCCATCGCATAATGAACAAATAAACGGCAAGCCGCTGAAGATCATATCTACTAAGAAACTCACAAGAAACATAGACGGGCTCGGAAATCAATCGCTGCCCCTCGCCGTAGCCCTGACCAGCCGGGATCGATGCAGGGCCAGGTCATCGCTGTGGAGGCATAGTCGCCGAAGCGCCCCCGACGCCGCAGGCGCCGTTCATCTGGGAGGCGACCGACAGCCACCGAGGCGGCGTGGCGGAGGCGGGGGAACGGGACGTAGATGCGGTGGACAGCGACGCGCCAATTGATCACAGGCTGCATCTGCCTCCTTCACGTATGTAGTTGGTCAGGTACCTCGTCGGTGGCGGAGCCGGCGTACGTCGTGGGGTGATGACGAGCTTCTGCTCCTCGCCGGCCAGGGTGGGAACTGGGAAGTACGGTGCTGGGTGGAGGCGTAGCAGCTCGGCGCGGGTGACACAATGCCCAGGATGATGTGGAAGCGCGCCGCCGATACGTAGCCGTGGCCTCCACTGGTGTCTGGTGAAGATGGCCTCGTTGCCGAAGCCGCCAACACGCCGAAGCCGCTGCCGCGCAGGCGGGATATGGCGTCGCGGATGATGATGCGCACGACGGAGGACGCGGTCGCGGGCTCGCGGCGAAGGTGGCGGCCGTTCTGGCGCTGAGGTAGAGGTAGAGGCCGTCGTCGTGGGAGAGCGGCGGGACGACGCCGTGAAGGCCGTGCACGACGTATTGGTAGAGGGCCTAGAGGCCGTCGTCGTCGTAGAGCTCAGCGCGCGAGACCTCGCGCGACGCTGTCGACGGACACGCCGGCGTCGTGGACGTAGAACGGTAGAAGGCCCAGCGCCGCTCTGGGCCACCACGTCGAGGAAGAAGCCGACCGTAGGCCGACGGGAGCTTCACGGTGGGCACGGCGGTGAGCTCGGCGTAGGGGAAGTAGTGTCCAGTAGGAGGTGGCGGCGCGAGCACCATCGGGGCAGGAGGCCTGAAGGAAGACGTCGGGGACGGCACCGCGAAGATGGTGATCGCCCCGGGCCAGATCGCGATCGACGGCGACGGGCGAGGAGGAGTGTGGCCGCCGACGCCATCTGTTGTACCCAGCGATGCGTCGCCGCGTCGTCGTACCGGTACGCAGTGGGGAGCGGAGTGGGAGGGTCGTCGTCGTTGTGGTGGCGCTCGATGCGTCGACGGGTGGAGGGACAGCGGTCTCTGACTTGGGCGCGTACCACCCGTCTCCTCCGCCTGCGGTTGCGGCGCCGCGAGAGAGGGCAGATCCGCGGAGGCGACGAAGGAAGGAGGTGGTGGCGAGGCAGTTGGGGCTCGCATGCCGAGCGGCTTGGGCTGGCGGCGGGGAGCGGTAGTGGTGGTGGTGGGAGTGGGAGGCGGCGGCGTCCGTGGGCGTGGAGAGGAGCAAAGAGACGAGGTGGCGTGGTGGAGGGTCTGGTGGAAGGATCGGAAATGGAACCGCGGAGTCAGCGATGCGGTGCCGTGTCACTTAAGCCTCTGCTGTTTCGTTGGGTTTCGAGAATTCTGAGTCTAGTAAAGTATTTCGTTGCAACCAACCTTTTTGCAGTTAATCTCAACGTACCAACAATGTACTGGGCCAACAGGTTGTTTGAATTACAGAATTACCAGACGGTTGCTTGAATTACTGATACGATACATACTTTGATTTGAAATCAAAGGGAGAGGCAATGGGAGGGTTAATTTCACCCTGGCTCTTAACAGTACGACGTCGTTGCATAGGCTGGCCAGGCACCGCGCGCCGCCCAGCTTGGCGGCCGCTGCTTTCCTATAAAACCCCCGCCCTCCTCCTCCCAGCCACGCCCTCTCGCTTCTCTACTTTTCTCCCTACGTTATCCCACCCAGCAACAAACCCGTCTCCCTCCATGGCTTCCCACCGCAGCCCCACGCTCTGGAGTTGGGTCTCGGCGGAGATCGCGCGCGCGCGCCGCCGCGGCGTGCACCCTGGTGGCCGTTGCGGGAGTCGGTCTTCCTCCTCGCCGGGTTCTGGGCGCCTACCACTTTCCGACATCAGCGTCGGTTTCACCGATCTGAGCAACATCGAGCGCACCAAGGACTTCGCCGACCACCTCCACGGCGACGACTCCATCGCGCACCGCCTGCACGCGAAGGTGGACATGGCTCCGGTTCCACGTCGTGTTGCTGGCGGGCGGGCGACGACGACGACCCGCTCCCTTTCGCCTTCAGCCAGTACCCGCACGGCGTCATTGTCACCAGGCTCTCGCCATGTCGAGCGCATCAGCGCCAAGGACTTCCCCGACCACCCCCACGGCGACGACTCCACCGCGCATCGCCTGCACGCGAAGGCGGACACGGCTCCGGTTCCGAGTCGTGTTGCTGGCGGGCGGGCGACGACGACGACGACCCGCTCCCTTTCGCCTCCATCCAGTACCCGCACGGCTTCATCGTCACCAGGCTCTCGGCAGGTCGAGCGCACCGGCGCCAAGGACTTCCCCGACCACCTCCACGGCACCGCCCACCGCCTGCACGCGAAGGCGGACACGGCTCCGCCTCCACTCGTTGGCGCGCCGTGCTTCACCCCTCCACCACCCCTTCTGCCAGTGGCCGCGCGCCATCCAGCGACAGGGCGCCCGCTGCTGCTGGGTCTGCGACCGCGAGGACAGCCTCACCTACGGCTCTCTCTCCGCGGCGCCAGGCTTCCCCGACTGCGCGCGCTCTTTCCCCGCGGCGCCACGGCGGGAGTGCGGCTGCGGCAGCAGGCAACCGATTCGCTATCCTGGCGGACGAGGAGCCCGACCCTCCTCCGCACGCTTCACCGACCGCGTCTGTTACGGCTGCTGCTGGGAAGCCCGCCGCCGTTTCGACGCCTATCTGCTCCGACGTTAACCCCGAGACAGCACAGTTCGTTGGTGGAGGCGCTGGTGCTACTGGCGTGCGTGTCGGAGCTGCCGGTGCCGGAGGTGGAGGCGCACGCGCGTCCGGGAGTGCTGGTGCTAGTGGCGGCGGGCGTGCCGCTGCTGGCGCCGGGAGGGCCGTTCGACCCGGCGGTGGAGCTGCCGGCGCCGCTGGAGGAGGCGGTGGTGCTGGTGGAGGACCCCCTGGTGGAGGGCCTCAGCCATATGACCCGCCGCTGCCTGTCTGTCTGTCATGTTTGCCACGGCCCACGGGTACGCTCACGTCTATCGCCCATGCTGCGGCATCCTCACTTGCTGCGTGTGTTCGTGCCCATGTCAACCGCCAGCCGATTACCTCTTTCTGCCTGTGCCACAT
Organism: Paspalum notatum; assembly: GCA_022530915.1. Taxonomy (NCBI): domain Eukaryota; kingdom Viridiplantae; phylum Streptophyta; class Magnoliopsida; order Poales; family Poaceae; genus Paspalum; species Paspalum notatum. The sequence goes on from CM039692.1 coordinate 37,869,215, forward strand.
ACGAGCGGAGACATCTCACTATACCACCATGTCGATTTCCCGGGTGCACCATTTGTTTGGGTTTCGGCGTACCGCAGCGGCGCCTGGATCGCTTACCATTTTGTTGACGCGGCTCACATATTCGCTCCCGGTCCAGAGCTGATGGCACTGACCTATTACTTTGACAGTGCCTATCGAATGCACTACACCTATCTCCCTGTAGCTAGATTTGTGCTCATGCCTCACCATCCAGTTTAGGTGTGGTTTGATTCTGTAATACTGCTCTATGTACGGACCTTTGAACGGCCGTGAAATGTGTTGCTCTACCCTTTGATTTGATTTCAATAAAGATTTTGTGTGATTTGTGCGAGTTCTGATGTGTTGTGCATGTTAATTGAAGATCAGTGAGCCAGGCACACGGATGCATGACAATAGGATATTGATCAAACAAGGACAACAAAGCTCCAGACCTCTTGGTGGTGTTTGGCTTATATATTACAAAATAGATACTCTACAGATCGTTAATGGCATTACTTGGGGAGAAACCCCAGGACAAATTACTTGAGTTGGATTCGGTGATGGATGGGTACGGTGCACCGTGCAACTGCAGGCTCCACAGTTCCAAGCACTGAAAATAGTACGGTAGAATAACCTTATTAAACCAACGTGACTCAAGTAAAACAAGACACACTTATTATAATTAGTTCCCTTTCCAAAAGGGTTGGGAAAGGACATTTGAACTCTGGGATTTCTCCTCACAAGCATGCTAATAGTAAACCATGAAACTGACTATCCATAACTCAAAAGCAGCGACAGCAACCACAGCCAGATAATTAAAATGTAGCCGCCCTTTGTGTCCCAAATGTCAACTAATATTTACCGGATGTAGTGTCCCATATCATTTTTCAGTTGATGGCCTTTCAAATTAACTCCAGAAATTACTTTACACATGCATACGATTAACCACAATAATTATGCAATCCACAATGCACATTCACAACTCCTGTGAAGCAGTACCAAACGACATCCTGCAGAACGGCTTCTGCGGTGGAGAGCCAACTTGAACTGAAGCCGTTCTTTTTCCACACGATGAGAAGCCCGCGAAACGTATCTTTCCAGCTGGGGCAGCGGCTCCTGTACCTCGCGCATCGTTAGTTTGTGATTTGCGAAGAATTACCACTCGTCCTGAATTATCTCCTCACTGAGAACGCAGCCTCACGCTGTCACACACAAGGAAAACGGCGGATCGTTCTACGATCTGCAGACTGCAGATGTGCTCAGCCTGCGCTAGCTCTACATGGGAAGACACGCACGCATGGCTCACGGCAACATGCCAAGACCATGCATACGTCCAGGCGTCCCTACGGGGCTGTTTGGTTGCTGCGCTAGGGGGCTAGCCAGTCCACGCCCGAACGAGGCCCGTGTTTGGCTAATTACCTTGCAGCTCCCGTAGCCAGACCCAAGCTGATCAAAATGAGGTCCGGAGGGTGGCTCCGCTAGGACGCTCAAATCGGCGTTTCTTTCCGGGCCAGGCCAAATCAACAGCGCGTGAGCCCCGTGTGGCTCATCTCCGGCTCCCCTTGGCTCTCCATCTCAGGAGGAGCTCTCCTTCCCCGCCGTCGTCGTCCACAAAGCCCGCCGCCGACGCCGCGACGAGGGGGAGGGGGGAGCGGGACCCGCCGCGACGACGAGGGGAAGCGGGAGACGCCGCCGCGGCCGTGAGGAGGGGCGGGAGGCGCCGCCGCTGCGATGTGGGGGAGTGGGAGCCGCCGCCGCGGCCGTGAGGAGGGGCGGGGACCCGCCACCGCGACGAGGGAAAGGGGGCCGAGACCCGCCGCCGCGGCCATGAGGAGGGGCGGGAGTCGCCGCCGCGAGGAGAGGGAGCGACGAGGAGGTGGAGCAGGAGGAGCGCAGGAGCCTTGGCTGATCCATGTGTGAAGGATCCAGAGCTCGTGGCCTTTCTGGGTCGGCTTGACTGAGGGTTTTTCTTAGTTCAAAACCATAGAGGCAGTCTTTCCCTCACCGGTCGAGTTTCATGTACTTCATCAAAGTATTATCAAGTCGCCAGTTAAGATTTCTATCTGCAACAGTTGTAGTAATCAGTGCTAGAACTTGCTGACTATTGTTTCAGGTTATTAAAGACTACTATCATAGGAAACATGGTGCTGACCGTGTCTGTTTACTCATCATCCAAGTTCTATCTTATGCTCATCAAGATACAATCTAGAGTCTGCAGAATCACTTCGTTATCTGTCATTGTATGACAATCGTTGCTTAAGATACTTCAAAGGGCACAAAGACAGGTTTGTTTGTTTGTTTATTTCCTCTGCATTTCTTGTTGTAACAAAAGATTCAGAGGGAAAGATGCTGAGAGGTATTCCTTTTATCATCTCATCAGGGTTGTTTCATTATGCATGTCACCTGTCAACGATAGCTTCATGTCAGGATCACTTGATCATAGTGTCAGAATATGGGATCTTCGCGTAAATGCTTGTCAGGTTAGCTACCGATCTTCAGATGAAATCTGTTAATAGCAACAATATATCTTAAGTTTACATTTATCAGATGAAAAATACCATTTACCTTCTAAGCTCATCCATGCTTACTCGTTTATCATTCAGGGGATACTAAAACTGCGTGGCAGGCCTTCTGTTGCATATGATCAGCAGGGACTTGTTTTTGCTGTAGCGGTGGAAGGGGGCGCTATTAAGTTATTTGATTCCCGGTCATATGATAAGGTATGTAGTGGACATAATACAGAACGGCCTATATTTGTGGTCGCCGTTTTGAGACCTCGTTTCTGGCATTAGCTTGCTGTCTGTGAACTTGTACTCTGTAGCTAGTGCTATTCTGACTATTGTTTGCTGCACTTGGTACCTTTTGGGCGGGAGGTTCCCTGTCTTTTGTTGGTTTCTGGACTTGTATCGTGTGCTGGACTGCTGGTTTCCCCACCCTGACTTTGTGAATACATACTGTATGCTTCTATAAAAGCTGGGTTTTACTTTTGTTGAAAAAAATGGGCCATATGTTTATAGGAGTGAATATTTACCTCGGGAATGAAATCCAATTTCAGGGTCCTTTTGACACTTTCTTGGTCGGTGGAGATACAGCTGAAGTTTCTGACATCAAATTTAGCAATGACGGCAAGTCTATGCTTTTGACAACAACTAACAACCATATATATGTTCTGGATGCATATGGAGGTGATAAGGTCAGTTAGATTATCTTCTTTTTTCCTCTTCAGATACTAATCCTTATGGAGCACAATTTTCTCGTCTCATGTCAGCTACCCTTACATCCAGTTGCTAATATCACGATGTAATTCGCAGAGGTGTGGCTTTAGTTTAGAGCCATCTCCCAATGTAACAAATGAAGCTGCTTTCACTCCAGATGGTCAATATATAATTTCAGGTAAAACTACATTCTGATACATATTTTAGTTCATAAGAAAAATAAGGTCTAAAAGGGTGTTAAAATTATAAAAGCATAGCCAACTTATGTTTTTTTGTATTTGTCGCATATACTGATATAAATATACTTCTACGAAGTTATCTAACGAGTAACAAGAATTCACCAGGCTGCTCACTGGTCACCAGGTTAGGGAGGTGTAATTTTGGTCTAGTCTTGGCCGTTCTCTTGCTTTTTAAGAGAGAGGAGGGTTGGGAGAGAGCTGTAATTTTTTGTCTAGTCTTGGCCGTTCTCTCCTGTTTTAGAGGAGGGTTACTTTTGCTATTGGCCAATCATGCAGATATCAATGTTTTATTAGCATGATGGCTTCACTTCACAAGAACATGGATTGTTTTTTTCCCTATGATTTTTTCCAAGAATGAGTTTGTTTCCCAAATTTGTGTCATGTTTCATAATTTTTTGAGTGGTTGAAATGTGTTTTTCGAGTCAGTTTCTATGTTTCAAACCTAGGTGGTCGTTTCCACTGCATATCCCCCGCACCCCCCCCCCCCCCCCCCCATCACTACTGCATGTAAAGACCTGTATAGATGCTCATGTGAATGAACCCTTGGAACTTTGACTGTGCAGGATGTTTTTCTTAAAGCAGGTACCTATTGCATCATGAAGTAACTGTTGAAAAATATGTTTGGTTTTGCAGGATCTGGTGATGGAACCCTGCACGCTTGGAACATCAATACAGTGCAAGAGGTGCTTTTCTTCAATTTGAGCTTTAAATGTGGTGTTACTGTTATTCTTAGTGTCAGATTTCTTTTGCAGGTTGCTTGTTGGAACAGTCACATTGGTCCTGTCACAGCATTGAAGTGGGCCCCTCGTCGAGCGATGTTTGCAACTGCATCAACAGCACTAACTTTCTGGATTCCCGGCCAATCGAATTAGATTTAGGTGCATGGGGAAAAGGATGGAAATTCAGATTTGCGTACTTGGCAATTGTTTATATGATGTTCTTTCGTGCAAATATCAGGCCGTTTGTATGAATTATCACTTGTTTTATTACCATGTGGCACAGTTCCAGACAGATACTCGTTGTAGTGCTCCCTTTCTTAATTATGTGTAATGCACTTGTATGTTACATTACGGCGATTATTATTAACGCAAAGTTGTCTTCGAGGTCCCTTGGGCGAGTTGGCTCCGGGCGAGTTCGGGGGCACAACGGCCATAGCCCATAAGCCTGGTGTGCTGGTCGTCAGCAATTTACTTTGTAGGACTTATCCTTGCACATCTAACGCTAGCTGTTCGTCACTGTTCGCGCGCGCGCCAATGCACAACTAAACCAGATGCTGATGCCCACGGATGCGTACGGCGCAGGTTCTCTAGGAGGTGAGCAGGCTAGCAAAGGGCAGTGTACAAGGACGAGGTGACGAGTATCACGGGCGCTATGGCACGGTCTGGCGCGTCTCGATCTGGCGACGTTCAACGCCGTGGACGGTGGATCTCGCGTCCAGCGGCGCCAACGCGTGACGGCAACTTGTGGTGACCGTGACGGGGTTCGTGTTCGCGAGCGGGCGACGGCGACAAAATCTGGATCCCATATTATGAAGGTGAAACAAAACAGGGCCTTAGTTGGCGGGTCTGTTTTTTTGGGCCGTTGGAGGGTCTGTTCTTTTGGGCCGAGTTCTTGCAACTAAATTGTCGACTGTCGAAAAATGTAAAAGAAAAACTAAATTGTCGAGGGTCTGTTCTTTTGGGCCGAGTTCTTGCAACTATTCTTTTGGGCCGAGTTCTTGCAACTAAATAAATTGTCGATTGTCGAAAAATGTAAAAGAAAAACTAAATTGTCTAAATGAAAATGCAACGGTGGGAATCGAACCGTGGACGCCTGCCCAACAAGGGAAGGGTTGCTCCTCTAACCAATTCATATGTGAGTTGTGGAGGATATATATCCATAATATCTGAATAAAACATATTTTAAAATAAAAAAAATACAATCGTGCCGGCCCGTTTGGCACGGCCCATCTGACGAATGGAACAGGACACTCGCCATGGATGCAGCGAGGGAAAGAGGCCGTGACCGTGACCGCGTCGCCTGCCAACTCTGCCCAGGGCGGACGGAGCGTACACCTCGGTGCCGTGTGCCCGTGTGTATCCATCCAGGTGTACGAAAAATTGAACAATCGCAATTGGCTCCTGCCAGCCTCCTGCTAACTAACCGTCATTGCTATAAAAACAAACCCCCAACGCACCCACCTCTACCTTCCCTTCCGTGTTCTCCAATCTCCACCACCTCACCATCCAGAAACCCTCTCGAGTTCGAGCTCTCTCCCCCTGCCAGAGTTCGAGCCCTCTCCCCCTGCCCCCATCCCCATGGCCGGTCGCTCGAGCACCACTTTGTGGAGTTGGGTCTCCGCAGAGGTAGCGCGGCGGAGCCCGGACGCGGCGAGGAGTTGCGCGAGGCCGAGGAGCGCTCCTCCGTCGCGCCGCATCCCTCTCCGGGACATCGACAACCTTCTCTCCAGCCTCGGCGTCGGCGACCACCACCACAGCCGCACCTCCGCAGCGCCGCCTCCTCCTGCCCTCATCGTCGGCGAGTTCTGCATCCCTTTGTCATCTACGTCGTCTACACGCATCGTTCGAGCGGGACCGGCGCCCTCACCGTCTGGACCGCGGCGCGGCGCCGACACGAGGACCTCTGCGCCGCCTCCGCGCCTCGTCGCCGACACGAGGACCTCTGCGCCGCCTCCGCGCCTCGTCGCCGACACAAGGACCTCTGCGCCTCCGCGCCTCGTCGCCACCACCTCCACTGCGCCCGCTGCCCGCGCGCCGAGGACGGCTTCGCGCTCCTCCTCTCCGCGGCGCCACGGCGAGAGTCCCTGGACGGCGGGGAACAGATTTGCTCTACTCTCAGGCACCGACGAGGAAGATGCGATGCTGCAGCCTACTTCTCGACCCCGGCCACCGTCCACGACGCCGGCTCCGACGCGCTCTCCTCCCCCCAAGCGCGACGCTCCTCCATCTTCCACGCGCTCGGCGGCCGCGACGCCTGTGCAGCCCGCCGTGCCCGCCGCACCGCGAGCTCCATCTCCCACGCCCTCCACTCCGTCCGCGACCGCGCCCGCCGCTGCGACCCCGACGCGCTCTACTCCACGCCGACCTTCATCGTCGCACCCCACGAGCGACGCTCCTCCACCTCCATCTCCGACGACGCCACCTTCCACACGCTCGACGCCTGCGACGCCTGAGGTTGTGCAGCCCACCGCGCCCGCAGCAGCGACTCCCGCGCGCTCTCCTCCATCGCCAACGTCGGCCCCGGAGCTCTCATCTACTACATCGCCGCCCACGCGTAACGCTCCGACGACGACTACACCCCCGCGAGCTCCATCTACCACGCGCTCGACGCCGTCCGCCGCTGCGACCTCTACCCCGACCCCGATCCACTCGGCGTCGGCTGCAAACCCCACGCGCTCGACGCCGTCTGTGACTGCATCGGGTGCTGGTGGCCTCGGTGCTGGACGGGGCGCTACTGGCCCTCGCGGCGGTGGAACTGGAGGAAGCGGAGGACCCCCAGGACGCGGCGGAGCACCCCCAGGCGGCGGCGGAGGGCCCCCAGGCGGCGGCGGAGCACCTCCAGGCGGCGCTGCTCCACAGCCGCCGCCGCTCCCGCTGTGTGATTTCTGCAAACGGGTCACCGCACATATGTACCGCCGCTGCTGTGACCAGCTAAGCTGCTGCGTGTGCAGCTGCCAGTGCCACCCGGCGGAGACGTTCTTCTTGCCGGTTCCGCACGTAAGTGGAGACGTGCATTTCTATCAGCCGATTGAGTTTCCCAGGTCTCCTTTCGTTTGGGTCTCTGCTTATAGGACTGGGGCTTGGATCGGGTATTATTTCGTTCATCCATCTGACATCTATTGTCCAGGCGAGAATCTGATGTCGTATGTGTACCATATAGACAGCACAAACCAGGTGCATATTAGATATGTTCCTATCGCTAGGTGGATTTTGATGCCGTATCACGTTGTTTAGGTTCTCTGTTAGGTTCTATGTTTTTTTTGAATTGTTGGTGGGTTTTGATTCATAATCATGTGGATATTCTGCCCACAATTTGTAGTAGGATGCTACCATGTTTGATGAAAAAAGCTGTAGAGATTTAGCACCCCTTTGCATTGATCAGCATACCAGTCTTATCTCTTTTTTTTTTTTTACATGGATCATCTGGTTTGGATATCCCATGGGCATCTCTGGTTTGGTGTAGAATGTTTGCCTAGCCGTTTTCTGTGCATTCTTGTCAGAATGTCTGCTCCATTGGCATGTTCCGATTTTACCGGCACACAAATACTAGTTATCTGTGTCTAGCTACTGCTACAGGTAATTTTTTTTCTCTAGCAGTTATCATAGTCTCGCGGTTGGCGACTGAGCTGAGTGCATACTGCTGGATTAAAAGAAAATGTGGGATTATATTCAAGCACTTTCTAGTTTCAAGAATTTGATCAGCATCTGAATGATGCATGATTGCACGTGTTATTTATTCCTTATTAGTGTCTTCTACCCCGTAGCTTCTTTCAGTATCTCTTGGTGGCTGACTACATGCTTTTCCAGTCGGTGATACCTGGTGGAATTAACCTAAGTAGGATAGTTAATGTACAAATCTACTTGAATGACGAACTCTTAACAAGTCAGAACTAAGGTTCACTACATGCTTTTAATTCACAGCCCTGCTCCCTATCTCACCAGTCATCACCTCCTCCATTTTTTACGCTCGCACAATCCCAAGCAAAACAGAAGGAAGGAGGAACTAAAGTGTGGTAACTACTGTACACAATACTCGGTAGTAGGTGAGGAAGCCATTTGAGTTAAAAATGAACTAGCTGTTGCATCATCCGAACTTCTAAAACCGGAAAAACGGTCCTCCGTCTTGGTACATGCCGAGGTCGTCGATGTGCAGGCTGCGGTCCACCGTCGACAGCCCTGAACTCGAGGTATATCCCGAGCCCCTCCGCGTACACCTAGAGCTCGCGCCCAACGGCCATGCTGGCCGGGCCCAGCGCCGGCGGGTGCGCCAGCGCCGGCCGGTCCGCCAGGCCCGACACGAACCAGGAGTCCAGGAAGCGACGCGCTGCAACGCCGTCCCGTGCACGGACGCGCCGGCCTGGAGCTTTCGCAGCAGCGCCGGGGCCTGCGCGCGGTCGCGGCACGCCACGACCTCGGCGGACGCGACCAGGAGCTGCACCAGCTGCATGCCATCGGCGCCGCCTCCGCCCCGCCACCGCCGGCGCCGTGTCCCGAACCCGCACGGGCGCGCCGGCAGCACCGGGATGGCGGCGCCATCCGCGCCGCGCGCGCGACCTCCTTGACGTCGGTGCGAGCCGCGCGTGACCTCTGCCACGCCGTCCTCGTTGACTCCGCGGGCCGAGTGCCACGTCGGGGACACAGGAGTTGCCGACCACGCCCACCAGGTCGCCGTCGATGCCGTACGAGGCGACGGCGAGGTGCGGCTGCGGCGCCGTGGTGGCCGTCCCCGCGGCCAGCGTCGCGCACGCCGACCGCTACCTGCGCCAGCTCATGGCCGCGGACCCGTGTTCCGGTGCCGGGCCTGCGTCCGAGAGATGCTCAGCCCGCGGGGCTGGACGCCGTGCGGGGGCTGCGTGCGCGGGAGTTCCGCGCCACGCTCACGCACCTGCACCGTCAGGCCGGCCGGGAGGGCGGCACACCCGTGGACGTCGGCGCGCAGACGACCTCGGCCTTGGAGTGGGACGCGAGGAACCGGAGCTCGACGGCGGTGTCCGGGTCGGCGGCGTCGGCGAGCGGGCGGAAGCGGTGCGTGGAGACGTCAGGTGCCCTGGACGACGGCAGCTTCCCGCCCGCCGCGGAGAAGGCGGCAAGCAGCGCGGCGGTGCCCGAGTCCCCTGGAGGCGGCCGCGACGACTGCCAAACCGGGAGAAACTCAATTTCAATCTCCTGGGTCCCATTTCCAGCGTGGCACACACGTGGCGCGCCACGTCAGCGTCCGGTTTGGGCAAACCCGGTTTTGGAAGGTTGTGGACGTTGGTGCCAAGTTGTTGTATCCGTTTTTTTTTTTTCCGAAATTTGGAGACCCAATCGACACAGGATGTTTTTTGTTTTCCGAAGTTCGGAGACCCAATCGACACAGGATGCTAAGTTCGAGGGCCGCGAATGGATTTTACTAAGCCATTTATATAAGCCGGGGGGAAGAAGAGGAGAAGAGAAGCATAACCAAATCCTGCATAGTAGGGTTCTTGGTCCTTCACCCCCGCTGTTCCTCTCTACAGACTACAGGGACAGGAACGGCTGGAGACGCCCCCATTTGCATTTCGATCTGCTCACCGTCAACAGTCGTCGATCACCAGCACCCATCGATCGCGCACAAACCACCACAGCTGCCTTGCTGAAGCTGAAGTCAACACGAGAAGAAAGACACACCCGGAATCCGTCGATAAAAAGGGCAGATCGAAGCGGCATGGCGTCCTCGAACAGGCACTGGCCGAGCATGTACAGGTTCAGTGTCGCCTGCAACTTCTTCCAGCAACCTGACATGAACAACGGCGCCGTTTTGTTTAAATTCGTCGTGATTTGATTCTTATCTGTGCTTGAGTGCTTGCTGCTGTGCTCAGGGTGCGAGGAGAGCGGAAGGAACCCTGAGCCGAGGCCACGGTGGAACCCGCGGCCGGAGCAGATAAAGATTCTGGAGGGGATCTTTAACTCCGGCATGGTGAACGCCTCCAGCTGCAGGCGTACGGCCCCCTCGGCGACGCCAACATCTTCTACTGGTTCCAGAACCGCAAGTCCCACACCAAGCACAAGCTGTGCGTCGCGGGCCAGCTGCAGCAGTCCGGCCGCGCCGCCCGGGCGCGCGTGCGCGCGCCGCCGCCGGCGACGGCACCCGCCCCCGGCCCCGTCACGCCGCCGCGCCACCTGCTCGCTGCCCCCGTGGCTCCCACGTCCTCGTCGTCGTCATTGAAGAAGTGTTTGACACAACTTGATTAATTCTCATCACAAGGTTTACAGTATATAGTCCATACATGGGGTGAAACTGAAGAAGATGAAGAGCAAAAGACTAGAAGCTAATAGTCTATTTAACACCCCCCGCAGTAGGAACGCCGGTGCAACGGACGTTCATACTGGACCTAAACTCCATGAACATAGACGACGGGAGGCCCTTAGTGAAGAGATCGGCGAACTGTGAGGAGGTTGGCACATGAAGAACGCGAACAACACCAGCAGCCACACGCTCCCAGACAAAGTGAAGGTCAATCTCAATGTGTTTGGTACGTTGATGTTGCACCGGATTGGAGGAGAGGTAGACCGCACTCACATTGTCGCAGTACACGAGCGTGGTGCGCTGAGGAGGGTGGTGGAGCTCCTGAAGGAGTTGGCGGAGCCAAGAAGCTTCGGCAACGCCATTCGCAACTGCACGATATTCAGGCTCGGCGCTGGAGCGAGAAACCGTCTGCTGACGTTTGCTAGACCAAGAAATCAGGTTATCACCGAGGAACACAGCATACCCTGAAGTAGAGCGACGCGTGTTAGGACAGCCCGCCCAATCGGTGTCAGTGTAGACGGTGAGAGCTGATGATGGCGTACAGCCAAGAAGGAGACCAAGGTCCGTGGTGCCCTGAAGATAGCGAAGAATGCGCTTCACTGCAGTAAGGTGAGGCTCTCGCGGGTCATGCATATGAAGGCAGACTTGCTGAACGGCATAGGCGAGGTCAGGCCGAGTAAAGGTCAAATACTGGAGTGCTCCAACCAAACTGCGATACAAAGTTGGGTCAGCTACAGGAGCCCCGTCAGATGAAAGCTTGGCCTGAGTGTCCACGGGAGTGGTGCATGGCTTGCATGCAGTCATGCCGGCACGCTCGAGGAGGTCGAGAGCATACTGGCGTTGCGAGAGCATCATCCCAGACGGAGAGCGTGTAACAGCAATGCCCAAGAAATGCTGCAAGGGACCAAGATCCATCATGGGGAAGGAAGCCTGTAAAGCGGTGATAAGCTGACGAAGCAAAGTAGCTGACGAGGCAGTCAGGACGATATCATCCACATAGAGGAGCAGGTAGCCTGTACCAGAATCCCATCTGTAAATAAATAATGAGGTGTCGGACTTGGCCTCGAGAAAACCTAGCTTCTGCAGATAGGAAGCAAAGCAACTGTACCAGGTGCGAGGAGCTTGCTTGAGACCATATAAGGATTTGTTGAGGCGACAAACATGGTCAGGGTGAGTCGCATCAACAAAACCAGAAGGCTGAGAGCAGAACACAGTCTCGGAGAGAGTACCATGGAGGAATGCATTCTTGACGTCGAGTTGATGGATAGGCCAGTTGTTGGAGAGAGCCAAGCTGAGCACAGTGCGGATAGTGGCTGGCTTCACAACAGGACTGAACGTCTCATCAAAATCAACACCAGGACGCTGTGTAAATCCACGGAGAACCCAACGAGCTTTGTAACGGTCAAGCGTACCATCAGAGTTGAGCTTGTGCCGAAAGATCCATTTGCCAGTCACGACATTGGCATGAGGAGGCCGCGGTACTAAAGTCCAGGTGTTGTTTGTAGTCAAAGCCTGAAATTCTTCTTCCATGGCACCACGCCAGTTAGGATCAGTAAGAGCACTGCGGACTGAAAGTGGTACAGGTGACAGAGCAGTCACATGAAGGTTCTTGCTTGGCTGCCGGAACCCACTTTTGGCGCGAGTACGCATGACATGATCATTGACAGTGGGCAGCACAGGGACTGCACCAGGAGGCAGCACCGGGACGACAGGGTGCAGGCGCGGCACACGAGTAGAGCGGGCCTGCCCCGCACCAGCCCAGCGCCAAGCTGAAGGAGAGGCAGGTGCCCAGGCCGGCGATGAAGATGGCCCAGCAGACAGCGGTAGCCCAGTGGAGGCGGGCAGGCCACCAAGCGACGAGGGAGCCACGCCAGGCCCAGCCGGCGACGGCGCGCCAGGCGGCGACCTGAGCCCACCCGACGGGGGCAGCCCACCAGGCGGGGACCCGAGCCCACCTGACGAAGGCGGCCCGCCAGGCGGGGAACGGGGCGGAGGCCCAGGAGGCGGGAGCCCTCTAGACGGCGGCCCCCCTGGCGAGTTGGGCCGAGCCAATGGGGGCAGCCCATGTGACGAAGCCACGCCCGGCCCAGCCTGCCGGACTGCACTGGGAGCAGTGGGAAATGGCGCCGGCTGTACTGTAGAAGGTGCCATAACATCTTGGGAAGAAAAAACATCTAGGAAATCAAGGTTAGTGGGAGAAGCAAAGGATGGAGGGGCCTCGGCGAAAGGAAAGGAGGACTCGTCGAAGACAACATGGCGAGAGATGATGACACGATTTGTGGTGAGGTCAAGACATCGATAGCCTTTGTGGTCGGACGAGTACCCTAAGAAGACACACAACGTGGAGCGAGGAGCCAGTTTGTGAGGGGTAGTGGAAGAAAGGTTAGGATAACACCGACACCCAAAAACCCGAAGATGATCATAGGACGGAGGATGACCATGGAGGGTATGGAAAGGTGTGGAGAAGTTAAGGGTGGAGGTGGGGTGACGATTTAGGAGGTAAGTGGCGGTGTGAAGGGCCTCAACCCAATAGGCAGCAGGAAGGTGTGCCTGAAAGAGGAGGGAGCGAATGATATTGTTGAGGGTGCGAAGAACACGCTCAGCTTTACCATTTTGTTGCGAAGTATAGGGGCAAGACATGCGGAGATGTACCCCGTGGGTAAGAAAAAATGCACGTGTGGAGGAGTTGTCAAACTCACGGCCGTTATCACATTGCATGCTTTTGATGGAGCGACTGAACTGGATTGTAACAAAAGCAAAGAAATGTGCAATGGTGAAGAACGTGTCAGATTTGAGACGAAGGGGAAAGGTCCACACGTAGTGGGAGTGGTCATCAAGTATGACAAGGTAGTATTTAAAACCAGTCACACTCGGTATGGGGGAGGTCCACAAATCGCAATGCACAAGGTCAAACGGTCGTTGTGCTCGGGACTGGGAGCGAGGGAAAGGGAGACGAACATGACGGCTGAGTTGACATGCATGACAAATATCCGTGGTAGTATTTTTATTACATGAAATAATGGAAGAACTAGCAAGACGAGACAAGGCCGCATGGCCGAGGTGACCAAGACGGCGGTGCCACAGCTGAGGTGACACACTGGTGAGTAGAGCATGTGGAGATGGACCGACAGGCGAGGGACACAGCGGGTACAAAGAGCCGGAGCTATTGCACCTGGCGATCACGCTCCGGGTCCTGAGATCCTTCACAGAAAAACCAAGAGGGTCAAATTCAACGGAACAATTATTGTCAGTTGTAAAACGACGAACAGAAACAAGATTCTTGATAATGGGAGGAGAGACAAGAACATTGTTTAGGTGAAGGTTACCGACAGTAGTTGACCCGGTGGCTGTGATGGGAAGATGGGACCCGTCGCCCACAATGATAGATGAAGGAGTAGAGGAGGAGGGTGGGTGAGAAAAAGATAGTATACCGGAGGTGGAGGCCATGTGAGAGGTAGCACCGGAGTCCATGTACCAATCCCCAGAGGGAGGTGCAAGAGTCATGGTTTGAAAAGCCGTAGCAAGACCCTGCTGATTCCATGGGACAAAACCACCGGTAGGGGCAGCAGCTGGAGGTGGCGATTGGGCCGTAGGCGATGGCCCAAGGAGGCCTGCATCCGGCCATGCAGGAGCTGCAGCGGCAGCAGGCCACGCCGCAAGTGCCTGCTGGGGCGGAGGTGGGCCACCTCGCCACCCTTGGACCGGACCGGGCCACATCTGGATGGTCCCGGTCCAAGGGTTGTACACCGTCGGCCAGGCCGTCGCTCGCGGGCCTGGGCCAGGAGCAGCGCCAGACGCGGCACCAGGGGAGGCAGCGGCACCAGACGACGCGCCGCCGCCGCCACTGCCGTCGCCCCCACCGCCACCGCTGCTGCCACCCCCCACCGCCGCCGCTCCCACGCCGGCGATGGCGGTTGCCACCACTGGAGCCGCCACCGCCACCGGATCCCCCACCGCCGCCCTTACCAGAACTCCCACCGCCGCCGGAGCCGGAGACAGCGGTGACGAGGGCCGTGGTCGGAGCAGAGGCGGGCGGTGTCGAGGTGAGTTCTTCAAGGAGCAGTTCGGAGCGGATTTCGACGAAGGATGGCAGGGGGCGCTGTTGACGAAGGAAGAGGCGCAGGTTGTGGTAGCGGTCGGTGAGGCCGCGGAGGACGTTCATGGCGAGGGCGCGGTCGGGAACTTGCTCGCCCAGTTCGATGAGGGAATCGGCAAGAGTCTTCATGCGGCGACAGTACTCGGTGACGGAGAGGGCGCCTTGACACAGGGTGCGAAACTCAGTGTCGACAAGGAGGACACGAGTTTTGCGGTTGCCGACGAATTGCTGCTCGAGTGCGACCCAAGCGTCGCGGGCGGAGGGCGTCGCCGTGGTGATGATCTCGAAAAGATCAATGGTGATGGAGACGTAGAGCCATGATAAGACATGGAGGTCCATCCGCACCCAGTGCGCGTCGGCAGGGAAGGCAGCATCGGAAAGGACATGATCAGCAAGAGCGAACTTGCCGAGCGCAAGCAGCATAAGCCGGCGCCACTTGGAGAAGGAGGGCGCGTCGAGGTCGAGGGTGACCGGAACGAGGGCGCGGATGTTGAGGACACCGAGTGCCTGCGCGTGGAGGGCAGGGACGGCGTCGCCTGTGGCGTTGTTGGTGGCAACGGAGGAGGCACCGTCGTCATCCTCAGGATCGGGAGGGACCGCCGCGAGACGGCGGCGGGCGTCAGCAAGGGCCTGCTCATGGCGAGCGACCTCATCTTCAAGGGCGCGGCGCTCGGCAGCAGCAGCCTCGCGCGCAGCGGCAGCCTCGCGAGCAGCGGCTCGGGCAGCGGCGGCCTGCTCAGCAGCGAGACGCGCCACTTCGGCCGCAGCAGCGGAATCGTCGGTGGCCATGAGACAGCAAGAGGGAAGCGGAAGTGGAGAAGGTTCAGAAACTGAACCCGTCTGATACCATGAAGAAGTGTTTGACACAACTTGATTAATTCTCATCACAAGGTTTACAATATATAGTCCATACATGGGGTGAAACTGAAGAAGATGAAGAGCAAAAGACTAGAAGCTAATAGTCTATTTATTTAACAGTCATCCTCCGACCGGTCCTCCGGGTCGAGCAAGTCGGTGAGGCCGGCCGCCGTCGCACCTGCGTCTTCCACCGCGGTCTTCCACGGCGTGGTGCCGTCAACGGCCATGGACTTGCATACGCCGACGACGCCGGGTCTGGTGGCCGCACGCCAACTTTACTACCACAGCCAGCTCATGGCGCGGCGGCGCCTGCCATGCCGCCGATGCCCGAGCTGATCACCTCCCCCGAGCCGTTCCTTGTGCAGTGGCAGCAAGGCGGCCATTACCTGCTGCCGGCCACCGAGCTCGGCGGCGTCCCCGGCCTCGGCGCCCACACGCAGGAGCCGGCCATCATGCACCGGGCCGTCTCCCCCAGCGTGCTGTTGGGCCTGTGCAACGAAGCTCTAGGGCAAGATTGCGTCGACATCAGCAGCTCCAAAGGGCTTGGGCATGGCCAGTACTGGAACACCAACCCCTACGGTTCTGATCTCAGCACCAACACCGACGCGGTGAGCGCCGTGATCAGGGACGACGAGAAGGCCAGTCTCGGATTACTCAACTACGGCTGCTTCGGCGCGACCACCGGCACCTACCGCTGCTGCTGCTGTCACTTCGGCCTCCCGCCGCTCCTGTGCTGGCTGCTCCAGTACGACCATGCTGCTTCCAAGCTCTGCGACGATAAGCAACGCTGCTGCCCGTCAGGACTACGAGCTCCGTTCTCACTGTTCGTCGTGTTTGGATCCAGAGGCTAAACTTCAGCTCGTGTCGCATCGAATGTTCGGATGCTAGCCAGAAATATTAAATATGGTTTAATTAGAAACACTAATTACACGGTCGAGGACTAAACGACGAGATAAATTTATTAAACCTAATTAATCTATGATTAACGAATGTTTACTGTAACATCACATTTGGTAATCATAGATTAATTAGGCTTAATAAATTCGTCTCGCCGTTTAGTCCTCATCTATGTAATTAGTTTTATAATTAAACTATATTTATTCTATACAATAAAGGGCAAGTTTAACCATAAATGTTTTTAACCTAATAGATTTATACCCAATTAGACTCAAAAATCTAACTTGTCCCCACAAACCAGACAAAAGAGGCCACCAGAAACAGGTTACGCAAGGGGGGACGCGAGTTCCTAGCGTGTAAATCCCCAGACATCGAATTTCCTTTGCAAATTTTTTTCACCAGATTCATACCCACCTGCCACACATGCTCTCGCCCGTGATCACGTCAATAGCACGAAGATTTAGCCCATTTAAATCCCGCCACAGCCCAACAAAACCGAATACAAACCTTAATTTTGATCCCAAATCGTGAATCCAGATATGGACATACATAGTCATAATCATTGCTCGTGTTCTCGTTCTCATTAAGGAACCACATGCAAGCAAAAGACACCAGAAAAAACTCACCTCGATCCGGGCCAGAGGCACGTGGATCCGTCCACGCCTGGCCAGGAGGAAGGCAGCGCCGGGGTGGGAGGAGGCGGCCCGACGACCACGGATCAGACCGCATTGGGGCAGGACGAGGTGACGGGGAGAGAGGGGCGGATCGAGGCCAGGAGGCAGTCGCGCGCCGCCAGCCGTCAAGAGGACACCGCCGCTAGGACCCTCGACGACCCGTCGGGCGGTGCCTTCCGTCGCTTCGTCTTCGATGAGGGGAAGAGAGAGAGAGGAGTGAAGGGAGAGGAGGGCGCTCGAGCCGCGCGCGGGCGGATGGAGCTGGGACGATCTAGCCGATTCAGCATGAGATAGTTTGGCATTTTTGAAGAACGAACGACGAGTCCAACCGGCGAGGGACCCGGCGAGCGGCGCCTTCTGTCGCTTCGTCTTCGACGAGGGGAAGAGAGAGAGGAGTGAAGGGAGGGGAGGGCGCTCGAGCCGCGTCGGGTGGATGGAGCCTGGACGATCTAGCCGATTCAGCATGAGATAGTCTGGCATTTTTGAAGAGCGAACGATGAGTCCTAGAAAATGGCACAGTGCCTTCATGTGGGAGGACTTCCTAGAAAATCGGTGACTCCCACTTTTGGTCTTGTATGAAGGCAAAGCTAGATTTTCTACGCTTTGAAACTTTTTTTTCAAAGAACGGATCACTAGTAAGATTCTAGAAAGATATTTGGCTAAACGGGGCCCCGCTGAAAGACCAATATTCCTCCCTATATAACATTGCGAGACCCAAATCAATAACAATAGCAGAGACTATGAGCTCCTCCCCTCCTAGCATATCCTGGCGGAGACAACTTTACGGAACCAACTTGGACAATTGGAACTCCTTGTTGTCACGCCTCAAGGGTTTGGAACTGCCCCAGGAGCAAGATGCTTTTTACTGGAACCTCATCCCAAATGGAAAGTTCTCGGTAAAATCGCATTACGCCGCCTTAATGATTAGTAATACCCCTAATGTGAACTGAGATCTATGAAAGTTGAAGCTCCTCCTGAAAATTAAAATCTTTTTATGGTATCTACGAAAAGGTATAATCCTCATAAAAGATAATTTAGCTAAACGCAACTGGTAAGGAAGCTTAACTTGCGCCTCTTTCCATAGGGAAGAGACCATTAACCATATTTTCTTTGAGTGCCGTTTAGCCCGATCAGTTTGGAGCATTTTACAGATGGCCTCTGGCATCAATCCACCGCAAAATGTGAAACATATGTTCGGGGGTTGGCTTCAAGGCTTTAATAAAATGTAAAACATGTGTTTCTACTTGGAGGAGTAGTCCTGTGCTGGGCTATTTGGATCTGTAGAAACGACTTAGTTTTTAAAGAAAAAAAATATCTTGTTCTCCTTTGCAGGTTATCCTTTCGGTGACATATTGGTTTTCGAGTTGGGTTATCCTCCAGCGGGAGGAGGTCCAGCCTTTGGTTGCAGCGGGGTCGTGGCACTTGGTGCGGGTGGCCATGGAATTTTTTTTTTGAGGTTATCCTTTCGGTGACATATTGGTTTTCGAGTTGGGTTATCCTCCAGCGGGAGGAGGTCCAGCCTTTGGTTGCAGCGGGGTCGTGGCACTTGGTGCGGGTGGCCATAGAATTTTTTTTTTTTTTTGACACATGGGTGGTGTTTTAGTCTTCGGATTGATTGTCACTGCTTCGTGTTGGTGTGATGTTTTTTCTATCTATAGTTAGCTGTGTGCCTTAGGCAAAGGCCGGAAGCTTGTACGAAGACTTTGTATTCTCTTAATGTATCTTAGTTGGTATATCTTTATTAAATGTTTCCATTATCGTAAAAAGAACCACCCTGCGATGCAAACCAAACGACTCGATCGGTTACCGGTTCGGATGACTCCAGATGATCCATCATCCTCCAAATCTCTATCTCTACTGGGCTCACCGAGAGGTCTAAAAAGAGTGTCCATACACTTGCGACACAGTAGACGTAGAGATGGTAGTTGAACGGTGGATGGGCAACGAACGTCCGGATGAAGCGACTGCAGACAAAGGTCATTCCAGCCGACTACAGAGGATCTGATTCCCACTCCGCCGCACGGTCCCGCGGGCGAGAAACCGCCGCTACGCCCTCGCCTTCGCCCTCGCGGCCTCGCGCACCACCGCCGCGCCCCTCGCCGTCGCCCTCGCGGCCTCGCGCACCACCGCCGCGCCCTTCGCCATCGCTGCCTCGCGCGCCGCCGCCGTGCCCAACACACACGGCCGCGGCGCCCATCACCCTCGCCCATCAACGCTTCAGGCGCATCAGCCACCTCGCCGTGGTCCCAGCGCACGCCACCGCCACGCACGCCGACCTCGCCCACGCCGTTCTCCTCCACCGTATGCCTCTGGTGCAGCCGCCGCGCCCACGAAATTTCCTCTTCCACACGTGCTCTTCGACGTTGAACAGGTATGCCACCACAATCTCCCTCATTCGATGATTGATTTATGCTTCTGGATCAGTCACCACGTGTTCGTTAAATTGCCAACTAGGGACTACGTATTGCACGTTCTACTCTTGGCTGGAATTTTCCCATACAAAGTATGTGCTTAGCAGTTAGAACAATGCATTAATGGGTTGTCGAAGTGATTATGTAACTTGACGATTGTTTCTGTATTCTATCGTTCAAAATGTGTACAGGGTTATCTTAGTACAATGAATGTAGAAACCGGCAATTTGAAACAAGCGAAATTTCACTCAGTATCATTGTCAACCATGGAAGTAGGCAAACGGTAAGCTGTTATTAATTCACGATACAATGCACTAAGGTCTCCATAGAAGAATTTGCATTGCAATGCAAAAATTTGCAAAGAAAGATTCCAAGTCTGTCAAACAGGAGGCATAGCGGCTACCAACAAAAATTATTTCACAAATATGGTCTTGTCCATTGCGTTGGTACTCCACTTAGTCTGTAGACGAATTTTGATAGCAAAAACAAACAAATAGCGATCAGACAATGACAACAGCAGGGCGGAAAGTATAACATCGTTGGCTGTAAAAGTGCCTCCACATGCAAAGATCAGATCTCACGACGATGTATGTCTTTCAGCATTTCTGATTGTTAATTCTCAGATGATTCTTCATCTACAAACAAAGATTAAAACATATTAGCTGGGTCATGGCGATAGGTATCCCTTTGCGGGAACGGAAGCTAGGTTCACCAATCATCTGAAAAAAAAGGTGTGACTGGGTCAGCATATGAACCCAGCGATACAATGACCAGGCAATCTCTCTAAGGTCCTCTACTTTGTTTCCTTTTCCTTTGCTGGGCATGGAGGTCATTCAGTCACTTAGCAACCGATTGTGAAATTTGGTCACTGCACAAGAATATATAAATTTTCTGACTACACTCTTTTCTTTGTTTTATGAATTATATGTCTTGCACTATTACTCTGGTACATGCATAGGGCTGTGAGGTCTAAATGGCTCCCGACCTCTTGTAGTTTGGTATCACACACCAGCTAAACATTAGAATCCATGCTAAATGGCAGGATGGGCAAGTACTGCTGTGCTGCTGGAAGATGATTTATGTGATAATCTAAACATTAAAAAGTCACATCAGATTGACGACATGGAGCCACTTCGGCTGCTAGCTCCTGCCCCTGCCCTCGCCATTCACTTGCGCACCGCCGCTCTGCCATGCCTGACTGAGACATGGGGATTCCTGCACATGTACAACCTCACGCCCTTGCTGCTCAGACCTCGAGCTCTACTGCTGCAATTAACAAAAAAAAAAAGGTTAAATCACACATTGATAAGAGGAGGCATTGGAAGTTGAGATTCATAGTATCTGATTTTATTTCTGAACCGGCAGTGTGTAGGGTTAACACTAGCTACTTTGTTATGCAAGCGATGGAGTGGTGGAATAGTGGTCTAAAAAAAATGCAACACTGTATGGTAAGTTTGTTGCATATATACATACAAATCATGTTACCCTTTTTGTGATAAATATTGTTGAAAAAATAGTCATCCCTAACACCCTACTGTTGCATAGGATGGCAAGATTCTACGACGCAACTTCTTGATTAATCTATTAACTTATGAAGGGAATTCATGTCGATTTCTAATGCCTAAGCATCTTCAGATATATCTTAACCTCATTGAAGAAAAAAAATAAATAGGTATACATTTGTTAGGATGTTTAAACATAGTTAAAATTTTTAGATATATAAACTACATTGGTCTATGGATAATGTTTTTGAATATACTATGATAATGTTATGGTTATTATGAGATCAACACCATTCGAGAATTTGACTTTTGCTTGTCAAGTACAAAAATCATCAATCAAAACACCTTTTGTTTTTGCAATACTGTTTTCATCCAATTTTTAAGCAACGCACGGGGCACATTACCTAGCGTCGAGTTAACTTAAAGTCAGCACATGTGGAATGGCACAAGCACGAAAGATAGCAGAAAAAAGGGAATCATAGGGTGGAGGCCCCGTTATGACCCACGCCATATCTTAGCCTAGCAAGGCCCATTATTTCCTCTTCACTCTTAAGCCCAGCGGCCCAGCCTTCTCTGTGGCCTTTTTCTGCTCGGATCGAGGCCTTTTCCCGACCCCAACTCCGACGCGGCCGTGAACCTGTCCCGTCATGGATTCTGCAGCCGCCCAGCGCCGCCGTGGATAGACACTCGAGCAGGTAGCAGCCCCCCCGCGCCGGCTGCTCCTTCTTCGAACAGCTACGCGGCGCCGCAAATCGGCACGCGCCCTGTGGGGGGGGGGGGGGGGGGGTGGGGGGGAGCAATCTCATCTTCCCGCGCACCGGTCTGCGCCACGCAGGAGCCCGTGGAAGAGCTGAAGAGGAACGAGTGACAACGCCCCCCGCCTTCACATCTTGGTGCGGCCCCGAGGCCAAGTCGCCACCTGCTTTCCCAGCGTCTGGCCGCTCAATTGGTGCACTGCTGTGGATCTAGCTGGTAGGCCCATGCCTCTTTCTCCACTTACAATGCTACTTGAATTCCAATTGAATATGAAACTCGGAACCGGGATGATAGGTAGTTGTGGCGTAGCTGCAGTGGTTCTGAAACGATCCTTTAATCTGCTGTACAATGTTATTGGCCCTGCAAATAAACAAAGATGAAAACAAAATTATTCTGGTGTGTGTCAGAGTTTTGAGGAACAGAAACGCCAGCTATGATGCATTTACCAACTGATAAATTAGTGGATTGTGTTTTTGTTAAGTGCTTAGTTTGACATTTATGCATGTCTGAACTAATTTGTTGAATTTAAAATATGGGTGTATCTCCTTGTTAGGTGATATAATATGAGGCCATTGTAAAATTTTTATCTTGCTTCTGGTTAGTTTTTACTTATCTGTCAATTGGCTTGGCAAATTTTATACTCAGACAGTGAATTGCGCATTACGCTATTGGTTAGGCCTGCCCTGAGTTGAAATCCTAGGTCCGCCACTGAAGATGGCGGCAGCAATGTCACAGCTGGACAACGAGACCGTACGTGGCATGGCCATCGGTGCTGTCTTCACCGACTATGTGGGTTCCCTTACTAAAATCCCTAACTCACCTTTCCTTCGGTGGTGTCCACCTCACACTAATTCGCTGTGGCGTCTGCTCAAATACGGCTGCAGGCTGGGAAGATAAACTGCCTTGACTTCCACCGCAAGGACAAGGAGGATCTCCTCATCACCTCCAGTGATGACGACTCCATCCGTCTCTACAACATCACCAGCGCAACGTGAGTATACTGGCCTCGCTTTGTTTCTCCCGCCTCTTTTTATGCAGCTGGATTCTGATGTGTGAGATTGTCATATGTGGTTGAGAAATGTGTTGGTTCTCCTGATTGATTTCAATGAAAGTTGTTTTAAGAAGTGATTTGTGGGAGTACCCTGCTGGCAAGAGATTCCAGATTGTGTTGTGTTGATGATAGAATCAATATTGCTGCACAGAATGATCTCACAACTGTACTTGCCCCTGATGGGTTGATACAGCATGTTGGCCAATGGCCAGTTTAATCCCTGCAGTTAAGTATTGATGAACTTATCTTCCGTAGTACTGTTATGTCCTCTTATTGTTGATAAAATTTTGCTTTGTTTGTTTCTTGTACTTATGCAAATGGGTCTGGAGCTCAATGGTCACAGTGCTTTAGTAGCACCTCTAGCTCCTGGGTTCAGTTCCTCACATGAGCGAATTTCAGGGCTAGTTAAAAATGATTACTTGCTGACCCCTTGGTTAACACATGTGAAAAAAATGACCTATGGTGGGTGGGCCCTCATGTAAGGGCTAGGGGTCTCAAGGCATGGTTTAAGGCACCGAACCATGGGTAGCTGATCCATGTGTCAAAACCATGGGTAGCTGATCCATGTGTCAAGGAGCCAGGGCTTGTGGCCTTTCTGGGTCGGTTTGACTGAGGATTTTTCTTAGTTCAAAACCACAGGGGCGGTCTTTCCCTCACCAGCCGAGTTCCATGTACTTCATCTAAGTATTAGTAGCCGAGTTTCATGTACTTCATCAAAGTATTAGCAAGTCACCATTTAAGATTTCTATCTGCAACAGCCGTAGTAATCAGTGCTAGAACTTGCTGGCTATTGTTTCAGGTTATTAAATACTACATATCATAGGAAACATGGTGCTGACCGTGTCTGTTTTACTCATCATCCAAGTTCTATCTTATGCTCATCAAGATACAATCTAGAGTCTGCAGAATCACTTCGTTATCTGTCATTGTATGACAATCGTTGCTTAAGATACTTCATTCAAAGGGCACAAAGACAGGTTTGTTTGTTTACTTCCTCTGCATTTCTTGTTGTAGCAAAAGATTCAGAGGGAAATATGCTGAGAGGTCTTCCTTTTATCATCTCAGGCTTGTTTCATAATGCATGTCACCTGTCAACGATAGCTTCATGTCAGGATCACTTGATCATAGTATCAGAATATGGGATCTTCGCGTAAATGCTTGTCAGGTTAGCTACCGATCTTCAGAAGAAATCTGTTGATAGCAACCATATATCTTAAGTTTACATTTATCAGATGAAAAATACCACTTACCTTCTAAGCTCATCCATGCTTACTCGTTTATCATTCAGGGAATACTAAAACTGCGTGGCAGGCCTTCTGTTGCATATGATCAGCAGGGACTTGTTTTTACTGTAGTGATGGAAGGGGGCGCTATTAAGTTATTTGATTCCCGGTCATATGATAAGGTATGTAGTGGACATAATACAGAACGGCCTATATTTGTGGTCACCGTTTTGAGACCTCGTTTCTGGCATTAGCTTGCTGTCTGTGAACTTATACTCTGTAGCTAGTGCTATTCTGACTGTATTGTTTGCTGCACTTGGTACCTTTTGGGCCGGACGTTCCCTGTCTTTTGTTGGTTTCTGGACCTGTATCGTGTGCTGGTTTACCCAGCCTGAGTTTGTGAATACATACTATATGCTTATATAAAAGCTGGATTTTACCTTTGTCGAAAAAAATGGGCCATATATTTTAGGTGTGAAATATTTACCTTGGGAATGAAATCCAATTTCAGGGTCCTTTTGACACTTTCTTGGTCGGTGGAGATACAGCTGAAGTTTCTGACATCAAATTTAGCAATGACGGCAAGTCTATGCTTTTGACAACAACTAACAACCATATATATGTTCTGGATGCATATGGAGGTGATAAGGTCAGTTAGATTATCTTCTTTTTTCCTCTTCAGATACTAATCCTTGTGGAGCACAATTTTCTCGTCTTATGTTTGCTACCCTTGCATCCAGTTGCTAATATCACGATGTAATTTGCATAGGTGTGGCTTTAGTTTAGAGCCATCTCCCAATGTAACAAATGAAGCTGCTTTCACCCCAGATGGTCAATATGTAATTTCAGGTAAAACTACATTCTGATACATATAGTTCATAAGAAAAATAAGGTCTAAAAGGGTGTTAAAATTATAAAAGCATAGCCAACTTCTGTCGTTTTTGTATTGGTTGCATATACATATACTTTTGTGAAGTTATCTAACAAGTAACAAGAATTCACCAGGCTGCTCACTGGTCACCAGGTTAGGGAGGTGTAATTTTGGTCTAGTCTTGGCTGTTCTCTTGCTGTTTTAGAGAGAGGAGGGGGGTTGGGAGAGAGCTGTAATTTTTGGTCTAGTCTTGGCCGTTCTCTTCCTGTTTTAGAGAGGGAGGGTTACTTTTGCTACTGGCCAACCATCCAGATATCAATATTTTATTAGCATGATGGCTTCACTTCACCGGTACTGCCTTTTAACACCCAATAGAAATTGCAGTGATGACCTTTGCCCTGTGTTAGTTTGTTGTGCATGCATGAATAGCATGATGCATCGTTCTGGGGGAAATTATGTAGTGCAGGAAACTAATTCCTTTTTGACTTCTAGTGCACAAGAACATGAATTGTCTTTTCCGTATGATTTTTCCAAGAATGAGTTTGTTTCCCAAATTTGTGCCAGGTTTCATAACTACTGCATGTAAAGACTTGGATAGATGCTCATGTGAATGAACCTTGGAAATTTGACTGTAAAGGATGTTTTTCCTAAAACAACTACCTATTGCATCATGAAGCTACTGTTGAAAACAAAAATATGTTTGATTTTGCAGGATCTGGTGATGGAACCCTGCATGCTTGGAGCATCAATACAGTGCAAGAGGTGCTTTTCTTCAATTGGGGCTTTAAATGCGGTGTTACTATTAGTTCTTAGTGTCAGATTTCTTTTGCAGGTTGCTTGTTGGAACAGCCACATTGGTCCTGTCACAGCATTGAAGTGGGCTCCTCGTCGAGCGATGTTTGCAACTGCATCAACAGCCCTAACTTTCTGGATTCCCGGCCAATCGAATTAGATTTTGGTGCCTGGGGAAAAGGATGGAAATTCAGATATGCGTACTTGGCCATTGTTTATATGATGTTCGTGCATATCAGGCCGTATGTATGAAATATCACTTGTTTTATTACCATGTGGCACAGTTCCAGACATACTCGTTGTAGTGCTCCCTTTCTTAATTATTGTAATACACTTGCATGTTATATTACGGTATTATTGTTAACGCAAAGCTGTCTTCGAGGTCCCTTTGGCGAGTTGGCTCCGGGCGAGTTCGGGGGCACAACGGCCATAAGTCTGGTGTGAGGGCAGGGTTCAACTTTCCGACCCAGTTCCGGTCATTTTTTTTTTTTCGTTTTGGCACCTGTTCTCAAAGTGATTTCCAGTCCAGATTTGGATAGATACTGGTTTAATATTTAAAAAAAATTCAAGTGAAGAATTAGATTTCGGCTACAGTAAAACTCAGCCCGAATTTAGATAGATACTGGTTTAATACTGGAAAATAAATTTCATGTCAAAATTAGGTTTCAGCTACAGTAAAATTCAACCCAAATTTGGATAGATACTGGTTTATAATACTTAAAAATAAATTTCAAGTCAAAATTAGATTTCAGCCACAGTAAAACTCAACCGATTTGGATAGATACTGGTTTAATACTTAAAATAAAAAAATTTCAAATCAAAATTAGAGAGTAAGGTAGGGACGACACAGTGGAAGAGTATGTGAAACAGCCAAACAGGCACGATCTAAGCTTCCAAGAGAGGTGTTTTTCTTTGCCATCGATGGGAGGCGTAGGTCAGTGGGTGGGTTAAAACGCCGAGTGATGCAGAGTATGCGTGTGGATTAGCAATTCTTTTTTGATAATATGTGGATTAGCAAGTCGGGCCGCTTTGGCAGGGCTTCTGCATCGGCTCCAGCTACGGCTTCTACACCGAGCGTTGCCAAAGGGTTACGTGAGAACGGCTTCACCGGCGAGATACGGACGGAGCCGATTCCAAGTTTGTACTGCAGCATCCAAGCCGCGAAAACTAGCTTCTCGCGGCTATGTGGGCGTACGTATTTAACAGAGCATCATATCTATTATATATCTATATCTATACTATTTTTTATATATCTATACCTAATATTAAAATAAATAAGGTTTCACGGTCCACCATGACAAGCGCGGTCCGTCCTGGCAAACGAGGCCCACCTGTCAGGCTCCCTCAGTCAAAATCAGATGCCGCGTCTTGGCCGCCTCCGACTCGCAAATCAAAATCTACGCACAGGGGAAAACAAATCCATCCGGAGACTGCTGTCGAATTGGACTAGGACTGTCGAGTAGGCCCAAAACGATAAGTATACATCATATGAAGAAACTATAATCAATCCCAAATCGCAATTTCACCGGTGCACAAGCATGCTCATAAACTTTGTTCAACAAGTTATGACAGATCCGAGATCCGAGAAGAGTTGAGAAAATCTCGCAAACCAGAATATGAGAGAAGAGGCGAGAAAAATAAATCATGCGGAAGACATCAGACGGGAGCTTATATGGTCGAATCAAGCCACGAAGGAAGTCAGGCTAAAAAAATACAGCTTATGCGGTCGAATCATGGGAGAGAGAATCAAGAACCACAAGACGGCGGCGCGAAACAGGGGGAAGACGACGATGGAAGCAGTAGCAGGGGAAGCCTCCTGCAGGCCGCCGCGCGGACACGCCTGAGCGCGCCCCTGCCTTGAGGCGGTGATCTCCACGCCGGCACCCGGCCGGCGGCCTGGCGCTCTGCTACCCGCGGGCACGGAGGAGGAGGAGCCGAGGGGGGCGACGTGCGGCGGAGAGAGAGAGAGGAGCGAACGAGGGGGAGGAGAGCGGACGAGCGGCGGCGGCTATGACGAGTGTGTGATGGTGAGAGAGTTTGAGAATTTCAGGGTTTCATGCTGTGCTCATCCAGTTGCGAACACGGGCTGGATTTATTTGGACCGATAGCGAACACGGGCTGTCCAATCTCATCCAGCAGACATGATGAAATGGGCGCCATGGGCTTTAAGTTAAAAAATGGTTTGCTTAAGATTAGAATTAGTATTTACTATATTTTTTATCAAACAAATCGATTAAATTATTCATATATATGTTTCAGTCATAATATATAAAGTAAAACTAACTACATCCCATATAAGGCATATAAAATTTTGACACGGTCATTAAAGTGAAAATTCGACCATTTATTTTTTTACAAAATATGTCACCAATAAATACAAAACTATCATCATATTAAAGTACTTTTGAGTACAAATACAACTATATAGCATGCACACACATTAAAGTACTTTCAAGCACAAATACAACTATATAGCATGCACACACTAAAGATGTATGTTTTTAGCTGAGGGGCAGTGCGTCATAATATATAAAGTAATACTAACTCCATCCCATGGTATAAGGCATATAAAATTTAGACACGGTCTTTAAAGTGAAAATTTGAAATTAAGTTTATTGAGTAAATTTGAAGTTGTTGTAAGCACGTTTAGGACTGTATATGATAAGATTAAAATAAACTAATATATTCTATACAATTATAGATTTTGTATTTTTGATAAATGATTCTTAAGTTTTTGTGCACTATAAATTCCAAATGGTTCATAAATTTAAATTTATGTTGATATAAGGAGCTATTGATTTTTGAGAAGGATCTCCTGGTCCTCTTCTATTATAAATATAAAGCTTTCTCCCGTTGCAACGCACGGGCATTTTTGCTAGTTAATATTAAAACAAGTAAAGTTGTTCGGTCCGTTTTACAGGTGGATCCTACCTAGCAGTCTCTCGGTACCTGCGTATCTAGTCTCTCGGCGTCGTCTGATCTGTCACGCTTCGTCCGTCCGTCGAAACCGACTATGTAATTTGGCCCAACGCTTCTCCAGTCCGCGTCTCATCAGATCCTTTTCCTCCTCTCGCTCGAGTTCGGCATGCCGCTATGTCCGACAAAATTGCACCCTAGCCCGTACAGAGAATAATAATAAATCAACCTTCAAACTCGCGGTGGAAGTAGAAAAGAAAAAAGTCGAGGGGGTCGATGGGTCAACAGCAGTCCGGCGGATCGACAAGAATCACAATTATGAGAATCACAATTACGAAGGAAGAACCTAAACGACCAAAAGAGAAGAACAAAGACGAGCAAAAACAACATCAGAGAATGGAGTGGCTCCTAAGCAGCCAAGCCTCGACGCCCACACGTACGCACACCAGAGCACCATCTCACGGCATCCCTGAGCACCATTCACCACGGACAGACTTGTCCATGCTGGCCATGCCGAAGACGAACCTCCGCCGCAGCCAGCTGCCGGCGGGGACGCAGGAGCAGGCACGCAGCACTCGGAGACAAAGCTGAGTGGAGAGAGGCTGACTCAAACAGTGGCCGACGAGGCGACGACTGGAGCTCCTCGCCAAAAGATCTGGCTGCGTACGGCTACAGCCCACAAGAAGTCAACGGGAGTCTATCATAAGGATAAGGTTACTTTATTTTTCAAAATTTATATTTAAAAAATTACACAAAAGTTCTTATTGATTAGTTATGTATTGCAGCTTTATATTTTAGCTCACATGTTAAACTACAATTGGAGAATCAGTCATCGGTACTTTACAACAGAGTTCAAGAACTGTACATAGATCATGGTGATTATTTTTATGAACTACACGTAGATCATTGTGATTAATTATTATTGTTTGCATTAGGGCCCTTGGGTTCAATGACGCGTTAATTCACACACTGTAAAATTAACATTACTTTGTGACGCTGGCTGATGGGTCACTTGAAAACAAATCCTCCTATGCTGCTGCAAATCATGAGTGACACTGTAACGAGGGGCCTAGACATTTTTTTTTATATATATGGACAGCCAGGCATGCCTGCATAAAATCTACTGTGAACCTTTCTAATCAATTACTGTAATATAATTTTTTTCTTAAAGTATGTAGCTCTTAGAATAAATGATAAAACTGTATTAACCGTGGCAATGCAAAGAGCGGATAGTTTTTTTCCCTGCCAAAAGATTCCATCCACCCATCTTGCTAATCAAATCAATCTAATTCGAAGCTGATTTGAATTCGAATTTATTCATGACTTAGGTTTGAACTGCATGCGCAGACCACGTGAAAATAGACATCTAGGTTGTATACCAACTATGTGATCGACGCTCTATATTTCGGTAAAATCAACACTTTTAGGCATAGGCAAGCCTAGATAGATAACATTTCCAATGCAGTTGACATCATCCTAAAATTTACTGAGATTCAACAGAAATCGTCAAAACAAGATGGCAATAATATCTTAAAGTAAAGCGGCAGAGTCCTTAAAAAAATGAGCGCCTTGCATACTAGCTCCATTTCAAACGTTCTATATATCGACGAAACATTGAGATAAACTTTTCAACATGACTGATTCCATCCAAAATTAGCTTTGAGCCAATGTGAGCCCTCTAAATAGGATGACATAATAGGCCAAACAATAAACACCATTTTACATTATTAACATAAAAAAACATTAAAACAACACAATAAAAAATTTGGTACGAAGCTTATACGCCACACATTATTGCTAGACTATAGACTTAGCAACGCACGGACATTTCTGCTATTTCATTATAATTACGTCCAAATGCCACTGTCTTATCCTTCCACCATCGGCTCCCATCTCCATCCTCGACGAACAAAACATACTGCTCGTGTAGCGTTGGTGTCCACGAACTCCGACAGCAGCACATGCATACTGCAGCTGAGCACTGGCCACGAATCAGCGGCGAACGGTGGCATCTAGCTATGCGCAGCACGCGGCAACCCGGGACAAGCTAACGAACCCGCCTTCTTCGCCACGCTATTCCCCGCCTGCTGCCTGTCCGCCGCTTTTTGCCCCCTGGCGGCCCTCTTCCGCCCGGAACTTCGCTGCTGCGCTCCCGCAACCTCCGCCGCCCACCGGGTCCTCCACCGAGTCCGAATTTGGGCTTCGGCGTTTGGAGTCCGATTGGCACGAATCTAGGCTTCAGGGTCGGATTCTACGATGCTCCGGCCCCTTAATATACAGCCGAGGTCAGCTTTTCTGGACCTGAAGCGGACGGGAAGGGGAATCGATCGAGAACGGAGGTTTTCCCCAACCACATCACCCCAGTCGAAGCAACCTCCGTCAGCCATAACAATTGTCGCCGCCGGCCTTTTGGATCGATCTTGTTTTCTGTTGGTAAGCAGCTCTACTAGATTTCCTTGCTGGGTTGTTCTATATTTTCATTTTACCTCATCCACAATCTGTCCAATTTCCCTACTGTTCCTTCTTCACTAAAACAGTGCACATGGTTGTTCACTAGACAAACAAAGCTGAACATTTTTTATGTTTTCCCTTCTCTCTGCAGATCGTCCCGTCGAATTAGCCTAATCGCCTTGGACATTGCGTGGGTGACATGGTGCTGTGCAACAAACGGAGGATTGGGGAGCCATCAGGTGGTACGGTATTGTGGCCAAGCGAGATGACGGTCGGTCCCTGCAACAAGAGGAGGAAGGTCATGCCATCCAGTATCGTAGCAGCGCTGCCAGATGAGATCATGACAGATGTGTTCCTACGGCTTCCCATCAAATCCATCCTCCGCTTCCGGGCTGTCTGCCGGTCCTGTGATGCACTGCTCTCGTCCGAGGAATTCTGCACACTTCACATGGCGGCAACTGAGGTGGCACCAACACCCCCGAAGCTGATGTTTGTCTCGCCTACAGCCAAGTTTGACTCCACTGCAGTTTACTCCTGCTCACTACTGAGCCATGAAGATGACCTATTGTTCACCCTCGACAATGCCTGTGGCAACTTTGTGGATGTGGCACCTGCACCATGCCGTGGCCTCACCCTTCTGTATGATGCTGTTGCGCCGGCATACTACGTCTGCAATGCAGCCACCCGGGCAGTCACACAGCTTCCACCGTGCCAAGATGTACGATGCGCCACTGCTGGTCTCGGGTTCGATACGAGGACCAATGAGTACAAGGTGGTGAGGCTTCGCCATGGGAATCAGGAACAACATTTATTCTGTGAGATTTACACGCTCGGCAGTGACCATGGGGATCATTGGAGGCCTGTTGCTGGTGGAGTACCCTTTAGATTCTCCAAATTTGCTGATTCGGCTATTTCGAACGCGGTGCACTACAAAATGCAACCACTGTTTCTAGATGGTTTTCTGCATTGGGTGATCAACCATTCATTTTTTGCCAAAGTTCCAAGGGCCGGTGTCTTATCCTTTTCTCTCACAAGCGAGACGTTCAGCTGGGTCCGATCCCCACCCTTTTTTGTATCATCACAAGTCCACTTAGTAGAGCTTGATGGTCATTTGTGTATGATCCGAGACCTTCGTTCTAACTTGCCTGCTGGTGGCTTGCTTGAGATTTGGAAGCTTAAGGACTACAGCTCTGGTGATTGGTCACTGAATCATCGAATTGATTTGTCAGAGCATGTGTCAAGTGACTTCCTTGAGCCACGGGTTGTGAAAGTCATCGGTTCCTTTGGTAATAGCAATTCAAGTAAGAGAATAATCATCGCAACATCCAAGCATAAGGTTTTTGCCTATGACCCAATGTCCAAGACCCTGGAAACCATTCACTCGACCATGGCGATTCAGTCATCTCATCAAATTGAGCCCTCTGATATACGATTCAGTTTACTGATGAGACAGAGCCTTGTGCCAGTGCATAAAACAAAGGAAGAGATAGCCCTCTCATTTCCATTAGCTAAGGTAACTAGAGAGATCCTACTGCGGCTTCCAGCTGAATCAGTGCACGAGTTCAAACTTGTCTGTAAGCAATGGCTCAGATTGATCACAAGTGAGAGCTTTTCTCATGCATATTTTTTGCATAGGAACATGGACAGAAGGCTGAAGATCATGCTTGTTGGAAAGGGCAGTGGACAAACAGGCTTCAGTTTTGTCCCCTTAAACAAATGGCTTCAAAAGGCAACTGATCAAGATACATTGTTTGACATAAAGGTTGTTTGCTCCAAGCCTTGCCATGGTTTGAATCTGGTAAGCATTGAGAAAAAAGATTATCTGTACAATCCATGTACAGGTTTTCGAAGGATCTACCGTAACCAATGGCCCGTTTATCACAAAAGGTGGAAACTTCCAGCTGATTGCTTTCAACATGAAAACAACCCTTTTGCATTTGGCAGTAAGAATGTTGGCTTGGGATTCGACCCATTAATTCAGGAGCATGTTATTGTGGAACTTTCCTTTCAGTTGAAGGACTACAATTCCCGCCAATATTACTTGACATGCATACTGTCGAGCTGTTACTATCGGGGGTTTCAACACCTCCCTCCACCACCTCTGCCTGTGAATGGCATGCCTCCTGCCTATCTGGAAGGAATGCTGTACTGGATGAGTGAACCAAGGTTAGGCGAGAGTAATAAGCGAGCCATTATCTCTTTCAACATCGCCACTCACGTTTTTGATGTTCTCCCCTGCCCTTCGCATGTTGAGACATGGAACAACAACAATATCGATCATGCATTTGTGGTAGAACTTGAGGGGGTCCTATGTGTTGTTGTAGCGGACCCAATTGCTGACGAGGTGGACATATGGAAGTGGGAGCTTGGTCAATGGGATAGAAAATATACAATATATTTGAAATCTTCGCCTGACTACTCTCCTAGAACAAATATTGTGGTGCCTTTGGCAATTGACCCAACAGACAGGAGGGTGCTACTAAGTACAGGTAGGAAGCTAGGCTTATACGATCCACTGAAACGAACAACTGAAAACTATTTCACCCTTGATCAAGAGCCACCTTTGACACCCAAAAAGCAAGCATCATGCCTTGGAGTTCTCCAGCAGACTTCTAGTGCCTCACATGGGGAGAATTTGTCACACAGCAATGACCAAACTAAAGAGGAGCTAAATAGAATGAGTCGAATGCCCCTGGTTCCTATGTTATATGAGGAGAGCCTACAACATTATCCCGCTCGATCGAAATTTAGATATTTGAGGTGATGCCTTTTCAGTATTCCTCGTCACTTGCTGCGTTGCAACATGTTGGCTGTGTTGGGCATATTTGGCTTTGCAATGTTGAAAGAGCATATTTTTTCTGTTTTATCGTTGTATATCTTTGACCAATGAGCATTTCCTTTCTACGTACCTACTCGTTGTAAGAGTGCAAGACTGGATGGTTCTTTTATTATTTATTATTAATTCTATAATGTTAATAATTAATGTAAATCAGGGCCGATTACTGTAGTCGTTTTTATTCATCTATTCTATTTGGATTTTACTAGTGTGCTTACAGTTTTGCTCCTCTCACTGAAGCACCACAATCTATTTATCACCATATAGCTGCAGCCTTTATTCAAGATTGAGAACACGAAGGGTTGTTTGAGTATGACTTGTGTTTTTATATGTTTGCATATATTTTTTGAATAAAACGAAGGTTTGAAGTTTTAAAAAAATCAACCGCTTCAAATAAAAAAGAATGGAGGGAGCATGTTTCTACTAGAAAATAAATTATAATGACTTGTTTCAAAATTGTTGAATGGTAATGATAGTTCTCCAAACCATGATATTTGCAATGGCACAAATTTAGATAATCCTTATAATTATGCACTTCATGCACTATGTTTTTCATATATTATTATTAAATATGTTCTATCTGGCCTGAATGGACGCGGCCCCTTCGTCTATGCGGGGTCACTCACTGGCGCGCGTGCGCCGCGCCGCGCACTCGGCCCGAACACGAGGCCCACGCGGGGGCGCGGAGGGAGGGTGCTGATGGCGTGCGCTCGGGGCGCGCGCGCCCAATAAGAATTGGGTCGGCTATGAGAGAGGAGCCTTGGTATGCTCTCTCATTACTCATCTATCGCTGTAGAGTGGGCCATGTACGTCTTTTTACCCTAAGACTGAGCTTACCAGTATGCCTAAAGAGAGCGCCCATACACCGTACGCGCACCGTAGACAGAAAGAGGGGTAGTTGAAATAGTGGATGGACAGGTGGGATGAGCGGGCTGGTGAACATAGTCTTAGTGTCTAGGGTTATTAAATATGTTCTCCTCTGCCCTTCGCATGTTGAGACATGGAACAAGAACAATATTGATCATGCATTTGTGGTAGAACTTGAGGGGGTCCTATGTGTTGTTCTAGCGGACCCAATTGCTGACGAGATGGACATATGGAAGTGGGAGCTTGGTCAATGGGATAGAAAATATACAATCTATTTGAAATCTTCGCCTGACTACTCTCCCAGAACAAATATTGTGGTGCCTTTGGCAATTGACCCAACGGACAGGAGGGTGCTACTAAGTACTGGTAGGAAGCTGGGCTTATACGATCCACTGAAAAGAACAACTGAAAACTATTTCACCCTTGATCAAGAGCCACTTTTCACACCCAAAAAGCAAGCATCATGTCTTGGAGTTCTCCAGGAATTTCGTATCGCTCAATGCACACATAATAGCAATAGCTCCTCTAAGTGGAAACCATCTCTGGATCGGTACGAGTCCTGTCAGACTTATGGTGCCTCACATGGGGAGAATTTGTCACACAGCAATGACCAAACTAAAGAGGAGCTAAATAGAACGAATCCAATGCCTCTGGTTCCTATGTTATATGAGGAGAGCCTACAACATTATCCCGCTCGATCGAAATTTAGATATTTGAGGTGATGCCTATTCAGTAATCCTCGTCACTTGCCGCGTTGCAACATGTTGGCTGTGTTGGGCACATTTGTCTGTCTGAGCCAACATAACCTATCCCTGCTGGTAGGCTATGAACCAGGTTTTTGTAATGTACGTAGAAACGTGCTGCTTCTGTTTTATTATTTGCCATGATATATATTATATATTCATAGTTTTTGTTACTTCTTATTGTTCCTCGAGAACTTGGAGTAATAGGGGGATTTATATCTTTGACCTTTCTGACCGCGTGCAGTATCCAGCCTCCTGTGTAGCAGTTGTCACTATTATTATTATTCTATATAATGTAAAAACACGACCGATTTATTCTTCTTTCATTCTATATTTGCAAGAAAGATAGCTGCATTCTTAATATACCATTCTATGTTGTGCTTCTGCATAACCTGAACCGAACATAAGGCAACATATTCATTTTGGCCCTTACTGGAACCACTCATCAAGTCATCATAGGGACATGTAGGAGAAGATGATCATTTTATTGCATAATAGTACTAAGCATGTTTGTTCCTCGAGCTCTTAGATTTTAGTTTTTGTAATAATATTTTATCCTATCAGGGTACTTTTGCTTCCAAACGATTTTATCCCATGAAGTCACACTCGAAGTTTACTTGAAAGCAACTGGGAGAGTGGTGACAAAAAGAAACAAAGAGCGAGAAAAAGGAAACAATGAACGTGATTAGATAAAAATAACAAAACAACCAATGTACTGTTACAGTATGTGGTCCATCAAACCGAAATAGCACCTTGCCACGTTATTATTCGAAGCAGCAAGGTGCATCTAAGAACTAGAAGCACCACATCATGGATCAGGAAGTCTAGTTATCTATCAAGCATGCAATGGAGCAACAGCTCCCTATCCAAGAGCACCTTACTTCTGCCTCTTGTAGATCTTGTGCAAGAAGGACTTCAGTACGTTCTGAACGGCAATGCTTGGCTGGGCTTCAATGTCTGCAATCAGCTTCTTGTAGCTCTCGTTCTCGTAGTCTTGAAATACAGCCTATAATAAAAAAGTAAACAAAATGTCAAACTTTGCCACATACTAAAGCAATGATTTCGTGCGTCATGTTAGTCAGACTATAAGCAACTTAAATGTCCTTTTCGTTTGGAAAAAGAAAATTTAAAGGCCCAGGCATGTAGTTGCTGCTACATCCAATCAAAAATAGATGTTGCTAACTTGCTATGGATACAGGCATGGTCTCAGAAATTATTGCATTCCAGTATCATATGCATCTAGGACCAATAATCAAAGGATAATATGAATATAATGTATGCAAAATGGGCATGACAGATAGATACAAATAAGCATCAGGGGTGGTTATGACAAACCTCCAGGTTAAGTTCTTTGTAGAGGTTCTTCACCTTTGCCACACAGGCTGGATCTTTCTTGCCATAATTTTCCTGCAGGACCATCAGTTGTTTAAAACTTTTTACAACCACCTTCAAAGTCATTGAAAAGGGGCCTGGAGATGTCAGGAGATGACTTACAAATAGAATGCACTTTTGCTTCTCATCAGCACGCTCAAGAGCTTGCACAACTAGCCAGGAGCATTTGTAATCTTCAATGTCAGTTCCAATCTAATACAAACTCCACATTGATCAGATCAAGAGAGCTAACGAGTCTTTTTTTGATATGATACGATGTTCATTCGAGTTACTGCAACAAATATACGCACTGACCTTGCCAATAAATTGAGGGTCACCATAACAATCCAGATAATCATCCTGTAAAGAGAACGATCATATTAAAGCTGAGTAATGATTGTGGCAGAAAATGGTTCATAGCGTGAAGTGCAGCAAAGATAGGGTTTACCTGGACTTGAAAGTATGTTCCCATTTCAACAAGAATATTCTCAACGTCACCGTAGTTGTCCAAATTCTCACCAGAGAGAAGCAGAGCACATGCAACCTTTTACCACATCCAAATTCAAGGTCATCCGATGGGCATTATATGAGAGTAAAAACAGATACAAGAATGAAAAATAGAAGGTCAGCTTTACCGGCAGATAAAATGAGTAGTATGCTGTTTTATATTGAACAATACGTCGGTGACTGCAAAAGGCACCACATGTAAGACAGTAAATAAAGGATGTACATCCTGATTCTGAGTGACCAAAGATACGTTACTATATAAAAAGTATTCATGTAAATGTAATGCGACAATATCAGAGGAACACTTGCCTTCACATAACAAAACATACAGACAAAGTTTTTCGAGAGCATTCCATATTAACTTACACTGTTATGTTATACTTTGTTAGATCTTTTTCTCCCTCGTGAGTTGTGATGAGGTCCAGCAGCTGACCTGAAGCTGTCTTGAACTCAACCTAGGAAAACAAACAACATAATCAGGACCTGTAATAATCTGAAAGCTTTGGCTTCACATAGGTGTACATCACAACATATAGTTACCTCATTGAATAAGTCGAGGAGATCACCATAGTAAGGTTTGCCTTTAAAGTGGCGGCGAAGGATCCGTGAAATATGGTTACGAAGGATAATCCCATCATTCACAGCAATGGAGCCAACCTATATTGCATAAACAGAACCCGCCCTTAGATATTACTTAGCAAAGAGAATTAGAAAGTGGTCCGCACTGAAATTAATACACGAAGGACAAGTATACGAATGAATGCCGTAGTATTCAAAACAGGCAGATTCTGTATCACTAACTTGAGGCAACCTGAACCAGCAAGGCTGGCCGCGACGAGTGTGGGAGTCATCCATGATATCATCAAGCACAAGAAAGAAAGCCTGAAGCTGTAAATACAACAGAGATTTCAGATGAGCTACTTGGGTTGCTTTACAACCATTCTTCCTGACAACAATCAGGAGAAGAAGAAGAAAAAAAAAACATTACCCATTCAATGCACCAGCCAAGGGTGCAAGCAAGGAACATTTCCTCTTCGCCCAGAACATCAGCACCCTTCAACAGCTTGTAGCTATCAACCACAGAGAGCCCACGGTTGCACTTGCCTGTCGTTTAAAATGAAACAGTTCTGAATGAGAAGTGTTACTGGATTTTTCATATATGATGTGAAAGTAAAAGTATGCCGGAGCCATCTCTCCTCACCTCCGAGTACATTGTAGTCAATCATCTGTTGGGAGGTGGAAGACAGAGAAAACGTCATATCAGCAAAGCACATGAAAAGCAATAGCTAAAGGAAGTAACAGTGAACAGTATGCTCAAATACCCAAGATCCACTTCAGTATCCAATAATAACTAGTACTACAACGGTGGAGTATTATAAAAAAAAAAAAAAAAAACTAGTACTACAACGGTTTGCATCAAACTACACAGCTTATCCTTAATCATAAGCTCTGCTCTGTTTCAGTGGCAATCCAGAGTCCACAAGCAGAGCCCGTCAACCCAACTCAACCGAAGCGCGAGTTTCAGTCGGCGCTTTGCTCATTGATCCCGTTCCGTTCCGTTCCATCCCACGTAAGTACCACAGTATAAAGCAGCAGCAGTAATAAGCTGCGTCCCCACGGGAGAGGACAAATCCTGCTTCATTTATTTTTACCCGTGATCCATCCAGCGCTTCCTTCATCTATTCACCCACGTGCGCGCGGTAATTCGGAACCAAAACCAATCTCACTTCAATTAAGGAGCTGGCGGCGCACGAACTACGGAGCGCCCGCCGATCCGGGCTCGAGTTCAGCGGAGCCAGACTGGGAGGAAACAAGCCGCTCGCTGGGGCACGAGCGGACGAGGCAGCCAAGCCACACCACCCGGGAGGAGCGGGATCAAACCGGGAAACAAACACCGACGCAAAAGGAAGGGGCAGCAGAGAGAGGGAAGGATGATTACGCGGTCGATCCACTGGTGCGACTCCGCGGTGAACTGGAAGGCGGGGTCGGTAAGCAGCTCCTCCTTGAGCGCGTCGTAGATCTGCCGGAACGCCGCCTTCGTGTCCACGCCGCCGCCGCCGGGCGCCGCGCCATTCCCGACCGCCGCCGCCATCCTCTTCCTCCTCTAGAGAAGCAGGGGGGCCCGACCCGAGGACTGGACCCGGCGGGGGACTCAGAGGGAGTGTGACGACTGGCCCCGCGCTCGCGCTGCGCAGGTAGGTGGTGCGGTGCCCGGAGGTCCGTGCGGCTTCGAATGGGAACGTCAAGCTGGAGAGTGTGCCTTCGCCACGAGAGGTGATTGGTGGCAAGGATTGGATGCGCGTCGGGTGGATCCAGATCTGGTGCTTCTTTTATTATTTTTAAAGTTCACCGTTCACGGCACGTTTGCGGCTGGAGGGAGGGTGCTGGGGGTGGTGGCATATGCTCTGCCTGCTGCCTGCCTCAATCTCTGAATCTGATTTTGGTTCCCATCGCCCCCCACGTGACTACGACAGACAGCAAGTCAGCAAAGATCGGAGTGATGGAGCTCTTTAACTTTGTGTACGAGTAGGATTATTTTTTATGCCCCGGCTTTGCACGTACGCAGGAGGTCGGACCTCGGGGCTGTCAGAAATGTTTTGGGAACGCTTTGCGCTTTGTGGGTAGCAGGTGGCTTTGGCTTCCACACCAAATTACCAAACACACACACACACACACACAAGGGGTTCAATGTGTAATCATCTTAGGTTTTGACGTTCAATGTGTTCGGTGCAATCATCTTCGGAATCGGTGCCGGTCCGGGTACGAGCCGGTACCCATTGTGGGCCGAGAAGCGGTGGACGCTACAGTTTTTGGCATCCGTTGCTACGAAAAAGAATATATTTTGTGCGAGCAATAATGACGTGCGTCCGCACACGCACACCCCAAAGCAAACGGCTTGATGCTTGTGGACTAACGGTGATTGAGGAACAGCATTGGCAAAATTTGACATAAAAAGAGGAGCTCTTTTCGCTATATTGGTAACCGATGACTTGGCTTGCTTCACACCCTACCTTAAAAAGACATCACACGGCCGCTCGTACTCAAGTTTAGATGTTCAATGTGGTCGTTGCACCGTCACCTATACTCTAGCTACAGATATGCTTAAACAATCTCTTTTAAAATCCGTATTCTTCGTGATTTGAATTAGTCTGCCTAAGGCTCTAATAAGCACATGGGTGGTAGCAATACCTATAGGGGATAGAGAAAATACGGTGCACACAAATTAATTAATTATTTATTTTTGTGAGCGGCAATGCATGACTTGGGGCCACGCACCCCAAAGTAGAAGCTCAATACTCATGTAGAAGGGTGAGAAGTTGGTTATAATTTTACTTTTGTTCTTGATGGCATTTTCCATCATAGTAATGATAACCAATCACCTGACTCGCTCTATACCCTACCAAAGGAAATACAATGTGGCCATCAATATTTGAGCACCTTATACAACAAATGAACAAATCTTATTTAATTTGTTAGCACCATTGACATGCATGAGCCCACACACCCCAAAGCATAACATTGTCATTGTTTTAACTTGTTTTTAGACATTCGATGTCATCAGTGTAACTTCAAGTCTACCTTGTCTACACTGAGCTTTAGACAATCCCCTTAAGGTTTAGAGTCACCATCTTTTGGAAACTGGGTGTATATGATTATGGGTGATAGCCCTACCGATAGTGGGTTTAGAAAAAGATGTGCATCATAGTTATGATACACCTAGTGCAACGGATAAATGGATAAATAAATCATTTTTGTGAACCTGCGACATGGGTCCACGCACCCTATAGCAGCCGTAAGACTGGTCTCAGCAGAACGTGCATCGGCTCCGCGCATTTGACCGTTGGAAGGAGAGAGAACGAGAGATTCAGCCAACTCATTTAATGCTTGCGCGGCCAGATGCGCGTCCTAGTGAGGGTAGTCTAAGCCGTGAGGAAGAAAGTTATTTGAATTCTATTATAGTTCTTGATGGGTCGTTGGGTCCCACTCTAGGATATTGAAAAAAGGTGGAAGATGTATAATTTTTCTTTTGCTATAATGATAGCCGATGACTTGCCTCACAACCTAAAAAATACCTTATGGCTGCCCTTACTCAGATTTAGATGTTCAATGTGATCCATACACCTTCACATATACTCTACCAACAGTGATGCTTAAGCAATCCCTTTTAGAGTTTTTAGTCTAATAGCAAAATGCCCGTGCGTTGCAACGGGAGAAAAAAAATCTTTAAACACCTCTAGCTCCATATAAAAATAGCCTCATAAATAAATTTTATATCTTATTATTTCGAATTTTGCTTTGCATGTGACCGAAATTTAGGTAGTGCCAGTTTGGTAAGAAATATTATTTTTTGCTTTCCGGCAATATATAAAACATCGAAAATGGAGTCCATATACGACATGGGTATCCGTTTTCACGTAGGTTGCTCGTGCCGTCTGAATCGGATTTCCGAATAAATTGTAGGCCATATAGTCTCGATAATTTCCATTAATTGCAAGCGAATTTTAGAGGTGATGTCAATCAGGTTGGAAAAGATGTAGAATGTAAAAAATAGAGTCCGCGATTTGGACGTTTGTTTTCGCGTGGACTGCTCCTACACTCCGGACTCGCAAATAAATTCCACGTCATTTCGTTTCAAAGATTTACGTTGACTAAGACCGAATTTTAGAGTGGTTTCAGTTGGGTTGGAAAGGTTATTATTTTATCTTTCCATCGATATATAGAACATAAAAAACGGAGTCCATATGCGACTTAGACGTCCATTTTCGTGTGGGCTCATTCTGCCGTCCGAATCTAGTTTATATTGTAGCTGTGATTCGGAATATCGGATATGATACGGAAGAGGCTGATCAGCCGAGTCCACCTGTCACGACGGACCGGGAAATCGATGGACCAGGAAACCTTTTTCATGTAGGTTCTTTCTGTAGTCCGAATCTAGTTCATATTGTAGCTGTGATTCGGATTATCGGATAGGAGACGCTGGACCGGATGCATTCAAATTACTTTGACTAAGCATAACGGTGATAGCGCTACTGATATCGTGAGATTAGAAAAGGTGGGTGCCGTGGTTGTAACACCCGATGCAACAAAAAACATCAATGTTGGGTATTCCCTCTGCCTAAAAAATAATTCATTATTTTAGACTTCAAATTGTTTCCCGAAAAATAAACCATCCTCCGTATGGAGCATTACTTATTAATTGAGTTTGCTACTAAAAATAAAGGTTAAGCAATTCATTGCATGTACAAGAATTTATCCTCCGTATCCACCGTGCTTCTTCTTTGCTAAAACCGCCCTGATGGCCCAAATAGCACTACGTAACGGGGCCCGTTACGCAAGTTACGGCCTGTTTAGTCTATTTTTTTTGGCCCGGTGATAGCAACGCTCAAAAGCTCTGGACTGCTTTTTGGGCTCTGGACGGCTCACGTGCTTCCAAATTGTTTTTATCTGTCAAAAAATGTTTTTTTATCTGGCTCAAGGACACTAGTAAGAGCACGAAAGTAATCATTAATCAAAGCCAGGTGCAAATAAAATTTCAGTTGCACTATTGTATTTCTTACAATAAAATCTTTGAAAACAAAAACCTACTTATTAGACATATTCAATGTTTTTTCTAAGAACATATTGAAGTTAATTTTCAATATTCTAGTTAAATTAGAATATCTTTGATTTTTTGATTGAAATAAGAGCAGGAAACACTGGATTGTAGATTCGTAGCGTAGTCATTCTGAGAAAATAAGAAGCGGATTCATGGGAGTTGCGCTTCCCTGGGCCGGGATAGAAAACGGGCCAAAAAAAAAAGTAAAACAAGACCGTGATGCGGCGACGGTTTAAGTTGAGTCTTGACCTAACCATATTTTTTTTTCCTAGATAGATCAATTGTCTGGCTCCGGCAGGCCATCGAAGCGAACGTGTACGTGTGTTTTGCAATACCAGATAATTATGCAGCAAGATGTGAAATACGTTGCGAATGTATGAGCAACGGTGCAATCAAATAAGGATGGATTTGGAGTTTCAGCGCTGGGCATATCTTTGCAATTGCTGTGCCGACAAGACCCAAGAACGGAAAGCCGCCGACCGAGCGGATGCGTGACTATACACATGCCGGTATTTGTCACGGTAGTACTTGCAACGCCAAAATCCCTTCCGAGTCCATGCAGTAAGCTGCTTTAATTTCAGCAAAGCATGCAGTCAGGACAATGCGGATGCACACCTAAATTCTAAACCCGCATCACAGTTCACAAGTGCTAGGTTCAAAAAAAAAAACAATTCACAAGTGCTAGTTTGGATCGACATGTGCCCGACACGGCCAGGTAGCAGCAGGAAAAACCCCCTGACACATTCGCCGTGCGCGCCCGCCCGCGTCGCGTCGCGTCGCATCGCCCTCCAAAGTCCAAACCAAACGCAATTACGCAAGCATCAGTGGCGTCACGTACACCACGCCCAGCAGCGTCCCCCCTCGCGCTAACCAGTAACCACCATGCACGCACGCACGTCGCCGTTGCCGTGAAGCTACTCTACTCATCGTGCGCGCCGGGCGAGCGAGCGAGCCATCTCTCGCAAGCAACAACGGGCCTCTTTTCCACCGGACGTGTGTCTGCCGGTCTCCTCCTCACGTCGTCCGGGCCGGCCCCATTGCTCCCAAGTCCCAACGCAAAGCCCCTTTCCCGGCTGTCTTTTCCCTTTACGGAGGCGACGAGAAAAACACGCGCAGCGCGCGAGCGAGAAAAAGCCCGGGGCGGCCCCTATTTCCATCGCTGTACTACGAGCCCGAAGAAGAAGAAGGCACCGTGCACGCGGCCGGCAGGGCTGCTGTCGCCTTTAATC
This sequence comes from Paspalum notatum, assembly GCA_022530915.1. Classification (NCBI taxonomy): domain Eukaryota; kingdom Viridiplantae; phylum Streptophyta; class Magnoliopsida; order Poales; family Poaceae; genus Paspalum; species Paspalum notatum. Next base: position 37,913,300 of record CM039692.1, read on the forward strand.
CGGTGGCGCCGCGACAGAAACCTCACGGGCGGCGAGCTCGGCCCCGGCGCGCGCCAGGTGTGATCGAGACGGCGGGCGGCGGCCGTGGGCTCGGCGTGCGCCCGGCATCCGCGGCGCGGGGCACAGGTGTGCGCCTGTAGAGATCATGAGAGCGAGGTGACGGCCATGGCCCGTCGCTTTCTTGCGATGCTCAAGCTACAACGATGCTGTTGACGGACGCCGGGTGGAGGCCGGAGTCGGAGGGGGGGGGGGGAAAGAGGCAGCGAAGGCCGCCGTGTCCTTTTCGGGCTGCAGGGACGAGCAAAGGGACTGCTGCTACTGCTGGGGTGCGAGCTTCTTCAGAGTTAGTTGCGATGGCCGTACTGAGATGCCCGGCCCCCTGGTCCCTGCTGGGCGTTCGAATTATCCCCGCTAATCACACTGATTAGCGTGCCACTTAAGTCAAATGCGACGCACGTACGTACAGCGGCCCCTGACCACGATTTGCAAACCAACCAATGCATCCGTCCCTGATCGATCCGTCGTCGGTCGGGTCGGGTCGGGGCGCTCTTCTTTTTGAGGTAGCAATCGATTAACCATCAATTGATTTTTCTGATCATTAGATTACGATCCAATGGTTTAGATATCACTCATCTCTTCTTCCATCCGCCTCATTCTTACTGTAATTCACTAATTACGACGGTACACTGTAATTACGGTGGTGAAATATTGTAATTACGATGACAATACACTGTAATTACGGTGGCGATACACTGTAATTATAGTGTCATACACTGTAATTCCCATCCATCCGATTCAGATTCGACGGCTCATAAAAAATCGATTGATCAAACATACAAAACAATCAATCGATTTACGTATAGCTTTTCTGGATCAGAAACAGAGGGAGTGACTGGGAGAGGCCCCGCGCGCGGCGGAAGCGTCCAAACGGGGCGGTCAGTTCGCTGCTCCCCGATTCCCTCCAGCACAGGCGCTGGCCGGCCAGCTGATAGGTGATAGCTCCCCCGGTGCGCGCTCGTGGGGGGCGCTTTGACCTGCGCGCGCGTGCATGAACTGTTGCCGATCAGTGATTACTGGGGAGGAGACGACTTGGTCGTCGATCGCGAAGGCGACACAACCTGTCGACGGATCGGAGCAGATGGCGAGTCCATGCGTCGGCCGGCGGCGAGCCAGGGTTACAGCTGCCGAGCACAAAGTAAAGGCGCCACGAGCCAGGGTTCCAGCTAGCCCTTCTCTGGAGGAGGACAAGCATATCGGCACCCTCTCAATTACGTTTGACGAATCCGGCAAACTAACCCTTCTTCATAGCGTGCACAGATCCGCCGCGTTGCGGCTGCAGGGTACCATGAAGTCATGAACTCGATCCGCCGCTCGTCGGAGGCACGAGATCAACGCGATCCATTCCATTTGCACGATGACGGCGACGGCCATGTCAGGTCACGGCGCTGGTGACCACGGCCATGCGAGGAGAACGAAGGCGGTGATCAAGACCCAAGAGCTCCTCACTGCCGAGAGCATGCGTGCAATGCGGCGCCAATGCGGCCATGCAGGTCTCGGCTGGCTAGCTGCCGACACTTCAGTGGTCAACCTCCCGACTCCCGAATGCGCCGCGCGCGTCAAGAAAGCGGGGGCAGAAGCTTCCGGCAGCCATGGGTGATTGGGTGGCGTATCGAGCTATGCATCGATGATCCTCCCCAATGTGGGAAAGCAACGTGCGATCATTTCTCACACGCCCTCCTCTCTGGCTACCTCATGATCAGGATTCAGGACCTGCGTGTGCGCGCGCACAACGGAACTGGCGCTCTGGCACTGTGGCTGCCGCAGTCAGCAGCAGTGCCCTGACAGCGCGCGACACGACCGACAGCCCAGGCGCGTGCCCTTGTGGCCTTGTCCAATGTCCATGCACGCAGACAGATACGGGATCGGATTATCGGATGAGCGGCGGCAGAAGGATGGACAAATGGATGTTTTGCTGCGTGTGTGCTGCACTGCAGCAGAGTGTATCCAATCTGCAGTGTATTGTGGCTCGTAATGGCCAACCCAACTACCCTTTGGCCACATACAACTTATTGCACACTGCACCTCAATGGAGAGTCGACTCGCAGCAAACTCCTGTTCCTGACGCAACGGGCAACCGCCGCTCCGTTTCTGCGTTGCTGACTCACCCGCTGCAGTTGTTAATGGCGATTCGAAGCTCCGAACAGCCACAGCAACGGCTTCGATCTCTTCCCTTCGCTTCTCGGAAGCGGCCGTCCACATCAGGGAAGAAGAAGGAGGAGTTCATGGGAAGCAACCGGCATGCAAGCTGATGCAGTGCCGGTGGTCGCCCATGCACCTCGCAGCGCTAGAATATTGGTTTTGTGCGCGACTGTGAGTGGCTGATGGGATAACATAATCTGGCGGAGATTATTCGAGGTGGTTGCGCCCTTTTCACTGGAGTAATAATAATAATGCCCCCCGATCGCGAGCCTGACGTGACGCCTCCATCGGGTTCGGGTTCCAGTTGAGGTGGCGTCTTGTGATCGCCACAGCAACAGTGGAAAACATCGCTTGCTTGGGGGAAGAACAGTGCAAGGAATGGGAGCTCCATTGACGCTTTAAATATGGGTGTGTTTAGAGCACCAAAAGTGCTCCAAAATACACTATGCAAAAAGAAGATTCCCCATCACATCAAAAATTCCGGCACATGCATGGGATACTAAATGTAGATGAAATAAAAAACTAATTGCACAGTTTAGATGTACGTTACGAGACGAATCTTTTGAGTCTAGTTAGACCATGATAGGATAATATTTACCACAAACAAACGAAACTTGCTACAGTGCTTTTCAGTTCAGAACAGTGTTTTCTGGCACCAATTTTGCCCCAATTTTATCCCAATTTTGAGTACTAAACACACCCTATGACAGCATGCTCTCTGATGAAGAAGAGACTTGTTTCGTTCTCTTGCCGCTCGTCAGAAGCATAGCATAGCATGATGAGAGGTTTGTTACAGCGGTTGGAGTTAATTGTACCTATTTATTGGCTTCAATCTAATGACTAAACCTTAGCAAGAACTCATTCAAAGGAACCAAAGTTGTGGACCGAAACTTAAATCTTGTGGACCGAAGCTTAAATTTCATGGATCCGGAACCAAAGGTTCCTCCGGTTGTGTCACTAAACTTATGGACCGAAACAAAAAAACATATAGACCCGGAGCTTGGTTTCTCTCAAACACCGTAAAAAAATCTCTGATGATTATCTTATTTACTACTGATGAAAGGAATTTAAAAAAAAGGGAATCCTCCTCATCATATATGTAGTGATTGCTTGCAGTCTACATTAGGTCATTAGCTATGCCTATAGGTTCGTACTAACCACTAAGTTATGCTTAGCTGTACTGTCGTCTCTGTCAGTGAACTAGTGGCGTTTCAGTTCAGTATGAAAATCTGCTTTGGTACTGCTGTACAGATATTCGCATACAATCGTCAAGATTCTGGAAACAGGAGCTCCATATTCGCATACGATCGCCTGAATTATTTGTCGGTAAGCTCGATCATCGCCATCCCCTTAATTGATTCCCCTTCTAGAGTGACTGGCTATGGCTATATGGAATAAAATATGATCTATTTGACACGCCTAAAGTAGCTGCTACTACGTACTCCCATCAGTGAAAAGACTGTGCAAGCCAAATACAGTGGTAATATTGGACAAAAAAGTGTCATACATATAAAATGCCAGTTGTGAGTTTGTAATACTCCCTCCGTCTCAAATTATAAAAGTTCTAGCCATTTTTTATTTATCCACATTCATATTGATGTTGATGAATCTAGACAAATATATTAGACACATATGCATTGAGTAATGAATGAATCTAGTTGAGGTCTAAAACCCCTTGCATAGTTTGGGACGTAGACAACAAAAAAAAAGACAGTCAAAAAAATTTGGGACGGAGAGGGAGTATAATAATTACATGCACATACACTTCTTTGGTTTGCATTTTTAACAGTAACTCATTTTCAAATATATTTTTTTATAAAAATGTATTATTGTCATTGCCCTACCTTGGCTTAAAAAAATCCAGAGATAGTTGTATATAGCCGTACTGCTAGGAAATTAAAATGTCCTGCCGGGCAGCCTAATTAAATTAGGTGAGGTAGAGCCTCATTAGTGCAGGGTTTGGTTTTGCATGGCTTGAACGAACGCTACTACTACCACACCCCGGTTCCGGCCATTGTACCGAACGGCTTAATCATGCAGGTTACTCACGCAAGGCAAGTGCACATCACGCTATCTGTTGTGATGGCAACGGCATGGCACTGCACACCAACCTCCGTCGCCATGGATACATAAACATCGAACATGTGGCTGCTCATATTTATAGTTTTATATGATTGTGGACTTGCATCGATATATATTACTCATATATATATGTATATATGCAACACACAAGTAGTATGCGTGCGTATATATGGTGTTTAGTTAGCATAACTTCAAAGAGGAGCCAACATGATGCATGCTCCGTCCCCTTTTTTTTCACGCTTTCGCTGTCACTCTCCTCCCTTTCCTTTCTAGAGGAGGCAAGTCAAGATCAGGGCCTGGAGCAAGATTCTAGGCGGATCTTTTTGTCCACAATAGGGACATGCACTTGTAGAGGCTAATCGAGTGCCAATTCTACGTGTTACGTAGAAACGGCGGTCGACGTAGTCTAGTCATTATAATAACCTTATCATATGTGCTAGGTCATGGTCGTCGATGGTTGCTCTTTTCTTTATATATATGCTCTATAATGTGTGTTTGTGTTGCCTTTAAATATACTACATGCATATAATTAAATAAATACTCCTAGAAACAATGGCACAAGGACAAGGGGCAAGGTGCTACGACATACGTACTCCACTGGTGTACGTGTACAGCACTTGTGAATAGTACTACTAGTACGTACGTACCAAACATATGATGGAGTTTTCTTCAAGATAAATGGAGAGGATGCATGAATTAAATAAAGGTAGTACAGTTACACACACATACACACACTCGAGTGAGTCAACAGATTATACTACTACGTCTGGCTAGTGTGAATTGAAGTTGTAACAACATGACAAGCAAAATCATTATATCGGGTTTATTGAGACAGTTGGTGTACGGAGACATGCATATATAGGTACAGACAGTGCAATGACAGGTGAGGCCATGAATCCCGAACCATCATTTGCAGCAGGGTGCATCTGGAATTAGTAGTAGTAGTAGTAGGTCGTGCAGCCTAGTCGCGCGGGAGTCATTAGCCCATGAGTAGAAAGCACTCACCGGTCAGTAACCGACAACTTACACGCTTGGACGAGATGATTAGTATAGGAACACTTTATATTTAAAGCATGCAGCAATAAGCAGCAGCGCCCCGGCGCACGTCGTCGTCCTTGCCGTGCCAAGCTAGCTTTTTTTGTTTGGTTTGAAAATGGAACGCGAGCGAGTGTAACCGCTGCCTGCGCAACTTGATTTGGAAAACGAAAGTTCGCCTACCTTGGCGCGAGAAGTAGTAGCTTCAAGCTTTGCCAAAGGGACAGGGCAAGCAGCTGCATGCAGACGCAAAATAATAATAATAATAATAAAGGCTGCGGCTTTTCATGGACGACAGGTTGTGCAGGGTGGTGATATATGTGTGCATTGTGTCCCCAAAGACATCGCCCGCGTGGGCACACGTACCGTACGCGCATTGTGCATGACCTAGCTCGTCGGTTTGTGTAGTCTTGTTGCACCAAATAAAGGCAATGTAAAAAAAAGAAGAACAGAAAACCGTACTGTTGCCATGCATTGCATGCCCTAGCCTGCTGATGGGTATTTTGCACTTGACTCGTTTGTGCCGAAACCAAGATAGGATATATAGATAGATAGGATTTCCTCGTACACTACAGGTCAGACAATCCGCTGATCGAGATGGCTCCTCACAGCATGGACGTCGGTTTCGCACGAACATGCATATGTTCGTGCGAAGGAGAGGGAGCAGTAGCGGAGACGCCAGCAGCCGCCGGCCTATATACGTACGCTAACGCTAACGAACTGATCGAGGCCGACGCGCGGCATGCGTACGTCTACGCAAACCAACAACGGGCCGTCTCGTCCTGTTGTATGCATGTCGCCGGCGTGCAGCAACAGGTGTCAGTCACCATGCACGCACGCACGTACGCAGAGCCAGCAGAGAGGCTTGGTACATACTAGTACCACTACCAGCAGCAGAGCCACAAGTGTTGTTGCCAGCCGGAGCACTAGTCGTCGTATCGTACCTCGTACGTACCTGCAGATCGATCGTCCAAGAAGAAGTCTTGGACCAGGCTCGAAGCGACCGCGCGCGTCGTCCCAGCCCCGGCCGCGCGCAACCGCCGCGCGATCGAGCGAGCGGCGACTGCGACCGGCCACCGAAATGCTCCATCGATAACGCGCCTGTGTGTGTGGGACGCGCGCCTCGCCGAGCGAGCGAGCGAACCAACGGTGGTGGTGATCGAGAGGGCCGGCCCCTGCTTTCTCCAGCGCACGCTTCTTCCCTGCTTCTCCCCCTCGCCCTTTGCGGTTGTGGCGTTCGCAAGTCACCTCGCTCGCCACGACGGATCGGATCGATCGATCGCTTTCCCGGCCGGCCCCGCTAGCCAGTACATGTACTCGTAGACGAGCCATCATTCGCCGTTGCTCCGCAAGCTACGTACAGTACGTGCACTGCAACGCGCGTGGCAGCAGCAACAGCAACAGCACTATAGCTAGCGTGGACAAGTTGTGCGTGCGTGATCGACCAGTCGATGCAATGCAATGCAAGGCTATAGTCGTTTTTTTTTTCTCATTACTGCCTATATATGCAGTGCGGCAAACAGTACTGCGTTTAACGGCATTGCTAGAAGGGTTTGTTTGGATCACCCTTTTCCGATAATTGGAATTGGAAAGGAACCAAGGGGACTAGAAAAAAAAAAACCAGTCCATTTTCCCCTCAATTACCTCCAGTCCGCTTCATTCCCTTTCCGAAATGGGTTTTGACAAATGAGTCTTAAGTATATTTTCCAAGGCACTGCCCTTTAGTGATGGGTATTTTTCAGAAATAAACGGACGATGCTTATTAGAATAACTGTTTATTAAAGCAATGAATTTCTAAAAGTGTCCAGGAGGTTATTTTAAGTTCCCCCCTCATGCCACGTATATAAAGCAATGAATTAATCACTTCTTCATATGAAACAATATAATGATAAACTTTGTACAAAAATTGTAAATCTTTAAGGAAAATGGAATTTTGTAGCTGGGAACCTTCTCATTTGAGATCGCTTTGGGGGCTCATAAGTCCAATACAAGTTATTGGATCTACTTTTAGAAAAAAAAAAAGGATTTCTGCTTCAGATGCTCTATGTCAAAATTGTAGTGCTCAATGAGTTCTACAGGTCTATAGTTGAGAAAAAAAATTCATTGAGGTCTTTCGTAGGGCCAAATACTCAATGTAAGGTTTGGAAAGATGAAGTTAAAAGAATTGCATCCCCCATCTAGTTTAACGCTTTATAGGTTTAGAAAGATGTAGGGCCAAACGCTCACTAAAATTTCTTTTTTTTATAACTAAAATGTTAAAAAGATGAAAATATATAGAGAGTTATTGCTGGAAATGCCTTTTCAATGATACAGTTGCTTACCACATGTGCGAGCAATTTCCACGTGCCTGCCAAATAAACGACGGCATCTATGGATCTAATCAAATTATCTCTTAAAAAATCATTTTTAAGTGTGGCATGTATATGTGTTCGCTATCTGCAGAACGCAGAAACACCATGTGCTTATGGACGGAAAGGTGTTTTTCCTTCCATAATTTGGACTGGTCCCTGCACGACCGGACGCCCTGGAAGCGCTGGAAATTGGAAATACGTGTTGCCACCAGTGACGGCCGTCGGCCGCGGCCCTGTGAAAGCCCCCGCGGAACATGTGTTGAACCACCCGTGCATGCAAAACTTCAACGCCATCTTTGATAGATGCGCAGGACGACGGCAGCAGCAGAGCTTTTGGCCTGGGTGATTGGCGAATCGATGGATCGATCCCACACACAACTGCAGTGCCGTACAGGCGACTCATGCGCCGTGCCGCTGCCGCTGCTTTTTTTTTTCCTCGCTTTCTTTCTTTCCCTTGGTTGGGTTGGGGGGTGTGGCGTGTGGCTGCTTGTGATCGTATCCATCTACTCCTGTGATCACAACAACTGCTGCTGCACAGGGCCTCCTTTTCCCTTGAAGTACAAGGATCAGATCGGATGCCCTGTTCTTTATTTATGCCCGGCCTGGCGGGCCCCTCTCCGGCGACCCTGCTGTCCTGCTGTCTGCCTGCCTGCCTGCCCTTTGGGCTCAAGCCCAAAAGTAAACCGTAAAATGTAGCAAAAAAAAAATCCACTTTTTTCTCAGCAGTGGCTTTCGGGCTTGAGCTTTTTGCTTGGTTTTATTCCTCTCAATACTGCCACCAGGTGTCCAGGTGACAGCATGTATTACATACTCCACCGTTGGCCTGTTCTGTTCTGACAGTATCAGAGAAACCCAATTATTGGTACGGGTCGACACGAGCTACACGCACGGCATTTGAGTATTGGCTCGACTGACACATGCAAGGATCTTTTTCTGAGTGTTGCGCGAGGTCAGCATTGTGATACGATGGCTGTATTTAGATCAAAAAGTGGAGGCGAAAAGCAGGCGAAATCTGCCAAAATTTGACCAAAAACATCACATCCGACACTGTAGCGCACTGTAGCACTTTTCGTTTGTTTGTGGTAAATATTGTCCTACCATGGCCTATCTAGGCTCAAAAGATTCGTCTCGCAAAGTACATCTAAACTGTACAATTATTTTTTGATTTCATCTACGTTTAGTACTCCATGCATGTGCCGGCATTTTTGATGTGATGGGGAATCTTTTTTTTGCATAGTAGAATTTAGGGGATGGGGAATCTTTTTTTTGCATAGTAGAATTTGGGGAAAAGTTTGGATCTAAACACAGCCGATGAAACATTTGGAACCTAGTACGTACTCCTGCTAAACAGCTCGCGTGGTAAAAAAGAAAGGCCATTTAGATCCAAAAAACTTCTCCCAAATTCTACTATTCAAAAAAAAGATTCTCCATCACATCAGAATGCCGGCACATGCATGGAGTACTAAATGTAGATAAAATAAAAAAAAATAATTGTACAGTTTAGATGTACTTTGCGAGACGAATCTTTTGAGGCTAGTTAGGCCATGGTAGGACAATATTTACCACAAACAAACGAAAAGTGATACAGTGCTTTTCAATTCAGAACAGTGCCAGTTTTCAGGAATCTAAACACACCCAAAGTTGGAAGGAGATGGACGAGCGAGCTTATGATTTATGAACGAACACTCTTTTACACCGAAGGAAGGTTCTCTGAACACTGTTGTCGACTCGACGCTGCGCTGCCTTTTCTGTCACCCGAATGATTGTGCAGAATCAGCTCGCGGCGTTCTTCAGAAGTTTTATTTGTTACCCCCACACGCCCCTTTCAATTCCTGTAATCTTTTTTTCTTTCTTTCTACCTTCCTCCCTATTTTTCTTTGACACGAGAATGACGTGTGTTAGTACGGTGTCCGAGTAGGCGAGCGAGTACGTCTAACAGCACAGTAATTGCTGACAGCGAATCCGTCAGTAATAACTCTGCTGCTGAATCCAGAGTCGATATATCGGTTTCTAATTCTAGTCACAACTGTGTGGTGTGCTTGCAGATGGAAGATCTAGAAGAGCGCGAGGCGACGTTAAACCCGCTGTAGTGTCACACTGCCGCCACGAGTGACCGACGGACGACGCGCCGTAAAAACGACGTCGGGTGCTACCGTAGACATGTACAGTGAGAGAGCCGAGGCGGCGGTGAGTCACTCGATCGATCGATCGATCGCTGGCGCACTTTGGTGAGTGCTTTGAGCGGCGAACGCGAGACGGAAGAACACGGAAGCGCGCCCCCGTTTTCGTCTCCGACGACGACGACACTGCAACCCCAAACCGTCGGCGCGCGGCGGCCGCTATCGGTGGATTGACGCGGCGGACGCGCCGACGATCACCCCGTTTTCGTACATGAGTATATTTGTTTATTTACCATATCTGACGGGCCCCCTGTTTCAGTGACGGCCGGCCATGGATGACGCGGAGGTCGGCAGGCCATTTACGCGCGACGTGATCGGTGAGGCCGATCGGGATCAGTGGAGGCGTGCTTTAGCTAGCCCAAGAGTGACCGCCCGGTGGCTCCAGCTCCACAGGGGTTAACTCCGCTATTAGCTGCAGCTCCGGCCCGGCTCGAGCAGTCGAGGTTGACGACGAGACGAGTGGGAGTGGACACGTTGGGCAATTTTTTTTAAAAAAAAAAAAAAAAAACAGGAAAGAAACGTGACGCGGTGAGTTTTTAATTGGGGGCGCCGTACCACGGCGGGGCCGCGATTATTGGGAGCTTTGCGAGTCCGCGGCCTCATTCATGGCTTACAGTTGCCATAAGCAGTGTTCAGTCACTCGTAACAGCGGGGGGAGAAAGAGGAAATACAGTGCAAAGTCATGTCGCCAACTAACACCCTCTCCTCTTTTTTTCCTCTCTTCTCTCTCCAGTCTCCATTGCCGTTGCGAGCCAAGAAAGCTCTCTCTGAGCACGAGCGGCAGCACGGCACGGCGCGCACTATTTTAGGCCGCCACCATCGCTCAGAAACGGGACGGGAGGTATCTTAAGCTCCAATTCATAAGCGCGGCGGGAGAGAGAGAGAGAGAGAGCACCTTGCTTAGAACCCACTTGATCGCTGCCTCACCTTGGCTGCGTCTCCCACCTCCGCGCCAGAGTGTGCAGGCACCGGGCAGTTCTTGGTACGCACGCTTCCCCATATATACCCCGGCCAGCGGCCATACATAGAGCACAAGCAGCCACCACCGTTGGGGAAGAAGCGCCCACACCACCAACCGATCGCCATTGCTGCTTATTGCAAGTGGTGGCAACGACCACCGACGTTGTTACCGCCCTCGGCCGCCTTTTAATTTGTCGCCTTCTTCGATTCGTCGGAGTAGGAAGCGGGGGATATCGATCGGAATGGGACGGCTCTCCTGCGGCGGCGGCGGCGGCGTGCAGCCCAAGCTCCGCAAGGGGCTCTGGTCGCCCGAGGAAGACGAGAAGCTCTACAATCACATCATCCGGCACGGCGTTGGGTGCTGGAGCTCCGTCCCCAAGCTCGCAGGCAAGCATGCATGCTCCACTGTTCTATCCTATCCATCACTCTATCGCCGGCCTGTTGGCTGAATTGAACCGCGTGCACCGTGCAGGGCTGCAGCGCTGCGGCAAGAGCTGCCGCCTGCGGTGGATCAACTACCTCCGCCCCGACCTCAAGCGCGGCAGCTTCTCGCAGCAGGAGGAGGACCTCATCCTCGCGCTCCACGAGATCCTGGGGAACAGGTCGGTACATGCACATTCAGTCAGTCAGTCACAATGCATCATCCAGTGGCCTCCCCTCCGCAATGCGTGCGTGCACGGCCATGGCCTCGTCGTTCGTCGACTAAACTGAACGAATGTGCCGTGCAGGTGGTCGCAGATCGCGTCGCACCTGCCGGGGCGGACGGACAACGAGATCAAGAACTTCTGGAACAGCTGCCTGAAGAAGAAGCTCCGGCAGCGGGGCATCGACCCGACCACGCACAAGCCCCTCGCCGGCGCCGCGGAGTCGGGCGCCGCATTGCCGGACGCTCATCGGGACCATGACCACAACAAGCCCCTCGCCGGTGACGGCGCCGCCTCCGACGGCCTCGCTGCGCAGAAACAGCCGGCGGCCGTGTTCGACCCGTTCCCGGTGGCCGACTTCGGCTTCGACCTGGGCGGCGTGGCGGCATTGTACGGCGGGCAGTACAGCGGCGACGACGTCTGCGGCAACGGCAACGGCAACGGCAAGGCGTCCTCGGACGCCGCCGGGTTCGTCGCCGACTACAGCAGCGTGCTGGACGTGTCCGAGAACCTGGGCTACGGGGAGAGCTCCAGCAACAGCAGCAACTGGAACTGCGCCGAGATGAGCAGCGCCGTGCTCGACAGCGACGTGCTGCACTGGGCCTCCGGCGGCGCGAAGCCGGAGCCGTACACGGACAGCGGGGGCTACGGCGGCCCGGCCGTGGACGACGACGGCGACGCGCTGGAGCACAAGTTCTCGCTGCCCTGCAGCCACGAGCAGAGCCTGGCGCATTTCGACTTCAACTTGGAATACTTCTGATCTTTCTTTCTTTCTTTCTCCCTTATTTTTTGCCCTTCACTTCACATCTGCGTCCCTGCTGAATCATCGATCCGTTCCCCTACGTTTTACACACAAGAGGAAGAATTGAAGAAGCGTTTGGAAGTTTAGGGATTGTACGTAGTAGTAACCAGTATGTTAATTTTCTGTAGCCCATGATACACACACCCACACTCTTTTTCTGTATACTCTGCTCCTGCCTTGGTCACAACACAACTCTGAAGAACAGACAGTGGTACATAAACATACGAGAGAATGAATATCGTGTACTGTATACAAGCATTTTTTTCCTGTAAAGAATAAATCAAAGCCCAAGTTATACCGCAAAAAAGATTTGAGTCTGTCTATGCATCAACCTTCTGATATTTCTTCCTCCGATAATATTTTTTTTTCTGTTTTTACCCCTCTGATAATTTTTTTTACCCTTCTGATATTTCTTCCTCGTGCTGGCCTGGCCCTGGAGCGAGTGACGGTGACGGAGTTGCCAGAGGCCTGAAGATGGTTCTTGCTTGCTTACGTTACGCCCGTTGCTGTCGCGCTTTTATCCTCTTTTTCCTGATTTGTGTTTCACGAAATGAGAGTGGAAGGTAGAAGCTGAGCAAGATTCCCTTTTGTTCCGATCAAAAATAGGCGCCGGCCCTGCGCCCTGGACCTGCTCATCAATTCGGCCGCCATTACCGGTTCCTCCGGGCACCGGCGACGGGCGGACGCGGGACGATCCTTGCAGTCGCAGCACGCCCCCTCCTACGTCCCATCGTTTATGACGCCGTCGTCGCTGGCGTCTCGGTGAATCCTCCCCCTCCGACTCCGACGCGCCCCGGCCGGCAGGGGTCCCTTTCGGCAAGGAGGTCATCACGTCAGTCCTAGGATCGGAGGGGGACGGCTTGGAAGGAGGCGCTGGGAGAGGAAGGACGGACGAATTGATGAATGGCCCTCACTGTTGTTGACTAATGGCCACAGTGATCTATCCGGCGGCCGTCGCCGGTGAGTGACAGCACGGCGGACAAGCTACGGCCGGCCGGGGGACGTGCCGTAGGGGTGCATGCGAGGGAAGCACGTCGGCTCTGTCGGGGCCAGATTAGGCACGATGAGCAGTGTGCTGATCAAGATCAACGCCGGCGTGGTGCCATGCAACGCAGTCCGGCCGATCTCCTCCGTGCTGCATGGATGGCAAACGCACTGACACGTCGTGCCGTGCGGCGGACGGACGGCGACGTAGGGGGCGTCGGGGCCAGACGATCTCGGCCGCGCTTAGCCGTGGAAGGCCTACTTTTGAGGGCGTCATTTTTGGGCCAGCTCGGAACGGGACGGGATGGAGGGGCGCCTTCACGTGCGCAATTACGCGGGGGGTAAACACGCCCGCGGCAGCGTCATGTGCGGCGCTAATCAGGGGTATTTATGAGTCGATGAGGAGCCACAAGCATGGCCATGATGAAGCTTAGGTGGCGTAAGCGAAGCCAGCAGCAGTAAGCTCTGCACTGCACATAAGTGGTGCCAGCTCCGTGCACCGCCACGTTGTGGTGGCTGCTGCTCCACCACACCAACTGCGCGGCTTCTGGCGCTCTGGGCGCGGCACACGGGAACGGGACCGGGCACGTTGGGCGGGGCGGCACGACGGCCGAGAGGGAACGGCTTCTTGGCCTGGAGCCCTGGACCTGGACGAGCACACGCCCACACAAATCTGATCAAGATCAAAAGGTGCACAACGGCGACGATAGAGGGTGATTCAAAGAGGACACGTGGTTGGCTGCAGGTTACACTCCACAACGCTGCATCAACCGCAGCACACCAGCGAGCACTCACGCTTTCTACAGAGAATCAATAAAAGAGGGGGCTAGACCAACGGCTTTGCGTTTTCTGAACGTCATCGTTAGCGCACAGACAGAGGAGAAAACCACTCGTCCCAAAAAACAAGAAACTCTCATGTTACACGATGTTTCAGGGAATTCAGTGTGGCGCCGTAGCTTGTTGATTTGTGGTCGTCTCAACGCGCAGGCTGTTCTCACGACGGTAGAGAGTCTTCGCGCCCTGAATTTACATGGAAACTGTTAGCTAAATACTAAGCCCACTGTTCACGCAAAAAGAGGAAAAAAAAAGTCCACTGCAGACAAGGTGCTGTAAAAGATTAGCCCGAACGGTTCATGAGTCGCATGCTTTTGGGACCTCGTCAAAACAGATGAAGCGGCAGAAGATACAATTCAAAAACTTACTTGGAATATCGTCCCGAGCTTCTTCAACGCTTTGGCTCGCAACTTCAGAACATCTCTGGGGACTGAGTTGTCTTTGAGAACCTGGAGCACCAAAGATCATAGTTTCCAATTCAATATCACAATATGCATAGTGGCAGGTACATGCAATCTTTGATCCAAGATCACTTGGGGGCAGCTCGGGCTTACCGCTTGGCAGACATGTGAAAGCGTGGACTCAATGTCAACCACATTAATTTTCCATAGGGAGCCAAGCATGGCCTCTTTTTTCTCCTCAAAACTCTTCATAAGCTGCTCTTCATTGTTCTCGCTTCCCTCCATCTTTTTCATCCCTTCTTGAAGTTGTATCAGAGAGATAGCGCCTACAACAGAAGCTCATTACCAACAATGATCCCACTCGTGGATCAAACAAAGCACTAAAGGATGTCCTCCAAAGTACCTGAAGCAGCATTAACCTGCGATTTAATGTGGTGGCCTTTGTCCCTGACCCACTCAGCGATGAATGGTACGCCCATATAAATTCTACTTTTTCCGAGTTCTCTTGCCGCTTGCCGCACATAAATATACCCAATAGTGTGAAGCATAGCCTCACCAAATGCTGCAATTTTTGTTTGAGACAAGTTAATAACTTGGAAGCCAATATTGAAATACCTTATGTGCAAGGAATAGAAGAAAAACATCAGAGGACCACCACCGCCGCAGTGGAGCAACAAGTAGTCATCATATACTCCTATACGGATCTATAAGACCAATAAAAAGATAATAATATATTCGAATGAAACCAAGTCTACTGTGTCTACCTGATTATGAATAAACTGAAATGAAGTATCTGAAAGAAGAAAAAAAATCACACTATGGTATGCGCGTCCAACAAATACATGATTGCATGAAATACCTGCTTGGGATAAACGCTGAGCTTCTGCATTTGCCCATTGCGCAAACTCATCCTTTCTCCCATCTACATATGGTTGAAGTCGGTCCTTTAGGCTCTGAGTGAGTTTTTGTTCTCTTTCTCTTTGTAACTCCTGTATCATAGGAATGTTAATTATGCTCAACTACAATGAGCAGTCTGGACCCTAGATCGAGCAATATCCCAATGCAGTTGATTCAGAAAAACAGCAGGAGGGAACATACTTTTATCTTTTCTTGAACCTTTGCTCTTGCCTCTTGACGGTTTGAGTTTTCCTCAACCTCTACTGAAGCTATAGATGCTAGAGCAAGCTGGCCAACATAATCTTCAAAATAGTCACTTCCAAAAAGCATCCCAAAGACAGCAGCAGGATCTACCATGTTATCCCTGAATGAGTTGTTAAGCAACTGAGTAAGAAAACAACTACAGAACAACTCACAAGCAATTTACATTAATTTTTTGCATAGAAACCTGGGTAGCATTTATATAAACAGATTATGTTTCAAAAGGAAGGGTAAGATTGTCAATTGAGGTTTCCAACAGTAGCCAGTTGTCTGTGTTTGCAAATTGTGATGTTATCTATCCATCGTCATCCCCATCATGTTCTTCTTCTATGTCCCAAGCCAGAAAATCAAACTTCTATTTCCAAATTGATGTTATACTTCAGTCTGAATACTCATGGAGCAATTTGCCCCTTTATTTTTTTTACAGAAAATACATACTTATGATCTATCAAAGCTCAGAAATAATTCATGACTTACTGGGGAATACCCTCCTTTCCATACTTATCATAAGCCTCCTTTTTGCCAGGATCACTCAGGACTTGATAGGCCTCTCCAAGTTCCTGTTAAAATCAAGCAATTTAATTCAATAGTATTTTGTAGCAGGCAAACCATAGGGAGGTGATTCGTCACAAAGAGCACATCATGTACAATAGGGTCCATAGTTCCCGTATTTAAATCAGAGGTAGACCAAACTAGTAAGCAACATTCTATCCCATTCAGAAAATGAAGCATCATCAGTACACTCGTAGCTAACTGCTTTTTAGATGCTACTAACAGCCAAATTCTGTCGCATAGAAACTAAGAGTAGACGCTACACTGCAAAAGCATGCTATTCCTAGAAAATAGAGTCGAAACAAGTTTCAGAAGATTTGATGGTTTACTTCTAGCCAGATATACCTCAATGGTGCCTAGGAAGGAACATTAACGAACGTTCCTTTGCTGGTTCCGTAATAAAAGAATTTTATCTCCCGATGGACACACCATGCTAGGGGGCAGTTAATGGTACACAACGGATCAAAAACGGAAATCATACCTGGAATTTCAGTGCGGCGTCAGGGTTCCCGGGATTCTTGTCCGGATGCACCAGCTTCGCCTGAGGAAAACAGGCACCCAACAATTGAGAAAGGCAAGCTCAATAGCCACCTATCCGCACCATTACATGCAACTGTGGACAAGATCAAGCAAAGGGAAGTGTCGGTCACCTTGACGTAATACGCCTTCTTGATCTCAGCCGGGGACGCGTCCACGCTGACCCCCAGGACATCGTAGTAGGCGCTGTCCTTCGCCATGGCAGGCAGCACGGCTCCTGGATCTCGCCGCCGGCGGCTCCGACGCTACAGGCAGCACGAAGAGACGATTGCTGCCAGCGGCAATGGGGGGAAGTGAGGCAAACCAACCCGAAAGATTAAAGAAAGGCTGGATCTTTCCGCCACGAAGGAGGAGGGAGGGGGGCTCGACCGATGCCTTACCGCACTAGCGCGGCCTTCTGGAAGCTTCTGGAAGGGTTCCTGTGAAAGCGGAAAGCAGGAATAGAATCGCCTGATTTGGGGAGAATTCTGGGTGGGAAGCCAAGTGGGCGGCGTTGGAGATCGTCGCCAGCGGCCGCGGGGCAGGACGAGTGGGGAGGGAGGGAGAGGACCGGAGGAGCCGTCGTGATGACGCGGTGCGGTCGTGCGTGTGGAGCGCAGGTTCGTCGTGAGCTCGTGACCGGGCCCGCCCGTCAGTGTCGTCGCGTCACGCGGTGGAGGTGGCACGCGCACATCGCCATCTGCCGCCGCTGGCCGCTGCTTGGATGGCCGGTCGGGGCGCCGGACGACGGCCGCGAGACTGCGAGAGACCGACAGCTGCAGCGGAGAGGCAAATTTCAGCTTGTTTGCTAGTTTGTTTGCTCTTTGCAGCAAATTGGTCGCGAGTTCTTCGGATCTGTGATGATCTGATCCATGCAGTGCGCAGTGCAGGAGGCCCGGCGTGCCGACACGGGCGTGTTTGACTTTTGTGGAATCCCTCGGGATCGGATGACGGTCCACAAGGGGCGGTAAATGAACAGTAAGTCGAAGGTCAGTGATGCAGAGCCAGGCTAATAATAAGGACCCTCCGTAGGTTTTAAGTTGTTGCTATATCAATTAAAGCCATCTCATGTAATGAGGTGGATTTTAAGCTTAGTTTTTGACTTAACATTTTTTCTCTCAGCTTGTCTAGAAGATTATGTAGAACTGTCCCTTGAATAAGAGACCACTTCTTTTTTTTTTATCTCTTTTACCTCCACGTAAGAAAAATACCACGTAGGCGGGCTCTAAGACCCTTGTTATGCTTGCTCTCATCCGCAGACCATTTGTTTTGGTGTCTGCAGCTCTTAGTATTAATTAATTAACAAACCGCGTCTTCGATGGCACCGCCAGCCAAAAAGAAAAGCGAATACAGGTGTGCCACGTGCCGGCTGCTGTGTTTCGGAAAGCAAAAAAAAACACAGTTTAAGAGGTCGCTAGTCGCTAGTCGCTACCTTGGTTGATGGAGTACTAGTATATTATCTGTGATCCAAAATGGAGAAACAGAGTGCTAGGCGGTCAGGCGGAGAAGGCGCTTTGTACGACAAGTAGCTCCTGGGCGATTTCTCCGTGGGCCGGCCTACACACTGCGAGCGCGCCGTGAGCCCACGAGCGCATTGGGCTGGGCCAGGCGTTCCTGCCGACGAGGAAGTGGCATGGCAGGGACTGGACACTGGAGATTGGAGAAGGCCAGACTAATCTGACATTGCGCACACGGCACACCATTTCCGGTCTTGCGAGGGACCGGCGGTCGTGCCTCGAGATGCCGTCCTAGGACTCCCCATTGTCGCCGTCGCCGCCGCCGCCGCCGCCGCCCGTGCTGCCTGTTGTGTTTCTTCGGCTGTGTTTAGATCCGCTGAAATTGGAACTGAAATGCACCGTAGCGCTGAAAAATACACGGTAGCATTTTTCGTTTGTTTGTGGTAAATATTGTCCTACTATGGCCTAACTAGGCTCAAAAGATTCGTCTCGCAAAGTACATCTAAACTGTGCAGTTAATTTTTTATTTCATCTACATTTAGTACTCCATGCATGTGCCGGCATTTTGATGTGATGGAAAATCTTCTTTTTGCATAGTAAAATTTAGAAGAAAAGTTTGGATCTCAACAGCGTCTTCGATTCCTTTTCTTGGTATCGTACCAGCCACCAGGGCGTTGATCTAGATCGGCCCACCAGCCTCTCTTTAATCCTCGTGCGTGTCCTTGTCTCATGATGAAAGCTGCCCACTGTTGCAGGCCTGCAGCTAATTCACCCCAGCAGTAACCGCAACTCTTCTCCCGGTCGACTTCATCACCTAACTCAACACTGTCCTGCAACTACTGATTTCAGTGACAGTGCATCAGGGAGAACGTCAACTGAAGCTGCCTGTCCCCTGCTTGTGCTTCTTTTATGTTTTGGGTGTGTTTAGATCTCTGAAAACTGGCACTGTTCTGAACTGAAAAACACTGTAGCACTTTTCGTTTGTTTGTGGTAATATTATCCTACCATGGTCTAACTAGGCTCAAAAGATTCGTCTCGCAAAGTACATCTAAACTGTGCAATTATTTTTTTATTTCATCTACATTTAGTACTCCATGCATATACCGGCATTTTGATGTGATGGTTTGAGAGAAGTTTTTTGATATAAACAGGGCCTTTCAGGGAAACGAAAAGATGCAGAGCTGATCAGTCATGCTGTTGTCGTGTCTCTGGTTGGCAACAACTAATAGAGCCAAACATTTCAATCTGCGCTGTCCGTGTTCTGCAATCGCCTTACTCGTATCCAGAACTTTCCAGTCCACCGTAATCTGCTGCCACATATGCCTGCTCGTTGATTTGAGTTGCGATTATAGAGTGAATTGGTGAGGTTTGTGACAGTGATGCGCTTATCGGCTATGAGGTTGCCGTCTGAAACTTTCATCCGCCGGCTGCTGTGTTTCGGAAAGAAAAAAACACTTTAGTGCTTGTAATACTGTGCGTCTGTGCTTCAAAATGGATAAACGGTTAAGGCTAAATCCAACTATTTCCCTATCTTCCATCTCCTATCCACTATTCTAAATATCTTTCTCTCTGTCTGCAGTATCCGAATTAATTGCGCACACAGTGGCACAGGAGAGGCGGATGCGGAAGCCGCTGGCTCCAGACTAAGTACGTGTGTCAGTGTCACAGTGCAGGTGGTCAACGCGTTCTCGACGACCGCAGCTCATGGGCCATTTCTCCGTGGGCGGGGCTACACACTGCGAGTGTGCCGTGAGCCCACGACCGCATTGGGTTGGGCCAGGCATTCTTGTCGACGAGGCACGATGCCGCCGCCGTCCGTGCTGCTTGTCGCGTTTCTTCGATTCCTTTCCTTGGTATCGATCGTACCAGGCGTTGATCATGATCCAGATCTGCCGACCAACCTCTCTTTAATCCTGTCCTTGTTTCATGATGAAAAAGCTCTGCGCCATCCCACTGTTGCAGTAAACTGTAACTTTCTCCAGATCGACTTCTTCACCAGCTAATTAACCCAACACTGTCCTGCAACTGATTTCAAGTGGCATGGCAGTGCATCAGGGAGAATATCAGCTGAAGCTGCTTGTCCTCGCTTGTGTTTCTTTTACGTTTTCACTCTGGAAGATGCAGAGCTAGTCAGTTAGTCATGCTGCTATTTTTTTTTTCTAATGAAGAGCCATGCTGCTGTTGTGTCTATCTGGTTGGCAACAACTAATAGAGCCAAGCATTTCAATCAGCAGTCCGTGTTCTGCATTAACACTCTTAATCGTTTCCAGCAAAGAAGAAAGATTCAAGCAGCAACTGCCCCAATAGGGACACTCTAACCTCCTCGAACTACAGACCAAATGCTCATTTCTCTCATTATAAAATGCAATTATCCTATAAATCTATTGCTTAGTGGATTCTGTACGCACCCCCACTGGAGAACAGACCGGTGCATGCGTTATTCCCTTAGCACCCACCATTTCTTGAAAAGTTCTTGGTCTTGCACCCATCTGAATCCATGCATGGATCACGAGACAGACTTTTTTACCCCTGTTTCTTTTTGATAAATAGTTTATCCCCATTTGAAGTTGGAAAAAGGAACTCTTTGTTTCGAACCGGTCATGTTTGCAAGTCCCTTTCGTGATTCCAATGAACAAATATTTTGCTGTCACATGATTTCCACACTGTTGCGAGTGGGTTACGTGGCTTCGAACACAGTTTGGTTGCTGCCAGTCAGCCGATTCGACCATTTGTATATGGATCAAACTCAGTGCATCAACATCACAATGAAGCGAGATTGGAACATTCAACCAATTAGTATATCATTTGTGTCTCCATCACCAGTAAAACCACGAGATCACTCAAACGCATATTCTATACGCGACTCGCCCTAGGATTTCCCTATGTTCTCCCTCTCCTTTTCCATAATATTTTGGACTATTGTCCACAAAGAAGGGGAGAAAAAAGGAGGGAATTTTTAAACAAAATCAGTGGGGAAACTCAACCAGGTTTGGTCATCTTCCATGAAACATATGTTTCTTGCTTGGTCCTATTATACACTTACGTAGAGCCTTTATACCAAAAAGGCAAAAACATATGCTTTCTTTAAGTCATGCATGTGCTCTATTGTTTTTTTGGGCAGGGCTGAGTAAGGCAGAATTGCAAGAGTTGATCAAGGAAGGAGCAAGGATGCTACTCCAGACTGCTGCTGAGAAGACCAGGTCCACTGAAGCTGGAGCAACACGTCTGTTGATCTACAGGGGTGACAAGGCTGATTGACTGGATGCTTGAAGCTGTTTGGGTTCTGTGAAGTGGAAGATGTGTTTCTGAACTGGAAAGTTTTTGTTAGCTTTCTGTCCTATGATGGATATGGTATGGTTTTTTTTCCTAGATGTTGATCAGTCTTAGTGTAGTTGATCTTTTTGCTCCTGGGAACAAGGAGAAGCTCCAGCCTTTATCTACTGCTTATCTTGAAGAATCAGTGTGTGGCAAATCTGAACCAGATCACTGCCTCCCCTGATTCTTGCGTAGTTTTTTGGATAGTCAGATGTTTCGGTTGTTGATGGGGTTGGAAGTTTGTATCTCTTCTCCCAATATCTCTCTGAACAGTCTTAACTGCTCTGTATTTCTGTTATCTCGATAATAGAAATGGGTCATCTCGTGTCAAAAAAAAAAAGCTTTCTTTAATCTTTTTGTGCTCTAGGCTTTCATCAGATCACACTACAAACTTGTTTGATTTCCAACAACCCCTTTTCCCATATGATGTGATGACACCCAAAACTGCTTTAGCACGGTTCACGGATGATTGCAATTAGTGTAGCAACTAAAGATACGCAGGTAGGTGCAGTAGGTTCAATGGAGCGGATGCGTAGCACAGACATGGACAAAAAGTTTCCTCGATGCCGACCCCATTGATGTTCCCACCTGAGGGGTTACTGTGCTGGGATTGATGCAATGATGCCAGCAGAAAACACATTGCAGTGAGAAGTTCAATCAGTTCCTTTAGCTTATCTGCTTGTTGTTTTGCTGGAGACAGCACAATGGCAGGCTACTGTACTGACATTTACTATCTACGTATGTATGCATCTCAGCAGACAGCAGGAAATCACTGCTATTTAACAGTGCATAATTCCGTTTAGAGTTCAAAGTTGTGGTGCCAGATTGAGACAGGATTTGCTGTGGTGAAACCATCGATGAGCTTTGAGTAAACAACTAGTATATAGGTATCTATCCAAGGCGGGAGACATTAGCATTTCTTTTCTTGGTCTGTTCAAGAACCGGCAACCATTAATATAAGATAGCAGAGTGTACATATGGACCAACAGATTTACTTGTTATTGTTATCACAGTCAAGGATTCAAACTAAATTATGCCATTTTAGCTACTGGGTTCTGGTAAGAACAACACGGCAGAACCTGCAACAGATCAACAAAAACAGGAAAAATCACCAAGGTAAAATGCCAGTCTGACTGACAGCACATCAGTCAAGAGCAACATAACTCAATGTTTAACATGAGAACACACTCAGAAATTGAAGCATAGAAGTGCAGAAGTGGTCTGCTTCTTTAAAAGATTATGTCTGCATCATATCTTTTATTTTAAATCGAAGGTAGGAAGAAATTTTTATTATTAATAAAAACATCTGGAGGAGCCAGCAGCTGTAGACCAGAAAGGCGAGGTGTTGTCCAACGCCTCTCCAACCAAAAATCTGACCTGGCCAAACCCTCCTCCACGCGTCACATCACCAGCCCCCGTTCCTTGAACGCGGTCTACGGTTTACGGCCACTGTCATGTGGGCCACCAACAAATGGTGCCAATATACGCTTCCACTGTCCTAATCCTAATGTAACCGAGGCTACCAGATGCCCCGACACACCTGGGCGCGCCGTGTCCATGGACCGAACACACGCGCGCTGCACGGCTCGACCGTTCGACGGTGGCTCGAGTGTATGAGCCGGGTCCACTTGAAAAGTGATTGGAACCTTTTGTTTCCTCCTCGCTTCTCTTCTCCCTCCCGAGTCTCCCACCCATTAAAATGCAGAGGCAGAGGCTTTCGTTCTCCTCCAGGACAATTTCAGCTCCCGAAATCCAAAACTGAAACGGGTGAAAACCCACGGAATCCCCCAAGCTGCTTTCTCCCCGTGCGGTGCGTGCATCAATTCATGAATCGTATTCATTGGAAAATAGTCAAAGTTTCGTCTTTTTGCCGCCCAGTTCATCGATTGCAATGTTTTTTCTATCTCTCAAATGGGCGATTGCAGGGGATTTTGAGCTTGGCGCTTGTTCGGGGGACTGATTTTGGATCCACCGGAGGGGATGTCAGGCCCCCTCGATCGATTTGCTAGGCCATGTGAGTATGGAGTGCTTCTTTCATTTGGAACACAATCAATCGATTGCCGTGAAATCAGCTAGTGTTATTATTTCATCTTATTCTTCCTTGTTTCTTTGAAATTTGAGCAGTTCAATGAATTTCTGCTTGGATAATAGTTCTATTACTGGAGGGCATAATGATAATTTGCTGCTACATGGTTATAGCTTTATAGGTTTGGGAGCTAGATTGCTAGAAACGCCACTGACTTTTGTTATCAGGGGAAAAAAAACTCAATACAGATTATTGACCAACTATTAAGTTTCACATGTTGTTATTATAGGACCTTAAAGCTGATGCTTGAAGCTGGTCATCTTTAAAGATAACAACAAAATGGAATCAGTCATTTAATGCAGATAATAGACATACTCCATAAGAAATTTGTAACATGTGCAAAGTTCATAAACCATTCAAACAATTACTCCCATGCACCTTTTGAGTAACTTCTCTACCTTTTTTATGTCGGTCTAGTATCAATGTAATAGACAGTTTACAGTTCTAGTTCCCTGTAAAAGCATCATTTTCTGCTACTCTAATCCACCTGTTAATAACTGTTGCTTCAGAAAAAAATATCTTTCTTTTCTTTGATTTGGAGATGGAAAATTGAGACAGATTTTGCAGGTTTTGAAGGATTTGTACATAACGATGAAAGGAAAGAGGGCAAATCTGACGCAGACAACTCAGAAGGAGATAAGAAGACTAAGATCGGTTCTTTCAAGAAAAAAGCAATTAATGCAGGGAATAAATTCAGGCATTCCCTGAGAAGGAGGAGCAAAAAGAAACCCGATTCCATCAAGGACATAAGGGATGTTAAAGAGCTTCAAGATGTTGAGACATTTCGACAATACTTAATTGATGAGGATTTGCTTCCACAACAGCATGACGATTATCACATGATGTTAAGGTTCAGCACTTACTGTTCTGAGTCTTTTTTTCTTCTTCTGAAAAACCTTTTAAAGGGCAGGGAGTTACTTGTTCTCAGGGTTTTAATTTCTTTTTACTAGTCAATCAACCCGTGCTTTCGCACGGGTTAGAGTCTTAAATGTATTATGCGTAACCGTACAACATATATAGATCTATTTTTATACTTAGATTTTTATAATAGCATATATTGCTACTTTATATGTATGCTTAATTGATTTAGATCTTTTGATCGATTGCAGAAATAGATAATTTTAATATAATTTTGAGGGGTTACTTTCATCATATTATCAGTCATAATAACTAAGGTGAACAATTCGAATATAAATTAAAGGGGATATTTGGTATTATTCTATCAAAATAGCAAATGTGAGCAATTAGATATAAGTTTAGGGTGTTATTTCATATTTTCTTTTATATTGGCAGAGTGGCTAATTAATATGTAGTTTTAGGGGTTATTTAATATTATTTTGTTAATGGCAAAGGTAGGTGATTACTTAATTAGAAAACAGATCTAATGGCTATTAAGATTCCAACCTGTCAATTGATGATAGGGTATTTTTTATTATTGTCAGAATTTCTATGATTTTATTTTTTTCTAGCGCATCGTGTGAGGATTGATGTGGAAATTAAAAAAAAAAGAGTCTACAAAATATCTGTTTCATGGAAAGGTTTCTAGCATCTTTAATGGAAAAAAAGACAAAAACTGAAGGTAAATTTGAAAATGGAAAAAAATCTAGAAAAAAGAAAAAGATATTTGCTTTCGTTGAGAATTGAACTCAAAATCTTTCATAACGGCAGAGGTGGGTAATTACTTGGAAAATATATATAATGAAAAAAAGAGGATATTCGCTTTCATTGAGAGTTGAACTGAAGACCTTTCATAATGGCAGAGGTGGGTAATTACTTAGAAAACAGATCTAATGGTATTAATATTCCAATCTGCCAATTGATGGTTGGATGTTTCTGACTATTGTGAGAATTTCTAGGATTTATCTTTTTTTCTAGCGCGCTTTGAAATTGGTGCAACTTTTAAAACCTCCAATTAGTAATAGTAAGATGCTGCCTATGTTCTTCCCCTTTCATACCTTCCCATAGCCCCGCACTAAACCTTGCACATGTGCTCAAGGGGCTATGACTAGAAGAAAGTGGCCGCTATCTTAGTTGACTGGATTCTCATTTGATCTCATTTGCATTGCAGGTTCCTAAAAGCGCGAAAATTTGAAATTGAAAAAGCAAAGAATATGTGGTCAGACATGCTTAAATGGAGGAAGGAATTCGGGGCTGACAAAATAGAGGTAAAGACGAAATACCATATCAAAATATAATAGTTATCAATCTTGCTCAGAGTAACTTATGCAGTTTGACCCTTCTTGGCTTTATACCTCAGGAATTTGACTACACTGAGTTAGACGAAGTTACAAAGTATTACCCGCAATTTTATCATGGGGTGGATAAAGAAGGAAGACCTGTCTACATAGAGCTGATAGGAAAAGTTGATGCGAACAAGCTAGTGCAAGTAACAACTATAGATCGCTACGTGAGATACCATGTCAAGGAGTTTGAGAGATGTTTCCAGATGAGATTTCCAGCTTGCTCAATTGCTGCAAAAAAACACATAGATTCATGCACTACTATTTTGGATGTGCAAGGGGTGGTATGCCACATTACATTATAGCTAAATATTGTTCTTTATGGTTAAAGCCACACTGCTAATAGTTAATAATTTGGTCTTGTCTTCCGTATAAATTAAGGGTTTCAAAAACTTCTCGAAATCTGCAAGGGAATTAATCACACGACTACAGAAGATCGATGGTGATAACTACCCAGAGGTTGGTAGTACAGTCATGAAATATTTTCATTAACAGTTTTTTACTAAAATCCAAAAGAGGAAATATACTTTCTTAATACTATGTTTATCTTGGCCTGTCTTTTCAATCCCTAATGCATTTTGGCTGCTGTTACAGACATTGTGCCGGATGTATATAATTAATGCTGGCCAAGGATTCAAGATGTTATGGAGCACAATAAAATCATTCCTTGATCCAAAAACTGCTTCCAAAATTCATGTATGTGATCGTGATGCTTTGTTAAGCATCGATTTGATTGCATATTTCCTTATTGATTTGGTATACAGATAATAGCAGCCCTTTATCATTTCTCATTTTCTTTTGAAGGTTCTTGGGAACAAGTACCAACATAAGTTGCTTGAAGTCATTGATGAGTGGTCAGTATCTTCTTTCTTGGCAGTTTGTTTGTGTTGTTGCCCTGTTGGCTTCCATCCTAATTTGTGCTTTATACATGCATGCAGTGAATTGCCTGAATTTCTTGGTGGTAAATGCAAGTGTGATGAACATGGAGGTTGTCGAAGATCTGACAAAGGTCCTTGGAAGGATCCTGACATAATAAAGGTAATAAATATCCTTTGACCCCAAGTATTATGGAAATAAAACATGGATAAATATCAAAGAAGAAAAGGGAGATGTCTCCAGATGAGATTTCCAACTGTACAAATGTATTCTGTTGCTAATTTTATGCATCTTCAATATTTTCAGAGAGTCCTCAATGGCGAGGCAAACTATGGCAGGCAAATCGTGACCATATCCAGCACAGATGGAAAGATAATCAGTTATGCTGGACCAGGGCACCCAAATGTAAGTCTATGAATGCTTGGTGTGGAAATTTCTGGAGACATCATTCTCAGTCCCCATTCCTCAGTCAGTACTTACTCCATTACTTTACTGAAGCAGAGAAAAGGCAGTGATGCATCTGCTGAGTCTGGGTCTGAAGTGGAAGACGTAACATCTCCTACTGCATCAAGGAACCTGATCACACACCCTATCTTGACGCCCGTTCACGAGGAGGCAAGTGTGTGCAGCTTATACTATGATTAGAAACCTGATATAGTGCTATCACTGCCTTTCCCCCTCTTGCATCTTTTCCCTCTCCAGTCTTTTGTATGTATCGAATGCTTGTGTTTCCGTCATTAATGGGTAACCTCTGTCGCTATCTCCAGTCAAAATTGTCAGCACGTGGTCCTGCATTTTTTGCTCATGCTTCTATTGAAGAAAGCATTCCTGTTGTGGACAAGGTTGTTGATGATGGATGGGGAAGTCCCAGAGCTAGTGTACAAGTTGATTCTTCAGGTATTTATGTTGCTATATAGCAGTATTTCTTTTATTGTGAATATTTTGTCTAGAGTTATTCCATGTGGCTAATTAAAGAGAAATTAAACTAGCAAAAGTAGATGCAGATGCACTCATTAATCCTTAAGAATTGTAATCACTATGCCAATGTGCTTACATTGTGGCTAATGTTGTTTTGAGCTACATCGTTGACTGATTAGTGATTAGTTATTTTCTTCTTGTTACAACATAAGCTGGAAACTAGAAGGTTTCCTCTGGTTTTAGGATGTAATTCTCAAAAACAGAGCGACACGTGAGACATATGTAAAGAATATTATTTTGTATTATAGTGTGCTGAACTCTGAACCTTTTATATTCACCACACCAGGCTCATTGTCCTCGAGAAATTTCCATGTCACATTTGAAGGAATCCGAGCTCAGATTATCACATGGGTGACAGTCTTCATCATGACCCTTTTTGCCATGCTTTGTTCTGTCCCAAGCAAGATGGCTAGAAGGATCTCTAACCAATCTATTAAGGATGACCACTATCATGTTGAATATCCTCAAGAACAGGAGTACAAGGAGGAGTTCCGACCTCCATCTCCTGCCCCATCCTATACAGAAAAGGATGTACTTTCATCGATGTTGAGACGGCTAGGTGAGTTGGAAGACAAGGTGCAGGTGCTTGAAACAAAGCCGTCTGAGATGCCATCTGAGAAGGAAGAATTGCTCAATGCAGCCGTCCGCCGTGTGGATGCATTGGAAGCTGAATTAATTTCCACAAAGAGGGTAAGCTTGTTTTAGATCTTTGATCTCAATTGGTACAAACTAGAATTGTCTGTTACTCCTTATGTTATTCCTGAATCTACCCCTTTTTTTCTAAATGAAATAGCAAAGCGTACGGCTCATGGGATAACGTTTACTCCCATCATATTTATTTATAAAGGAAACGGCATGATGCTGAACTAACTATCTACTCTGATTTCCACAACTAGGCCCTCTACGATGCTTTGATGCGACAGGATGAGCTGCTCGCGTACATCGACAGGCAAGAGCTGATCAAATTTCGTGTATGTTATTACTCTTCTCCCACCCTTCTACCCTTTTTCCATGTTTTGAGATATACATTTGTACACATCTGTATTCTCACAATGAAATGTCCGGTCATCACCTTATTGACCTCCCAATAATAAGGTAACATTCCTCGGTCTTGTCTAATGACTGTCGCTCGCTATGTGTTCCTTGTGCAGAAAAAGAAGTTCTGCTTCTAAGTTTGACTCTGGAGCAGCTGTTCTTCATATCAAGAGCCGTTCGTGTATATTGGATTGCGGCTAGTATGTTGAATGTACTCTGTCCACCTGTACAAGTGTGTAAGCAGAAGGAAAAAAAATATTGGCACACCGTGTGCCTTCTCTTCCACCATATGTACTTCATGTTCCGAGTTCTCCAGGCCTGCTGTAATTCGGCGATTTGTTCATGTCAAGGTGTTGTTTGTATGGTCTCCCCCCTGAGAGTGAGATATCTAGCACTTGCTAGAGTAAGTTGTAATTTTGTAAATCTTGCAAGCTGTGGTGTATATAGCTAGATTGCATGCTAATAGTTGTAAATGAAAGTGCGTGTTATTGTAATGTTGTTTTTAGTTGAGCTATCTGTGGCATGCGCCGGGATGTTCATTCGGTGCGCGTGTTATTTTAATGTTGTTTTTATTGTAAATGAAAGTGCGCCTGTGGTCGATCCTTCTTCTGCTAAGAATATATCAACAAAAAAAAACACCATTAGAAAAAAAGGGGCCACCCACCTGCAAAGACAGATGTCTATTCATCGGTTAGAATAATAATCGCCAATTACCACCACGTTTCAAAGACAAGCAATCGTTTTACCTGTCGCAGGGTGGGGCCTGGGCTGTTGTGGAATCATCATTAAATACCAAGAGTTTGTGCTGATAACCGTACATGCCGCACGGTGTGAGTGTGTGAGCCCCCTCCCTACAAAGACACAGAAGACTATAACGATCGGTTAGAACATTTATATTCATCAACAGCAGAGAGCCTGACTCAATCATCAAATCAAGGGGAATATTGTACGGTATTTTACCTGTTGCAGGGAGGAGCCCGCGCTGTTCTGATCAGTAATTAAGGAATTTGCAAGTAACCGTGCTTGCCGCACGGTGTCAGACCTCCACCGGAAAGCCCTTAGGCCCTGTTTGGGTGTTGTGTATAATATTTCACTTGTAATTAGTTTCCAATTGTAATTTGTTGTGCACAATAAAACCGGTGGAATTTAATTCGCTGGCACCAGGGGCTCGTGGGCCCGTTTGGATGAAAGGTATTGAATCCAAAACCTCTGTAATTTACAGGTTCGGAATTTTTTTCTACCCAGACCAGAATTAGCCGTTTGGATGGCAGGTGAGCAAACTAATTTTACATCTGGTTTGGGCCAATACCTCCGTATAAAAAAAATCGCCTCCTCAGCCTGGGAAAAAAAGACGACGGACATCGGGGGCGACGGGCGAGGCGCCGAGGCGACAGGGCGAGTCCCTCTCGCTCGCACCAGTCTGGACGCACCGGCGGCAGCGCCGCCGCTGACGCCGAGCGCAGCTCCCTTCACGCCGCTGCTCCAAGCCAACGCAGCCTTTATGTTGCTGCTCCACGCAATCTGCGGTTGGTCGTCGTCGCTGCTGATCCAGGCCATCACCGTCGCCGCTGAAACAGAAAAAACCGGCGGCGATGCAAGGACTGGCCGAGGTGGGAGGCGACACGGGGTCCGGCCAAGGGGGCGACACAGTGCCCGGCGGCAGGGGCAAGGCGAGGCTGACTACGACGACGAGCTGGTGCCCGGCGAGGAGGCACCCGGCGGTGGAACGAGGCGAGGCCGGCCCAGCGAGGAGGCACCCGGCAGTGGGAACGAGGCGAGGCCAGCACGGCGAGGAGGCACCCAGTGGTGGGAGCGAGGCGAGTTGGCGCCCGGCGGCGGGGGCAAGGCGTCCGGCGGCGGCGAGGAGACGCCCGGCGGCGGTGGCGACGCGAGGCCGGTTGCGGCGATGCCGTGAGGAGGGTTGGAGCGGCATTGTGGTTGCTGCTTGTGCCGGTCACACATTTCCTGTGTGACGGAAACGCCATCAGCGTGGGCGATGTGGTGCTAATAATACGGTACTAATCCCCATGGCGCGGAAGCCTGAATGGCGAACCAAGATCCCAAGAACAATTTCTAAAGAAAAAGATTACAAGAAGGCAAAGAACAAAGCCACGCTACGGCCGACACGGGCACAGCAGGGCCGGCCCGCATTGCGCGCGCGGCATAGTAGGGTGATGTTGCATTGCATGGTGGATAATGTATCTTTTTTTTTTACTTTTGCGAAATACAGTATAAACGCAGATGCTTACACACACACATACCCTATTCCTATGAGCACTTTCGAAAGATTCATTCGGCAGATCTTGAGATTGACAAAGTTACCACGACGGACGTCTCGCTGTCGAGGGAAACACCACCACTTAACGAACAAAATCGTTAAATTCCGAAATAATTCGCTTGCAGCAGGAGTCAAACCCAGAACCTCAGTTGCCGCTCGAGCTGCTGCAACCGCCACTGCTCGAGCTGGTCCTATCTTGTGTACAGAAACAAATTATTTTGATCTCTAGCCTGATGTCTGCCAGAGGCGGTGAGAAAGTTTGGCGGGAAGCAGGTGTCGTCCAGGTTTGAGGCGCAACGGAGTCATGGAGACTGCTTGTAATGATGCTCTGACCATCGGAGAATATGCATGTCATGTCAGATTCACTATGTATGTTAGGCTAGAATCACTTACAATCTGGAACAGCAACATAGAGTACTTGTTTTTCAGTACATCTACATGATTTTGCAGAGTAAGCGTTCAGGTATAATACAACCTGATACCAGGCGAGCCAATTTGGTCGACTGGAACTCTGGCACTAAATCAAAAAAAATAGTAGATGCATTGGGTTTGAATCAAATCTGTGGAAGATAAAATCAACTGATTAACCAGATCTACCATGTACAGCAAATACAAACGATACTAAGATGTATCAACTCTGCCGTGTACATATGGAACCTCAAGTCAGGAAAAATATGAACGAGTATATCAAAATGTGAAACAATAATTGTACGAGGTGAACTGGAGGGCATACTCCTCGTGAGAAACCGCGAACTGCAGTTTCAGTAGCAAAAGTACAAAAGAATGAAAAATCTATGTCAGTATCTTCACAGCCTAACTCTACATCGCCACAGCACAGCCGCCAGAGCAATGCTCCAGCCTCCAAGAAGAAACCTGGATTCCCTTCAGCTACCAACGGATCACGGTGCCATCACCCATATTGCTTGTCTTCAACTATTCCTCTGTAGATGATGCCCCTTAGATGATGGGTGCCGTGTTCGATGGCCATGTCTGATGAACCTAGGTAGTCGGCTGGTTGTATTTCCTGAATACTCTCTCCTGGTTCTCCCTCCACCATTCCTCAGCCTGCTGCTCTGCAAATCTCCTCTTGCTGATCGGGAGACAGAAAGACAAAGTAAATGCTTGATGAACTTGTTCTTAGAAAGAAATTTATCTTGGCATAAAATGAAAATCATGAAGTGCTTTCGAGCTATGTAACATACTGCTATGCAAGTGACTGGTACTGGTAAGGTTCAGACTCAGGCATATGAATAAGTTCTGGTACATGATGCATAAAGGAAAAAAAGGACATATGGCAGGGTACCTGAATCTGACGCGCTTGAATACTTTAGTACCATCTCTAAGCTGGATGAGGGTCACATATACCCCTGGCTCAAACTGCTCGATCAACTGCACCTCTCCGTGAGTACCAAGCTTTGGTGCAAAGTCTCCATTAGCTTTCGAGCTGTTTTCCATGATACGATGGCATGGTGACTCACTCGTCAAGGAAACAGCCGAGCTACTAGCATTTCCAGCACTGCCATCCTGAGACAATACCAGATTGCCCATGCTTGCTGACTTATGATGTGCCGTAGCACGACCAGTGGCACCTGTTACCCCCGGTGGAGGAATACCTTGTCCTGTAAGAAATTTCTCTGAATGACTTTGCAAGGCTTTTAGGCTGTCAGCAGCATCACTGGGCACCCTATCTGCAATACTCTTGAGCTGATGAATGGACATGATACAGTAAGCATCCTCCAAAAGAGATTCAGTAAACATGTACAGTGACACATCCTTATTTTATGAGCCTGAAAGCCTATATCGACTCAGGTTATTCTTTTCTCTAATTTAGAGACATATGCTTTAATACTATATGCCCGTTTCATTCACAATATTACTGAAACACACCTCCATTTTTAGTTTAATTCTTTTCTCTAATTTAGCGACATATGCTTTAATACTATATGCCCCTTTCATTCACAATATTACTGAAACACACCTCCATAGAAGTCTCAGTACTGTGAGGGAATAGAATAGAAGGAAGTGTACTATTGAGTCTAAAATACACAGCGTGGTAGGCACTTAAAATTTCATAATGCGAGCTCAAGAGTTGCATATCTATCTTGCATAACTAGTTTAATAATGTACCTCGTTGTCAAGAAACCTAATGAACTCCAAGATACCATTGCACTTCGAAGACTCTTCTGCAGCCATAGAGGCAGAATTTTCGGCTCTCCTTTCCGATTTCTGCAGTTGCTCTTCTTGGGCCTCACATTTTTGTTTCAATTTATTAATCTGATATAAATTCAATAATTTTATCAGTGTCAGCTAAAAACAGTAAAGGCAGCGAAATCTACACTATTCTAAATCATGCTACCTGAGACTGCAACTTCACGACATCTTCATTCAGCACCTCTTTAGTCCTCTTCAAGTTATCAGTATCACTTTTACCACAAAGAGGAGTAGCTGCCGGTGGAGTTGGCTTCTTTGTAAGAGGAGATGGTGACATAGGCATGGTCATTGGCATTGCAGCTACCATTGTCATAGGCTTTATAGCAGGGCCACCAAATGTTCCCCCAAAAGCGAGATTGTTAAAAGGTAACATGGAAGGAACTTGGGGTGCCCTCATCATGGGCATAGGATCTGGTTTTATCTCGTTTCTAATTGATTTTATCTCAGCTTGCTTCAGTGGCTCTGCTGGTGATCCTGTTGCAAGCCTGGAAGGCCTTATTTCGGGCCTCTCTGACTTGTCGACAGAGCGACGAGCATTGACATTCCTTTTGCTATACGAATTGTTGCTGTTGGTTTCTGCAGATTTCAGTTTCATGAAGCATGAATCGCATACTCGATGTGGTTTACCAGGAGTTGGTGCCAAAGCAGCTTTCAAAACTTTTCTTGAACTACACGCATGGCAATGAACAAGGCCGCAATTGTAACAATTGTGTCTCTTTCTTGTGAAACCAAATGGTTGCCTACAACCTGAGCAGACAGACTGATCAGCACCTGAAACCCACTTATGTATACAAATGCAGGTCGTGAAATTTGAACCACATGATATACTTTTAACATGACGATCTTTTAATGCTTCCACAAGAGTTGGTTTTTTCTTATCTTCGACACCACCATGTCCCAGTCTTCCATTAGCCCCCATCCCCCATGTATATACTTCACTCCGTGAAGTCAAGACTGCAACATGGCATGAGCCACATGAGATCTCTTCAACCAATTCTCCAGCCAGCCTATCTTGTACCAGGCTAGGTTGTTTACCGTCAGACTTTGGATTCCCAAGCTGACCGTTGCTAGAGCTGCCCATTGTGAAAACATGACCAGATGTAGCGAGGGCGATGGTCATAGTATGTCCACAGGCCACCTGATGGAAATTATAATCAATGAGAGATTGCACACACGTAGGAACTAACCTAGAATCTTTATCCCCATGGCCTAGGAGATTCTTGTCTCCAGCACCCCAAGTGTATAGCTTCCTGGACACCACATTCACGCTTGCTTGATTACTGGTCTCCACAATCGCTGCCGAATGCCAGAGTCCACAGGCAACTTTCATTGTTCTGAATCCACTCAAAGCTTCAACTTCTTTTGGATATGCGACACTTTCACGATTTCCATGTCCAAGAGCACCAAATGTCCCATCACCAAAAGTGAACACTTTCCCACTTGACGTGGTTAGTGCTGTATGCCATGAGCCACATGCAACAGACAATACTTGAACCCCTTCTAAAGGTCCTGAGACTTGTTTTGGAAGCCAGTGGCTAGCTCTGGCACCATGTCCAAGCAATCCAGCATTGTAGTATCCATCACCCCAAGTGTACAGATCACCAGAGGCAGTTACAGCACAAGTATGAAACTCTCCACATGCAATATATTCTACATTTGACACTGCTAAGGCTTCAACAAGTTTAGGACGGCTAATATCGGCATCGGTCCCATGACCAAGCCGACCGCCAAGTTCTTCACCCCATGAAAATACTTCTCCTTGCCTAGTAGTGAGAGCAATATGCCTAGAACCACAGGCTATCTGTTGTACGTCCAAAACAACATCTGATTCCAACGGTTTGGGAATCAAAATGTCTGCTTTTGAGCACAAATAGTTTGAGGATCCTTCTGTGGGGACCACATCAGTCCAAACTTCACCCCACACATAAACATCACCAAGGGATTCAATGTCATCTTGTCCAGAACCTTGACTCGAAGAACTAGGGGCACTTGAAATACTAATCCGGCTACCGTCTGTACTTGCTCTTAGCATATTTGCACGATCAGACACAACATCTGCTTTTGTAGAGTTGAGAGGATTGGTTGTGCTATAACCAGCTGAGTTAAAAGTGCGTGTAATGCTTGAGGCAATATCTAGGGTTGTGTCATATGAATTGTTATCTTGATAGTGTGATACTTCCTGAAAAAATAAAGAAATGTTCAGTTCGAAAATTATGTAATCTTTTACGGAAGGTAAGGAACAGTGCAGCCTGGCGCAGTCAGCGTCCAGCTGTGACAAGAAAGGTTATGTGGGTAAACTATAAATAAGAGTCAAATGGCGCTCCCCATGCTTTATTTTGGGAAGACAAATATAATGGTTTATGTGTGCATCGATTGCAATACTATATCTGATGCACCTTCTTGGTAGGGACTGGGAGGGGGTTGCTTCCAAAAAATGCTTACCTTTCCCGAACAAGGCCCAACTAATGCATTAATGAAATCTGAAATCAATCTCAGAAACTGAAAGCAAGCCTCACACAGAGAAATTATAACATATATTCCTATTACTAATTGGAGGTTTTAAAAGTTGCACCAATTTCAAAGCGCGCTAGAAAAAAAGATAAATCCTAGAAATTCTCACAATAATCAGAAACATCCGACCATCAATTGGCAGATTGGAATATTAATAGCCATTAGATCTGTTTTCTAAGTAATTACCCACCTTTGCCATTATGAAAGGTTTTGAGTTTAACTCTCAACGAAAGCAAATATCCTCTTTTTTTATTATATATATTTTCTAAATAATTACCCACCTCTGCCATTACGAAAGATCTTGAGTTCAATTCTCAACGAAAGCAATATCTTCTTTTTTTAGAATTTTCCCATTTTCAAATTTACCTTCAGTTTTTGTCCTTTTTTCCATTAAAGATGCTATAAATTTTTTCATGAAATAGATATTTTGTAGACTCTTTTTGAAATTTCCATGTCAATCCTCACAAGATGCGCTAGAAAAAAAAATCATAGAAATTCTCACAATAATAAAAAAAATACCCTATCATCAATTGACAGGTTGGAATCTTAATAGCCATTAGATCTGTTTTCTAATTAGGTAATCACCCAGCTTTGCCATTATCAAAATAATATTAAATAACCCCTAAAACTACGTATCAATTACCCACTCTGCCAATATAAAAGAAAAAAATGAAATAACACCCTAAATTTATATCTAATTGCCCACATTTGCTATTTTGATAGGATAATACCAAATATCCCTTTTAATTTATATTTGAATTGTTCACCTTAGTTATTATGACTGGTAATATGATGAAAATAACCCCTCAAAATTATATTAAAAGCACCTATTTTTGCAATCGATCAAAGATTATCTAAATCAATTAAGCATACATATAAAGTAGTAAGATATGATATTATAAAAACCTAAGTATAAAAATAGATCTATATTTGTTGTACGGTTACGCATAATATATTTAATATCGCACGGGTTGATTGACTAGTTGATTTAATTGTAAACACAGTGGTAAACTATTACTCAATTAGTAAGTAGGAACATCAACTCACATCAGAGACAGATAGCCTATCACTTGTACTTGGACCATCAGCCGAATAGCTTTTCCGGCATGACGTAATAAGTGTCTCAAGTGTTGAAAACCAGACTTCAACTTCAGCTTGATCCTTGCAAACCTGTAGATCAGCTAGAATCCCATGTAATTAATGTCTTCCACGAATCATAGTGCAGAGTAGATCTAAACACAGAGCTTTTACCACCAGATCATTAAAAGGAGTATAAAACATCTATACTTTACCAGGTCAAGGGAACGTTGGCCGTTCTTGTATATCAGAGAAAATGATAGGTAGTCCTTCTCTGGGCGTAAAAACCTCCTAAAAACGGCCTGGGAAAAACGAAGAATCATGTATGCCAGTTTGAAATATCTGAGACCCCAGATTCGAATAAATTCTTATGACACTAAAAAGTATAGCTGTGACTATAGCAAGAGCAACCATCCAACTCAGTGGCAACTGGTGCTTCGACTTACAGTTCTCTGTCCAGGAATTATTCTAGAGACAGAAGAAAGTACAAGGTACTTCTCTTTGTTGTGGGAATACCAAACCAACGCTGTTTCATCCTGTAACGAGAAATCATCATATGGATGCTATTTCTGTACTGTGAAGAGGCACTTAAGAAGCTAGGATTGACATCAAACACTCTTGCGCATAAGAACTTACACTAGAAAGCCTGAACTCGCGAATCTTGGGTTTTCCCTTCCGGCTATACTTGATAAGCTTGCTGCCTTTTTTGAGAGTTATAAGGGCCTTTGTGACATGTAAAAAAAAAGTGTAGGGATTAGCATTTCAATTGTTTAGCGCATAAGTGCATGCTCGTGCAAAATAAAATAATGGGGGAGGAATTTAGATGCTCACATTATCATCTGGTGTCATCTAAACAGTAACATGTCAACATCCTATTTTTCAGGCCTTGAATTTTTATCACCTGCAACTGCACACAAAGAATTAATGTTTAGACCTCGGCACCACCAGAATGGATTCAGAACAACCTCAAACGTCGTTTTCAATGATATTTGAGAAAAAAATATGTGGCGACATAATAATCAAATAAAAGAATACGAAAGTCCCAGTTTGATTGACAGCAACCGGTACGTTCTAATATGATACCAACGCATGCACAGATTATTCTCATAACCGCCCAAACGCTATAAATGTGTTGACATTTCCAAGAGAACAGATTTATCTGCAACGCTGCACTTATGCAATAAAAAGACGTAATGTAATGCGATTAGCACTCAACCACGGAGCGCACAAATCCATTCCAGGCGGGATGAAAGATTTGGATTTGAGGACCCCCACGACCAAAAAGAAAATGAGATGATCTGCGTACCAAAATGCACAATCCATCCGAAGCAAGCCCGGCATTCCTTACCAGCGAAAAGAAGAAGGGAAAATCAATTGGAATCCGTATGGATCTCCGCTCCACGCCAGCCTAGGGTGGACGAGGGCGACGAGAGAAGGGAGAGGGGCGCGGTTGGGGTGGGAGGACGCCTTGATCTGCATGGAAAGAGAGGGAGGCGCGTTCGGCGGGGAGGGCGGGGAGGAGCCTACGATAGTTTGGGAAGAAACGAGTGGTCTGGCGCCTCTGCGGGGTCGGTTGACTGTAGTACTCGTACGGTGCTCATTGGAGTGTAAACTGTATTCAGGTGTATTTGAATATTCCTCGAACGAAAATGTAAGCATCAGATGAATTTTTTTTTGCTTAAAAATTATTGCTTAATTACACCTGGTTACAAGTCTTAGAACAGGCGGTTAGAAATGTCATGTCAAGACTGTATAAGATGTAAATCAAGAGCATGCTTAGGTATCGTTTGACATTTATTTCAGAAATTCTTACATGTAGTTATATTATTATCCTAAAATATGTATTGTCCATGAATTATAGCAGGTAAGTAAGATTGGAATTGTGCTGTAAAAAATATACTGCCCCTACCCTACAAAGAATGTGATCTTAAAATTTTCCAAACAAATTAACGTTTACTCATGAGAAATGACCAAGATGTCCACATTTACTTATGTTAATTGTGACTGAAAGTCGTGTGCAGCACCCTTGAAATTAAAAGAAAAAACGTACTCTCTCCGTTCTAGAAAAAAAGTCGTTCTGGGTTTGTCCTAAGTCAAACTTCGTAAAGTTTGACCAAATTTATAAAAAAAATATATCGTCATTTACAGAACCAAATTGATACCTAATGAAAATATATGTGACAAGAAATCTAACAATACTCATTTGGTACTATAAATATTTACACTTTTTCGTATAAATTTGGTCAAACTTTAGAAAGTTTGACTTAGGACAAACCTAGAATGACTTGTTTTCTGGTACAGAGGGATTAGAAAACAAGTACACATGCACCTTGAAAAAAAGAAAAGAACAGTACAATTGAGGTATTTTACAATGCTTGGAATCATTGATAGGCATTCATTAGTCATGATAAATGAAGAGGAACCAATTAAAATGAACCAAAATAGTGGACCCAAACCCAAAAATGGTTGACCAAAACTCAAAAGAGCACGGAGGAACCTAAGTTCCATCTAAGCACGGTAACAAATCTCATACAATTAAATGCACATACATCTTAAAAAGAAAAAAATACAACTAAGGCTCTGTTTGGGAACAAGGTATTTTTGTAGTATTGTAAAAAATAATGTGGTATTGGAGAAAACCATGGTATTGAAGTGAAAAGGTATTTGGCAAACCTATGTATCCAAAACCATGGTATTGTCAATACTACAGTATTTTTGGAGTATTGGAAACTTTGGTCTAGACCAAAGCGTTTGTTGAAGTGATGAAGAAATAGTAGGTGAGTAGAACCATACTGTGTTTCTAAACACCTATGGGTTAGACTGCTGTAAAAAATACCATGGTCATGTCATTGCAATTGGTAGACAATTGTATTGAAATACTATGGTTTTAAATACTTTGCTCCCAAACATGCTCTAAATGCACATTCCTTAAAACGTCCTCCACGAGATATAGCTGCATTATTTATAGAACAAATTTTGTAGGCCGATGTGGTATTCATGTAGCTAAAAATGGCACATAGGCTGTAGCAAGAGGTAACATATCTCAAGGCTATATTTCAACTAAACACAAAGTGAGCAAATGTGAAGGCACCATGCAAAGGGCAAACAATTGGTAACTGAAGTCTATCATCGTAAAGAAACTTACTCCATTCATTCTAAATTATAGATTACTTTAGTTTCGTCCTAAGGCTCTCTTCTAACACAAGATGCGATGCGATGTCTCAGTGCAAGAAATGGTCGCAAATCTTCTCGTTGCTTCAATCGTCCCATCAAATGGTATGTGTGTCACGTCTTTTACATTTACACTGTCATACGATTCCTAAACATGAGAAATGAATGGAGCCTAAGTCAAACTTCTCTAGATTTAACCACGGTATAGAAAATATATAAACTTATAACATCAAATTGGTTCCATCAAATACGCTAATTCTTTTGTTGGTGCAATTATTGAGTATTGTATACATCAATATGTTTTTTCTTTAAAAACATTGTTAAAGTAAAACAAGCATGACTTTAGACAAATTCAAAATTAAGCTATCATTTAGAACAAGGTTAGTATATAATATCTATACTGGTTGGGTGGTTGTGTTAGAGAAGAGACCAATAAATATAGAGCAAATGTAATCATGGACTCTTAATTTCTTTTATTAAGGTGCACATTCACAAAGCTTAAGTACTTATGTCTATTTGAAAAATATTTATAGAGTTGTTTGGTTCATTGCCAAAGTTTTGGCATGGCAAGCTAATTTTTTGGCTGATATTTAGTTTGGGTTCTAAAGTTGCCACGGTCTCACATTTAACATGAAAAACAATTGGCAACCATTTTTACCTAAAATTTGGGTATGTTGAGAGTTTGACAGTAAATCAAGTAGGAGTAGACCCTGAATCTTTTAAAGTTGGTAGCCCGCCTAGCGGCATGGATTGAATTTGACGCCAGTACTGTGTAAAATTTGAACTTGATCGAAGAAAGGCGCAGATTATGTAATGCAAAAAACCAACCACGATTATATCTCCTTTAACTTAGACTCCTATACAGTTGACCTACCGTGGGCCTCCTTGGGAGCCCAAATCCATTTCGTAATGGCTGATGATTTTGGCCCATCCAGACACAGCCTCTGTCTGAATTTTCCTGTGAAAGCCCACGCCGTTCCATTTCTCAGAGTTTTTCTTTTCTTGCAATCGTGGAACTTTTCTTTCATTATTTATTTATGTCCATTCATATTCTTGAGTTTGACTGAAGGGATCACTCTTAAGTATGGAGGTTATGCTGATAAAATTTTATCTGTGCTCAGTGCTTGTTCATCCCGTGATGGGTGACAGAAACTCGCCGCATGCACCCAAACAAAAATACCCCTATCTGATAAGGAAGACTTGAGTATGTAGCACTGCGATTTGGTTTGGTAGCAGCACCTAGAGAAGCACCGCATTCTGGAATTATTATTAGAGAGTAACTGATTCATACACCCCATACATATAGTGCAGTACCATACAACACGTAGAACACGTTCCATAATCCATAACGTCAACTACGAAAATCGTGACGGATGGATGATACATACAAAACCGTCACTCGCATACATACAAGACGTCGGATTCAGACACACCCTACAGCCTACAGCACCATACACCACGTAGTACACGCGAGTGAGAGGCCGAGACGACAGAGTCGCGCTCGATCAGCTGAAACGAAGGTTCGTCGGCCTCGCAGCCGCAGACCCTGCAAAGAAGCTAGGGGTCGGATGGGGGCAGTGTGAGAACGCGACCCAGACGCGAGGTCAGCTAGCTCATTGCTGATGATGATCAGCTCGGCGGGGTCCGCGTGCCTCCGGTCGTTGTCCCAATTACCCCAACCTAGCACCTGACTGACGGTTGCTCAACTAACCGGGCTGCTCACCAAAGACTCAACTCTTGTATTAGGCTATCTCCAGCGGTGACTGCAAAAGGCGACTGCAAAATTTAATGCGGTACTGTTACGCACTGTAGATGTGAGTGTGGGTAGTTGAAATAGTGAAGAGAGAGAAGATGGAGAAAGGGAATGGAGGTGGCCGTTGGAGCCGGCCTTAGTATACTAATTAACCTCCCGGTCCAAAAAGCACGAGCTTATAGTATAGTAGACTAAACTGATGATGAGTTCTTCTGCAGGTTCGTTGGTTGTGTGCTGCAGCAGTCAGGTCAGGTCAGGTCGTTCTCGCGGTGGAAGATTAAAAAAATAACTGGAGCCGTGCTCTGACCCGGAGGCTGGAGCTGCATCTCTTTTTTGCTTTGCCCGCCGTTCAGGAACAGGCCACCGCAGGCTAGTTGGTTTTGGTTCAATTCAACCTTCACCACCGGAGGTTCAGCTCAAGCTCATCCGCACCAGCCGAGAACGAATGACTCGGAAAGTTCTGAAACGAGAAGGGATTGACTCGGAAAGCTAGCTGCCACGCCCCCGGCAGATTCAGGCACCGCCGGCTGACGGCCGCCGGCATCTTTGTGCGTCACGGCCAGCGTCAACAGCGGGCAGGCGCATGCTGCTGGGTTCACCTGTCACCGCTGACGCACCACGCACGCCCGGCCGGCGACCACCCCCGCTTTCCTCCATATGTACCCTGTTTCTGGATCACGGGAAAAGATGTACTGGTCGGGGGTTCGAAGAAGGAACGCTCGATCGGGGGCTGACTTGGGCGGGGGTGACGCTACGCGTGACGCCGGCTTACGACTCACCCACGGCAGAGCAGACTTGTTTTAGCTTCCAGTTCAGATTCTGGGGGACTCAACTTCGGAATCTGATGGGGAAAAGGTCAGATTAGAGTTCGTCAGATTAATTAGGCGATGATCGATCTCTGCTCCGGCCGTCAACTAACCAGAGATCACCGTGCCGTTTGCGACTGCAGCCATCATATCGTTTAGCATGTCCGGGGCTGCTAGGCTGAATCTAATGCCTCATTCAAATCCATCCCCTGTACACTACGCTGTAGACAGTAAATTTGTGTATTGTAAACAGAATGAGAGGTAGTTGGAATTGTGACCGAGGATAACGATAGGAGAATGGCTAACCTGCGACTGCGACTGCGACTGCGACTGCGACCCGGCCCGTGCGTGCGTACAGTTTGGTGGCGCGCTGCACCACCTGTGCCCTTTTTGTCTGTTTGGTCTCAGTCTTTTGGGGGTTTTTGTACACCTGGACAGGTCTCTAGATGCATATCAAGGCCCCACCACCAGTCAGTCCCAGGAACTCCATGCAGCCTCCCTTGAGAAGCAAGGAACTGAGGGGAGATTATTTTTCATTCAGGCGCAAGGCAGAGGCAACGACAGACCGATCGAAGCGCCAAGGTGATTGCTGCTGACACATGCATGCCAAAAAGGTTGTTGTGACAGGTCGCGCTGGCACTTGGCAGCCGGAATCGAATATCCTTGCCCTGCTCTGTCTCTCTGCCTTGCTCCATAAGACGAGACAAACGCTCCTTCCTTGAGGTCGAGGGCTGGCAGTACTTGGCCACATGAGGATGGAGGAGGAGAGCAATTGGTGTCTGAACGCATGACTTGAACCATTCCATTCTCTGGTCAATGCGTTTTCTATAGCACTCACAGGGTGGCGGCCAACTGATCTGATATTCTGATCTCCCAGAAGAAATCCTTTCATGGCCTCATGGGTTTACTAGTAGTTCATGCATGGCGTCTGGAATTCTGGATAGTGGATACACACAGTAACTTTAACACGTTGATTGGCAGCAGTAAACGGTTAGTCCAAAAATCGTTGGTGCCAAAACAGGAGACCTGGTTTGGTTCCACACATGCAATGTTTTGTCAGCGGTGAGCTCAGCTCAGCTCATCCATTCCAG
The DNA here is from genome assembly GCA_022530915.1 of Paspalum notatum. Taxonomy (NCBI): domain Eukaryota; kingdom Viridiplantae; phylum Streptophyta; class Magnoliopsida; order Poales; family Poaceae; genus Paspalum; species Paspalum notatum. The sequence goes on from CM039692.1 coordinate 37,956,883, forward strand.
AGGGAGCGCCTGGACAAGTGTCGCGGCGGATCACACGCCCACGGCCCACCCTCCATCTCCAGCTTTCCTGCCAACAACCTAGCAAACGTGTACGCCTGCTGCTGCCGCTGCCTTTCTAGGTCATCTCTCTCTCGCTGTCTGTCGCTGCAGCCTCCACTCCTGCCTGCAGTGCAGAGGAGGAGGAGGCTACGACGCCACTTGGCCGGCGTCGCGCGGGGACAGGTCGCGGCCCCGCGTCCGCTGTCCACAGCGCCGGCGTTTTCTTGCCGGGGAGAACAACAAAAAAATCTCTAGAAACCTGCCTGCCGGGGCAGCGCGCCGGCAGCCCCGGCGCCACATGACGCGGCCGCGCGCGTTTCTGGAGACGAGGCAATGGGAGCTGTGGCGACTGGCGAGGGGCCGGGGCGCCAGCGTGCTGCTGCTTGCCACATTTGTCGGCAACTCCCTCTGGCCCTTCCCCGGAGTTTGCCGCGAATTTGTCCAAGCTTTTTGGGGTGGTGCTTGTTGGTTGCTTTGGGTTTGGGACATGGGATTGAGGGGTGGGTTGGAATTGTTGTGAGTTGTCGTGGAGGCGTTGATGCTGGGTCACTTCATGCATTTGTTTCGGCTCCGAGGATAAACGCTTCATCGTTTTCACTCAAACGGTTACCGCGTGGATAAGATATAGTAGTATGCCGGCTACGACGGTGAAGAGTTCTACTAGTACTCGATAGCGACGCTGGATCGGGTTCACACTGCTGCTAATCTCCAACGTTTAGAGCGCGCGTGTTTCACAGGATAGTTGTTTGGTTAGAGATAGGCTCGCAGGATTTCGATTAAAAAAAAATCCTGTATTGAATGGTTCCTAAATCTGTCAGTTGGGCGAAAAAGGGGAGCGAAATCAGAAGACGAGCAGAGGGGGCAATTCGGCCATGAAAACGAGATTTTGTTATTTCTTCATCACAAGCATCATGTACAATTTGATCACGGGCGAAAACCGCATACAGATGTCGGTGTTGCTGATGCGCATAAGCACCGACGTCTCCTACATTGTGCGCAGGACCATCGCCGACGTCCAGGGCAGCGCCGAAAGGCCCGGCCTCCAGTTCTGCTTCTGCTACCGGGTCGTCGTCCCCCCAGAAATTTTCGTAGCTCGTCGTCTCCGCAGCCACGGGCGGCACAGCAGGGGCTTCATTGTGCAGCACACGCTCCGATGATGCCGCCGCCGCCGCCGCCGACGCGAGGGGGATGATTTCGCATTGCGTGGCTGGAAATTTCACTTCTTGGACTCCGGCCGCGGCGGCGTCAGGGATTTCGGGGTAATAACCGCCGCCGCAGACTTCGATCCAGCCGTCGTCGGACTCCCACTCCGGCAAGGCCGCCGGGCGGGGGCCTGCCAGTGCCCTGATCCTGTCGGCCGCGCTCTCAGTCTCAGGCGGCATCTCGTCGTCCTCGTCGTCGGCGTCCGACTCCCAGAACGCGGCGTCCAGCGTGCTCTTGGGAGACACCCACTTGGGCTTGGCGTCCCCTGCTTTGACGGACACGGACGCCAGGAACGGGTGCTCCAGCAGCTGCGCCGCCGTCCACCGCTCGCTGGCGTCCCGCCGCAGGCACTTGCCCAGGAAATCCTTGGCCTCCGGCGACATCCACTCGGGCGCCTCGGGCACGGCGTCCGTGTATCCGATGAGGCGCAGGGCGGCGAGCACGTCGTCGACGACGCCGGCCCACGGGGCGCGGCCGGTGGCCATCTCGATGACGAGGCAGCCCAGCGCCCAGACGTCGGCGGCGGGGCCCTGGCCCTCCCCGCGCGCCACCTCCGGCGCCATGAACGCCGGTGTGCCGCCGACGACGGCGCCGCCGCCCTCGCCCACGCGCCGCGCGCAGCCGAAGTCCGCGAGCATGGCGCGGCCGTCGGCGCCGATCACCACGTTCCGCGCCTTGACGTCGCCGTGCACCACGGAGCCCTCGCCGTGGAGGTAGGCGAGGGCCCGGGCCACGTCCGCCGCGTACGCCCGCACGGCGGGCTCCTCCAGGCGGCCCCCGTTCCGGGCCGCCTCGTCGGCCAGCGAGCCGCCGGGCGCGAACTCCAGCAGCAGCTGGAGCTCGCCGCCCGCGGCGGCGCGGAAGCCCAGGCAGGGGAGCACGTGCGGCGAGCGGAGCGCGGCCATGATGCCGCCCTCGCGCCGCAGCTGCGCGGCCGCCGCCGACGCGCCGCCCGGCGCCGACTTGACGGCCAGCAGGTCGCCGGCCTCGCCCTCGCCCGCCGCGAACAGCGCCACGACGGCGCCCGACGCGCCGCGGCCCAGCGTGCGGAGCCGCGTGAGGCGGCGGCCGCTGATCCCCGCGTCCATGTTTCTTCGTTCGTGGATCTTCGTGATCCCGCTGCGTCCCTTTCGGTTTCTTCTTGGCTTGGGGCTAGGTCTCGGGGGAATTCGCGTCTGGTGGTCTGCGTGGTTGATCCGGCTGCGGCCGCGTATTTATAAGCGTTTGGGGGCGGGGAGAGAGGCCGAGCCGAGTTCGGTGGCGCGCTCGCGAGAGCACGTGAGGAATGCGGTGACGACGCCCGCGCCGCGCGCTGGGGGAAGGCGTCTGGGGCTCAGGCTCTCCGCTCTCCTCGTGCGGCGGTGACTGACTTGTGGGCCGCGCAGGGCAGGTGCTGACTGATCGGTCAAGACATTTTGGCCACGTGGGAGGGACGCAGAGGGAACGTGTGTGTTTGGCGGCCAAGGCAAGTGGAAAACGAGGTCGAAAAGCCGTTTTTGGGCCTGGATGCAGAGTAGGAGCACACTACTCGTGTCGGTTTGGAAAGGAAGCTTCCTATCCTGGGTACCGGTGCTATTCGGGGTGGGATAAACCAAGCGATTAAAATTTACTGCTACTGTTTGTTGAGAAGCAAGTTATTGCAGCATAGGCCAAGCCAAGATGATGCTACAACATTAATTAGTGCAATGGATGAGGGATGCTGAAGTCATCTAGAGAGAGGCTAGAGTTTGTTGGCAGTGAAGCTGCATTGCATCTAACAAAGTGCCGTTGACGGTGGCAAGACGGTTGGTTGTAGATATCGGAGCCCTGGTCGTAGAAGCTTATTGCCGCTGCGCTATGGCTCCAGCCTCCAGCAAGTACTGCTACTATATTCTTTGCAAGGGATATAATCATATAATGGGTTTTGCAGCCATGGAAGTTAAAGCTGTGTAGATATACGTAAAGCCAATCAAGGCCAAGGGTATAGAAAAGCTGATATCAATATCATAAATATGTAAACTAAGTGTTGGTGTGGATATATAAGTTTTTATGGGAGATTTATGGCGATAAAAGAGATATGGCCGCCTGCACTCTAGTATCTAGGATTGTCGGTTTTGCTCACATAAAAGAGTGGTTGCCCATCCGTAGGGGAAAAACAATATCCTAGCCTAGCTACGTTTTGTATATGGAGCATGGAATGCCAAAATAAAGGATGAATAAATAGTTCTACACAGTCAAATCCACCACTCGTACTCAATGTTGCTCGCCATTCAATTCAATGGTTATCACCAAGGACGTGTTGGATAGATGTGATATTCACATGAGAATCTTTTGGAGCCGCTCAAAATACATTTCAATAGCTGCTAAAACCAATCTTAATTACTTTTTCCAACTTAATGCTGATATATGATCATAAAGCTATCCATCAAATATCAAAACCACCAACCAAACAAAGACGGCACATTCCTTTATTTCTTGTGAAGCGAATAGAAAGCAACAATTAGTTGCACCGACGGCTATTAAACCATTACGAAAAGACAGTCAATGTGTAAACTAGGTTTTTAGGCCATGGTCTACCAAATATATGTGATAGAACCTAGTACATTAATGGCGTATTGAAAAATTAAAGATCTAAGCCAAATTGTCCCACCACATCCAGATACGCAACACAGTGAAAAGCAAATCATGTATAGAAGCCTCAAAAAATAATGTGTAAAGAAAGTTTCTATTATCGCATAGGCGAGGCCATGGTTGCCGTTATACTGCGACATTTAGTAATGGGTGGCGTTATATTATATAGAACTTGTTGGCATTGAAGATGTAGTAAATTAATAAGGCATTGTGGATGGCATGGAGAGCATTGGTTGTAGAAATGAGTATAGAGGAGTAGATAGCAAAAAAAAAGTATATGAAGTAATTGTTGTTGTGGATGTCTCGGATTGGTGGAAGATTAATTTGTGTGGTGATGAAAGAGAAGATGCAGTTAGTTAGCAAGGCATTGTGGATGGCAACGAGAGGATTGGTTGTATAAATGAGCATAGAGGAGTAAATAGCAAAAATATAATATGTGAACTGAGCGATGTCTTGGATATCTAAGATTGGTGGAAGATTTGTGATGATAAAAAAGAAGAGTATCAGATATCATCAATTTGTTTCACTTAAAGGGTTCTTGCCCATCCATATGGGAAAAATACAATATTCTAGTTGTATATAGAGCATGAAATGCCAAAATGATGATGGATAAGCAGCCAGTGGTACATAGCCAATTCCACTGCTCGTACAGAGTGTGGATCACCGTTCAATGCCTTACGCTACTACCTTGAGCCAATCTTACTTTTTGAACAGAAAGCCCAAACATGTGATCTTGAAGCTATCTATTTATCATCAAAACCACCGACCAAACAAACAAAAGGTGCCACATTCCTTATTTGTTGTCAAGTAAATGAAAACTAACAAAATTGCGCCCACAATAAAGTAAGAGAGATCATCAATGAAAAGAAGGAATCTAATCGATATGTAAAAGTGGAGGTTTTGTGTAGAGATTGGTATCATCAATATCTGTTTGATGTTGCCGAAAATCTATCTCAAAAACTGCTAGTCTTATTTTTCCAACAAAAGACCGTAACATGTGTGATCTTGAAGCTATCTCTATTTATCATCGGAATCACCAACCAGCCAAAAACCCTGCATTCCTCATTTGTTGTTACATAGACAAAAAACAAAATCGCACCCACAATTAGAGCCCCTTTGGAATGTAGGAAAAACACAGGAATCTCACAGGAATTTCATAAAAAACAGTATAAAAACACAGAAAAAACGCAGAATTGGGAAAGAAATCCTCCAATTCAAAGGGGCCCTTAGTCAGTAGAGATCATCCATAGAGAAGACATCCAGCACGTAATAAAAAGTAGGCTGAGGTCCGCTAAATAATTAGTAATGCGTGCGACCGAACCTAGCATATATTAACGTGTGCTATGGAAACTATAGATTTGTGCAGCAACAAAGCGAGGGGCCAAGCCAAGACCGCGTATAGAAGCCTCCCAAAACGTACGGGCATATATATCTGGGGGCTCCGTGTTAGGCAGCCACGTAAAGTTCGATCGATTCGCTCTCATCAGACTGCTTAGCACGACTGTTGCCACGTTTATCAGCTGATGCAAGCCGTGCATATGCAGCCGCAGCAGCGTGGTTGATCCAACCTCGCTTGCTGCCGCTGGGCGCTGGCCTGGCACGCTGGGTGTGGCGCCACCTGTCCCGATCCGGCGGCGCTGCCCGATCGAGGGTTGGCCAAGTACAGGTTTGTTAGGTTTATCGGCCGAATAGCGGTCTGCAGCGCATGCCCGGGACTTTTGACAGGTGTGAAGCGGAGAGACAGTAGTGCTCGTTGCCGCTCGCTCTGAGTCTCATCCTTTCCTTTCTCACATTGTAGAGGAAACTGAAAGGACACACTTGTCCTTCTTCAAAGAATCTGCAACCGAGCAAGCAAAGACCCCGTCGTTCACTCGTTCATGCGTCATTGCGTCCAGCCGAGTCAGAAGCTGTGACCATTTTGTTTATGAACACGTTGCTAATGCTGGATTGCTGGATCGGAATCGAAGCAGCGATAATCGAGCTCAGCAGGCGACCAGAGACGTCAGACGCGTCGTCAGGCCCCAAATAAGAAAGCGTCCATTCCGTCTCCGTGAATAACATTGTTGACCCAGCGCAGCGCGCCCTTGGATATGGATTTCTGAATGCAGTAGGCCAGTAGCTGCTGGCGCTATTATATATCTGCAACTTTAGCAACGCGGGATGTGGTGCTAAAGCTAAACAATCGTCGGTGTGATATTCTCCGACGTCTGGACGTCTGGCGACGGTCTTCTGATATCCTTTGACCTGCAGCTGCAGATGCACTTCAGGGGATGGATCCATCGATCGGGCCTTGGAGTGTACTTCTGCGTGCCAATTGATGCACATATGCCGCGGCAATGGCATGCACCATGCAGGCTCCATCTCCACGACACCAGCTGCTCGCCTATGGTGAGGTCAGCGGTCAGCCTGCGGCCGGCGTCGGTCGTTGTTTATCCCGGCCCATTCCGGCGCAGACCAAGCCAACAGCCAAAACACAGCATGTGGGCACCGCGACGCGAAGCCATGTGGCTCACGGTGGTGGAACGGAACAGATATAAAGGCAAGAGATGGACTGTAACAGCTCATATTTTTTAAAAATTCCAAAATTTATTTTTTATAAACAAGACTAATTTGTTTGCAACCAATTGAAAAATTAATCTGAACCCTAATAACTTGTTTAAATAAATAATATTTTGATAAAAATAAAACTACTTAAATGTTTGTTTGATTAAGGGCTGCTTTACTTCGGAACACTAGTTCCAAAATTAAACCACTATATAATCCATTTGACCTAATTCCTCTAGGTATTAATTCAAGAGTTCTTCTATAAATCCCACGATCTATACATAATCACATCTTTCATTATCGCCCATCGCTTCCTTGACCACGACCTTTATCGTGACTCTCGCTCGGAAACCCTAACTTCATACCTGCACCGATCTCCATCCACCACCGAGATTTAGACTAGGGCCCGCAATCCTAAATCATAGGTTCATTCTTGGACGTGATGCGAAAACCCTCATTTGGATTATGGCGTGATTTTAAATCATTGAATTAAAAATCACAAATAAATTCAATTCCAAAATACTACCTAATCCAATTTTTGCACGAACATCGGAAATAATTTATTTTACTTCAACTCTATGTCTTTGATTACTCCATACGATAAATATTGTGGTAATTCGGATCCCTTGGACCGAACCGAACACATATTAGTTTGAATCCGAATCAACGCTTTATTTATATAATGGAAAAATCTAAAATAAATTCTTGTGTTGACACACATAATTCTGAGTTCGATGATAATGCCTTTCTGTCGAATGACGACCGTCACGATATAATTCGATACGAAGTCCTCACTCAAATCAATAATATGTCAGCCTTGGAGTAATCTCCTGCTAATGCAGCTATTGTCTTTAGAGAGGGGTTGTGCCTGTCTTTGTGCAATATCCTCTTTTAGGGTACAAGTATTTTTTTTGTCTGGTTTCGAATAATAAAATCCTAGCTAGAGATAATGTAGCACTGCACGGAGAAAAAACAGTTGAAGCACGACGACCGTCATCAATCATGCCATGCATGGCAATATCGAGTATAGAAGAAGCGTTGGGAAAATAGGTGAAGACAAGTCTTGTTTATCCCACTGCACGGCCGTCACAATCAAGCTAACCCAATATCTATCGAGTACAGACGCCTCAGAAAAGGAGCTAATCCGGAGGCCGGGCAGTGTTAGGCAGCCACGTAAAGATTTGCTCTCATCACATCAGGCTGCTCACCAGTCACGACTGTTGCCACGTTTATCAGCTGATGCAAGCCATGCATATATGCAGCCCCGTGGTTGGCGTGGTTGATCCAATTCCAACCTCGCTGCCGCCGGCCGGGCGTGGCGCCATCTGTTCCGCCCGGGGCCGCGCACACCAACAAGCTAGCTTGGTGCCCCCCGATCGAGAGTTTGGCGAAGTACACGTTGTTAGGCTATCCCCCCAATGGGATGTGTAAAGCGCATGTGTTTAACACTGTAGCGCTGCTGTAGACAGAAAGCGAGGTAGTTGGAATAATGGATGAATAAGGATAGACAATGGGTACAGACATCCTTATTGGAGATGGTCTTAGACGTCAGGCTATGTCTATATCACTGTTTGATACTGCAGATAGAGAAAAGTTAAAATAGTAGATGAATAGAGATAGATAATGTTTTTATTCATTTTCATTTGGGATGGTCTTATTGGTTCAGCCGGACGTACAGCGGTCTGCATGCTCAGGAATACCCTGACAAGTGTGAAGCGGAGACAGTGCTCGTCGCCGGCTGTCTCGTTGTACACTAGCTAGAAACTCTTTTTTTTTTTTTTTTTGAGAGGATTCATTCTCATTGCACAAACTGAAAGCACACACTTGTCCTTGGCACGCAGAGACTGCAAGTCTGCAAGTGCAGCTAATTGAACACGTTCATGCATCATGTGCTGCGTCCAGCCTAGCTAGTCAGATCGCTGTGACATTTTGGTTTATGAACACGTTGCTGCTGGGTGCGACCGAGCTGAGCTTTAGGGACCGACAGTCGATCAGAAACGCGTAACTGCAGGCTCCAAAAAATATACTTATAAAACAAGATTCACTCCGTGAATGAATAACAATTGTCCGTTGGACGACCCAGCACTCGGATAGATATCTCTGAATGCAGTACGTAGCCGCTGTATATCTGCAACGCGGTATTAGTCGGTGCGTGCGATCGATGTTCTCCGTCTCCGACGTCTGGCGATGCAATATGATTTCATCCTTGGTTGACCAGCTGGAAACCAGGCCTCACTGCCTCAGACCCTCAGTAGTAGTCCTGCGTGCCGGTTCATGCATGCAGACTCCAGCCGCTACTGCGTGTGCTCGCCGCCGGTGTGGTGACTGGTGACTGGTGAGGTCAGTCAGCCTCAGCCGGCGTCGTCGGTCGTTGTTTATCCCGTGCCGGGTCCAGCGCCCCCAAACATCCAAAACCCACAAATACAGCATCATGTGGGCACCGCGACGCGCAGCCATGTGGCGCACACCGGGAGGGACTCAGGAGACGCATCGCACGCCGGTGCTGCTAGCGCCTGCCTGCCTGCGTGTCCACAGTCCAGTTGGCACGGCACCGCGGCCGCGCTGGATGGCCTAATTAACCTAATAACCAACGATGTTATCGGGCGGGCGGGGCGACGCCAGGAGAGAGATCCGGCGGCACGCCACCACACGCCAAGGACGAACGCGCGGTTGGGTGGGCTGCACGCCGCCACGACGCAGCAGGCCGATTCGCCGCCGCCGCGTCATGATTGGCCGGCCGCCACCGTTGCCGTTGGGTGCCGTTGGCCTCGGCGCACCAGGGCAGGCCAAGCGCGCGTCGGATCATCGGCAGCGCAGCCTTGTTTTGACGACACGACACCAACCGATGGCGAGCCAGCACCGGGGCGGGGAATGAGCTGGTCGATCGACGATCGGCGCGGGATCCAAGACTCCGTCCGTCGGTAGGCTAGGCGGGGGCACGCGATCAGTTTGATTTTTTTAAATTTGTTTGCGCTCATCATTAGCGCTATCGGTTTGGGATCATGGGTTCTAATGATTGCCCTGCATGGGACGACGGTTTTTTTTTATTATTAGTATATATATAATACTACTATACTTTGTGGACGTTGGGTACAGTTTATCGGGTCAACCGTTGTTGTAGGTAGAAGAAATCAGCAGTTTTTAGGTGCCCTGTTCTTCAAGCACACATAAACAAACTTTTTTCCGACAGTAAGCTTCAACGAATTTGTTTTTATTTATATTTTTTTTTGGCGACGAGGTATTAAGTTTTAGCTCTAAATTGGCGGCACAGATTCATCACGGATTATTAATTATGGTGTCATGATTCATGATGACGGGAGTTTCTGTGACTCCTACACAAAGGCGCGCCTACTGGGTACAGGGTGCTGATGACTGGCTACTAAGTACTAATCATGAGTTGACACTAGTACGTAGTGGCATCCTCAAGCTACACGCCTACACTACACCGCTGTGTTCCTTGCTGCAGCTGTATTCCGCCAATCAGGTAGTACCAGGTGTACCCCGTGGCCTCGCTTGGCCCGCAAGAAGCATTCAGTTTTATTTACAGCCGCACTCCTAGAACAAAAATATCCCTCCCTGATTACGTACTGCTAACCCCCCAACACATCCTAATCACGTCATGTCACGGGGGGGTCCGAGACGGCTCGGCCCCAGCGCATGCACTCCGATCCATCCATCAGAAGGACGCCGTGACAGCGATCCGCGGGTTTAACTGTCCGTCGTCCGGATCTCTCCCCGGCTCCACAAGATTCCTTCACTCGGTCCGTTGCTTGCAAGGGAGGGGAAACGCCGCGAAAGCAACCGGAAAAAAAGGCGCAGCCGCAGCGCCGCCCGGTGAGTCACCCAACCCCACCCGTCGAGGTCGAGCTCTCCAAGGAAAAACCCCAAAGCCGCGTCCTCCACTCCTCGGATGACATCCAGATGACACGGAACGAGCGCGTGCCGCGGCGGCAGCAGGTGCATCCTAGTAGTACCACTGGCACAAAGTATCAGCTGATCGGCCGGCCGGCCGGCGGTCAGTCGTGGACGGTGGCGTGGACCGTGGACTCACGCTGCTAGGTCCCCTGACCACCGGCGCGGCGCGGACGTTGCGACGCGCTCGGTGCGGTGCCGTCCACTTGTGCTCGCGCGCGGTGGGTCTGCCGCGCCCGCTTTGCCGCCTAGGACGATATGCCGTGTTGGCGCGACCGCGAGTCTGCTGCGCCGGCGGCGGCGGCGGCGCGGCGATCATATCCAAACAGAGCATTTGCGCACGCTCTGATGTGCCTAATGTCCGCTGGCCTGCACGATGGCGTGGTGGTACTGACGTACTCTAGTACACACACTGTGGTTTATGGTGTGCCACGCAACGCCACCACACGCCGGGCCAGCGGTACGTGAGACGAGCCGGGCAGAAGTGGTAATGGGTCGTGACCCAAATGCGATTTTTAATATTTCCCAAGTAAAATTTTGAGGTGCTTGGGCTGACGGTTTTACCGGCGAGAACTGCAGCAGACTCAGCTCGACACCACCGGCCGCGTTGCGCGTGCAGTTTCTGCGCAAGCTGCTGCACGCTGCTATCGAAAATCCCCAATCGACAAGTGCGCTTCTCTCTCCGCGGCGGTGGCGGCGGCGGTCGTGAGCTGCAGGCGGCATCGTAGGGGGAGAGATACGAGCAAGATCTCGCGAGGCGTACGCCAGCTGAAATGCGCGCCGCATAGAGCGTATCGATCGCTTGGCTTGCGTTGCGTGAGCAGAGAGACGGCTGGCGATTAGTTGTAAGTGGTACGTACGAACGTGCCGTGTGGGCCAAAACGAGCCAGGATCACAGCAGCAGCGGATAATCTATGAGACCCCCTCTTTCACAGTCTGGAAACGTTGGAAAGCACAGGGTGACAGCAGTGAACCTCCTACAACGCACAGCCCAGCCAGCTCCCCTGCTGATCCCGCACCGACACGCTATCCAGTCCATAAGCATTGGGCATTGGCAAGCCAGCAGGGGAACCGAAGAGGTGTCCGGGTGGGGTGGAAGAGCCGGCGCCCACGGCAGGATATCCCCTTCCTCCCCTCGTCGCCCCCGGCGGTTCCCCACCGGAGGAAGCAACGCAATTCTTCACCGGCGGCGGGCGGCTCGCACGTGGCGGCACCCCGGCCCGGGTGTTTTTGACCGCGGCGGCGAGCGCGGGCCAAGTTTTACTCCTCCAGAAGGGCGCGACGCGAGGCCTTTCTGCGTCCGCGCTGACGCTGCGCTTTCCCGTGCCGACGCGGCAGTCTCTTTCGCCTTGGAACCTTCGGCGCGTGGCGTGGCGGGCAAGCACGAGCGCGGGAGCCTGCCGGGGATTGACTGCTAAAGTACTCTGCTAGTAGTAGTAGCAGTAGGTTCTTGTTTCCGCGCTTTTCACCGCGTCAGAGTCACAGCCACGGCTACGCGGACGTGCTGCTGTGCTGCCTCGAGCAAAAGCAACCGGGTAAATTCTAGATCCTAGTCAATCAGGTGTACGTGTAAACACGTCATAAGCGAGAGCGTTCGTGCGCCTGCGTTCCGACGCGAGAAAGGAGGCGACTTTGGAACAGAACAGGAGTCCAGAATGGGGGTGGATGGATGCAATGCACAGGGCAAAAATGTGGGCAAGAACGAGATCCATTGCATTGTTTGTGCCGCACAGTAATTTACACGGAGCCTCATGGTCGTCACAGGCTGGATTCGCACGCAGGCGCCTGTCGTGCTCACCGTCAGTTCCTCCTACATTGTGGGCAGCGCTGTCCACATCAATGTCGCGGGGCTCGGCCGCTGCGCTTGGTGATGGTGCTTCTTTTTCTTCTTCTTCTTCGGCTTCGCCTCCGTTGCCGCCGTCGATGCAGGTGGTGGCCTTGACCTCAGCCGGCGAGGTGGGCGCGTCGTCGGATATCTCGGCTGCCGAGGAAGAGACAGAGAGCACGTCGATCCAGCCCTCGTCGTCGGAGTCCCAGTCCGGGAGCGCCGAGGCGGGGCAGGCCAGCGCCGCGACCCTCTCGGCGGTGCTCTGCGCGGACGACGACGACGAGGCCGCGTCGTGGTGGTGGTGGTACTGGTGGTCCTCGTCGTCGCTGTCGGACTCCCAGAATGCGGCGTCCAGCGTGCTCTTGGGCGACACCCACTCGGGCTTGCCTTCCTCTGCCTTGCCGGCGGACGCGAGGAACGGGTGCTCCAGCAGCCGCGCCGCCGTCCACCGCTCGCCGGCGTCGCGCCTCAGGCACTTGCTCAGGAAATCCTTCGCGTCCGCGGACAGCCACCCCGGCACCTCCGGCACGGCGTCCGTGTACCCGATGAGGCGCACGGCGGCGAGCACGTCGGCGGCGGCGCCGCTCCATGGCGCGCGGCCCGTGGCCATCTCGAGGACGGTGCATCCCAGCGCCCAGACGTCGGCGGGAGGGCCCTGCACCTCCCCGCGCGCCACCTCAGGCGCCATGAACGCCGGCGTGGCGCCGATCGCCCGGCCCGCGCATCCGCCGCCCGAGGCGTCCCCCACCCGCGCGCACCCGAAATCCGCGAGCTTGGCGCGCCCGTCGGCGCCGATGACGACGTTCCGGGGCTTGACGTCCCCGTGCACGAGCCCGGCCGCGTGGACGTACGCGAGGCCCCTGGCGACGTCGGCCGCGTACGCCGCCGCCGCGCGGTCCCCGAGCCGCCCGCCCCCCCGCGCCGCCGCGTCCGCCAGCGACCCGCCCGGCGCGAACTCGAGGAAGAGCTGGTACGAGCCGTCGGCGGCGCGGCGGCCGCCGATGCACGGCACGACGTGCGGGGAGCGGAGCCCGGACATGAGGCCCTCCTCCCGCCGCAGGAGCTGCTCCGCTGCCGCGGCGCCCGGCGGCGCGGACTTGACCGCGAACAGCGCCCCCGAGGCGTCGTCCGCCGCCAGGAACACCTCGGCGCCCGACGCGCCGCGGCCCAGCGTGCGCACCCGCGTCCACCGCCCGCTCACGCCCCCGGCCATCGTCCTCGTCGTTGCTTGCTTGGCGATCCCGTCTTGCTGTTGCTTTGATGGTGGAGATGGTGGTGGTGGTGGTGGTTTCTGTTGGCTCGGCCTTGACTTGTCCCTCGAGCTGGCTGGGCTTGGCTTTTGCCTTGGTGTGTCGCGTCCTCCTCGTGCTGCTGCTCCTGCTGGTGGTGAGTCTTTTTGTGGCGGGTGCCAGGTGCGTTTATATATATAGGGAAGGGACGGCGAGAGGAGGGCAGGGCGGAGAGGGAAAGGCTTGTGCTTGCGGCCGGGATTAGGAAGGAAGGATTGCAAGTTTAGAACATGGAAGGTGATTGTTTGGCGTGTCCCAAAAGCGCGCCGCGCGGGGGATTAGGAAAATGGATGGATACGGAAGAGAGAGAGAGAGAGAGAGGGAAAAAAAGGGCGTGAGAAGCAAGCCTCTTGGCGGGCACGCGCTCGTGGTTAACGCGGCGGACCTGGCCTGTGGCTGCTGTGGACCTCACCTCACCTGCGTGGTGTTGGTGTGGACGGCCGGCTGGATGGGCATGGACTTCGCCCGCCGTCCCAGTCCCAGCATGCATGGTGGGAACGCGCGCGGGGTCTGCGCTGCGGGTGAACCTTCTTCTCGTTTTAGCTAGGCCGCGTCCGTCCGTCGTCAACTCCGACGACATGGCCGGACAGGATCACAGGAGGGTAACTTTCAGCGCCCGTTCCCAGTCCTCGCTCCGTGACAAGTTCTGGTCAAGTTCGCCTACGGAGGCAGGAGGGGTGATACAGTTACTAGAAGCAGAAGAGAGACTTCTACGAAACAGAGTGGAGATGCTGGGATACGATGGTAGTATGTGCTTTGGATTGGACCGGCAAGCGAAGCCGAGTCCGTCGCCCGGCACCAACGAATTGACGCATAAACTCCAAGTCAGCGCGTGCGCACCTGAAAGGGCCGTGTGGCCGTGTGTACTGAGCGTGCTTTGGGCGGGGCCACGGTTGGTCGTTCGACACTCTCCTGTTCTCTGTAGCGTTGTGCGACTCCACAGCAAAACTGCGGTGTGTAGTCATGGAGTAAGTGTGTACCCACCAAATCCCATCGTTAGATTTCTAGAGAGAAAAAAAAACAGTAGCAACTCATGAGTCGTGAAACGCAAGCCCAGACGCAGCGGCGACGTCAGCACTCAGCAGCCGCGCTGTTGTAGGACGCGGATGGCGCGCGATTGGCGATTGCTCCTCTTCCAAGCTTGGGGGCCGCGGTCAATCGAATGCACGGCGCCACAGCGCGCGTTCACGAACACCGCCGGAAACTCGTCCCGTGCATGCACTGTGGCGCATGTGGCTGTCGTATCGGTCCACTCGAACCTCGCCGCCGGCGGCCGTAGGCCTCCTCGGATAAAAGAAAAGTGGGAGCGGCGGAATATCCCCCGTGCATATGGTGCCGCGCGCGGCGGCATGTTCACCGCAGCAGCACGTCACCCGCCGGCTGCCTGCACTGCATATGCAGACTGGCGCGCGCCCATACCCCGCACCGGCGGCGGCCGCGTCTCGGCGCCGCGAAGCCAGTGGCACGCGAGCGACGTGCGGCCAGGTCAGGTGCCCGCGCCCGCGCCCATGCCCTGCGCCGACCGAAAGCGGCGGGGCGGATGCGTGCGCTTTGCGGCGCGGGCGGGCGGGTGGTCCACACTCCACAGACGGTGGAACGGGTGGGTCGGTGGGCGGCCCCGTCGCTTCGGCCTTCGGATGCGTTGCGTTCGCGACGGCGTTGCTTCCTTGGCCAGCGTGAGCCTCAGCTCCACTCGTCGCATGCCACTGCCAGTGCGCCGGCGGCCCGCCCCCCGGCCCCGCCTGGCGTTGCCGCTCCCGCCCGCCGGCTTGAGTCTACGCCACTCCATCCACATCCGCCTCCATTTCACCGCTGGCCCAAGAATCCTCTGCCGGCGGTGCCGTCTCGAGCGGCTCCGGCTGTCGGATCGGGGATCCAACGGCCGTTCTCGAGTGGGCGGCGGCAAGTCGGCGGTGTTTGGGACTGAGTTGGGATCGCACATTCGGATCGGACGTGCACGGTGAATGAATGATACCCCAGACCAGAATCCAGTGGCGCGAGATGCCACGCGCGGCACACCGGTTTATGCGTCGCTTGGACTCGAGCTGCCTGCGCTGGCTGGCTGGCTGACCGTGACGGTGCCCGGCCGTACGCGCCAGCCTACGAAACACTGGAAACGCGTCGGATCGCCGCTTGTGCACATGAACTCGGCTTTCTGGAGATGCGGAAATTACCCTGCTTTGCGACGTCGAGCCCCTTGGCCCTTGATCGGACAGCCTCGGTGCGCACAGGCACACCGCACACACATACAAATGTCAACCATTAGGCTTTTCGTTTTAAAAAAATGCGACCTCAGTCTCCATTTCTTTAGGCTTAATGATGATTGCGCTGAGGAAGAATCTCCCCATGATTGAGCTCAGCACACCGCTGTTCCCATGATTGCAACTGCACATTCCATTTCTTGCTAATCATTTCTGTCGCTAATTGCAATCGGGCTATCAGTGCGCAAGGCGAATTAGCGCCCCCCCCCCCCCCCCCCCCCCTTTTTTCGTTGGACCAGCTCTACCACTGGCCGTGAAGGCTGTAGCTGTAGCAGGTCAACCGTTTTGACATCATCCGATTGGTCTCTGTCCCAGAAAAGGAAGTGGCCATGTACTTGCGAAGCCTTGCTGGTTGACCCAACCGCCGTCCCGTCGATGTGCGAGCATGAAGGCGATGTGCGCAGTTGACGGGCAACGGACATGGCGATGCGGGAGGATCGGAGGTCGTGCGTCCGGTCCGATCTCGCCGGACCCGAGAGGATAGCCTCGAGCAGATGATAAGGAAAGTGACGCCCACGAACTCGGGATTCAGGAAAGCGCGCGTACGGACGGAGGAGGTGATGAGCGAGTTGAGTGAAGCCTACCGTGAATGATCATAGTGCTCGCAGAGTGGCATTTCTCAGTCGACTCATACCCCATCCATTCATCCATCCATGTCGTGTGAATTGCATCCAGCACTCAACTTCGAGCGATCCCTCTGCAGTCAGAACTGCTCAAGTGCTCATTGCTCTCGTCGTTAATTGCAGAGCACAAGTTCAGTGGATCTTTCAGTGAAGTGCTTACTACTGAACCCGTTAATGTGCTATTCGCTGAAGCTGTGGTCAGTCAATCTCCTTGCATTGTTTGCAAGAATTCATGCATCATCTTGACTTCTTGAGGTCATATACTCATATGTGAACGGTCTTCTCTTCTTTTGTATGCACTGTGTGCCTTTCGTTCGGCAACGGGGAGTATAAAGATTGCGCTGCACTGCAGTACTAGACAAATAAAGGTGATGAGATGATGAGCTGACCGGCTATGCTTTTTGAGGGTTTTGTGGAGGGATGTCAACGTAGTTGCTTGTGAATGGTGCGGTAGCGGTAGTCAACGAAAAAAAATGTCTGCGCGCTTTACTTTGTGCTTCAGATACAGGGTCAGCGGCCAAATTATTATTCTAAAAGGAAGGGAGTCAACGTCCTTACAAAAAGTACTAGTGCTGTACTAATAGAAGAGACTAATAAAAAGGAGACTGAACTTTAGGCCTCTAGCCAGTGGATGTTAACCTGCAAATGCTTGACAAACACAGTACGGAGTAGTTTATTCGATGAAGAAGTTGACGAACTGAAAAAGGACTCCGTTTGTTTATCCCATCACCCCCTTTTTTAGGATCGAGCACTGTATCGTCATCTATCTATAAGATGGAGGATATCTTTTTCTTTTTTGTGAAATAGATGGAGATGAGACAGAGAGAAACGCACCACCCTTTTGGGCTGCCCAACTCCACCAGATCACACCCAGTCTGAAACTCGATCTGAACTCTGAATTTGTTGATTACTGCAACTGGAAGCTCGCCACTGGCCTTTGGCATTGGCGAACCGGTGCCTTGGATAAGCTAGTTGGTTGGCTAACCACTCAGCATCTCAACCTCAAGCGAAGTGATTAATGATGGACTCGGCAGATGAAGACTAATCGCTGTTGGTGGAGGCAGTTGCCGTCTGCAATGCACGGTCCTAGTCTATATACCTATACTATTAGTTACTAGTCGATTACCTACAGACAGACCCACAGAAAAAGGGACGCTGCGTCAATTTCTCAATGAAAATTTTACGAGCACAATCTTCCTTCTTTTGAAAAAACATGACATATACGGAGCAGTTGTTGTTTAATGTCTTTTTTCCCTGGGAAACTGCCCCTAGCAATATATTGAGCTGACAGCTTCAAACGTTTCCTTTTGAGAAAAATCCGTAATAACAGTCGGAACAAAAGCTAACATGCGTAGCCGGTAGCCTGAGATTCTGGCGGCCCAGTGAGCTCGGTTCTAGCGTTGCTGAAATGGAGAATCCAGACTCCAGACCTGGCTCACTGTCTATCTGATAACGGATTTTCTATATTTTTTTAAAAAAGGCAGGAGCTCTGCTGCCTAATAATCAATTAAAAAGCAAAGTACAAGTTCACAAATGTTCTCCTCCTATAAGTTGCGTAATACTAGCACGCAGGCATGAAAAAGATCTACAACAGGAAAGAGTAGAACAAACAAAATCAAAGGTTACAGAATAAAGAGAATCTATAGAAGATTGTGCCTGCAACAAGTGTTCCCTTGCTTCAGGTGTATTTGGGTGCTGGCCTGCTGGCTAGCTGGGCTATGGGTCCAGTTCTGTACTCCATTTTCTATATCTCCTACCTCTAGTGAAGAGCAGAGCTCCTGCCATTTTGCTTTTAAAAAAAAAAAAATGGAATGCTCAGCTAAATTAAAAAAAAATATCAACCATCCTGTTCTTTTCAAAACCACGCCAATGATGTAGAACTAAACCCACCCTTAAGCAGATATCGCCCGACACCAGATCATCTTCCAAGGAAGCAGAATTCAGGCTCTGTGGAAGTCCCAACCGGTTCATTTTAGCAGAAAGCCTTGTCCAAACCTCAGCACAGAACTGACAGTCCCTAAAAAGGTGCTTAGAGGTCTCAAACTCCACCAAACAGAAACATGATTTTACATGGTTGTAGAATGGTCTAAATACAGCAAAAGATGTAGGAATTTTACATGGCTTGTGAGAGACATTCCACTTAAAACTAGTGCTTCTACACTTGCACCAGTTAGACAGTCACCGAATTGCTTGCTCACCCAAAGGGATCAAATATGCATGATACTCGTGGAGTGTTCATTGGCAGAGCTGCACTCCTGTTATCAGTATAATATCTCCTGAAAGTTTATTATTTCCCTAACTTCGTCAATAACATCATAAATATCTAGAATGTTTTTAGGAACAAAAAGGTAAGACAAAATAGACAAGTTTGTTATAGAACCACTCGAGGCACCATTCTAAAACTGAATTAGAAACCTCAAACAAATGTTCTGTTTAGTGCTGTGTGTGATGACTGTATGTGTCTGAAGAGGCGTATAGAGATCAAACGAGATGGTCAACTAGAGACTAAGCAGGGCGCAGTGTTAAGCGAATTCCCATATACCCTCTTCTGGGCAAGTGTCAATCAGATTGATCAGTGCAATTCCCCCCTCTTAGAATATTGCAAGACCCCAAACCTTCAAGGTTCTGTGTCTGTCACAAGAACAGGAGCAGAACTTCAAGTCTCTTCTAGAGAACCAAACAAAAGCAAGGTATCCTTGTTATGCAGTCTTGAGTCCCGCAATTTAACAAACAGTAGAAAGTGGATGAAAAAAGTAAACAAAATCATCCAGGAGTCATTCCCATAATTTATGAATCATTGAATTTTATAACATTTTGGAGTTGATTTGGTACTTCTCTGCAGCTAATTTTCCTTTATATAATATAATATTTCTTAACATTTCAAAATGGTACCAATTCTAGGTTTTCAAAATGTTGAAGGTATTTTTATTTTAAAATTTGAGCGCTCATCTGAACCATGTAGCTTGTAATCTGTCTGCCAATTACAATTAAAAAGATTTCTAATATATATCTGCATTGACAATGAATCTTAAAAGCAAAAGTATTGAGAAAGTAGTGTGTGTGCCACACTGAAGGGTGTACTATCCAACATGTTAGTTGTCATTTGACTTGTTGGCACTTTGCATTATATGATTTACTTCTAAGAAAGAGTGTTTGCCAGTTCATTTAATGCTGACAGGTTAAAGTCAAACATACCATTTTTTTCACCTGAAAACACAGGAGGGCAGGCACATGAAAAAAAGAACATGGTCTTTGAAAAAAAGTATGCAGTAAGGAGGCGCATGTGAAACTTCATTGATTCGAAATTGCATTGATACAAATGTACGAGAGTGACAGTGCTGTCATATGCAGAATTTACTCCCAAGATTTTTGTGACTGCTGCGCAACCTTTCACAAGGAAGCTTCCTATGTTTCTCAGGACACATAAGATAATTTTGGCCGTCAGATTTGAAGGATTAATCATTCAAAACAACCCGTCCGCTCTTGTGATATCTGTGTCATAGAGTATGGGGTTTGATCTGAAGCATTAAGACCTCAACTCAAACAACCAAAGCAACACTTTTACAATTGGGAGGAAAAAGCTTCCTAGGTCCAGGAACTAACTACAAGGCAGCTGGGAGAGGGCTCTGTACTTGTCAAATTCTCTTGGACATCAGAAAGCGCAGATGCTGTTAAATTTGCTCACGCTGCCATGAGCAGCTTCTTTATGAAGCTGATAACCTTGGGCACATCAACCGTCCATGCAACTGAAATTGGTTTATAGCCTGACCATGGATTCTCTGAGTTCCACCTGGACCATATAGCAGGAACAAGCAGTCAGAAACAACCGTGAAATATGCCGATAGTGGGTAACTTTTGCGTAATTTGGTGAAATTTATATCAGACCGATGTCTATATAAGAACTTTAAAACTAAAATATTTAGATATGTCAAACTTTTATGATTTACTCAGAAAATAACACAGTGCGTACTTTTTCAATCCCTGGTCCATCAAAGTGTGGCCAGTGCAAATGCCTTGGGTCTCCACTCTCACCACACCCTTTTTGAATGTGAAGTACTCGGGATGAACTAGGGCAGTGAAGCTCACAGGATCATGAAGGAAAATTCCTGAACAGATTACAATATATGATCAAAAGTGTGTGTGTTTTCAGATTTGATGGTAACTGGCAACATATAAAAATAGATTTGTTTCACATACCATGGAAACCATCAGACTCTGCATGCCAGTCCCTGTAGAACTTGCACATCTCAGATAAGAAGCGAGCATGCTTCCCTTTCGAGTTTCTCAGCTCCAAGAGATCCTCATCTAAAACAACCAGTTTCACATAGTGACTATAGTTAAGCCCCCCTCCCTCAAACTGTACAGATGAGAGCATCAATGACCAAACCTTTAAAGCAAACTTGAGTAGTTATGTTAATGCCAACCACATCAATATCTGCTCCTGAGGTAAAAACTATGTCAGCTGCTTCTGGATCTCCAAGGATCTGCAAAGTAATGCACTCAAGGTTACTTGTGTAAAGTATTTGCCTGTTCAAGCATAATGCAATAGGTTAACATACATTTGCTTCAGCAGCAGGGTTGATGTTTCCAGCCGCAAAGAAAGCTCCACCCAGTACAACTATTTTCTTCACCTTGCTTACAAAGTTAGAATCTCTTTTGATGGCCTAAGCAAGGACAGAGACATTGAGTAATAACATAAAGCACATCACAGCAGCACATAAATAGGTTTAATCCTATGGTTGTAAACATACCAATGCTACATTTGTCAGGGGTCCCAAAGCGAGCACAGAGACCTCTCCTGGAAACTCAGAGGCCTTATTAACCAGGAACTCAGCAGCACTTTCATCAACCTTGTTAGCAGTGGGTGCAGGAAGAAACAGATTCCCAATGCCATCTGACCCATGAACAAAATCGGCAACACGGGGCTTTCCTCCCTAATGAAACATAAAGTGTCTATGATTCAGTTGATCCAGACAAATGTAGTGCTAAGTTGAGCAAGTAATACAGTGTTATTACAAGTGAAATGGAGGTTAATACTACCTCTATTAACTAATAAGTATTGCATAAATAAAAAATAAAAGGCTTAATCCCTACTACCCATCATCATCATAATATAAAAGAAAAGGTATTGTACCACGTACATCCGTCCAATACATTAGAAAGACAACTTTGTCTTTGTCATATAGTATTGGTAAACTTTAATTTAGCTGGACTCTTTTAATTGATGCAGACCGAGTCAGAAATTCCAGTCATTTTAAATTTACAATATGATGAGGTGCAAACTAAGGAAAAAAAAGAGTGGCAAATTTCTTGCAGTGTATCACGAAACATGACACGAGGTAATATCATGAGCTAACTACCTTTAGCGGCTCAGGGCTGCCCTCTGCTACTGGAACTTCAGGATGTCCTGCTCTCTCACACTGCCCATGTAAGACTCAACACTGTTAGCGAATCTACGAAAATAAAGAAACAAAACTCAACCATCTCAAATGCTTACCAGCAATAGCGCATTACGAGTTGCGCCCTCCGTGCTGACATTGCCGAATATGGTCGTGAGTCCAATGATCTCCACGGTCGGTGCTCTAAACGCCATTAGGATCGCCATGCTATCATCTAGAAACAGGATTGTTGAGACAACAGACAGTGAATATAGTAGTTTCATCCTTGGAATTTTAATTTAAGAATTAAGATATTACAAATGGTAGCACATGATAACCTTACATTGTACAAATGCCAATCTTTACAAGATTAAATTGCATGGTTTGTTGAGACAATAGACAGTGAATGTAGTAGTTTAATCCTTGGAATTTGAATTTAAGAATTCAGATATTACAAATGGTACCACATGATAACCTTACATTGTTGTACAATACTAATCTTAACCAAGATTATATTGTACGGTTCCAGATTTTTCAACTTTTAAAGTTAGCGTAGCATTTGAAAATGCTGTATACTCTGTCTGGGCCTGTCGGTCGTTTGGTTGAATGTTTCTTCGTTTTGGATTGCTATAGGAATTTTCAAACACGTGAGAATGTTTATAGGACCTTGAAACTTCGCTGTTGATTTGGACAGATTATTCAGAACCAGAATAAGAGAAGACTACTTGGAATGTTAAGCTCGCATAACCTTTCTCAGGCATATATTATTATGCATATATTATCATGAAATACTCAGATCGAATACGCAGCCAACAAGCTGTGAACTTTGAAATCGCTTATGTCAGCTCACTACCTCTGATATGTATACGGTATGACAATACATGAGCCCATACATAGGGTTGACAATGTGTCGCACTCATACGGTAGGAGGAACAAGCATGTGGCGCTTTTTTGGCTGCTTGTGCAATGACACATGTCAACACTAGGATCGTTGCCATTAGGCATTAGGCACAGAAATACTAAAATAACCAAGCCACTAGGCACTGTTAAACAATGTACTGAGCATGATTGCAGCTTTACTACCCAGCACCCAGGCCATAGCTACAGTGATCGATTGGATAAAGTATAAACAGAGAAGAGAAGACGATAACATGGTCGTGTACGGTGGGTGCCGCGACGCCATTGTTTTCATCCGCGGGTGGGCCCAGAAGGAGGACAAAACCATACATCATCACTCACGTGCGGGCAAAGTAAATAATCCGTAGGAAAGAGCGACGAAACTCTGACGGAAACGAAACTGCTGTCTACTGGCATGGCCTCTCTCGTCTGTTTTCTTTCGCTCTCCATCGACTCTATCTAGTGTGGTTGGGTCGTTGGGGCTTGGGAGTTGGAGGTGAATTGTAACATCATAAGAAAAAAATCGAAGCTTTTTTCTTTTTTTTTTCTTACAGTAGGACAGGAAACATGCGGCCCAAATCGTTTCTCTGCCGTTGGCACCGTGAGACTGTGAGAGGCGAGCAGCACCCGGACCGGGATCGACGCCATCTGCGCGTGCGGCGGCATGCGAGGCGAGCAGCGGCTCCGTGTCTGCGCGCGCGGCGCCGGAACCGGGAGCCCCTGCTCCTGCATTTCCCGCTTCCCACTAGCGGAGGAGGAGGAGGAGGAGGAGGAAGAAGAAGAAGTGAGGGAACACGCACCGATGCCGGGATCCGTGTCGATGATGAGCTTGTGGCGGTGGGTCTGCAGGCCTTCATCCTGCCCCATCGCGAGTCTTGCAGCCCCGCGCCGGCGCCGGCCCTGCTCAAGGTGGGCGAGAGGATTGCGGACAGCGGGACAGGTGAAATGAATCGGGAGAGCCGCCGGCAGCAGGGGAAGAGGAGCGCGAATTGAAGCCGAGGCAGGCGGCACGGGACGCGCAACCTCTCCCGTCTCTCCCTTCCGCTTGCGTTTCTCTCTCGTGTCGTGGGCTCGTGGCCCGCGGGGGCGCGGCGGATTCTGCCTTTTGGCTTGCCTTTTCGCCGATCGGGCTTCTTTTTGGCTGCTGCTGGCGTAAAGATTTGGTTTTATAGACGACGAAGATGAGACGAGACGAGACACGACACGACGCCGAGGAGGAGATGAGGAAGATGAGTCCGAGTTCCAGTCGATGTGGCTGGAGTGGTCTGTGTCGTCCTTTACGACATATACTAATCCTCATGTTATTAGAGTTGATTGATTAATAATAATTAATTAATGCTCCTACCTTACAAATCTAGTATTCGAAAAATGTGCCACGTATAGGGGCAATACAATTATAGCTGTTTTAAGCATTGATCTTATAAGGCCATATAATACACCACAATATGTACCGATTACTCTTAGGACTAATCTATCCGGTAAATGCAAGATGTGAGCTCTTTTTAGAATTGAGGGCAATAATTCTGTACATCTATTAAAAAGATCACATGGCAGAGATCGTAGAGGTGAGGGAAAGTGGCCCGGTGCGCCGGTAAGCCTACATGCATGTGTGGGTGCTGGGTGGGGACGGTGGCTGGTAGCATGGTAAGGCCATTTTCTTTGGGAGTTCTAGTTAAGCTAGATGATATGACACATCTGTATATATGTTTAGTGGCATGTCAAGTTAGTTGTGAAGAGAGACCGAGAGATTTATCTAGATCAAGTCTGAGAAACATTGTTGTTTAAACATGGAATGGAACTCTTTAATAGGAATGCTTAAGCGCATGATGGATACAGCGGGACACGTACGGATGAGCCTCAACGTAAAATAAGGTCATTTCCACATGGGCATGCATAATACAAAATAGGCACGTTAGATGTAGATATAGTCATATAGTGGGGTTTTGAAAATATGGGATAGGCGGTTTGCTAGATTTAGCCTAAATATCTAGTTTTTTTTTTACTAGCCACGACCCATTGGTAACTCTATTAAATAAATCAGAATCTGGATAAGTTAGTCAAAGCCTTGTGGTCAGTATTAGATTAGCCTAATAAAATGATTCCTAGAGTAAAGTATCAAGATGAAAAACATGATATTGCTAGAAATAAACTTCATGTACATAGTATTATTCCCTCACGTTCAACATAATTAGATTATTTGATGTTGTGATAACGAAAATGTATCCTGACCATGCTATAACCTAAGATATCATGCATGCTAGAATATTTATATCGAACAAGGTACAACTTCCTCTTCAATTATCAAATACTTTATCATATCAGCATAAATTTCTATATGTAGAGCTATATAACACTTAATTGATGACAAAGGCGCTTTCAGGGACACCGGGGCAATGCCCCCCCTAATGCTATTGATTTTCTAAAGAAACATCTAAATTTGCTAACTTAATAGGAACACTAATTTAGTTTAGGAGGTTTGTTGCGGTACTTGAAATTAATTGTAGCTATTTATTGACTCCAATCTAATGGCTAAAACTTAGAAAAAACCTATTCAAATGAACCTATATGGACCGAAACTTAAATTTTGTGGACCGAAACTTAATAAATCTCGTGGGCCTAGAATCATAGGTTCTTCCTATTGTCTTACTAAACTTATAGGCCGAAATAAAAAATAAAATATATAGACCCAAAACTGGGTTCCACTCAAGCACCATAAAAAATCATTTTAGTTTATATATAGTGTGTTTATCTCTTCTACATTTCCATTCTAGCTTCGCTCCTGATTGATGAGCACTATAATATAACATATTGGGATTAGCATGTGGGTGCGTATCACCTTCAAAAAAGCAGGAGTCCCTTTTTAGCGGGTTCTCTTGCTCTGATTGGACGAGAGAGAGCTTGTGCTGGGCCGTTGTTGTGTGACTGTGTCAGTGTGGAAGAGAAAACAAAGAAAAAGAAAAGTCATCATATTTCAATATGCAATCAATGTATGGGGATGCCGGATGCGATCATGATCATTATTCTCGCCATCTGTCAGGTGGCAATGCAAGGAGGAGATTATAGATCATGCGTGTGTGACGATGAAGGATTATATGATATATGATGCTGCTGTCCTGCTGGTAGGGGAACACACATGAAGACAGAGGACAGCAGACCCCACCACCGCATGCAAGCTAGCTGCAGTAGGAAAGAAGAAGATCGAAGCGGATATTGTTACCTTTGTAAGTTACTAGTAATAATAATCAGTTGAGGAAATGTATAAAGTATTTTGTGATCCATCAGGATTTGTGAATTCTGAAACTACTGGTAGGCGCAGGGTTTTTCCTTATTATATCAGCGTCGTCGTCATCTGATCGGTTCTTGTTCTCGTAATTATACCGTACGTAGTATATATAATTATAATATGTGTTCAAGATGTCTTGTTCTCGTAATCACAGCTGTACATGTCCATCGGTTCTTGGAGTATACCTAGCTTCCATTCCGTCTGATCGATCAAACAGACACATGAGATGAGATGAGCAAAGATGAGATAGGATAGGATCTCTCGAGTGCATGTGCCCAGATGCCTGATGGATCCAAAGGTACGGTGGCCATCCCCAGCAAGCCATGCAATGCTGCAAAGCATATTCGTCGGTACTCATTGTTGCAGCTGCACCGCCGTCGTCTTCCTCCTTTTCCTCCCATTAGGTAGACCCCAGCAGTATAGATATTTTGAGGAATCTAGCATTGTTAGGTGTTGTTCTAATACCATAGACAGAGAGCTGCGAGGAATTTGAATTTAAAAAATAGAGATGAGGAAGCTGCTGAAATCAACCTTTCACTTGCATAATTGCATTGTCGTCGTATGATAATTGGATTATGTACTGTGGTGTATAGACGCACGCACTAAACAACCTAGCTAAAATGAAATAGCCTCGTCTCCTCGCGCTCGGTAAAATAAACCGTACCGTATGTAATCTTACAGCAGGGAGGAAATAGTGTTCCAATGATATAGGAACGTGCAGCGCCAGTGTCTTGTGACTATATCAATCACGTTCTCTCTGCCACAGGCACTGTTCTGAATCCGATCTAAATCTTACAGCCTGTCTTAATTGTTCATGTTGAACGCCTTTCTTGAGATCTGATTGGCTGTCCTTCGTATTAAAAAAATGAGCGAATTGGCCACCAATAAATTTATCCCACGCACGGTACTCCCCAAGTCCATAAAAATTATAAAGTGATCGTCTTGATCCTTATTAACTTTTCATTTGGTTCTTTCCAACGTGAATCTAGGTGTACGATTGGACCTCAAGTAAATTAGTGATGTTAAAAAAGACTAAGCTGGCCACTTTGGAAATTTATGGATTTAAATGGTACTATTGGATAAGTTTAGAGATTTAGCGTGTAATTCGCTCCTAAAAAATTATAGACATTTCTTATTTAGTTAATACAATTTTTGCCTAACTACTACTCCATCAACATGTTACTTTTGTGATGAAATACGTTGGCGCAAGCAAGTAATTCAGAAAACGTTATAAAAGCACCAATTCTATATCACAAAACTCATATAATAATAGAATTATTTTGATCAAACTTTATCTTAACGACATAAAAAGATGCCTTATATTTAATTTTTGTACGGTATGTTACAACTCTTTGTTCAAATTCATGGCCTTGCTCGCTACACGTGAATCTTGTCGATCCTGGACCAGCAACACAGCCCACAATTCCAGCAACACAGCCCACAATTCCTCGTTGCAGCCCCGTGAAGTTTCAGCCCACCTCTTCAGTAGTCATTACCCCCCAAAAAAATCAACTTCAGAATGTTTCACCTTACCAAAAACGGGATTTCTAATGTTTGAACGCACAGATAACTATTCCGTACGTTAAAAAAAACGTTCCACTTCTGGTATCTCCCTTCTTGTTTCTTAGATTTTTCCTTTTGGGTACATAATGTTCTGAATTAAGAGGGGAAATGTTCCAGCGGTACAAAACAAATGTAGTGTGTGCATGCATACACAGGAGTGAGTATACATGAGTGTTTGTGGGCATCTGTACCGTGTAATTCTAAAAAAAAAAATGTTCCACTCTAAAATATCGCCCTCCCATCATCGCCTTTTCATCTGTAATGTTCATATGGTGATTTTACACCCTAAGAAAAAAAAACATTACACAAGTACAAATAATTATTCCTCATGTAATAAATGTTTTGCTGTTAATATTTCTCGTTCACCTCCTCAACCACCAGTTCTCCAGATCCGTAATGTTCAAGTTTGCAACATTTCACCTTGAGAAAAATAGTCCACAAGCACAAATAATTGGTCCACATGTAAAAAAAATGTTCATACAAAATAATTAAGGATTGGTTGGGAAGAAAAATGATCAAGGAGGACTATGGGTTCTTAATATCATTTTTTTTAGAATGGTTATTAATATCACTACTAGTATTTGCGCCCCCCAAACGTCCTAGAAAATACAGTAAACATTTTATAAATCTATCTACACTATAAAAGAGCGAGTTTCCGCAACCCAATGAAAACATATGTACCCTTCACATTGACCCCACTTGACAGATTAGAAAGGGTTGGAAGGGATGCGGAGTAATCCTGTAGAAGAAAAATATTTTCGCTCTTTGATCTTTTATTTTTTTACCTTATTTTGTATCCATATCTACCAGGTAGTTTTCTTGCTTTGGAATGAATGAAAAAGGAAGGACGCCAATCAAGCAAGTGTCATTTCTTTTGATTCCTTATTGCTCTTTCCTTCTTCTCATTTTCTTTGATTACCGACCAAACATTTTTTTTCCTACCATGTTTTAGATTTACCACGTGCATGCAGCACGTATCTCTACGCTAATATCTTTCGAATTCTCTCGATAGAGTAGTCAGTCCCAAAAATACAGTACCTTGGTCCCGAATCCCATGTGGTTATTGGGCTTTCATTTACTTAATGGGCCTTATGCGACTATAACGGATCTTGTGGTATGTATACATGTATACTACTCACTCATGTTATATTTTTCTTTCTCCATAGGATATTTTTCTCTGACTGGAATATTAAGTTCTAAACACTTTTTCTCTTCTGACAGAACAATTTCCGTTCTACATAGAACAATTTTTTTTCTTTCCAGGTAGAAGTAGAACGGATTTTCTTTTGACATTTCATCAGAAAAAGGAATTCTTCCATGAAGTAGGAAAAAATGTAACATCTGAAGAAAAAAGAATGGGTCACAGTCTCATCATAGGTGTGCAGCAAGGTCCCATTCGGTAGCACATACACTAGCATATGCGACATATAAATATAAATATATAATGCGAAGAAGTGAAGAACGTATTGACCTCTTGTAGGGGAGAAATGCAGCCACAAGGGGCGTGCAGTGAATGGTTAGACGTTTTGAGTGAGTTTGGTTCGTTCCATTCCTGGATCCTGCAATAGAATGACTCTGTACACGTGTTTGGTTGGAGAGATGGAATGGGTGTAGTTTTTGTTTGGTTGGAGGGACAAAAGAATGGGATGACAGAGCCAGTTAGCCAACATTGAGGTGGGTCCCGCCTATTAGTAAAAGATAGGTCTTCTTCCCCAATGCGCTGCCTCCCGTCGCTGTCCCGCCGCCCGCGCGCGCCTCCCGTCGCCGTCCCGCCACCCGCGCTCCGCCTTGCCAGCCGCGCACCCCTTCCCGTCGCCGTCTCGTCTCCCGCGCTCCGCCTCCTGCCGCCCGAGCTCTACCTCACCTCGCCTCTCGCGCGTTGTCCCCGCGGCTGGCCTCGCCGCCCGCGCTCCGCCTCGCCTCCCGCGCGCTGCCTCCTGCTGCCCGAGCTCCGCCTTCCCGGCCGCGCGCCGCCTCTCCTCCCCGTCCCGCCGCGGCCTCGCGCGCCGGCCGCTCCTCCCTTCGCTGGCCGGCGGCGCAGTGCCATGGGGAAGGCAGGGTGTAAGGGAGAGGCATCCGGGGCGAGCAGGAGGGTGCGGGGAGGACGGAGACGGGAGCCGACGGTGTGCGTGTGGAATGGCCGCGTCTGATCGATTTTTTGGAATGGGCAGGTCCCGAATCTGTACCGAATATTCGGTTTCGAGAATGGGTAGGTTCCAATGCCTGTGAACCAAACAACAGCAAAACTGGGATAGAACGGCTCCATTCCACCGTATCCTAGGAACCAAACGCTACTTAACTGAACCTCAACCTCCACCAAAGGCTGCTGCTGCCTGTTGGCTAGGTTTTGTGATGATGAATTTGTTTACAGACTACAGAGGTACACCTACTGTTCTGCATTCCTAGCCTTTGTTCGCACGCAGTTCTCCACCTTGTCGACGATCCTTTAGTAGGAAACCATTCTCAATCCGGCGGTATAGTCAGAACTGAATCTTGAACACTATTCTCCACTTAAAAAAGTTAAAACCAAATGAGCAATAGTCGATCTCAACCCGGCAGTTGACTTTGTGACCCAATAACCAGCTAACGTCTTAGAAAATAGCTCTGGAACCTAAGGCCATCTGAATTCTGAACCAGGAGAAGATGTTACATCTGAAGAAAAAAACAATATTACAGTCTCACCATATGTGCGCAACAAAGATCGGATTAGGTAGCATACTAGCAAGTTGCGGAGAACGTATTGACCTTGCAGGGGAGAAGCGAAAGCGCAAGCAGCCAAGCAGAACGCAAAGGCGTGTCGTGTGCTGCTCTGTTCTTCCTTTGCTGCCTCGTGCGCAGTTCTCCACCTTTTTTTTTTTTTTGAAAGTAAACAGGCAGCATTTCATTAAACTGTCAGATCATTACAGAGAGTATACCAGAGAAACTCTGGTGGTACATGAAGCCATACAGATTCTGAAAGACGATCTGCCGATCTAGCAAGAGCATGTGCTGCCTTATTACAACATCTGTTTACATGAATAAAGGAGAAAGCTACAGTAGAAGTACAGACCACCTTTTTTATATCTTCGATGATAATTCCAATAGTGGAGCCGTCCGTGACTTTTGACTGGAGCTGCTTAATCAATGACTCACAGTCAGATGCAATTATAATATGGTCATGAGGGAGCTGAGAAACAAATGTAACTGCTCTCCTAAAAGCAATGGCCTCCGCCAATTCTAGGTTTGTAATTTTGTCAATTCCCTGCTTGCAAGCGGCCAGAAAAACACCTCTCTCATCTCTAATGACAATATCCAAGCCCATGCGATTATCTTTGTGGAAAATTGCTGCATCAACATTGACAATAATCCACCCTTGGGGCGGTGGTTCCCATCTTTTCCGATTAAGGACATCAGACTTTCTAGGATGGGCTGGAGTACACAAATGCACAAGCACCATGTCAACATATGCTAAAATCTTCTCAGCTATACAGTGGGGGTACATTTTATTTTCTCCATTTCGCACAGCATTCCTAGCCTCCCAGATATGCCAAAAGGCTATGACAAGGATAGTAGCCTCCCTATCTGTGCAAGCAGCCAACATTTCAAAAATCCATTGCTTAGGTGAAACAAACATTTTGACCATTAACTTGAAGCCGCTTTTTCTCTTCAGTTCTCTCCATATTTCAGCCACATATTGACATGAGATAAATGTATGTTGTGTGGATTCATCTATGCCACAATAACAACAAAGACCATAAGCCGGGATTTGTCTAATTCTTAATTGTTGTCCAGTTGGGAGGCAGTCATGTGCAAACCGCCACAGCACGATTTTCATCTTGGGAGGAGCATTGATATTCCACAAACGCTTCCAATCTTTTGCTGTGCATACTTGATTTGATGATTCCCCTTTTTCTTTGGCACTAGCATTTAGATGTACGGCCTCACATTTAGCCATATTATATGCTGATTTCACCGTGTACATACCTATCTTTGTAAATGGCCATGCAACATGATCACAGACCCTGTTTTGGCTGAGAGAGATGTTTAGAATGCTTTCAGCATCAGCAGACCTGAAACATATGCGCAGTAGCTCTTCGTTCCATTGTCTTGAAGATTCATCAATTAGAGAGCACACCTTGAGATCATCAGGCATTTGGACAACAGGCTGGATAGGATGACAGGGAGCATCAGGAACCCACTTGTCTTTTGTAATTCTAATATCTTCTCCATTGCCAACTCGCCAAAGGATACCACGTTCTAACAGGCTTTTCCCATGCATCAAGCTTCGCCATGTAAAAGAACATGAACTTGTAGGGCCAGAATCAAGAAAGAAGCTTTTTGGATAGTACCTTCCTTTAAGCACCTTTGCACACAAAGAATCAGGCTCTTTTATTAATCGCCAACATTGGCGCCCTAGCATTGCTTGATTAAAAATCTTCATATCTCTAAAACCCATTTCTCCTAAAAATTTTGAAGTTGACATCTAGGCCCAGAAACGCCAATGCATCTTCTTTTTTCCTTCCTCAAAACCCCACAAATAATTTGACACTATAGCTCTCATTTTTTCACATATACCATCAGGGAGCTGAAAGCAACTCATAATATAAGTGGGAATGGCTTGAGCCACAGATTTGGTCATAACTTCCTTCCCGGCTCTAGATAAAGGCCTATCACTCCAACCTTGGACACGTTTCCACACCTTTTCTGAAATAAAATTAAAAGCATTCATTTTTGATTGACCCACATATGTTGGCATGCCAAGGTAAGAGGACCGGAGAGATTCATTGTGCACATTTAAGGAGTCCATTACCTTCTGTTTGATCTCGGTAGGACAATGAGAGCGAAAGTATAGCGATGATTTCTGTAGATTAATCTTTTGGCCCGACCCCTGGCTATAAGTCTGCAAAACTGATTTTAGAGCATTAACATATCATCAGCACGTGTAAAGAAAATGCTATCATCCGCAAATAAAAGGTGTGATATAGCTGGGCCGTGCGACCATTTCTCACCCCCTTTAGGTAGCGTTTGGTTTGGGGACAAAGTAGGATGGGACGAGCCCATCCCTGATTCTAGGAGCGGGACGGTGCCAACCTGTCCCATATCATTGTTTGGTTGAAAGGGATGGGATCATTCCATTTCTCGTTTGGTGGAAGGGATAAAAACAAAATGGGATGAGAGATTGACACGTGGGACCCATCAGTCAGGCTCTTGCACCTTCTTCTTCCCCGACGCGCTGCTCCTCCTCATTCGCTCACCTCCGCCGGCTGGCCGCCCGTCTCTGCCTCCGTCGGCGGGCCGCCCATCCGTCTCCACCTCCGCCGCCTCCACCTCACGCCGCGGCTCTCCGCTCCACCTCCGGCCGCGCGACGCCGTCCGATTCCACCTCCGGCGGCGGCCGCCTCGCGCCGCGTCCCTCCGCTCTGCCTCCGGCTGCGCGGCGCCGCCTGACTCCATCTCCGGCAGCTGCCGCACCGTGCTGCGCCTCCTCCCTTTGGCGGCGGCGCTCTGCCCCGCCCCGCGCCTGCTCCCTTCGGCGGTGACGCCCCACCCCGCACTGCGCCTCTTCCCTCCGGCGACGCTCGCGCTCCTCCTCCGGCGGCAGAGGTCCTCTGGGCGACGGAGGAGCTCGAGCTAGGGACGGGAGAGGACGACTGGACGAGAGACCGGGCGCGAGGACGAGGGACGAGCTCGTCCCTTTCTCAAAGAGGGACCGTGCTACCCCCGAATATTGAGGAATATTCCCCTTCGGGGATCGTCCCGTCCCTCCCAGTCTCCCAACCAAACGCCTCAAAACTGGGACCGTCCCACTCCGTCCCGTCCCATCCCAGCAACCAAACGCTACCTAAGACGACCAGCATGTTCCTCCTTCTTCAATAAGCAAGAGAGGCCTTCAGCACACAGCAGAAACAAATAAGGGCTCATAGGATCCCCCTGCCGCAGTCCTCGGTCGACGATCCATTGGTAGGAAACCATCACCAGCAGCAGCAGCTGATTGACCGGCTGTACTCAGTACTGCAATGAGGTCCTTGAATAATAGTATAATACAGTATCCACTTAAAACAAAAGGAGCAGTTGATCTCAACCCGGCAGTTGGCTTTGTGGTCCAATAAGAGTCCTGGTGATGAAGGCTGCATTGGTTTGTCGCTTCTCCTGTCAAAATGCACGCTGCGAATTCTCCATGGATAGGATACTACTGAAATAGGCCAACGAAACGACGGTGAATGGAGATTGGAGAGATGTCAGTTGCAGATGATGTGTGTGAGATAGCTGATAGCATCTGCATTCTACTTGGTTAGCAATATACGTGAACATGCACGTAGTTTTCTTCAAGTCATGGTCGTTGTCCGAGACTGAGAGTAACCAACTGGAGCAGTCGAGATCGATCGAGCGCTTAGGAACAAAAGGGTTGACTTGCCCCCCGGTCCAGTGTCCACACACAACACAACTAGCTGCTATTCCAGTCTATACCTCGTCAGGCCAGGCCCCTGAGTATATATAAGCGAGCTGCCGCGTTGTGCGATTGCACACTCTGCAATTCTACTTTCGTTCTGCACATAATCTGCAGGCAGATCTTCAGGGTCTCAGGCTACAAGTCCACAGCAGAGACCAGCCGGTTTCGCCATGGGGAAGAGCTCATTTTATCCAAAGATTCTTCTTCTCCTCGCAGTCCTGCTGCTTGCTCCACCATTGCTGATCCAAGCACGAGAGCTCGCCGCGCGCCGTACGTGCACTCCGCACGCGTCCATCTGTTTCTTCTTTTTTGATTCCTCTGGTGGGATAACCAACGAATAAGCTGATGCATGGTTTCTTCTATTGCTGATCATCAGATGGTGGTGGCGGCGGCTCATCATCACGCGAGCAGCACGTCGTCGCCGGCTTGCCGCTGATCAGGATGTTACCAGAGCCAAGCGAAGACGATGACGGCGAGGTCCCTCCGAAGCTCACGCTCGACGCGCTGATCATGCCCGGCGGCGTGGGCAGGCCAGGAGGGCTCGTGCCGCCGGCGCCGAAGCCTGGCGACGGGCCGCAACCGCTGCACGAGCACGAGCCGTCGTCGTCGCACGGCGACGGCCTCGCCTCATCGTCTCCCGGTGTGTCTGGCCGGGAGGGGGAGGCGCCGCCGGCGCCCGAGGGAAACACGCCGCCTCACTACCGCCGTCCGGGTCCGGCGGCGGCCGTGCTTCGCGCGATTCGGGACGCGCTCGCCCGGTTTCTGGATTGGATTAATATTGCTGCCTGAAGTCCTGAACACAACTGAAGACAGCGAGCAAGCACGTGCGTTCGGGCCTTCGGGGGCAGGGATTTGTATTACTCCTTGTAACGTAGTATCAGTGCTCCGAGCCTGAAGCAGCATGGTAGCTATTTGGTCATTTCAATAGTGGAAAGAGGTGTATAGTTTGATTGATAAATGTAGAAATTATAGGAAATGTACAAGAAAGTGTTCAATTTTACAAGAAAATTTACGAGAAACGGGAATAAAATTCCGTGTTCCAAAGGAGTCCTTAGCACGAGGAGTTATTTTATATTTTTATGATGGTTGTAGATTACTTTTGATACCACCTAGTGTCTTGTTGATTATTTGTAGCCGTTGATCTGAAACGAAATTCAATGTCGTTCCTAAATTTAAATAGTACTAGTCTCGTATTTTCTGGTTTTGATATCTATTTTTAAGCCGTATATTTCACTCAATGGTTGGTTATGATAGATAATTTTATATACAATAATTAGACGTGACTAGATTATTCAACTGTGCTCTCGAAGATGTCTGCATATATTTAGAGCGCGACTTTCGGAGGATATATTGGAGCCTTAAATGCTCACTATCGCTCCACTTGTTGTTTTGTTAACGAGGAATTTGCATCATACTACTGTTAAGTCTAACCACCACCGTCAGCGAGGCAGCGATGCATAAGTTTCGTTGACCTCCTCCTCAAAAGAATAAGTAAACGGACGACTGCTACTAGCTCCGAAGAGGACTATGAAAGGAACAACCCAAAAAGTATTCTCCTAGATGCGTTATTATAGTACTAATAAAGTATCCATGACCCCTTGCATGCATGACGAGGCCAGGCCATTGTTTAAAGTTTAAACTACGGATCGGAGGACCTCACCAGCTCGCTGCCGCCTGCCGCCAATAAACCTCCTGGCCTAGCTTAAACTGAAGAAGATGTTTTTCAGGTTGTTTAATTTGCGGTTTCTCTTCTCCTTATTTGTAAGGCCAAAAGAAGTCGACATGTCATTTGTCATCAGTTGATCAGCAGTACCGTTTACATCAAGGCTAGCAACAGGTGTAATAAAATGGAGGAGAGGCCTGTTCTTCACTTCTCTCTCCCCCTCCCTAGCGCCAGCCACCTACATCAGTGAGCAGACAGCAAAGGCCCCCCTTTGCATTGGTGGTGGTGGCTGGTTGCTGCAGAGACAGAGACGGAGCCAAAATTCAAAGGAAAGCAACAGCCCAAAATTTTTGGCATATCTGCCTCTCTGGATTCACGACCCTTTCCCGTTTCCTGAGACACTCACGCACGATTAAAGCAGCGGCTGCCGGCAGGCGTCAGGCGGGCAGATGAGTGACCTGTGAACTGTGAACTGTGATAGTGGTGCTCGCCGGTCATCGCATCACAGCGCAGGCAGTCAGAGGGAGAGAAAGAGAGAGAGAGACGGACAGACAGACAGCGTGCATGCATGCATGCTTTGCTTCACCTTCAAAGACAGGCAAACCGGAAAGAGGAGCTTCTTTCGCTTGGACATGTCACATGTGGTCCTCAGATGAACAAGCCAAGGGTCCACGAGCAGCCACAGTGGTGGTGTCGCGGTCACGCTATGTTACCTGTAGGACGTTGCAAGTTTGGAAGAGTGCCGTTGCACGAGATGCAGGCAGGCAGATTGGGAGGCTATCCTCAGTGCAGTGTATAATATAATAAGGAAGAAGTCCATATTACTTCTTCCACTCTTTCTATAGTATAAGTTTCAACCCTAAATCTAAAACCGTTCAACCGATGTCACCAAACTTTTGAAACCGTGCAGCTTGACCCCCTCGCCCCCTTGCAGGCCGGTTTTGAGCCACGCTGGTCTCCACGGCGGCCTACAGCTCGTCTCCCTCTCCTTCCGCCAACCCTGCAAAATAGGAATGTGGGACAGAAGGAATGATATAGTTAGCCTAATGGACGGATGGGCGAGCATCAATGGAATATGCAATCAGCAACGCTCAATAATGAGATCGTGTTCGGCAGATCATGTAAAAGGTTGTCTACAATAAAAAAAACGATATTGTAGTTATACTATAGACATAGTGAAATTTGAAATAACGATGAGGATAGACGATCTGTTGGATCCAGTCTGATACGCCTTTGCCCCCAGAACAAAGAACAATAAATGGAGGGTGCCTAAATGATTAGCATGCTATTGAAAATTTTCTTACAAAGTCATTTAGAATGAAGGATTGAGTAATCATAAATCCTACGATTTTTCTAGGGATGGTTTGCCTGTTTCTTTTTTAAAAAATTGTAGAACCCAGAGGAGCCTCATAGAAAATTTCCTCCATGTCATTCTCATTGAAATGTTGTGTTTTCCCTACACTCTTGTGTTTTTTTCAGCCCATAAGATTCAACATGTCAGTGTATTTTATTGCTAAGTTTTTCTTTCTACTTCTAGTGTTTCTACGATTCTATTCTCTAAAGTGGCCCTTAAATTAAAGGCTAATAAATGATGGAATCCTAGATATTAAAAATTCATAGGAATTTTATTTTGAAGCAGCAAAGGATTGCGCAACCAAACCATACGAAATTCCTAGGCTTGTTCCACAAGAATTTTGAAGAAATGTTATTGGAAAGTAAAACCTTATGGTTATGGGGTGTTTTCTATGTCAGGCCGTGTTTAGTACCCCAATTTCCTCCCAAAATTCACTATGCAAAAAGAAGATTCTCCATCACATCAAAATACCGGCACATGCATGGAATACTAAATGTAGATGAAATAAAAAAATAATTACACAGTTTAGATGTACTTTGCGAGACGAATCTTTTGAGCCTAGTTAGACCATAGTAGGACAATATTTACCACAAACAAACGAAAAGTGCTACAGTGGTTCTACAGTGCTTTTCAGTTCGGAACAGTGTTTTTTTCAACCATCTAAACACACCCTCACTCACTTTCAATACACAGAATTCAATTTGTCTGCACATTCTATTCCTGCGTAAGGCCCTGTTTAGTACCCAAATTTTCTCCCAAAATTCACTATGCAAAAAGAAGATTCCCCGTCACATCAAAATGCCGGCACATGCATGGAATACTAAATGTAGATGAAATAAAAAAATAATTGCACAGTTTAGATGTACTTTGCGAGACGAATCTTTTGAGCCTAGTTAGACCATAGTAGAACAATATTTACCACAAACAAACGAAAAGTGCTACAATAGTTCTACAGTGTTTTTCAATTCGGAACAGTGTTTTTTTTAACCATCTAAACACACCATAAATTTTAAACACTCTTCTCGATAAATTTGAGGGCAGCGACGATTCTGTTTCCTCTGGCAGGTGGCCCTCCACTTGATAGGACTGACTGACGACCGGTCCAATCAAAGCCTAGTCCAACACTTGCAGACAGGGGAGAGGGAGACCAGAGCTGATGAGCCTGAGCATCTAGCTGTATGCTGTGCCTGCAGACTACCAGCACTGTGCAGTCCGGAGAAAAAAGCAGAAATAATACTCCAAACATCTGACAGCCATTGCTCACTTCGCTCCCTTTGGCTTCCTCCTTGCATTGCATACAAAGCTACCACCTACCAGCAGCCCAGCACTAGCACAACGGCACACACGGCTTCCTCCCCTCCTCTCTTCTGTGGTTTCTGCACCCAGCCTGCTTCTTCCTCCAACCCTCCTCGATCTGTTGCTCAAGCCCAGGGACAGGGTTGCTGCAAGAAAGAGAGAGAGAGAGAGATGGCAACGGCAATGGCGGACGTGGGAGGCGAGGCCACCGAGCTGCCCCCGGATATCAATGGCCTCGTCGTCGGGAGGAGGATGAGCAGCAGGTCAGGCCGCAAACATCCATTGCTACTATCGCAAGCCATCCCCATCTCGTGCTTCCGTTATGCTGTTTGTTATTCGGTTGCTTGACGTTGCTTGACATCGTGGTCTGAACTGTGAAGGGGAAAACCAAAAGGGCAAGTAGTGATGGAATATGGAGCCACGGTTTAATTTGTCTGCTAGTTCTTTAGAAGAAGGGCAAATGCGTGCTCAAATGTGCATTGCAGATGCAGAATCGACTGCATCCTTTTGTGATAACGCGCCGCATACAGTACTAGAGTCGGATTTCTTCCCTGCATTGTGTGATCTGTATCAACACATTCACAAGGCTGGAGACGCTTTATTAGGCAGGAGAGCATGACTAGAGTAGCTAGCTCTAGCTCCCTTGTTGTTCAGAAAAACTCTAGCAGTAATAAGCTAGTCAGAGTTTGATACTATTGAATTAGCTTAGCCAGCTTTTTTTGTGTACGCGGTGCTTTATACGCAATCAAGGCGTCCCTCGTCTTTTGATCAGTTACCGTTATTACCGAAGAACCATTGTTTGAACGCACTGCTTTTGGGGTAGATTTATTTAGACGGTTCTTGGTCCCTGAATGCCTGAAGACTTTGGCTAACACTAGTGTATGCGATTGTTGTTTGACGAAGGGAATAGTTGAGTGGTTGGGTGGAAAATTGTAGAAGAACATACACTACTGCTCTAAAGATCTAAGCTTGAAACCTGACGTGATTTGAGTTTAACCGATTTAATTTCATCTTCCTGCACTTCACTGTATTACACCATGTAGAAGAATCAACCATTTGTGAATCTTTTGTGATGAACAACCATTGCACACAGAGTATAGTAGTAGTAGCACGACTGGTGTAGTAGAGCACTGTTCTCTGCTGCTGTTGTGCTATACATGTGTTGCATTGATCTGTTCCTACTGTACAGTGTCCATAAATCGATTCACAGTAGAGAGGTGAGGCGTGTGCATCAGTGGACGCCCAAGATTTGTGTGGGGCCCATTTTCGGCCTTGATGGCAACCCCCAATTGCCTTTCCCTTTTCCCCCTGTGCGCCATCTGCATGTCCTATATATGGGGGCTTCCTGTGTTGGTCCTCCTTGGCCGAGCAATCAATATTTGCAATCATATCGTTTGCAAAGGGCGCAGGCGCAGCGGTGCTTCTGTGCTGACTGCTGTCACTCGGCCGGCCGGCTGTGTAGTTTGACCTTGACCATTTGAAACCTCATATGCTAAAAGTATGCTAGCAGCAGCGCAATTTGAGTTTTGAATAGCTTGAATTCAGGTTTCCATTCTTGCCATTTGCCGGAGGCTCTCCCGGTGCCACCTACTGAATTGAATGAAGGCAAACAGTTACGATGCCAATGCTGAAAATATGCTAGCACCATTGTCATTTTCAGGCAGCATGATAACAGTTGCATTGCATCCCAGCATCCTGTCTCATCCCAGTTTTTTTTCTCTTAATTATTTGCCTTGCAAATTCTAGGTTGCAACCCCGTGGTGGTCACTGATGTCCAATCCGAGGCGTCCACCCATGGCCATGGCTGAGCGCCGCCGCGGGACTTGGACTTGTTGAGGTCCAAGTCCAACTCGAGCGCGCCGAGCCGTGGAGCAGGTGGGTGCGGAGGTGGAGGTGGAAGGACGAGGATGCCATGGTTACTGGAGCAGCTAGCAGTAGCAGGGGAATGAAGCCGTACGGTCCGGGAGCTGTAAACACACAACAATTTTTTCGTGTACCAAATTGGTAGTAACTGATTGATTAACGACGGTGATAAGCGCGTAACCTTTCTTTTTACGCTATATATGCTATATTGCAACTCCGGCGTGAGAGTGTGCCTCCTGTGATCACTGGTCAATCAGCAGCATGCGCGGCTGGCTGCCGGCGCCCGTGCCGTGGCCCGTGGCCGCGGGTGGGGGCGCCACGGCGTTTGGCGGCACGCGGCGTGGTGGCGTCCGGCGTCCGTGCCGCTGGCTGGATGGCGAGGCCCTGGACGCATGCGGCGTGCGCTTGCATTGCAGTTGCAGCGATGGACGCGGCCGTCCCGGAGGCCCGGACGCTGCTGCTCGTTGCATGCATGTCATGTGCCCTGCACTGCAGGCTGCAGCCGGATGGCGCGCGGCCGTCAGCCAGCGTAGTACACGCTGATGACGCCGCGGCCGTGCTGCATGCAACTGCAGCAGCATCAGGCCAACAGCAGCAGCGAACGATGCCAAGGAATAATACGGGTGGAGACATTCCCTCTTCCAACAAAGTGCGTACGGTTGCGCACGAAGTTCTGATTAAACTAGTGAGTGAAAGCAGTGGCCAAAGCACACTCACTGTGCACGGCCTCCGTGCTCGCTCAAAGCACACTGTGCCACTGTGGATGGCACGCCATCGTGCGACGACGACTGACGGGCAACGACACCAAAATAGCGTAACAAGTGATAACACGACACGGCACGGCAAGGGAAGGACGAGTCTGCGTTGACGGGGTGGCAGGACCGTCGGAGGAGCGGATACAAACATGAAACACCCCATTAACTTAGGACGAATAGAATAGTGTTTCTGGAATAAACACAGCCAATGTTGGCTGTTGTTCTTAACGGGCACACCAATAAGACATCGGACCATATACAACCAAAGATCCATCAAATAGTCTACCAAGTTCAGATGGCTGTTGATAGCCGCATCAGACCATCGTTTTTAAGCAAACAGTTCAGCACGCTCTTAATCAATCGCTGGCTCATCATACACTTGCACCAAGCTCCCAGGTCAGGTCGCATCTAATCGTCGTCGTCAAGGACACTTCGACGCCTCTGAATCTGCAGGGCAAACAAGCAGAGTCAACAAGGCGCTTAACTTTCTCAGATAATATATAAACATAATTTTCTATAGTTCCACTCTTGGATGTTTTCACTTAACCGTTCTGTGCACACTACTAACTTTTTCAGGAAGTCATACTATCAATTGCACCGCAATATTCACAGTATGTGAGGATTTTTCTGCTGCAAACTAGACTGATGGAAGCAAAGTATCTTTGTTTAATATAGGTCAGCTGGACTGATGGAAGAACAGCACGTTCAAAGATGATGGAATCCATCACGCTTTACATACCGTAACTTTGGTTTGCTTGCTTGTGTGGGAGTTAATTTGCTCCAGAAGAGAGATAAGTCTTTCTTCAGACACCTGAAAACCAGAAAAGATGTAGCAAATTTAAATGCCTGCTCTATGGAGTTCCAGAAGCACACAAGGGCAGAGAAAGGTACAGAGGAAACTATTACCTTTTCAGCGATTCCGCCAGTTTGAGCAGCTCTCAGCAGAACATCCTCCACTCCTCTTGCTTTGTCAGGTTTGACCAAAGCTATGCGGGAGACTGTCAAATTCATGCAAAAATAAGCATTCAATTACAGTTCATCCCCCCACTTCGGGCCTACTGTTTGGATGCAACATCATAAACCATGTTATTTAGACAAGAGCTAGCCAAGCCATGAAAACTTTGAGTTGGAGTGGAGTTTCCAATACTCCAAAAATTCTATGGTATCTACAAAACCACCATGGTTTCAAAAACATGGTTTTCCAGAATGCAACCAAACACCTCATGGTCTAAAATACTATGGTATTTCTGTAAAGCATGGTATTGTTTAGAAACCATGAAAATACTATGCTTCCAAATAGGCCCTTCACTGTAATACACTTTATTCAGCGGATTTATTACTCGTTTGTAGCCAAACATAGTCGTTATTCGGAACATTTATATCTAGCATTAACATGCATCTACTTGTGGAACAACAATAGCTTACTAACCATCTGCAGAAGCAATAGCTTTATAACTCATTTGTAGCCAAACACATTCATTATTCAAGCAAAATGTCAATCAGATACAGCCAAACTTCAACAAACAAGATTATTTATTTTTATTTCATTCTTAATATAGTAATTTTAATGAATAAATAGTGTATTCATCTTAGACCATATTATTAGTTACACAAAATATGTCGGCATGAAGATTTCACTAAATACACTCAGGCATCTTTTGTAATAAATACGCAACTGTTTAAAAATTCGAATTAATAAGCACATAATAAATGAGATATATGATAACAAGAACTTACGCCTTTCCCTGGCTTCAGAAGATAATATCTGAGCAAGCATCATCTGGCGGCGTTCCTCAGCTTCCCTGATTGAGAGTTAGATACAAAGTCAATTCAAAACTCCCCAAGTTTCACAAAACATAACCTCAGATGCTGAGCTATAAAATTCTCATTATGATGGTGGAGGTATGGGACATACTGTTTGGCATCTTCCTGAGCCTTTTGTTGGCCTGCATTTTGCTGACTTGCCTATTAAAAGTTAGCATTAGATCAAAAGGCAATCAACTTAGTAGAACGTGTTAGCAAGCAGATAAACATTCAAACTTCAATTTTATGCCATGCAGCTTGGTATCGTATCGTACCCCACCACGCTGTGCCATTAGTTCTTGCATCCTCCTCTGCCTGATCGCTTCCAGCTCTGGGTCAGCCTAGTAAAAATTATACAATTTTCCATCAGAAGAAGTCACCTGACAGAAGCATATGGCTGTGGATAGAAGCAAACTGTTCCCGCTTATGCAATAGCTAAAGACAATTAATAGACTTGAAACAGCTCTGATTTCACTGAGTTTTAAGCAATTTTATTTTCCCTAAAAGACCACCGTGCCAAAAAAAAGGTTTAAGGAATATTGATTTTATGCCAAATATGGATAGTATTTTCTTGTCCATTTGGATGTACAGAAGAAAATACACACGATGGAGCGCATCATTATTACCACCTCCAAAATAACTCCCATCAAGCTTGCATGGCAACTCGACACAGCACATTCTAACTCATCTCTAAAGCTACCAAAACCAGTCAATTTTGCCCGTTATCCAGTTGTTTTCATTTGAGGAGCCAGAAAAACCACGAGATCTTCAAACCATCACTTGTAGAGTCTAAATCACTAACAGGCCGCTGCTCAAAATTTGTAAGTGAACGTAATTAACAGAATATTCACCATGATTATGCTTTCTAAACTTCAAAAGTTGTTTTAAGTTGCGCCGCCACTCAAATTCTGTCCTAGGACCGCCCCTGATTGTCCTCTCGCTTTCTCAGGCAACAGAGCCGGTATGGACCAAATCCAAGCGTAAGGAAGTAGGGATCAACGTGAGCTAGTAATCAAACAAAACAGCACAAAGGGGAACAGCAGATCGCAGCCCATCAGATGCTTAATCCTTCCACCAAAGGAGGAACTAAAACCCTAAGATTCAAACACAGACGGAAGCCGACGGATCCTCGCAACAAAAAAGAAACATAGAAAACAGAGCGCCAATCTCACCATCTTGCGCGCGCGCAGCGGAGCAGCGGAGATCGCGAGCCTCTCTTCTCCGGACCTCACTTGAGCGGCGACGGCTTCCGCGGCAAGCTGTGGGCTTGTGGTGACAGGGAACAGCGAATCGAGAGCCTTTTCCTTCCGCTTCCGCGTGGGTACAACGCAGCCCCGTCTTGGCTTTTGCCTTCGCACCCGATGGACACATATCAGCCGTCCGATCTAAAACTTCCTCCCTACGCCGTCCGATCGGAGCATAGGGGATCGCCCGATATATTCGCGGAGGGGACGCCTCGCCCTCGCCCTCGCCCTCGCCATTTCCATTTTTTTCCATTTCCATTTCTACCCTCGCAGCGCATCCACCGCGCCGCCGCGAGCGAGCGAGAGAGGAGGGTTTCCGATGGACAACGGCGAGGAGACGTTCGCCTCCCCCACGGCCGCCGCCGCGGACTTCGAGTTCGCCACCAACGGCGGGGACAGCACGCCCAAGCTCCACGAC
Organism: Paspalum notatum; assembly: GCA_022530915.1. Classification (NCBI taxonomy): domain Eukaryota; kingdom Viridiplantae; phylum Streptophyta; class Magnoliopsida; order Poales; family Poaceae; genus Paspalum; species Paspalum notatum. The sequence continues at coordinate 38,001,139 of CM039692.1, forward strand.
GCCGCGGACGAGATCGAGGCCCTCCGCGCGGCAAAGCGCGACCTGGAGGAGAAGCTCGACGCCGTGGGCCACCAGAACCGCTTCCTCTCCTCCGAGTCCCGCCGCCTTGAGGCGCTCGTGTCCCAGGCCCGCGAGGAGGCCGCCTCCTTCGAGCGAGCCGCCACCACCAACGAGGGCGAGGCCGCCACGCTCCGCGCCGAGGTCGAGCGCCTCCAGGGCCTCCTCGACGCTGAGAAGGCTGGCCACGAGGAGGAGACGCGCAGGGGCGCGGGGCTCGGGGACCAGCTGCAGGCCGCGTACCAGGAGAAGGTCGCCCTCGAGGAGGAGATCGAGGCGCTCAAGGGTTCCGCCACTACCGCAGACAAGGGCGGCAAGCGCGAGGAGGGGGGTTCGGGTGCTGCCACGGCCGGGTCGCGCAAGGAGGAGGTGGAAGTGCCTCTCGCCCTGGTGGCTGCCTCGGCTGCTGGAGCCGCTGCCACGGCTGTCATCGCGACGCTCTTGATCCTCCTCAAGAGGTAATCTGGTGGTCCGCTGCATGGGAAGTTTTGATCTGCTGCTATGGGCTTGTGGCCTATCTGAGAATGGATTGTCCGTTTTGTCGTGGTACTAGTGTTGCTGAACTCGTAGTGGTATCTTTACTATGTCGCTGGTCAATAGTTTAGAACAACATATATCGCAAGTACTCCTACTTTCTGCAGTTTGTTCATGCTAATAAGAGTCGTGAACACAAGCGGGAGAGACGATGTAGTTCTGGTCTGTTCCTTTTGAGGTTGCACCTAATTCCAGACTTCAAGTTATTATGGCTCGTGTGATTTCTATTGTTTTGCCTCGTGCATTCTTGGATTGTTGTTATCTTTGTCTGTGAAATCTCTATGTGGTTGAGATTTTGGTGTCTCAGAATGAGGGTGCATTGCAGGAAACTGTCATTGATTGCTGATGTTAGTACCTATTGGCTATTTGATTCAGCCTACCGAGGCTGTGGGTTGGTTAACCCAGAAAGTGCTGCTGACCATGCCAATTTTGTCTGGTATTTGTGACATTTGTTGGAAGTTTTTTTCTGGTGGCAGATCAGCAATGATGTTACTTGCTCAGTGGCTGATTGCAGATGTTTCTATTCAAGTATTTGATGAGATTTGGAATATGTTTGTTTGTATATCTATTACTGTGATGCTTTTATTGATGTTTGTTGAATGTTATGCTGACTGCAAATAATAATGTGTTGATCTCCATGCATTTCCTAATGGATATGTATTTTGTATCTGTGAATTTGTTTGTTGAGTTATTGCTTGTCGAGTCATTAACTAATGTTTGTCTCTTCTTTGTAAGTGAAGTTGTATCGCGGTTGATGTTTCTTACTGTTAAGCTAGTGAATTAACTAAGTGCATATTGTTTGATTAGAAGGGCAGGGCTCAGTATATTCAGGCACATTCAAGGTTTAGTAATTTATCTCAGAGTTGAACTCCCCAGAATCTTTTATGTGCTCAAGTAATTGGAAGAAACTTTTGGTCAGCACCAGCACCAGATGGTTGCCTGTTATTCATAGTTATTCATTTTTTAAAACTATTGCCATGAATCTTATCATCCTGCAGTATCACTTCATTGGCTGAAACAATAAGCCATGCCCTTTATCTGTGTTTTTTTTTGGAATTATGGATGGGTTTTTTATTCAGAATCATGTGTTTGATAAAAAAAAGCTGTACAGATTTAGCATCCCTTGCATGTAAGCTAGGCTGCTTATCAGTCTATCCTTTTTTTACATTGATCAGCTGGTTTGGATATCCCATAGGAATCTGGCTTTGTGTAACATGTTCGTCTAGCCCTTTTCTGTGAATTCTTGTCAGATATGTCTGTTCATGTTCTGTTTTTACTGGTAGACAAATAGTTATCTGTCTAGCTATTGCTCCAGGTAACTTTTCTCTAGCAGTTATCATAGTTTCGCGGTTCAACTGAACTGAGTGCATATTGCTTAATTAAAAGAAAATTCGGAAGTATATTCGAGCACTTTCTAGTTTCAAGGACGTGATCAGCAGCATCTGAATGATGCCCAATTGCCCGTGGTTATGGTTATTTGTTCCTTATGAGTCTCTTGGTGGTTGAAACATGATTTGTCAGTTTGTGGTACCTGATAGAATATATGCTAATGTTATGTCGGTGTCAGTCGTTCTAGCCAGTGATTTTTACTGGGATGATATTTTCGCCGCAAATAAAGTACTAGCAGGCTAGCAGCGTATCAGCATGGTTTTGAACTCTTTGGCCAACTTATCGGCAACCGATTGGATATATGTACTATGCAGTATGTATTCACGATTTGTGACACATTAACGGGGGTGTCTGTCACTTGACGGTTTTGGCGGATTAGTTTATGGCCGATACAGTTCAGTTCCTACTTCCTACGATACTGTCTGGAAAGTGAGATGATCAAGTGATGAGTGATTTAGCACGCGCAATTGTGGGCTTACTTCCTACACTTCTTTTTTATAATATGTATTGGGATTTGATAAAAAGTCTTTCAAGGTATACCTTGACCGATAGTTTTTACTACTGACAATTCACTAAAAGACGTGAAGTATGAATCTGATTGTGCATCTTTTTGTGCACTGAACATAAGATTTATATTGACTAATTAATGCTCAATGTTTACGATGCTTGACTTTCCCGATTTCTAATACGCACACTACATGTTGAAATGGAAGGGCTCTACTGCAAGTATGCAAATGGCCGTTTGATGATGATGGCAGAATACGCACTGGAAAGTAATTTGGAATACGTATTTCGATCGTCATGGGCATGCTGCTGAGCAACTAGGCCTTTTTTTTTTCTTGAAAGGTTGGTTTTGGGCTCCCAAGTCTCAACTCCTTTTGTAGAAGATAGGCACTAGTTGGGATTGGGAGAGTGTTCGTAGGCCGAATAAAAATGCACCCGGTTTGGGCCTTCGCTACCTGCGGCCCTGCGGCGGTCTGAATCGCCTCTAGCGACATAGGGAGAGGAGCACACTGCTCACCGCCGCCGCCGGCGGATCATTCGCGACGGCGCCTCGTCGGTACGTAGGCATTCCTCACCCGAATCAACTCTGCTAAATCTTCACTCTCCTCATTGCTAGTCGGCAGTCGCTGTGTTGATGAGCTTTCTCCTGGATCATGCCTGGTGTGATGCGAAGGAGTTGTCACCAGCGCTCGTGCGTTGTTCGTGGCAGAACAAAGAGCAAGCACATCAAGCTTGTGCTAGATTGTGGAATTGACTACTTGCCGCTCTATTGGATTTGATTCTATGAATGCACTTGGAAAATTGGATCTGAATGAGATTTCGGGATAAACTTGTGTCCATGTTCTGTGCTTTTCAGCAACCGCAAAACCCGAGAGAATTTGTTCGTGACTTGGTTTATCTACGATTGCAAGGCTGCTGTTGTGTGTTGTCTAAGAACATTTTAGATTTCAGTGTAATCAAGCATGTACTGCTGTCTATATAACAGAAAAATAAATCAAAGGGTTTTCTCTTGAACACAGGAAAAGAATAGCTGGGGCGAACGAGGCGAACATTTTTCACAGGTTATCAAAAAAATTCAGGCTAATGCATGAGAATTTGTCTCAGTTTCAACTTTCAAGTGGACGGTCGAAATCAACAGAGAAAATGTGATCGCCATATTCGACCGATCTCAAACAACAAGTGCATAATCTGACCTGACTATAAACCAACAGACAAATATGCACTGTCCTCGTTGGTAGTCGCTGTGTTGATGATCTTTGTCCTGGTTTATTCCTGGTGTGATGCGAAGGAGTTGTGAAAGGGATTTTGTTGCATTTCAGCGCTCGTGCATTTGTTCGTGGCAACACACAAAGAGCACATCAGGTTTGTCATTTGTGCTAGATTGTCTCGATACTGAAGAATTTGTTGAATGTACATATTTCTTCCATCCCAAATTGCAAGGGGTTTAAAACTTTTATTAGATTCATTCATTTTCTCTATGTATATGTATTCAATATGTGTCTAGATTCATCAACATTCATATGAACATGGACAAATAAAAAGAGAGTTAAAACCCCTTGTAATTTGGTACGGAGAGACTACAAAATTGGGTATGAATGGGACTTGGAGATAGATCAACTTGTGTTCATGCTGTGTATTTTCAGTAACTGCAAAACCTGAGAGACTTTTTTCGTGGCTCGGTTTATCTACGGTTGCAAGGCTGCTGCTGTCTAAGAACATTTTAAATTTCAGTGTAAACAAGCATGTACTCCTGTCATATAACAGAAGAAAATCAACGGGTTTTCTCTTGAACACAGACCAAAAAAAATCATCCCAAGGCATGCGAATTTGTCTCGGTTAAACTTTCAAGTGGACGGTCGAAATCAACAGAGAAAATGTGATCGCCATATTCGACCGATCTCAAACAGCAAGTGAATAATCTGACCTGATGACTAAACCAACAGACGATGAGCAATAACACGAAAGGGGATTGACACTTCTATCTATCCTATCTATCCTTTTTTTTTCCGCTAAAAAATCTGTATGTACAAGGCGATGTAGTAAGTACCAGTAAGGAGTATACTACTACACGGAAGGCGAAGGCACTTCAGCCGAAGAGCAGGACGGCGTGCGGGGAGATTTCCCTGTACGCCTGCTTGATGGTGTTCTCGGCGACTCCGGTGGCGGCGGACACGTCCCTGATCGACGACCTCGCGGCGCCGGCGCGCTTCTCCATGGCCATGTAGATGATGGCTGCGGCGGTGGAGTCCGGGTTGCGGCGCACGTCGAGCTGGTCCTGCATCCTGCGCGCGGCCTCCTGCAGCGCGCGCACCTCGTCGGCCCCCATCCCGAGCAGCGCGCCGAAGCGCTCCATGTAGTCGGCGGCGCGCACGACGCCGCCCATGTCCATGGCCTCCCCGCCGGCCTCGTCCCCGAGGCGCTTCCGGATGAGCGTGATGAGCCGGCCGATGTCCTTCCGCGCGGCGGCGCCGTCGCGGGTGGCCGCGGCCAGCTCCTTGAAGGTGCGCGGCGCGCCCGCGCGGCGGCACGCCACGTAGAGGCACGCGGCGTACAGCGCGTCGCCGCTCCGCCCCCCGCCCTTGGCGTAGTAGTGGTGCGCCCGGCCCTTGCGCTCCTCCATGCCCCGGAACACCTCCAGCGCCCGGTCCCGCACGCCCGGCGCGATCCCGAGACGCGCCGCCATGTCCCCGATGGCGCGGGACGCCTCCGACATGGCCTTGTCGCGGGGCTGCGACTGCGACACGGCTCCCCCGCGCATCGCCGGCTCCGGCTGTTGCTCCTCCTCCGCCCCCGCCGGCGCGGCGTCCAGCGAGGAGAGAGCCGCGGCGGCCGGCTCCTGGTGATCGGGCATCCTTAGGGAGAGAGTCACGGTGCCGCGCATCCTCTGCAGGCCGGATGGTCCTGGTGGTGGCCCCTCCGTCGTCTTCGTCGGGGGCGGAGCTAGGGAGCCGTGCATCCTCGGGAGGGCGGCGGCTCCCTCCTCATCGGCCGCGGCGGCGTGCATGTTGATGGGCATGGCGGTGGCGAGATCGCTGCCCGGCCGGCGTTTCGTCGAAAGGGGATGTCGTTTGGATGGTGTGGTCTGGTCTGGAGCAGTGGCGCTGGTCTCGTGTCGTGTCGTGTGGCGGCGTTGCGTTGTTTGCTTATAACGTCGGGGCCTCGGGGGCGCCACGCTATATAAAGCCTCGGGCAGGCGGCGAAAGGTCGGTGGCGGTTCCGGATCCGACTCTGGCCCCAGGGCCGGGCCGATTGCGTGGGTGGGTGGGTTTGGGCCGGTCTGCGCGCGCTCTCTCTCTCGCTGCGGACGGTTACCCCTCGACGGATCCGGATCGAACGGGCGGCCGCCGGTGACTGGACGACCGGGTGGGGCCCACGGTATGCCAGGTCGGATATGGATCAAACGCGGTTTCCTTTTTGTTTGGAAAACGGGTTGAACTCCGCTTTTTTTTTCTTTGTTTCCGTGCTGAACAGGATTATATTATGTTCGAGTGACGCGGCCTCAACGATGACGATAGACTCGCCGCTACGTGCATCCTCTATGGATGATTCCGGTACTCGTGTATTGATATGTGTAATACTTCAGGGCTGGTTTGAGAGAGAACGTGGTATGTTTAAATTCACAATAAATTAAAATCTTTCTCAATCGCTTTTAATATACTGAGATAGGTTGGAGTAGATTGGAAGAGATTTCAAGTGCATTTTGATCTCTTGTGGATTGAATCCCCCTTCATCAATCCTCTAAAACCACATCAATCCAATAGTGCCCAAACTAGCCCCTAAAGGGTTGATATTTATTTATTAGTCATGGCTCCATCTATGTGTGTTCAATATATATGTTTAGATTCATCAACATCTGCGTGAATGTGGAAGGATAAAAATGGATGGGGTACTACGGTAATGTTTGGTTCCTAGTTAGAATCTAGAGTAGATAATGTACACTATCCACTAAATGATGTCTATATTGGAATTTGAGATTGTATCAACTTAACACATTATCCTATACAACACGAGCACATATTTGGTTCTATTAGAGATATGAGATTGCGAGATCTTCTCATAACCAAACACCACCAACATACGTTGATTGGACCCGTAGAATTCTCTATTTCAAATTACTCTATGCTAACAATGTTAGCTTAGGATTTAGGAAGGTTTGCTAGACAGGTATAGCGCGATCTCGATACAGCTCATGACCAGGCACGACTATGCTCAGCATGCACGAGACCGATGGGTAAAGATTTTGGAAGTTTTTACTTAGGGTGTTTGGATACACCCAATACTAATTATTAGTTGAGCTGCCTTTTATCAAAACAACCCTAGATAATGAAGCAGCTAATAGTTGTGCAATCTATTAGCATTCATTAGTTGGTTCGGTGCAGCTAATTTTTAGCGGCTATTTTTAGCTGAAATTTGCTGATCCAAATAGGATCTTATTACGTGGATGTACGATAGCTTTGGGCCTGGATGCAAGCCTACCATTGTTGTTGTTTATATTCTCACCGGTAATTGTACCAGTTGGATTGTAAAAAGAACCAACGATCACCCTTGTTTCTCAAAATTGCTTCGCTTTTTCCTTGATGGAATGGTCCATGTGCGGCCCATCTGGCTCTATTTCCTTTTCTTTCTTTTATCCTTTGTCCTTCCTTTTTTATACCATTTTTTACTTGTTTGTCCTATTATTTTTTCTTTATTTATCTCTTTTCCTTTATATTAGTTTTTTAAATATTTTATATTTTTTGTATTTTTTTTATTTTTATGAGTGGAAAAATATTCTACTTCCAAAACTAAAATAATTTATTTTTAAAGTTAGAGTATGTTTTAAGATGTAATATTTTATTTTTGAAGGTGAGTATTTTTCTTGTGAAATTCAATCTACAATGCATTTTTTGTAAAGGCATTTTTTGTGAAAACTAAAATATTTTGTTATCAAAGTTACAACATTTTTCTAGTACGCATCAAGCATAACTCTAGTGTACCATAACCTAAGAACATAGAAAGTATTCTTTTTAAATATTTATCTTCAGCTTGAATTTAGGGTTCTAAATAGCTATATTTCCTACTATAGCTTATATTAGTTGTCTAAAAGGGTTTGTGCAATAGCTTTTGTGGTAGCTAGCCACTAGAAGACATAAGCTGCTATTTAAACATTGCTTTAATTATATATTTTTGTTACCCTTCATTCTATGAATCCATTATTTGATTATATGAACATTGAACAATGGGCAGCGGGTAGATAGGCCCATCTTAGAATTTGGTATAAGGCTCAAATTTTGCCGACCCAACCCACCATCCAACCTCTTCGACACAGTGGGGCCCTTGCCACCTCGCAGTCTCGCTCGCTATCACTGACCACCACCGACTGGTGAGCTCCCTAGTGACTAAGTGTAGTGACTTCATGTAAGTCTCCAAACACAAAACTCATAAACCCTATATTCTATAAATAATTTTGGTGATCGTTGGATCGATAAGCAAGAAATCAATCAAGGCTTGTTTGGATACATAGCCTTAAAGTTTCATGGCTAAAGTTTAGTTTAGCCATCTGAAGTTTACCTGGGTGTTTGGATATAGGAGTCTAATGTGTAGATCTATCATTGGTATGAAGGTACATAGTCAATAAATACCCCTACAAATGCAATGGATATGGTTGTAAGGGAGGCGGCAATTAATCCTTTCATGATTTCTAGAAAATTCTAGCTCATTACGGGCTAATGGACTAAAGGTTAGCCAAAGGATTATATAAAATGTATTCCTATATTTGGTAGCATGTTTGATACAGATAGGCTAAACTTTAGTGGAAATTTTTAACCCTCTATATCTACACAAGACCTCAACCATAGGAGGAATATAACTCTCTTATTTATTGTTCCATTAATTTCTTCCCACCGAAGCACTGCATTGCCTCATCATCTTGATCTTCTACACTAGCCTACTTCAATTAAAAGAACCTACAAGTTTCTTATTTCTTTGTACCATCTTGTTCTTCCTTTCCATTCCATGGACCTGTCATTCACCTCTCCTGTCCTTGGCAACCCTAGAAAGATTAACAACTATTACTTTCCATAGTGTTTGTGTTCAGATTTTTGTTGAAAAAAGGTTTCCAAAGCATGTTCAAGACACTCTGGATTTGAACATTTTTATCCACTTAACATTTCCAAAATATTGTATGGACAGGTTGGACACCTTGAACCCCAACATAACAAATGTTACTGAAGCGCCCCAGCGCGTAAGCGGGACTAAAATGTGCTTTATTATCATTTTCAGGGTATGATAACCACATTCTTACATCAGAGTAGTACAGTTCCGTCCTAATGGGGCAGACCCAAGCTTAAACGGTAGACCCAAGCTTTCCCACTTCACACCGTTGGGATAGCCCACAACCCTTATACGTACAAGCCTCCTTAAAAGGCGACTTTGTTTTCTCTAAAAAACAACAATAAAAGGGGGGTGAGTATGGAAACGTACTCCGCAAGCCCACCTTCCTCCATAAGGAATTGGGGTTAACGCTATTACTACATGCGAGATATATCTGGAGCTCAGGATGGTTTGCCAGAAAAATATGCAAGACTCATTAATTCTCGTTTTATTTTTCGAAAAACACATTTTTCAAAAGGAGTGCCACTGGACTTGCCGGTCCATCATGGCTCATGGCACGCAGGCAAACATTTTTCTCCACTGCTTCCGGGCCACGACCGTATCTTCCAAAAACATCATTTTCACCCAACCAAACCCTAATTTTATAAAACACTACTGGTAGAAACCAAGCCGTAACTCGTCCATACCGGTGGTCAACGGACTATCCGGATAAATTTATACTCTGGGCAGAGGTGCACACTTTACCCACAAGTTTGGTCCAGGACTGTCATCGTCATGAGGTCCTTTCCCGCTCAAGGCTCTACCCCTGCAAGTATTTTCCCGACCTCAACTCCAGAGAGAGACATGGGATCCCTGTCGCTTCAGTCCCAGCCTACGGGTATCGGCTGGTTATTTCTTGCGGGTTCCGGCCAAGTGTTGCCATATACAACATCGAGTGGTTGCACTATAAAGAGTTAGGCAAGATGAGACTTCCAACTCGGTCCTTTAGGGCAGAAACTTCCTCATATACAGTCCAATCCTCTCCACGAGGCCAGACCCTAGGTAAGCCGTGATAACGGTACCCAGACATTCCAGCCTTTTACACATGGCATAGTCGACCGAAGTCGGCGGCCGGGGTCTTTCCCCATGTTTTCGAAAACGCACACCCACCAACCCATTTCCAACCCAAGTTCCACAACAAGATTAATATGTATGATATTAAGTGAGCGATCCACCTGTGCGCGCTACATCTAAAAGGCTCGGGTGGCTATCCTATCAGGTTTCCTTAGCAAGCAAAACATGCATGTTTTATCATTAATCAGGGCAATGGGTTGTGTATCAAAAACTGGGTAATTTATGCATTAAGTGAGATTCCAGTGGACTTGTCGTTCACTCCGTTGGTTGTAACGGGACATCGACGGCTGGGGACGAGGGTTCACTATCCTCCGGATGCGTTGGTGCACCAACCAGGATTTCCGGTATGACCTACGTCCTCCGGATGCGTTGGTGCACCAACCAGGATTTCCGGTATGACCTACGAGCAACAACAAAGAACAACCAAACAAAGCATATTATGAACTCAACAAGGGTTGGGTTTGTGTTGAGAGAAAGATCAAGGATTTCTCGACGGACTGCACCGGCGGTTCTGGCTCTCGTGGCTATGTAGCTCCACGGTTCGGCGCTGTGTCGCGAGATGCTGAGCCGAGGGCCGAACACTTCGTCGGGTTCGATCTTGGTCGAGGGAGGGATACCATGGCTGCGGTTACGGACGGCCATAGCGAGAGCGAAGGTGTAGAAAGAGAGGAGCCTGCATGACGATGGGAAGGTTCCTGCGGTCAACAAGGGTGAAGAACGAGACGGATTATCATGGTTAGCACAAACGAAGCGGATATAGGGTAAGCGGTCCGATTTTCAGGTTAAGAGCTTAGACCACCCTGCCCATTGCGATTATGGTGCCTGACGGCTAACCACTGGCGCGACCGAGGAAAAGTTTCTAGCTTTGACCGAAAGTGGTTGCTTGCTTGGTTTTGTTAACGGGTCAAGCGTAGCCCCATTAAATGAACCGATGTGGAAGCGGTGAAGGGTGGTGGAAAGTATACAGATGTGTAGGGCTTGATTTATAGAAAATTTAGGCGCAAGAATCACCTAAATCGGAGTCCATACGGTCGAGATACGAAATTCCTTAGAAAAGAAAATCATAAATCAAAAAGAAAAAGGGCACCGCGGGCCGAATCTCAGCGCGCGGCCCACTTTCCTCTGCCTCCTAGCTCAGCCCGCTTCGCCCCCTCCGCGCCTGTGGGCCTTAGCAGGCCGGCCCACTCCGCCGGAGGCGGGATGGACGGCGTTGCGACGGCGGGAGTGGGCCCCGCGCGTCAGCCACGCAGAGGAGAGGATGGCGTGACGACGGCGTCGCGGTTCGGCTCGGCCGAACCGGACGGCGCCGCGGCTGCGGCTCGAGCAGGGAAGGGCGAACGTGATGGTGGTATCGTGGAGGTGGATAGGGCGGCGGGTGGTCCTGGCGGCGGTGACCCGAAGTATCGGTGAGGGAGGGAGGCTACTGCGCGGCGGCGCTCCGGCGTTCCAGGGCGGCTCCGGCCGTAGGAAATGGTGGAGGAGGTGCGCGCGAGGGTGACGGAGCTCGGGCTCGCCTCAATTTGGTTAGCGGCGGCCGGAGGAGGGTGAATTTGAAGTGGAGGGAGGTGGTGCGCACGGCGTGTCCTCCCGGTGGGTTACCCCACCGCAGGACTCTGGCGAGAGGAGAGGAGGTGCATGTGTGCGTGCGTGCGTGCGCTCGGGTGTGCGCGTGCGCATGTGTGGCACGGGTGGCCGAGGAGGAGGCAGGGCGGCTCGCTGGGCTCCTTTTTATAGGCGCGGCGAGGGCAGCTGGCGCTGCGCGGCTCGGTCCAGCCGAGTCCACGCGCGGCGTGTACGTCGGTGTAGGGGTAGGTGGCGGTGAGATGGCGTCGGGGTGGAGCCGCAGCGGGGCCGGGACGGGGCGGAGGCGGCACGGCAATGGCGTGCGCGGCGCGGCGCGACGCGGCGTGAGGGAAGGGAGAGGAGGACGACGGGCGAGCGGGGCCCGCTGGCAGAGGGAGAGGGGGCGCTGGGCCGGCTCGGTGGCTGGGCCGGGAGAGGGAGGCAGAGGCAGGCCGGCTGGGCTGGCAGGGGAAGGGAAAAGGGAGCAGGCCGGCGCGGGCGGAGGGAAAGGAAGAGGGGAGAAGGAGAGGTGGACTTCGGCCCAAGAAAAGGGAAGAGGATTTATCTTTTACTGATTGAGATTTTGGAGTTGAACTTGGATATTTGGAGGAGAGTTTGAGAGGGAATTTTTTGGTGGGAACTTTGCTGGATATTTTGAGAAGTAACCGAAGGGAGCGAGATAGAATTTTTAGAGATTTTATTGAGCTCATAACATATACTCAAGCACACAAAAATTGACACTCAAATTTTGAATTAGAGGGAGATTTAGAGAAAAAATCTTGGGGTCAAAATTTTGGGGCGTTACAGTTACCGATTTATTTAAATATCATCACTCTATTCCGAAGAGTATTCGAGAGATAATAAAAAAACCAACCAATACAATATTTGAAATTCATAAAGGTTGTTTTTGGTCTTCTCTCACAAGAATAGTCTTTGTCAAATTTACAAACGGTTTGAGTTGGAATTGCGCTTGAACTCAACTGATTTGAGATAGGAATGATGAAATGATCAACACGCAAGAAGATGATGTAATGATACATAAAATGCAACTCAAGAAATAAAAGGAAAACAACTACTTCTGTGATCAAATAAATAAATAAGAACACAAAATCAATATCTTGATACGTCAAAGATGTTACATCATATTATTTTTCTTTATTAAAAAGAGGCTATGCAATGCTCAAAGCTCACATGCATGACCCTGACGCCCTAAATGGTTTGTACTTGTACGTAAGACTAATATCTTGTGGTCCTCAGACCCTTAAAACTTGATTGATTGCGCTTCCACATATTACACCTTGTGTTCATGTAGTCTAAAGCCTCGGTATTGATTGTCTTTGCCGTCATGACTCTACATCGAAAGATTTTATCAAAATCAGAACTCCATAAAGTTTTTTATTTAGGGCATGTCTCCACATAATTTGCCTCATATTTTGCATTTGTATACTAGTCACATTTATTTTTCCATGGTTGGATCTTCAAGGAATGGATGAGATCAAGCTCCCTTTCTTTATCTTCTTCCACCTCTGGCTTATATCTCTACTAAGAGACATATGCCCCCCGTCTTGACCAGACCGTTGCATCATTCTATGGTTTCTACACCTTGCCTCACAATCAGCATGCCTAGTGCTAGCACCGGCACATCCCACCTATGTCATCCCACCCGCTGCCCTCCCTCCATGATCCCTTCTTGAACCCTAATAGCTCTGCTCTCGTGCAGCCTACCACCGCTTCCTTGCCTAGCTAGGATAGTCCACCGCTACCTTCACCACCACCTAGGAGGCCATGACCATGCCTGATGCTAACATTCTCAGCCTCCTACATATGCCACTACAATACTTTGTCATCCTGCCCACCATTCTCCACCACTGCCCATTGATGAGCTCCCCGGCGATCCCCTTATCTCAATGGCATCAGTCAAGTAGGCCCCTAAACCTAAACCCAAAATTCAAATTCTAATATAAATTGTAGGCGATTGATGGATAAACAAGAAACTAGACATATGAAGAGTAAAATCCTTTTATTCATGGATTCTTTAATTTCTTCGCATCCAATCATCATCTTGTCCTCTTGCAGCATCTTGTTCCAGTGAAATGGACCTACAAGTCTGTCCTCCCTTTTTACCATTATGTTCTTCTATGGACCTGGCATTCACAACACCTCTGCTTGCTACTTGGCCTACAAAAACATTTATATGAACATAAGAACCATATATAAAATCCACTTTGGAATTTGGAATAGAAAGGTTTCCCTAGTCCAAGACTCCAAGCAACTCTAAATTGAATATTTTTATGTGCTAGAGTTTCTCAATATGTTTTAATAAATGTTGGGCTTAGGTAGGATAACTTGACCCCACACATAATGAAGGATATAAATCTATTTTAAATCTTTCTATGCATATATTGCATTATTTTTAAAAAATATTTAGCAAAACTTAGAATAAAACGTTTTATATTATTTTCTATCATTATTTAGGAGCAGCATTGTTGGTTTAAAACTGAAATTTCCAAACCATGAGGCCTTTCCAACAATACCACTGTGAATGAGTGACAATTCTCACATGCGCTAGAGAATAGCCAAATCAACAATGCAGCAGAGACGGTCACCAACTAACATTGGTGAATATTATCAGCTCACCAACCCCTTGCCACTTCTTTCATTGAATGGATAGATATGTTCAATGTTATTTGCTGGTGTGTACTCTGCAGTACTGCATTTTGTACTAGTAGTCGATCAAGTTCCCTTCAATGGCATGCCAGACATCCTGACCATTAATTCGTCAGATTCTTGCAAGAACAAGCTTCGCATTTGGCGTCCATGGAACGGCCACCACGACATGCAAGATGCAAGCTATGTACCTCAGCAAGCCATTCATGCATGAGTCGCGTGAATGCTTAGCATTCAGCAAGCACATCTCGATGGATCGTTGCATGAATTTGGAACCGATCGAATCAAGCACAGATTCACGAATGAACGGTACTTAGAATCGAAGAGCCATCATTCACAATTCACATGTCCTAGCTAGCTGCTAGGAAGTAGGAACACGGCGGACATGTCAAAGACATGCCATGATTCCAAAGAACACGATCGAGACACACTGCGGCCGATCGATAAGCCAAGATCGCCGGGACCGGGAATGCCCTTTAGACGGCGAAGAGCATGTCAGCGTGCGGGGTGAGGTCCTTGTGCGCCTCCTTGATGGTGGCCTCGGCGACGCCGGTGGCCATGGACACGTCACGGACGGTCTTGCCGGCGCCGGCGCGCAGCACGACCATGTAGGTGATGGCGGCGGCGACGGACTCGGGGTTGCGCCGCACGTCGAGGCCAGTGTCGAGCCTCCGCGCGGCCTCCTCCGCGGCGCGCATGTCCTGGTTGCCCATCCCGAGGCGGGAGCAGAAGCGGCGCATGTAGTCGGCGGCGCGCACGACGCCGATGTCCATGACCTGGCCAGCCTCGTCCCCGAGCACCTTCTTGATGAGCGTGGTCATCCTGCCGATCTCCTTCTTGGCGGCGGCGCCGGCCGTCGTCGCCGCGGCCAGCTCCTTGAAGGTGCGCGGCTTGCCCTCGTTGCGGCACGCGACGTAGAGGCAGGCGGCGTAGAAGACGTCCCGCTTCTTGCCCCTAGGGCACGTCTTGGCCTCGTCCATCTTCTTGTACACGTCCTTGGCGCGGTCCCTGATGGTGGCGACGAGGCCGAGGCGGTCGGCCATGTCGGCGATGGCGCGGAACGCCTCGCCCAGCGTCTGCTCGGGGTCATGCCGGCCGTCGCTGATCCGCATCCTCGGCAGCGCGTGGCCGCCCTCGCCGCCCTGCGCCTTTTGCGGCCCGCCGCTGTAGACGATGCGGGTCTCGAGCGGCGCGTTGCTGAGGAAGGGGTCGTTGGGCCCGCCGACGCGGCTGGGGTCGCGGTCCTCGCCGCCGCCGTCGTCGGCGAAGTTGCGCCACTCGGAGCCCTCGTCGATGTAGTGCGCGTCGAGGACGAGCGCGCACTCCGTGCAGATGGTGTCGCCGGTGGCGTGGTCCAGAACCACCTCGGTGCGGCGTTTACAGTCCGGGCAGAAGAACAGCTCGTCCATGGTGGCGCACGGCGCTGCTGCACTTGAGATTTTCGAGCCGGCGAACTGGGGCGAGCAGAAGCGCTGCTGCAATCGCTATGGGATTTCGCGGCGGCGGCGGCGGCGGTGGCGGCGCGGCAGGTTGGTAACAAAGAACAACTTCTGGGAGGGGGTCGGTGGATATTTATAGACGGGAGGGATAGGTCGGTGGGAACGGCCGGGCAGGCAGGGGTGCGGGCCGGACTCGGAAACACGGAAGGAAACCGACTTGGACTTGTTTGGGCTTGAATCAGCAGCGTGGTCGCGGTGACTTGCGCCCGGACTTTCCTTGAATCCAATTATCCAATGCATACACAGTCCCAAGTGGAGGTCTATTTGTTTTTCGAGGGTGCTGTTAATTTTTGAGTGCAGTAGGTAGTATTTTTTTTTTGTTTGCACACACTAGTTTTAGTGGATGCCCACTTTCCTATTTTTGGCGCGATGAATTTCAGTGGAAATTTTGAACGTCAAAAATCATATCTAATATTTGGAAGCTTGTATTTACTAGATTGTATACCATACCCAACTTATGATCTGTTTGCACCTTCGTAGTTGTTACATTTTATCAACAAAAATGAGATCTATAGTGCCTACTCCATTCGTTTCAGAAAGAGCCTGATTTTATCTGTCTTATCAAACATTCCTATATCCTTGGCTATCGAATTTCTAGACATTTGCATGTTTTTTTTTAAAAAAAACTTAAGATTAATATTTTTAGGTCCACTAGGAGAGATACTTTCATATAATAATATACAGTTTTCATGTTGTTAATTATATGGATTTTCTACGGATTAGTGGTGAAAAATAGAAGTAATTATCGACTTAGCACAAAGTTAGTTTCACATTCAATCTAAAAGAGACTGAGTTTTTTTACTTATATTTTTAATTATACAATATATTGCAAAGAAACTTATATAAAATGATTAGAATCATTTTGACGAATTGTGTACCTCCAAACGTGTGGATATATAAATTATCAACTCATGTATAATTGTACTACCAAACTGGACCGTGCTTTTACATTTTTATGCATTTTTACCAACAAAAATAAGATCTATATTGCTAATATCTTTACATTGCTAATAAGATCTATGTTGCCTACCTCCAAACAAATGTTTGTTTTACTTTAAAATTTGTATGAACATGAATATTTGCATCATCTATTCATTTATCTTTTTTTGTTGATTTTCCATGCAAGTTTTGATGCATTGTTTTTAAAGATGAGGTGTTGAAGCACCAGAGACATTCCCGTTCACAGTACTCTACAGGAGTATATACCAATCATGCGGTGGTGAGAAGCGCTTTTCGGAGAAGCTACGTGAATATTTAAAAAGCGATAGGTAGAAGCGAGTTTGGCCTAGCTTCTGAGTCTTAGTACAAATAGAGCTGTGGTGAGAAAAAGCGTGGCTAAAAAATCTGAAAAAAATATGCCATTTGGCTATTAGTTTCAACTTATTTTAAACAGAACCACTATAGCCAGTATTTTCTCCAACCATTAATATATGGCATTTTTAATACAAATTACATTAAAAATATCAATGACCCGGAGGGATTACATAGATCGTCACTCAATCCGCGGTTTCTTTTTGAAAAAAAAAGGAAATTAATAAAGTCAACTCGTCCATTACGTGACAGGTTTGCACTCCCAATCCATCTGACGAAGCACCAGTAATCCATTCCTCAGGCTGTTTTTTCTATGGCTCCAGAAAACAAATATCGATTCCAAGTTGGGCTTAACTGTGGGCTTTTGTGCATTTAACGCAGATGCAGTCCGCTACTCCCAAATCCGCCGGCGGCCGCCTCCGCCTCTTCCCGCGTGCGCGAGTCCTCGGAATCAGCGCGCCCTCGGCCGGCCGCGCCGATATAAAAGGCGAGCTGCTCCGCCGCCTCCGCCCCGGCAATGCAACACCGCCGGCGTAGAGAGACTGAGGGAGGGGGATGGCCTCACCAGGCGCCCTGGAGGAGGAGGAGGAGAAGGGGGAGGTGGGGCCGCACCGGCTGTTCCGGTTCGCGGACGGCGTGGACGCGGCGCTCATGGCCGCGGGGACCGCGGGTGCCGTCGCCAATGGCGTGGCGCAGCCGCTCATGACGCTCGTCTTCGGCGAGGTCGTCGACGCCTTCGGCTCCGGGTCCCGCCACGACGTCCTCCACCGCGTCTCCGGGGTGCGTCCCGACCACTGGCATCTGTTGTCGTATTCAGCGCAGTTTCACCGTACCTTGTTCCACTTCAGTTCCAATTGGTTCGCTAAAGTCCACCTGGTTAAATTTCGCAACAGTTATTGGGCGCTAAAATCCTTTACACTGATGTTTCAGGTGTGCCTGAAGTTCTTCTATTTGGCCATTGGGTCATGGTTTGCTTGCTTCCTACGTGAGTATTAGTATTGCCCAAGTGGATAATTGTGTCTGTTTATGCTTTGGTCTGCCTTATAGTGATAGATACTCAATCTGTTACAGATTATGTTTCACTTTAACTCCGTCCTAAGACAAACTTCACTAACTTTGATGAAATTTTTATAAAAATATATTAAAATTCATGGTATCAAACAAGTGCACTATATAAACATATTTTCATGGTGGACTCAGTGGAACTAATTTGATGTTATAACCGTTGGTGCCTGTTTCCACAAATTGAGTTGAAAGTAGACAAGTTTGACTTAGTTGAAATTACACACGTGAATTTTAATTTGTAACGGAGGAACCTTCTTAATCTTTGGAATGGAAAGGAGCTAGCGAAGCAAGATTTGCACCTAGCCCATGCATATGAAGAGTGTACTAGGAGCCCAAGACGCAATCATCTGATTTTAATGTTAATTGTGTGGAAATCTTGAACTTCCGTACTATCTTCATGTGATGCTATGTTATTCGTAATGCAAGAAGTCCATAACTGAAACCAAGAAATCCCATAGTATTCTCTCTCTCTCTCTCTCTCTCTTCAGAAATGAGAAACATTAATCAAGTTTGTCATAAGGTACAACTGTACTTGGACCCACTATTTTCTGCAGATACTTCCACGAGCATCTGGCATTACTACATGTTTCTACTTTAGAGGTACTCCAAGCATAGATTAACACTAAGATGTTACTGTTTTCAATGTTTTACCAGAGGTTGCATGTTGGATGATCACTGGAGAAAGACAAGCAGCACGTATACGAGGTCTCTATCTTGAAGCTGTATTGCGGCAAGACATTGCATTTTTCGACAAGGAAATAACCACAGGGCAATTGGTTGAGAGGATGTCTGGAGATACAGTACTTATACAGGATGCAATAGGTGAAAAGGTAGACTTACGGAAACTTCAAATACATCGTTGTCAGCTTGTGATTCTGGTTCATAATAACTTTCCTGAAGCTACAAACAAAGCACATATCTAACGATTTTAAACTTCTCTTCAGTGTTTCGAATTAAAGGAGTACAAGTTTTCCTCATGTGATCGTAAGATTGTGGTGATCTGATGTCTGTTCTGGATAGGCAATTCAAATGTTTTGGTTCTGTTCCAGGTTGGGAAGTTTATACAACTTACTGCCACGTTTGTTGGAGGATTTGTGGTTGCTTTCGCTAAAGGATGGCTTTTAGCAGCTGTTATGCTATCAAGCATCCCTCCTATATTAGTTGCAGGGGCAACTATGTCATGGACTGTATCGAAACTGTCAAGCCAGGGTCAAGCTAAGTACAATGAAGCAGGCAATGTTGTTGAACAGACCATTGGAGCCATCAGAACAGTAGATCCTTGCTTTAACGTTTTCTTTAATCCTAATTTCTAAGTCCTAGCTATTGGTTTAGATTCTTAACCAACTTCTTGGGCTAATTTTTTAAAGGTTGCTTCCTTCAATGGTGAGAATCGGGCCATTGCATTATACAATAAATATATTAGAAATGCATATGTATCTGCTGTCCAAGAAGGCATGGCTACTGGCCTGGGCTTTGGTTTCGTTATGCTTATCCTGTTCTGCAGCTATGGTCTAACAGCATGGTATGGTGCAAAATTGATTACTGATAAAGGATATGAAGGAGGGCAGGTTGTAAGTGTCTGGATGGCATTCATGACAGGTGCAATGTGAGTCATCAATATTCGTTGAGTAGATTGATGTTGTTCTAATATGTTATATACATTTTTTTCTTTGTTGACCAATCGATTCTTGTTCATAGTGCATAGACACATCTCTATTGGATTTGGATTTGAATCCATTCATTACATGTAATGTGGTATGATCTGCCTGACCTGAGATATACACCTTGATGATACTCTTGATTCGTCTAGGCATCTAAAACTGAACACGTCCGACTCATTAAACATAAGTTCACAAATCATCTACTCTGTACAATCTTCTATCTCTAAATAGGTACATCCCACTACAAGATTTCTCTAGATATGCATGAAACCACATCATCCAAGGGGTCCACTTGGTGGCATGCCACATCACCATCCACTAAGCTATCTATTTATAATTTTTAAGGATCCTCTATGGTTAGATGCATGCAATACTATTATGTGGTATATATGTACATGATAACACTCAAAACCCCGCTAGAAGATTTTTCTAGACATGCATGAAGCCACATCATCCAAGAAGTCCACTTGATAGCATGCCACATCACCATCCACTAAGCTATCTATTTATAACTTCTAAGGATTCTCTATGGTCAGATGCATGCAATACTATTATGTGGCATATATGTACATGGTAACACTCAAATTCCCGCAGCAACGCGCGGAGAATTCATCTAGTTGGTTTAATGCTTACGGTCAGAGGTGAGCTTGGGCATAGGGTGGGTGGGTGTTGGGCGGGGGGGTGGGGGGGGGTGGCACAGTCTATGTAGTTCACCCGTACACACCAATTAATAGTTGGAAATTAGGGAGCGGGGCCATGGCCCACCCTGTATCAGCTAAGTTCTGTCCCAGCTGGCAGTGTTTAGTTTACGGTGGAGGTGATAGTACAGTTCATTTGTTTGTGGAAATGTAAACTTGCTTCTGCATGATTGTCCTCTTAATAAAACACGTATTTTCCTTTACAGGTCATTAGGTGAGGCAACTCCATGTGTCACTGCTTTTGCTTCTGGCCGGGCTGCAGGGTATAGAATGATGAAAATAATCCAAAGGAAGCCAGAAATTGATCATGGAGCAGATGGGATCGTGCTAGCAGATATGAAGGGTGATATAGAGCTGAGGAATGCATACTTTTCATACCCATCTAGACCTGATCAATTGATATTCGATGGCTTCTCATTGCATGTCTTCTGTGGAAAAACAATGGCTATAGTGGGAGAGAGTGGTAGCGGAAAGTCGACGGTGATTAATCTTGTGGAGAGATTCTACGACCCTCAGGCTGGTGAAGTTTTGATCGATGGTGTTAACATAAAAAGCCTGAGGCTTGGATGGCTAAGGGAAAAGATCAGTCTTGTCAGTCAAGAACCACTGTTGTTTGCCACTAGCATCCGGGAGAACATTATCTATGGGAAAGAAGATGCAACAGATGAGGAGATAATGACTGCGACAAAACTTGCTAATGCAGCAAATTTCATTGATAAGTTGCCTAATGTATGCAAAATAAAATGAATTTATTTATACTTGTGCAAACTGCATCTATATTCTATTCTAGAACTACCATGAGTAATCAGAAACTTGTTATTTCAGGGTCTAGACACAATGGTAGGTGAGCATGGAACACAAATTTCTGGAGGGCAAAAACAAAGAATTGCGATTTCTAGGGCAATACTGAAAAATCCCAAAATACTGCTGCTTGATGAAGCAACAAGTGCACTAGATGTGGAATCCGAGCGAGTGGTCCAGGAGGCCCTTAACAGAATTATGCAAGGCAAGACCACAATCATAGTTGCCCATCGGTTGAGCACTATAAAAGATGCTGACACTATATCAGTCCTACATCGTGGAAAAGTAGTTGAACAAGGTGTGAACTCTGAACCTTTGCATTCTTTCATTATGTTGATCTGATGATTCTGGAGTTTGATCTTGTCACCTGTAAATGTTAAACAGGCACACATGCTGAACTACTTCAGGACCCCAATGGTGCATACTCCCAGCTTATCCAGCTGCAGGATATAACTGGAGTACCAGATGCATCTGATGTAGATTATCAAAGGTCTGCTTCAGCTGCCAGAAGTGTCAAGTCAATCAGCAAATCTATACACAGTGCATCTCTCAAAAGATCAATAAATGGAGGCGCTTCCTTTGGGAGTACTAGTGTGCACTTCATCACTACTGCCAGCATGATTATCCCGGAGGGCACACATGCTGAACTACTGTCTAAAGTATCAGATGAAGAGGAAGAGTGCAGGAAGGTGCCCCTCTCTCGTCTTATTTCTCTGAATAAACCTGAGATGCCAGTCCTTCTGTTGGGTATAGTGGCTGCAGTCGTATCAGGAGTTATCTTTCCAATGTTAGGTGTGCTGATCTCCAGTTCCATCAATTCGTTCTATGAGCCACCTCACCAGCTCCGGAAAGATTCCCGGTTCTGGACATTGATGTATGTAGCATCAGGTGTTGTTTCATTTATTTTCCTGCCACTGGAATACTTCCTTTTTGGAGTGGCTGGTGGAAAATTGGTTGAACGCATTCGCTCTTTATCTTTTGAAAGAATTGTTTATCAAGAAATCAGCTGGTTTGATAAGTCAGTAAATGCTAGGTCAGCTCCCAAAATTTTTGCTGTTATGCATTATGTCATCAGATTTATGAAGACAACTACATTACATTTTTATTTGTCGCTAATTTTTATGTCCAGTGGAACCGTTGGTGCAAGGCTTTCTGTTGATGCTTCAAACATACGACGTCTTGTTGGCGATTCGTTAGCATTAATGGTTCGAAGCACGGTTACAGTTCTTGCTGGATTTATCATTGCAATGGTTGCAAATTGGAGGCTTGCCCTTGTTGCCACGGTAGTGCTTCCTTTAGGGGGTGTCCAGGGATTTCTTCAAATAAAGTTTTTGGAGGGATTCAGTGCAGATGCTAAGGTAGCATTCTGCATGCCATGCATCTCTGGTAAAGGAATAGTGCCATTTGCCTAACTGGACTTAGTTTTTGTTACCCTGAATTATGGACTGCAGGCAATGTATGAAGAAGCAACTCAAGTGGCAAATGATGCTGTCAGTGGTATTCGAACTATTGCTTCTTTCTGTGCAGAGCGTAAGGTAATGAAGACTTACAATGCAAAATGCAAAGCTCCAGTGCGGCAAGGGATCCGTCAAGGCATTGTCAGTGGCTTGGGTTTTGGTGTATCATTCTTCGTACTATATTCCACATATGCCCTTTGTTTCTATGTTGGAGCAAAATTTATGCTTGATGGCAAGGCCACATTCACTGAAGTATTCAGAGTAAGCAAGCCGTTCAGGTAGCTAAGCTTCAAGTTCGTTTGAATTATTCATAGCATCGAACTGTTGTATTCTTTTGCTTTTTTGCAGGTATTCTTTGCTCTGCTCATGGCGACCATCGGTGTTTCACAGACAAGTGCGCTAGGCTCAGATTCTGCCAAGGCCAAAGCATCAGCATCAACAATATTTGCACTCATTGACAGTAAATCAAAGATTGATCCAAGCAGTGACGATGGCATGGTCTTGGTTGATGTTGTGGGTGAACTCGAGCTCTGTCATGTCTGTTTCTCATATCCATCCCGCCCTGATATGCAAATATTTAGAGATCTGAACCTGAGAATACAATCCGGAAAGGTAACCAACACTGAACATCTGAATGTTCCTTCCTTTGACTGTGATCAATATAAGTACCAGCTAAGTACCAGCATGCAGCTAACTATTTGACGCTTCCTCCACAGACGGTTGCCCTTGTCGGAGAGAGCGGCTGTGGAAAATCCACCATCATCGCGCTCCTGGAGAGATTTTACGACCCAGATTCTGGCGTGATCACATTAGACGACGTGGACATCAAGGACCTTAAGGTCGGCTGGCTGCGGCGGCAGATGGGGCTGGTGAGCCAAGAGCCGGTCCTGTTCAACGACACCATTCGCGCAAACATAGCCTACGGGAAAGAAGGCGAGGCGACGGAGGAAGAGATCATCGCCGCCGCAAAGGCCGCCAACGCGCACCAGTTCATATCGGCGCTGCCCCAGGGCTACAGCACGTTCGCCGGCGAGAGGGGCGCCCAGCTATCGGGCGGGCAGAAGCAGCGGGTGGCCGTCGCGAGGGCCGTGCTGCGGGACCCTAGGATCCTGCTGCTCGACGAGGCCACTAGCGCGCTGGACGCTGAGTCGGAGCGCGCCGTCCAGGAGGCGCTGGACCGGGCGGTGATCGGCAGGACGACGGTCGTGGTGGCGCACCGGCTGTCGACGATCAGGGGCGCCGGCGTGATCGCGGTGCTGAGGAACGGCGAGGTCGTTGCCCAGGGCACGCATGAGCAGCTGATGGCGTCCAAGGACGGCGTGTACGCGTCGCTGGTGGAGTTCCGCACGAAGTCCGAGCACGCCGGAGTCTCCTCGTCAGCATGAGCTTCTCCGATCCGATGGAATCCTGTCTATGCCCACGTGTGACGTGTGAGACACCATTTTGTAAATGTCCTTGTTCTTTACTCCTTCGTACGAATAGCTGTACATTTTTTTTTCCAAACAAATAGCATTGTGCATAATAACGTGTGATTTGTAAAATTTATTTCGAAGAAAGCGTGATTTGTCCTCAACAGGGTTGTATTCGAGTTCTCAAATTTAGGTAGGCTCTAAATCTCCTAGCGTGTTTCGGTGGAGCAATTTAATTCTTCCATCTACCCTTTGTGCTGTTTTAAGATGAGTACAGTAAAAGGCGTTGCTCCACGCCTTTGGCTTCAGCCTGCGCAAACAATTTTTTGACCCTTTCTCCCCGGCTCCTTCAATCTCGTGCCTCGATGGCCTTGAATCCACAGATTACCACCTGTCATGTCGTAGCCTCTTGACTAGATACCACCTTTCTTGGACTGAACGAACTATATAATGCCACTACACAATCTGTGTGATCGATTGACGATGATTCCATGTGCTAACCTCAAATGCCAGTATTCAAATGTACATGTGCTCCACATGAGACATAGAAAGTGAGGAGAAAGGTAGCTAAAACGAAGTAGAAGATCATGGACTCGTTGTTCTTCAGTGGAAGCAAAGAGGAATATGTTTTTGCTTTCAGTCCTAGTGGTGATGTACACAGGGGGTTATCAATCACTTGGTAGCAATATGCAATGTTGCTGATGTCGATTTAGTGTGGTTGTTCCTTATCTTGTTCAGTTTCACTACCACATCGCTGATCGACATCCTTTGGTCAGGTGAGTCACTTGAGCAAAACAAACCCAGCTCAAATATTGGCAAAAGGAAGTCATTTGGGTCACTGGCACAAGAATAAGCATCTTGCTGTAGCTGGCCGTCGAGAATAGAGGTAAGATCATATGGAGATGCTTGATAAACCCACTGCCTAATGCTGAGCTCTCCAACAAAAATAGGATCTCTGGGCCTTTTTCCAGTGAAGACTTCAAGGAGCACGATTCCATAGCTGAACACGTCACTCTTGCGTGATGCCTTTCCAAGAGTTGCATACTCTGCTCAAGAAATCCACAAAAAGAAATTTTAAAAAGGAATCATCAAATGCATTAAATTCGTCATGCGCGCCAATCAATGTTACACCCTACTTCTACTAGAGACGCACAAGAGGAAGAGGGAGGAAGAAGATGGGGATCCGGGGGCGCCTGCCGCGGCGGCGACGCCAAGCTTCGTTATTTTTCTTCTTGTTCTTTCTTAGTTCCCACGTTACAGACCGAGTTCTATTTAATATCGCTCGCAGGCAAGATACAAGACGTTATCTGGGCCTAAACCACTCTTGGCCTGACAGCCTGACGTTGGGGATCTTGGGCCGAGTTCCGCGGCGAGGCCCAACTGCTTCGGGAGCCTTGCGCTGCTCTTGAACTGGAGGCTGGTCTTCAGTATCGACAGGCTGGGGCGCCGTAGTGTCCTCTTCAGTACGAGCAGGGAGAGAGGCAGTAGTAACAATCAATGGCTACGAAGAAACCGACTTAGGAAGAGTCTGGGTGGTAGTACCTGGTGCCATATACCCTACTGTTCTAGGCATGCTTCCAGTGACAGTGAAGCTTTCATCACCCAATAGCAACCTTGCAATGCCAAAATCCGCTACGTGCGCAATCATATCCTCGTCAAATAGCACGTTGTTGGGCTTCAAGTCGCAGTGCAGGACTACCTCGTAATGTTCATGGTGCAGATACGCGATTGCCATTGACACTTCAAGCATGATTTCCAGTCGCTTGAGTAACCCCAAGTGCCTTGTGCCTTCAGAGTGCAGAAGTGAGTCCAAGCTGCCATTGGACATGTACTCAAGCACTAATGCTCTAAAGTCCAGGTTGGAGCAGGTGTTAAGAACCTTTATCAAGTTACGGTGTCGAGCCATGCGAAGCACATGGCACTCAGCATCAAAGCTTCTAGTGGCCTGTTGTAGCAGCATGTCTAGAACTTTTATTGCAACCACCAAACCGGTGCTAAGTTGGCCTTCGAAAACATTTCCTAAACTCCCAGCCCCCAATAGATTGTTGTCACTAAAATTGTCAGTTGCAGCAACGAGTTCATGGTAGGATACTAACCTATGACTCATGAGATCGTTTGGATCAAATACCGAGGCTTGAACGCCTCTCTTTTTCGTAAGATTCAATTTGATCATTAGGTAACCACAAAGAACACAACAGAAAATTGTCGCAGTGACAACAGGGAGTACAAGTACCACCAAACGTCTATTGTGTGAGTCAGACTTTCTGGGACATGGCAAAAAACCTAAACGTGGAGCGCCACATAGGCCAGCATTACCAATCAAGGATTGCAACGTGATGTTTAAGAAAACACCCCCCTCTGGATTAAAGGAGAGATTTAAGGTTTCCAAGTATGTGAAATTGGAGAGGTACATGGGAATGGTGCCAGAGAGATTGTTGGAGGAGAGGTCTAATGATGCTAAGCTAGTAAGCTCTTGAAGCGAGTTTGGGATTGAATCCTCAAATGAGTTGTGCGACAGATTTAGGTATGTGATCATCCTTAGTTTTCCAAATGATTCTGGGATGCTTCCATGCAAAAAGTTGTAAGAAATGTCAATTTGATCTGCGAGTCTTAGCCCTCTAACATCGGCCGTTAGGCTACCAGTAAATAAATTGTGAGACAGATATAGTTCAACAACTTCATTGAGGCTGAACAAACTTTCGCACGGGTTAGAGTATTAAATCTATTATGTGTTATCTATTTTTATACTTAGTTTTTATAATAGCATATCTTGCTACTTTATATGTATGCTTAATTGATTTAGATAATCTTTGATCGACTACAAAAGTAGGTGATTTTAATATAAATTTGAGGGGTTATTTTCATTACACTATCAATCATAATAACTAAGGTGAACAATTTATATATAAATTAGAGGGGCTTTTTGGTATTATCCATCATAATAGCAAATGTGAACAATTATGTATAAATTTAGGGTGTTTTCATATTTTCTTTCATAACGACAGAGTGGATAATTAATATGTAGTTTTAGAGATTATTTAATATTGTTTTGATAATGGCAAAAGTGGGTGATTACTTAGAAAAAAAGATCTAATGGCTATTAAGATTCCAACCTGTCAATTGATAATCAGATGTTTTTTATTATTGTGAGAATTTTTATGACTTTATTTTTTTTTAGCGCATCTTGTGATGATTGACGTAGAAATTTCAAAAAGAGTTTACAATCAGTAACAGTAAGATTAGACAAAAAAAATATCTGCTTCATGAAAAGGTTTCTAGCATCTTTAATGGAAAAAACGGACAAAAACTGAAGGTAATTTTGAAAATGGAAAAAACCTAAAAAAAGAAGTGGATTTTGCTTTCGTTGAGAATTGAACTCAAGACATTTTATAATGAAAGAGATGAGTAATTATTTAGAAAACAGATCTAATGATTATCAATATTCTAATCTGCCAATTGATGGTCGGATATTTCTAATTATTGTGAGAATTTTTAGAATTTATCTTTTTTTCTAGCGCGCTTTAAAAGTAGTGCTTCTTTTAGAACCTTCAATTAAGAATAGTAAGATTTCTTATATTTGTTGAAAAAACTATACGACCCATTAAAAAATTATACAGCGAGACCAACACATTCTACACGGTATCTATAACAAATCATACTAATCTAATGGTGATTGGTGGCTTCGATTAGGAACAACTAGCTGTTATAATTTTATAGCGTTAAACCTATAATATAATATGATTCGATTGAGTAGTAAATAAAATAGTAATATCATAAAAGAAAATAACTCCCACACGTTACAACGGAAATTTGAATAATACCCGCACATACACCACATAAAAACGTTGCAGGCATGATGCCATAGAAGATTAATAGAATGTCTAAATAGAGGTCTTAGTTGACGGTGACGTGGCAAGCAACTTTAGGCTTTTGCGATGAGATGACTTCACGTATGTTGCGAATAATAGACAGTGGGATTCTCTTATTTAGGTATAGAAGAATTCTAACTTTTATTTATGAAAGTACGATTAGCAAACTAGTGTACTACTTGTACTTCTCTTTTCATCTATGATTTCCTTCTTTGACTTTCATATATGGCTATAGTCGGTATAGGTAGCGGCAAAGGGACAAGATAGGCAACTAGTACTTCTCGAGAAATTTTTGGAACTTCACGTTACACACGATGCATCTTAAGCCGTGACTATAATTACCTCAGCATTGTGGAGCATAACAAAAGTGACCAAGGATTAATTTGGCATTTTTACCGATCGTTAAGGTCATCACACATATATATTCACCTAATAAATGTATGGAATCCAAATCTTGACTCTTCACGCGATGTGCCTACATGCTGCAGAGACCCACTCGTCAGTTAAATAGGTGCCACTATCCTTCTAGTGCACCTCCCCTTTCATATAATCTCCAATGACATGTTAACTTTCTTAGGAAGTCATATGGACTCTTCAGAACTCTCATCCATGCTCCCCAGTCCCCACATGGATATTGCAGGACGAAGACATTCACTTCTGGAGGTATCCAAACTCCAGACTGACTGGGCCATCTTTCACTGCAGTCACTTAGACCACAATTATAAATAAAACTGCAAGAATGAAACAGAAATAGCTCAGAGAAAACAATCGTGGAGACAGATGGCGGGGTGAACTTTCATGAACTGTTCAAGTACGTTCACCTAGCAGTAGGCCTCGTTCTTGTTGGAATCAAGCTTTTCAGTAGTACTGCGAATGCCGGTTCCTTGAGTCCTAAGATCAGCAACCAGAATGTGTATATAGAAGTGAAAAAACATTGTATAGACAGATGGAGTTTAAAATAGATAGAAGGTCCAATGACAACATCCTAACTCGGCTGGTCACCGCCGCCTAGAGGTATCTAGAGACAGAAAGAGGAGAAAGGAGGAGGATTTAGATCATGGGCCGCTATTTGGACTGAAACAACAGTGAAGGATAGGTGGGGAAAAAACTCTTCCACCTAGTGTATAAAAAATTCTGCCCACACGCCCAACACCCATGAAATCTCTATTCTCAAGGTCTCTCCGTTAAGTTAGCTTTACCCACATTTTGAATAGCTAGATAATTAATACAGTAGACCATGAAAACTTATATATTAAGCTGGATATGCATATACATGATCATTTGAATGCTAGTGAAAAATAAGAATGAGGCTGTTGTATCTCTTATGGAGATATCATTAACTCTGGTTGGCTCGTTTGGGTAATGGGATATGAGGTGTGGGATAAGATCGTAATAATAGCAGTATTCAATCACCTCATATTTCCCACCTCCTATCTCTATCCAAGGGATGAAACTGAGATAGATATTCGAAACAAAATGGGACACCAGACATCCGAAACAAAATGTTAATATTCGATCCGTATCCGTATTTAGAGATTCACAATTAAACATTAGTATGGCGAAGGCATGCATAGCAATAACCGGACTATCCGTACTCAATATCCGATCAGATAGAAAATTAATTATCTATAGTTGTATCTGTCTGGTTTCATCCCTATCACTATCCTTATCTTCATCCCACCCTTTGTCCCATTATCCAAACGCCAGACATGGTTGGTGCAATTAAGTTGGGGTTCTTTATGAAAATGCTCTAAATATAATTCAAGTACAACTACGCAAATCTGCATATGTGATATGTCTATCCAATGTATTTATGGCCTTTCCAAATGTGATACCAACCATAGAATCCTGAGGTGTATTGAAGGAATTATACGCGTACAACACAGCTACAACAGTAGCCAGTAGTCGACAACTCGTCATGGAAACATGGTGGCCTTTGCGCTGCGCTGACTCAGTCAGCCGGCGCAGACCTACGACGGTACGACCAGACTGCTACCCCGCACGAACGTAGAGACTAGAGACCCCCCACGTTTTCCTTGCCATTGCCGGTCTGCCGCCATCAAGACGACGACCGTCATCGCCTCCGGCCACTGCTCCCGCCACGCGCCACTGCTCCGCCTGCCGCGTGTCGCCGTGCATGCCCGCGCCGCGCAGTCCCTCCCGACCCGCCGTGACCGGCTGGTGGCGACCCGGGTGCCAGCAACAGCAGGCGTTCTTCGCCCGTGGATAAGGACAAAGAAGCCGCTCCATCTCCAGCGCCGCCGTCATTACCCCTCTCTCTCCGTCCTCGGTGTTCGAATCCTCCGCTTCGATCACCACCACCACCATGGATCGGCTATAAACGACGAAGCGTAGCTAGGGCACGCCCTCGATCTCCAGTCTCCACTCCTCCACCTGATATTTTGTTTGGAACCGCGCGCTCGGCTCTTCTCCTTCCCCGATCGAGCCAGAGGTGCCAGGTATGCCGCCGCCGCCGCCGTTCCTTTGTTTCACTCGAGTCCGTCGTCTTCTTCGTTCAAGACGACCTGGTCCGTAGAACTAGGGCCCCGTTTCATTCCTCGTCCTGCTCTCGAGTCTCGGCACGCGCAAGCCGCGCCGTCGCCGGAGCTGGCACCACACCTCCATCGCCGCCGCCCAGAATGGCCGCACGGACGCAGAGAAACCAGTATCGCCACCGCACGCCGGCCGATACCCGATCGACCAGGGAGCGACGCGACGCGACGCGAACGGGAGCCGACGGTGGAACAGTGGGCCGCGCGCCCATCTGAACGCAAACGCGAGCCCACCTCCGAGGTGGAGCCCAAGCAATTGCTTGGGCCGGCCGCGCCATCTATTGGGCCAGGTGGTACAGTGGGCCGCGCGCCCATCTGAACAGAAGGGAACTACACTAGTAATTTCGTCTAGAAGACCTAGACCTTCTAGAATGCATTCCCGTGCCATTTCTTATATTTCTACCTGTTTTGTGCGCTACTTTTGTTTTCATCTATATATGATTTCTTTCTTTGACTTTTTCTGGCTATATTGGGTATAGGTAAGGGACAAGACAGGCTCACAAAGATCTACCGAAGACCATGCGCGCGGAGGCAGGTCACACTCATTTGACTAGATATCTTTATTTGAAAAAAATATATATAGACAGCAAATATTCTCGAGAATTTTTTGAAACCACACGTTATATACGATGCATATTAAGCCGTGACAATAACTTTTTCAATGTTGTGGATCATAAAAAGTCACCAAGGAAATTAATTAATTTGGCATTTTTACCGGTAGTTAAGGTATCACATATATACTAGGTGACATCCCACGCGTTGCTGCGAAAATTTTTAAACTGGTTTTTAAAGTGAACCTTGAAGGTAGAAGCAACAATTTTTTTTGACATTATACTTGATAACATATTCGTTTTAGTTAAGAGAAATTGATTCAAATGATTAGTCCGTAGTGTATGTTTATGTCGTGGAAATTTTAGTGAAGTACTTCACAAAGACTAATAGTTGCATACATAGATATTATTAGTCACAGAAGATCAATAGAAAATATCAATAAAAGATTCTAGTGGATAGTGACTTGGCTTCTAACTTAGTGGACTCATGAATGACGTGTGGATAGCTTGCATGTTGAGAAAGATAGAGTTAATGATTTTTAATGGATTATATTTATATAGGTTATATAGATTCACCTAATAAATGCATGGGATCCGAATCTTCACTCTTCACGCGTTGTGCCTACATGCCGCAGAGACCGGAGGCTACCTCCATTACCTCAAAAAGGACCGTCGCTCTCAAACCTATTAGAAGATCCAACGACTGGTTGGTTCCTCATGGTTGTCGTTTCATAACTTACAAGAGCTAGTCTTCAAAGTTTAGAGTAATATGTCAAAGTGGTCAGTTGTCACATGTACATGGTCATTCAGGTACCTAACGCTAAGTCTTTGCCGAAACAAAATTATGAAAAGAAAAAGGCAACGCAAATGCACAGTCGCCTGTAAAGGAAAACGGTATGCTCAAATTGCACCCACTCGTCAGTTAAATGGGTGCCACTATCCTTCTAGTGCACCTTCCCTTTCATATGATCTCCAATGACATGTAATTTTCTTAATGGAAGTCATATGGACTCTTCAGTGCTCTTATCCATGTTCCCCACCCCACATGGATATTGCAGGACGAAGACATCCACTTCTGGAGGTATCCAAACTCCAGACTGTCTGGGATCTTTCGCTGCAGTCACTTAGACTTAGACCAGAATTATAAATAAATCTGCAAGAGTGAAACAGAATTAACTCAGAGGAAACAATCGTCGAGAACTGGAGACAGATGGCTGGGTGAATTTTCATGAACTGTTCAAGTACGTTAACCTAGCAGTAGGCCTCGTTCTTGTTGGAATCAAGCTTTCAGTAGTACTGAGAATGCCAGTTCCTTGAGTGCTAAGCTTTAGCAGACTGGGGAGCCTGTACTTCTATCACATGGTAAGCAAAAAAATATTTATTAGGGCTTTATTTTAACAAGTGCAACTAAAACAAGGTTATACGGGGGCATATATATCGCTAGGAAGCCATAGACATCGATGTAAAATTCTGTGCTTACTTTTGAGCAGTGAATTCTGAGCCACTAGCCTATACAGCACCTAACACTTTATGGTGAATTTCCTGGGTTTCTGAATTTGCCCAAATCACTAAATTTGAACTTTGACTATATTAACAAGGAGCCAGGGAAGGGCAACATCCTTCAGAGTTCAAGGAATTCACTTCCAAATTCTGATGGTTGATATCTAGCAATACTTTCTCTCGAATCACTACACAAAAAGAAGTATTTGGTTGATATCTAGGCATCTAATGTTAAGTCTTTCTCAAAGCAAAAGTAAGAAAAAATATTAAATATACGGGCACCAGGAAGTCGATCAACGGAAAAATGGTCCACACAATGGCAAGCAGTATACTAAGTCAAGTAAACATGCCACTTTTTCTGTGCACATGAATTTCCAAGGACATACCTTTCTTATGCCAGACCATATGGTTTTTCAGTGCACTAATCAACTTCTTCTGCATGGTTCGCCTGTGATTTTTCTACTGCAGTCACCATCTGCTAAAATGCAACCGGAGACCAGAATTCACAAATAAAATACCAGAAAACTGCAAAGAGGGAAAGAGAAACAGCACAAAGCAAACTCCATGGAGTTAGATGGTACAGTGAAGTTCCACGAGCTGTTCAAGTACTCAGACAGCACAGACATGGTGCTGATGCTGGTTGGGACAATCTCTGCGGTGGCCAGCGGTGTGTTGCAGGCGGCCTTGATGATTATCTTTGGGCAGGTGATAGCAGCTTTTGGAGGTGCCACCCGTGAAACCATACTTCACCGGGTTAACAAGGTAGGAATGAAATATCCATAAATGTATGCCTGAGAAGTAAAATGGCACAGAGATCAAACTTTGCTTTAACCCAATGGCTCATGATCTACTGACCAGAACAGGAATCATTAGGTATTCAGTTTCAGTACCATTCAAAGAATAACATCATGGCTATTATTTCTTTTAGGTAGCCCTTGACTATGTGTACCTGGGAATTGGAGCAGGAATTGTTTCTTTTCTCCGTAAGTATATGTGATCACTTGGTTGCTATACCCAAAACTTTCAGCTTTTCATTGTTTATTGTATATATAGTTGTTTGGACACACCACCAAACCTTGATGAGTTAGCAGTTTTCATGGTTTGACCAGATATTCCTTATTATTCTTAAATGATTAGGAAACTAGAGCAGAGAACCAAGTCACCAACTAACCAACTTAAAAGGTGGTGAAGGCAAATAGATCAAATATCTTATTCATAAGCTATTTATAACTTAATAAGTTACCTTGCATCTTATGCGAGTATAAAACAGGCCCTGTCACTGCCATGGTAGAAAGCTAGGTAACTTAAAAAATGCAATACTCTATAATTCAGTGCACTTAAAGAAACACAATTAAATGATGTCATGGTTTACTATATTCTTTCATAAAAAACTGAATAAATCAAGCACAGGAAAAGATAGAGGAGGGGGAGCCTAATAAATTAACTTCTTTCTGGCACCATCATAGTTGGAAAGTTGAAACGAAGCGAATGAACTACATCTGTTATTGGTTATTGGGAAATAAATTACTGTAATACTAATAGATTTACTTTTCCAGAGGTATCATGCTGGACAATGACCGGAGAAAGACAGACTACTCGTATTCGGTCTTTGTACCTCAAGTCTGTCTTGAGACAAGATATTGCATTCTTTGATTTAGAAATGACAGTTGGGCAAGCAATTTCTTGTGCATCTGCTGATACTGTCCTAATTCAGGGAGCCATCGGGGATAAGGTAACTTTATTACTCCTATAATAGATCAACATCCAAGTAAAACTTGTATTGTTACATCTGTTGTTTTGAACTTTTGATCACCCATAGTAGGTGCATTTGGCGTTACCACTTAATCTTTTTCTTTCCTGACATACTACCGCACTCCTTCCTTCAGATGGGGAAATTTACACAGCTTGTTACCACTTTCCTTGGTGGACTTGTGGTTGCATTTCTGAAAGGTTGGCTTCTAACGCTTGTCATGCTTTCAACTGTACCCCTGTTTATTGCTGCCGGTGGAATTGTCTCGAGGATGCATTCCAAAATCTCTGGTGAAGGCCAAAAATCATACAGGGAAGCAGGAGATATCGTTGAGCAAACAATTGGGTCCATAAGAACGGTATGCTATGTGTAGTTGAATCATGACATGAAGAATGAGATGCCACTTCTAATTTGTGTCTTATCTGCAAAATAGGTGGTTTCATTCAACGGTGAGAAAGAAGCTATTTCCCGATATAACAATCAGATTAAGAAGGCATACAAGGCCACAGTTAGGGAAGGAGCTGCCCAGGGCTTCGGGGCTGGATCCCTTTCCTTCATCTATTTCTCTACCTTCGGATTAGTCATTTGGTATGGCACTAAGTTAATCCAGAGTAGAGGATATAATGGAGGAAATATCATAACCATTCTGTTCGCTATCATGGTAGGTGGAAGGTGAGTCTGATTCTAAAACTATAAAGACTTATAAGCTAGGCTAAAAGATAGACATATACTTTAGCACTTCCCAATCTAGTACTTTAAAAAGCTTATCGTCATGACGTCATTATGTGCCAATAAATTTATTTGAAGTAATGCTAAATTTCCTAATTTGCCTACTTATGTGTGGATGCTCAACTTTACTTGATAGAGCTTTAGGTGATGCAACCCCTTGCCTTGCTGCCTTTACGGATGGAAGAGCCGCTGCTCACAGATTGTTTAAAACAATTAAGAGGAAACCAGAGATTGATTCTGATGATGTTGTTGGAATCGTATTAGAAGACATCAAGGGTGATGTGGATCTGAAAGATGTGTACTTCAGTTACCCAAGCAGGCCTGGGCAATTGATATTTAATGGGCTTTCATTACACGTGTCTAGTGGCAAAACAATGGCCATAGTTGGGGAGAGTGGTAGTGGAAAGTCAACTGTTATCAATCTGGTTGAGAGATTTTATGATCCTCAGGCTGGTGAAGTCTGCATAGATGGAATTAACATTAAAAGTTTCAAGCTAAATTGGATAAGACAAAAGATTGGTCTCGTTAGCCAAGAACCGCTGCTCTTTGCGACCTCTATCAAAGAGAACATCTCTTACGGGGAAGAGGATGCAACACTAGAAGAAATCAAGAGAGCAGCCGAGCTTGCCAACGCAGCAACCTTCATCGACAAATTGCCTAATGTACTTAAATAAACATAATGTGTGACACTATCCTACATTAACCTTTATAAACATAACATTAACCATTTTTTTATATGAAATAGGGCTATGAAGCAACAGTTGGTCAACATGGCACTCAACTTTCAGGTGGGCAGAAGCAAAGGATTGCAATTGCAAGAGCTATCCTTAAAACCCCAAGGATACTTCTACTTGATGAAGCTACAAGTGCGTTGGATTTGGAGTCTGAGAGGGTAGTCCAAAATGCACTAACCAGGGTCATGGTGGACAGAACCACACTTATTGTGGCACACCGACTAAGTACCGTAACAAATGCTGATTCCATCTCAGTTGTGCATCAAGGGAAAATAATTGAACAAGGTTAGTATTTTCATACCAATGGTAACTTCCATTTTGTGCCAAAAAGGATGCTACGGAGGTGGAACAATATATTTCTGACATCCGCTGCAGGTCATCATGATGAGTTGATGAAAGATTCTGATGGAGCCTACTCGCAGCTTATTCGTCTGCAAGAAGCACACAACGAAGATGGCTATCAGTTAGATGCTGGAATATCACACCCAAGGTCTACAAGCAGTCTGTCACTACCACGATCAACAAGTAATCCTGCTTGGAGTACAGGTCGACACACTGGGACGGCTCCTGCTAGCTTGACTGTGTCCACTGAATCAATTGAATACAATGATGCAAATAGTGACAAGAAAAATGATGATGGCAAGACCCTTGAGAAGGCACCCATTGGACGTCTCCTTAGCCTAAATAGACCAGAAACATCAGTCCTTATGTTAGGTTCTCTAGCAGCAGTAATTCATGGAGCCATCATCCCAACTACCGGTTTAGTACTGGCGAGTGCTGCTACAGTTTTTTATGAACCACTAGACAAACGAGGCAAAGATTCTAGATTTTGGAGTTTAGTGTCTGTTGCACTAGGTACGGTTAGTATGATATCAAGGCTCGCAAATAGCTCTCTGTTTGCAATAGCTGGTGGGAAGCTCATAGAGCGTGTCCGTGCTTTAGCATTTCGAAGCATAGTGCACCAGGAAGTTGCCTGGTTTGATTATTCCATAAATTCCAGGTCAGTTGCACTCATTTATTTTATAACCACAAGATTATATCATATAGTACAGGTTATCATGTTCATCTTTTGCAGTGGAGCCCTTGGTGGAAGACTTTGCATTGATGCCCTTAATTTGCGGCGTCTAGTAGGTGACAATTTGGCCGTAATAATCCAATGTGCCTCATCGCTATTTTCTGGGATAGTCATTGCAATGATTTCAGATTGGAAGGTAACAATAGTCATCATGGTTGTGATACCACTTATTGGTCTCCAAGGTTATGCTCAAGTGAAGTTTCTGAAGGGGTTCAGTCAAGACGCCAAGGTTAATCATATAATAGCCTCTTGTTCTTCTTTTCGAGCTATATGGTTCCACAAAATTTCAATAGCTCAAAATGGCTTAAGTACTGTATTACCAGTAGGACTTCGTTGCCATGGGCCTTTTCTTTCAGATAGTACCTTTTTAGAAGTAACTTGTAATATTTTCAGATGCCCCATGACAGTAAAGCAACAGGTCCAACGTTGTGGCTGCATGCTGCAGTGATTTGGTCGCAAAAGCTAACCTACAATCCTGGAAAGATCACTTGATTAATAATGTATTCTTGGAAAAGGCAACCTATCCCTTGTATTCGACAATCTAGGATGTAATACTTTTATCCCTTAATAACTAATTTCATTTCTGCTCTGTGCCTGCTGTAATGTCCCTAAAAAAAGGTTAGCAGCTGATCTAGTGATATGAGTTATTAAAGTTCATGAAAAAATGATGACCTTTTTCATATTGTCATTAACAATGTTTCTTTGTCAATGACTGATTTATCATCTAATAAAATAAAAAGTTGGTTTAAGAGATCAATTTCACTATATATTACTTATGTGGTCTTTATTTATTTTCAAAAACAACATCAATTGTAATATGTAAATGTGAATGCAGATGATGTATGAAGAAGCAAGTCAAGTTGCAGCTGATGCAATAGTTAGTATCAAAACCATAGCTTCTTTCTGTGCCCAGAAGAGAGTGGTGAAAATATACAATAAAAAGTGCCAAGGTTCAAGAACTCAGGGAATTCGAACTGGAATAATTGGAGGCCTTGGTTTCGGATTCTCAAATATGATGGTGTATACCTCTTCTGCCCTTTGCTATTTCGTAGCTGCACAATTCATCAGTCATGGCAAATCCACTTTTCCCAGTGTCTTCAAGGTAATTAGAATGCATCAAAATTTGCTATCTTTCTCTTATAGTTTCTTGTTCCGAGGTTTAATCTAACCTCCTTTGATTCAGGCTTACCTTGCTTTAGTTTTGGCAATGATTGGGTTGTCTGAAGCTAGTACATTAGCGTCTGATACAAAAAAGGCAAAGGATGCTGCTACATCCATATTTTCTATCATAGATAAGAAATCTAAAATTGATTCAAGCACTGGAGAAGGTGTAACCTTGGATCTCGTAAATGGTGACATTGATTTTAGCCACATTAGCTTCAAGTATCCATGCCGCCAAGATGTTCAAATTTTCAGCAACTTCACCTTAAACATTCCCTCTGGAAAGGTACTCACTAAACTTTTCCCTATAGCAAGAGCAATGCCCTCAATAAACTATGTGCCCATTTCCCCCTTCTTTTGATTTACCCAGAGTTAATTTAAATTATTTATGGGCCCATTCAATTTCCCCTCACGCAGAATGTTGCGCTTGTTGGACCGAGTGGTAGTGGAAAATCTACTGTAATTGCTTTGCTAGAGCGATTCTATGATCCCGATTCTGGTACGATTTCATTGGATGGAGTGGACATTAAGAACCTCAAGATCAGTTGGTTGCGGAACAAGATGGGACTGGTAAGCCAAGAGCCAGTACTCTTCAATGACACCATCCGTGCCAACATAGCATATGGCAAACATGAGGCAACCGAGGAGGAGATCATCAAGGCCTCCAGAGCAGCATGCCAAAGGGATACAGTACAGTTGTCGGTGAGAGAGGAACACAGCTATCAGGTGGGCAGAAGCAGCGGATCGCTATAGCAAGGGCCATCCTGAAGGATCCACGGATTCTACTCCTAGATGAGGCCACCAGCGCGTTAGATGCTGAATCAGAGCGTGTTGTCCAGGACACGCTGAACCAGGCGATGGTCGGCAGGACCACCATCACCGTGGCACACCGCCTCTCCACAATCCAGGGGGCTGATATGATAGCAGTGCTGACTGATGGCATGATTGTGGAGAAGGGAACACATGAGGCGCTGATGGGCATAGAGGGTGGAGCCTATGCTTCACTTGTGGAACTTCGCTCCAGTACAGCATGACAACTATTTCAGCTACAGAACCAGCAATCCTATTCATGTTGTGATAGGGAAAAGGAAAAAAAAAAGAACAGTGGAATCTTCTCTAAAGTTCGCAAAACTAGTTGCTCAACTCCAGGATGAGTACCATGCAGAAATATTCAGGCAATTGGAATCGTCTGCACTCAATACAGCATGTTGTGCTCTTTCTGACCAATGTACAGTATGACAGGACGAAATTCAGTAAAATTGGTAGCATGTATCTTCTTATCGAGTAGAATGGATGCAATTAAAATTGTATGCACCCAAACACTATATGTGTCGATGCGTTGGGGGAGGTGTGCAAAACAATAACCAACCACCTCGGGTAGCACGATGCTAAGATCAGGCTATCAACTACGTACAATCTCTAGATCCCTTGCATCGAAATCACGAAGACTAGCCAAATACACTCGCCTGAGTGTTGAGGCTGGATGCTTTTCCTTAATCTAAAAAATCAAAATCACGAAGACAGCATGTATAATTGACGAATGAAACCAAAGCATATTTGAGAACATTTGAAGTTACGGGCAGAAATTTCCACGAGAAACTAATCGTAGCAGTACCTTGCGCTTGCGCGAACCCTTAGGTGGAGCCGCCTCGCCGCCTCAAGCCTCCGGGCGGCGCTATCCGCAGAGCACAGCCAGCCAGGGGGAGCCCGCGGGGGCGATGCGATCGCCGCTTGGCCCCGCCCCCGGACGCCCCCTCAGCACGCCGCATTGCTCCGGTGAATCGAGAAGAGAGTGACAGCGTTTGCGGCGATTTGTGCCAGCCAGGCTGCAGCCGTCGCCGATTCGGCGAAGGCCGAGGGGGACGACGTGTCCGTCGGCAACTGGGCTCGCAGCCAGCCTGCCGCGCAGTGGTAAACTGGGCTGGGGACGGGTAAACTGGGCTACGACTACGAGCCATGGCAAATTTTCGGAACGGGCCTCACACATCTGATACCTCCCGTTATTTGCATCCGTCTACCTCAAAAATTAAAAATATTTCCACTTGCAAGTGGATTCCACACGTCAGAGACGTGGAAAATAGAAGATAAAGATCTTACACGTAGACTCCACATATACCCTAAACACGAAACCACTTTTGGAGAGTGCGTAAAAGCGGTTTTGGACCTAGATGATATTTAAAAAAGATCTCTACTTAAAACCAAGTTTACTAATTTGGATTCTTGGTATTTTAAGTTCGAAGATCTCAATGACGTATCTTGCTAAGTTCTAGGACCGTTCACGCATTTTACTCCAGTTCACGCATTTTACTCCAAATCAAATAAGGCAATCTCCAGTGTGCTCGTAATCTGAACCGTGAAAGAGCGGAAAAGAGTGTTCCCTTTACACACTCCAGCCATAGCCATCAAACAGAGGAAAAGATTTTCCAAATCGCACCCTGAATTCGGTTCGATGTCTAAAATAATGAAAACAGATGTTGTTGCAGCGTCACTCAACCTTCGTGACCACGTATTAGAACCGCTAAACGAACATCGGTCGGTGAAGGCAAGCGAAGAAGGAACAAGTGCCACAAGCCCACAACATCGATCTCATCGAATAAAGTGGTCCGATAGAGATCCACAAGCGTCTCTACAGGAGGAGCAAAGATCCCCGCCGAACGCAATACGAAAAGAGCAAACGAAAGCACCAAAGCAACAGAACTATAAACTAAGACGCTATCAAACTCTCACTCCGGACCATCTCAACCTCACGTCGATGCGGACTTCCTGGACCTCTTCAATCTATCCTTGGCTGCAGTCCATGCCCCAGCATCAAACACTCCTGAGTGTATCATCCAATCTCCAGCTGCGGAGCTGTTGTCTTCTCCAGTATATTCTACCAATCCCATATCATCTTTGCCACCGTTCTTAGCAGACACTTCATGTCATATCTATCCAGCTGGATCCCTGAAAATACAGTTTATTCCTTAGTTTCCAGATGGACCACAAAGTAGCTGAAGTTAAAACATTCAATATTTAAAGCGGCAAACTTAGATATCCATCTTGTCGCGTCTGCACAACCTTGTTCACTTGGCCGGCACATGATTAAACAAACACAGATGGCGAGCTGGTCGATGTTCATGGCGCCTAAACAAGGAGATGCGAACTCAAGCAATCTTGTCACTCTGCACTTGGTTCCTCCTGCTACCTGCAACGTCGCGGTCGTGCAAGCAGACACCAGCAGTTGTGGGCCTCAAATTACATGCATAATCTATGCTAGAGACGAAGTACACATATCATAGGAACATCGCAAGGCTGCAGCGACCGCGTCAGCTTGTCTATGAAATCATGGGTCGAGTCTCAGCAAACTCAGCCAAATGTCTAGTCACCTTCAAACACCGTCCAAATTACTAGGATGCCAGCTTAATTACTGAAGGCTACTGTCAGGAAAGAAGGTTTCAAACCAGGTTTTAGTTGCCATCACCATGATTCGGAAATAAACTGTATACATCTTCGTGATTAGCGTAAAACATATAACATAACTAAACCTAACAAATGCTGACTGGAGAAGATAACAGCTCATGACATTATACAAATTGTTGCAGCCACGGTACATCGGATTGCCCCCATAAGAATGGACTAAAAGTACCCATCCTACTCAGCTCCACTGCCAGCTGTTGTCTTGGACACTTATCTGGGTCATTTTCGTTCTCGTGAACGCAGTTAACTGCAAAGAAACAAGAAAACATCACTTGCTAAAAAAGAAGAAGAATTGCTTATAAAAAACCCTGGAAAACGGCACTACAAAAGGTGCTCAACTGGAGCCATATGCAGGATTGCAGGGTGAGAGAACCTGGTACCAGGCAGGAAAGACCGCAAGACATGGCGGAAGAAAGCACCACAAGAGCTTCTTCTGCTGGTGTAGTGAAGGGCGGGAAAGAGAAGAATGACAGAGAGATGATGACAGTGCCGGCTAAGGTGCTGTTCCACGACATGTTCAATTATGCTGACAGCACGGATGTTGTGCTGATGCTGGTCGGCGTAGTTGGGGCGCTGTGCAACGGCATGTCGATGGTGATCTTGACAATAATCTTCGGAATTATGGTTGACGCCTTTGGGAGCACCGCCTCGGACACCATTCTTCACCGAGTTGACAAGGTAAGCTATGGGTGTGTTTAATTGGTTCCAAGTCTTTCCATAACTAACCTTATTAGACAAACCACTGAACCCACAACTGTGTTGAGCATTTAAGACCCAGCGTCTCCCAGCGGCCAGCCAAGGGAGATAGCAAGGGAGGCGAGGCACCCAGAACTGATCTAGCCACCCAGACAGAACTAAACCCCTTTTCGGCTCCCCCCTTCATTGATAATCGATAGTGACAAACATAGCATCCCTACTCTTATCAAACATCCTGTGCATGCCATAGGCATCCCTACCCCGCATGTAAAGAGAAACCAAAGACAACAGAAACCATGCGACCCGTTATCATACCACTATCCCACCTCACATGGCCATCCCTGGCACCACTGGACCTCCACAGCCAGTCACTGGAGATACCGCCACGCCACCCTGCAGCCCACAAGATGCCACGACTAGTGGTATCAAACTGACAACAGCCGCTGTTCGCACAAGCCTCATTGGCACCAACGTAGCGCAACCACAATGACAGCCACTAGCTCGAGCCATCACCACACTGCCACACAAGGATGGGTCTAAGCAGATCCGACAGCTACAAAAGGCGGCCCTAGGGACAGCGGTAGGAGTGACACAACGAAGGAGCGTCATGTCGATGTGGCAACAATGATGATCACCATCACATTAGATCTAGATAGAAGAAGGTTAGGGTTGATAAGAGGATCTTCCTGCCGCCAGGGCAGATCTACCACCAAGGTTGCCAAAGTGAAAAAAAAAAGTTAGAAGAAGAGAAAGATGGCAAAATAGTACTAGTTAGCCCTCTCTATTGGTTGGTTCTAGTCTTCAAGATCCACTGCTCGCAATAACTAGGCGTCTGATTGCCCACTCTGGCGACGGCAATGACGAGGGGAATGAGGAGGGAGTGGGTGGTAGCGTGACAGGAAGATCCACCCAAACAACACTCCTAGGAGCAACGTGGGGTCTAATTTCCTAAAAACAGGGAACAAAATGGCTTGGCCTCAACTTGTGTTATGTAAGTAATGTCAATTGTTTTTGTCAAAAAAAAATGATGACAATTATGTTGGATATGGCTGCCACACACACGCCCACCGGTCTGCCCACACACAGCGCACCCACACACCAACATGCTTTAGGTTTGTTGGGCCAACCTAGAAAGACAGCACATTAGGTGGCTGCACCCTCGACCTTATACCATGTTTGCTTACCCACAAATCACAATGTGGGACTATAGCAACAAACTATAGTTGATTGCAGACTTGCAGTATATTTTATAGAAGAATAATTGTTTTGTTATTTTCCTGGTTAGTTGTTCGATGCACTATAGTAATATGGGTACCATTTTCTTTCAGGCAGCTCTGGACTTCATTTACTTGGCCATTGGAACAGGATTTGCTGCTTTTGTGCGTAAGTACAATTGATATACACAAATTTTCATGGATATCCAAGTGGTTCCCGACCTCTTGTACGATAGGATGAATCTCCTTTGACACCCAAGGGTAGCATATATACCAACACCCTAAAGGCTGTAAAAACTATTTATCAAAATCTATGCAAGGTACTATCTAAATGTGCACTATGTTTTTTGCTTAGTGTTGCTACCTCTACCTTGAAACGGTTTTGCACCCTAAGTTCCAATACTACAATCCAGCGGTTCTAACCTATCAAACTAATCTAGGAAACTAAATCACACAGGTGCAAATAATGTAAATGCGGAATGTAAAAGTGATAGAGAAGCAAACTCTCAATGATGGCTCCACTATTTTTTAGTGAGGTATCGAGTGGCCTGCAAACCACCCCTAGTACTTTTTGGAGCCCCCTCACAAGGATGTCCATGCGAGAGCAATCCTCTGACGAGTAACTCCAGGTATAGCTGCAGAATTTCCTACATGCAAGTGGGTCTCTGCAAGCTTCTCTTGGTGCTCATCCGTTCCACTAGTGAGAACTTCGGACAAAACGTTGAGAGCATCTTGTCCCTCATTCAAAGTCAATGCCCTCTCCACACCAAAGGATAACCCAAGACCTACAAGCCCGCGTGAACAGTTCAATGGTGCGCACAAGTACCAATAGTATGGAAGTATGCAAACCTTGCTAAACTCTACGATATCAACTAAAGATATGCACCAAATGGCATAACCTAGCACTAGGTCTACCCCTAATTTTCTATTAAGTCCTTTGGTGGAAAGAACACTCAAATATGTGTCTCAAGCTGAACACAACAAGGTCATCCACTAGCTTTAAATGGCTAGTTGGACACATGTACATAGAACCAACCAAAGAAACTAGCTATTGGGCTGATTTTTCTGCATAGCACCAGATATTACTATGTCCAAAAAGTCCATGCAATCGATATTACGGTGCCTGCCATGTAAGCTAGTCATTGCGGCCAACAGTCAGTTTTTGGCCCCAGATACTTTTGCCTGTACTTTCTTCTGCA
Source organism: Paspalum notatum (assembly GCA_022530915.1). Classification (NCBI taxonomy): domain Eukaryota; kingdom Viridiplantae; phylum Streptophyta; class Magnoliopsida; order Poales; family Poaceae; genus Paspalum; species Paspalum notatum. Next base: position 38,045,446 of record CM039692.1, read on the forward strand.
CCAAGGGATGCTTCAACGGGTTTATGGATTGCTCTCCATTTTGACTTAATTTGGCACAATACATTCCTTATAGATGTATATTTGTAGATGCCTCACAGGATCTGAAATTTGAGTTATCATCAGAATAAACCTAAATAAAATTCATGAGGCAAGTCTAATTCATTCCTCTTTGTCTTCAATAGCTTCTCTTCTTTTGATGTCTTGGGTTATCTCTAGCCCTCTTATGTTTTTCAGCTTGTATATATGATCTCCATTTCAGGTGCATATTTCCTAAGTCCATCTCATTGAATTACTAAATCTAAACCTTAAATACTTACAAACAATATTAGCCCCAATGGTTGTGTTGTCGAATCAACCACCAAAATCCTTTAAACACAAGGCAAGGGTCCATGATCCTTACAATTTTAAAGATAATCATGATGGTATAATACATATGAAATTATGAATAGAGATCCAATTATCAGATCATCAACTCATATTTTTGTGAATCATTGAGAATTGGAATGCCACTGAAACTATTCTCTTACATAATGCTTAAATGCAAATGCATGATCATAACAACAATGCTTACCAGAGGTGTCATGCTGGACGACGACTGGGGAGCGGCAGGCTACTCGTATTCGATCATTGTATCTCAAGTCGGTCCTCAGACAGGACATGGCATTCTTTGATGTAGAAATGACGATTGGACAGGTAGTCTCCAGTATATCCGCGGACACAACTCTAATTCAGGGTGCTATTGGCGAGAAGGTAAAAGCATAAACCTTGCATTAATGATTTAGACCTGATACAAAAGAACAAATAAACTGATTAGTTGCTATTCCAGTGATGATTCAACTATAGAAAAAGGCTGTTCTGTTTGTTTCTTCCTTTTCTTCCTTTTTCCTGATGGACCACATCTCAGAACCAATGATCTTAATGGTATCTTTACTAAAAATAAACTCTGATATAACTGACCATGCAATTTGCAGTATGCTTCGGTTTAATTACGTATTTTTAATACTTTCTTCGATCTTTAGGTTGGCAAGTTTCTACAGCTTGTTACAACTTTCTTCGGTGGGTTTGTGCTGGCGTTCACCAAAGGTTGGCTTCTAGCTCTTGTTATGCTTTCTACTATACCGCCATTTGTTGCTGCTGGCGGAATCGTCGCAAAGATGCTATCTGAAATATCTAGCCAGCGCCTAGCATCATACAGTGAAGCAGGCAATATTGTTGAACAAACAGTAGGCTCCATAAGAACGGTAGGCCCTATGCTATGATGATCGTGCCCTATACGAAGTTTGTGGCTAACTTGTATCCATATTTAATAATAGGTGGCTTCCTTCAATGGTGAAAAGAAAGCCATTGCCCTATATAACAGACTCATAAAGAAGGCATACAAAGGCGCAGTCAAGGAAGGGGCAGTCCAAGGTTTTGGCCTAGGTTTATTTTCATTAATGTTTTTTTCCACCATTGGATTGATTATATGGTATGGCAGCAAGTTAAGCCTGACTAAAGGATATAGCGGAGGAGATATCCTAAGTATCATGTTTGCAATCATAATAGGTGCAAGGTAAGCATTGACGCTGAAAATGTCCCAGCCTAATAGTTAGATTCAACAAACAGCCTGGCTTGTTCTGGCATTTTACCTGTAAAAAGTCCATAGTAATGGTATCTTCTTTTCATGCATGCGCTAGCACTTTATAACAAAAAAAAGAGAATATTAAGATCATATCTGTCTGCTAACTTGAATTTTTTTAACTGTCTGGGATAGAGCTTTAGGTGATGCAACCCCCTGCATAGCTTCCTTTGAGGAAGGGAGAGTCGTGGCTTACAGATTGTTCAAAACAATCAAGAGGAGACCAGCAATTGACTATGAGGATACTACTGGCATTGTGTTAGAAAACATCAACGGTGAAGTGGAACTGAAGGATGTGTTCTTCAGCTACCCAGGCAGGCCCGATCAACTGATATTTGATGGATTTTCAATGCATGTATCAAGTGGCACAACAATGGCTATAGTTGGGGAAAGTGGAAGTGGAAAATCAACGGTGATCAATCTGGTTGAGAGATTTTATGATCCACAGTCTGGGGAAGTTTTGATTGATGGAATGAACATCAAAGGGTTCAGGCTAGACTGGATAAGGGGGAAGATTGGCCTTGTTAACCAAGAACCACTGCTCTTCATGACGTCCATCAAGGAGAATATTACCTATGGAAAAGAGGATGCAACCTTTGAAGAAATCAAGAGAGCGGCTGAGCTGGCAAATGCAGCAGCATTCATTGAGAACTTGCCTAATGTACTTGCATGAACATGATCTGCACAACAATAAGCCACAATCATGCATAAAACTATAAAACTGATCACGTACTCATGTGATTTCAGGGTTATGACACAACAGTTGGACAGCGAGGTGCTCAGCTTTCCGGGGGACAGAAGCAGAGGATTGCAATCGCGAGAGCCATCCTTAAAAATCCAAAAATTCTTTTGCTTGATGAAGCAACTAGCGCATTGGATTTGGAGTCTGAAAGGATAGTCCAAGATGCACTAAATAGGATCATCGTGGGGAGAACCACACTAGTTGTGGCACACCGTTTAAGCACTGTAAGAAATGCACATTGCATCTCAGTTATTTCTAAAGGAAAATTAGTAGAACAAGGTAATTTCCTCTTGAGTCTTGAGCACATTCTGTGACAACAGGTTCAAAGAAAGATTATTCATTTCTACCTATAAATGCAGGACATCATGATGAATTGGTAAAGGATCCTAGTGGAGCATACTCTCAGCTTATACGGCTGCAAGAGTCACAACAAGAAAATGATCGCAAGTCAAATGCTAGGTTAACAGGCTCAGGATCTAAAAGCCGTGTGTCACTCAGACGATCATTAAGTACAAGTTCAGCGGGGAGTAGCTATCATTCTTTAAGTCTTCACTTGGGTGTTCTTGGGACCACTGAACTACCAGAATATGACTTTGCAGAAGGTGACAAGAAAAATGGAAATAGTGATGGCAAGTTACCAAATAAAGCACCAATCAGACGCCTAATTAGTCTAAACAAACCAGAGGCTGCTGTTCTTCTGTTTGGATCTGTTGCAGCAGCAATTGACGGAGCTGTGTTTCCAGCAATTGGTTTGACATTGGCTAGTGCTTCTAAAATATTTTATGAACCACCAGGCCAGCAGCAGAAAGATTCTACCTTTTGGGCATTGCTGTGTGTTGTGCTGGGTGCAATTGCAATCATATCCAAGATAGCAAATAATTTTCTTTTTGCAATAGCTGGTGCGAAGCTTATAGAACGAATCCGCACTTTGACATTCCGATGCATAGTGCACCAAGAAGTTGCATGGTTTGATCATCCAGAAAATTCCAGGTACGTATTATATATTTTGATCTATTCACGGAACTGAACGATCAATATACTGACTGTCATTTTCATTATTAATAGTGGAGCACTTAATGCAAGGCTATGTATTGATGCACTTAATGTAAGACGTCTAGTGGGAGATAACTTGGCCCTACTGGTCCAAAGCACTTCAACACTTATTTGTGGAATAGTGATCGCAATGGTTGCGGACTGGAAGCTTTCGTTGGTAATTTTATTTGTAATTCCTTTGGTGGGTCTCCAGGGTTACGCCCAAGTGAAGTTCCTAAAGGGGTTCGGTCAAGATGCTAAGGTGAGCTATAAATTAGCCTTGTGGAATTTCGTGTTCATATTCCAGCCACGTAGGTACAAATATGTCAATCGTGAAATGCTAGTATTATGTTGTTCCCAATAGAATTTGGTCTATTTTCCTTCCCTCGACTATCTTTGTGGTATGTGGTTTAATTTTTATCCCTCAACTGCAAAACCATAGATGTTTCATCCCACAAGGTCTGAAATTGACCAAAACATGTTCCTGAGCTCATTCAAAGTAATTTTGCACATGTGGCGCTGCTGACTCAAAATCCACATGGCCTAGACATGTGCAGTCCACTAGCTCTGCAACTCGCGTGGCCTCATGTGCGCAAACCGGACACCTAATAACAGGTTCCTGTCACGTGGCCCTATGCATGCAACACATCACTCCATTCATCTCTGTCACCATATGCACCCGTCCATATCTCCCTGCCTGCGAAGCTGTGGCATGAGGCCTCCGTCATGCTCATGCAGCTGTGGCATGCCTCCACAAACCAGATACACATACATCGTTGTGTCCTCCACCAAACAGTGCCGATCATGTCGGTGATGGTAGGATTTCAAAGTGCTGAAGCGATGTTTGTAGTATCCCACAACCAATCCTAAAGCTAGAAGCTTCCATTTTAGCTAAATGTATTGCCACGTGAACCCAGACATGATCCTAACCTTGGCTCTGTTTGGAGCCAAGGATGCCTCAGCCTCCAGCGCGAGCAGAGGTTGTCCACTTTTCAAGGGTTGCAGATCAGCGGGTGCTGCAAATAGTACAAGTTCGCCGACAAGGCCCGACCTTCTAGTCTGTAACAAGACGCTCCTGGAGCTGGAGCATATCACCGTAGCTGACCACCCCGAGCATTCGGAGAGTGTGGTGACCAGTGGGATTGGCAAAAAATTAGAGGGAGCAAGATAAGGCAGGTCAGTTAGTATGACTGGTCCATGTCAGATATGAGTCACTGGAGCCATGCGTGCAAAAACGACCAGAAACAGACAAGGGACGAGTTCCAGACAGTTTGGATAGTTAGGATGAAATATTTCTGATTTAATAGATGAAGGACAAAAAAATAAACATAATAGCTGAGGGACCAAAAATAGACTAATCTTCCCAACAAACCATGAGTTATTATTCAGTTCCAGTTTCACAAGTTATTTTACCTATGTTTAAGAGTCCCAAATCTTAGATTAATTGATGCCTCAACAGTAATCACTGCATTAGAATGTTGTCAACTATGCTTTTTTTTTTCTATTGGATGTGGATGACACTAGTATTTTTCTGCCTTGTTTCCTGATTTATATTATTGCATCTGGTATGTGCTTGTAGACAATGTATGAGGAAGCGACTCAAGTTGCAACAGAAGCAGTTGGTAGCATCAGAACAGTAGCATCCTTTAGTGCCGAGAAGAGAGTGATGGACAAATACATTCAGAAATGCCAGGCGTCTAAGGCTCAGGCAATACGAACTGGAATAGTTGGAGGCCTAGGTTTGGGTTTCTCGTATATGATGCTAAATGTCAGCTCTGCACTTTGTTACTATGTTGGTGCAAAATTTGTTAGTCAGGGCAAATCCACTTTCAGTGATGTGTTCAAGGTAATCAATAGTCTTTTCTTTTTCTTTCTTCTTGGTGCATAAATTACATGATAGTTATGTTTCAAATTGTTGAAATACAGGCTTATTTTACCTTATTTATGGCCATGATTGGAGTGTCACAAACAAGTGCTATGGCTTCTGACTCTGCTAAGGCAAATGATTCTGCTACTTCCATATTCTCAATATTAGATAGAAAATCTTTAATTGATTCCAGCAGTGAAGAAGGTTCCACCTTGGAAAATGTCAAGGGCGACATTGATTTTAAGCATGTCGGCTTCAAATACCCGTCTCGTCCAGATGTTCAAATATTCACTGACTTCACCTTGAGCATTCCCTCTGGAAAGGTCTAAACTAAATCAGAATCCTACTTTACCGATCTTATCTCAGTTATCATGAGAGTTTAATTTTTTTTATGCCATCATTTTTCCAAAGACTTACACGGAAACTGTCTATTGCAGACAGTTGCACTTGTTGGTCAAAGTGGTAGCGGAAAGTCTACGGTTATATCTTTGTTAGAGCGCTTCTATGAACCAGATACTGGTGCAATTTTATTGGATGGAGTGGAAATTAGTAGCCTAAATATCAGTTGGTTGAGGGACCACATGGGATTGGTAAGCCAAGAACCAGTGCTTTTCAGTGGAACAATCCATGACAATATAGCTTATGGGAAGCATGGAGAGGTAAAAGAGGAAGAGATTGTCATGGCTGCTAGAGCAGCCAATGCCCATAAATTCATCTCAAGCATGCCACAGGGGTACAATACAACTGTTGGAGAGAGAGGAACACAACTGTCAGGTGGACAAAAACAGCGGATAGCTATCGCGAGGGCTATCTTGAAGGACCCAAGGATACTTCTTCTGGACGAGGCGACAAGCGCCTTAGATGCTGAATCGGAGCGCGTTGTGCAGAATGCATTAGACCGTGTGATGGTTGGAAGGACAACTGTCATTGTGGCACACCGCCTCTCAACAATCCAAGGAGCTGATATGATAGCAGTCCTGAAGGACGGCATGATAGTGGAGAAAGGAAGACATGAGATGCTGATGCGCATTACTGGTGGAGCCTATGCTTCACTAGTGGAACTTCGCACCATGTAATGTAACGTACAGCTTTTAGTTATGCCATTGGTACTATCCTTTTTATCAAAATTTCGCTGTTTATGGAAGAATTTTCAGTGAACACTTGTAGCTTTGCTAGGGGTAGGGTAGGGTAGGGTACTGCACGGTGTTCCCAATCATGTATTGTGTTCAAGTTTGTATAGAGCAAAGTGTTGAATACTACAACGATCAACATGATCCAGAACACTTATTAACCAAACAAGTATAAAGAATCATATATATCGGTTCCACTATATTTACGATGAAGAGAATTTAAAACGATGAAGCTACAGCTAGAAATGAAAAACTAGCAGTTCGGCATACTGCATACCTGTGAAATCACACAAAGGGACGATTGTCAAGTCATATGGGATAAATCACACTACCGACCCGCAACGCAGACACCATAGATCCGAATACGACATCTGCAATGACAACAAACTCATATCAACAGTAGTTCATTCTCCATTTGACGCATATGCCCCATCTGCATTGGGGCTGCCGAAACTCAAAACTGCTAGCCCCTAGCCAGGCGGTAATTCGTATTAGGGTACCAGATGCCGAACAGTTGAAGCCCGGTAATCATCAAATGTAAGTTCAGCCACAAATCACATCTTCATTTCGATTCGACCTGGCTCCGCGCATACGAGCTTAGCGGTTGAAATTACAGGAATGCAATAAAAACTTCGGAAGGGTTCTTAAGCCATACCGAAGCTAGTACTCCACGTGGGAGGAGACGACGAGGCGTGCCGCCGGCCACGCCGGATCTAAGGGAAATGGAAGATCCTCGCCGCGAGCGCCGCATGAGAGGGGCGCCGCTGGTCGGACTCGGGGGGGGACGACCGCCGGGTCACGAGGAGCTGTTGGGCCGCCGATGGTAATGGGCTAATAGCCAGCTACTTCATCCTTTTCGTGGGCTCAGGCCCACTTGTGCTTTTATTCCTACCTTATGAGCATGGAAACAGGATCTTGGGCTCCCGCCACCACTTGTCACGCCCGATGCCGGCCACCGCCACGGTACAGCGCCGCCGCCGCCGCCCGAAGAAGTATCCCTACAGGCCGAAGCCCCCGCCGGAGCCGCACCCTTTCCTCCTCCACCTCAAGTCTCTCCCTTCGCCCATCGCCGCGGCGGCCGCGCTCCTCTCCGGGCCGCGCCACCTCCACGACCACCCTTTCGCCGCGTGCGTGCTCTACCGCCTCGCGCGCGCGCGCCTCTTCCCGCTCGTCCTCCCGCTCCTCACCGCGCTCCGCTCCCTCCGCGTCCCGCTGCAGCCCACCGCGTTCGCCGCCCTCATCGACCGCCTCGGCGCCGCCTCCCGCCCCGACGCCGCGGTCCTCGTCTTCCGCGCCGTCCCGGCCTTCTGCTCCCACTCCAACGCCACGTTCCACGCCCTCATCCACTCCCTCGTCTGCAACGGCCGCGTGGACGCCGCGCGGGACATGCTCCCGCAGGCCCCTAAGCTCGGCGTCCGGACCAACGCCGTGTCCTACAACATCATCCTCAAGGGCGTTTGTCACCGGGACGGGTTCTCGGGCGCCCGCGCGGTGCTCGAGGAAATGCTCGCCCGCGGCGTGCGGCCGACGGTGGTTACGTTCAATACGCTGGTGGGGGCGGCGTGCCGGGAAGGCGAGCTGGCATCGGCGGAACGGCTCGTGGGCGAGATGGCGCGTCGGGGCGTTGCACCGAACGCCGTGACGTACGCCCTGTTGATGCAGGGGCTCTGCGACGCTGGGAGGTACGACGATGCCAAGAAGCTGTTGTTCGACATGGAGTACCGGGAGTGCAAGCCCGAGGCGGCGAACTACGGCGTGCTGATGACCGCGTGCGCCGCGTGCGGGGACACCGACGGCGTCAGGGGGCTGATCTCCGACATGCGCAAGCGGAAGCTGAAGCCTGACGACGCGAGCTACAACGTGCTGATCCGGTGCCTGTGCGACGCCGGCAGGGCAGAGGAGGCGCATCGGGCGCTGGTCGAGATGCAGGTCAAGGATGACACCACGCCGAGCGCGGCCACGTACCGCGTCCTCCTCGACGGGTGTTGCGAAGCAAGCGACTTCGAGCTGGGTCTGCGGGTATTCAACGCAATGCTGGCGAGCGGGCATTGCCCTCTCGCTCGCACGCTCCGGCGCCTGGTGAGAGGGCTCGGCGAGGACGGCAAGGCAGAGGAGGCCTGCTTCGTCTTGGAGCAGATGGCGCAGAGGGGGATCCGGCTGGATGCAGAAGGGTGGCAGTCTGTTGCCGCATGCGTTTGCAACAGCAGCGCAAGTGACATGGTGCTCATCGATGGCTTGGTATCATCAACTTGATATTCAGTTGATAAGTGTTGCTCTGTTGTGTATTTAATTTTTCGTACTGTATTTGTCACAAGGCAACTGATAAGTGTTGCTTGATATTGCTTATTGGTTGTTTCACGTTACAATTTGGCCGAACCTCTAACCTAAAAAAGGCTTTACTAAAGAAACAGCCCTTTTGCCCAGGAAAGATAAAATGTTCTTGTAGATGGATAAATGCATCTTATTTTTGCACCAGTTGGAAGAGCAACAAAATTCTTTGATAACAAATTGAAAGATTACGGCTGCTATGTTGGCATGTTGCATGACCTAATCGGTTTCTGTGCCAGCAAGCACAATATCCTGACAATCTTCACTTCTAAATAATGGCTACATTACTTTAGTTGTTTTGAGTCAGCTCTTCAGTTGATTTCGAAGTACAAACCGAAAGAAAAGCTGAAGCAGACAATGAATGGCAGACATTTTCCATGAGCAAACATGTACACAAGAGATCATTTCAACACGAAGGTCTATATGTTAAGACGATAGAATTCGTGTACAAGGCAATGACTAACTATTTCTTATACAGATTTTCCCAGGAAATAAGCCACACTGCAACCAACAAGTGCTCCTGCAAAAACCTGTGGTGACAAGACAATGAAATAAGCTCCGGTAGAAAATTGATGAAATGCAGAAACATATACGGATGATGCGTCACTGACAATTCAAACAATCGTATCAATATACACATACACCTAAAATAGTGCCATGGCCCAAGAAGTTAAATTTTATTTTCTTGCGTTAGCCTGTAATATTCCAAATTAGCTTCTGGGAGACACATTTGACCATCTCAATGCAATATTTATCATCCTCTACTCAGGCAGCAGTATAACAGGTGAACCATTCCTCCAAGCTTGTTTTCAAGATAACTCAAGGACAAGTACAATGTTACTGTGCAAGGAATATAACTATAGAAGACATGTAGTAGAGCTACCTGAAGTGGGCTGTGTCCAAGAGGTTCGCGTAGTGGCCTAAAGGTCGAAATGATTGGGTGTTCTGGCGGGAAATCACAAACTATTTGATTTAACAACTGCAACAGAAGTTATTAGACTGAATTAGAAGACAGGCACCAATAGATCAGTGGTGACATGCAAGTTCAAAACAAACTGACAACACCATACAACAAATATGCATGGAAATTAACAAGCTTACCGCAGCTTGGCGACCAGTATGCCATCTAATTCCTGATGCGTCATACATTACCTAAACAAAGAAAATGTAAGCTTGAGGCCTCTTTTTAGGGAGGAAAATAGCTAGTACTAATAGACAAGGACTCAGGTGAATATGCTTGCAACGTGGAAGCTCTTATCCACATGCTTTGGCATGGAAGTGCAGGAAAATGTACTACTGCAACAAAATGAATGTTGGCTATTGGAGCAGTCAACCACTTCCACAAAGGATGCCCATGTTCATCACAAGTTCAGTGGGAACATGTCAATATCACTAACTCAAAGTGTAAAAGATTACACCCCCATCCCAGCAAGGCAAGAAGATATCAACAGTTGGTGGAATTGGTAATGAAAACTGCACTTTTAAATGAAACAAATGATACAGGAAAAGCTACTCCCTCTGATCTTTTTATATATGACATTGATTAGTTCAATTTTAACCTGCAAACATCATATATTATAAAAACCAGAGAGAAATAACTGTTTGTAGGAAGCAAATTAGATGCTAACATCTATGGAAAATGAATACTTCCAAGGTTGCACTATCCACTTGCTCACAGAAGAAATTAATGGGATCTGATTGGTTGAAGTACATACAACGGCAGCAAAAACCAACGCAAGGGCGAAAGCAGAGCTATCTGCGCCTTCTTGTTGACCCACAGCAACGGCCAAACTCCCCACAGTCGCAGAAAGAGATGACATGACCCCAGCTGAAGTAAGAAATTTCCTTGCATCCCACCTCTTCTCTTTTAACCTGCAGGTCTAGGAAGAACAAACTACGGATTAATGGAACGGCACTACAAACTCTCCAACTTAAAAAGCTCATTGATTCTGAACATCCAGGTACGTTCAATCAGCCTGGCATGAACGCTGCATAGTCTTCATTCAGATGTTGTTACTGTCAAAACATGTCTACGGGGTTCAGTTTGCAGTTCTGCAGGTGGAAACAGTACAACCGGACTTTATTTCAAGTTGATAGTGGCGCAGCGACCGCAGCACGATCAAATCTCATGCTTTGTGGCCAGTAATAGAAAGTGCTACTCTCGTGCCACATTTTTATACTTTGATCTAGAAAGGCACGTAATGACAAGAGTAGTTTTCTAACCATTAGACAAACAAACTGACATGAGGATACCACATAGTCTTCTCCACAACCTTCCAACAAAAGCTAGTGTTCATCTCCAGCATGAAATTAACCTTCGTGAAAAGCAAAGCACGTTCCTTGCTTCCACACAACATCGCACGAGAGGGCAAACCCTCGATCCACGCCTTCAGCAGGAGGGGGCAAAAATCCAAGTTTTCGCGAACCAAACCCTCCAAACCCGATCGCAACCACCGCCACCAAACACTTAGAGCGCGCACCGACAGGACAGAGGCAGGGGATCAACCGCATCAGGACCAACGAACAATCCCCGGCGCGTTAGGATTAGATCTAGAGAAAGGGGAGGAAGGGGCGGCGCACCAGATGGAGAGGAGGTTGATGAAGTTGGCAAAGGCGAAGGCGAGGAGGGCGACGGCGAGGGGGAAGTTGCCGCCGCCCCCGGCCCCGCCGATGGCTGCCGAGCCCCCCGCTCCGGCGGCCAGGTCCGCCGCGGCCGCCCCCGCCCCCGCCCCCGAAGAGGCCGTGGACGGGGCCGTGCCGGCGCCCCGCGCGGCGGTCAACATCTCGCTGCCCCTCATGCCGGCCGCTGGGAGTCTGGTTGGTCTGGCTCGTTCACTGGCCGTTCCGTGCCCCGTCTCGTCCGTCGCTCGTTTGGGTCGGGAGTTGGGGGGGAGGAGGGGACTCGACTCGGGTTGGTGTGCTGCCTGCCTTGGGCTTGGTGTTGGTGGCGTCGCGTCTAGCGTCTTCTCTGCTTCTGGGCTTCCTTTGCCAGTGGATGCAGGGCTGGTTGCCTTCGGAGAAATCGTTTCACAAAGCTGACAATCCAAGGCTTAAATTACTCCGTCCGTGGTTAAAGAGATACCCGCTGCTGATGCCTGAGTCTTTTCATATTTTCTATTTTTTAAACTTTTATACGTGTATTATAGGCTATATATAGCATAAGGGGTGCATTTCTCTCTATTCACCAACTGCCACATATCACATACTCTCTCGGTGTTTAAATATAAATCACGGTTGATATTTAAAAAAAACGTCAATCACTTGTCTTATTCAAAATAATACGATTTATTATTTATTTTATTGCAATTATTTTATTGTTGTATAGAGTTTGAGTATGACTGTTCTTTATATGTTTACACAAATTTTTTGAATAAAACGAATCGTAACTTATATTTAAATACAGCGGGAGTACGTGTTAAACTGGCAATCATTTTTGGCCTCGAAGAATCCTAACCTCAGGACCTAAAACTAACCAATTCGGGAAGCACAATCTTGCTAGAGCTAGGAGTAAGAAAAAAAAATCTAGATTACAAATCACTCTGAAACAACATAATGTTAGATGGTTTCTCTTCATCAAACATCAATCTATTCATATACTTCCTTCTCTCGTCTCGCAACTTTTTAAATTTATTACTCATTTTCGCAGCGATAATCGATTAATGCTCTTTTCGATGTTTATTTATGGCATCAAGCTGCCTCCCAGCATGTCTAGCTACCTCCTTCTTAAGCGTCGGTCCAGGTCCATTTGTTGGTCAAACATCACGGACGCAAACACCTTTTCACTGATGGCGAGGGGATTTTCGCTAGCCGCCAAACATTGAATCTGGATTTTACTCATTTTTCGATAAACTTTCATTATTTCTCAATTTTTCTTTTCTTTGTTAATATGATGATACCTTTTGGTCAAACTTTTTAGCACGGGCGCTTGCATTAATAAATTTAATCAAAATTGAGACTAATTTCTGGGTGTGTGCAGAGCTAAACACTTGGCTGATTTAGTGGATCCAGGCTAGAGTGTTTGTAGCGTGTTGTCTCTGGCGCTATTTATATCCGTTTCTAACCCTTTTCCGTAGGATCTCTCTCTTTTTTAATATAATTGGCAAACCTCTTGCTGATTCGTCTAAAAAAAATTAGGTTTTCAAACACCTGAAAATCGGGAGGTGTGTTTTCTAGGACTCAAAGAAATTGCATTTTAATTTTTGGAGGGCCTAACTCCCTAAATACCAATCCAAAATCTAATGACCATACCCTCTTTTGCCTACCCACCAAGAAAGAATACATGCCCATAATTTTACCTCCCTCTAAACTGACCAAAGTAATGCCTAAATCAATAAACAATCAATATTTTCACTTTCCAACAATTTATGTACGCTCTCTTCTCGTATGCATTTTGGATACCTATATTGGATTTGATTCACTCCAGTGTCTCCACAGCTAATGTTCTCTCCTTCAGCTTAAAGATTTGACTGATGCAGGAGGAAACGCACAGCAGAGCATATTTAGCTTGGCCGCTAAACAAGATGATGGCAATTTAGGATATCGGTAGCTAATACCGCCACGTGGGATGTGTGATTGAGAATGTGATGTCCAACAAGCTGTTCACCTCCCCCAGAAGCTGGCACGTTGCCGACACCGCCAGGATTCCATCGTTAATTTTCCTCTCTGGACGCAACGCATGGTTGTCTGTTTCCTTGCGTATCGCAATTCTAAGTACTGAACCAAAATAATACTGGGAAAAAGCGACGTATACTTTCGAGTATAACGCAACAAAGCACACCTGGATTAAACATACAGGATCCCAATGACATCGATTTTGACAATAACCATACAACTAGTAGCTCGCAGCACACATGGAACTGAAACGAGCAGTACACGTTCTGCAACTATGGGTGCACCTTCTAGTAGCGTAGACACAACAACACAACAGCGTCCGTTTTATTCTGAAGACCCTATGCGGCTGCATCACCGATCCGGACAGAAGCAGAGCCACAACAACAGCCATTCTTATTCGGAGGAGCCCTCTGGTACGGTGCCAGGACGAATCACTTGGTCGCAATGAACAGTCCCCACCTCTGCTCACCGGCAGAGCTCCGTTTCAGCTTCGCGTTCCAGCCGTTCACAATGTCGTCGTAGTCCTCCTGGCAAGAGATGGAACGAAAGAAATCAGAGGTGGGTGCCCAAACGAAGAATCAAGCATAAGCACAAACCAGTTGTGTCATTTCGTGGGCCGGGGAATTAATATAAAGTCTTCGATGAATCACCTGGCTGAAGTCTGCCAGGAAAGCTTCTTTGTTCTTTTCAACTTCAGCTAGCTCCCTCCGTAGAACATTCAGGAACTGAAACAGAGCACACGAAAATGAGTAAGATATTGATGGCATAGTGCCATTGTGGTAAGGCAAAAGGCTAAGGACATATCGAGCGTGCTCCCAACTTTTTTCTTATAGTTTCTCTCATAACCCTTTATTTTTTTTCTCATCACGGGCCAACCAAAAAAAATATACAAAGTAGCATCTCTCAACTTAAAAATTAAAGGTGTTCAGCCCCTTCCATGCAATTTTCTACTTCTACAAGCATCAAGAAAAGGAACTGTTCAACAACAAGAGGGCATTCACGGAGGGAGAGAGAGAACCTGCTCAGTGCGATCTTCCGCAACGACATCATGAAAACCAGCTTCCTCGAGCATCTGGGTTATCATATAAATAGTCATTTGATCCAAATATTCCATAGCAGCTATACAACTATTATATGTGGCTGTAACAGTATAAACAAACCTTTCCATAAGCCTTCACATCGTGAAGGTCATAGCCTCTCTGCTTAATGTATGCAGCAAATTCTTCTGATGGTTTCCCAGGATTCCTACAGTAGTCACTGATTAGGACTTTGCCACCGGGTTTTAGCCATTTGAAGAAGCTTCTGAACAATGCAGGCTTGTCCTGAATATAAAACAAATCGTATCATTTGTTAGGAATATGGCTTTGATGCTAACTTTGGAATGTAGATTCCATCAACAATCTAATGGATGACTTCTCAAATATTTGTCAATTCGAGGATTAATAGGAGTGGTACCAATTAAATTATTTTCTTCTGAAGATGCATTCCTTCTATTCGTTATATAACTGCAGAAATAAGTAATTACTTACGAGGAACAGCTAGCGTTGAATTATATAGAATGAAACATACTTGTATGTGAAGGATGGTGTCACGACTGTAAATGACGTCAAAACTATTTTCTGGGTAATCCTTTGTGGTGCAATCAGCAACTTCAAACTCAACAGAGCACTTGCGTCCAATGGCACGTTCAATTGCAAATGAAACCATGTTAACCGAAAGATCGATACCAAGAACATGGACATCATAGTTTTCAGCCATATAGAAGTCGCCTCCTCCAATTCCACAGCCAACATCAAGTACTTTCTGACCAGGTTTTAGATCCAGCATATCAACAAATTCCTTGGTAGTCTCTGTACATGAAACAGGTATGTTGAGTGTGCCTATATATGGTAAATGATTGACAAGTTAAAACAGTAAGGCAAGGAAATTGGTGGGCTCACCGATTCCACCCGTGCTCACAAAACCTTCGCCAAAGACACGCTCGTAACGTAAGATTCCACTAGTTTTGTATTGCACACTGTCCAGGAATCTTTGGAAATCTTTGTCTTCTGTTGATTTTACCTTTTCCCATAACCAACATATCTGTTGATATTATTTACATATGTCAGTCAGTAATTTTCAATTTTTACTGCAATAATAAAAAGGGCTAACACGCAAGTCCAGTCCAAGGATGGCAAAGTACCTGGTTTTGATTCTTCTTGTTTTTGACATAGGCCCCAACACACTTACAAGTCACTAGAGAAAGTTCAGAAGAACCTCCATCTTGATCATACGAATGGCCCTCTTTAAATACCTGTGTATATAAAAGTCAACTACCGGAAGACTCTGATAGAATATGATTTATTTTAGTGACCAAGGGACCGTATATATGAAATATAAGAGTACGACACTTGTACCTTAGTATAAAACCTTGGTTCACGGTAGTGTGTTGGATTCACTTTCCTTTTGGAATCACCAGATTGGTGAAAACATGATTCTCTAAAGAATATATGGCCACCAACCTTTAGCCATCTTACCATTTTCCCCACAAGCTTCTCAACCTGTAGTATGAGATAACAGTTAAAAACTTAAAGTAAATAAAATCAAGGCTTAAGTTTAGATCTTTTGAAATGAAAATTAGACCTTTTCAGTAAAAAAAACATGCAGGAGAACTGCTGATTGTATATATATAATGTGTATAAAAAGGACAGTGTTGATGTTAAATATATAAAGGAAATCTGGAAGCTATCTCAGGTGAAAGATGGAAGAGATACTGCAGGTGAATAATTTATTTTTCAAAAAGGAGATAGCATGTATAGAGCACCAGTATTCATAAGTATTTCCTGTTCTCACCTCCTCATCTGAAAGGTACATTAAGAGCCAGTTTGAAAATATCAGATCAACAGAGTTATCTTCAATCTTCAAGTCGGGAGATGTTACATCAGCACACTTGAAGGTTATGTTCTTGTGGTGCCCATTTATGCTTTTATTCTACAAGAAGAAAAAGAATTGAAAATCCATGGAACTAGGCATAAATCTGTAGATATCGGCTGCCATGCACGAGAATTTCAGATTAGAAAATCATCTCACCTTCTTAATCACACTTTCAATAAAGTCCAGTGCTAGAACATGCCCAGCTTCTTTTGCCAGATCTCCAGTAAAGCGCCCTATTCCAGCACCAAGCTCTAGAACTGATTTCCCTTTGTAAGATGGAAGCAAAGATAGGATCTGCAGATCAGCAGTGGAAATTAGGCCTCCGAGGAAAATACAACTGCACGGTTATATAAAAAAAACAAGGGAAGAGCAACATGCCATATCTTAGGTAAACCATGGTGTTTAGAAAAGATGCTCGGTAACAATTTTATAATTTATTTGTTATGATAATATGTGGTCACAACAAAAGCAAGCTGTGAGTGGCCATTGTGGTAGCTAAGTGGCACGTAAATCATAGCAGTAGCTAACAAAATAAGGGAGCGTATTAGAGGCCCACACCAGGCGGCGAAGGTGGGCGGGCTATATATTGATATTTTACTATACAGTAGCAGCCCCCTTGCTTTCATTCGTTTGAATCACAACACTGTGGCCTCATAAGGCTATCTTCAATGGGATTCCCTAAATAGATTCTCTGAAACACTGTTTGACACTGTTTGACATAAATACTGCACTGTAGACAGAGAGAAGGATAGTTAGAATAGTGATAGTGAATGAGATTTGAGAAGTGTTGTTGGAGAGAGCCTAATAAGCCTCCACTAAGGCAGTTAATGTGCCATAATTTATATCATTTACTCCCTCTATCCCATAAAATAAGGCGTGCATGTTTTTGAAAAAGTCAACTCTTTAGATCTTTGACTAATGATTCAGTCAAAAATATATATGTTTAGTTAATGCGTGTTATATATTTGGATTCGTATTCAAAAGCACTTTAATATGATGCTAGTTTTGTATTTGTAGATCACATATTTTAGAAGTAATAAATGGTCAAAGTTCCGCTTTAAAGACCGTGCTAAGAACATGCACGCCTTATATTATGGGATAGAGGGAGTAGTTCAGTGCCCATTTCAGTTGGGTTCATGTTACCGAGCACGTTGACCTCCAGGGCAAGGCGGGGATCACAAGCTCCCAGTGCTAAAACAAGCAAAAAATTTGACGCCGCAGGGTTTTCCTGCGATTGGCTAGCTGTCAAGTCATGGGAAGTTGAGATTAGAAGCGGTGATCTGCTGGTCTCCGGACACAATAGGCCTGGACTAGAAACCAAATCACGCACTGAAAAAGCAAAAGCACGCATGTCAGCATCAGCCTCTCAGCCTCAGCTCTAGACTCTAGTGCGTTCTTCTTCGATTCTTTTTTTTTAACGTTTTCGTTGATCAGTACGTGACTGTCCTTGCTGGAACAAATAAATTACCGTCCAATTATTACGTCCGTTACAAGCGGTTGCCGTCAACTTCTTGTAGCGGGTAAAGGGCCCTGCCATCACAGGCACGGGCCAATCATTTTTCTGTATCCAAGATACGGCCAGATTCCAGTATCATCAAAAAGGCCCGGTAGATAAAATAATCACCCAGCACCAGGCACCAGCAGCAACGGAAACGAAGGATGAGAGGGAGGGAGAGGGAGGATGGTGAATTGGTGATGCATGCGGATGTGATGTGGCACAGCACCTCGGGGCGCTCCTCCTTGTCGAGGTCGGCGGCGCGGGAGTCGAGCATCATGGACTCGACGGTGAGGCCCCTGGAGTGCTCCTCCCAGTAGCTCTTCTGCACCTTGCGCTCCACCTCCCCGATCCCTGCATCATATCATGACGGCACCGCGCCCGGTGGATCATCCACATGTCAGATCATTCGCATCATCACCAGCACCCCACGCCCGCCACCTGTTCGACCAACAACAACCCCCAGCAACGAGACGAACAGCAGGCGGATCTGCGATCCGCGGGGTGTCCCTACGCTACGTGCCTACGTGCGTGAGTCCGCGCTCCTTACCATTGGCGACGGCCACCACGGGGTCCATCGCGGGCGGCTCCTCCTCTCGGCGTCTGTCTTCTCAGTTCTGCTGGCTCCTTCGTTGTCTGGTCCGGTGGTAACAAGGCGTTATACGAGACGATGGACGGATGGAGGGAGGGAGGGGATGTTTTGGTGGTTTCCGGTAGCTGGTGGGTGTTCAGGCGCCCTCGACGGCGAGGCGGGAGCGGGAGAAGCCGCGGGAGCGGCGGTTGTGGGCGAGGCCCCGCTGCTGCATCAACCAAACCGCCCGGCCGGACGAGCGCGCGCGGCGGAGGGCAGATTCGCTGGGCGACTGGCTGGTGGTGCGGCGAACGGGTCCTGCGGAGGAGGGGCTTTATAGCCGAGCGGAATTGAAGATTAGATCTGGGTGGGGGCCGGGGGTGTCTCTGCGCGCCCTCGGATCGGCTGCTCCCGTTGCAACGGAGCAGCCGTGCGCCCGGGGCCTGGCGCCTTTCCCTTTGGGTAATTGCCTCATTGATCGACTCTGCTCTGCTGCTGCAGGTCTTCTAGTGCTGTAGCCTGTAGCCGTGGACCACCTGACCACATGCACGCACGCTCTTCGCAGCGAACGATACAAAAGCTTTATTCACCGTCTGTAACCGGGTTTGTTGTGATGAACTTTTACACTGTCTTTGACAAAACACATTTCTTATCGGAATTGAAAGGATGGGAAGGAATTGAAGAATACATGAACTATTTTTTTCTCCAATCCCTCTGTTCCCTTTCAATTCCGTTCGGAAATGGTTGATCCAAACAAACCCTCACACGTGTGATGGACCGCGTGTTGATTGCTTCGGTTAGCCGTGCACCGTGCTACAGGCTACAGCATTGCTTTGCTGGTGTTAGAACCTGTGGTCTTCCGACCGCTACCATTGTACAAGGCCATTTGAGTTTTTTCTTTTTCCTCTTTGAGCTATTGGTGGTTCCTTAAGGGCAAACTGCCGTGTTCGAAACTATGGTGATATCAATAAGCCCTTAAAATCTGTGACACTAGATGGCCGTAGTTAAATTAATTAGTACTAGCAGTATATTTGATTTGACTGTGTGTTTAACGGCTAACACTGAGGTCCTCACTTTAAAACAGTCGAGGACATTGCATCATTTTACAAATAGTAGCTAGGATTTTAAACAGACACAATGATATCGTCCTAGATTCTCTGCTGCGTCACTCATGTGGGGTAGCTAGACCGTGAGACGCATGGTGCGGATCTAGTGGCCAACCTCGGTGTTTCGTAGGAGAGGGGATATTGTGTGGACGTTGCCTGATGTGGAGGTAAATAATTGGGTTAGTGGATACCATTTGATACCCGGGGGTCCCACTTGATTGCTGCTTTCGTCTTGTCGGTTGTCGCACGGCGCGGCACCGAATTTTCGTGCAGTACTACATTTCTCGTTGGTAATTGGTCCTACCCCTCCGTCCCATAATTGAAGTTGTTTTTTTTAGATTTTGTTTATCGCTCTTTTTATTTAAAAAATATTTGTTAATTAATTTATTTTTATAAGTTGTGTTCGTAATCATATTTTGAACGTGATTATGAAAAAATAAATAACATTATCGAATATTCTTTAATAAGACGGGCCACTAACCGTTGCACGGAATTCTAAAAAAGTAACTTCATAACCGTGGGACGGATGATGGAGTATTGAGATATGCAAATAGCAGGAGCTAATTAATATAGTACTGTAGCTAAGACATACCTGTGTAATACAGTAGCATCCTCGTAAATTTACTATTTACCACCAAGTCTCCTCATAAAATTTTATATGCATGGCATCTCATTATAATTCAGTTTGTACAGATAATCGTGTATCTGACATTTCATCTAAACAAGTGCTCTCATCTTTCTCTCACCAATTTCTTATCACTTCAACATTTTTGTTTTTAGTGGCATGGAATTTAATAAAATTGAAACCTAAATAGGAGTAAAACTATGGGTGGGAATGGCTTTAAATGGAAATGGCCTTTAGCACTAATGGAATCTACAAAAGGCGCGTATGCAGAAAACCGTACGCGCGGCGTTGCGCTCACCCTCTAGCGAAAGGCCACGTAACAGGGGCATGAGGTTGACACGATCGTAGTGTAGCGGCATGGGGACTGTTGATTGTCGTTTCATGATCTGTACAGCTGTGCTGAAAATGACAGTATCTTGAAATATTAAAAGGTGCTCGATCGCATAATATATGAAGGGCCTATGAAGGTATCGATCCTTAACGAGTTAGTACACATGATAGATGCTTATGTTTCTTTTTAGTTTCTTTTTACTAGTTATCTCACTCTATTTGCAGCATAGGAAAATTTCGTAAGAAATAGTTTAGTTTTATACGTAAGAACGTAGGATCCAGGGGGAGATCCTGGCAAAGCTTAGTTCCTGTTTAGAAACAAAGTATTTTTGAGTTTTTGGAGACAATAATACGGCATTTGAGAATACTATGGTATTTGGACCAAAAAGTGTTTGGAAGCTTTATGTATCTAAAACCATGGTATTGTCAATACCATGGTATTTTTGGGTATAAAAAACTTTTGTGGAAAGAAAGTGAGGCCAGATACTATATCTCTAAACATGTGATAGATAGACCATGGTATTGTAAAATTATGATTTTATCATAACATTTGATAGACCATAGTATTGTAAAACTATGATTTTAAAAACTTTACTTCCAAACAGACACTTTAACGTGGCAAGAGAATTTACATTGAACTCGTACAACTTCGCTCCTATATCCATG
The DNA here is from genome assembly GCA_022530915.1 of Paspalum notatum. Lineage (NCBI taxonomy): Eukaryota > Viridiplantae > Streptophyta > Magnoliopsida > Poales > Poaceae > Paspalum > Paspalum notatum. Next base: position 38,066,480 of record CM039692.1, read on the forward strand.
GCCATGGTTGCAGCATTTCCCAGATTTTACCTCCAATAAACAAGTCAGTAGTTGAGATTCCGATCTACCCTACGTGACGTGCCTAAATCTTGTGGCAGTGCGTAGGTGGGGGCTAGCCATTACAGCAACCCGAAGGCCTCTCACGAGGCGAAAAGCCGGTCCACTAATTGAGGCCGTCCTCTTTCTTACTTTTCATCCTGCTCAAGAGACGACAATCATGTTCATGGCATTGGTGAGACGTTGCTATTTGCGATGTAATGGCCCTGATCAGATCCAAATTTTTCTTCTAAATTCTACTATGTAAAAAGAAAATTTTTCATCACATCAAAATGCCGGTACATGTATGGAGTACTAAATGTAGATGAAATAAAAAATTAATTGCACAGTTTAGATGTACTTTGCGAGACGAATCTTTTGAGCCTAGTTAGGCCATAGTAGGACAATATTTACCACAAACAAACGAAAAGTGCTACAGTGTATTTTTCAGCGCTACAGTGCATTTCAATCCCAATTTCAGCGGATCTAAACACAGCCAATATCAGCTTGCGCCATGGCGGAAAACAAAAGGGTGAAGAATGACAACCATACACGTACCGATGCTCGATTGCCATATTGAGTAGATCCATCCACCTATGAGTCTTTTTCGATACATCCATTTTCCATTTCCCCATGTGAATGGAGTGGATTGATTTTCTTCACAAAAAACAACGTAGGAGGAATTATTTTGTTCGCAAAAAACAATGCAATAAGGAGAAAACGGTTTACTTTCCACTCCAACACACGTTAATTGTACGTTAATTGTGAACGAATGGATTTATCCAAACATGATGCATTCTCCTCTCTACACTTGTGCATCCACAACCTACTGAACTGTCTAATCATGCCAATAGCTCGTCTTATACCAGATTCAAATCACATGTAAATTTCAGTAGAAAACTTCTGAACACATTCAATCAGGTGTAACTTTCAGTAGAAAACTTCGAAACAGATTTAATCGGATGTGAAGAAATTGAATGTAAAGTATACATATCACAAGTGGTATAGGAATCAGAGGGCATAGCTACATAACCGCCCAATTCTAGTCTCGGAATATTCAAATGAGCACATACATGGTGATCAATCACAGCATGCATAGTATTGGCAATGTCAACCAATCAGCAACGGGATACACAATATTGAGAAATGTCCTACATTCCACCGCTCTTTTGTTTCTGTTACAGATATCCTACTGTTTATTGACATATACTTAGTGTTACACAGGTCACTAATTTCTTTACAACAAGGGTCGGGTCATGCCATAGCCCCGTGTGGTGATGCCCATAGATAATACACGGGTCGCATACAAGAATGGCCAAGCACAATGCAAGATATAATCACACAAAAATCGCATTTGCTGGCGCACAAATTTGCTCTTGTAACTATGTAGCCTAAAGAAGTTGGGCGCTGCCAAATGGGTTGTGTTGCTGATGCCCATTGTTTGCCGCTGGGAATGGCCCAAAACCAGCATCCAGAAAGGGGTTGTTTGTTGCAGGGCCCATGCCCATCTGTGGCTGCATAGGTGGTCCAAAGGGATTCGGTTGCATCATTGTTGGGATCTGCGGATGTTGCTGAGACATGGCAGCCATTTGAACTGACGGCGGGGGAGCAACTTGGTTCGACATCGCAAAAGGATCATTTGTCATGAATGGGTTAGGCGCTGCTGAACCATATAGCTGTTGCTGTTGTCTCTGCCTGTAGGCCCCATCATCATAAAGGCTATCCAAGATGAGCTTGTCAAATCCACCAGCCTGTAAAAAGATTGCAGAAGTTTATTTTGAATGAACACAGCTGCCAATGCCACAGATTGTATGAAATATCATTTGCTACGATTCAATACTTAGCCAGGTGAACTAGAACTACTGCATCACATTCTAGCATAGCCTTTGGCTCAAGGGCTCAAGCTCAAGGTACACTACTATTTCACAAGTGTGCATGGTTAGCCAAACATACCACATGCAATTATGCCAATCACATGACCATGCACTTGCAAGAGCATTCAGATCAACTAGAGCTACACCATTATGAGGCATAGCACAGATCATTCTAAGACTTATTCGTGTTTATCTTCACAACTGCTATTGTGCTGTCAGACAAGAATCCATAACACTGGCCCAGGGGAGAAAGAAATGAAGACTAACAATGCCCTATGATGGTCATATGAGTGATTACTGATTATTTAGATTACATAAGGTCATTTATGATGCATTGGCCACATCAATATTGAGTATTAGGAAGTATGTGGCTCTGATCCACTTAACAAACTAGCACAGAACATTCAGCCGTCATCCTTCAAAACATACACCTCAGAAATGTTGCAACAAAATGTTGACCAAATGTATGTATTTACTAACAGGACAACCGAAACATCATACTCCCTCCGTCCTAAATTGTAAGGGGTTTCCGGTTTCAAATGGATTCATAAATCATTCCATGTATGTGTTGATTCATCAATATCCATATGAACATGGAGGGAGGGAGAGAGGGCTAAAGCCCCCTTAAAATTTGGAATGCATGGAGTACTAAATAGCACTGACCATGTGAGTGATCTGACAATATAGCGGACATGCTATATTCTGATGTGTGATGTCACATGGTGCCATGACAATGAAAGCATAAAGCCTCAGAAAAAAGTGATATGAAAATAGAAGAAACAAACCAATTGACTAGTAGAAGCAGATGAGGTGGTGTTGCTTGGAGCAGTAACAAGGGCAAGTTCCCATCCTGTAGGATCAAACCCCTTATCTTGAAATGCAGTGTTACCAGTTGTGGAAGCACCATCTGATAAAGATGCAATATGAATTGGCCACTTCATGAAAGACCATTAACAGATACTTAACATTTGCTAGGAATTCAGTGGTAACAGATTACCTGTTGGAACAATAGCCAAGGCAAGAGCATTACTTTCCTCTATTGCTGATACGACAGGGTTTGGATCATTTAAGCCCTATTATCAAACAAAACCTTAGATTGTGGAAACAAGTGCATAAGATTTAGATCGTAAACTAAAGTATTCTTTTACCCACCAGTAAATCACCAGTATCAGCCACTTCAGTCTTGGGAGGAGGTGAAACAACTTCAGGAACAGGTGGTACCAGAACAGGTTCTTCAACTGGTGCCTTTTCCTCTTCAACAGGAGCAGGCTCAGGAATTTCCTCTGATTCTTCAGGTTTGTAGGTAAGGAGAAGCCTCTCAGGAAGTTCCTGATAAAAAAACGATATAATTGACCTCATTTTCAGTATTCAGAAGAATACCTAATACGAGAAATAAACCACAGAATCACAAGCTGGTCAACACATTGACGATGCGGAATTTAAGTACAGTAACAGAGGCACATGATTAGTTTGCATGTAAAATGGTAATCCAGTACAGACAAGATAGAAGGAACAAATTCCATGTAAAAGACATGCAATATCTCAAAGATGAAAACTGCTATAACTGATGAAGAAATTACAAAGGCTTAAGCTAGAGGAATTTGCATGCTGGAATCCTATAGCTATATAACTTCACTAAACAAAAGCAGCCTCATCACTGAAAACAGAATAAAAATAGCCATGTGATTTCTGAATTGACGTCCCTAAAGTTCTTGGCTACGCACCTAAGCAACTACTCCCCCTGTTCCAAATTATAGGTCATTTGACTTTTTGGACAACAAGTTTGATCACTAATCTTATTAAAAAATATAATTACTTATTTTCACTGAACTAATATATCATATAATATACATTTTTTTTGAATAAAACAAGTGGACAATGTGCCAAAAAAGTCAAAAGACATATAAGGAACATAGGAAGTACTTGTCTAGGTGCATAGCCAGAATTGCATACTTCTGAGGACGGAAGTAGTAGCTATCAGATAACTAAACCACAGAACAACAGAAACCCTTTAAATCCCAATTCCCGAGCGTGTTGGGGTACTGCTTATATATCAAATCCAACAATTGAGTACACAAAACAGAAACATCATATTAATGGTATCACCCAATCACTAACCAGGGGTTCTCGAACTGGGACCATGCGTGGAGCCTCCTTCACATACTCCTCCATAGTTACAAGAAATGTTTGCGGCGGCTGCAGAAATCGCTTACATAAGATTTCACAAGATAATCTAGTCACATAGTGAAAGATTAGACAGACAGTACAGGTCCTCACCTCCCTCAGAGTGGGAAACTGAAAATTCCTCGCAAGTTCTAAACCCCGGCAATTCTCATAGAAATCTGATAGATTCCCAGCCTGAAATGTGTCAATTAACCTAAATAAGAACAAAATACATAGCGTTTTGATCTTTTTACATTCTAGGAATATTTCAATATCATTTTTTTCTGCTGGAGTTACCTGTTGGCCAGCCCTTCTGTAGATGTCAAGTGCTTTAAGTGCTTCATGTTTTGGCATCTCAAAAAACTAGACAAAATGAAAACCACCGTAAGTAAACATTGTCAGACACATGCAGGAAGATATTTCCACATGAAACCAGCCTTTTTACCTTATCAACAAGGTTGATAATTCCATCATTAATTGCACAATAAATTTTGAAGCTTTCTTTTAGCACCTGCACAATAGAGAGTCGCAATCTGAGGTCAAATCAGCTATTAAGGCATGGAACAAATGTAGAACATATGATATTGTTGTTTATTTCTTTAGTAAATCGATGGTAGTGTCCCCGGGGGGGGGGGGCGTCTATACACTTAAATGCTTGTATAGGGTACATAATTTTCGCACAGCCATGAATAATATGTTCTCACACAATGTTTCATGAATTATTCAGGTTTACTATTCACCTCCACGGACCGTTTACACACCACTTAAATACTACTCAGTAGTCAGCTGTGTTGACCATGTAGACTGTTTAATCTATTTTTTAGCCTGTTTAATCAGCCATGTAGTCCGGCTATTTGCTAAATGAAGGGTGATCGAACATGGAGGTTTGAAGGAAATGTTCCTCAGGTAACTCCAGAGCTAGAGCGTATTGCACCAAGGAACATGGATCTTTTTCTGTGAACTGTGTTTGCCCTTCTGTAGAAAAGAAAAAAAAAAACTAAAGAAAGGAGCTTACCAGAGCTAGAGCGTATTGCACCAAGTAGTTGTTATTAGCAGCTCCTTCAGGCTGCAGGGGGGATAAAGTTACGTTATGTTACAAGTCAAAAGGGAACAAAATTAAAAGAAGCTTGTAGACTAGACAGCCAAAGGTTAAAGAGATAATCACCCGACATCCAACAAGTCGGTATAGTAACTGCTGCAATGCTGGCAGTTGCTCTAACAGTTCCTGTGAATCCAACTCTCTAGTTCTACTGTGACCCTGATGGCAAATGGAATCAATTGGCGAATTAATTAGAGCTGGAATTGGCACTGAAACTAAAAAACAGTTTCAATCCATGAAACTAATCATTTGCAGCCTTGCAGTACCAAACTGAGATGCAATGTTTCAAACCTTCTCAGGACCTTGACCTTGTTTGGACAAACGCTCAGCTTCAACATCATACTTCAGAACTCTGAAGCATTCCAGCCTCTCCTCCAAAAACAAACCATATGTGCGCACCCAAGCAGAACAATCCCAAGCTGCATAGAGCTAAGTATTAGAAAAAGAGGAAATGATGAGGTAATAAGCAGGATATGGGCATTTTTTTCAACCAAGCACAAAAAATCTAACCAATTGGGCTGGAGTCATCTTTAAAGTTTGAAAGTTGCAGAATTCGCCCCCTTTGTGTGAAGTTAAGAAGCTCTTCCCGAAAAGTAGGATCACCCTCGCGAAGGAGTCTATGGATCACTACAAGTGTTTTCAGTGCAACCTACCAAGCATATAAATCAACAACAATAACAAAACCATTTTAGTCCCAAGCAAGTTTGGGTAGGCTAGAGTTCAAACCTAACAAGCTACCAACAACAGAAAGAAATGGAAAAGGGATTTTATTTCATAGCACTGTTAAGGAAAGATTCAGAGTACTGCAACACTTAGCCTTACAGACTGCAGCATTGTGACATTCGTATGAAATCAGATAAGAATTTTAGGATTTATTTCTGATAGCTGCAACATTTAGCTTTGCTAATCACTCAGCAAGATTCATATCGTTGCAAAACACACAATATCAAATTGAATAATGGACTGGTAGAATCAGATGTGTTAGCTCTGTACAACAAGAAGTTATACCTTACAAATTTGCATTCGCAAGTTTAAATCCAGATTTCATCAGTTAGATGGTACATTAAAAAAGAAACTAGAGTGGAAATACCAGTTAAACCAACAAACAACCAAACACCTCCATACGCCAAGCGCAACCAAGCATTTTCAAATCCAAATTTCCTTGGAAAGATGATACACTGGGGAAAAAACTCAAATGGAAATACTAGTTACTACCAAAAGACAAAGACCTTTTTAAACAGGTATAACAAGCATTTCATAACATAGGTCTGACAGGATCTATGCATAACAGACTGCAACAGTTAGAACTTAGAACTAACTGCAAAGGTCCAGTTAGGCAGTTAATATATTTCAGGAAAGCTAAAAACACCACTCTAGCATACATTGAAACTATATTTTCAACTGAAAATAGGCACACCAACGTTTGCTATGTCGTGAAAGCATCTGATAAAAACCTACAAGACCAGTGCAGATTCAGGTTACAGATTTTTCACATTCAAATAGCAAAAAATAAACTACTAACTTAAGAGAGATTAACCTATCTCAAACATCAATTTTCCATAAGCCAAATAATTAACAAGTGCAAACACTCAGGTTTGATGTTATTTGAATCAAGTATCAATCGTCCAAGATTACACCAACGTTCAGTATGCTATCTGAATCAAGGCATTTGTTCATGCTTACACACAACTCAACAGAAATTCCACAACTCATCAGGGAATATATCCCCAACGCTAACCGAAAGCTCCTTAATAAATAATAATACATAATGGCACGCGCTAATGTTCAGTATGTTCCCAAAAAAGAAGGCATCCAACAAAAAACTATTACAATAAAAACTTGTTAAATTTCTAGAAACAACAAGAGTAGTTAAAATCTCGAGCAAGCATAGAACTTACAATCCAGTTGCGGGTCTTGGCAAGACGGCGGGAAAGAGCGTGGATGCAGTAGGCCACATCAGCCCGTGGCCTGGCGATGGATGTCGCAGCAACAACCTCTGCAACACCATCACACACAAATTACCAATCACAAAACACTGTACCCCTAAAAGCACGCCCGCCTCACAGGCTCGCACCCCCTCCCCTCCTTCACAGCCTCCCCACTTAAAGCCACGTTCTAACTCCGGCACCCGTAAGCACTAAATTAGGCAGAACTCTCAGCACGCGGAAATACAGGGTACAGGAATGAATCAACGCACTGCGCAGGTGGCGCTCCTTGGGCGGGCACTCCACGTGGTTAGTCGCCTTCACGATCGCCACATCCAGATCCTACAAAAGCAAGCAGACATCAATCAAAACCCACAGATCCGAGGCTGCTCCCGCACCCCAAAACACACTGCCACGCTTAGCAGACAGAGAGACTAGGGTTTGGATGAACTGCCCCCAAACTTAGGTCGAGAGAAAAAAAAAACACCCGAGGAAATCGGGGGGAGGAGACGTCGGATCGAGCCGCACCTTGAAGTCGGAGTTGAGGTTGGCGAGGCTCACGGTGGTGGTGTCCTTGATGGCGCCGTAGGCCTTGCGCCAACTCTGCATCGACGCCATTTGCTGCGCGGCCGCTTCGTCCTCCTCGCCGCTATTCCTCTCCCCCTCTCGCTATTTCTGGCCTCCTGCGGCACGCGTTTGATTCGGTTATTCTTTTTCTTTTTTTTTCCCTGGGTGGTTTTGGGGTGCTCGCGTGGCGTGCCAGATTTCGCCGACGCGGGGGGTAAAAATGAACAAGCCGAGGCTGCTTTTTGCGAAGTTGCGTACGGGAGCGGGTGCGTATCGGGCCACGACTTCCTCTCGTGGTTTACGAGCGGAAGGTTCCAGGCTTCACTCTTGTTTTTTGCACTAAAACCCCTCCAAACCAGCAGAAATGGGCTCATATTTCATTACATGGGACTTGCTACTAAATAGGATCGAGAACAGGCGTCGCTAATGAAAGTGTATTATATCTATCACTTGTTCAAAGGTCAAATTGTGCAGACCAGTACGAGTCAACCTGACAGCGGATTATAAAAGTACAGTAGACTAGAGTAAGGTCACCAGAAAGTGCATCTGTACCGTCTACAGTGCGCAATTATTGTTTTTCCATTCTGTGTACAGTGCGAAAATAATGTTTTTCACCATCGTTTCCACTTTTTGGTGACCCTAGTTGTCTGCAACAAATTCTGTGGCAGTTTTTTATGAAAGATGTCAGTTATACGAACAAGAAATATTGTGCGGAGTAGATAAGTTATTTAGTATCTTATAAAACAATAATGTTTTCCTTAGTTGCCAAAATCATATCACATTGGGTCCGCTCCCTTGTACAAAACATCAACCTCAACTACATTTATGCTAAAGCTATGTGATCAAATTATTAGCACATAGCAAGTGTATTTTATTACGAAGTTGTTTTAAGGTATAGATATACTTGTATTATTTCCAAACGCCCAAAATCGGACATTTAATTTGTAATATAACAAAAGAATTGGAATAGTCAACATAATAAAAGAAAAAACAATTGTTTGTCACTGGAGCAAGTAACGTGAACTGCATTTGTTATGTATTTTTGACATGCTATTTTTTTGAAAGGGACATATTCTTTATTTTTTTCATAGGAATGCAAACATAATAATTGTACAAAAGGAAGGGTCTAACGTGCAAACTAACATGTATTATGTCTCGCAAGATTCGCTGGCCGTATATCCTATCAACACGCTAGAGTAGTATAAAATCTATTTGGACATAAAACAACGTGAAGATAGTCACGTTCCAGAGTAGGGCCACCTGAAGTGAAAACATAATAAAGAGCCCAACAGAACCATGCGCCATGCTTCCTTGCCTTTCGGTTGCTCGCTTCGGTGTCAGGGCACTCTGAACGGACGCCTTCCCGCGTCGGCCAACGAAACGATGCTGTGCTGTGGGCCCTTTTCTACTATGCAACCGAAAAAGAGGGAACGAATGCTTTCTAGTGATGTTCACTGATCAAGAATGATTAGCAGTCTCTTGCCTCCACTCTCAAAATTCTGAAATCCAAAGAAAAACTGAACGCCTGGCCTGAGGGACACTATATAGTTTCCAGCCTTCCAATGTGATCGTTGCGCTGTCTGTGTTTTAGGCTCAACCCAGCGGTTTCTCTATATTAGTTCTGCAAAATTTAATACAGTACTGTAGACAAAGAGAAAAGTTGTTGGAACAGTGACGAGAGAAAAGATGAAGTATGGAGATGGGGGAAGGACTTGAGAGAGCCTTAGGGAAGACAAAGGATGGCGGGAGAGAGAGAGGAGAATCTGACACCACCGCCATTATTGATTTCTGATCTGGCCAATCATTGCTCGGGTTTAGTATGTGTGTTAAGCAGCCATGAATGCAACTATGGTTGCTGCTAACTTGACATTTGGCCAGTACTTGTGCCGCAATAATCATCCAAACCCCTCCTGGACCCAGTTCGGTGGTCACTAGTTAGGGCTTTGATTTATTCAGATCATTTTTTTTTCAACAACAGCCAATCTCATTCCATCTTTGCTTAAAAAAACAGGAAGAAGATTTTATTCTGCTGAGCTATAATTAATATAGAACCCGGAAAGGGTACTACAAAGCTGAAATAAATCATGCAATACAGAGGGTTTTTTTCATTAACACCGCGTGAAGAGAGAAGGCACAAGTGATTGGCTGTGGTAATACAGTACACCTACCCAAGTTAAAACTGTGGGCAGTGGTCCTTTGATTGTTTGCCGACTGTTTACTGAAGGAACGACGGCAAGACATCTGCATATCTGGCCCTCTGTTGCCCCTGGGCGGATACCAAGAGGGTCTCTTCTGGCTTTCAGGCTTTGTGGTGCTTTGGGCTGTCCCCTTCCAGGCTTCCACGCTGCTCTCTGCTACTTGGATGCATCGCCTACACTATACGCTGCTTTAAAAAAAAAAAAAACTCTACGCTCCGCTGCACTCAACACTAAAAACTCCAAGGACCTTCTGGTTCTGGGTACATGCACGCGAAACGGTAAAGATGGGAACTGCTCTCACTTCCCGCGGCCACAACCCTTTAATGCCATCCACTGCTAAACTACCAACAACATATAATGCCAATATGCCATAGTATTCAGACACGTAAATGCAGTTCCTAGCCGTGCCAGTACTTGGCAACCGCACCTTGGGCAAAATGGCCAAGCGGAGCAACCAGAGAGAAGGGCCAATCATGGTACTCGAGTCTCCAGCTACGCCACATTCATCAGCCGTCACGAGGTGCACTCTTTGCTACAGTTCAAAAGATTGCAGTGCCAATCATGGCGCCACGACGGCACAACACTCTAGCACAAGTGGCTGTCATGGGATCCTGTACACCACATGAGGAGGAACCGAGGAAGACACAGATATAGGCATATTATAGCAGAAAAGTTACGACGGCTCCAAATCACAGGTTAATCAAGCGCCCAGCCGAGTGCTTTGGATGAACTAACAAGGATCTGAAAAAATTACAGTACGATGCTTCAAAGCATATGCAAGATATTTACATCTATAAATCGTGCTAACGCAGTCTTTCAGACAAATTTTACTCACGAACCACCAGCATGTACCGATGTACGAAGTAGGATATACGCATACTGTACCATTTTCGGTCCGACGTGTTATTATATATTTTATACACAGCAGAAGTGGACAACGTACAGGTGCGCCGGCCTACTCCTCCCTCGGTATCCACCGGCTCCACCAGATGCTTTTGCGCTGGCTGGTGAGCTCGTCCATGCTCTCGTTGATCGTTTTCACGATCTTCCTCTGCACGCGCAGCAGGGAGGCCAGCACGTTCCGCTGGGCGCTGCCTTTCTTTGGTCTTATTTCCTACGCGAAAAGAGAGAGAAAACACACACGAGTGGTCAGTCCTTGCCTCCTCGGTGCTCTCCTGGCAGATCATATGTTTATCACTGGAGTCAGCATTCAGAAAACGAAATGAAACCCCCGTCTTCTAACTGCTGCAGCAAGTCAGCAACTCTTGGCATTTCAAATCTTTGTGTGTTGTACCTAAGACTAGTGATTTGAATCGAAAAGCTTGTTTTGTCTGCGAACTGCTGCAACAGATCAACAACTCCAGTACGTATTTCCGATCTTTATGTGGTCTGAAGTAGTACTGATTAGTATGCAATCATGCTTCTCAAATAAAGGATAGGTAAGGCTGCCATACGTATACATACCCTAAGCTCTTGAAGCTGCGCTTCTGTAAAGCCTCCCACATCTTCAGTTCCTGATCTTGCCATGAGGCCGACAATCCACCGAGCTGCTTCACTGTAGTCCTTCTGGGTTGCCCGGAACAGCTGCAGTCGTACGTTTTGCATGACAGAGAGGCCAAGGAGCCCTTCGCGGTTAAAGTATGGGTGTGCCAAGGCGGCCTTAGCACTGGTCCTTTGCCGCGCTTTGTACCGGACCATCGATGTGAGGAGCTCCCATCCAATACCACCATCTAAATCCATGATCTCAAAGCCCCTCCGAAGCTCAGCGGTTGCTCGTGGCTCCACCAGATTTCTCCAAGCTTCCAAATCGTAATCACATCTCTTCAGTTGGCGGTTAAATTGTATGAGGCTGCTGTCAGTTCGTAGTGAAGGGAATGCCTATACAAAAGAAAATAACGTCCTGTTAAAAAGATTGACAACTAAAAGACGTTTAGTAAGATTCCACAGAAAGGTGCTGCCATGGTATGCCTTGAACTGGGAAGAGACCAAACAAAACAATAAGATCCTCCCAGCAGAAATTTTTCCTAGTTGTGCTGCCATGGTATGCATCCCATATGCTTTCTAGATATCCACAGATATATGCTAATACAGTATGATATTCCCTGCAATCACTTACCATCTGTAAGAAAATGAGGCCCAAGCTATATATGTCAAATCTGTCAGGAAGATTCAGCTGTCAATGAAAAATAACACTGTATAAGCTCAAGCAATTATCCTGATTGGAACGATTGTTTCAGAGAGATGAAAAAAACCACTTTGAAGTATACCTGCCATAGAACTGGAGACAACGCTGTTGCAACTGGAACAGAAGGAGCAGATGGGGTTTGTGTGCTCATGATATATTGCTCTGGTGCAGCATACCTGCCAAGTGTTGGTAAAGCTTCAACAACCTTTCTAGTGAAACCATTAGCAGTTTAGCACAAACAGCTTCACAAGGTAACAGGTTTGACTAGGGGAGAACTTTATTTGATTTTGCTATGTTATGCACTTCTTGATAATGAAGGTAGCTGTAAGTACCTTGGGTCCAAAAGGAACTCTTTGGGAATATAGTTAATGCCTACTCGTAAGTCAGCTGCTGCTCCAAGATCGATAATTTTGAAGGTTCGTGATCCTATCAGAGACAAATTTGAACGTTAATGCAAAATATTTTAGCATGAAATTACAAACAAACAGAGATTCTGTTATTACCCTCCGAAAATATCACATTTTGAGGTTTTATATCTCTGTGAACAATCCCTGTTGAATGAAGTCCATCGAGAGCAAATAAGAGTTGTCTCATCACCGTTTGAATGATCTTATTCTCTCTCGCTATACCCTTTGGCAAGTCCTGGACATCACCAAGAATCTTTGTCTCCACCTGATTGGGTAAAAAAATCAAATCACAGCTGTTAAGTAACTAACAACTACTCCATGCCACTGTAAATTTGTTACGGCTTCTGTTGACTCAAAAACTTGACTGCATCACATGGAATATTTAAGTTGTCTCCTCAATAACATATGAGTATGAAAGATTGAGATTTTCCATACAATGACAATGCCATCTTAACAAAAGGAATACATGCTTGACTATTCTCACTAACTCTAATAAGGATTTATACTTAACTTATCAATTAAACTAGCATAGTTACAAACAAATACAGTTGATCACACATAAAGTCTACTGGAACCGGGTTAATCAACTTGATCATTCTAGTACACTTGAGCAACTCAGCGCAGTGCAAGCAGCTGAGAAGATCTCATCATCAAGGTGGCAATCATCAGTTAAATCAACTGCAGTTCATTCAAATAAGCAAACAGCATGACAAAGATGAGAAAAGAAAATGGTCCAACTGAAGTTTATGCAACCAAGAGACTTGGCAGATTTATGACTCTCTTTCAAGCTGGATGGCAGAACTTACATTATATGGAAATTCCTTACTTTGCATAAGATCATAAAGTGTATCCTCGCCTTCGAAACGCCAAATAAGCCAATATTCTTCAGCGCCCTTACCTTTTCCTTTGCTCTAAAAGGCAACATGCAATGTCTCAGGGATCAATCAAATACAAGTAAAGAAAGTTAAGACTGTTATTGGACTTTCCTTTGTTGAGAACAAGAAGGGACTGGGTGAACACCAAACAAACAAACTGCAACATAAGCACGCAGCTGTGAGCCTCTGAGTGTGAGTATACCTCACGAAAGCCATAAAGAAAATCCGCACAACTACTAGCGCATGCCCTCCTAACACGCTCATTCATCCAAATCTCCACTGCACCATACTCTGTTGCCTTCTTCACGACCACATCCCCTTGCTTCAAGATGAACAGAAGAAAAAACCATTAGTATGTTACATTTGTTTCAGAAAACTTCCAGGGGGTTAAGATATCCCGAAAAGTTCAAACCCAACATTGTCAATAAACCATGCAACTGATTCAAGTATACCAAGCACACAGCACAGCAGGGCACAGTTCGCTCTTCTAGGAGCACAATTTGTGCTCCCTCCTTTTTCTGAGGTTAGAACCACGTGTGCCCATTTCAATAATCAGGGAATTCCCAATAATCAGTATACCCCAAGTGCGCATGCGCAGCATTCGCCTCACCCTGCTAGGCTGCTACTCCACTTTGGCGTCTAAGCTAATCATAAAGTACCGATTGACGATTAACAGCCAGAATTCTACAGAATTGAAGCCTCTACATGCGGATGGGACGTTAGCATTTACCTTCTCGGCCGCCTCGGGGTTCGCCAGTGACGCCTTATACACCACCCCGAAGGCGCCCTCACCAAGCTTCTTCCCGAGCACGAAGTCGTCCTGCCCAATTCAGCACCAAATCAGCACAAATGGTGGCGGTAGAGGACGTTGGGGGTCCGGACTCCGGACTTGAAGCGCGAACGCACCTTGCGGAAGGTGGGGCGGAAGAGGCGCTCAGCGAAGGCGAGCACGAACATATCGAAGAACCCCGGCGCGACGCCCGGCGTGGCCCAGAGGTACGACGCGGCGGCGAGCGCGAGCGCGACGCCGGGGGCGGTGACGGTGAGCCCGTCGTTGTGGGGCAGCGTGCTGCGGTAGATGACGTCGCCGCACTGCATGACGGTGCAGGGGAGCCCCACGCCCACCGCCTCCACCAGCTGCCGCCCCAGCTCCGTCGTCACGCCGCCCAGCTCCGCCGTCACCGGCCGGAACGACGCCGCGGCGGGGCTCGCCGGCCGCCGGCGCCGGCGCCGGAGGAGCGTGTCGTGGCCGGGGAGGAAGGAGGTGGAGAGGCCCAGACCACTAGCGGCCATTTCGGATTTTTGCTTTCGGCTTTTTTTTTTCCTGGTTGAAAAATGTGGCTCGCGCTATCTATTCTTCTGTGAGTTTGAATTATCGACCGCGAGATAATTCGATCGTGTGGGATGGTCGGATGGATGAGTTCGACTACGTGGACTCGGGTCCACACATCAGTGGCTCAAGATGCATGCCACTCGACATGGGGGCTCCAAGCTTGCAGCTAGATATCGCCATTTGTTTCGTTAAACAAGGCCGACTTGTTAGAGCCACATTTCAGCAAAATCAACAAAGTTTAGCCTTTGAACTATGCCACATATTTTTTCTTGTGTATAAATCGTACGTACGGTATACATAGACATAGCTACATTTGCATAGGATTTGGGAGAAATTAATCAAAGCGTGATCATGTGTTTTTTTTAGTTGTGATACTCCCTCGGTTCTTTTTACAAGAAGATGGTGTTAGGGTTTGAAAAGGTAAAGCTTTATATTTTTTTTGTTGATTAATTAGTCAAATTGTAAATACTAAAACGAGGGGACCATAATGTGTGGCTATGGGGAGATAGACGTAGAGTGGAAGCATCGGATGCTTCCATGAGCTAGTGGCTAGGATCAGCTCTCACTCCCGGCCCCCATATGGGCATATACGACACACACTGGTCAATTCTTGGCCAGCGATCTCACTCGTGCAACAACAACTAATGGTCGCGTCGAGTTCGCTCCGTGAAAAAAAATCTATCGGGTAGTCACTACTGTTATTACTTCATGATTGTTCAAGTTTTTTTTTTTTTTTTTGAGGGGATCATGATTGCATCAAGTACGTTGAGCGGTTGCGTAGCATCGTCTGTTTCTTTTCCTACTAGGAGGAAGAACAGATGAAGTAATTGGGCTCACATGAATGTCCGACACGACCTGGGCCGAAAGCCCAAATGACCTTTAGGCCCAGCTGGTTCGTGTTGTGTAGTCGCATAAAGTGGCCCCGGAGCCGGTGGTCCGTGGTCGGCCGTCAGGGCTTTCCATCGGTACTGACATAACTTTGGGGGCCCGTTTCAGCCGCCCACCCTGCTTGATGCTAGGGCAATTTTGCCAATGGATTTAGATTTTAGAATATTGCCCTAGTCTAGGCTACAAGTATAAAACAAAGTTTTTCACTTCCTTGAGAAAAATATTGTTCTGCCAAAGTATCCGAATATGCTCAAACGAGGTCTTGTGTTTAAATCTTTGTTGTAAAAAAACATAGTAGCGCGATAGATTTTTTTTTTAAAAAAAATGAATCGGTAGGAGAGTTGAGGAGAAGTTGCCGTCTCATTTAGAAAATGGAAAAGTGTGCTTTTTTAGGCTTACAAGGTGATCTCGTCCGTTTTTTTTTCTTTGATTGTTGCTGCTTGCGACCTCCTTGATCCAAGATGTAAATGACTAAACATGTCTATAGAGAGCCAAAAAGGAGTGGTGCTCAAGATAACAAGAGGATATAGAAGAACCAGATCAGCAAATGAGTTGCCTTGCCCCATTGGGCCTGTCATAACATGGGCTTATCTTGCCAGCACAATTGTCCGATTGCCCATTAAAAGATAATCGCGGTTGCTTTTTATATTTTAATCATATTCTTTTATAAAAATTATAGGTGGACAATTATTTTATTATTAAAGACAGTTTAAAGATGACGTATAATTTGGATGTTTATATATTTTAAAAAAGATGAATGAGTAAAGTTATGGAAAAAAGCAACATTCATTACTATTTAAAAATAGAGGAAGCGGGGTAGAAGCACAATGTTTGACATAACTATCCAGGGGGCGTTTGGATCCAAAGACTAAAATTTAGCCCACATCACATCATGTGAGGTTTCGGTGTTAGTTAGAAGTATTAAATATGGTTTAATTAGAAAACTAATTACACGGTTGAGGACGATTAATTAGGCTTAATAAATTCGTCTTGCCGTTTAGTGTAATTATTTTATAATTAAACTATATTTAATATTTCTTACCGGTGTCGAAACATCCGATGTGATGGGGCTAAAATTTAGCCGGAAGGATCCAAACTGGATCTAGGGGCTAAAATTTAGCCCACGTCACATCGGTTGTTTCGGTGTTAGTTAGAAGTATTAAATATGATTTAATTAAAAAAACTAATTACACGGTTGAGGACTAAACGGCGAGACGAATTTATTGAGCCTAATTAATCCATGATTAGCAAATAGTTACTGTAGCATCACTTTTGGTAATTATGGATTAAATAGTCTTAAAAAATTCGTCTCGCCATTTAGTTCTCATCTGTTTAATTAGTTTTATTTAATCTTTTAATAACTAGCGTCCAAACATTCGGTGTGACGGAAACTAAAATTTAGCTCGTAGATCCAAACGGGCCCTTAAAAGTGGAGGAAGCAGGGGGTAGAAGCACAATGTTTGATCCGGTGTATGTTCATGACACACCTCTTGAATATTGACACATTCTTTTTTTTTTTCGAGAGAGAGATTGACACATTCATTTTTAAGTACAACCAGCCCATGTTAACGCAATTTGGGACGTGCCGGCAGCACCTTCCATCCAAGGTTTGCACCCGGACCACCACCGCACCAAGATATGGGTCGCTGCCTGCCTAGGATCGAATCCACGCGCCGCCGTTCCCGTTCCGCCCCTGCCCTGCCCTTTGCAAAGCCTTTTCCTCGCCAACGCACTAGCGCCCAGCGAACGCGCGGTCGTCTGGCCCGTGGCCAAGACACGGCAACCCAGCGCAGAGAGCCGCGCGGCAACAACATCAACATGCTCCGGAGAGGAACGCCCGCCGCCGCCTTGCTTCCCGTAGTCCTGCTGCTGCTCGCCGTGGCAGCGGAAGCGTCGGCGGCCGTGGAGCCCATGGAGGTCTACTTCTCGGCCGCGGAGCTGGCGCGCGTGGCGGGGTACGGCGAGGAGCCCGTGTCGTCGGTGTCCGTGGCCGGGCAGGTCGCCTGCGAGCTCTGCCTCCGCCCCGGCTCCGACCTCCTCACCTTCGAGCTGCCAGGTGCACACCAAGATATGCTCTCTGCCGTTTGCTCCGCCTTCCCATGGATTCGCTGGTTATGCTCTTTGCGTTAGTTTGATTAGCCGCTGCTGCTGCTTGATCAAGTCGCTCGCTGTTTCTTCACCCAGCATACATATCATAGCATAGCATGCCACATACCTGTGCCTATTTGGCATATGATTGATGATCATCAGCCTACTTTACTTCCCTGCTGTTTGACTGTTTCTTCAGCCACACGCGCCATATGATGATCGTCAGGTTAATAAAACCCAGTCTGGTTTCACCGAGCCATTTGGGAGGAAAAAAAGGGAACAACTTTTGTCCTCTCGTGGAGTCCCGACGGCAGGCTTTAGAAATTGTGGGCACCCATTTGGCATTAGAAAACCAAACCGCACCTTCCGGGCGATATATTCTTCTTCTTCTTCTTCCCTGATACAACCGCCGGAACCGGCCGCCAGACTGTCCCATAATCAAAGAAATTATCCTTGTGCCTCTGCCGTCTGTCCACGCACAAATTCCCCTTCTTGAACCATTCAGAGTCGACGACGACGACGGGTCCTTTTCGCGGCGGCCGGCGGGCGTTGCTGCTGCCGTTGCCGGTCAACGCCAGCGGCCGGGCAAAGGCACACGGGATAGATTAACGGAAGGGGAGAGCAAGAAGCAGCGCAAGGTCTGCTTCTGCTCTGTCCTCTCCTCCCAGGCAGAGTACACGACGAACTTTGTATAATCGTACTGTAACCTCCACACACCATACGATTAGTCGTTCAGTACGGCGTACCTGTCGACCCGACTCCTTGGTGGTCACTCATTCACATGCGTCACGCAGGGAGGATCGCCAAAGCAACAGCTTCACGAGAGGAATACTTTAGTTAGGGTGTCAGTGTAACACGGTTGTTAATCTCTCGTCATACGACGCGGCCTGCCCAACAAACCAGAGCACCCTGTCTTCTTCCTTTGGGTACGTACCCCATGCCCATCTACCCTCAACTGCTTTACGCAGGCAGCATAACCTTGCAAGCAAAATCTGCTCCATGCCACATATCAGATTATCAGCAGGGAAGAGGAATAATTGGGTAAGGTAGATTTGTTGGGACCAAAACCAAACATTCCTGCCCGTCAATGCCTACGCTACGCTACTCCGAATTGAATTTCTCGCGTGTCGCGTGCACGGTTAGCTCGCCTAATCCGCCTCCTCCTCCTCCTCTTGCTCTGTCACGTCAAGGTCATAAGTAGGAGCACATCTTGGGCCAATCTCCCGTTCCTTTCTGCGTGGCGCCATTCAGACAGTGAGCTCCACCGAGAACGAGCTGCTGCTAATCAACCCCCATCTGGCCACTGCCTGATTTGATGCGTACGATGGCGGCGCTCTCTGATTGTTTGGTCGAGAGGCACACCTGTCTGTCTCCCCGCCCGACCCGGTGCTGTCGCCACGGACTGATCGAAAGGGACCTTATCTTATCATCTTAATAAAACACAGATGCAAGAGAAAAAGAAAGGCACTGGAGGCGTGCTCAGGACCCGTTTAGCTTTAGCGACTCAGAATTGTTGCTCCCCTGTTACATCTCGCGAGCCGGTGCGCTCCGAATGGATTCCATTCCATGTAGCGCCCTTCTCGGTCTCCCTCGTTGGCGTCAACGGCTGTACCTGTAGTTCCCCGTATCGCAACAATTTCCCGTAGAAGATGTGTCCACTTGCAACGGTACGTACGTCAGTACTACGTGGTGTGCCCTGCATCTTGCAACCACCGTATGCCGCCTGTCCTTGGTCGTGGAGAATCTTCGTTAGCATAAAGCACTACTCAGCACGACCGCGCCATGGGCTTCTGATGGTGGGCCATAGAAGCCCATCCCAACACAGTTTATGCGTGTTTGAGGTTGCTGCTATTACAAACCCATCCTAGTATTTCCATTGGAATGTGAGCCCATTAAGGAACAGGGGGGCGGCGACAAATAAGGACGACAAGAGAGGGTTGAATTGAAGCTAATTTAAAATACAACCACAAATATTTCTTATCGATGACACGTCGACACCAAAACCATGTAGCCATGATAGGCCTACTGATGCTAGAAGCACATAGTCATGGTAGATCTAAAAATGCGAAAACTATCGTTATGCAAGAAAATCTCAAACGAACAAAGACTACAAGAGAAGAAGGTAAGCAAATCAACCACCTCGCATCGGATAATTCAACGAATCAGTCCATCAACACATCCTTTGCGCAGGTTAGAGTCTTAAGAGATATATGTGTTAAAAGTCGATAATCAAATCTAATATTAGTAGAATTAAATAATTTAGAAAAGCATATATGTCTATTTTTGGATACTTATTTTTTAATGAAAGCATATGTTGGTTGTTTAGTTTTTAATGAAAGCATATGTTGGTTGTTTAGATTAATATTTAGCTATTTAGTTTGTCTTTAGTAATACAAAGTTTGACGATTTATATATGATTTTTAAAATGTGTTTTGGATTATCTATCCTAATAATAAGGGACTGCAATATAGATACAAATTTAGGTGTTATTTATATATGTTTTTGTCATTAAAGGTGATTTGATCATAATGTACATTTTCATATTTATGTCAATTTTTTAAAATAATGTAAATGATCATAATCGATTAGGTTAAAAAAAGGGTGCCAAGCATTTAAAAATGACCATATTAATAGAAATGTGCTAGAAATTTGTTGGAGATGCTCTCCTTTAAAACAATGCATAAGGAGTACTATCTCTATTTCAAATTATAAGTCACTTGTACATGATCCCTATGTTTCTATATGGGCTAGTATTATTAACACATATAAATTTAGAATTTTATAGTATAATTTAAGACCCACAACTAATTCATTATCTTTCATACATAGATAGTCTAATAGAATACTCTTGTACATGTTTCCTTTATATTTATCCGTATACGATTATTGAGGTATAGATAATATTTATCTTTCATAATAACATAATGGGTAATATATATGTAAATATATCATATGTGGGCTACTTTAAATTACATATTGGTATGGTGGACATTTTATATGCAAATCTGGTGACCCTTTTTAAATTATCGTTTATAATGGTATAGTGGGTAATCTATATTTTATAATGCCACAGTGGATAATTTAATGCAAATTCAGTAAGATAGAGCTGCACAAATTTGACTTTATTGAAAATCCAGTAAGATAGAGCTCCACAAATTTCCAAATCAGCATATTGGTACCACTTTGTGTTCTTTATAATAACAACCATATCTCGATAACCTCGCATTGGATGATAACTTGTGTATTCTTGTCTGAATAATCAGGTGCTAAGGTAGCAGTAACCTGTGAAACTGAAGGGGTCAACAACCACCAAGCGGCTAACTCTGCATTTGCTACGACGGACGAGTACGGCAACTTCTCAATCGATCTCCCTTCCCACCTCCACGCCACGCCGAACATAGAGAAGGCCTGCGCCGTGAAGGTGCTCCAGCTCCCGGCAGACACCTCCTGCCGCCTTGGCCACCGCCCCGGCGCCACCTACGGCCTCATGCTGTTGTCGTCCGAGGAAGACGGCGTTCGAGCCTACACTGCCGGGGTGATACGGCTGCAGAACGGTGGTGCGCCATCGGACAGGTGTGTGAGTGTGGAGATCATAACTGAAAGAAGAAGATGAACAGTTGTTGGAACCAGAAGAGTGATAGGATACGGTACAGTGCTGCGTCGCTACTACTACTGTTGCTTCGTGTTCGCAACAAAGTACGCCGCGTAGCTTTTTGTGTATAAAAAAGAAATACGCACGTTGCCTAGCAAAATGTTCATTTTTCGTTTGAGGAAGTATACAGATCATGAATCGGGTACTCGAAGTGCAGACGTCCAGAGCTGCTACTCTGCTGGCCCAACATCTTGGATCAGGTGCCCAATAGGCAGCACAAATCGGCCTCGTGGGCCTCACAGGCCGGTGAGCCCATCGACAATACCCAAATTATTACTGTAGTTTTTTTAAAAACAAATACCAAAATTAGTATCTCTCGTTGCACGCGCGCGCGGCACGAGATGCTGCCGCCGCCCGCCGTCTGCTGGCAGCAGCAAGGTCGGCGGCGGAACGGAATATGAAATCTCGATGAATCGTGGAGCGCGCGCACCTCATAACGTGGGCCGGACGTCGACGACGACGCAGTTGTTTATCGAGGTCAAACGTAACAAAGATGATTTCGCAAAGAATCGAATCCAAATGAACCCCCATTTTAATTTTTAACAGACATGCACCCGCTGCGTGCGCATGAGTTGAGTTGGGGCGGGGGAATCGATCAGTTAGCCATCATCAAGTCCTCAATGGTCAGCTCACGCGGTTCATGCTTGTCGTGCCTCATTGGTTTCAATCCCCGGATTGGAAGGAGGATAAAATAGCACCTTCCGCAATCCGCATGCAGATGCTGCGGTGCTTGGAATAAATCCTGGTGGTGCTAATGTGTAGAGGTTTCAGGATTGTGTATGCAGTTCATCATCTGTCGGAGATGTCAATGTCGCCTAAGTATGCAGAAAGAACAGCATAGTAATGCATCGATAATTTCTTTCCTTCTGTAACTTGTTTTTTTGGCTTTGATGATATAGAAGTGTGGAAATGGTTTTAGCCCTTTTTTTAGGCAAATAGTGCTTAGTCCTAGACATGAAGAACGGATATTGTCCAAAATATATAAAAAAAATAATCGATTGCGATTCCATTTCATCTCAAATGAATCAAAATCATGTCATGACTCATGACACATAAGGTTTTCGATGTATCCTTGTTACGCTTTGTTGTTCCTAGGATGACTAGGATCCTTATATGCACAAATCCTGAATTTAGTAGCCTCTCTAACCATATACTCCACTATATCTTTATCTAAAAAATACCATATACTAGATGCTTATCCTAGAATTATTCAAAGATATCATTCAGTTAGGTCCCTAGACAAAAATATCCTCCCTAGGCCCTAGCTGTCTTGGCTTCCAAACTTGAGGAATCTTGGCGCTGGCCCATGCCGAGGTCAGAGCCCTGCCCTGAGCTACAGCACAGTCGCCAGTTTAGCGTTTTACACATTTGTCAGTTGTTTTTACCACCACAGCTTATTAGCATCACTGCATCACAAGACTTTTTTTTTTTTTGAACGTAGCATCACAAGACATTAGCAACCACCACTACTACGTTGCTGACCTAACAATGATTCAAAGATCTATGCCCAATCCTTCTCTGAAATAGCAAGCATGACAACACCAACAACCATGTTCCTGCTGCCTGCCTGCTCGCATCATTGGATAGCAGCAACAACACGGAGCAGCAACCTGCGATGTGAGGTGGCGGAGGCTGGCTGTGCTCCGACGCGGCTCCCATGTGTGGCTTGTGGTTTTCGAAGACGGCCGTACGGCCACCCGCAAAAGAAACGGCAATAATACGCTTGTTAATAAGCGGCCTTTCCATGGCCCGAAAACGCAGCCTAAGCATGGAATCCGAGCATGTGATTATCACATGACCCCAGCTGAGACGGGGCTTGACTCGATTGCATCAGCATTCGCACTCCCAAGGGCCCATGGCATTGCCCCCATTCTCAGTTCCTGTCCGGCCATGGTGATCTCGGCTCTCGGCTCTCGGCTCATCAGTTATTCCTGCATGGTTGCTCGTCAGATTCCAAGTTTCCAATTAAGGGCAGTTTAAATAATCTCCCACATTTTTCATTCGCACACAAGGAAAGGCATCATCACTTCATCAGAGAACACAAATGATCAGCACTGGAGTTCAGATTCAGACTAGAAGAACCATATCTCCCCCTTGAGATGCAGATGCCTGTACGGTTCCATACCACTGATATCTCAGCGATATCATTAACGCTCTTCTTTAATACCAAGATGCTCAAACCTTTTACGCGTTCTCGAAAAAGAAAAGAAATCATCAAATGCTCATCACGAAATAGAAAACCTCTCGCTCGAATTTCTGGTGGAATAATGTGACATGACATATACTGAACACGCCATTTATATATCTCCCCCTTTAGAATACCATATCATCTTCTCCAAGTTGAGGGCTCAGCCAGGATCGCGTGCACACTGTGCAGCCGACCAAGACAGTTCTGCAGAGTAGACGGAGGCGCCTACCTTACCCACTAGGCTTAGGCTACTCAGCCCTGTCCTGCCGGCCATCTTCCCGGAATCGATTTCCATTTCATTTCGAAATAGCCACCTACGATGCACCGATACTGGATACTGATACTCCGATACTGATACTTCGATACGGCGATACGGCGGCTACGAGAAATAAGGATACTCCGATACTCCAAGTATATAAAAAAATTTAATAAATAAAAATAACAATGAAGATAATTAAAAATAACATGGTTCAATAACACATCTCAGACAACATAGTATTTTGTTTTTGCAATAAAGTTCTAAAGAGAAATGAGAGATGACTAATAATATGAGATAGTAAGTAACATTTAGCTGCATGGCAAGACTAAATGAGATTTGAAGATTAAGGTTAGTGTATCGAAGTGGGCCATAAAGTATCGAAGAGGTATCGAAATGTATCGAATAAGTATCGAAATTAATTTTATTTAATTTTTTGCCTTTATTTTCTGATACTTTTCCGATACAGTATCGAAGGAGTATCGGAGTATCGAAGTATCCGATACGTATCGAGATACTGATACTGTACTTCGGTGCAGTATCGGTGCATCGTAGATAGCCACCAGCATATATATATCAGTGAGGAATATATCTAGCTAGCAGGACATGAAATCTAGCTCAGACCTCAGAGAGGATGCTACTTTGTCCTAATAATCACCCAGAAATTAAATCCTAATTGTGGCATCGATTCGGTGTCAAGAGGGACCGTTGGTCTACAAGCTCCAGAGGCACTGTCCCCTGGAGCGTCATCAGAATTTGTGCCAAGTAGACGGGATGCCGCATGTGCCAGTGCAGCGGCAGCCTCCCGCTTCCAAGAAGGGGTAGATGCCCCTTAGGCCCTTACCAAGATGATGTTATGATATGCACAAGTTGGCACTTGGCCGGCAGCGGGGAAGACGTGAGCTTTCATCGCCTCCTACCTATATAAGCCAGCGAGATGCTTTCACTTGACCACACCATTGCAGAAGCAGATCCAGCAGTAGTGGCGGTGCAGAGCCTTCCTTTGCCTTCTCACTTCTCAGAGCAGGCTCCACGGCCAGCCGCTGTTCTTCTGATGGACAAGATGAACAAGCCATGGAGCCAAGGAAAGCGCAGGGCAGGAGGAGGAGGAGGAGGGCTCAGCAGGGTGCTGAGGGAGCAGAAGGCCAGGCTCTACATCATCCGGAGATGCGTCGTCATGCTCCTCTGCTACCATGACTGACTGATCTCCTCCCCCTGCTGCTCTTCCCTGGCCATTGACTGTCTCTAGGTGCTCTTGTCGATTTGATCTCTGTAGTTTCTAGCTTGTAGGGTTGACGATTCTTTGGTGTACATAGGCTAGTTTCTCAGGTAGCTACTGACGGGCCTCCATCCTCTACATCCGTGTGTTGTGTTACTGGTTCTCAGTTTTTTCACTCCTAAGCCCTACAATGGCAAGGATGTACTGCTAGATGTTGTCTTTTTGTATTGGCTCTCTACATAAGTGCAAGATTAGGAAAAAGAAAAAGGTTGTCTTGTAGTATCTGCTTTTTGTCTTGCATTCAGATTCACTCCGATACAGCTGGTCCTGGGTGTTCAAATCGAATCTCTGCTAACATCAAGATAAATTTTGAAGAGTTGTTCTGTGGCTAAAACTTTATGCAAATAGCCAAAAAGTGCAAAAATTATACTAGTATTTCTAATCGAACGGGAAGCACGTACGTACTGTTAACCGAAGGCCTAATTGAGATCATGGACTGCAATGCTGCTAGCTATCGTCTGAAAGAACAAATCTTAGCAGTTTACATTTTTTTCTAGGTATTTGAATACTGTTTGGAAATGGGCACTACTAATGCGCGTGGAATACTCCCCAATTTCCAGGTGTACTCTTTTATCTTTCAACTCTTTCAACTAGCAAGGAACATCCTTTTTTTTGAAAGAATAGATTCCTTACAGATTGGTAAATAAACCATCAAGTTGACAACTTGCCGTGGTACTTTTAGTTTTCCAGCAGCAATCAAAAGAGTTTCCCCCCAGAAAAAAACATAGTTTCAGACTTAAACTACAAACAAATGAAGCATGAAAATCTGTGCAAAAATTAATTAATTAATGGCCTAATAGTACTACAGTACTACAGGGTACAGTGAGCATCAAGCACTGGACCACAACTACATGAGAAGCTTCAAGGCACTTGCATGTACAGGCAGCACTGAGCTGCAAATGACCTGCCTCTCGTTCTTGAATTCTGAAATTTGAGATCCACAGCTCATTGTGAACAGAAGGCTGGCAGATCATGTCAGGTGCAAAAAATGCAGTCTTATCTTCGACAATGGCAACCGACTATATGGTTGAACTGAAAGTGTTTTCTAACATGAACGACTAGGCATGGATTACAGAAAACCTATCAACTGAGCATGCTGGCCGGTTTATGCATGACCACCTAGGGAGTTCAGATGTCTCAGCAAACATCTTAGCGATATTTTTTTGTTTAAATCCTGTCTTTTCTCCATGAGAACGATACATTTAGCGTTCTAGTCAATTGAAGAATTGAAATTTTTGTCGCATTTTTTCAGACATTCAGTTAAGCGTTTCTGCATTTGCTGCCACAATTTGTAGCGACCTCTAACCAGCAAGTCCTGGCTCTCACGAAGTCACCTTCAGCGAAGTCGAAATGTCGAATGCTGCTCTTGCAGTCGATCGCTTACTCGCTACAACACTTCAACCTGAAAATAGGGCGTACACTTGGCTTATTACAGAGATAAACTTAGATTAGTGCAAATTGGGTCACTTCTTCCAAACCGCCGTTCCTTTTTAATTACATAGAGTCGGCAAAACCAGCGGTTTACAGCATGGGAGCTCGATCGCTTCAACGCTTAATCCTGAAAATAGTATGTAGAACACTTTGTTTAGTACAGGGATCAACTGGTTAGTGCAAATTGGGTCACTCACTCCCAAACCGCTGTTCCTAAACCTGGGTTGGCAAAACCAGCAGTTTACCCGCTATTGGAGCTCACGACAGAGCTGCGTATCGTACAGCCAGTTGCTGTACTTGATTCAGATACCATGTCCAGGTTCAGGTCACTGCTGTGAACGAGGAGCTTATAAATGTAACTAACAGCTCGCTCGCTTGCTCTCCAGTGAAGCAGGCCACAGGCCATTACTTGTAGCACTGCTTTACTTTATCAGGCTGAGTCTAATGGTATTTTTCAAACCCTATTCTCTGTGACTGTTCCGACTGTCCTCCTCTTTGTCTACAGTACAGCATTTATGTCAAACAGTGCAAAACAGTATTTTAGAAAACCACTTTACAGAACACCATTGGACTCAGCCTCAGCAACCAAGTTTTGGCGGCTTCTGCCTGCAAACCAAAGATCAGGATTCAGAAAGGGAGAAAGGCGTTAGATCGATGCTTCCACGGTTCGTTGGATTCTTTTACAATTCAGGAAGGGAGAGAGTCACCACACAAGAATTCGACAGAGAGGTCCAATTATAGATGCACGTGAGCAATGAGACACTACTACCCTCTGTCAACTATTTGCATCTGTATGAAAAGTTGAAAACTCGCTGAGCTGGTGCGTTAGTCAGTCTTCAGACCTTGATCATTAGCAGAACATATGAAAATGATGGCTTTAACTGGAGAGGTTCAGAAAATCAGAAGTGCTAGCTGTAGAAATGTGATGCGATATGGCATATGGCATGTGAGATGCGACTCTTTTTGAGATAGCCGTGAGGACTGGGATCTGCTGAAAGATCAAAGAACGATGACCTGCATTGTTCACATTTCACAGTATAAAAATGGCTGAAACTGCTGAGAATACATGTCAGTGATTCAGTGTATCTGCGAATGTGACTGCTCATGGCAAGTCAAACAGTTAACAAATGCCATGGCAAACGCACGACTGAAGAAGCTGAGGAATAAAAAACACAGCAAGCAAGATGGGCGTTGGTCAGCCTCCAAAGTCAAACAACCGGATAGATTTTTTTTGGCGTTGCAAGTCAGAACCTGTTGTTCGCACTCGCAAGAAGGGAATTTTTTTATCATGTCTGAGTGTTTAGTCGTCGGTCGGTCGGTCGGTGATGTGGGCAGTGGCTGCTGAGCTGGACCCGTTTACTTTTGCTTGAGAGTCAAAGGGTGTTGTTTTGGGCTTTTGGCTCTGTTGCACTGCAAAATGTAGGAGATCCTTTGGATGGAATAACCGACATTGGCCCTACTCGGCAATTAAGTTCCAACGCCTAGCTTCATATAGAACATCGATAGGCGAATTATACATATACATACATATATATATATTAAAGATAGAAAAGGTTTCGTTTTTTCTAATTTACAATAAATTTATCATGAATTTTTAATGATTGAACACGATATCTATTATTTATTATTATATTAATAAAGGAGTGTTAAAAGAAGCCGCCACGTTCGCTGAGAGGGTCTAGAAATTCCCACGTTAATCGAGAAAAAAGAAAAACCCTCCGCCGTTGGATTTTATGAAGATCTAACGGCCTAAATTGAATATAGAGTCCATATTATATATGTAGATTGAAGTTTATACCATGCCATATTTTAGTACTAATGGTTTCTAGAAAAAAGACAAAACGAAGATATATTATTCCGTGTATATAGTATCCTACGAGAAGATATACTATTCGAACTTCGGACTTGAAGAGACATGTCCGATTGATAACATGTTTTCATCTGCATCTACCGAAAAGAAAGAAGATAAACTATATTCTGACTTGGAGACAGATAAGAGTTATGCCACGTTCCGACTCAAAATAAATAAAGAGTCCATAATACTGTATATAATTGAACTGATGATTCGACGTGTAGCCATTAGTGGCCACCTAGGAAAAAAAAGAATTGCACAGTACAAACGTAGACACTAATAAATAGTACGTTCATGCCGATGAATATATACACGCACATTCTATCTTATAAGCACATCTGAGGTTCCGAGCAAGTGAAGAGGTAAAATCACCACCTTCGTAAAACCGTACCCCCGACATTAGATTTTATAAATTTCTAACTATCTACATTAAATTATAACGACTCAAAATAAATAAAGAGTCCATAATACTGTGTATAATTGAACTGATGATTCGACGTGTAGCCATTAGTGGCCACCTAGGAAAAAAAAGAATTGCACATTACAAACCTAGATACTAATAAACAGTACGTTCATGCCGATGAATATACACACGCACACTCTATCTTATAAGCACATCCGAGGTTCCGAGCCAGTTAAGAGGTAAAATCACCACCTTCGTAAAACCATACCCCCGACATTAGATTTTATAAATTTCTAACTATCTACATTAAATTAAAAAAATAATAAAATATATATTTCTTATATCATCCAACACTTTAGATTCAATTACTATAGTTTCATTATACAGTAGTATTAAAATAAGCCACCAAATCCACTTACAATGTTTATAAATTGCCACCTTAATCAAAAAATTATAGATCAATGGTTTTTATGAACATATAATATTCTATATTAAATGAAAAGCAAATCTATATAGTTATGGTTTCAAATGGTCTAAATAAATCTAAGAATTTCATAATAAACATAATCTAATAAGAATCTAGATTTTGCAAAAACAAAAGGAGAAAAATACCTCAATATATATTATCATATTAAGGAATTGTTAAAATAAACTACCATGTTCGCTTATATGGTCTAGGAATCATCACATTAATTATATAATAAAAAATCTACACCATTGGATTTTATAAACACCTAACCAAATATTTTGTCACAAATGATACTAAGAAAAAAGGATGAAAGATGAAAGAAATTAAAAATTCACACCATTGGATTTTACAACATGTAACATGAATGTTAAAAGAAGCCACCAGGTTCGCTGAGAAGGCCTAGAAATCCTCACATTAGTCGAAAAAAAAAGACCTGCACCGTTTGATTTTATGAAGATCTAATGGTCTACGTAAATCTAAATCTAAAGATTTTATATAAAATTGTATATTCAGAATTCCCTTCTTTAGTAATCATGTGATATTCTAATTTCTAAGGCAAACTCACGAGTCCCATTGGATAAGGAGACCTAGAGGTATATGGAATATATATTCTTCTTTTCAATATAAATAGATTCCTTTTCCCCTCCTATATGCATTCTTAGCAAACTGCCCGTGCGTTGCAACGGGAGAAAAAGAACCTTAAGCACCTCTAGGTCAATACATATAAGAATAACTTTGCAAATAAATTCCATATCGTATTGTTTTAAATTTTTTCTTGCATGTGACCGAAATTAGCTGGTGTCAGTTTAGTAACAAATATTATTTTTTGTTTTTCCGCAATATATAGAACATCGAAAACGGAGTCCATATATGACATGTGTATCTGTTTTCACGTAGGCTGCTCCTGCCGTCTGAATCGGGTTTCTGAATCAATTGTAGGCCATATTGTCTTGATGATTTTCGTTAATTGCAAGCGAAATTTTAGAGTGGTGTCAATTGGGTTGGAAATATTGTTATTTTAGCTTTCTATTGATACATAGAAGGTAAAAAACGGAGTCCGTATGCGATTTGGGCATCTGTTTTCGCGTGGGCGGCTCCTGCACTCTGGGCTCCCCAATAAATTTCACGTTATATTGTTTCAAAGATTTCAGTTGACTGAGACCGAATTTTAAAGGTTCACTGAGAGGGCCAAGAAATTCTAACGTTAATCAGAGAAAAGAAAAACTCTCCACCATTAGATTTTACGAAGATCTATCGGTCTATATTGATTCATATATTAAATATATAATATATAATTGTAAGAGGAAAAAATACATACCAACTCCACGTGAGGCATCTTAATTGGAAAGCGAAACTTTCTAAGTCTCAGGACTAAAGTCCCAAACGTATCCGTCCGTCAAATGCTTCCAAAACCGAAACCAGTAATAAGGTAAAAGAAAAGATTCAGCCGATCAAATCCTACTCTACTTCTAACGCCTCACCATTTAATTTCTGTCTCCACGCCACACAAAGGCGAATATCATGCATCATCATCTACTTTTGGTCTTCACGCCACACAAAGATATACATGCATCTAGGTCAAAGTACAGAAACATGGCATGCTAATATCGATTGCGAGTATATATTTCTCAAAAGATTTCTTCGTAAATTCACACTGTCAAGCAGAGATAAAAAAGAGAGAAAGCTCACCACCAAATATACACCATTATATTTTATAAACATCTAACCATCTATTTTAAATCAATGATTCAATATCAAATAATACTAACTAAAAAAAGAGAAAGATCATCGTTGGTTGCCCTCACCATCTAACAGTTTAATTAATCCCAATATTTCGTATCAAATATAAATAGCAAAAAAATAATTTTACTATCTATACATTGGATGTTGTGGTAGACTTCACCGGTGGGCTAATTTGCGACGAACGTATTTCGAAGTTTGGAAGCACCATCGATCTAGACTTGACAATATCTTAGGTTTGTTTGTCAAAGTGAGAGTTGAGGTTACGTTGTACACCCAACAAGTGCAAATTCCGTAGTGTTCATATATACTAAATATTTGTAAACTTATGTCAAGAATTTGTCAAGTCATCGATATTTAGTTAGATTTGAAACAGGCAAATACTGCAAAGTGTTGTGTAAAAAAATATTGAAATAATAAATATGAGAATTTTTTCAAAAAAAGGAGAGAGATAAATCTCCATTGTTGATTATGAAATGTAGTATTCTTTGTGTCAATAAACAAATTTATCATGTTAATCAGTGAAAAGAAAAGAAAATATGTCCACAATATAGTTACCCAAGTTATAGCAAGAAAACTTTGTTTCTTATAAATTTTAAATATAAAAAGGACTTATATGATATATAAACAAAAACATATTTTTTTGTTTATTTTTCTATATATGGCCCAAAAACATGACTCAAAAAACAAAGTTAATATTTACCTACAATTAAAGGAAAAATATGGCATAAGGAAAGAAATGGACAATGAGGAAAACAAAAGAGAAACGATATGTTTGATCGAGTGAGTTGGCTCCTGCAACATAAATCTACAGTGCTTTAGGAACGTTGAAATTGAACAGCAGTGGGCTACGTGTGTGTCGGTAGACTTGCACTAGGGGGGAGTGAAGCCGCCAGAAAGAACCGTCTCAATATCAATTGATTTTGTATCTGTCATTGTCCAACTATTAAGCAGTAGATGCCCTCCACATGATGGAGATCAGCATTCTCACTATCCGCACAAGTCACTGACTAATTTATGAACCAACAAATTCATAACTTTATCCTAAATTACTATGAGCTGCTCTCACTTGCCTCCAACAAGAGAAAAAAAAAACAATATCTAAGCCATGACAACATATGTTTCTTTGTAAAAATTAGAGCTATCTTTTCTTCAAGTAAATGGAAAAAATATTCATGAAATCCTAATGAGATAATGTAAACTATAAGCATTGCATAACTTTTGTATTTTAGCTTTTATTTTTTAAAAACGTACTTAAGTGTAAATTCAAAACTAGATGTAAATAAACATTTCATTGATAAAAAGTACAACATAAGGAATTAATTAAAGAAATATGGATATCAGGGAAAAAGCTATGGTAATGATTTAGAACATTGTGGATAACTTTTATTAAATGTTTCTTAGGATACTTAAAGATAAACAAACTAACTTGTTTTTTTTTAAAAGGTAATATGGCTTCATACCCACAATGTGTTAACTAATGGAAACATGTTATAAAAGTAATACAATAAAATAGAAAATTCCAAGGAAAAAAATATGTATTCCTCAGAAGCAATAAAACATTACAATCATAATGCTGAAAAAACAATCACATTAGACACAAATAATATATTGAAAATGCTAGCTACCCGCGCTATTTGCGTGGGCCAATTTGCTAGTTATGTTTTAAAAAATAGTTTACCTTTACGCTGTTTTGGGGTGGTTTTTATCAGTACTTAAGGGACTCAAGTTACCTGGTTCTGTAGTTTTATAGTTTAAGGTTAGAAATCGAACAACTATAAGATCGTAAAATGGATTTTCAAGCACCAGACGCATAAAGCAGAGCATTCGGTTAGTATTAAGGCCCACTAGTCCATCAACCCGTGCGTCGCACGGGTTAGTCTCAAGGCGCACACATATTATTATGTGTATATCAAAATATGGATAATTTCAATAAGTTATTTTAGATATTTTATCATAACAATTAAAGATGGTTAATTTAGATATAACCTTGGGAGGTTATTTTATATGATTTTTACCATAGAATATGCAATTTAATTAAGACTTAGACCATTTTTATAATTGTGCATTCGTGTAATTATTTAAGAAAGGATCATATCTAATCACTATTAATATTTTAATCTATCTAATTAATGGTTAGATGTTTTCAATTGTTATGGTAGTTATTTTAGGTTATCCATACAATTGATACTACTGCATTGTAGATGCCGCTAAATATATGGCTGGATTTTTTTTGAGAATTTCTAAAATTTATCTATTTTTCTAGAACGCCTCGTAATTAACACATCTTTTAGATCTTTGAATTAGTAATAGGAAAATTATCTATAAACCTATGTTCCCATAAGATTCAGAGTCATATGAGACATTAGTGTCATAAATACGCTCTAGTAAGATTTATAGTTATACGGGACATTTCTGTTATCAATTCATAGATAAATTTAGTAGTGATGGAAGTTGAAAATTTAAAACTTATACATATTTTATCTATTTTTTTTAGACAATTGCTATAGTGTTTTGAAATAACTACAGATCATGAATTTAATTTATCAAAAATAGATATATATGAAGACTTTTGACCTCCTCGAAGATAATAGATGAACTATATATTTCTCATTTTGTTATGTAAAATAGCATAAATTTTTTCTACCACTGTAACACAGCAAAATACCTGATACGATCTCGATCTATGCTCATATTTACGTGATATTAAAAAAGTAATGTATCTAACCCTTTCAATGTTTGGGAAGGTATTATACAGCTGTGCGTTTCACGTGAGGCCATATGAGCTACATGTTTTTTATTAATTAATTATTGAGATTTTGCTCTCCAATGAATCTATTAATTTAGATATCGCTCTCCAATGGATCCGAATCTTTTAGCCTTCTAATTAATAATAGCAATATTTTTAGTTAATATGCCAAATGTTGCCGGTACGGCGATTTAAACCGTGGTCTCCTACTGACGTAGGCTTTTTTAATTAATACGCTAAATGTTGTCGTCGTGGAGATTTGAACACTTGATCTCCTGCCTCTACATTTGCTGTGATTGGCATTTTTAAATTAATACGCTAAATATTGCCGGTGCGGAAATTTGAACCATCGATGTCTTGCCTCTACATTTTTTTTAGCGCGCTTTAAAAATAGTGTTTTTTTTTGTTTTAAAAACAGTGCTTTTTTTTACGACCTCCAATTAGTAATAGTAAGATTTTTTTTAGCGTGTTTTAAAATAGTGCTTTTTTCTTTAAAAATAGTGCTTCTTTTACAACCTCCAATTAGTAATAGTAAGATGGTGTTTAATTTGGTGAAGAAAAATTAAGCAAGCAGACACATTATGTGATAACATCGGTGTGTGTACACTTGCAAATGTAAACTCCGAACAAATGTGTGTGTACGCTTTGCAACAAAAAATATAAGAACTCATCGGACAAATATCTGTGCACCTTGACAAATGATACTAAATCATGAAATAAAAATGTGTATACCTAAAACAAAATTATATGAACTCATGGAACAAATTATATCAACTTGTGGAATAAATATTTGTATAACTGTGCATAAACAAGTTATACAACTCATGGAACAAATATTTTACACCTCTCATAAATTATACAAACTTACATAGCAAGATTTGTAAACCAAGAACGAATACACTATGGAGGTAGAAAAATATTTAACCATGAAAAAAATTGACGAATTTAATAACAGGAAATGGGGAAGCCGGGGAACTAATAAAAAATATAAAACAAGGGGATACCAAGATATTAAAGAAAGAATTGATGAAAATAACGAAAAATAAGAAAATAATTATATATTTTTTAAATGAATCGGCAGGTGAGTTGCCTACATATTATAATAGAGAAGACACTAAAAGGCCAAAACAAAATTTGACTATATAGAGACTATTGGACTATAACCCAGCAAATGTTGTGCCATGCTAGCTCACGATCTACTCACTAACCTAGTTAAATGCTTCACACCACCGACTATATCCAAGCCAACTGCTCTTCTTTGGTCCTACTTACAACCAAGAAAGAGGGGCTTCAAAAGAGTCGAAAGAAATATTGAAGAAAGAGAAGAACAAAAGGACGATGAACTACAAAGAAAAATTCATGAAGATTTAAAAAGAAAAAGAACATAAAAAAGAAAAAAACGAGCAAAACATGAAGGAAACAAGAAGAACAAGGAAAAAGATAAAATGAAATAAAGAGGGAAAAGAGAAAAGAAACGAATCGCCGATCGCCGTGGCCGCCATTCATACGCGTACAGAAGCAGATGCGTACAGAATCAACCCAAGCGAAGAAAATGAAGATAACTGGAGTCGCATCCGCGACGTATATATTTTCCGGGAAATCCAGGCCAACTTCAGATGCCAATAGATTTTCGGACTCTGGTCCATGCATGGCCCATGGGCTGTCATGTTGGAGATCTAAATTGGTCTCTTCTAAGTAGAGTTTTCCATCATAACCATTTTGGTCTGATTGGTCCATCAGAATGCTCACTTCCTCACTGTCATGTGTCATGCCCACAGTTCAGTTCACACTTCTAGGTGGTGTTTGTTTCATTGGGATAACAAAAATCTAGATAATTTTATCTTATAATGAGCTCTAGAGAGTTTTGCCATTATCTACATCTCCTCGGATGTGCATTATTTGAATTTCAAAATCTCACCTCAACCAAACACCCTCTAAGTTCACACTTCTCTCACCTATTCACCAGGAAGACAAGTCACCGTCAGCGCACCTATCTGTGGCCTGCCGAAACTCCTGCAGGTCAGTGCAATAAGATCTCATGGATCTTGGAATAATTGCTCTCATAACATGGACCTAAGACGCCGCACTAACTTATTTTAAAAGAAGTGATTTTTTACGGTGCTTGAGAGGAACTCAGTTTCGGGCCTATATGTTTTTTGTTTCGGTCCATAAGTTTAGTGAGACAACCGTAGGAACCGTTGGTTTCAGACCCATGAAATCTAGGTTTCGGTCCACAACTTTGGTTCCTTTCGATTGGTTCCTCCTAAGTTTTAGCCATTAAATTAGAACCAATAAATGTCTACAATTAATTTCAAGCATGTAACAAACCTCTTAAAAGAAACATGGTCAGAAACTCAGATTAACTGATCAGATCGTGTTTGTTTAAATACTTTATATGACATGCACCATGCAGCTTTTTGATCGTTTGGAAAATAATATGGTCAAACTTCTATTAAGCTCTGACGGTCTCAACATCTTTGGAAATGACTCGCAAAAAAAACATCTTTGGAAATGTTTGGATTGCTCACAAATGTAGAGCGGTCTTGAAAAAGTAGTTACTATATCTTGGAACATATCTGAACAGAAACTAGCTGTCAAATTTAGACTTAGAAACCAATTTCTTGTTAAAATCTCCAGCATTTCTGATTATATAGAGTAGTAAAAATATTCTCCAGTTCATACAACAGGCATGCGTTATGCACATGAGTTTATCAGGGGCATCAAGCCCTCAAGCAGTTTGTTAATGTTGTTTCCTCCATGCTACATGGAATGAATCTCGATGAAATTCCTGCTCAGAGGTTACATGATAGTATAGTTCGTCAGCTAACTAAACATATAGTGCATAGTATAAAAAAGAGAGAGCGTTATTGGCCCATGAGCCTGAAGATGGAGATTGTCCCAAAATAAGTCATGACGACGTAATCCCCTTTGAATATAACTCAAAATTTAGTCATGGCACATATACTATTGTTTCAGGTATATGATTTCTTGTCCCTTGGATGATGATTAGGATCCTCTCCTATACGTTTAGTTGCAGTATGTAGCATCTCTAATCGTAATATTATATGCTTATCTCAGAATTATTCAAAGATATCATGCATACAGTCTGCTGCACTAGACAAAAATATCTTCGCTTATCTGTCCCTGCACTTTAAGAATCTTGCGGCTGTGCTGGCCCACTAAAAATATCTCGGCTTCCACTGAGAATAGAAGGCAAAGTCAGAGCCCTGTCCTAAAGACACGAGTATGCAATACCAACCCTGGCACTTGTATATTCGCCAGTTTTATAACAAAGGGGTACTGCATGATTTTTTCCTCAAAAATGTCTCTTTAGTTTTAAATTTACTCGGCATCTGTTTATTGTCTGCCTAGACAAATATATATAGTGAAATGAAAGGATTGGTTCATTAAGTAGAAAAACACACCCATTCTTCAAAACAAAAGGGAAACAAAGAAATGTACCTTCATCTGATGATTTTTAACGGGCGGGTTATGTTTGTCAATAAGAGAAAGATCCTGATGGGATACTGTGATCATGCATTCATGCATACACTCAACACATCGTTATCTTCCCTTACTAAAACGTATCACCATCTCCCAAGTAACCAAGTTGAGGGTTCAACCAGGATTGCGAGCACACTATGCATGAGCTGACCATGACAGTTCTACAGACAGAACTGCCTACCTGCTAGGCCACTACTACTAGCATCTTCATGCAATCAAAATTCCTGGCAATGCTAGCTTCTACTAGTTGGTTTGGAGTTTATTAAGACATGAACCCCAGGAGGAACTAAGCATTTCTAAATATCCTACTAATTATATAATCTATTCGATGCCAAGAGGCCTAATAATCAAAGTAGGAGTACTGTGCAAATTGAAAGGCTCTATGCACGTGCCCGACCTGTGGGGCTGAAGTGGTAGCCTCCAATTTGCCCCCATCTCCCCCGCTCTCTCGGAAATGACAGGCTAGAACATCATGGGTGCTCTCGGGGGCCTGAGGTGGTGCTCCACTGCTCCTGTCGTCCTCGTCACAATGTAAAGGGTACATAAAAACTAAGAAGCCATGAAAATTGTGTGTATAACGTTGATAAGAAACGTATATACTACCTCGTAAAATTTGAAACCAAAACAAAGTCAACGCAACGAGTTAAAACTACAAAGAATTAAAAGAGGCGGTGAGCACTGAACAGTACTCCGTACTAAATACAAACTGTGACGGAAAGTGCTCACCGATTGGTTTCTAATTTTTTACTCGGTGGATGAGTTTTGTTTACGGAGAGAGAGACGAAGGTAGGACCGACGCCTAAGAGGAGGAGGTGAATTAGGATTTCTAAAAACAAGGCTCACTAAAAACTATAACTACTAAGCAAAACCTATGCAAGTAAATCTATCTGTGTGCACTAAGATTTTGCTAAGTGTTGCTACTTTTACCGTGGTCAATTCTTGCAACCTAGTTTCACTTGGAAACTAACCTTTCAAGCTAGTCTAGGAATGTAAGCACACAATTGCAAAAATGTAAATGCGGAAACTAAAGAGATGGGCTAGGGAATGCAAACTCCCGATGACGATGATGGTAGCACACGGTGAAGACACGGAGATTTTTTCTGAGGATCGGGGAGACTCACGGTCTCTACCCCTACGTCCTCGTTGGCGCTCCACTAAATGCTTTGCTCACGCGTGGTCCTCAAAGGAACACGGCCTTGTTCATACAAGGGTGGAGGATGGCAAAGTGACTTTCGCGGAAGTCAATCAATCCCGGTCGGGTCTCCGGATATCCTCAGTACACACCCACCCGAACCTATCTCTCGCGTGGTCCTCCCGTACCACGGCCTCGCCCACACAAGGGTAGAGGATGGATAGGTCGCTGGGGTCTTCCGAGTCCTTCTCGCGGAGCTACCCCGCCATCTCCACTATGGGAAGCTTCGGCCAACTAGCCGAGGGCCTTTCTCCCTCTCACAAGATGGTGGCGGCCACTGCACACTCCGGAGGGTTTTGCAAGACTTACAGCCGGACTTGATACAAGGTCGTGCACGCAAGCACGGATACTAGACAAATAGGTCTAAGCCAAGATGCTAACAAACTCTCGCTATGCCGGGATGTGTCTATTTGCTCATATAGTGGTTGGGCTAACAAATGTGGTTGCTACACTTCAAATGGGCATGGAAATGTGTCTCAACACTTGTGCTAGGCTCAGGATACTCCAACCACGCTGGGGAGCCCGGCCAAGGGAGTATATACAGGCCTCACCTCCAAAACTAGCCGTTAGAGGCATTTTCCATTTTTCTACGTACCCACCACCGGACTGTCCGGTGCGTGTAATTTGTCTCTTCTTCGAGTCGACCGTTGCTCTGACAATGTGACCGTTGGAGCCTATCCGGTGCGTTGTAGGCCCGGGTCTTCAACGTGGATTGTCCTCGGTCTATATCGTCCGGTGGCACCACCGGATTGTCCGGCGGTGGATCCAGCGCCGGAGTCCGCCTCTGCCTTCTCAGTCTATATCGTCCGGTGGAGAGCCACCGGATTGTCCGGTACATGAATTTGCATCGGGTCTTCAGCCTTCGACTTTTGGGCTTTTTCTTCTCGCCGGTGCATTCGATGCGGCTTCGCCGGTCAGCGGAACCGCCGAATCAGGACCTTAGCTTACACCTTGATGGCGGTTTAGGCCTTCTCTTGTGCCTTTTAAGTCCTCATTTGAGGTGTTTATACCCCAAGTCCACCTTTTGCACCCTGAGACTTCAACAAAAACACTTGCACACCAATCTTAGTCCCATAGCACATATTGTCAGTTCAACCACCAAAACCACTTATGAGAACAAGGCTTAAGGGCTTATTTTCCTTACAATAGACACACTTGTTAACAATCTTCCGAGATTTCTCTTTTATGCCTCAACCGGCAAAAACTCACAGTAACATCATAACATGTATGGAAGGTGAAGCAACGAAATTGCGCAAATTATCTTACTGTTACTAATTGGATGTTCTTTTTTAAACATGCATATTAGTCCTCACCAAACACGTTAAAAAACATAAATCTTAGATATTCTCACGGAAATCAGAAACATCCCATCGTCTATCATGTAACTCTAATAATAAAATTATCAACCATTGCATTATGAAAGATGAGATAAAATAACAACTTGATTTGTATAAAAATTACCCAATATACCATTATGAAAGATAAAATAAAATGACTCCCTAAATTTAAAATTTACCCACCGTACCATTATAAAATATGAATTAAATAAGCCCATAAATTTGCATATAAATTACTACCATAACATTATAAAAAATAAATATAAATAAGCCCTAAATCTGCATATAAATTACCTAATATGCTAATAGATATTAAATAATTCCTAAATTTGCATATAAATTACCCACAATGCCATTGAAAGATGAATGAAAACAATCACTTATAATATTATTAAGGATCAAATTTATATCTTTTAAAACTCTAACATGTGTGAGAGCACGAGTTGGTGGATTAGTATATCCAATTTACAATCAAGTTATATATGATGGCCCAAACTAATTGATTGCGCAAACATGCAATGAAAAGCAGGTGAGCCGGGTTTATTGCCTTGCCAGATGTATCTAGCCAAATGGAGTATCCCACAGTAGTTAAACTGCAGTTGTGGAGTTCTCAAAATGTTTCATGACTTTCTTTTGGGAGTTCCCTAACGCTGATGGGACGCCCTGTGCCGCAGCCTACCACTTGGAAGAAGGGCAACATGATGCCTCTCCCTTCCAAGATGTTCATGGTGTGCCCCCCAAGCCAATGGCGTGAGCCCTTATTCCAACCTATATAAGCCTTCCAGGGGTTCTCGGTTGCACCGTAGACGCAGAGATGAAGATCCCGCAGTAGCGCGTAGCGGCGCGGGAGCCTTGGTGCTCGGTTACACCATCCTCCGTGCCTCTGTTCATCCATCCGATCCATCCGGGGGTGATGAACAAGCCGAGGAGTGGCCAGGGGAAGCGCAGGGGAGGAGGGCTCAGGCGGGTGGTGAGGGACGAGATGGCCAGGCTCCACACCATCTGGCGATGCGTCGTCATGCTCCTCTGCTACCATGACTGATGATGCCCTCCGATCCTCTACCTGCCTTGCGGTTCTTCCTGGCCATTGGTTTTTATCCTTCATTCCTTGATGTACAAATTGAATGGGTTGTTCAGAGTTCATTCAGATGTGCTGTCGATCATGTTGCTTTGATCTTCACTTCTAAGACCGTCTCTCCAACGCTGTATACATAGTGCTCCAGTGTATAGGCAGTCAATATAGTAAGTGCGTTGGAAACGGTCTAAGTCCTAAAATGACGAGGATGTACCGCGAGATGCCGGCATGTATCTTTTTGTGTATCTGTTGATCACATTTGGTTCTATGCGAAGTGAGGGGAAAAAAAACTTGTGCCCCAGTACATTTCAGGCTTACCCGTCTAGCAGTAGCTAATTTATAATACAGCTATTCCGGTGGGATCTAGAACATGTACTTTCAAACGACCAATCATTTCCCGTGTTAAAAGCCATTGACTAGTACATAATATAACCAAAATAAAAATTTTCAAAGAATCTTACTGTTATTTATTAGAGGTTTTCTTTAAGAACCTTCACATTAATCTTCGTGACACACTAAAGAAATTTCCTAAAAATTTTACATAAGATAAAAATCACTCGGCCACCAATTCGGTAAGCGCTCATAACACTAATGCCACATGAACTTTTTTCTAAAAAATTTACCTACCTTTACTATTGTAAAAAATAGTTTGGAGTGGTCTCCGAAATCTACATTTCAATTATCCATCTTTGCTATTATGAAAAATAACCTAAAGTATTCCATTAGTGTCATCCGAATTACCCATCAATTATATTTGCCTTATGCCATTAAAAAATAAACACCCAAATTTTGTATCTAAATTACCCACCTAATTTTTTTCTAAGGATATCCGATGAATTACTCACTTTTTTGGTATTAAATTTTGCTTACATATGTCATGAATTCCAATTTTCTCCACCAAAATTAAAAAAAAAGATCTAAACAACTTTCAAATGTAGTGTTGATAGGTAAATTATATTTTTTGGAAAAAAGTACCAATTTCATAGTTTAAGATTTCAAATAAATTAGGTATGAATTTTAGAGATTAAAATTATATTTATTGTTTTTAGAAAATACATATACGGGAGACCATTTTCTAACCATTTAGATGGACAAGTTTTTTTAATTTTTATATTTTGGACTCGGCGATCAAAG
This sequence comes from Paspalum notatum, assembly GCA_022530915.1. Classification (NCBI taxonomy): domain Eukaryota; kingdom Viridiplantae; phylum Streptophyta; class Magnoliopsida; order Poales; family Poaceae; genus Paspalum; species Paspalum notatum. Next base: position 38,108,379 of record CM039692.1, read on the forward strand.
ATATCTAGTTTTAAAGTCTGATAGCCAAAATCGAACTTTGATGGTAATTCGATGGTCAAAAATAGAGTTCTTACTAAAAAGTATCCCAAAATACAATACTCCTATATATACTTGTAAATTACCCATGTATGCAAGGTTTTTTTTTTTGAAAATATACGTCTTATTGTGAAGGGAGGTTCCAAATTGATTATAGAGGTCATTTTGCGTACTTAGTGTTCAGGGACAGATTGACTCCAAACTTAAAGTGACAATGCGGCGTCCCTGGCTCAGCTAACCACAACACATTATGTCAGCACGGGACTGGAAAATCGACCTTTTTTGTCATTAGTTTTCATCGACAAATTCCGATCACACATGTCCAATGTCATCCCCATAGTTTCCAATTTATACTAAAAGAAAAGGTCATGTCCATAGTTTATTGTCCTCCTTTCGTAATACACGTGATAACAGTATAAATATGAATCTGTGAAACCGACCAAGATGACTAGAGCGGGATGAACCTGCATGTATATATATAAGTTTAGATGGCATTTCCTAGTTTTTATTAAGCGCACCATCTCTTTTCAATCTAATCAAAATCACGGTTGAAGTACTAACTTTGATAAAAGGGTCGGAGTAACCGAAAACATTAGATAAACAAACACAAACAATGAAAAAAAAAACCAAGCCAAAACACTTGGTGCGGATGGAACTACTGAAATAATCAATGGGAAAAAGAAAAACACGAAGCAAAACAGCTGGAGTAAATTATCTAATTTGATATGGACTTGACAAAGTATGGGGAAAAATATTTTATGATGCCCAATTCAACTGCAAATATGTTAGGGAGGTAAATCCAAGGATAACATTTAGTTTGAGTCTCTTTACAAGTTTCTCTTAGACTAAACTCTGTGTCGTGTATAATTTAACCGCCAAGTGGTGTATCTATAAAAAAATATGCATAAAAGAAAATATAGAAGAGTAATTTGACATTTGATTGTAACACATGCATATAACTTATTTTAAATTCACCAACATGTGTTTATACCTTGCACACAATCCATGATATTTAACTAACTAAAATACCTAAAAATGGAAAAGAAGATCATTCATAGCAATATTTTGTTGACAAACTTGTACAATGCACTGCAAGACCAATTTTCTTAAAGCTAATAGTAATTGTGTAAATAGCTGCACCACTACTTTTTCTAGTTGGTAGGCAAATAACGGTGTTGTGATTAACTCATATTTTCAACTGAACACATTTCAACACCATCCTAGCCAAAGGCCATACAATAGTGGCACACATGAGTGTTAAATCCTTCTAGAATTTCGGAAGTAAAGACTGTACTAAAACTACATAGTGTACATGACAAGTCAAGAAAGCAAAAGAATAAAGGTGGTTACATGATCTTTTATGGATTAAAACCTACAAAGCCTCGAGTTCGATCAAAATTAGCATGCTTAAAACAAAAGAAAAAAGATAGGGGGGAATCTAACAGGTCTTATCTAAAAAGTCCTGGTCTCATGTCAGAAACTGGCTTCGGCATTGCAGGCATACATGAAAATAATGATGCTTTCTTTGGCTTAGAACCAAATAAGAAAGTTCGTAAAGGTACACCGGCCTTCACTGATAGAGATCTGAAGTTATTTTGTGCCCGGTTGCTTTTAGAAATTGATAGCTCAATGTTATCTCTAAGTTTCAAAAGAGCTCTCCCAATCTCTACTTGGAGGCCCTTTACATGGTCAATCCCAGCTTGTAACTCTTTTGTGACCTTGTTATTCTCTTGCTTCATATTACTCACCTCACCTTGGAACTTTGCAGCTTGGAAAGGAGTAAAGTGTGCTCGATCGGTTCGATCAAACATTGTGATTTTAGATATCTCCTCTTGTATGTTGCACAACAATGAGAATCTATTTTCTAGCTCCCCCTGCAATAGCACATTCTTTTCCAACCAAACTTGTAGATCGGTACTCAAATCACGAAATTTCTTTTCAAGATAATCTGACTCTTGTTTTCTAGCAGACTGACTAGCAGAACTAGTGTGAAGGCCTTCTTGAGCTTGCACATTAGTAAGTCTATCCAATTCAACTTTCCCTTTATCAAATGATTTTTGGAATTTTTGGATATAACGATACGATGTACTGAATCTCAACCAGAAGTCCAAGCTTTCCTCCAATACTCTATTAATTTCTTCTTTGAATTTCTCCTCTAGTGAAGAAACCTGAGGTTCTTCATCTTGGCAGCTCTTTATGTATTCTTCTATCTCATCAATCTCTTTGTCTTCAAAACTAGCATGGATGTTTACTTTAGATGATTCTTGAGACTTCTCAACACAATGAAGTGGATAAGTGTTGAGCTTGGTCTGTAAAGAGCTCAGCATTCGCCTAAGAGATCGAATCTCATCATCTTTTGTTGCATTAGCACTCTTTAACTCCTTCATTTCGGACATAGCCTCAAGATGATATTCTCGATTTTTCTTCTCAATTTCTAAAAGTTCTTTCTTTGTATCTTTGTAGTTTTGCAGGATAGATGCATAATCTTTTAAAAGAATTCTATCCTTTCCCTCTAACCCATTCAAAACTACTTGTTGCCATCCTAAGGTTCCATCTGCCTCTTCTTCATGTGATTCACTAGAGATATCAACTAAGTCTAATGGGTCTTCATCCATAGGATTATCTATAGTTCCTAAGCCAGCTTGAAATGTCTCAGAAAGCGGTTTGTCAACATCTTCTTCAAAAAATATTTCTTTAGACTCTTCAGATGGATATATGTCTTCTTCACTTAGGGGAACATCCAATTTCTGCACAAAATCAGTAAGACTATTGTATGCTTCGCTTAACTGTTTATGAATATTTCCATTTTCACTATGCACAGACTTGTCAATCTGCTGAATTGTTTGCAACACCTCCTCAACTTGCTTCAATCTCTCAGACAACTTGTTGGAATCCCCAACTAAAGTTGCCTTCTCTTCTTCCAAGCTATCTAGGCGTTTATGCAACTCATCTGCCTCAGCCCTCATTCTATTGATTTGAGCATTTTGTGATGAAGTTGCAATTTCTAGCGCAATAACCTTATCCACGAATTCATCAACCTTTCCTGCTAAATGCACTACGGATGCCTCTGAGCATGACTCAAACTGTAGCCTAATCTTTTGGCATATTTCATGCAGCTCAAACTTACAGCTTTGTGGAATAGGTTCATTATCCTCCGTAGATGTATGTATAGAGTTCTTCACTATATATTGTTGATCACTTATCTCCTTTTGATTATCAGGGTACCCACACTCACTCTTAAAATCCTTTAGCTTCTTTTTTGCATCAATGACTCGTTGGAACTCTGTTCTTTCTTCTTGAGATGATCGCTTTTGCTGATCTTGCAGGTTGACCAGTGTATCCTTACAAGAAATAAGGGCTCGTGCAGCCATCAAAGCTCGAGCTTCATTGTCTTCGATGACCGCACTGGTACTAAAAGTCTCTTGCAAGCTCCATACCTCTTCTTGCATCTCTGTTGCCCTTGTTTCAATATCCAAGTACTTATTTAGTGAAGACTCATATGAGCTTTTAAAGAACTCTTTCTCAGTCTGCAACACCAAAATTTCCTTCTGCAATCTCTCAATCTCTTTATGTGCCTTGTCTTTGCTCATTTGAGAGCTAATCCGTCTATGTGTTGGTGCCCTCTTGGGAGCTAGACTAGTTCCTCTACTAATATTTATCCCAGTGATACCCTTTGGTAATCCATCACCATTGTCATTTTGCAATGAGAGTTGAACTTGCTCTGGAAATGCTGTCGCTATGGTGTGATTTGACTTGTGGAGCTCTCCAGATATCCGATCACAACGATCAACGAGAGCCTGGTAAGATCTATATGTCTCCTCAACAAGATTTACTAGATCGGGTCTATTCTTGAAGTACAACTCTGCCTTCTTTGCGAAAGTGTCGGCATCTATTTCAATGAGTTTAATCATGGCCTTCACCCTCCTTTCCATATCTACAAATACAACAGAATATATCTTGACTAATGAACAAAAGGCACATTTGCGTAATAAATGTTGCACCTTTTCAAGATAATCATTTTATGGTGAAATGATACCGAGAAAATTGGCCGTGCAAGCAAATGGAGTTGTACTACTAGTGAGGAAACACTACAAGATCGAACCATGCATGGTTGAATTTATTGGCATGATTTATGATATCTTCATGTGTTACATGTAAGCAATATGGAAAGCAAGATTACTACCTTGAAGATTATTGTCGAGCCATTTGGACTGCGTGCTACGGATGTGACTCGCCCACCACCATGAGTAGGCATTGCTTGCCGCACGCCGAAGCATCACAATCTATTCCTCTCGTCGTCACCTCCTTTATCTCGTCCACCTCCTCGTCCTATGCTTTTCTTCTAGTTTCTATCTATTTTAAACTTCCTATGTATGACTACTACCTTATCGGTATTGTTGATGTGCTAACCACAAGGTTAGGTTGTAACAGGGCTGAGAGGGCCCTAGGGCAAGGAGAGGCGAGGTGATGGCTGTGGAAAAGGGTATGGTGAAACACGGGGAAGGTGCATAGCCACGGGTGGTTGCCCACCACACCCGGGGGTGGATGGCTCTATGGCCACCCACGAGCTGTGAGGCTGAGCGTTACGTTAAAGTTTGGTTTCTTGCATGAGGGCCATCCAACACTAGTGGATGCATATATCTCATAGTGAAGTGTGTTTGGTATAGCATGCATGCTGGATGCAGCCTGCATGACATGATAAAAAACACACCCCCATCATATCCTATATGAGTGGATATTTCTAAATTGAGTATGCTTTGTTGCTCACTTGAAAGCCGTCATGCACCAATGGATGTGTGTACCTGCACATAGAGGATCCTATGACTAACAGAAGCAGAAGTATTCACACATACACAAATTAACTTCCTAACGAGGTTGTAATCAGAGTGATTCTGCCAATGTGTTATTAATCTTCCATAGGTTCCTAAGAAAAGAAAACTATTACATCCTCCCATTAAAATATGATATAAGTAGATCGTTTTCATTTTTGATAGATGTGAGTAACAACACTAAAGTGAGTTTTCTGGCTCAGTTATGGAATTTACCACACAAGGGGCAAATAAGTGTTTTCACATTTCAAATATCAATTTATTTTAATGTGTTGATCTACTGGGTCATAATATTTTTTTCACCTAAACCTATCAACTTTCATCTAGAAATTTAATTTGCATTGCAACTATTTTTACTTCTAATAACTTTATATAATCACGAATGCAACTATTGATGGAGGAGCTTTCATATATGAAGAACTAGGACATCGAACCCCTATTTTAATTTGTTAGAAAATTATACAGGCATGGCTATGACTAGGTTCTAGTCTGAAATCCAAAATTTCTTGTGGTGGTGAAGGCTTACTGTGTTGAGACGCGGCCATGTGACAGTTGTGGTTATCGAAGTTCGCGGCACGATCACTCGTAAAAGAAGGGCAAAGTTGGTAGTGGGCTAGCTTCCCTCGTGTCACGAAAACGTGGCATCCGGGCATGTGATTGCCGTTCTCCCTGTTCCACGCTTCATCAGTTGGCCGGCATGTGTAGCCACATTCATATAAACGATGAAATAATTTAAAAAACCTTTGTATATACAATTGTTTAAGTTGTATATTATTATGAAAGTTTCAGGATGGAAAGCGCAAGATAGTTTAGTGATTTTATGAAAACAAGTATCCCATAACTTGACGATTTTGGTGATTCTGGCGAGTTCTCACTTGGCGTAAATGCGTAATATATGTGGATAATCATTCTCCTCTGCATGCAAAAGGTGCAACTGATGTAGGACATGATGAATCCCAGAGGGAGCCATTCCCAATCCAATCATCCAAAGTACGCATGCAGATCATCCAAGAAGCTTTGAGATGTTCTTGTGGTCTGCGGTCTGCCCGACGACTGCCCTGTCAGCAGCCTCTTCCAAGAAGCTAGGGCTATTTGCCTGCCCCCTCCAAAGTCCAAACATGTTATGCACAGGTAGGCATGCGGCGGCAGCAGCAGGCAGGCATTGAGAGGGAAGCTAGCTCGAAGGCAATGACGCGAGCCTCTCTGTCCACACCCCCAGACGGCAGACCCCCTATATAAGCCAAGTAGCCAACCAGATGCCCTGGACCGAGCACACCACAGCAGAGGCCGAGATGCAGATCCAGCGATAGCGCCGCGCGCGGCAGGCGAGAGCCTTGGTGCTCGGGTCGGGTCACACACCCTCCGTGCCTCTGTTCATCCGGGTCTCCGATGAACAGGCCGAGGAGTGGCCAGCAGGGGAAGCGCAGGGGAGGAGGAGGCGGAGGCGGACTCGGCGGGGTGCTGAGGAAGCAGATGGCCAGGCTCTGCATCATCCGGGAGTGCGTCATCATGCTCCTCTTCTACCATGACTGATCCACTCATGCCCTTACTTTGCGGTTCTTAATTCCTGGCCATTGACCACCCACTTACTTTGATTCTTGTTTATCATCTTTGTACTTGTACCCACCATGGTGCACATAGGGTTGGTTCTTCAGATGTGTACCCGCTGTATCTCCATCATCTTTGACTTTGATTTGTACTCCTAAGCCCGACAATGGCAAGGATGCACCGCGAAATGTTGGCATGTATCTTTCTCTTTTTTGTGTGTGTATTTGCTCTCCATAAGAAATGCAAAAAAAAAAAAAAAAGGAAAAGGAAAAATATCTGTGTCCTTCCTTTTTGGCCTACTTGTTCAGTTTATTCATACAGGCAGCTATGTCGTGCATCTGGCACACATGATTTGAAGAAGGATCTTTCCGTGATAAGCACATGACGCAACCAATTATTTTTCTTAAAACAACAAAAGAAAACCTAGAGAAGGTTTAGCTCTGAAGCAGCTACCTACAAGATTTTCAGAAGTTGCGATTCTGTGTTGCTGTGCTCTGAAAAAATGGCAGCAATGCATCTCCAGGCTGCTATATGGACAGGCTCTGGAAAAAACGGCATGCTGAAGGTGATTCCCGGCAACGGCATTATCTGTGAGGCTTTCACTTTTCAGGTGCTACTGTTTCTCTTTCCAACCTGCAATGAGCATGCTGGTTCCTAATTTTTCTTCTTAAAAAAAGAACAAATTGCTCACAAAATTAGTCAGCACTGGACCATGAATGAGGTACTGAGATGGTCTTTGAACAGTTGGGATCCTGCAACAGTTATTGCAACTGTACTAGATCCATGTCTAATAGATGAGAAGCTTCAAGGATGAAGGTGCATTAATTTGGTTAAATGGCACTTCCTTGCCCAAAAGAATGTATACTACGTACACATATCATACGCTAGCTATGGCTGTGGAAAGGGTTATTGTAACAATCAGTTTCAGCAGTTCCCCACCACCCCTGCAGCCTGAAACAACAAACAAGTTTGCGCACAATGCTTTGTTAATTAGTTCAGAGATAACTCGGTAGAGTAGTACAAGCTGGCCCGATTCCAAACAAGATGTCCTTTTTAATTGACAAGGGTCGGCAAGACTAATGGTTCTCCCGCCATCGTCAGAGGCTCAGAGCTCACGGTAGAGATGCGTAACCGACAAACACCTTAGTGTAAGAATCATGTCCAAGTTCAGGCAACCATTGTTGTATAAACTAAAGCCCTTAACAGCTTTACTTAATTACTCTCCCTTATGTTTAGATCATCGTTACTCTACATTTGACTATTTGAGCCCAGGAGCCACAGGCTATTAGCTGTGCTTTGCAATTTGTAGTGCTAGGCTGTTAGCTGTCGTTGTAACTGGCCGGGCCAGTACTGCTCGCATGCATGATGGTGTGGTTAGTTTAACTGACAACGCCGGTTAGCTAGCAGCATGGGCCGGAATGCAGTGGAGAAGATGAACAGTAGACCGAGGAAACTCAAGTTTGCGCGTTCGGAAGCTGACAGACAGCCCAGCCCAGCCCAGCCCAGCCCATCCTGCTTGGATGGGACGGACACGTGAATCTCGTCTTTATGGGCTCGGCCTATCGGCAGCCCGTGGCATATCTGGATGTGGGGCCTGCCTCCCGCCGATCGATCTCGCGCGCGCCCAACGGCCCAAAGCCAGCAACAGCACAGCCCCGCGGCGGTAGGGCGCGAATCCCGTTGCGATTGCTTTGCTTCTCGTTCGCCTCCGCCTCGGCGCCGGCTCGATCGTCCGCCTAGCCGGTCTAGATGCGGCTGCTGCTGCTTGCCCTGGAAGGCTGGAATGAACCATTCCCTACCTTCCTGCTGTGATTACGCTTTGACCGTGCGAATCAGCGTGATGCGTGAGGTTGGAAGTTGTAGCGTCCCGACCGTATTGGCCTGGACAAACACTGCGCTACCCGTCCTTTTGGTCGATCTGGGCCCGCGATGACTTGATGAGTCCTTGAAAATTGCGACTACGTTCTTTCTTCGTTACAAAGAGGCACTCATAAAAAATTAGACCAGGGTCTATGGTTAGTGAAAAGGAGCGTGCAAAACACTGCTTGTGCACTGTACACAAAGTAAAAAAATAATAATTGCGTACTGTACACAGTACATATCCACTACCTAGTGACCATGGTCTTAGAGCCTCCCACTCATCAATGTACTGCTCCTTCTGTCCAAAAATAATCTAGGAGTACATATTTAGGAGAGAATATGTCTAGAAATGATCTTCGTATTTGCACAATAGTTTGTTAATGCATCTCTTATTTAGCCATTGTGTGCATGTCTCCATGCATGCAGGTGTTTCTGGCTGCATGCAACTATATGCATTTATATGTTTAGGCCTGTTTAGATCCAAGTGACTATGGCTCTGTTTGGATCCACCTAGCTAAACTTTAGAACTATTTTAGTTGGGGGCTAAAGTTTAGTCCATGGGTTGTTTGGATTCCCTGCTAAAGTTTAGCACATGTGTGTAAAAAAGACATACATACCCCTAATAATGGTGCCCCTCTTCCTCAACCCTCACCCTCTCCTTCGTCCTGTCGGCCGCCACTCCCTCCCCTTCCGCCCGTCGGCCGCTGCTCCCTCTCCGCACCTAGCCTGACCTCATCGACGCCATCAAGACGCAGGTCGAGGCCGTCTGCCCCGCCACCTCGTCGCCGCCTTCGCCGCAAGGGGCCTCACGTCGCAGGACCTCGTCGCGCTCTCGGGCGCGCACACTGTCGGCATGGCCCGCCGACTTCGACTTCGACGCGCGGATCCGGCCAGGCGATGCACGGATCCGGCCCGCCTGCGTCCATCCCCATCTCTCCTTCCTTGCGCTTCCTCCATCGACGGCGAGGAGCTGGAGGCGGCGGCGGAGGGAGAAGGAGGCCGCGACGGCGGTGCGGCTGCGGGGGGAGAAGGAGGACGCGACGGCGTTGCGGCTGCGGGGGAAAGAAGACCGTCGCAGAGGCGCTCATGGCGCGGCGGCGGCAGCTCCCCAGCGCGGCCCGTGCCGGTGCGGAGGAGGAGCCGCCGGCACGGAAGAGGCCGCCGGGAGGGAGACAGAGGTGAGAGAGAAAGGGTGGGGAGAGAGTGTGTGTGGGTAGGGAGGGGTAAGGGGTGGAAAGTGGTCCAAGGGACCACTTCTAGCTGGTTTTAGCTTCCCTTCTCCAGCTAATGAGATAATGGGACGTAAAGTTTATCTAGACACTTTTAGCTGCCCTGTTTGGATGCCCAAATAGCTAAAAGTAGCTAAAATTAGTGGTGAGCTAAACTTTAGCAAGGGGTATCCAAAGGCCTGTACCTTCGTTTTTGTGTCCCCGGTGCGAAAAAAAATGTAGCCCTATAGTAGAGAAGTAAAAATGATTGTAAAAGTATGATTTCAATATATTTTTCATACAACACTTAAAAATTAGAACTATAGTAGGCGTTCATGCTAAAAAAGGTAAAGGACGAATCTTTCTTACCAATATATTCTTAACTTTTAGTATAAATGATAGTAAAAGTATGATTTCAATATATTTTTCATACAACACTTAAAAATTAGAATTACAGTATGATTTCAATATTTTTTTTCTTCTTGGGCTTCTCATAACCGGAATCATATTTTGTAACTCTATAAGGCATGGTGAACAAAATTGTTTTTTTCTGTTTCAAGAAAAACAGCTACGACCAAAGGAGATAAATTAATTAAACTAGTATGTAACTAATACATCGAATAGAGGATTTAGTCATTCAGAATTAGAATTGTTTAATTGAGATATGGTACCTGATGTTAACGCCTTGAGGAATGAAGAACTCTGAACTGAAGATGTGATAGATGCCTGCGGCAGTACTGTCTCCCTCTTTGCGCTAAGATGTTTGGTCACCAGGCCAGGAGTGGTGAACTGCACAGCAGCACGCTGCGCTACAGCGGAGTCGGACCGCCGGTGCCGGAGATGATCGACGATTGCAGCCTTGGCGGCGTGCATCTTGCAGGTTCGACGGCGGCAGCGGCGCTATGTTGTGCGGCGCGACGCGTCTCTTCGGCTTCCACTCCGTCGTCCGCGAGTCTGGCAACTTGACCGACGGAACGGAGGGCTTTCTAGCAGGCCGTGGCTCATTATCTGTAGAAGAGTGGATGTAAAAGGTGGGGGCCCTAAAATATGGAGACCTTGTGCCGTCAGCCCAGTTGCGCTAGGCCATGTACGGGCCTAGGTATCCAAACAGGGCCTAAACTCAAGTGAGCTGTACTTTAAAAGCTAAGAAACCAAACACCAAGAGCTAAAAAAGATTAAAATGTTTTAGCTCCATTAGCTTTCAAAGAGGAGCTAAAATGAGCTAAAATGCAACAGATAGTTCATTTTAGCTCCCATTGGATCCCAAAGAGAAGCTAAAATGAGCTAAAAAGCTCGAGACGTAACGCACGTAACGTAGCGCAGCACAAAAAGATAAGTACGGGGTCGTGAGACATGGAACAGACAAATCGAGCGATGGACGTCGGAGAGCATGGCGAGTCCGAACCGAAGTCCGAGCAAGCTAGGCGCGTCAGCGCGTGCATGCATACGCGAGGGCGCGGCCGAGTAGGCGAGGCGCGAGCATGCAGGCGTCTCCCTCGGGAGCCCAAACGCCAAGGAACCCAACCAAAATCCATCAATCCTGTTCAAACGAGCGCGCGGCCGCCGCATTGATCAACAACTCTCCTCCGCGTCCCCCGTGCTCCGAGTCGAAACCCATCCCCATCCATCTATCTTCCCACCTCCGCCCTCGGGCCTCCCTTTAAAACCGCGCCCGCCCACGCCGGCCATTCGCCCTGCTATACTACTGCTACCCCCTCGCCGTCCAATCATCATCCGCTGCCGCCCTATGGCGGCCGCAGAGCCGGAGTGGACGAAGAGCTGCGGTGACGGCGGCGACGACGACGACGACTGCCTCACCACGCTCTCGCTCGGCGGCATCTACAGCAACGCGCTCCCCGCGGCGAGGGCCGAGGCCGCCGATGACGACGACGGGGCCGCCGCCGGTTTCCGCTCGCCCGTCACGCCGGCCATGCCGGCACCGCTGCGGCCCTCTCCCGCCGCCACGCCCACGGCGGCAGTCCACCGCGCACCGCCGCCGCTGCACTTTGACGATGCCCCGGCGGCGGTGGTTCAAGGCATCGGCGGCTACGGCGGCAGCAGCACCTTCCTCCCGGCAGGCAGCAGTGTCCTGACGCCAACCCAGATGGCGTTGCTGTTCGCGATCGACGGCGGCATCCCCGCCGCGCTAGGAGTGCATGCTGGCATCGCACCACCACGGGCTCCGACTCCGCCAGCGGCACATCATCTCCAAACACCCGTGCCGCCGCCGCCTCCCGACGAGTCAAAGCAGGAGACCGTCCAACTCCGCGGCACGTCCTCTTCTCCTCCACCACCACCGGCAAAGCGTCCGCGCAGGAAGGCGGCATCGTCGGCGAAGCGCAGTCGCGCGGCCGGCCGTCAAACCGAGACCGGCGGCGGCGGCGGCCTTCTCCAGGCCCCGCCGTACCCCTGGTCGACGGAGCGCGCGTGCGTGCACCGCTCGCTGGCGGAGCTGTCGCGGCTCGGCGTCGACGCCGTCAGCGGCGAGCTGCAGTGCAGGCGCTGCGACGTGCTCCAGGTGGTGGCGCTGGACGTGCACGCCAAGTTCAGGGACCTCTGCGGCTACATCTCGCGCAACATCCAGGGCATGAACGACCGCGCGCCGAAGCGGTGGCAGGAGCCGGCGTTGCCCGACTGCGACGGGTGCGGGCAGAAGAGCAGCATGCGCCCGGTGATCTCGGCTGACGGGGACAGCAAAGATCGGATCAACTGGGTCTTCTTGTTGCTCACCGAGACGCTGGGGCTGTGCACTCTGGAGCAGCTCAAGTACTTCTGCGCGCATACTCGGCAGCATCGCACCGGGGCGAAGGATAGGGTGCTCTATTCGACCTATATGGAGCTGTGCAACCAGCTCTTGCCTGGTGGGGTGTTCGACATGGCCTCGGACCGGCAGAAGAGGACTTGTCTTCTTATCTGAACGATGCTTAAATCTCGTTTTGTAGTCAGTGGTATGATGATTTTATAATGAGGTCAGGTAGGTAGTGCTTATATATATATAGTATAAATCGTAGTATTGGGTATTGGGGCCTTGGTTTACTTTCAATTGCAAATGTATCTTAGTTCATCTGCTTTTCATCAAAGCGGGTTATATATGGACTCTATATAGTTCTGTTACTGTTCGTGAACTGTGTGCTTTGTTCGTGAAGCGTGTGCTTTGTATGCTCTAATATTTAATTGCAATGCATGTAATTGCATGGAGTTGGATGAAATGAAACTCTCACACTCTCAAGGCAAGTTTCAATGAATTTCATAGTTTTGGAAACAGTGTGCGCCTAGTTACATCCCTACAAAACTCATGCTATATCTCTCCTCTTAAATACACTATTTTTTTTCTGATGTGGCACATCATTTAATGAGAACAAAACCCCCCATTGAGAATGACCTAAGCTCGTTCCGTTTGGAATGCAAAAATTTGACAAAAATCACAGGAACCAATTCAACTCAACTTCGTAGAAAAACGTAGGAACATGGAAATTTTTTCTGTGTTCTAAATAGGTCCTTAGCCAACCCTGTTACCAATCCATCCATTGAAACTAGTGTGGTTTAGAATTGGAATAACAACTCATAAAACTATATTCAAGCATGAATATAATGCACTAAAAACAATACTAGTTCCCATCTTTCAAGGAAATGTGTATCCATTCGGATGTACAAACAAGATCGGACATGACTCATGAGATAGTAAGTCTTTATAAGAAAACGTTCGTAATCAATTGCACGAAAGAGATGTCAAAACGCAGGCCGAAATGCTAGGCCCAACCAGCACAATTGCACGATACATGCATGCCCATGGGTATCCCGTGGGCGCCAGGTCAAGAGGCCCAGAGGCGACCTTTCGCTTGCTTGCTCCGCTAGGACCCGGACACGCTGAACCTTAACCGCGTGTTATTATAACAGATAATAAAATCACCGGCGGCGATGCGGCTTCTCCCCGGCGTCCCCGATTCCTCGCCCGCGCTTTCCTCCGGCGTCCTGGGCTTCGCCTCTGCCGCGTTCGCCCGCCTCGGATTCTCACGCGTATCCTTCGGTCTAGCGAACCCCTCAAGCATGCCAGCTCCCGCTAGTAAAGCCGCTGCCTCTTCTGCCACCGCTGCCGACGCCGGCGCCGGCGCCCAGAAACCGTGGCTCTTTGTCGGCCTGGGGAACCCCGGAAGGATGTACAAAGGCACTCGGCACAACGTAAGTTCGCAAGCTCTCTGCAATTCTCCATCAATCCCGTCTCACTTAGGATAAATCTAGCCAGGACGACGATTTGTTGGCTGTTACAAGTTACAATTTGGGGGAAAGGAAAGTCAATTTAGAATAGTTCTTTACTTTCTGTACTTGATTGGGATGTCCATGGTATAGGACTTAATTATCGGATCAGCCCATGCAGTAGTGGGGAATCAGCTCGGGAGTTGCTTCAGGGTGAAAGATGGTTCAGTTAGGCACGTTTGGTTGACGATGATGACAACAGCTACTGCTGATTGTGGCGCTAAACTTTTATTTGCATCAACTCATTATTAAGCGTTTTTATATGTGCACATTTAACTATCACAACTAGCTTGGCATCAAAGATCAAGCATTGAATTAGAAAATATGCTATTCGCAAATAATGCAGAAGAATGCAAATTTCTTATTGGAACCTATGTCACTTGTTTTCCCGAGTATTTTCTTTTCTTGATGCATATAGCAGTTTCGTGAAATGAACCACCCTTTGCATGCCCACTTATCTGAGGAATTATATTATTTAGCAGTTTATGTATAAATTAGACAGGTATATGCTTCTTTCACTGTTCAAAGATAGACATAATGTAGCATATTTACGTGGACAAAATGGATCTTTAATTATGTTCCAGGATTCAAACTAGTGCGAAATTTAGTAGTAGAGAACTGTATGTTGTAGCATCATGTTTTAATCTTATTGCGTCGTGACACAGGTTGGGTTTGAGATTATTGATGCTATCGCGGAAGCTGAGGACATTTCAATCAGCAGTAAACAATTTAAGGCACTTGTTGGGAAAGGTAATTCTGTGCAAATTTATGTGTTTATGTCACTGAGAGTCAAGACAAACTTCCACCTAGCTAAGCATTTTTAGTTGCCCTCATACACATCAATTCAGTGTTGCACTTCTTTTGCCTTTTGAGAAATTTTGGTCATATTAACAGTAGTTGGCTGTTGGCACCCCTCATTGTGTATAACTGCATATTTGAACTCTTAACTCTCTAGCACAGTTGACCTCCCTTGCCCTTGTCTCAGGCCATTCTACCAATTCTGTTGTATTATCTCCGTTCTTGAATATTTGTTGCCAGTTAGTTCATTTTTGAATTAAAAAGCGTCAAATAAAAAAACAGAGGGAGTATCTGATAATTATCTCTCTCCTTTTTTCTTCTTGCTAGCTAATTTACAAATTAGTTATTTATGTATAACTTGAACAGAATCAAAGAAGGTTCCATCTCTCTTACCATTGGTCCTTTAAAGATTTTTTGTACTTCTTCTGAACTTTCCTGTTAAAGAATACAATTATGCGCTACTGGTAATGGTTTTAACTGTTACCTAAGCTATTGAGTACTTCCAGCGATCAAATAAATGAATGCGAACCCATTTTATTATTTTTTCTCTGTATATCCCTTGATGACCATTATACACTCATTGTTTGCAATTTGTGTGGAATTCTCAATCATCTGTAAACAAACAACAACCTAATATTCTCAGTTTATATTAAATATATATCTAGTGTAATCATAATGTACATGTGTTTTTAAAAACCAAATGCTTCACTCTAATCTAGGCCTCATTGGTGATGTCCCCATAATGCTTGCCAAGCCACAGGCTTTTATGAATGCAAGTGGTGAGTCTGTAAGTGAAACTACTCTACTGCTGTTTGAGATCAATTGTCGTTGCTAGTCCTTTGTCTCCTTACTGCTATCTATGTAGGTTGGACAGCTGGTTTCCTATTTCAAGATACCACTCAATCAATTAGTTGTGGTAAACGTTGTCCTTGAGCTGGTACCTTGTCATGCTATCAGAGTCTTTTGTCACAGATTATTCTCCTGTTCTTTTAGATATATGATGATCTTGATCTACCCTTTGCGAAAATGCGTCTGCTGCCAAAAGGCGGGCATGGTGGGCACAATGGGTATTCATTTCTTTTCTAGAACCCTTCCCCTTCTACTCCATGGCTACCATGAAAGGGGCCTGTATAAATGATTCAGTAGAATAGTAAATAGCATTTGCTCTTATAAATTGATTTACAAGCTTAGACAAGGAAAACGCTCACTCACAGCCTTCCCTCCACTAAGACAGTGACTGTTGCGTTTCTTTTTCTACTAATAGAACTTGGAGCAAAAACTTTCGTGAACCCTTTGTTTTCTTCAACAGTTTAGAAACATGTTAATGCAGTTCTCTCCAAACAATCATTCTTTTGTTATGCTTAAATCAATTGTATGAATTGCAGGATGAGGAGTATTATTGACCATTTGAAGAGTCGTAATTTTCCACGTCTAAGGATTGGTACCATAATTGTTTACATTTTTTTTCGTTCAGGCACCAAGTCTGAAATTTGATTCCCGAAAATATGTTGTGCAGGCATTGGACGGCCACCTGAGGAGCTGGGTGCTATCAGTTTTGTTCTACAATCTTTCACCAAGCAAGAGAAGGAAGAGGTTTGTACTGGATTGTGCCTTATACCATTTGGATGGATGCAAATTTTCTTGATTGCTATTCATATGATGTTTTTCTTAAGCAGATCATGGTACCATAAAATGTTGAAGCTGTAATATACTAAATTAATCTATACAAGCAGAATATTATTAAGAGTACCTCCGATGGATAGAGGAAAACTCACCCCCCCCCCCTCCCAATAGATTTTATTTGGGTTTTGGGGGGCACGGCTCACCCAATGTCCAATATCTCCCTGACAAAGTAGATGCCACCCGTTTGGGGCCATTCATTTTCTCTCTTAATTTTTCACGTTTTATTCTCTCCTCTATCTCTTCTCCCTCTTAATCCTAAAATTTCCAATACAGCTACAAGCCCCCCTCCCTCCTCCATTGGGGATGAGATTGGCGTTCGCTGGAGGCTGGAGCCCCTCTGAACCCCACCCAACCCTCAGACTGTAACTTCATGTTGCAAAGCTTCTGCCTGTTGGAAGTGTTTAACTCTTCTCTATAATTTTTGCAGCTTGAGGTCACGTTCCAAAAGGGCTTGCAAGCAGTAAGGATTATGGTACATGAAGGATTTAATAAGAGTGCAACATTTGTGAACACGCCTCAGCCATCATCAGAAGAAATGTTGAATAGATGAAAAAGAAACGACGTGTGTCGATCATTAGGTTCCTTGGTTGCTGACACAAGGGCCATTGCCCTGAAGATATATATGTACCCTGGTTCGTGTAGAGATGTTTGCCCGGAGAAAGTAATGTAAATTGTGTTCGCATTGTTTCAGGTTATGGGGATTCTTTGGATGTGTGTCATTCTGTTAGGTCTTCGATAACTCAAAACATGTACTGCTCCAATCGTCAGGTTGAGCTGTTCATTTGGTCGCACCATCAAACATTGTATTCAGATGACTGGTTTCAAGCTATATGCTATGGTCTGATCTTTGAATTCATGTCCTTCTGTTCGTTGTAAGATACACTTTTTCTTTGGTAGATGCTGTCATTTTTCTTTACAAAGGATGGTGTTGTTTTTCTTTACAAAATACGCCACACGAATGAAAATAAGAATAGGTATAGTTCAAAAGACTCTGCCGAAAAATTCCAATCAAATTTGATCGGCTACGAATAGCAATCAAAGTTGCGTTTTGGTTTGTGTTTGTCTAGGTTTTTCGCTGACAGTTCACTATTTTTTTTTTTTTTGACGCCTCTCTGGTAGTGATCGTCCATCCCCGTCGAACGGTTAAATCGCCACCGTTCGCGCATACATCCAGCAGCTTTCCACCAACCCCATCAGCGTCCCAGATCCATCCACCTCCCTAAAACCCTCCACCCACATCACTCATCTGTCCTCTCCTAGTTCCCACAGTCCCACTCCGCCGCCGCCGCACCGCCGCCAGCTCCACCCACCATGGCGGCGACCACCCACGCCTCCTCCATGTCGTTCCTCCTCTCCCACCCCCAGCCACGCTCCGCCGCACGCAACCCCTACGCCCCGCTCCGCCCGGCACCCCGTCGCGTCCGCTGCGCCACCGACGCCGCCGCCGCCCCCGCGGCCGCCACCAAGCACCGGCGCGCGGCGGATGAGAACATCCGCGAGGAGGCGGCGCGGCACCCGGCCCCGAAGCAGGGCCTCTCGGCGTGGTACGAGCCCTTCCCGCCCGCCCCCAACGGCGACCCCAACGAGCGCTACTCGCTGGACGAGATCGTGTACCGCTCCAGCTCGGGCGGCCTCCTCGACGTGCGCCACGACATGGAGGCGCTGTCCCGCTTCTCGGGCGCCTACTGGCGCGACCTCTTCGACTCCCGCGTCGGCCGCACCACCTGGCCTTACGGCTCCGGCGTCTGGTCCAAGAAGGAGTTCGTGCTCCCCGAGATCGACCCCGACCACATCGTCTCCCTCTTCGAGGGCAACTCCAACCTCTTCTGGGCCGAGCGCCTCGGCCGCGACCACCTCGGCGGGATGAACGACCTCTGGGTCAAGCACTGCGGCATCTCCCACACCGGCTCCTTCAAGGACCTCGGCATGACCGTGCTCGTCAGCCAGGTCAACCGCCTCCGCCGCGCCCCGCTCTCGCGCCCCATCGCCGGCGTCGGATGCGCCTCCACCGGGGACACCTCCGCCGCGCTCTCCGCCTACTGCGCCGCCGCGGGCATCCCCGCCATCGTCTTCCTCCCCGCCAACCGCATCTCGCTGGAGCAGCTCATCCAGCCCATCGCCAACGGCGCCACCGTGCTCTCGCTCGACACCGACTTCGACGGCTGCATGCGGCTTATCAGGGAGGTGACCGCCGAGCTGCCCATCTACCTCGCCAACTCGCTTAATTCCCTTCGGCTCGAGGGGCAGAAGACGGCTGCCATCGAGATACTGCAGCAGTTCGATTGGGAGGTGCCGGATTGGGTGATTGTGCCGGGAGGCAACCTGGGGAATATATACGCATTCTACAAGGGATTCGAGATGTGCCGTGTTCTTGGGCTCGTTGATCGCGTGCCGCGGCTCGTCTGCGCACAGGCGGCCAACGCGAACCCGCTGTACGGCTATTACAAGTCAGGCTGGACGGAGTTCCAGCCACAGGTGGCCAGGCCGACGTTCGCGTCGGCGATTCAGATCGGCGACCCGGTTTCCGTCGACCGGGCTGTGGTTGCGCTCAAGGCAACAAATGGCATTGTCGAGGAGGCCACAGAGGAAGAGCTCATGAACGCAATGTCACTCGCCGACCGTACCGGGATGTTTGCCTGCCCGCACACTGGTGTCGCCCTTGCGGCCCTGTTCAAGCTCAGGGACCAGCGTGTCATCGGGCCGAACGACCGCACGGTGGTCGTCAGCACGGCGCATGGCCTGAAGTTCTCGCAGTCCAAGATCGACTACCATGACAGCAAGATCGAGGACATGGCTTGCAAGTACGCCAACCCGCCGGTGAGCGTGAAGGCCGACTTTGGCGCCGTCATGGATGTCCTGAAGAAGAGGCTCAAGGGTAAGCTCTGAGCTGAGCACCTGTGAGAGCTCCCAATTCGTTAGTGTATGCCAGTTGCGTTCTGCATCTGATTCGAATGCAGCAGATTCATCAGTTGCTAGCCCTTGAGGTCTTGGGGCTCTTTGATCTTCTGGTGGGAATGGGGGTTGGTTATCTTGTTGAGGAGTTTAGCAAGTCTTGGAGGAGAGGCTATCTCTTGTACTACCATGTGTTCCATGGGTAATAAGTGATCGTGTTGCGGTTGGAATTGGATTGAATAAAAACCATCACTCACTCCTGTGCAAGAATTTGTTCAGTATTTTGGCTGTTGCTATTTGCGTTGTTGTTTGGCCATTTTGGTGCTGCTTGCTTGGCTGACAACTACTAGTGTAACGGGAATGCCAATCTGCTGGTTTTGCCTCGGTCTCTTTGAGAGTTTCTGTTGCAGATTTGATGCCTGGGTTTTGGTGGTCCATGACCATGATTTGCCCGTGGTCCAAAGTAGATAGATATTCTTGCGTATCACAGCCTAGATCTAGCATTTGGATAATAAAGCGACAGGTCTACAATATAAAACCAATAAGCTGCTATCAACGCGTCTGAAGTAGATACTCTGAACTTCTGTATTCTCTTGTAGTATGCAAAGTCGTAGCACTGTAGAGAATATAGGGTGATTTTGGACGCCACTAGGCGGCGACCGGTCGAGCGCCGCCCCTGGCTCTAGTGGCCTCCACCGTCCTGTCATTGCGGACCTCCTCCTTCGTGATACTCCCACTCTGGCTCAGTCCGATTAACGCCAATAAGCTCCGCCTACCAAACAGTGGATATTCCGATGTTCAGTCCACTGAGATAGTCTTGAATCTTCACAGCTTGTTGAGAAGATAAATGTTACTATCATGAACTCGTCTATGCAGTTTTCTTGGGTATATGCTAAATTGAAAGTGATCTGCGTTTGATTTTTACTTTTGTTATACTTATGGCAAGTTTTCTTGGGTATATGCTAAATTGAAAGTGATCTGCGTTTGATTTTACTTTTGTTATACTTATGGCAAATTTTGCTCTAAGACATTAAAGAAACATATAACAGATCAGATCACGCTGGAAACTCTTAAATTAGCTAAGTACCATTATAAAAAGTTGTCTCCTTATCACAACACAACACATCGAATATAATAATGTTTTTTTTTTCATTTTTGGGGAGAGAGTACAGGGAAAATGTCTATTTTGCCTCTTCTTCACATCTCCCCTATTCTCTCTTTGGGCGTCACTGTCCACGCGAAACATTTTGCTAATAAAATGGAATACATTCTGAACTAAAACGTTGCCCTCGTAAACCCAAAACATTTTCTAACTTTTGTAATAGAAAATTGTCAAATCATGGCATTAGGTATTTTGGTTTATGTTGAAGATTAGTTTAATCTCAGGGATCTATGAAAACGAGGAACGATGAAATGCACAAACCCCACATACGGACTGGTGCTCGCGAATGAGCATTGATTTTGGGGTAAGTATATCAAATTCAATTCAATATATGAAAGCTCCAGTACAACTAATATGAACGGAGGGACTACTAGGCTAAGAGCTAACCAAGTCGCGCTTGCTTAGGATCCGATCGTGGAGGGTAGAATAGAGTTTGTAGGGGATCATTTTCGATCTGATGGTTCAAAAGATGTGCAAGTAATTGATGTCATAGGTGGTACTGCACAGTGTTACTGCAAGAAACTTTTCCAATTAGCTACTTATATTTCTTACGTGCAAGGGGAGATGGGGTTGGACGGTTGGTATATGTATGCATTTTGACAATGAGATAAGGAATCGCTGAGTAGGCCACTAGTCCGGTTTCATTTTGAAGGAAAAGAAATGGCACACCATGGAAAATGTGCAGTGTTACAAGTGCTTGAGGAGCGTGGGTGCAGAAGGTTGGAAAATCAGTGAAAGGAAGATAAAGCAGAAGAGGCTGATATACGTGTCTGGGGGTGGGTCCAGTCAATTTGCATTGCATGGCTTTAATTTTGGCGTAGCGGTCTATCCAACTAAAAAACTGTTAAGAGTACTTAGAGATGAAATGTACTACGCCACAGCAGCTCGTAACATCCTCGTAGTTGGTGCTCCTTAATTAAAGGCTTGAATTTCACATTAGCTTGTTTAATCTTTTTTTTTGGCGAAATACAGGCGTATAGGGTAGATATCATATCCTGGAAAATGAAAAAGAGAAGACACAGCGTGCTGCGTGCATCGTCGGGACTCGGGAGACAAATGAGGCCCATATCGTGCGCTCTGATAAATGGGCCACTGGGAAAGAGTCAGCCCACACGCCGCCTCCCAGTCTGTCGGCCGCGCCATAGAGTTGCGTTTAGTTTTAGTACCACCTCGCCAACGCAACGGCAGGAAACCTTGGTTATAAGCCAGAGCGCACAAACTACTCCGTCTCTTCGGAGACATCCGATAAAATTGGAACGATACAGAGAAGATTAGCATGGCCCCTGCGCAAGGATGACACGCACAAATCGAGAAATGGTCCAAATTTTTTTGAGATTTTGCGCACAGGTCCCTGGCATCTTACACATATGCCCCTGAACGTTGCTCTATTATTACAGACATGGCCCTGGTCAGTTACAGATACGTCCCTGCGCGGTGCTCTTTTCCTACAAACATGGTCCTGAGCGGCTCGACGGGTGCACGCTCTCATACAGCGCCCTTTTGTTTTATTTTCCTTTCACAAAAAGGCCCTGCGAATGTGATGTATCATCATTAGGACCTTTCTCTCAAGATTTAATTCATTGATTTATTAATTGATACTATCTTCTAGTAATTGTTCGGTGGCAGGCAAGCCATCACCCTTGTTTTGGTTTGTTCTCACAAGAAGGTCCTCATGGACTTGTCTTTATGACCAGGCCAACTTAATCCTTGTACTGTGTATACATGCATATAAAGACCATGGCATCTTATCATGCATAGCGCTCAGGCCCCTTCACAGCAAGCCTGTGGTGAACATTTCCTCGGGTTTTGTTTTAACTCAATTGATTCCTTTTTATTTCCTTTCTTAGCAATGGTTTGCTGGAAGCCATCCTTTGCTCTTCCCTTTATGATCGCCTACTCTATTAGTCTATTTTGCTCTATCAGTCTATTTCCTTGTCAAAGTAAGTGCAAGTGTTACAACACTAAGTCAAGGAGCTTGTATTCCAATGGAAGAAAAATCTTTTTGGCACCTCAAGGTCGTGAGTTTGATTCCTCGTTGGGATTAATTAAAATAAAAATCACCTTGTTGTTAGAGTTTATATGGTTGTTTTGCTCTTAGTTGGAAGTTAATAATACTTTGTATTTATATGGTATTATATATATAATATATTAGGAGGTATATACTCTAGGTATTTTCACCAAAATTATGGGGTACAGATGTACCCCTATCAACCAATGGCAGATCCATTCTTGGTATAGAAACAGGCATTCACAAACATGTATGACCCCTATGAAGTCACACACACCATACCTTTACGAGCACCTCAGACATATTGACCGGCACTTCTCAAGATTAAAAAAAGTCACCATTAGCGCCTCGTTGTGGACAGGAATACCATATACCACTAAAAGAACAACGCCGGTAGAATAAATCTTAAAAAATACGAGCACCCCATGTCAAACATAGGACTAACCCAGTGCAAGAAACCTAACTAGTTTTGTTTACTTTTGTGCAAATCATTAGGCATTTTCTTGATGCGCTGCAGCTACTGCCGCACGTTTGCATATAAACAGGAAATGTGTGCACAGTAAAACGCAGTCACAGCCCGCTATAATAAAGTTCATCCGAACAGACCCACTCTACTCCATCGTGATTAGTTAAGGCTATGCTTCCTAGAGAGCCTATCCAACCGTTTACTCTCTTTATTTTTTATGCAACGTGGTTGATATTTTTTAAAACTTCGATCATTCGTTTTATTTAAAAATTTTCATTACTTACCATTTTTTATTGTTACTTGCTTTATCATTAGGGATAGTTTGAATATGACTTGCGTTCTTATATGTTTGCATAAATTTTCGAATAAAACGAAAGACTGAAGTTTTGAAAAAAAAAGTCAACCACTTTAAATAAAAAAATGGAGGGAGTATATTCTAAAATTCTTTCTATCTAAGATGTGCGTACCGTGTAAAGCAATGCTTGAGACATCTATTTTAGACTTTTTGGTGAATATGGTCTTAGGTTGAGTCCAATGAAACTCTCTATATAAGTTTTCTAAACACTGTTTTGCACTGTTTAACATAAATATCGCACTGTACATAGAGAGAAAAATAATTGAAATAGTGTGTAGGAAGTAGAGGCACAGACTCCGTGCAATGAAAAAGCATACAGCTGATCCTCCCGACGCCCGCCCGATCAGCTGCGCGTTTCGTCGCGCTCGCAAGTCAGCGGGTTAGCTGCAGTTCCATGAATGTTCCATCACCGCAGACAGACGTGCGCGCCATGGCGGCCACACGGCCTGCTGCCCACGCGCCACCGACGCCTAGATACAGAGCATGTCATTGTCCTCCAGTCCTCTGTATTCCTGTCCTGCCTGCCTAGTGCCTTCAATTCCACGACGACCAGCTCAGGAGCCATGTCAAGCTGCAGTCGACGCACGCGGCAAGTTTCAAGAGCACGTTCACTTAAGTAATTAACAGGCACGGTTTGCGTTTACACTGGGTTTTAGAAAAAAAAAATACTACTATGTTTTTATATGTGCTGTTGAAGAGCAGCCATGGTAGCACGTTTCTGGTCCGTTCTTGGGTCCCGTTTCGATCGGCTTACTTAACGACAATGACACTCTCTCTGCCGACTCCACCTACAGCGTTTAACAAAGCCCTGGCCCCTTCAGATAGTACTGACAGCACAGCACAAAATCCACTATGCCAAATGCCATCAACAAGCACCAATGCTTTCTGCTTTTCCCTCTTCCCATTCTCACATTTCCATTTTCTTCTGTACTATAAATAAATAATAGATAAAAGAGGACACCGCATGTTATCATCACCCAGAGAGAAGAAAAAAAAAAGGAGATCCACGCGAGTCATGAGCCATGACTCATATATCACAATGCATACCCCATGTGCTCATCATCAGCTTTCATGGAACAATCCCAATCACCATGGTTTATTTCTACGAAAAGGATTGGGGCGAGTGACATCCGCGATAGGGATGCAAGATACACCACCCAGTGGTAAAAAGGAACCAAACAATTTTTTTTTTATAATGAACCAAACAATGGTTGAAGTAGAGACTTGGAATTCTATTAAGGTAAGGTAAGCCAAGCTAAAGGTTCTAGATCCAAGTTTGGTGAGATTAAAAGCAAGGAGAAAGAAACCTGGCATCTGATGTGGTGGTAAACCCCTCACCAGACATGCAGGGAACCACCCCCATGGTTTGGAGCACAATTACGTTATTAGTCTACTGGTCACAGGAGCAGGGAGCTACAGCTCAAGCCCATCATTGATGTTTGGAAAAAGATTATGAAAGCGTCAGTTAAACGTGGAGAATGGGCGGAGACAGCATGCAGAGATGACCTTTTCTTGCTGAACCTGGCTGTGCGTGTGAGTTGGGAGAGGGCAGGAGCAAGGACGCGTAGGGGAGGGGAGTCTATGAAAGCCGCCGCTCACCTTCTCGGCTTCTCCCTCTCCAGTCCACACACCAAACGCTGACGCTGCTGCTTGGTAGGAGGAGAAAATTTGGCGGAAAAGACTCCTCTTGGCTTGCTTGCCTGTGGTGGGATCTCTTCTTCTTCTTCTTCTTCTTCTCCCCCCTGGTGGCCTCTGCTAGGCTGCTACTGGGTATATTGACTAGGGTGGGGAGCCTGGCACCCACCACCTCCTCCGCCGACAGCGAGGGCCCGCGCCCCAAGCAAGCAGGCTGCAGGCGGCGGCGGCAACCACACCGCCCCCCTCCCGGGCTCCCACACCCCTGCCATCCTTTTTGACTCCGCGATCCCTCTGGCTCCTCCCCGCCTGCCGAGGATCCCACTAGCTTCCTACTACTTGTCTACTTCCTCCATCCTCTCGGCTCTCGGCTCTCGATCTCTCTCCCTCTTCCCCTCACCAGCCGAACCTGAAGCGGGCCGGGACTCGGGAGGGAAGGCGGCGGCGCGGCTGAGGACCAATGGAGACGGGGAGCGCGCGGGCCCTGGCCCTGGCACTCGCCGTGCTCCTCGCCTGCTCCGGCGTTGCTGTCGTCATGGCGCAGGAAACCGAGCGGATCGAAGGTGCGCCGCACGATCCTCTCTCTTCTCCTTGTGTTTCCATCCCTTTTGCTTCTAATCGTGGTAGCACATTAGTCAGTTTGTACTCGAGCTGCTTGTTTTATCTACCTTGTTGCAAATCGGTAAAGCGGCGAGTTTGGCATCTTTACAGTAGACATGCTTGATCTGTCATGCCTCTTAATAATCCTGAATTCGTAGCAATTTCATCCTGATTTCATTTGCTAATGGATTACTAATAACTGCCGAATGCAGGTGAATCCTTTGGCACTCTGTTCATAGGTCCAGTTCTGACTTAGTTAAGTTAAAAATCACTTTTTTTGGGATCATCCTGCTACCGCTCCCAGACATGCTTTAGATTCTTAGTCTATGGCTATGGGGCCTGTTATGCAAAATGTAGAATCCATTATGATGCTTATTTCCCATGCTCTCAGCTCTATTACCCATGCCTGTAATTAGGGGTCTTTTTCTCAGTAGCTCATCAAGCTTTAGACAAGGATCATACTCACAGAGCATTCATCGATGCATGATGACAGTCATGATTCATTTAGTCTAGCATAGGCATAAAATTCACTTCCGACCTGTATGTTGCTTAGCTACTGTACCTTGCTTCTGTAGATTGCTTAGCTAGGTATATCCTTTCCCCCACTTTTGTCCTAGCCCTAATTCTGTGGACAATAAAATGCAGGAAGCGCTGGTGATGTGTTGGAAGATAACCCTGTTGGGAGGCTTAAGGTCTATGTCTATGATCTCCCCAGCAAATACAACAAGAAGCTGCTGAAGAAGGATCCTAGGTGCCTGAACCACATGTTTGCCGCTGAGATCTTCATGCACCGGTTCCTGTTGTCGAGTGCTGTCCGAACTTTTAATCCTGAGGAAGCAGATTGGTTCTACACACCTGTATACACAACATGCGATCTGACTCCTTCGGGTCTTCCCTTGCCTTTCAAGTCTCCTCGGATGATGCGTAGCGCAATCGAGCTGATTGCCACAAACTGGCCTTACTGGAATAGATCAGAGGGCGCAGATCATTTCTTTGTCACACCACATGACTTTGGTGCTTGCTTTCATTATCAGGTACAAACACTAGTACATTAAGTAGCTGTTGCATGCATTTATTATGCTTTCTAGTAATGAACATTAGATGTTGAGCAATGATAGTTTAGTAGTACGAAATATGGAACATCTGGGACATAGGTTTTGGCACTTGACATGGGGGCAATTGGGGTATCAAACTACTTGTTTCATTATGACTGAACTACTGCCAGTGTTTAGAACAACTGGAATATCTAATTGTAACACTGAACATGGGGACAAATGAGCAACAGCATTATCAAGATTGACGCCTTCTGTTATAGTGTTACTGGCTGTTTCAATATCTTGGGCTTTATGTAATGTGCACTTCCGCTGTTTCAGGAAGAGAAAGCAATCGGACGGGGAATCCTTCCCTTGCTTCAGCGTGCTATGCTGGTTCAGACCTTTGGACAGAAGAACCATGTGTGCCTGAAGGATGGATCCATCACCATCCCTCCATTCGCACCTCCCCAGAAAATGCAGACTCACCTTATTCCCCCAGACACCCCTCGATCCATCTTTGTGTACTTCCGCGGTCTGTTCTACGACACTGGCAATGATCCTGAAGGCGGCTACTATGCAAGGTAAATAATATTTCTGTCTACAAGCAATAATTTCGGCATCTCTATGTCTGCCTCTCATTTTTCTTCCCTCCCATTGCATCATGGTTCTAGTTTCTGATGACACTGTATTCTGCAGAGGTGCCCGTGCTTCAGTCTGGGAGAACTTCAAGAACAACCCACTATTTGACATCTCCACTGATCACCCGCCAACATACTATGAAGACATGCAGCGTTCAGTCTTCTGCCTGTGCCCATTGGGCTGGGCACCATGGAGTCCCAGGCTAGTGGA
Organism: Paspalum notatum; assembly: GCA_022530915.1. Lineage (NCBI taxonomy): Eukaryota > Viridiplantae > Streptophyta > Magnoliopsida > Poales > Poaceae > Paspalum > Paspalum notatum. Next base: position 38,135,596 of record CM039692.1, read on the forward strand.
AGCCGTGGTCTTCGGCTGCATTCCGGTGATCATCGCAGATGACATCGTCCTGCCCTTTGCGGACGCCATCCCTTGGGAGGAGATCGGTGTGTTCGTAGCTGAGGAGGATGTCCCGAAGCTGGACAGCATCTTGACATCCATCCCCACAGATGTTATACTGAGGAAGCAACGGCTCCTCGCAAACCCGTCGATGAAGCAGGCCATGCTGTTCCCCCAGCCTGCTCAGCCAGGAGATGCGTTCCACCAGATTCTAAACGGGCTCGCACGCAAGCTTCCCCATGGTAACAATGTCTTCTTGAAGCCCGGGGAGAGGGTCCTGAACTGGACTGCTGGACCACCGGGTGACCTGAAGCCTTGGTAGCATCTTGTGGATCTGCGATGGATAATTGGATATAACTGTCTGTAAAAGATATGCCGAGGACATGATGATATACTTGCACCTTTGAATTACCATGGATGCATATTGCTGACCACGAGCCAAATGTAAATTTTTGTACTTCTTTTCCTTCTACTATAGCTGTTTTATATAAAAAATATGTCTTCATTTCTTTTTTCCTTTGTATCTCATCCATAAAATGATAAGAGTGCCAGGCCTTGTCAACCATATGTGGATATATCATAATAGAAATTTACAAGATTTTATTCATGCTGATTGTCTGATCTCATTTCATTACCCTTCTGTACTGCCAGTTGCCATCGTGCAGAGAAATATCTGCAATAACCTTGTTCATTGTGTTTCTGGTGGTCGACCTGGCTGATTTTTGTTCCCTTTGATTTGCGGGTCTCTAAACAATTAATTGAGAATCCATTCAAAAAAAAAAAAACAATTCATTGAGAAAGGTGGAACTGCGGCCTGAAGCAAGATCATAGGTAAGCCTGTCGGATTTGTCGATCAGGTGATCAGGTAGCATGTCGCTTCAGTCTTTAACTGAATGTTGCTGAGTTCTCAAGGAATGTTTGTGCAAATTGCGCCTGTGATGTGAGTTCAGTAGCCTAGAAAAAGATTGCTGGTTGTTGGTTTAAAGAGGACGGTAGTTGGGTTAGGAAATGAGGTCAATATCAGGGCCTTTTGTGTCCACCAGGTCATCACAACTGACAGACGGTATTACTGAGCTATTGCCATCCGCACCTGCACTTAGTTGGGATGTCAACTGAATGACAAATAACCGTAGTTTAGAAATATAAAGAGTTGTGTTCCAAAAAGCCACAAACATTGGAAATGGTGGGTATTTGTCCAAAAAAACATACATTTAAAGGTTTCCCCTGAAAATTTCGCACAGGTCGAATGTTCGAAAAAAAAAAATTCGCACAGGTCTAGGTGAGATTGCGCTCCACCTCCATGTAAATTTACAGTTTATTACTACAGGAAAATCTGATCATGTTTATTACTACAGGAAAACAGGATAAAAAAAATCTTCAGCGAGATGTGAATGGTTAGTGAGGTCAACGAAGGGAAAGATAGAAACAATTCTGACGCGCCGTGGCCTAACTAGCTGGAGAAGACGACGAAAATGGCCACCTAACAATGGCTGAGGATCCGAGTCAAAGTTTAGTAGGTAAAACGCGGAGAAATATACGAGTGGCAAATGGCATGAAGTGTGATCTAAGCAAAGCGAAGATTATTGGAAGATGGTTAGCAGTACCAGACCACCAGTAGAGCTTACAGCTTTCCCTGGAATTTATTTCTCCAGCACGAGACAACTGGGAATGCAAATTCAGTCTACTAGGAAACACAGTGGCACCCACCCAACATCTCCGCCGACAGCGGAAGCCCCGCAGCGGCCATCACCATCACCACCACACCTCTACCATCTTCTTTGACTCCGGGGTCCCGATTCTCCCTCCCTGCCTGCCAAGAATCCCACTACCCCACTACTACTACCTCTCCCCGTTCCTCCTGAGCCGCGTGGAGGGAAAGCACAAGGCAGCGGTGCGGCCGCGTGACAGACTAATGGGCAAGGGGAGGGCGCCGGCGCTGGCCCTGGCGCTGGCCTTGCTTCTCGCCTGCTCCGACGACGTCGCTGTCGTCACGGCGCAGGACACCGAGCGGATCCAAGGTACGCGGCCGGCCTCGATCTTCCTTCCTCCTCCTCCTTCAGCTGCGCGCGCCATGCTCCGGTTTGTGGATTATGCTTTATGCATCGCCTGCGCCCGTCGGTTTCTTGATCTGGGGAAACCCGTGCTCCTCATCGCGGTTTTGGTGGCCCGACATGGATCTGATGTCGGGCGCGGAATCCTGTGAGGCCTTGGGAAGATGCGCGGGCGCGTTGCTGGTGAGATGGATCAGCTCTTAGCGCGGATGCTGACACACTTCCTTTGTTAATCCATGAATGAACCAGCTGCTCTGTTCAGTCAAGTACGCAGCAAGCACAATGATTTTCATCCTGGCAAGGAACATAATTGCCAGTTCCTGCAATGGACTGTGATCCTGTCTTGCCTATGCTGACTTGCTGGCCAGATAAGCATAAATGAAAATTGATTCTTTTCCAAGTATGGCCAAACTCGTTTCAAAGCCAAAATGTCAAGTAGAAACACTTTCATAGCAAGGGCATCTCAGGTACTGGGGATTAGCAAACTTTGCCGAGTAGTGCGATTACATACCGTTCTTGATTGGTGTCCACTAACTACACCTGTTAAGCTTCTTGACTTCATAAAACAGCCAGAAACTCATAGTTAATGTGATATTTAGCTACACCCTGACCCTATTAAACTCTATAAGTGTTCTGCTTGTCAAGCTATGTAGCTGTTTCATAACTTGCTTGTGCTCCCACTTGCTAGTATGGTTTCAATCATGCTTTCCCTGAAGGGGAAAAAATGTACATTTGGAGAACTGTTTGACTCCATTGTGTTGGGATCATGGTTACAGTGCATAATCCTGTTAACTCATATATTCAGTGCGGTTATGATTAAATTTCAGGAAGTGCTGGTGATGTGCTGGAAGATGATCCTGTTGGGAGGCTCAAGGTATATGTCTATGAGCTGCCCCCCAAGTACAACAAGAATATAGTGGCAAAAGATTCTAGATGCCTCAGCCACATGTTTGCTACAGAGATCTTCATGCATCGCTTCCTATTGTCAAGTGCGACACGGACTTTAAATCCGGAAGAAGCTGATTGGTTCTATACTCCAGTATATACAACATGCGATCTTACACCATGGGGTCATCCCTTGACCACCAAGTCTCCACGTATGATAAGAAGTGCAATTCAGTACATTTCCAAGCATTGGCCCTATTGGAACAGGACGGAGGGAGCAGATCATTTCTTTGTTGTGCCACATGACTTTGGAGCATGTTTCTATTTCCAGGTGAGTCGTAGAGCCATAAACCATGAATACTCCTATATATTACCCATAGAAGTGGAACGCAAAGCACAAATGGAATTCCAGCATAGTCATTTCTACGTACAACATCTTTTATCCTCTATTTGTGTTTGCTTTTAGCATTGTCCACCTATGACCTAATGTGCATTTAGAATTCCTACTGTTCAGGAAGCTAAGGCTATCGAGCGAGGTGTCCTTCCGGTGCTGCGACGTGCTACACTGGTCCAGACTTTTGGTCAGAAGAATCATGCGTGCCTCCAGGAAGGATCTATTACCATCCCACCATATGCTCCACCTCATAAGATGAAAACTCACCTTGTTCCACCGGAGACCCCTCGGTCAATCTTTGTCTATTTCCGCGGCTTGTTCTATGATACTGCAAATGATCCTGAGGGCGGTTACTATGCAAGGTACACCTAAAATTATGTACCTGACAAACAGTCTTAGTGAATCATTGATCCTAAAGTCTTGATGCACCTACCACATGCAATGCAGGGGTGCCCGTGCATCGGTATGGGAGAACTTCAAGAACAACCCGCTGTTTGACATCTCAACAGACCACCCACCAACTTATTACGAGGACATGCAGCGTGCTATCTTCTGCTTGTGCCCACTGGGCTGGGCCCCATGGAGCCCCCGTTTGGTGGAGGCTGTGGTGTTCGGCTGCATCCCTGTGATCATCGCCGACGACATCGTTCTTCCCTTTGCAGACGCGATCCCATGGGAGGAGATCGGTGTCTTTGTGGCCGAGGATGATGTTCTGAAGCTGGACACTATCCTGACCTCCATACCAATGGAGACCATCCTTCGGAAGCAAAGGCTGCTCGCGAACCCGTCGATGAAGCAGGCCATGCTGTTCCCACAGCCTGCCGAGCCCAGGGACGCCTTCCACCAGGTCCTGAATGGGCTGGCGCGGAAGCTGCCCCACGGCAAGGGTGTGTTCCTGAAGCCTGGGCAGAAGGTGCTGAACTGGACTGAAGGGACCCGGGAAGACCTGAAACCGTGGTAGTAGGTATAGCGGCATGGCATCTTTCACCGTTCACCATGGCTGGTGCTCGTGTAACGACAGGATCAGATGAGAGGCTAATCAATGACGATGATGCTGATTAGTGAACCACACTTATTAAATGTAAAGCTCCTTCCCTTCTTCATGTTACCCTTCTTTTTGAGGCAATGTGCCTGCCGTGCCTGTATATATATATACACCTACATGACAATCAGGGTCAGCCTGAGATTTTTGTTGTGGCCCGGGACAAGGCAAAAGTGGAGGACCAAAGCGATAATATATTTTTCTGTTTTAATCACAAGTGGATTCTTTGCACATCTCAAGTACACAGCAATCAAATTGATCGAGTTAGGAACTAGTACTCCCTTGCATCTTTTTATCAAAAGAATTTGCACTGATTAATGATTATCCTGTCCTAGCGTCATCTTGTGGTGATCAGAGGGCCTAATGGCCAACTAAAGCAAAACATATCAGAGGGCCTAATGGCGGGGCTTCCTATCAGCCTATTGGAAGGAGGTTAAGCAAGCGAAATAAAAGGCCCACTAGGCCCAATATCACCTTCCTCTGTTTTCAACCTCAGTCGCTTCAACAATTGCAAATACCCAATTCAACATTTCATTTATCCGATTTTAACATTTCACAGATACTAGTTCAACAAATTGTACATAAAATGTTGAATCGCTCTAAATGAAATGTTGAATCAGTATAGGTAGGATGTTGAATCGGTGTAAATGGAATGTTGAATCGGTGTAGGTCAAATGTTGAATCGGTGTAGGTGAATCTCCCCGGCAGCAGCCCGGCGGCGGCCTCGGCGCCGGCGGCGCGGCAAAGTGTAAGGATCGGATGCCCGGGGGGGAGGGGATGAATTGAGCTAATTTCAAACTCTAAATGAAAATCCTTAGCCTAACGAAGCTACCAATTAGCCCACTTCACCCTCTACACGAAACTACTCTACACGACAAAGAAAAGAACCCTACTCATGCTAGTGGAAAGGAAACCGCAACGGAAGCTACAACTAGCAACACTAATGACCATAGCAAGGGACATACTAGCCAAGAAGAGACTAACCATGGTGACTACTAGATGCAATGCATGAAAATAGCAAGAACCATAAGAGCATCAAGTAGAAGGACAAGAGAGAGACAACCGGATTTTTTCCCGTGGTTTCGGAGGTTTGGCACACTCTCCCTAGTCCACGTTGTGGCACACCCTAGAGTGTTTTGCCGCCTCCCATACTTGTGGATGCTCACTAAGAGTCTCTGTTCGCCATCCCGGCAAGGTGGAGCTCAAGCCTTGTACACCGTTGTTCTTCGGGCTTCCATAATCTCCTTGGCAAGCTCCGAGAACGCATCCCGGTCACCAAGTCCGCCTAGGTGCTGCCAATCACCAAGAGTAACAAGCCGTCGGTCTTCACTTGATCTTGATCCTCACCAAGATGGATGCACACAAGCCTTGACCTTGATCTTACTCTCAAAGGGACACAGTGAAGACCGGATGATCCGCTCTAGCCAAAAAGAAGGGACCGGACCATACGGTCAATGTACTTTACCAACGGTCACTGGGCACATACGTCACTGTACTATAGTCCGGTCTATGGTCCGCTCTTAAGGGACCGGACTATACGGTCCATTACAGATCAAAATCCTCCGAGTCCAAAAACACTAGGTTTCTTGGTACGGTCCTGTTACGGTCTCACAGACTGTCCTATCTTATCTCCATTCGAAGATTTGCACCCCTCGGGTTGTTTAGTACGGTCTGTGTACGGTTTAGTCAAACCGTAATATCCGGTCCAATTGCTTTCATTTTTTGTCCATTTGCATGTGCTGAGTTTCTTTGTCCGTTGAATGGTACGTAATCACTGGTCCGGACCATCCTGTTGAACTGATTTGCATGGAGTTCAAACCGTGTATGGAAACCTCTTTCAATAACTTGGTACGCTCTGCCCATTTTCTTCAGACCGGACCACATGCATTTTCTGCTGGATTTGATTTTCTTCTAATGCTTTGAAGTTTCCTTGAGTTCCTTTGGACCATGTACCTTTGCAGCTTGCATCTTTGATGTATTTGAGACTTAGACTTGTGTGTGCATCATTAACTTGGTGTTTCACTCGTGCTACTGGCCATTGACCCCCCCTTAATAGTGCGGATACTAAAAAGCTAGAAAGCCCTATCTAAGCAATGTTCTCTCATCTCCTATGATCCTTGGCTCTAGAAGAGTTCTTAGCCTTTGAGATGCGAAAGAAAACCATGTCCGCTTCCAAGTGATGAAACCAATTACATCGGGGCCATGCACAATGTCCAATGAGCAACCATTCTTAATTTTACGAAACCTGCACTCATGAGCTCATTAGACCATAATTAATTTTGTCATTCAATCACCGAAACTCACCTTAGGGCCTAGATGTTTACACGGAGGCGCGTGGCGGCACGCATGGCAGCGCGCGGCGGAGGCGCGCATGGCGTCGGTGTGCGCGGCGGAGGCGGCGGCGAGGGGCAGGGCCTCGGCTAGTCGGCTGTGGCGGCGGCGCAGGGATGGCTGGGAGGCGGAGGGAGGAGAGAGAGAGGTGGGAGGTGGGAGATGGATGGTGGGGATAGTTGAAGATAGATAGGAAATTCGTCTAATGGCCAGGCTGTAACAGGTGGGAAGCCCATTAGGCGTACCGCTCTAGATTAGGCCCAGGCATCAAATGGCTCGGCAAGAAGATCCCACGGCCTATGTTGACCTGGACCGTTCTCCCTTCGAACAACTAAACACGGCCTATGTTGATCAGAAATCAGAATCATCAGATGAACGAGCAAATTTAAGGGCCCATTTCGAATGAATATGGTACCAAAATGCAGAGGCTCTAGAACTGGAACCGGACCGGAACCTGAACTTGCAAGTACCTTTTGTTACAGTAGTTTTCAGGGAATACAGCAGTTGCTGGAATGGACTTTTCGGCGCACCTGAGCGGAATAGGACAAATTGCAAATTCTCTATAAGTGGGAGTATTTGATAACTACCCGAAGAAGGAATGGGGCAAGCAAATGCAGCAGCTGGGGCCGTGTTGGCTTGGCTGTTTGCTGTCAGTGTGCATGCACGGTCAACCCTTCTTGCTTGCTTTGCTGGACCAGGACGAGCACGAAACCTCGAAAGCTAACACCAAACAACGCTAGAGCTCAGCGCAGACACCGGTTCCGGTTCCAGTTCCAGTACGGTTCCGGTTCCAGCTCCAGGTCCTCTACGGTCACGCGTGGTGCAAAGGCTCCAAGCATCGATCTCAGGGCTTTGCCTTGTCAGGCGTGGCCAAAGCATCAGACTAAGCCTGTCCATACAAGTATATACAGCATACAATGGAAAACAACGCATCCGTACCATAAACTATTTATTAAATTGATTGACTCAAGTTTTTTTTGGCGATGGTTTAGTGAGACATGGAGCTATTTCATGCCAATTACTGTGGCTAGATCAACATGTGAGATTCACGTCAAAAGCCTTGAACCTTGTAACTAAAACTTCATATTCATGCCTAAAATATTATAAGTTGTAGTAAAAATGAGTAAAATTTATCTTCTGTATCTAAATAGGTGCAACCCACTACCTATTTATCTACACATGCATGAAGCCATGTCATCTTAAGGCCCCCACTAAGTTACATACCACATCACTGTCCACTCACCATCCACTAAAAGTTATATTTATATCATTTGCCAATTTTCTATGGCTTGATGCATACAATGCTTTTGTGTAGCGTACGTATAGAACATCACTCAAATTTCCGCATCAACGCGCCGGGAATTCACCTAGTTATAACAATTCTATGCACCAGGAAGCTATTTGTGCCGATCAAACGCAGCCAAATGAATATGTAGACTCCACGAAAAGTTAGTCCCTAGAACTAGAACTAATTAATCTGCCGTGTATAATTAATCAACCCAACTCAACTCCCTAGACATGTAATCCTAGAGTATCTACTAAATCAAAACCAAAAGATGAACCCACAGGTTTAACCTATCTAAACTTATAAGTGCTTATTTGGATCAATCATTTCTGATTGAAATTGGAGTGGAATGGAGGGAATTAAATAAAAAAATTAGTTCATTTCCTTTTCAATTCCCTTCAATCCTCTCCAATTCCGGCCGGGATTGAGTTTTTGCCAAAGGAGCCTTAAAAGAATAACCCATCACCAACTCCAACCCTGTTTTCTAATAAACGGGGAGGATAAAAAATCATTCTTTGCGAGAAAAAAATTCAGTATAAATCAAACAATTTAAAAAATCTAGAACTGGTACATCTTCTGCAGATGGAACCGGAACTGGAACGAGTACTCTGCTCTCTCTTTTCATCAGAAGATATGACACTCGAAATAGACCTTTCCGATGACGGCGGACAAACAGCAACCTTTTTTTTGTCCGCTGAAGAATTGTCATATTATCCTCTGAAAGCGCAAGCAAAGGGCAAAGCTAGAGCCGTGGCGCCGCCGCGCCGCGTTGGGTGGAATCACAGTCAACCATTTCTTAGCTTGCTGGGCGGCTCGGCCACGACGACGAGCACGAAGACACAGAAGCTCAGCGCAGGCACCGGTTCGGCGGTTCCAGTTCCAGTTCCGGTTCCGGTTCCAGGCCCTCCGCCCCAGTTCCTCTGTCGTCACAACGTGGCCCAAGGCATCTCAGGGGCTTTGCCTCGTCACGCGTGGCCGTGGACAAAGCATCGTCAAGCTAATAAACCTGTCAGCACCGTGACACCGGTGACCCCATCATTTCCCAAGCATTCAAGCTACGTACACGTATCAATGGACTCCCCAGCCGCGTTCGTCGGCGTCGTGGAGTCGGCCTCCACCGCCCTCCGCAGCGACAAGACGGTACCGTCCGGGATGCTCACCGTCGGCGTCTTCCAAGCCGTGGTGGCGCTGGCGCTGCTGTTCACCAAGCCACCTCAGGGCATCTTCTCCCACCACGGCGCGGCGCTCCTCTTCGTGTACTATGCAATCATCATCGCCGGAGCCGTCGTCGGCGCCGCGACGACGGTCGCCTCATTCTGGGTCGCGCGCGATCCCCAACACCGGCGTGGCATTGGGACGGCGGTGCTCTGCGGAGCGACGGTGACACTCATCCCTGTGTCCGGGATGCTCGTCGGCTTCCTCATGCTCAAGAACTGAAGAAATAGTGTGGTGGTAGTTTTGTCATTTGTGCACCTTGTTGTTGTTGTTGTTGTACTGTATGTCTGTATGTTCTGTTCATGCTGGCTGCACGTCTTTGTTTTGTTCAGCATATACTTGTTGTTGTACGATTGTAGGACCACAATTCAATTCAGTCGTGTTGTGTGAAATAGGAGTATAGAACCTCTGTGGTGTCATCTGTACTTAGGAGGTTGATTTGGGTTATTGAACTGTGATGATTCTGATTCTACCGGTGCATATCTCTAGACACCACAGAATGCTACACTCTGTTATTGCATCGTACGAGCTACAAAAATCAGCTCGTGTTTACCTTGTTTGCATCGAAACAGAGGAACAGAGGTTGGTTATTGTGCGTTTATCAAACAAGACTTACTGAATGTACTGATTTTGTCTTCTGACCGGGTGCCTGCTCGACGCGTGCTGCACTTGACGGCGCGGCATGTCATCACTGTGTGAGGATCCTCCCGCTGTGGCCACCTAGGGCGTCCGGTTGGTTGCTTCGCACAGGCACAGCCTGCCAGCGGCCAGCCGCCGTCGACCATCGTGCTCTGCTCCACCGCTCGCGCGGCCTCGGCCTCGGCCCACATGTCGCGTTGAGCCGTTGATGCCTTCGTCTCCCTCTTCTCGCCGCCGGCCCTCGCTGCCGCGGCCGCACCTCCACCCCGCGCGCTCCAGCTGCTGTACTACGTGTCTGTGTCTACGTCACATCCCGCAAGCACAAATAAAAGAGAAATCATTCCTTCCCAGAAGGAATGCAAATCTTAGGACAGAGGTGGTTATCTTAGATAAATTTGTATTCCTATATGTTGTGATCGAGATATTACGATGTAATCTATACTAGCAAAAATGCCCATACGTTGCAACGGGTATAATTTAACCTTGAGGCACCGTTTGCGGAGCTAAAGTAGCAACGCTCATGTGGGAGAAGAGTCCCAACCTTCGCGGAGCTGAAGTAGCAACACTCATGTAGGAGAAGAGTCCAAGACGACGATTCAGTGATACCCTATTTCCACACATGGCAACAGTGGCATCTAGGAGCGAATCTAGTACGAGGCTAGAGTAGCCGCTTCCAACAATATTTATGTATGAACAAAGTTTAGAGTTGAGGAAAAGAGAAGAGAAAGAGAGAAAAGAGGAAAAAGAAGAGAAAAATAGGTCTACTAAATTTTAGATCCTCAGTTTGTCATTGATGATATCTATGTCAACTACGATGCATGTGAGATCATCGATTCATGTTGCTCTAATATGTTTTGGGTACAATAAAAGACATTAAATATTAATTTAAAACATAACGTAAATGGGATCCAGATAGAATGGACCACATTAACATTATTATTTTTGTTGACATAATTAGTGTAAACAATATTATTTTTTAAGAGTTATAAATTCTTAAAAATAATTTAGTCTATTTGACTGTGGCTACATTCGGCAGCGATCTCGCACTCGATGGAAATGTCGCTTACTATTGAAACCTAACCACTTGAGCCACGTCCGATGGAATATTAGGCAAACATACTATCCTAAAGAGTAGTATCCAAGTATATATTTTGCAACTTTTATGCATTTTATATTTCTATCTATACAAATTAATTGTATAGCATTTCAATTCAACGTTTTTCCTATTTCTGTGTTTTGAGAATCTTGCATTGCATAGAGGCCCGGCCCTAAAGATGTTTATGTTGTTAGGTAAAGCCCGTATGCTTGGATATATACGGTGTAAGAGGAAAAAGTTCGAGTTTGATTTGGCATGCAAAAACCATTCGGTTCAACTATCCTGACTTTGTTGGGCCGGAGGCCTCTGTTACCATATTTCAGGTGTGAAAAAATGTTGGGCCAGCACGAGCTTGGCCGCTTAAACCTTCGGCCCGGCAGCGGTGCCATATATATAAACAGAAGGAAACCCTAGCCACTCGTTTCTTCACCCACAACCTAGCCGCCGCCTGATCACGGTCTCTCTCCGGTCTCTCGCCAAAGTCAGAATCCCTATTCATCTCTCTGGCTTCCTCTCCGGAGCTTGTCTGGCCTCCAACTTCCTAGCACGGGTCGTTCCTTTCTCCAAGCTCTCGTCCGGCCTTCCCCTTAGCGCACGGCAGCCACGGGCAACGAGGCGGCGCGACCCTATTCTGCGCAGGCGCCGCCGTCCTCCTCGCCCAACTCGGGCGCCACACAGCCATCGCGCCTCCTCTCCACCCGGCCGCTGCAGCCACGTGGGCAGCTCGGGCCGCATTCGCCGGACGCCCGCTGGCCCGGCTGGCCTCCTCACTGCTTGAGTTTTGTTTTTTTTTTTTGCAATTTTCCTCTCCTCAGAAGTTTTTTTGCTTGATGCGTGGATTCATGCGCGTTCTTCTTTGTTTTTGCACGTTCCTATTTGTCTGTCGGAGCTTGCTTTCTGTCCAGGTTCTTGATTTTTGAATAATATGTAGGATTGTACAAACCTAAAACAACAGTTTGGTATTATGTTTGTTGTATATTTGATTTGGGGTGATGTTGGGCCCTGTAATATTGGCAACAGGATTTTGGATGTATATTGTATTGATTGATCCGTTCCATCTCAAAACCAAATCAAACTCTATGGGCGGGCGACAGATTCGCGTCAAGAGGAGCCTGCCCGAGAGGGTTAGGTGTATGACATGTGGGTCCCATTTGTCAGGACGGACCAAGAAACCTTGTTTGCTTTAGTATTAGACAGAAATTTATAATTTAACCGTAAGCATTTTATTATTTCTGTGAAAAATACTACTGCTATGCACATAATTTTTCAGTTATTAATTTGCATAATTTGATACATTTTGACTAAAACTATGTAGCATATCTGCATCGATAACTGCAGAACTCTAGTTTTATTTAAAGTATTATCACACACATATCTGCAACTTCTCTATTCCGTTCCGTAACTACCCGGAGAAGGAATGAAAGCGCAAGCAGCTGCTGCTGGGCCCGTGTTGGGGTGGGGTGTTTGCTATTGCTGGGCACCGTGGGTATGCACGGAGGAGGCACGGTCGTCAACCTTTCTTGCTGGACCAGGACGAGCACGAAACCTCAGAAGCTGACAACAAAGTACGCTAGAGCTCAGCGCAGGCATCAGGTTCCGGTTCCAGGTTCGGTTCCGCCCCAGTTCTTCTACAGTCACGCGTGGTCCAAGACTCCAAGGTTCCATCGTGTAGAGTGTAGACCGTTTTAGAGCGTAGACCATTTACACGCCGATTAAACCCTACTCAGCCATCAACTGGGTTGATCTTATAGCCATTTAATCATGTATCATCCGTTTTTAGCCTGCTTAAATGGATCCGACTAATCACAGTGTGACCGACTATTTAGTTAGGTTTAGGTTTAGAATAACATTGATCTCCGTGGCTGTTTTTCCCCTTGGCACGGGTGGGCAAAGCATCCGGTTTAAGCACTGTCGATACAAGCATACAACATAGAATATCGTACTAAAAATCCACCCCAAACGGGAATTGCTCCCACGTAAGCCAACGGTAAAAACCGAGCTACTCTACGAGGGGGTGGAGTGAAGCTAGTCTCTGTTTGCACTAAGAAGTGAGAAAAAAAAAATTGTTCCCTATCATTCTCAACCTGCTTCCCACTCTTATACCCCTCATGAATCACTTCATATACAGTTTGCCGGACGTTTTTTGTTAGACATATCCACTTCTACCAAAAATATCACATAAATCACTCCACTGGATAATAATCAAATGGAGTGGAGTAGGTTAGCTCTCTCAGGGGGGCCATTAATGGGACACGAAGCTATCTGGTGCCAATTACTTGGCCAGATCAACATGTGGAATTCACATTAAAGGCCCTAGACGTTATGACTAAAATTCCGTGTTTACACCTAAAATTTAGCAGAACTAACTAAAATTTATTATAAACAATTTAGCGTACTAGGAAGTTACAATATGCCGATCAATGTAGCCAAATGAATATGCAGACCCAACGGTAAAAATCAGTCCCTAGAACTAAAACTAATTAATCTACTGCCGGCCTGCAGCATCGTGTATAACCAACCCAATTAAACCCTAGACATATGATCCTGCAACATGTAGTAAACCAAAAGATGAACCCACGGGTTTTACCCATCCAAACCTACAAAAGAACGACCCACGCACCACCAGCCCTGCTTTCTAATAAACAGGGAGGACAAAAATCACTCTTTGTGAGAAAACAATTTCAGTATAAACCAACTTATTTTCGAAAGGAAGAGAAAAACAATTTAAAAATCTAGAACTGGTACAACATCTTCAGATGGAACCGGAACCGGAACCGGAACTGGAACTGGAACTGGAGCCAGAATATAAACGAGTACTCTGCTTTCATCAGCAGATATGACACTTGAAATAGGCCTTTCCGACGACGGCGGACAAACAGCAACTTTTATATTGTCCGCTGAAGGATTGTTCACTGAAAGCGCAAGCAAATGCTCGGGCCGTGACGCCGCGTTGGCTGGGCACACAGGTAGCCGTTTCTTTAGCTTGCTGGGCCAGAAACGACGACCACGAAAGTCACAGAAGCTCACAGCACCCGCAGCGTGCGCTAGAACTCAGCACAGACAGCGGTTCCGGTTCCAGTTCCAGTTCGGGTTCCGGTTCTAGGCCCTCCTTTTGCCCCAGTTCATCTATCGTCACACGTGGCAAGGCATCTCAGGGGCCTTGGTTTGTCACGCGTGGACAAAGCATCGTCAAGCTAATAAACCTGTCAGCACACAGTGACAATGTGACACCGGTGCCAAGATCCAGCTCCAGTTCCGGTTCCAGTTCCCGTCAGTGTTATAGATCACGCGGGTCAGAGTAGCGCATCGTCTATTTATATCCGGCGGCGAAGTATGGAAGGCAAACAAACGCAGCAAGGCCTCCATCTTCAATCTTCTCTTCTACCTCTCGATCGCCATTATATTCTCCAAGCTCAAACACACGAGCTAGCCCATCATTTTTTCAAGCATTCAAGTACACGTGCTGATGGATTCCCCAGCCGCGCTCATGGGCGTCGTGGAGTCGGCCTCCACCGCCCTCCGCAGCGACAAGACGGTACCGTCCGGGATGCTCACCGTCGGCGTCTTCCAAGCCGTGGTGGCGCTGGCGCTGCTGTTCACCAAGCCACCTCAGGGCATCTTCTCCCACCACGGCGCGGCGCTCCTCTTCGTGTACTATGCAATCATCATCGCCGGAGCCGTCGTCGGCGCCGCGACGTCGGTCGCCTCATTCTGGGTCGCGCGCGATCCCCAACACCGGCGTGGCATTGGGACGGCGGTGCTCTGCGGCGCCACGGCGACGCTCATCCCCGTGGGCGGCATACTCGTCGGCTTCCTCATGCTCAAGAGCTGAAGAAGCAGTGGTAGCTTTCTGCACCTTGTGCTTGTTGTTGTACTGTATGTCCATGCTGGCTAGCTGCACGTCTTTGCTCAGCATATACTTGTTGTTATTGTTGTACGATTGTATTACCGCAATTCAATTCAGTCGTGTTGTGTGAAATGGGAGTATAGAGCCTCTGCGGTGTCATCTGGACTTATTAGGAGATTGATTTGGGTTATTGAGCTGTAATGATTCCGATTCTTTACGGTGCATATCTCTGTTATTACGTACTCTGTTTAATTTGTTTGCATCGAAACAGAGCAAACAGAGGTTATTGTGCGTTTATCCAACAAGACTAACGTGCCTGCTTGACACGAGCCGCACGACATGTCATTCCTGTGGAACAGCGTGAGCCGTTGGATCCTCCCGCTGGCCACCTAGGGCGTTCGGTTGGTTGCCGCCCTGTGCCCACAGGCCACAGCCTACCAGCCCCGTCGCCGTGCTCTGCTCGCGCGGCCTTGGCCTCGTGCACTCACCCCACACGGCCACACGTCGTGCCTCGCCTTGTCTCCCTCTTCTCGCCGATCTGCGTGGCCCGGCCGCCGCCGGCCAACGCTGAGGCTGCCGTCCCGCTCCCCCGCCGTGCGCTCCTGCTGCTGCTTACTTGTGTTTGGTGCCAAACCTTTGGCAGGTCAAAATTTTAACAATTTTGACTGTGTTTGAATCTAGATAAAAATATATTTAAAAAATAATTTTTTGTTTATTTAGATTATTTGAGCCTAAATAATTTATCCGAATGAAAAATTTGATGTAGAGTCAACTTTTAGTTTAGATTCAAACACAGTCAAAATTGCCAAAATTTTGACCTTAGCATCAAACCAAACAGGCTTTACACATCCCCTAAGCACAGATAATCTCCTCGTCCCATACAACTCCCGGTCCTCCGAAAAAATACATATCTATACAAATGCTTATCCAAATACAAAACCGGATCTACGTTTTTTCAAGATAGAGATAATTTTAGATAAATTTAAACATTGTAATCAAGACGTTATAATGTACCTATATTTAATCTACCAGGTAAGTATTTTATTTTGTATAAAAAATGGGCACATTTTAGAGTGGTTTTGACAACTTATTATCACATCGATTCCATTTGGAATTCTTATCTCACATGTGCTCTACACCACAAAATAATATAAAAACCGTCATAGGGATTTATGTTGCAACGAGTACCAGAGGGGCTTAATTTAATCTCTATTTTAATTATTAGGTGAGGGGGTTATATAGCTGAAAATCAATTGTTTTGGAGGTAAAATAGACTTTGAAACATAACTTTGCCACGTCACAGTCCATATGTAGTGCCATGTAGGAAAAACCACCTACGAAACCACTCTAGGTGTTATTTAGACTGTTTTAGATATTCGGTTTTATAGGTGAGGGGGTTAAGTAGAATAACTCTAAATGGTTAGAGGATGATGTAGACTTTTTCCGTTAAGATTTTAACTAAAATCACGCTGATGACATACAAATGTGTGATGCATTGAGAAAGAAACTATAAATATAAATATGGATGAAAAATATAAAGAATAATTTGTAACTATCTGGATAGAACCGTAGAGTGTCTATATGGGCACGATGTACTATCTACTGCATAAGTCCAAGACTTCTAGAGTAGTAATAAATTAGAGATTACTAACCAAACACTTTTGGACAAAAAAACCAAAAAATTCTTCAAAAAGGCCCTACTAGTCCGCCAACCCGTGCTCTCGCACGGGTTAGGAGATATCTATTCATTAGTAATAATAGAGGTAATTATTTTAATTCATCTTTCATAATGATATTGGGTTAGTTTATATACAAATTTATGAATTATTTTAATTTATCTTTCATGTTGTCATATTGGATAATTTATATACAGATTTAGAGTTTATTTTAATTCATCTTTTACAATGATATGGTGAGTAATTTATTGCAAATTTATGGGGTTATTTAAATTATATTTTATAATGGCATGGTGGGTAATTTTATACAAATTTAAGGTTATTTTAGTTCATATTTCATAACTGGGTAATTTTTATATAAATTTATGGGGTTATTTCATCTTTCATAATTGGCATGGTGGGGTAATTGTTTAGAAAATATAATTGATCCAATGGCTACTATTATTAGAGATATATGATGGACGAGTGGATGTTTTTGATTTTTTGAGAAAATTTTTTTTTCTAACACATCTCGTAAGGATTAACGTGAAGGCTAAAGAAATATCTAATTAGTAATAGTAAAATTATATTATTTGGGTCTTAGCCAGTTAGTCCCATGCTTCGTAGAATTTGATACTCATTTCACAAATCTTCTAAAATTTGATATTGTGGCATGCGATTTTTTTTCGTCTAAGTTGTTTTGCTTTGTTTTCATCCTTTTAAAAAAAATTATTTTCTTTTCACCTTCCAGGCCATGTAAGATGACCGTACCACACCTGCCGATCATCCCGGCGGAAATTGCTACGACTCATAATGCAGCCCTACTGCCTTGATTCAGCACTGCCCCAGAAAGAACCAATCGCTACCACAACCCCCTCCCACCATCAATGTGCCTCGAGTCGCCCACCATCTGTGCCTGAGTCGCCAAGCCCTACCATCATGTACTCTGCTTCTCCCCTTAATCAAACCATGGAGCTGTCACATATGCTGTCACGTAGGCAGGTTAGAGATTGTGACCTTACCCCGGGAAGGACCTAGAACGGATCAATGGAGCTCACTTAGATGGGGTTTGGGTGCCCACATGGCCACTTCCCTTGGCCATTGTTCTTTACCAATGCCGTGGCATGGATAAGGCCATAAGGGGCATTGGAAGACAAGCTCTATGGCATGGCCGAGGTCACGAGTTCGAATTTTCCGGTGGACGAATTTCCGGCTGTCGTAATAAAAATCCTCCTCGCTAGCAAAGCTAAGGTTCGGAGGGTTTTTCCGCGACCCATTTGAGGTTGAATTTCCTCTTAATGAAATACCTTAGGGTGTCCTCCCTACGGGTCGCGTTTTTTTACCAACGCCGTGGCATGGAAAAGGCCATAAGGGGCATTGCACTTGCATGAGATGTAGACAGAGACGACGGCATAAAGGCGGATACAAGGGCGGATTGGTGGGTGACGACACGGCAGTGACGCTACGAGGCCAGTGCGCATTTGCGCGCCAAACAAGGATTGGGGTGGTAGAGAGTAGGGCCGGCTGTGGCATATTCACGAAATTAAACAAATGGCCTCCTCTGTTGGTAAGAAAGAGGTAAATACATGGTTGGTGTGGCAATCTTACATGCCTCGAAAAAGTGAAAAAAATGGAAGAAATTGAAAGTGGATGAAATGGAGTGAAAACAACCGAAAATGAAGAATTCACATGTCATGATGTCAAAACTTATCAGAAATTTGTTACAGTACTTGGAATTAATTGCAGCTATTCATCGACTCCAATCTAATGACTAAAATTTAGAAGAAACCAATTGAAAGGAACCAAAGTTGTGGACCGAAACTTAAATCATATGAACCGAAACTTAGATTTCATGAATCCGGAACCAATGGTTTCTCCGGTTACCTCACTGAACTTATGGACCGGAAAAAAAACACGTAGACTCGGAACTGGATTTCTCTCGAGTACCGTGAAAAATCTCTACTTATTAAGCCAAATTCTATGGGTCTTGTTGTTGGGCACAGTCTGGTGGGCCAGAACGAGCAAGAAATTCCAAAAGCTGACAACAGCGCACGGACGGAAGAGCTCAACGGTGACAACGGTTCCTACCACTAATTAAAATTCGTGTAAAGTTTTCTTTATGTCACACTATCTCATTGAGTTTCTACAGTTTTTCTTACATTCCATCCAAATACTCATCCATTCGCCTTTTTTTGTTTTCTTAATCCATATGATTCACCATGCCAGCGTATTCTACTTTTATGTTTTCTTTATTTGTGTGTCTATACAATTCTACATTCCAAAACGACTTTAATTGTTAGGTTGAGCACTTGAGCTCACCGGACGCCAGCCTACCCATCTCACCGCATGTATTTCAAAATTTATTCTATGTACGGTATTTTACGTGTCCATATACACGTTCCAGTGAGGCAGCAACCTGCTTCACACATTACTGCTACCGGACATGAAAAATCGAGCCCTAGACTATTGAAGAAAACCGGTTATCACGTGCACTTATATTGGCCTGTTGATGCTTGATAGTATTCATCACTGCCTACTCATTCAACGGAGCACACTCTATCTTAAGTTTTGCCGCAAAAGTGTAAAAAAAAAAAAACAAAACAAATAAAGGTAGTCGCTAGCTGCATCAACAGGCACGAAAGCTGACAACGACATGCAGTTCCAGTTCCGGTTCCAGAATCCAGTAGCACTACGCCAGTACGCCACCACATCGACCGGTGGAGCTCAGCGCAGTGACAATGGGTCCAGTTCCAGTTCTGTTCCGGTTCCATGTACTGGCCGTGTACTGTACTTGCAAAGCTGGTCAGATGTACCTAGACTAAGCAGGGTGACTATCGAGATTTGTTATTTTTTTCTTCTTTACTAGAAATGCAATAATGCATCATGTTTATCAACTACAAATATAAGTATACATTTGTTGACAAAAGAGGTGTGTTGAACTGTTGATGCTTGGTAATGTGATCTAGTAATTGATACGCCTCACTGCCTAATGCATTCTTCAGATCACAGACTATCTTTTGTTTTGCTGAAGAAGTATAGAAAAAACAAAACACAGAGATGCATGCTATAGCAAAGGTATTCGTTGCATTGCAACCGTCGGCCCTTT